>CAJGYO010000012.1:18380830-19605889 GCA_904845875.1 Miscanthus lutarioriparius | reverse complement strand
CCATTTTATTTTCTTTCTTTTTTCTCAAATAGGAGTGCTTCTCGATGCTACCTGGGCCACATCGTTTACATGGGCCAATGCATCTGTGCCTTCCTGCTTGTTTCCTGCCGCTGGATTGGTTGTTTGCTTCCTGCCGCTCGATCAGAAACGAAGGGCATCGGGCACAAGTACGTCCCAGGACGTAGTCCTTCCTAAGTTAGAGGAGCTGGTTCCATCTAGCGTATGCTTATAAAGATATTTTCATGAGGATAACTTACCAAAGGTAGCTTGTTTTCCTCGACAACCGTAGGAGTTTGATTGTATGTGTTGTGCCCATCAACATAGTACCATGTTTTTTAAATCACTTCGCCGAGGAGCCTGGAAACAGACAACTTGGTCACATTCAAAGAAATCAACTTAATAATCCTTACAAAGCAAAACAGGAAAGAAGGTTGAAGAGAGAGAGGCAGCTTTGCTCATCTCCTCATCTTCAGCTCAGATTTTCCACAACCTTGAATGAGGAGAAAACAAACTACCAGTCATTTCTGTCCAGTGAGTTCTTTTGATGGACTGAGAGGAAAGGCAAATCAGGGAAACAACTTTGAGGGGAAATTCAGATATCTATTCAGGATTCAGTTATAGCTTTCTGTGACTTGTATCGCTTAGGAACTGCTTGCATGTTGGAATTGGCTCCATTTGCATTAGAGGAGCGAGGAATCTGACCCAGCAGTTCAGTATAATCATCAAATTGAATGCTTCCTTGAATTTATTCAGTGTTCTACATCGTGTGACACCAGTATTCATTCAGCTTCCACTTAACCATCATTGCCTAACTCCCATCCCAATTGGAACCCAGTCTCGAGCAGTTACTTTTGTAGCACCAGCTTTTAACTCAATAGTATAAAAAACAATACTAGCTGTAGTACATTCAAATTCGAGCGCCCAGAAGCTGAGAATTTCGGAGCACGGCCGCCCTCTGCGTCATTCTATCGAACAGCTTGCGCGCGCCCCTTCGACCTAGAGGCAGAGAGGTACTCCGTGGATGCACACACCCAATTACGTATCCGGTACCACGTCGACAGCACCACTGGCGCATAGCCTACGCAACTTCGCTTCTCCTTCTTCCGGCTAGGATACACAGTCCCCACTGTTCTCAGCCGATTCACCACAACTACAGATACATCCGAAATTACGAACTTTTTTCAGGGACCTTTCTGCAAATACAGTAGCTGGCCGTCGCGGCGTCGCCGTTCCTGCCCTCAGCCTACTCAACTACCGGCGGGCGCCACCGCCACCTTGCGCATAAGAGCTCCGACGATATTTCGATCCTCTTCGGACTCTTCCACCGCCCTGACCGCTGGTCAGCTATGTGCATCGCGGCATGGGCGTGGCAGTGCCACCCGACGCACCGCCTGCTTCTGCTCTTCAATCGCGACGAGTATCACTCCAGGTGCGCGCCCGGCCCCTCCCATCCAGCTCCGCGCCTTCACCTCCGCTTATTATGTCCGATGCATCTATCTCTCTACTAAGCCGAGGCACCCGCAAATTGGCCCAGGCAGACGCAGCCGGCGCAGTGGTGGGCGGCAGGGGAGGACAGCAAGGAAATCCTCGGAGGCAGGGACGAGCTCGGCGGGGGGACGTGGATGGGGTGCACGAGGGACGGTAAGGTCGCCTTCCTTACCAACGTGCGGGAACCCAGCTCGCTGATCGGGGCCCCGACCAGAGGACAGCTCCCGGTCAGGTTTCTACAGGTTCGACCTTGTCGGCTTTGCGATGAATTATTTTATATGATGGCATGGTTATAGAGGGATAAGGCTAAATTACTGTGTGATCATGCTATGCATATGCTGCGAGGAAACGAACGCTGCTTAAAATGTTCTGTGCCCGTAGCCAGTAGGCAACCTGGTGCCAATCTGTATGTGCAGACAATATCATTTGCAAAAGAAAAATGCAGAGGCATGGCTGTGTATAATGTTAGATCGGTTCGCAGTGAAGTTCCAGCATCCGTCTTTAGTAATCGAAGAAACTAGTCTGTGCCTTTGTAAAACGTTTTCTAGAATTACATACTGAGTAGTCCATTTTGCTGCCTTCTATTTCAGCTTATGTTTCCCCCCGTGGCTTCCTTGTCTGTGTTAAGAAAACCTTTACTTTATTTGAATGTAGGGCAGCCATGGTCCATTGGAGTATGCCACAGAAATTGCAAAGGAAGCAAATCAGTACAATGGATTTAACCTTATATTGGCTGATGTGAACTCAGGGACCATGGTTTACATCTCTAATAGACCTGGAGGTGTTCCTGTGATTCAAACAGTTGCTCCTGGGCTTCATGTGCTTTCGAATGCTGCAATTGATTCCCCTTGGCCAAAGGTAAGACATACAGGGATTTTATAAAGATATTCTAAATGCTAGGAATGTGATTATTTTCGGAAGTTGTAATACACTTCAGAGTTGAGATTCAGGTTTTTAAAGAAAGCTAATGCCACAATACTTGTCTGGGTATGGCTGACAGCCCAGGTCTATTCGATGCTCCATCAGTCTATTATGGCAAAATTCCCATTAATTTTGTAGGTTTCAATGAAACACAAGAATGCTCATGTATCTTGCAATTTGCTGTGACGTGCTAGCTCTGCCTTCTTTATGCCATTCTATTGTTTCCTTATATGATTTCTGTTGCTGACTATTAGGTTATTTCATAGTAAATGCTCTTATGCTATTCATTGATGTTACAAGTCCATGATCGTCTGCTCTGTTTATAAATACTAGAAATATCTATTGCAGCCACGGGTCTATGTGTATTATCTTCGTTTTCTCTGAAGTCTGAAACTGAACAGATAAGAGTGCAGATTTGATGCCCAGGGGGGCTGGCACCCTCATTAGCTAAAATACCATGTTGCAATGTTTCAAAAACCATCACAAAAATCCAGTATATAGTACACATAAAGTTAAGTATGGCCGCAACAATTCAGTTTGAAATTTATCCTAGATGCCAAGCAACAAAATAGACAGGCAATCATCCTTGCACTGTTCATCATGTGCTGACAGTGGCACTTCTGTTTTTTTAATCTCAGCATCAAAGATGGATTTCAATCTGAATTGTTGCGGATACACTTAACTTTAGGCGTACCACGCACATGATTTTTGTGATGATTTTTGAAACATTGTAACATGGTGTTTTAGTCCTATAGCTAACGAGGGCGCCATATGATTTTCCAGCAGATAATTTGGTCAATTTAGTTGCATAGGTTTATTTATTGTGTTGGTTTAGTAGTTCTGGACTTTGTGAGTAATATGTAACACTCTGGACAATATTAAGTGATAACCTGGTCTTGTTCATTTCATATGTGCTCTCCCTACTATTAAGTATTAAAATGTACAGATACCATTTTTTTTTTTTGCTCTTCCAAGTAATTTTCGGACTAAGTTTCTTCCAATAATTTAAAGTCGAACAATTGTTGGACATGTTTTACTTGTGGCATTCATTTCTCACCCTGCAGGCAATGCGCTTAGGACAGAGTTTCAAAAGATATCTGGCAACACATGATGATGCAGAAGACTCTTTAAAACAGATGGTAGAAGAGTTGATGATGGATACCGCCAGGCCTGATAGATCTATGATGCCTGACACCGGTGTCGACCCTGAGTGGGAGTACAAGCTAAGCTCAATATTCATTGACACTGCAAAGGAGCAGGCAAAAACCATGGCATTCAATATTTCGGTAGCTATCATTATTCTTTTTGGAATAAACTATATCCATCTTTCTTCTTGATTTCAGGCACGATATGGAACACGAAGCATGGTGGCGCTAGCAGCGAAGTTGGAAGGTGAGGTAACATTCTATGAAAGGTACTTAGAGAACAGCTTGTGGAAGGAGAATCTCATAATGTTCCAGATGGAGAAGGCCCTCAATAGGACTTGAGAGAAACTTCAGAACACTCGCAAAGACTGATCGATTGCTTATTATTTTGCTGTCATTTATCTTTAAAGTCTATATCAAGGCATATACAAGAGCAGCGTCTACTATTTTTTGAGAATCGTATAATATATGGCTACTATTGATGACCCTTTTGTGCAGATGTACAGTAATGTTTATCCAAATACAACAATAAGAATTGATTGCCTGTGCTATTCCCCCCTTGCCGCTGTATAGTTTTGAAGGACATCAATTCTTTGCTGGCACAAAATTGCTGAAATTACAATGTCACCCTATGATTCTTTATACGCTGTATGCCTGTATCGGAGTACATCGAGAGTGTTTCAACTGAGGTAGCCCTTGGAAACTGGCTAGTGACAACGGTAGGAACTAAGCATGCCTTATGATCTTCTAGTTTTGTTGATCGTTAGGAATGATGATATTGTGTGCATACTGCACCCTTTTCTACTTTTCATTGAGCTATAGTGACTTCGAGTGGTTATCTTCTCTATTTTTTTTTTATATAAGAACAGTTGGCGATGGTGATTGGTCTTTGCCTAATGTTTTTGTTTTCCTTTTGAGGATTCTGTGTAATGAATGATTCGTACATGTAAGACTTTGTTTGGATGTTGTCGGATTCACCTTAATCCACATGTGTTGGGGTGAATTAGGGTGGAATTTAGTTCAAATTTCACTCCAATCCACCCTAACACATGTGGAATGATGGCCATCCGACTATATCAAAATAAGACCTAAAAGAGTTTTACAACAGCTGATGCTTGTGCCTCTTTAAAACTGATGGTAGAAGAGATTGATTGTATATGAAAAAACTTTTAAATAGTATATAAAAAACCGTCTAAATAGATTGAGTGTAGAAAAACTTAAAACATTTTTGTTGTCCAAATCCGTTGTACGCATGGGCAGCTTGCTAGTGTTTAATAAAGAGTCAGGCATAAATACATTCTTCAATCTAGGATCATCACAATCGCTGCCTCAGCGTGTGTGCATTTCCCATGGGTGTTGTTGTTACACAAAACAGTTTTTTGACAAAAGAAAAGGTCATGAAAAAAGACAAAACATTGATGTAAATATAATTATTGTAATATACGTCGGGAGAGTATTCGCAAAAGTGGGCCGCATGACGGCCCTTTCGTCACCCACTTTGCCGAACACGAGCCCAAGTTCCCATCCGTTTCGCACAGCCTCGCTGCCCTCACACTGTCACACCACCTCTCTCCTCTCTTCATCGCCCTCCCTCGCACAGTCGCACGCACCGCATTTCCCAAGGGAACCAGACCAGAGCCTTCTCATCCGCTCCACAATCCCACCCCTCAGCAAACCCTAACCGCTCGTCGCCATGAAGGACACCTCGTAAGTTGCCTCTCTCCACCCCTCTCTCGTATTGTGTGCGATTCGTATGTGGCTTGCAGGGGGTAGCGACTGATTTCTGTGCGTGTGTTTTTTTTTGTTTTCTCCGATGAAGGTTCAAGGCCACCGGCGCCAAGCGCAAGAAGGCCGGCGGCGCCAAGCGCGGGCTCACCCCCTTCTTCGTGTTTCTGTAAGCCCTACCGTCCCTCCTCTTCCCATCCTTTCGCGTCTCCAGATCTACGCCTATCGTCTTTCAATTTTCTAGGGTTTTGTTGAATTTTCTGTGGTGGTGTTGGTAGGGCTGAGTTCAGGCCGCAGTACCTGGAGAAGCACCCTGAGCTCAAGGGCGTAAAGGTGGTAAGTTGCCTCTCCTCACCCTATTCATGTAGCTGGATTCTAGGGTTTCGCTTAGGTGGCTCATATATGCCTTTGCTCGTCGGTGGCTTTGCTTATAGGTGAGCAAGGCGGCTGGGGAGAAGTGGCGCTCTATGTCGGATGAGGTATACGGATGCGTGCAATACTTATATAGTTAGTATCTGTCCCGTAAAAGGGTAGACAAATATTTTGTCTCAAACTGTTTAATGTTTGCCTTGTTTAGGAGAAGGCAAAGTATGGCGCTAGCAAGAAGCAGGATGACAAAGCAAGCAAGAAGGTAATGTTACAATTTTTTGGCTATTTAACGGTCATCTGTTGTATCTCGCAAGTGGTTGCCTCCTGTACCATCAGATCCTTCCATGATGGAATCTGGTAGTTAGATGAAGCAAGGGCTTGTGCACGTGCTGTCTGCTGCTGCTACCATGTCCAGCGTGATGTGTTTATAGGCATTTAGGCTATCACCTTGCTACAGGAAGTTTATAGGCATGGTTGCATGCTCCTTTCACCTTTCATTGCTACTGCACCTTGATTTGGCTCCAATACCATGTGAATTAATTAAGGTCCATTTGTCGTTTATCTTGTTAGTGGTTACACTCGTGCACGGCCTCATCCTCCCATGATGGAATCTTAGTAGTTGGAGCCAAGACCTCACACGTACTATCTGTTGCTTGTCACCCTGTCCGTTGTAATACGACATGATTTGTGGAGTTACTTTCCCCTTCCAATGCCATTGCACCTGGATGGGCTCCAATAGCATGGGAAATTAATGTGCATCTGTCGTTTTCCTGCCAGCGGCACGGGTGAAATTAATTTACCATTACCCCCCCCTCCAAAGTGGAATTCGTGTAGTTGGATAAAGCGACTCCTGCACGTGCTTTAATCACATTTCCACCTGTCCATTGTGTGGTTATACGGTACAATTAGGGTAGTCACTTTTTCCTTCCATTTCGGTTCTCACATCCTAGTATTCCAAATTACTGTCTCAGTTCTATAGCCATTACTGCACGCTTCATTTTTGTGCTGCTGCACCTGGGTTGGCTCCAATAGCATGGGACCTAACTAATGTGCATCAGTGGGTCGGCTCTGATAGCATGGGACCTAACTAATGTGCATCAGTTATTTTTCTTGTTGAGTAGGTACCACCCTGCACCATTGTATCCTCCCGTGATAGAATCCAAGTAGTTGGGTGGAACAATGGAATCCACGTGCTTTATACTACTTTCCATTCATTCCATTGATAGTTACGATCGTAGGAGTCACTTCTCCATTTCTTTCCATTTGGGCTCTCCTCTCAAACTTGTGAATCCTTTGTTTGGAGATTTATAGCTATTCTGCATGCTTCAGTGCTTCACCCCTTGATCCGGCTCTAATATCATGGGAACCTGGTGCTGACTGCTTAACCCTAGCTTCTCATGTTCACACCTGCAAGACACCGCCATGGTAAAAAATTGTCTATTTGTAAGCGCAATGTTACAACCTGAAATGTTTCTTCTATGGAATCTTGGGTTTAAATGACAAATTTCCCATTTAGTTTGGAACTTCTCTAGCCTAGTTGAAAGTCATCTTTCAATTACGTTGGAAGTTGCCTACTACACATGTAGTTAAAAAGTGGGAGCATTAGGAAAAGACGGATAGAAATTGCTGCTGATGTTTGAATTGAAGCGCTGCTTTTGTTATAGCTGAGTAACTTAGAAACCCCATGTTATCAGCACTACCAATTACCCATATTTACTGCTGTCCCATGAAATTGGTCTTGTATTTCCTGAGCTTTATATTTCTGTTTTAGTGATGATGTGCTGTGTTGTTTTAATCAGGAGAGCACTAGCTCCAAGAAGGCCAAAACTGATGGTCGGGAGGGAGAGGAAGCAGTGAAGTCCGAGGTTGAGGATGATGATGAGCAGGATGGTAATGAGGTACGTAAAACCCATGCATCATAATAGGTGGTGCGGTGCAAATGGAATTTGCCAATTGTTGCTAACATCTGCGTAATTTGCTCTTTGCAGGATGAAGATGAGTAAATAGTAGGATGGGGAACAGCAACTTTGCAATTGGGTGTTTGCTGCTTCTTTACTTAGCTTCCAATGTGCTGTTCCTTTTGATGTTATATGCTGTAAGGAAAATCTGTACATGATGGAACCTTAGGGCTATGGCATGCTGGAGTGCCCGTTTAACTAGAAGAGCCGGATACTCATGCCAGCCTCGTCAGCATGTGTAGACTGTTGATTTTCTTGTTTTATCGACAAATTGGGTGACTATCCTATAGTTGGTTTGCAGACTTGCAGTTAACAGCGTCTGCTGTCCCGTCTGTGCTTGAGTTGGTGCATTGGATGCTTGGTGTTTTTTCGTGCTCGATGCTCTTATTAGCTCAACCCCCCCCCCCCTTATGTGTGACGCTGTCTGCGAAGGTGTGAAGATCATTCTTGAGATGCTGGTATTTGTTTCCGGGGTTTTTCTTCTTATCACTCCAGAGTTCAAGTTCGTTTTTGGCTCTGGCTGCTTTTAGGTCAAAATCAAATATTGTTTTGGGCGTTAGAGACCGTCTCAGGCTTCAGCGGGTGAATAGGTCGGAACCAGAGCCCTTCAAAGGGCCCAAGCTTCTTCCGCGTTACCTTTGAGAGCACTTCATCTCTACTATAATTGAAAACTCCAGACTTATCACGGAGGCTTCAACGCTCCCGTCCGTATAAAAAGGAAAACAATCACTGAAAAAAAAGAAAACAAAGTAACCGCCCGAGCTCCGACGGTCCGACCTCGCCGCTGCTTCGGATAGCCTCCTGCCGCGCCTCCTGCCAGATCTGGGGGACCAAGAGGGAACGATGGGAAGGGCACCCGGCGGCGATCAGGACCGAGGGGGAAGGCCGAGACGCACGGGCTCCAACGGTCCGACCTCGCCGCTGCTTCGGCCCGCCTCCTGCCGCGCCTCCTGCCGGATCTGGGAGACCAAGAGGGAACGACGGGAAGGGCACCCGGCGGCGATCAGGACCGAGGGGGAAGGTCGAGACGCACGGGCTCCAACGGTCCGACCTCGCCGCTGCTTCGGCCCGCCTCCTGCCGGATCTGGGAGACCAAGAGGGAACGACGGGAAGGGCACCCGGCAGTGCTCAGGACCGAGGGGGAAGGCCGAGACGCAAACGTGGTCGAGGATTCACCCGTGGAAAACTGCTGTGCTAATCCCGCCGCCGTCGCAACGATCGCGTTCCACACGAGCCCGACGAACCTGCCGCCCGTGGCCACGCCGAGGAGCCCAGCTACCCGCCGCTGCGCCAAACGCAGGTCACAGCACCACCGTGCAACACCGGCGCTGACATCCTTCCTCTCCGGTGGACGCGGAAGCTTCGTGCAGCAGCGCGATCGCAGCCCAAGAACCCTAGAGCACGAGCTACTGCTGGCCGGCCGGTCGCAACCCCGAAGCCGTAGGGACAACATCAACGTGCAACATCGACACCGACATCCTTAAACTTCAGACTCATCACGGAGGCTTCAACGCTCCCGTCCGTATAAAAGGAAACAAACGCCGTCCGTATCGACGAAAAAAAGGAAACAAAAATTCCCTTCCGCGCGAGCACGCCCGACACCTAATCCTGCTTGTCTCCAGGTTCTGGATGCTCGGTGGTGATTGGTTTCGCTGCTAAAACGACCTGGAGATCACCTGTACTACACGCCTGGGTACACCATCGTAGCTACCATGCATAAGAGTTCAAGGTAATTCTGTGTCCATGTTAATGTTAATTTAAGCGGAGATAATAATAATTGTGTACATAGGGAAGAGGCGATGTCTACGCCGGGAGATCCACGCGACGGTCAGAGCAAAATGTCTACGCCGAGAGATACGCGCGGAGCGCAAAGCCAAATGATTACGCCGACATATACACGCGAACCACTAGGTGATATCACCAATGTCATAGGTATGCTTAAAATATGTACCTATGCAAACCTTTTCATATTTTTCACTATTTACTGGAAGGACGTTTTCATATTTTTAGATGAGGAATCGCGGAGGAGGGAGCAAAGGAATATGCAGCAACGGAAACGTCGAGCTGATATGTCCATGGAACAAAGGGACGAGATCAATCGGAAACAACGTGAGTACCGAGAACGGAAGAAACATGCAACCCAGAATAGTAGCACTTCCGCTGCTTTGCGTGAGACGGTGCCGTTAACTTCAGCATCGTCCATAGGTATTTAATCTCTTTCTATTTTTGGACACTTATTATCACACCATAACCCGTTTTGATTAAGTAGAGGTCAACCATTTTGTGCCACCCAATCATAGGACTTGACGAAACTGCCGACCCACAGAATGAAAACACGCCAAATATATTTTCCAACGGAGATATGCAAACAAATAGTAGAGATGTTGGCGTAGGCACGGCAAACACAAGAGTCAGTACGCTGTCTGTGGACATAAGCGACAATGACCTAGGTATAAGTGATGGTTATTTTGTAAAGGAAACACACTTTTTATGTCTACACACCACATCTCTATATATTGACTTTAACATGTGCCTTTGTCTCCAGAGACGAGACCTACGGACAGTGCCGATGCTAGGAGGGAAGCAAGGAATGCACGTGCACGCAAACGAAGAGCTGAAATGACCGATCAACAAAGGGAGGAAGCTAATAGGAAACAACGTGAATACCGAGCACGGAGGAAAGCTGCAATGCAAAATAATAGCCCCACCTCTGTTGTGTCCCAAACATTGCCGGCGTCTTCACCAGCTGATGAGATATAATAACTGTTCAAATTGTGCATTTTCTCAACCAACTGATACATCATTAGCATATCCCACAGAGTGGCTACACCGAAATGATAATTAAGTTCTACGAGCTAGAGGCACATGTACGGTCCCTCCTAGCCCATTGCCTACTTCCGGTGAGTCAAGCGAGCACAACAACGTCATACTTTTTTCAATAAAATATAATTTTAATATATGTTAGCATACTTATTTTTAAAATATTTGCAGAACTTCATTTACCTGAACTACACAATGAAGAAGAATTTGACCGTGAACTATTTGAACCAATGCATGATGGTTGGGACGGTGATGAAGATGCCATAGACGCCGGCCATGGATTGCAGAATGAAAACCTATACGATGATGGAGTCATTCACCAACATGCGCAAGGTACTGTGACAACAATATATATGCCTGGTTACAAGTCTAGCTTCACTTTGGCGCGTTTATATATATTAAATGAAAATAATTACTGCAATGTGTACACAGGTCATGACTATGAGTCATATCGCGTGCTTCCAGAGGGTCCAGCTACAAACAGTGTGACACATGATGATCCATATGATTACATCTACCAGAACCTGCCAGAACCACATAAATTGAGAAAGGTCCCTGACTGCAGTTATTGTGGTGCGATGAGGTTTCAGGGTGAGACACCCGGGTTTTGTTGTAGAAAAGGAAAAGTACAGATACATATACCAGATGTTCCTGCAGAGCTCAAAAGGTTGTTCACAAGTCAAGTGCATGATGATACAAAATATTTCAGGAAACATATACGTTATATCAACTCATATTTCTCCTTTGCAAGTCTAGGGGTTACCACTGATGACAGATATAAAAGTCCAGTAGGGACCGGTGTTTATACATTTCGAGTTCATGGTGGGTTGTACCACCGTCTTGACCACCTGGTGCCAGGTGGCCGCGGTGCTCGGCATTTGCAGCTCTACTTTTATGATACAGAAGATGAGGCCTTATCACATAGAGTCAAAAGGTCCCCTGATCTTGATATCAACATCATTCGGACTATCGTAGCAATCTTGCAAGATAACCCATATGTTCAGACTTTTAGGAGAAATGGGGATTTTCCAAACTTGGATGAGTACCGGATTGAACTCAATACAAATATCACGCCTAACCAAAGAAGGTACAATGCCCCAACTGCATCCCAAGTTGCTGCTATTTGGATGGATGGGAACGATCCACAAAGATGTTTTGATAGAAGTGTGGTTGTATATGGAAAGACTGATCGTCGTCCGCAGTATATCTGGGCATGGCATGGTTGTTATGACGCCTTAGCTTATCCTGTATATAACCCACGAGGGGAGACAGGATGGAACAAATATATGCCGTACAGTGGGAGTCCATTCACTCCACCATCTGCAAGCGCGACTTCTACTAATAATCAATGGCCAGAGAGTAGAGATGAAGGGACGTCTGGTGGTAATCATGGTATTATATCTCTTAGTAATAATATTTTTTTCCTATAATACTTACCGCTATACTAATGATTTGATGCTATAGTACCATATTATAAAATGTTCTAATATTTTATCTATTTCCCAGCTGATAATAATAATGAGAATCCAGTGGAAGATGGCGACAATGAAGTACAAGAAGGTGACGTCCTAGGTGCAGTTGCTGATGCAGCACAATCTGCAAAATATGTAACTGCACGAGAATACTACTGCTTCAAGTTGCAAGTCAGAAGGGGAATTTTTAATATTTTATTATTCGGAGGACGTCTTTTCCAACAGTGGGCTGTGGATATGTATATAAAGATTGAGTCTATGAGGCTAGATTGGTACTCTAATCCTGATAACCAAAAACTAATATGGGCCGAGCTATACCAGGTAAACACTCATAATCTATTGTTTGTAATTGTTTTTTACGATCTTTGCATGCTTGTTACTACATAAAGCTAAAATTAAGTGCTTAAATGTATTATAGGGACTGGTTGATGTTATATCTGCGGGAGAGACGCACGGTTCTAAGGTTGGCAAGAGAATTGTGCTGCCAAGATCATTCCCTAGATGCGATCGAGACATGCAGCAAAGATTCCTTAATGCAATGGCTATTGTGCAGCGTTTTGGCAAGCCTGATTACTTCATCACCATGACATGCAATCCGTACTAGGAAGAGATAACAAGCAATCTCGAACCGGGGCAGGATCCACAAGATAGGCCAGAACTGGTTGCAAGAGTATATAGGGCAAAGTTGCGGGACCTAAAAGAACTCCTAATCAAGAGGAAGTACTTTGGTGAAGTTGCTGCATATGTTCATGTTACCGAGTTCCAAAAAAGGGGTCTACCACATGAGCATTTCTTGTTGATCATGAAATCAGGGAGTAAGTTGACAACCCCAGATGCATATGATCGAGTTGTTTCAGCTGAGATACCAGACAAGGATAAATATCCAGAGTTGCATGATCTGGTTATTCACCATATGCTACATGGCCCATGTGGGGTGCTAAACAAATATTGTGCATGCATGGTGAATGGAGAGTGTCGCTTTCAGTACCCTAGATAGTTCTGTGAGGCAACCCAACAAGGAAAGGACTCATATCCAACCTACCGAAGAAGAGATGACGGACGTCGAGTTAAGATCAGGAGAGCAAAGTTAGATAACAGGTGGGTTGTGCCATATAACCCCGGTCTGCTCTTTAGATACAACTGTCACATAAATGTTGAGGCATGCTCAAGCATTAAAGCAATGAAGTGTCTGTTTAAGTACGTATATAAAGGCCACGACCAAGCATCATTCTCGGTAAATGCAGACCAAGATGATAGAGATGATGGGGTCATCAATGAGATAAAGCAGTATAGGAATGCTAGGTACATATCTCCACCAGAAGCTGTGCACAGGATATTCAGATTCGCGATGTTTGGAGTTTATCCTTCAGTATTGCAGCTCCAGCTACATTTGCCAAATATGCAGTCTGTGACATATAAAGATGATGAAAACCTGGAGGATGTTGTGAGTCGCCCGGGTTCTAACAGGACAACACTCACGGAATATTTTAGTAAAAACCATGAAGAAAGGGCAGCAAGGAAAATATTATATAGAGAATTTCCGGAACACTACCGATGGATCGCAGGGAAAAAAGTGTGGCAAGGAAGAAAACAAGCGTCAGCACAGATAGGGCGGATTGTCTATGCTAACCCTGCTGAAGGTGAGAGATACTTCCTAAGAGTACTACTAAATCATGTGAGAGGTGCAACATCGTTTGAGGATTTGAGAACAGTGGCTGGTGTAACATACTCTACTTTTAGGGAGGCATGTGAGAAAAGAGGGCTTATCGAGACAGATAGATCAATTGATGACTGCTTGACTAAGGCCACCACTTTCCAGATGCCGTGTGCCTTGCGGAGGTTGTTTGCTACCATTCTTGTGTTCGGTGAGGCCACTAACATACGTGGATTATGGGACAAGCATAAGGATGCGTTAGGTGAAGACTTTAGCTGGGACAACACCAATACGTCGACAGTGGAGCAAATGGTGCTCAGGGACATACGGGATATGCTTCACTTGATGGGCAAAGATATCAGAGATTTTGGTCTGCCACCTATTTGCGATATGGGTCCAACCTCCATTGACATGATGAAAGAGGTTAGAGAGGAGCAGAATGTCTCTATTGACCAAGAACACCTAGATATTTTTTATTCTCTTAACAAGGAGCAGAGAGCGGGGTTTGATGAAATCATTGACATGTCTTTGCCAAAAAGAGCCAAGTTTTTTTTTGTTGATGGTTGGGAGGCCTTTGGAAAGGCGTTCCTATACAAGGCCTTGCTTGCTAGAGTTCGCTCCAAAGGATTAATAGCCATCATGAAGCGCCACATCCGGTATAGCAAACATCAATATTGCCGGAGGACGCCTTTGCACACTCTAGGTTTAAAATTCCAATTAAAATTGGGGACAACACCATGTGCAACTTTACAAAGCAAAGTGGCACTCTGTAATTGCTTCAGAGGGCGTCTTTGATTATTTGGGATGAAGTTGCCATGACCAAGCGTCGATCGTCGAGACACTAGATAGGTCCCTCTGAGGATATCATGGAATGTGCTTTGCCATTTGGAGGAAAGGTCATGGTATTTGGTGGAGACTTTAGACAAGTCCTTCTGTGGTGCCACGTGGGACAAGGGCACAGTGTATGGCTGATGCTACCTTGCAAAGATCCTATTTGTGGGATAAAATAAGGAAGATCGATTGTCACAAAACATGATAGCACAATTAGACCCTTGGTTCTCTCGAGTACCTACTACTTAATTGGAAATAGAACCGAGGAAGCGATTGGAGATGATTATGTTCGACTCGATGACATTGTGATTGCATATATCGACACGGATGTCGATCAATGAGACTCATTTCCTCCGTGTTCCCGTCAATTGAAGAGCATGCAACATCAGCCGCCTATATGATGAAGCGGACGGGCCATTCTATCGGCCAAAAATGAACATGTTGATAGGCTGAAGCATAATGATGATTGGACGGTTTCGGTGAGGAAAAGGTTTACCACAGCTTTGACACTATTGTTGACGATCCTCGAATCACTTCTCTATTGATTTTTTGAATTCAATAACTCCAAATGGCCTCCCCGCATGAGTGAAGCTAAAAATCAAACATCTGTGATTCTTCTCCGCAATCTTGATCCTAACAATGGGTTGTGCAATGGTACAAGGCTTATGGTCGAGCATTGCAAGACAATGCAATTGATCTTTGAGATCGTTGGTGGACAAAGCATGTGGCGAAAAGAGTTTTCATACCAAGGCTACCATTGTCTCCCTCGGATGATATTTCTTTGCCTTTTAAGTTTAAGAGAAAACAATTCCCGGTGAGATTAAGTTTTGCCATGACCATCAACAAGTCACAGGACGAGACCATCCCTAATGTTGGGATCTACCTTCCGAACCCGGTATTTTCGCATGGACAGCTTTTTTATGTTGGTTTATCAAGGGGGTGTCAAGATCAACAACAAGAATTTTGGCAAAGCCAAAAGATGACTTGGATGCTATAGGAAAGAGCACCAAGAATATAGTTTACAGAGACATCCTAAATTGGTGATTGATTTGGTGTGTATACTTAGACAATTTTATAAGTCCTCGTAAGAATAAATATTGTTGCTCGTATGCTTGATTCTTTTACTTTTTAGCATCGAGTCCTATTTGTCTCTTATATACAACATTTGATTTCCAAACTTTCAGGTTCATTTCACTTTGTGAAGAAAGCAGGACAGGCCAGTTCCTGTAGCAGGTGTGACAAGGCAAGAAACTTGCAATCTTAACTTGCTCATAGATGGCTGTGGTATGCACTGCTAAGCTTATTTGGATGGGGTAAGCTTAATGAAGTAGACCTAGGAGGTTTAGATGATAATTTAAAGACAGCATATAACTTGTTCCAGATGGTAGACTTTCAATTTTTTTGCCATCGAATAAGACAGATTCAACCATCCAATAATCTTTCTCATCCTCTTCCATCAAATCAATTATTTGAATATATATATATATATATATATATATATATATATATATATATATATATATATATATATATATATATTATATTATATATATTATATATAATATACGATATCGGTTTTAACACGATATGATTAAGTTTTGATTAACACAACATTATGCCCCGTTGTCTAATGATTGATTAACACAATAGTGAGTGCAAACTTGCTACAACATTTTATAGCGAAAGCCGCCAGTTGGAGTGATTTGGCAGATCCTATGATAGATACATATCATAACTCCATAGTGCTTCACAATAAATCCAACGACCATGTCTCTTATATATGTGTACGAGCTGCACCTACTGACTACACGTTACTATGTAGTAGTGCTTGAATTGCTTGGTAGTCGATCAACAATTGATGAGGAAATTGCTTGCTTCAAAACTTTCAGGTTCTTCTGGAGCGTTTCAGTTTTAATAATCATCATACGCGTTTCAGATATATAGATGCATGGTGCACAATTTCAGTTATATTTAGAGTTTCAGAAATCCTAGCCTTCTTAGTAGAGATTCAGAGATTCAGTTATATTTAGAAATCACAGTATTCAGATATTAAGTTACATTCAGAGATGCATAGTGCATAATTTCAATATGTGCCGGTGCATAGTTTCAGTTTTAATAATCATCATACGCGCAAGAGAGAGTGAGAGACGGGAGCCATTAGTCCAGCCATTTGTTATTAAGTTAAGCACTGATAATATACCGGCAAAATTTTGTCCGCTTGAAACATATCTCTCTCTCTCGAAATATATGCACCAACAGTTACCAATTTGGCCAACTTGAAACATGCAACTCTTGAAATAATAATTGTGCACATTGACATACAACTCAGAGGAGAAAGACGTGCTCCCCAGAAACAAAACCTTGCCCAAACATGCAGACCTATACCGTAGCCATGTGCATCGTGCTCAAGTTTAACGCAATGCCGTCGGCCATCTCGGAGTGGAGCTCCTCGACCCCCGCCCAGAAGCAAGAATCCAGCCCTGAGCTCTGGTCTTGCCCTGCCATCGGCCTCGTCGACCCTGCACCGGCGACGCAGGCCTCGACCTCACTTAGCACGGCCACGCCAGCGACGACGCTATCCAATGCATCGCAGCCTCGCCCAGCCATTCCAGCCGCCGCAGCCGCCGTCGTCAACGCGAGCTCCTGTGCCGGGTACGGACCATGCGCCCGGCTCCAGCGCAGGCACCAAACTCATGGCCACCATCCCTAATGGGCTCTCTTCTATTGGGCCTCTCGGCCTTTGTTGAAGCGCTCACGATCATCGCATCTTAAAAGACCTCCGCCCAGAGTCCTCGCCTGCCCTAGCCGCGGCCACAACAACAGTGCATCCTCACCCGCCATACGCGCCACCATTACCTCCCGACCCATCACCCACACGAGCCCTGCCCACTGCCAGCAGCGAACAGCGCGCCACCGGCCTAGAGTCCTCGCACGTATGACATCGAGGAAGCCGCGAACAGCACGACGACGACCTTGACTTCTCGGCTGGCGGCGACCATCAACTCTACAAAGAAGTCCTTGACGACTGCAGCCGCGCCCTACTCGCCGCGGTCCACGCATCGTCGGACCCGTCTCTGTCCAGACGGACGTGCCAATAAGCAAGGTATGGTCCCCACTCTCTCGCCTTCCTGCTGTGCAAAACGGAGGTCCTGAACCTTGATTAATGGTATTGTATGCTGATCGTCATATTCTTTTGGAGTCACAGGCGCGAGAAAATGGAGCATGATCGTGACTTAGTTGACAAACCAGTGGAGGAGCCTGAGGTAGTTGTTAGTCCAAACTTGTTCACACGTGAGGTAGCACCCGAAGAACCAACATCCGTGCCCGCCGACTCAGGTGAATTCCATATGTAATCTTTGAACCTGTATGTTCAATCAATGCTATGATTATTACTTTAAATTTGCATCATAAAATAAACTATGTTTGATTACTATTTTTTAGTCAGCGTGTACTATATTTCATTGTATTTAAACTATGTGTGATTACTACTTTTAGTCTGCTTAGACTATAATATTTCATTTTTACTCATCTTCCAGAATCATAAATTTGGTTTCCAATATTAAATTAATTTATGCTTTGCTCATCTAGATACAGAAGATACTAAAAAAGATATATAACCTGTTGGGAATTATCAGATATCTACAAATGAGGAATTGCAATCAGCCTCTAACCAAAAAGTGGATACACCAGGTGAAATAGATGGATACACAGAATATTTCATCAGGGTAGACTATATTAGTCAGCTTAGACTATCTTTCATTATTAATCATATTCCAAAATCATAAATTTGGTTTCCAAAATTAAAATAATTTATGATTTGCTCTGCTGGATACAGAAGAAACTAAAAAAGATATAGAGACTGAGGCAAGAACCGAACCTGTTGGCAATTATCAGATAGTTAAAGAGGAGGAATTGCGATCAGCCTCTAACCAAGAAATGGATACACCAGGTGAAATAGATGGATACAGACTATTTCAACGCTCTTTAGACCACAATTATCCACAATTACAATAATCATTGTTTAATTATTCTTTACTCATCTGGATACAGAAGACATTAAAAAGTTTATAGAGAGTGATGCAAGAATCGAGGCCTCTACCCAACAAATGCAAAACAAAGACGATGCTGATATAATTACTCTCGCTCGTAATTGTGAAGATGATGTTTTGGAGACTAAAACCATAGTGGACACTGATGAGTCCATAGAGCCCACGGATTGGCTACACACAGAAATGATAATTATGTTCCAGGAAGTAGAGGGCCATGTACGATCCACACTGATCCATTGCCTACTTCCGGTGAGTAAGATTAGCACAACAACCTCATGCAATTTTTTAATAAAATATATATAAGGCATTTATTTATAGCTATGTTACTGTACTTATTATTTTAAAAATATTTGCAGCAGAAGTACACCTACCAGAGCGGGGCTATACTAATGAAGTTGTCCAAACCAAAGACGGATACAAGAAGCGGAAGCGTGCACACGAGGATGACGTACGTAACAATCTCTCAAGCAACTCAAATATCCTCTCATATTTTCTGCCCGTATGACCCATTGCATACTAAATGTAAAAGAATGGCGTACAAAACTGATATTATATATTGCATATGCAGATCATTATAAAGGATGGAAATGAAGTACAATACAAAGATAATGATGTACAAACGCCACGGCTAGAAGCCAATAAAAATCCAATACATGTCGTCAGTGAGATGATGGTGTTGCCTCAGTATAATAAGCCAAAGAAAGCAAACAATGTACAAGTCATACCTCAAGGTGATCCACCATCAATTTAAACCTATATGTCTTTAAATTTGGGAATTAATTAATTATTAATAAAAAATAATACCTCTCTAGATTATGCGTGTACGCAACAAGATGTTGAGGTAATTGAATATATGAAGGGAAAAAGTAAAAAGCATCTGCTTGTCAGAATGGATGATTGTTGGGGAGCAAGAGATGACATGGATTGTCTTTTTCTTGGGAATGAGCAAGTCAATGGCGCGGTAAGCATGTTTAACACTTGATTCAGCATTAACTAATGTCCATGGGAAATATCTGCCAATCTTGAAATGACAAAATAAAAACTTGTAGGTCATAAGTCTTTATATCCAATTGATGCGGCACGAAGAACACCTACTACATAGAGAAGGTGGAGATGTTTACTTGGAGAATACGTGGTTCTCTCAATTACTACAACAAGAGGGAGAGGAAGATGAGATGAACAAGAGCAGGATAAAAGAGGACATGGTTGAAACAAGGGTACAAAATTATTTAAATACTGATATGGTAAGATTTCACATATGCTAATTTTATACCCTTTCAAATGTAAGGAAATAGTTTAGATAAATGTCTATTACTGCAGGTCTTCCTTCCTATCAACATTACAAATTTTCACTGGTACCTGACGGTCGTGAATGCAAATGAAGGTGAAATACATGTTTTGGATTCCTTCGGACAAAATATGACAGATTGGAAAGATCTCAGATATACGGTATGGCTTAACAATTGATATACAAACTTCTTTAAAATTCTTCATTATCTCTTTCTTAGTTAACCTTGGTGTTTTGGTCATTCCAGTTAATAGGAATGGAAAGACTAATAAAGCATGCACTGAAATCTAAACTACTAAACCAAACTAAATGGCTACACGGTATCGAAGTGTCATCTTGGGAGATTAAACATAAGATTACCGAACAAATGCAAAAAGATGGGTAAACTATCTTTCCATCTCGTGTATATACAATTGCACAACCAACAATAGTACCTCTAAAACTCATATTTTATTCATTTTTTGGAATATATGCTCAGTTGTAGTTGTGGATTATGGCTGATTAATTATATGGAATATTGGACTAGAACTGCTTTATCTGACCATGTCACCCAGGTAATTCTATAAGAGTTTATTTCTAAACATAATCATTTCTTTTGGATTGGTTAATATATATCAGAACTTGCTCAAATTTTCAGGAAGATATAAGTAACTTCAGGTTCAAACTACCTGCGATCTTGTATAACTTCCTGTTAAATGAAGCAAGAGGGTTACCGAATCATGGGCAACAGTTAGAGACCCACAATGAGCTAGATGGTGATGTCACAGAGCTCGATGAGCTGGATATAATAATGTCGGGTGAAATTAAGTTGACACGTGCAATAAAGTGGAAAAGTAGGGAACAAATATTGACCGCAATATGCACAAACATCCAATTCATCGCCAGCGACAAAACTTTACTTCAGTAAGTCATTCTATAGTAAACTGTTTTGTTCTAATTTAGATATTTCAGTTATCCGTTCTAGAATTCATACAAAAAGTAATTTGTGGATTAACCTTGTTTTATAGCAAAGAGTGGGTACGAAATACACGACCGTACCTAATTTCTTTGAATCTTGTCAAGATTAAAAATATTTTAGATGAGGATCTAGAGATGGATCATGAATGCTTAAATATGACTATTCGGATGGCTGCGTGCAACCAACCTATGGTTGGTAAGAAACAAAAATACCACTTCATGGACCTCAAGTTTGCTGTAAGTTGATATATAAATTTATTGTTTATCAAACACTTACAATAATTGTATAATTAATTAAAATATATTTTTGCACAATCCTCAGGAAATAACTGGGTTTCGACAAGATCTACGATGTTGTGACAGAATTGACAACGAATACCGCGGGAAATTGAGAAAAGTACTTGAGTGTTGGTCGGACATGGATTACAAAATTAAAGATCGTAACAACGTAAGTTATGTTATGTGTACTACTATACAAAATTAATTTATTTTGTTTAGCACTTATATTCTCTATGTTTGTTTTTAGATTCTACTACTATATTATCAAAGCGGACTGTACATTTTATTCATAATGGACATGGAAAACAAAACCGTGCACATTATGGACCCCCTTCAAGATGGTCTATGTTTCAAGGGTTATGATCAAACAATGGCTTATATACCTATGTTCCACACAATGGCTAGAATGTTCAGTCTCGTCATGGGGCTATCAAATTCTAAGTGGAACAGCAATATTTATGACTGGAAGAAAGAATACCCAACATGTGTAACAAAGGTTACACATAATAAATACTGGTAACCAGTTGTAATATATTTCACCTGTTATATCACAAAAAAATTTATTTCATTTATTTACATCAAATAAACAATTGATCTTGTCCAGGAAACTGGGAGGCTTTCTTGTATACAATTTCATGAAGATCTGGGACGGCGAAAGATTGTCACCGATCAATAATGTAAGCATATATAGTCTCTAGCTATATTTTGTACACTACATAGAAAAACAGTAACTTATTGTTAATCTATATACCATGCACAGCTCTCAACTTCACCGAGGATGAAATTCTTGGCAGACGTTTTGACGAGTCGTGCAAACGAATGTTCCGACAACATCCCTGAATATCTTCAAGAGATGATTAAGGAATTAGGCAAAATGTAACTTAAATGGTCATAATATTAGAAAATTATACGTAGACTCAAGTACAATTGTGTTTACATTAGACTATGCAAAAATAATTTTATTGTTTTAAGAGACATTCTCAAGAAAAATCCATAGCGTTAACACGAACATTATACTAGTAGTATTAAGTGATGAGTCAAAATTGTCGCGGCAAAAAAAAAAAAAACTCGCAATGTAATGTATAGACCTCATAGTTGCACGTACACTCGATTCACTATTTACAAGTAACCTGCTTGTATAGTTGTATGTAACGGAAGAGAGTTTGACAACGGCAGATCCAGATCGTCAGATCGACAATCCTGGGACGAGAAACGGCAATGAAGAACTTTACAACAGGAAGGGGAAATTGGTGTAGGTGATTATGAGGTTCCCTTCTCGTTCTTTGTTGTCCGGGGTAGCTCTTTCGCCATTGCAGAGAATGACTGGGCAAAAGAGCACATTGGTCCACGTTAACTGTTTGTCTGTTGCTTTTTTTTTATCAGGCAACAATAGCAAGTATTCTATGTTTCATTGTTTCTGCAGGTTTTTTGTATGGACTTTTTTGGTTGAAGAAATACGGAACTGGTAACAAATGAGTAGCAATAACAAGAGTTTAGAGATTGAACTGTGGTAGATCTTGTTCACAGCGTCATGTCAAAAGGAACCGTGGAACAATATTATTCCTTAGGGTACACCTAATTAAGTTAAGCACCTTGAAGCCTAGTTTTCTAACTGCATGATCTGGTTAGAGAAGCATAAGCATCTACCTCCAACCTTTTCATGTTCTCCTGCAGCTTGTTCCCAATCATTTTTGGAACGCTGGTTGAATCCTGTTCATATAAACATGAAATGGGATTGGCAAATGGTAATCGAAACATGGCTGCTAATTATATTGTGCATTATTCTATGCATAATAATTCATATGATTTGCATAGATGAGCTTAATGCACTCACATCATTTGTTGTATTTGCATATCCATACTCCATCTTTATCTGATCAACTTGACTCACTGATGTTTCATCTTCAGTCTTTTTCTTTCCTGAGCTTATCTTTTCTTCAGTCTTGGGCTTCAACTTTCCTGCATGTGCATAATTGACTTGATCACATTACACAATTTTTTTAATATAAATAGTTGAATCAGAACCCAATTTTACAAAGCCACACAGTGGATTACAAATTTATGAACATCTTATAAGTGTACTTTACTGACCTCTAAGGGTATGGAGTCCCTTGCTGATTTTCTCTTTGCTTAGACCAGGGAAATGTGGTCCTTTTGGCTTCTGTGGGTTGTCATCAATGTCGATATCATCTTCAGACAAAAAACATAGTATAAACATAAGTATATACTGCTCCACAAGTAAAAGAAAAATGATAGCATATACCTATGTCCAGCTCGACATTTTCATCATCTCTTAGTGAACTGTTCCTTCCCTCAGATGACAAAGCAAAGTTAGTTGAAGAAAATATTGAAGCCAGCTCTTCAGAAGTCATTGCAATACATTGTTCGCTGCCATTTGCAGCACTTTCTTTTGATTTGCTTCCTTTGTTATCTTTCATAATCATTCCAAACAGACCCTGCTGAGTTCCATACTTCCGTTGTAAGAAAAGTTATGTAGATGGCTTCCAGCTCACTACGATCAATTAATTACCTTTTTCTTTTCTTTAGGAGATTTCACTACAAAAGAAGAGTCTTCCCTGGTTGAGCTCTCTTTTCTGTATACTGTACTAATGCTGTCCACATGCCTGTGTACAAACCATAGTACTCAGATAGCATAAGCCAATCTTCAAAATAACTAAAAGGAACTGCATCTAGGTGTTCAGATCTAGAATTGAAATTCCTTTTTGAAATTATTAGATTATACATTGGTAATTAATTAATTATGGCAGTAGCTTAATCATGAACCCATGGGTCTCAAAGCCACAAAAGTGCAAAACTACTATAAAATTACATACTAACCATGACATAGTAACATACCGGTATATCTCATCCTGGCAGAGCGTAGAGAAAAAATAGGTCTCTTCTCCATTAAACTGTAAAATTAATTCGATTATTTTGTAAGACAATACATTATTTTACAACTGAAAATTTACATGCTATTTAGTAGATAAAGGCTGGGCAGGCGCAGAGCATACCAAGATGGTTTCTCCATCAGATGAACATGCTATGGAACTAGTTGAATTCAAGTTTCTTGAGTACACAAAACCTCGTAAAAAGGCATCCTTCAACAAGGACAAGTCTGCCAGAGATCTGCAGTTTCACGTACACACAGAAAAAAAGGAAGCACATTGACTTCACTTTAGTATCCACAGGCACATCAAAGATTCGAAGTCTTTAAGTAAATTGTTGCCTCACCTTATTTCAATTTTCCCATTGGAGAAGACAAGTATAAGTCCAATGTCATTAGAAGAACTATGAATAAGAGAGGCGAAACAACAACTACTGCTCAATTTCTTCTTATTGGTTATCTTCTTTGTGCCCTGAATGGAGTATAAAACCATAAGAACAACGACAACTCGTGGTAAAGAAAGAAAATGATAGATAATTAGAGATACAAATACCTGAATTGCGTGGCACAAGGAAAATAAGTGGATCGCATTTTCAGTGCAAAGTAACAGCAATGATTCCTTCGATACTGTATCGTGGTTATCTGAAACTGCTGGTGTGTCATTGGGTGATAACTCTGTCACACAATTTCTACAGGGACTTAGAATGCCAATAGTTAATTTATCAACAAAAACAGATAAGTATGCAATGCCATAAAGCGCACCTAACATCTGCAGAAGAAGGGCTTTAGAGGGTTTGTCAGTCTGAACTGGGCTGGGGTTCAAAAGTTTCCCATTTTCTTCCTCGATAATAAAAATAGATGAATCTTCCATCGCTGCTATCAAAATGTCCTTGTCCTATCCATTATGGCTATAGATTTCAAATTGCAAAGAGGCGATTCCACCAGATAGTCGACACTCAAACTGTTTTTGATATAAGATTGTAGCATCTTCTACGTTGATAACTGATACCTGAAACATGGATTTTGTGACATTATAAGATTTTGTTGACTTAGACCGCTGGGACCAGATAGAGCATAACAAATCTGAGCCACATATAAATGAAGTAAAAACCATGGGAAACATGCTTAAATAATCATTTTATCTCTATGGAATAACCAGGGACATTGATATCCATGATACTGATCATTGCAAGCCATGAATGTAAAAAAAAATTGTGGCCATCATGAGATTCCATGGTTGCTATTTTTAAAAAAATAAATAAGAACAATAATTTGTTAATCTTGTTTGTAACCATTTAGTTTTGCTTCCCTCATGTAGCATAGCAACCACATACCCATATTTGATATTTCTGACTCTTGTAGATGAACAAATGTCGTTTTCTGAAACTAGGACACAAAGTCACAAACATGTTGGTGAGACCAAGGAGGCTGCCTTATCTATTTACATGAAACAACATGTGGGGTTGAAGGCACTGTAAAAATCCTTAAAATTAACAATATACCAAAATTTATTATTAATCAAGAGAAAATAATTTTCTGTCATCAATGCTAGAATATACAAGGATGAGCTCTACTTTCAAGCCTAGCTCTGAAATTCTGTGGGCCACTGGGTTATCCAGCTTGTTGACTAAACAGCGCCTAGGAATTACAGCCAAAAAAAAAAAACTGAGAATGTTTTGTACAAACTACACACAATCGAGCACTTACAATTCCTTTTTCTGTCCCAGCAGCAAAATGCTTTGATTTTGAAATAGAAGACATCGTGGTTGTAGCTCCTTTAAGCTTTATACTTTTGACATTGCAGTTATCTCCTTGCTTTGCTGTCAAATTATTTGATCACGTCAAGATATAGAAGATATAGAATATATAAACTTTAAAACTCATTCATTTAAATATGTCATTGAAGAAAAATATGCCATTCATCCAAATGATAAGACCAAGAATACCAATGCTTACAGAGTCTCTTACATCTGCATCTATGAGTACACTTGTAGACTATGTATCGTCCAACCAACCAAAGATACACCTTCTTAAGCAACAACATATCATATTTCTTTTCTTTTGAGGAATAAAAAAAAAACTGGACCTGCGAGGTTATGACCACCCCCAGGCATTGCATTAAGAAGAAGACCTTCTCACGTAGGCCCAGAAAACCCCCGAACCCCTACCCCACCCTTACACAGCGGCACCGTCGCCCTGTGAGAGTGGGTCGGTCCTTAGACCTATGCTTTGGCGTGGGACAGACGAGGGGATTTTTTTAACCCCAGCCTGAAATTCGCTCCCACGGAGAGTCGAACCCAGGACCTAAAGAGTGCCGCCGGGACGCTCTAACCAGTTGGACTAGAGGCCCTTTGGCTTCTTTTGAGGAATAGATCTGTAGGAAAACCCCACACATCTCTTCTATACTAATATCAATAATCTGAAAAACATAATTATTACATTATTCTTTATCTTCAACACAAGGCATGAGATATTGTCACCCACTCACCGTCTCACCCTATAATAAAATTGATGATGATGATAATTGTCTAGAACTCTACTTTTTTTTTCTCGAACAGGAAGGAAAGCTACGTATAATTGCATTAATAGAAGAAGGGAGTGTTACAACACCCACCCACCCACACCTGATTTAAACATTAATTATGTTTGGGCCTGTTAGAAAAACTAATAAATGACCCGACCTAGAAGCTTAACGACCTGAGTTAGGGGCAGAGAGGAAAGACAGCCCCTTAGCTCATGCCATACATCAAAGCTGGGACTCCTCCCTCAAAGATGCTAGGGTGGGCACCATTGAACACACAGTCATTCCTATGTTTCCACAAGGTACATTCTCCCAAGATGATGACTAGAACCCTACTATTACAAGTTGAAAATCATGTCACGAAGAAAAAGAACATGCTGATATTAGTCTCCGAAATTATGCCTACTATCCTTTAGTCTTATGTTCCACAATTTTTATTGAGCATGTACACATCGAACTGGTAAAGGTCAACATTTTGAATGACAGTATAGATGCTGTTGTAGTGTAATTTTCCATGAAAACAATACATAAGCATACCAAGATAGAAGCACCAACTGTTGGGTTTAGGAATAGTGTGAGGATAACAGTACCATTTAAAAAGGAGAATATGTTGTCGCTGGAGTCCTTTTTGAATGTGATAATACGGACCTAGAAATAACAGGAAAGAAGCTTTATTGCACTGCAAGTGCATCAGACATGGAAGCTAGAAGTCATGTCATGGCCACGGAATAGCTTACCATTCCACTCCTTTCTCCAGACAACAGAATGCTAGAGGACATATCAAACTGTAATGATGTGATAGGGTTGCCAGCTGATGTATTGTCTTCATTCTGCACAATTATCAAAGTAGCCAACATATTAATTGGTATGCAAATGCATAACAATGAATGTTCAAAAGCTATTGTAATTTGAAGGAACCTGCTGCTTTATCATAAAAATCTGCAGCAAATGAGGGCATGATGCATCCCAAAAGCTTATGGTTCCATCTAGATGTCCAGTCATACAGAGGTTCCGGGTCTTATGTGTAACACCTCTGGTGTTACGAGCTTGCTTAGTACCTAGGTTAAGGTCTTAGGGAAATCATCAAAACAAGTTCTCGAGTTGAAAAATTTAAAATCACGCATGAAATGATAAACAAACCCTGTGCGACCTACCTTTAGTGGTTGAGAGAAATCAAATAAATATCAAAGTTAATTTACTTAGCGCGTAAAAATGCTAATAAAAATCCTAACAAGAAAAATAGGATAAGTAGTTTTAATTGTTTGGCACGAAAAACAATTTCTATAAACAAAAATAAAATATAACTTGTATTTAGTACCTAAAAAAATCGAAGTACAAGTTTAGTAGGTGGAAATGCAACTTTAACTTTTGGAAAATAAATGTTGTTAACTAGTGTTCTTGGGAGCTCAAAAAAATCAAATCTGAAATTAAAATCAGACCTTTTCGTTGAATCGGCAAGAAGTTGAACTTGTGATTAAAGTGCCATTTTTGGCGAATTATATTGAGCAAAATAATTAAATAGTGCTTACATATTTTGTTCCTATGGTTTAGCATAAAGTATGGACTATTGCATGAAGTATTTGTTGGTTGAAGTTAACAAGGTTTAGACCTATTAAAAATTGCGACAAAAGAGTTAATGGCTACATAGCCCCAATTGAAACTCTTAACTTTTCTAAGTATGGAAGGGTAGTAGACAATGCCATTTTGGCATTTAAATTCTAACTAAAATGTTTAAACACTAGATCCATGTTTTTGTACTGTTGGTTGCTTCTAAGTAAGCACTTGAGCATGGTGTAGATCGAAGTTGTGTTGGATGTCACGTTGCCCACTCTAAATTTGCCCAAACCTCCTTAGAACGCGTTGTGAACCATGATTTGGTGCTCGGTTCGCGAACCAGAGTTCAGCGTGACGAACTCATGTTGGCACCTCCCTATCTCCCTCTCTGGTCGCTCTCTGGACGTGAGGTTTGCTTCGCCAGTTGGGTGTTAGTATCGGCTTTAGGTTAGTGGAATTGGTTGAACTCCGGTCGTGTTGATCAACAGCCTTTGCTTCGCTTTAAAACGTGTGCACGTCATCGGTTGCTGTCGCTCGGCCTAAGTCCGCGGTCACCGTGCGCACGCGAGCGCTGCTGGCGCCGAGCTCAAGCCATGGCCGGGCTGTTGCCGCTGGCTAGCTCGCGCGCCCGGTCGGTGCCGCGCGGCGTCCCTGGCCCTGCGTTGGCCGGTCTCGGCTGGATGCGGCCTGGCTTCCGCTGCTGCTTCGCGAGCGCGCCACGCTCGAGTGGCTGGCGCCGTGCCACGTGTAGGGTTGAGCCGAGGCTGCGACTGTCGTCGCTCGACCAACGTGGCGCTCGCCCCGCCCCCCGATTCAACTAACGTGTTGAGCCTCCGGGCATGTGCCACTGCCGTCGCGTCTGGGTCGATTGACCCCGGTCACAGTGGCGATGGTGATGCCTCTCTGCCTCACTTTGCCTCCACTAGCCGACGCCGGTGACCCCCGCTCGGGTCCTGCCACTACATTCCAAGCGCTTCGCGCCAAGCCTCCATGTCTCGTCATCTGAGCGCACGTGCTGGTGCTGCCGCCATCGATCGGAACTGCCCCGTCTTAGCCTGCTCAGGCTCGCTCGTGTGCCCTCTCCACGACCGCACCATGCGCAGGACCACCTTCCCTCCTAGCGTCAGCGGGCTTCGCCGCATAATTCCTCACTCCAGTGGGTAGCTTAGGAAGTCGGCTAGCCGTCTCTTTCTCCTCAAGCCCGGCCAAACACTACCGATCGGCAATTTGGCATTTTGCTCGCCGCCAGTCATGTGCGCCGCCGAGCTGGTAGGTTTGGGGGTAAGGCCCGTAGGGTTGATAGCAGTTCAATTGCTCGTAACCCCGAACTCGCCTTGACTCCCTCTATCCGGTGCTCGCGCTATTTTGGCTAGGGCACTCGTCGGCGGTGTGGTGACGCGTCGGTGTCCGCCTCGGGACGTCGCCGTCGTGCCTGGGCGCATGTGGCCAGACCACCTTGGCCCTCCCCTGCTTCGTCCATCGCCATAGCGTGCACCATAGTGAGCTACTGATGCTTCTCCGCTATCTCTACCCGTCCGTGGGGGCGTAGGCTCGCCGGAACGCTCGCGCCGCCATGGTAGTTGGTCCGCCGACGCGAGCAGTGCATTAGCGGTCACCGTCTAACTTCTAATTGCCGCCCAGGGTTTCGTCTTGGCTTCGCGATGCTCGTCGGCCTGCTTGTTTGACCGGTGCCTCGCTCCATTATCCGGCGTAGGTGTGCAGTGTCGGCCGGAGCCGCGCCGTCGCGCGCATGGCGTCGGGGACCGATTCAATGAGAGGGTAAGGTTATTGAGGGTGCTCGATGCAAAACTTGTCTCTAGTGCAATAGTGCGCGGGGTCGCCGCGTAGTAATCTGATAAGCCGGTGACCTTTTTGCTAAATGCGCGAGTACGCTTGCGTAGCGAGCTAGTTGGGCCGGCCTGCTGGCGCGCGGCCACGCCCCGCGCGGGCCGCAGCGGGCGGGTGGGCCGAATTGGTGGCCAGTCTTTCCCTTTTTCCTAAAGCATTTTCTAATTTAGTTTCTAAGGCAAAATTGTAAATTCAATATAAATTTGTGTAGTGGACCAAAAATTGTGAAACTAATTTTGTTAGGTTCCTAAAATCATGATCTATCTGCTAGTATATCTTGTTCGCATAGTTTTATAGTATTTTCAGGAGTTATCTAATTAAATTGAGGTGCTTAATATTGTTAAGATATAAACTTGTAAGAATTTTTATGATTAATTAGTGCTAGTGTTAATTCTGGAAATTCCACAATAACTTCCCAATATTATGAGGTGCTCACTGTAATTTTTGTATCTCCATGATAATTAGTTTGCTAAGATAGCTAATGAGTCATAGTTCGAATATATATTAAATCAATGAAATGAAGTAAAAGAAACACCTTGGGATTGTAGGACTAAAATATTTTTCCGGGAAACGACGCCTTACTCGACAATGTGAATACATAGCCTAGTACGTTAGTCGTAGAACTAGCTCGTTAGCTTGAGAGGCGTCAACGTATTTTAAGAGCTGCGGTTGCCGTTGGTTAATTACGTTTCTGCGTTGCATCCACGTGTATAATAGGAACAATGACGGCTTTCGGAGTCATCTGGAGTAGTAGAAAGGATGGTGCCTTGATGATCGGGTCACCACGATGGAATGCTAACTTTTGGTTATATCTTACCCAGACAAGCCCCGGTGCATAACCCCTATTATTTTGCACTTTATCTTATGCTTGTGCATTAAGTTTTAAGGAGTTGAATAAAATCCACTTGCATATATATATCTTTATCCTATGAGTCATACTAGTATGTTAAGATTGTATAGATTGCTATGTTAAATGATTTCAGTAGAAGTCGAGTGATTACCTGTCACTCGCGAGAGGTAGGAAAGACCTTATTATTCTTATTATCATATAACTATCACATGGAACATATATGGATGATAATTGGAGACCGGGCGGGACTGTGCTTTGGGTTTGGATTTGGATTTGGTTAGGCAACCGAGCGAGGCTCCGGTTGCATTTGTCCCACCTGTGTCAATTGAGGACCGTCCGTTGCTGTGGATGGTAGTCAGGTCACAGACGTATTATCCTGAGCACATACTGGCTTATGGGAGCGGGAAGACTTGTTGTTCTCTTGTCATGGGTTCCGGCTATTTCCAGACCGACTTTTAGGGGTGGGTATTAGGTGGAGGTCTAAGCACCATACTGAGACCGGGTCTAGGTGTTGGGGGCTTGGAGTCCAAGTTTGGACGGGGACCTAGACCCCTTGACAGGAGTGGAACGTGTTGGTCTTGTTTGTGCCTGGGGTACAAGCGAGGCGTGTGTTTCGGAGTACCCAGTTGGGATACATTGATTCACGAATCGCCGTTTCTTTTGAGACGGTACGACTTGGCAAAGGCCTAGCACCGTAGTAAGAACTGGAACATGGAAGGTGTCGGAAACCAATACTAGGGTACCCGAAGAGGAGCTAATGGTCATCAACATTGATTCATCCGAGCAGTCAAGAGCGTGACTACAGCTCCAACCAACCCCCAGGTGCGAAGGCTCTGCCTCGTCCGACCCCAGGTGCGCAGGCTCCGCCTCGCCCGACCCTTGGGGGCGGGCTCCGTCTCACCCGACCTCGAGGCCGCGGGCTCCGACTCACCCGACCCTGAGGCCGCGGGCTCCGCCTCGCCCGACCTCTGGGTCGGGGGCTCCGCCTCACCCGACCCCTCAGGCGCGGCTCCTGACGGAAGCCCATACCGCCGCCAACCACTACGGGCCAGAAAGCACAATCCAAGGTCAAACTTCTAGCATCGTGCAGGGAGCGGGCACATCTCAACATGACCCGTGCCTGCGACATGTCACTCCAGGGAACTCACATCACCAACAGTGACGAACGCATGGTCACTATGCTGTCTACTCCCTATACGGCCGCTGACCAGCACGCTGGTTCGCCGCGTCGCCCGCCGGGGCGGAATGGGACGTTACAACCCGCTGACAACACCAGGGCTTGGCATCAGCGGCGAACAGGCGCCTGGCGTGGAGCCGTCCCTGTCACCATCTGCAGTGTCGGCGGGACCCGCACAAAGGAAAAGAAAGGCCCGGCGGTCTTGGAAGCCTTCCTCTCCTTGCCTCTTCTCCCTCTTTCTCTCTGTGTAACCTGCTCTTCCCCTTCGTCTATAAAAGGGGAAGCGGGACGTCCCAGGAGGTGGGTGGTTCACCACTCTACATGGTTGTAGACATCAAAACACACGCCCTAACACGCCTTAGGAGCACACGCACATCAGAGACTTAGGACCTGTTCCTCTCTCGCTCGTTTGTAACCCCTACTACAAACTTTCAGTACCGGTAACACGAGCAGCAGCAATGAACTGGGCGTAGGGACTTTCTGCCCGAACCATTATAAACCTCGTGTCCTCTAAACACACCATCCGAGCCAGACACGCAATACTAGAAATTTACTCGTCGATGGTAACTCGAAACACCGACAGAATGTGATAAAATGGTTCTGATTGCTTACCACATGCTTGAAAGTAGCATATGTGCTTACCTAGAATGATTAGCTAATTAACTAAAAATAACTGCTAAAAACTCTGAACATAAGGATGCACTATTAGTAATGCTTCCTGCAAATACAATTAACCAGCAAGCTAAAATAAGCCTTGCATATCTTTGGAGTCTTTTATTTTTCTCCTGTCGGGTAAATCTTGCTGAGTACAATCGAGTACTCAGGGTTTTATTCCCCCTGTTGTAGGTGACAGGTGGATGCTGGTAGAGCTGACCTTGTGTGTGGAAACCTTCTGATGGGCTCAGCGAGGGTTTCCTTACGTTGCGGACATAGAGTTTTAATTACAACCTTCACGAATAAAGTTTTGGAAAGAAAAGCTTATGATTTGCTATCCTCACATGTATATAATTATGTCTCATGCTTAACGTTCAATAGCTTACAAGTAAACTTAATTTCCGCTGAAACTCTGATCACGTGTTTTATTCCACTGTCGTAATTATCTTGTTTATCATTCTGATGTTGTAATAAAGTCATGTAAAGAAATAGCTAAGAATGTTGTAAGCTTTATCCTCTCATTTACGATCCTGACGAAAAATGTGGATTTTCGAGTTCTCCTTTTGGGTGTGCTCGACGGAACAACGTGGTTTAGTGCACTCTCTTAGGTACTTAGGGTCTAATGGAAGACAAGTACTCTGTAGAGGGCATTAGATCAGACGGTTCTGCCACATTATGAATGCTGGTAAAACTTGTTAAAGTCTGACCTTTATCCTTCATTGAAAACAGCCATGGATATTTGGTGGCTGATGAAAAATAATCCTGCACACCATTAGAAGGAAGAACAACTTGATCAAAGAGTTTGTAGTTTTTGAAAGAAATAACAAGTATATACATGCCTCGTCCAAAGAAGCTAAGGCTGCAGGGTTACATGTATAGAACTTTGCAACACTGATGCCTGAATCACCATAAGGAAGCTTCACATATGAACAGTTTGGAAGTGTTGGAGGTGATCTAGACTGAGAGTGAAGGAGATAGCGCTCAATTTCTGAATCATCATATAAACAGATCTGACCAGATTTCAACAAGAGAACAAGGGCACTTTGTCTGTGCTTATTTGGGTCACTAAGCCCTGTAACAAGTTCCATTCCTTGGCAAGATTCAGCGATAGGCAAGACCATCTTTACAATTCGCGATTCACACTCTTCATTCAGAATCAAAACCTATTCATAAACACCAAGTGGAAGGTTGAACAAAGATGCAGTTCTTACTGAACAGAAACAATCAAGATACATTATCCATGTAAGTCATCAAACTAATTTTGTAGGGAAGAAAATACAGGCTCCAACAATGCACAGAAAGGGGCAACTTTCAAATGTTTCTGGGAAATAAAAACACTTTTTTGGTCAGTCTAGCTTGCCATTTAAAGTGTGATATTTCAATTTGCAGACCAGCCAATCATAAAACCATTGATTCTAAATTGGTATTATGAAGCAAAATCTTACAGGTGATAAGGCACATTGCTATTTTAGAACATAACTCCACATGATAAGAAAACAAGGTACAAGGGATATAACATGGCACTTGAAATTTATGGCAGTGGACAGTCTACAAACTATTATTTGAGCAACAGTTTAAATATTTGTTTTGCTAAAGGTCAGTGTTTCCACCTGAAATAGGTGACCATGATCATTGAAACCATTGATATACAAACGACCTGCCTTTCCATCGCTAGAGATCCATTGCAAAGAGACTATTGGCAACTTGTCTAGCTTGTATCCTAGGTTAAGCCTCTAAATAGGTAGATTCTGGCCGCCCATAGATGAGGAATTTTGTGTAGTTGTAACCTCAGGAACGGCCCAAATGTATAAATCGCCATTATCATATCCAATAGCAATTTTGCTTCCCTTGGCACAAACCCAGCATGCTGATGTTACATTTTTGGCCTCCTTCTGTGATTGCTGCTGCATAGTTTTACCAGATATGGATACTGCTTTGCTAGCTTTAATATCCCACAAACTCATAACCCCATCTCTGAAGATAATGAGCACCCTGAGAAGAAGAATGTACCTTAATGAGACTTTTGTATATGTCTACAAATAGTGAAATGTAAGATCAAACAGGGATACTAGATGGGTTATTAAGATGAAGTTGTTTTTTTTTTCTCGAACACGCAGGATTAACCTGTTAATCCTAAATTAGGATATATGGCTGAGCACTATGAAGAGATTGACCTGTTCAATTCAGACAAAGGCTGGGGCGAAACAAATATTACTTCAGCATCATTACCAGCACTAGCAGTGGAACCTTCAGCAAAGAAACAAAAACCCAAACAAAATGAGTCAACTTTTAGTGTTCCAATTCGATTTACGGCTGCTCGTATTGCAAGAATTATCTAAAAACAAAACCAATATCTGAAGGGTGCTCCCTTTTGAATGTGATCACATACTGAAAAATACAAAAAATAAGACACCGATCGACAAAGTTGATTATGAGCACGGTAGACAGATATTTCTAGTGTAGCAACATCATACCATAAGATTCAGTAAAAGGAATCCAGTACGGCATGTCAGCTAGGCATCTCTGAGCCAAATCAAGCTTCAATAGAGATACATTTCCAGAACTATCCCCAACATATCTGCCAGGCACAGAATTCCCATTAGAGCACTAAACCATTTGGAATCCATCGACTCAGTAGTCGGAAACAACTATAAGTATATAACTCACATGTAGAAGCTCTTCTGCAGCACAGAGAATGCAGTGATTGACTTTTCAATCGGGTGCAGATAACAGAGTTTTTTGGCATCGATGTCCCAAACCTGCACACAAGGTGCCTTCCGGATTAACAATACATGGAAGCGAAATCATCAGTCAAATATATTCATAAGTATAAAAAAATCACCTCGATCTGGTTCTGGGTGTTGACATTGAGCAGAACCCCTTGGCCCTCGGCAAACTGAAACGGAACATCTTAGAGTGAGACGCCTCCAAGTCTCGCCACGCGACATTGGACACGCAAATTAAGTAGTGGGATTGGCGACGGGAGGGCGGCGCGGTCGTACCTGCAAGAACCTGGAAGGGAGTGGAGAGGGGGACTGGAGCAACGCCTGCGTGTTGTCGCGGCCGAACAGCTTGATCTGCCCATTCCTGAAAGCAATCGCAGAGAAAGGGGGAGTGAGCCGAAAGCGGAAGGTAGCGAAGCGGCGGCCGTGTTGTTACCTGGTGGCAACGGCAAGGACGTGGAGGACGGGGTCGTAGGCGAGGAGGGCGGCGTCGGCGGGGACGCCATAGTGGAAGGCTAGCCGCGGGCTGACATCCTCGGCGCGCAGGGAGCTGATGCTGCCGATATGTTGCTGTTGAAATTACGAATAAAAATTTTATTTTCAAAATCAGCAGCACCTGCTTCCGTAGCATAGTGGTAGTGCGTTCGCTTCGTAAGCGAAAGGTCGCGAGTTCGATCCTCGCCGGGAGCTGAAATTTGTTTTTATAGTTTTGACATATTTTCTTTTCTTTGCTCCGAGCGACGAAATCCTCTCTGAAATGTATTCATTTTTCTTATCTTTTTCACATGTAACCATGATGTGCTACTCTCTTTCAAAACTATAGCTTGTTTGTTTGTTGAATTAGCAATATATTAACATCTACGAATTCAAGTAAATGCTTTGTCAAAACATACCCCATAGATAATTCAGTGGAACTAATTTAACATTGTAATTGTTGATGCATTTTGATATAAACTTAACCAATGTTAAAGAAATTTGACTCAGAATAAAAAAAACGAATAGTAATTGCTAAACGATCTTCGAGACGAGATCCATTCCAGTCCCAACCCAGTGAACTTCGGTCCAATGATTAGAAAGGGCCCTAAAAACCAAAAGAAAGGCTCCGTGGCATAAACCGCGGGTCCGCTGGACCAGCTGCTCACCGGCCTGTTACTTTTGAATAAAACCACTACTATATACCTGTGTTTGGTCATATCCATAGGTCTGTTTGGCGGATATTAAAGTCGTCTGAAGCTATTTTATTATAAAAGAAAATACTATAAATTCTAACGGATAAGTTCTAAACGATCAGGCCCGTACATGTTGCAAAAGTGAGCCCAGTTCCACAAGAAGATTAAAGCTGTCGAGTACTCCGTCCGGTCAAAAGTACCGGCTGTTTTGGGTAGATACTTTAACCATTATTTTATTTGAGTACATTTATAAATCTAGTAAGTATATAAGGTTGTAATAGTGCTTTTGAGTAGAGATGTGTATATCTTCAAAGTTATATTGGTTGTTAAATTTTCACAAGCTTGACCCGATCTTGTCCAAAAGGGACCGGCTGAAGTATTGTTAACAGTGTCTTCGTTTCTGAATGTATGATGTTTATGACAAGATAATTGCTTTATTTTTGAACTAATTAGCTTGTTCTAAACGCTATATGCTCCCTTTATTTTGAATTGTATAAGCTGTTTTAGTTGTCATAAGTCAAATTTCTCTAGTTTTGATCAAGTTTATAGAAAAATATATCAATATCCACAATATCAAATAATACACAACCTTTTTTAATGTTGTAGAGATTTATCTATTTTTTTATAAACTTAGTCAAATCTAACTTTAGAATAAAACTAAAATCACTTACGTTTCGAAACAGAGGAAGTATTAAAAATGGAGAGAGTACTTTTTTACGCATTACGATGAATAACTCCACCAGGGGGAGTGGTGCATCATTAGCCTTTATACTTGAATCTACTACTATACTTAAATAGGAGAACCCTACTGGAGGCTTTTTCTGTGACTTGGTGAAGCCACGTAATCACAGCTCCACTACATTACTTCCTGTCAAGCGCACAAGCACAGCTAAAGACCCGAAGCGTCCCATCCAATATTCACGTCGGTAGATCAGGAGACGCTCTCCGTTTCCAGTCCTGTGCCCTGTTTGTCTGGACTTGTTTGGCTGCCATGGCTGAAAGTATTGTTGGCTGATTTGATATGAGAGAAAAATATTATTCGTTAATTGAAAAAGTACGACTTATAAACCTAACATGCCCAAGCGACCGGGGCGCTGGTGCGCAGAATGAATCGTCGCAGCCCGCTGGTCTCCCTCCACCTACTCATCTTCTCTACCCATGTGCTTCTATCCCTTCAAATAATGAATCCGGCCGGCCCCAAGCTCACGACAACACAGCATCACAATTTCACAGCAGGCAATCAGCGATGACCGCACCCTAGCCAAACCCAAGACCAAAGGAGGAGTAGAAGGACATGGCTGGCGTCGTGGATGGTGGCGATGAGCGTCAGGACCGTGGAGGCACCTGGCTTTGCGAAGGCTTTTGCGCCGGCATCGACAGAGAAGAGGCGAGCGAACAAGGCAGTAGAGGGGATGAGGCTCCATGTACTTTAGCTGCTGAGTTCCTAATTAATTAGATATATGTGCAAAGGTTCTCTCTGTTCCAACTTTCAGCAACCGAGATTAGCTGACTTTGGTCGCAATGGCGCGGTTGGTCCTATGGCTGTAAATACGTACAATCCTTTAGAGTCCCTTCTCTGTTACTACCTGCCACCGCTGAAGCCTGAAGGCTGCACCAAGCTTCCATTCCGTTCCTCCGCTTGAATCCATCTCGCAGGTGTTTTGAAACGACACCTATTCACCAACAAACGTTTTTCACGAAGTGATCTCATCTATTAAGCACAAGATTACTGGATAGAATTAGATACTCCCTCCGTTACTCAAAAAATGATGTTCTGGCTCCTATACGCAAAAATGCAAAAAAACGTCGTTATGAGTCCAACTACGGTTTTGTGGACGCTAAAGCCCCTGCCCCATCGATCCATGCATCGTGAATTGATGACGGGACCGTTCGTTCCTCGATGCCGCAACAAACTCGATCTCCTCGATTCCCATCCGTGCCGTTGGCCGCTCGCTCGCTGCTCTCCACTCGCGCTTTAAAGCCTTCGTCGCTGCTGGCCACCGCTCGCACGCCATGGATCCAGCACATCGCCGCTCGCGCTCGCCGCCGCTCGTGCTCGCCGCTCGCGCTCGCCGCCGCTCGCCATGCCATGGATCCAGCGCCAGCGGACTCATTGTCGGAGGAGGTGGTGCCGGACTCCACGCCGGAGTCGCAGCAGCCTTCGCCGGACTCGGAGAGTGACGCTTTAATAGAAACTCAGACAACCCAAACGTCATTTAATCTTGTTAATCCGAACAAAAAATTGACCAGACGTGCGAAAACAACGCGCCCAAACAACCTCCAGTGCGCCACGGCAAAATTTTCAGTGAAAACTTGCGGCCAGGGGCGCGCCATGCGCCTCCCACGCGCGCCAGGCCAAAATTAGCGAAAACTGATTCTGGTACGCGCGCCATGCAGCGTAAACAGGCCATGCAAAAATGCGCCACTAGCAAAAAAAAATGCGCCCACCAGGCTTCGAACCGAGCACCTCGGCCTTAACACGTCGCTGCGCTAACCGTTTGAGCTAATGGATGTTCTCGTATAGCATGCACCCGCAAGTATATTTAATAGGGGCAGTGAGGGAAAACTCTACCCTAATTAATCACTCGTTGTATCCTAAATGCTGTCCTAAACGTTATTTTTTTGAGTAACGGAGGGAGTAATTAGTTTTACTCTTAAGAGCATGTCCTTGAGGAACAGTTGGTGTCTGTGGTTTCCTTTGGGAATAGTCGCTTTACTTGTATAAATATATTTTAGAGATCAATGAAAGAGAGAGTTTTTCGAAATCTTGTTCATTTACATTCACTTCTAACATTATCAACACTTTTGCTCTACGAACTAGAAGGAGAACACCGACAGCAATTCTGTTCTTTCATTATGGTGGAGGACAATCTCGATCTCCTGATATGGCGGAGCACAGGAGCGAGAACGAAGAAGAATTTTGATGTTGCTGGCGCAGCTTGTTCTTCAACGTCGACGACTGCTGGTTTTGGGCTAGAAGACAAGAAAAGATGTTGATGCTGGGCATCTTGGGCGAAAAACAAAGGAAAAAGTACAAATTACTACCTCCATGTATGGATTAAGTCTGAATGACCCTCTAAAGTAACAAAAGGTTTACTTAACCCCCTACTTTTGCTAAACCGATTCAGATTTCACCTTTGATACATATGCAAAACCAAACTTGCTAACTTGGCCGGTTTTTCTTGACTACGATTAACACGTCAGCTACATAGTCGAGAAAAACCGATCAAGTCAGCAAGTTTGGTTTTGCGTGTGTCAAAGGTGAAATCCAAACCGGTTTAGCAAAAGGAGAGGGTTAAGTAAACCTTTTGTTACTTTAGGGGGGTCATCCGGACCTGTCTACACGTGGAGGTAGTAATTTGGACTTTTGTCAAAAACAAATGCACGTGGACACAAAGACTGTAAGCACAGATGAAGTTTTCTTCAATTCATAATGCTCTTACCTTGCTTGCATGGAAACGGACGACGGACGAGTACTGGGCCACTACGCTCGTTGATGCATGCCCCTCCGGCTCCTGCGCGCGTGGCCTGCAATACGGCGGAGACCGCCTGGAACCTGCTCTCGTTACAGAACGCTACTCTTTTCGAGTATTCTAAATTATACGGAAACGCTATACATCAACCGTATGATTTACTTGCCACTGTCAACCGAATTTTTCAGCGTTGATCTTGACTCCAGCCCGAGAGCTGCCGCTCGATCTGTCGGATGCCTGCAGCGTCACGCCGCCCAGCCCTTCGAGCGTTGGATTTGATCGATTGCGTTTATTTTCTCTAGGTGGACTTGCTGCTTGCAGATGCCACGGTACGTGTGTAGCCCGGGGTACGGCCCGCGCGCCGGCCTCCCCGCCGCGACCTCGTCGCCAATGATGATGAAGCAGCTGTAGCAACTCATGCCAACGCAGCAACAGCAACAACACATGTGGCAGTACCATGTCTCGGAGTACTAGACGAGGCCGGACGCTACGCCTTCCTTGGCGTCGGTGGCGGCAGCGTGGCACGACATTTCGAAATTTTGTGAAGATTTTGTATTTTTTTTAAATTTGTGAAGAATTTATGAACAATTTGACATATATTTCTCTGATGTCTGGAATCCATAGAAATAATTTGTAAATTTTTTTTGAAAAATTTGGTATATATTTGTGTTATTCTCAACTTACATCACTATGTCCAATACACTAAAAAAATCATTGTAAATATAGTTTTAAGACAGTGTAAATATAGCTAGAAGACTGTGTAAATGTAGGGAAAAATTCAGTTAACAGGAGGAACCAAAATAGCTGGATGTCACGTAGACGTATCTAAATTATAAGTCATTCTAACTTTTTCGAATAGTTAAATCATCCTAAGCTTGACCAAATTTATATTTATATAATAAAATAATAACATTTATAATACATTAATACCTAACAAGTGTCATTAAATTTTTTATTAATTATATTTTTATAGTATATTTATTTGATATCATAAATCTTTGTAATTGTTTCTATAATTTTTAAATGGGATCACCGAAGCAAAAATTTTGCTCTGGTGTTCTCATTTTGGTTTTCGTGTCACTGATGTTGGTTCGTGCTTTATCGCCCTGTTATCAGGTTTGGACGGCTCGCATTTTTACTTTTTTTACTTTTCTCGCAATGCTTTCTTTTAATAAGTTGCACGGATTTTAAAGCGCCAAAATACTTAATTAAAATTAATTTCAATTTGGATCTGGACCGGACCTAGCCCTATCCGTGTCCAACCCAGACCACTCAGATCGATTATTTGACTTTAGACTCCGATTTTTATTCGATCCAGAGGAGACGGAGAGTTCTAGCTCGGTCTCGTTAGCGGCGGCGACGCGACGTGCAAGGGACGGCGGCACGGAGGGGCAGAGGCGCACAGGAGGCTGGGCATTGGCGGCGCACGGAGGGGCAGAGGGACCCGAGGTGAGGCTGAGGACCAAACTTAAACAATGCACAAACTTTGTATCAACAAGACCCCTCGGGCGAGGACATGAGACAACAGAGACCGCCGAAACATGCTACAAACTCCTTGAACAAAAGTATCGTACATAAAGTAGGTACTCTTGTATTGTAATTTCTACATTCGCATCGACTCAATTCCGCATTCCCTTTCTCTTCCAAGATCACTGGTAGCATGTTCATGCGTTGCTACGGAACAACTAAACTTTTATAATAAAAACACATGGATCGCACGATAAAATAACAATATTATAAGACATTAAACTGACATTTAATCAAAAGACAAAGTTGGTGAAATTAACAGTCACTAAGAGCACAGCACCGTAGGCTCACAAACTCTACTATATAGATCTTTCCGTGATACGGCTAAAATAATATTTTATATCGACAGGAAGTCTCCGATATTACCAACTAAACGAAGCAATCAAATATGTCAGACAAACATTACTCAATCCATATATTTTGAACCTGTTTGACCAATGAAAATGCACAAAATGACTATTATATTAAACTAAATTCATGTCCATCATCTATTTAAAATGCACATCACAAACGTGTAAATAATTTCAATATTATTTAGTTCTCTAAATCTATGAGACGCGACACGATGTCCTTAGCAAATTCTTGCAACATAAACAAAATATTATCCGGCCACCGAATGCGGAAACAAAAGTAATGCCTGACACACTCCGTCCACTGCAAAGGATCTGCCCGCATTGCCATGTTAGCTTGAAAAAAAAAGTGCTCTATATTCTGCTCAAAAAATCTATCCTCACATAATCCCGCCATGCATGGCAAACAAGTGCTCTATATTCTGCTAAAAAACAAGTGCTCTATATGTGCTCAATTACAAGTAATCAAAAGCATAAAGACATAGCATACAATCTTCTATGCTGCAGGCAGTCAGCAACATTAACATAAACAAATGGATCATACATTTAACAGAATCCATCTCCATGGCAGCAACCTGTATTTGGTTCAGTCGAATAAAGGAATTGACATCCTAAAGCAGCGTTCGTCTTCGTTATTGTATTTTCCCCCTAAACTCTAAGTTCAGTGGAGATAATGTTTCTTCCATTCAAACTTTTCCACATGATCAACTTGAAAACCACAAATTCATACAAATATATGACTTGTCATACCTTATACCATGCATGTGCTTTGTGCTTATTCCTGATATCATGGCAAGCAAAACATATAAATGATGTATACATGCCTTAATATTTTTAAAAGCAAAGATATATAGTGGTATATATTTAACTTTACTAAAAAAAAGGATTATATAGCCTACGTAAACCACCTTAATGTCAAACTACTAATTGTCAGCTAAAAAGAATAAAAGATTTCAGATTACATTCCATCTATCAGAGGTAAGCCAAAGCATCATTGACAATCTTGTGACACGATTTGCTAGAATTGATCATTATACTCTAAATGATCAACTCATTAGTCTTCTACAAATTGGTAGACAATGCTTTCCTGGTTGTTGAAATCCAGGACCAATCCATGAATATGCAAAGGTGAGCTACCATTGCAGCATGTCACGACACACAGATGCATCCTGAACATCAGTTGGTGAACACATGAAAAAAGAAGAAAAAAAAACAGTAAGGGAAGTAGAAAGGAAACTGGTTGAACTGAAACAGAGAAGGTAAACTGCAACAGCTTAAGGAGATTTTCCTCCATCCTTTCATCTCCTATGGTGCATTTTAAAGAACCTGATGACTAAACTGAGGTACAAACCCTGCGGCTTAGTACACACTAACAAGATAGACGGAAAAACTTCAAATTATGAACAAATTTATTATGAAAATGTTCTGATGACCACACACGCCATATCCAAATCACTAAGTTGGACATACCGTTTTTGTCTACATGCTAATATTTGGCGTGTTGTAGCAATAGATTTGCAAAAGCAAGAAATTGTGACTTGGTTAGTGCAAACTATCCTCTATGTTCTGAACTGATTATGTAGAACAGAAGCTAAAATGTTGTAAACCGAATATAAGCTCCAGGCTATATTGATTTATAAATGGGAAAGTAAAATGTAGGCATCTAGTGGCATCTTAATCTGAAAATGTTTATAACTTTAGTTTTTTGAAGAATTGGTTTATGTTTTTTAAGCAACTGGTCAGCATATGTCCATATGAATTTGAGAACAGATCAGTAGATCAAGGCTGAAATCCAAAATTGTAGATGGAAGTCTGCGACTTAATAAACTAAGAAAAGGAAGACCTGAACTCTCCTTTTAACATCACCTGCACTACTCCCTTGAGCAAAATGACCTAAATGAGGATCAAACGTTGTAGTGTAAACCTGAAATAACAGCTCTTGCAAACTTGTGTCCATTAAAATTGAATATGCATATGTATCAGCTGGCTAATCCAATCTACTCAACAACAGGTATGTACCCAGCAGGACAGTAAGATGAAAAAATGGGCGAAAAAAACCGGATGGACTGACCATACCTTGTCCTTTGCCTACGTCGTGGAAGGAGTACATGGCATCAGGCTGGTGGAAGGCAAGGTAGCGCTCGGCAAGGACGAGGTGCTCGGCAATAGTTTGGTCCCGCTGCTCACAGTGGAGGTGCACCTTGGCATCAGCACCGTCAGTCATGGCCAGGGAGAAGCGGAAGGGCAGCCATGTAGTTTTGACGAAGACAGTGCCAGCAGCCACCGCCACCACCTTGGCGCCATCCATGGGCACCGAGAGCTTTGTACAGCTATGTCTCGCCGCCACCATAGAAAATGATCAAGCCCATGAGTCAATGAGGCCTGTTTTGGGAATCAATAGAATCTGAAACACAGTTAGTGAGAGGCCTGTTTTAGGCCCTGTGAGATGAAAAGAAAATGGGACTCAATATCTAAAAACTCTTCAGTTTGGCACAAATTCAGCATGACCAAAATTGATCAAAGGGAAGGAAAATATTTCATCATAAGACATCTTTGCAATTTCAGACCACTTGTGTCCAATAGCTTGTTGAGTCTGCATGACAGTGAGAAGCATCATTTTGCATACAAAAAAATGAATAATTTAGACCAAAATAGTAAAATAATACATATTAAGTGTGGTAATAGCAAAATAAGGCCAGAAATATCTTTACTCCTCAAAGAGGCATTAAAGGAATCGTCGACACACATCTTCAGCACGTCAAACACTATCCGCTCCACATGTTCAATTTTTTCGGCTCCCTCAGCGTGCCTCCCCGCAACCTTATGAAAAATACAGTGGCCTCTACCCCCCTGTCTCGCCCCAACATCCTGCTGCCACTGCTTTTTTAGCATTAACATTTACAAAATAAAATATTAAACAAATGTAATAAATGAGATATATTACCTCAGCTATGGAGTTAACACCTCTTTCTAGACGATTCTAATAAACATATGTGAAGAGATCATCGGAACTGTTGCTAGGGGTATTCACCAAACCAATTACGATAGTAATAAAATGTAGTCAAGTCATCGGAGGGAAAATAAAGTAGAGTTTGGTTAGGCTACTGGGTCACAGAAGTTTGTAAAAACAACCGCTTAAAATTAATAAATGCATACCAAATCATTGTACAACATGAACCAAAATTTCTTTTTTTTACTGTATCGCTTTTGTCCTCTGCGCTAACAAATCAGGTGCCAACAATGAATTTCTTTGCTGCATCGGGTAACAGAGCAATTCATCTAGGAACACTAACACATATCTATCCATTTGAAATCTGTAAATGCATGCAGCAATCATGTTTTTTCACTTCTGAGATACAGCATAACAGCACACAAATGACCGGAATAACATCTGAGCTACCTGCCTACAACACACAATATTGAAGTAAGTTTCACTTGGAGTTCTCACGACTAATTCTATTGATTAAACCCATACACAAAAAACAATGTATTAGGATTGTCTGGGTTGTTTATTAGTCATTTCCTTTGGGAAAACCAGAAATTATTTCTATCCATCTGAATGTATTTACCTGTAGCTTCCTTCAGATCAGTATATCATTTCCTCAAACACATGTCAGAGCTACAGGAACAAAGGCATACTTCTATCATCACTTCATCAGCAGGTCAATAAACTTCTATGCTTAGAAGAGAGGCTCGCCAGGTCAATACTCTCTCCAGATTGCAAACAAACGAGTATGCCAACCCACGGATCCCACAGTTAGAAAAACTGAATATTTGAGCTGTTATTGGTATATAAGTCGTGCTTCAAAAACATCAGATCAACTTCACAGGAACAAAAGAATCAATATCAGTTCTAAAAAAACAATAGCGAGTTTCAGAATGAATGCTCACTTGACGGTGATGGAGGGGATTTCACCGAGGGTCACCGACGATGTGGAGGTCGCCGGCGTCCTCAGCATGGGCAAGCTCGTGGTTGCGGTTGCCGCAGTGGTGTGGCGGAGACGCTAGAGGAGGGCTTGGTTGCGGTTGTCAGCAGTGATTGGATACAAATCCTCTGCACCAGAGCCCCCATCGCTGGAGGACTCCATCAAGGTGACTGAAACCCTAGGAATCCATCCCGGCGTGGCGGCGGCGGTGGCGGTGGCCAGGCGCGTGGTCAGCGGGCTCGCCGGCGGCAGCGTCGGTGGAGATGACGGCGGCCGAGGGCCCGACGGTGACGACCGCCCGCGACGGCTCGCGCCGTGGATGGAGCGAAACTGCCGGCCGCAGGAATCGCGAGGGGACGGACGTGGGAGCGCCGGGCCCAGCTATCGTGAGGGAGGCGAGGTGGAAGCCGGGTGAACGCAGGGTGGGCGCGATGGGGGCGCGGCGGCGGCGCGGCCAGAATCACGGGAGCGGGTATCGCACGGGCGGCAGGCAGGAGGATAGACGAATGTCGCACTAAAAGATCCACGCTTTGTCCTTTTAGTTGTATAAGAGATATAAGCCTGTTCGCTTGTTGGTTTCAACCAGCCCAAACTAGTCAGCCAACAATGTTTTTCTCTCACAAAAAACCAGCACCAACTAGCCTAAATCAGCACCAGCACCAACCAGCGAACAGGCCCTATAGGCTTTAGACATGGATCTGCTGCCTGGTACAGCTGGAACCTATATGGCTCTATCTGAACAAAACCATGTCGATTTCAGAAAGTTCCCAACAATTGCGCATGCTGTCCCATATTTTTAAGGTAAGCGATGCAAAGCATGCCCAAATCAACATGGCAGCTGAATTGGGTCTCAAACTCTCAATCTACAGCATTTGAGCGCTCCCAATGCATTAGCAAGACATGATGCATATCAGAGACTGTCGATGCTTACAGGTTGGAAGAACTGAAAATTTGTACGAGTGACGTCCATGTCCCCGACACCGCGAGCGCAATCCCGATAACGATGACGGCCACGTCGGCGACGAGCTCGGTCCACCCCATCTCAGCGCTGAAGACCTTGAGGTGGAAGGCGGCGGGCAGCACGAACCCGAGCACGACGCAGACGCTGCTGCCGACGAGCGAGATGAAGTCAGCGAAGTTATGCACGAGCATCGCCAGAAAGCCCGACGACCACGACAAGGATCCAGCGCAGCCACCAGGCGTAGCGCCTGCCACAGAGAAGGCGCTGCGCGACCTCGTAGACCGGGTTCATCGACACTGGCATGGTGAAGAAGAGGTTGATGCATAGGCCGAGCTGCACGAGGACCGAGAGCCAGCCGGTACCGAGGTTGGTGGTGATGATGTCCCGCGTGGCGGCGCCGAAGGCGAGGTAGCCCATGGCGCCGAACAGCCCGTACATGACGGCGATGAACGCCATGGACAGCGCGAGCGTGGCGCCGAACCTGCCCTTGTCCGCGGCCTCCGCCTCCAGAGGCAGGACCATGCCGATCGCCTCGAAGGCGTAGACGGCTACGCCGAGGCCGTAGACGAGCCAGATGGAGGCGTCCTGACCCAGGACGACGCCCATGGCGCCGAGGTCAACGACGTCGGCAAAGATGCTGAGCGGCGCAAGGAGCGTGAGCGTCTTGATGGAGTTGAGTCCTAGCTGAAACGGCAGCATGGCCCAGATGAAGAGCGCCTTGGCCATGAGGAGCGGGGACGCCGGGGAGTCGGCCCCAACGGGGTAGAGGTGCGCCATGGTGTTGGAGATGAAGATTTGACCTGGCTGAGAACGAGCATGACGTCGACCGCGTGGCGGCCGGGGGCGCCGCAGATGGTGTGTTCGTCGGCGATCCGGCGGCGCGCGGCGACGAGGAGCATCATGCAGTGGATGGTGAGCGCGGCGACTGCGAGGAGGAGCAGCGTCCCCGCCGCCCAGCCCGTGCGGGAGAAGGTGTAGGGGAGGCCCAGCACGCCCGTGCCGACGACGGCGATGAAGACGTTGGCGAACGTCTTGGGCTGCGACGACAGGTGTCCGCCCGCGCCGGGGCCGCCGCCGTGCAGCCCGTGCTGCGGGAGCAGCGGCGCCGCGTCGAGCCGCGTGGACGAGGAGCTCGCCTCCTTGTCGAGTCCCATGGTCCAAGGATTCAGCCGCTGGATCAGACGAACCGAGCAGGGAGCAGGGAACCAGCTGCGGCGGTTCGGAGCGTGGCGTGGCTAGCTGGTGTCGGAAAAAATGGGAAGCTAGGTAATTAACGCTGCGCGTTGCTGAAGGAACCGGAGAACTGATTTCTCGCGCGTTGCCGTGGGAACTCAAGAATTGATTTCTCATAAACAAAAGATGAAGAATAGATACTGTATACTGATGTGTCAGGGGATTGTAGAGAGTCTTCTTCGTGAATGTGTTCAGTTTGACATCAAGTATGCAAAGAAATTGTATTCATGAATTTGGCATATTTTATTGGAGGAAGCGTCTGGCGCCTGGACTTCCCAGTGATAAGCCAATCCGTCAATAGACTTATAAACAAATTAAAGCTGCAAATAAGAGAGCTGTAATTAGAAATCTAGTTAATCTAAGGAAGAAATACATGTGATGGTGATCTAATAATGATCCGTATACTTGCCTTGGGATGACTCTCTTCTAGTCTATGGGCACATACGTGGTAACCCAGTAATGACCATGATCAACACCATGGTCAATGTAACAGGCTAACAACACACCTTAAAGTTGATGCAGCCATGGCCATGAAGGAAGATTAACCCATCACGTACTTGAGGCCATGCGTAGAGCTGAAAAATACTGTTCCGGCTGATTGTTTTAAGAGAAAAATACTGTTCTGGTAGGACGTGAACAGTGATTTCGTGAGGTGGCTGGCCAGCCAGCCAGCCGAACACTGCCCAGCAGATATTGGCGATGATCCGCCCACCCTATGGTCTCCGTGGTGGAGATGTATGGCCTGCAGAGATGCATGGTGATCGGTGAGAGCAGTGGGCTTTTCAAGCAATTCGAAATGAGTATATATAGTGGCCAGGTCCTGCTAATAGGATCATGTGAAGGATCTGGATATTTGTAGAAGGAAGTGTGTTTGTTGCATCAGTTTCATAGTTTCACATTTAATGTGGCGACGTTGGTAGTGCGCATTGTGCAAGTTTCAGTTTATGAAATGTTTAGGCGCTATGTCTCTTCATCGTCTGCAATTGCTGCTGAGTGCATGCATGCGGGCAGTTATCGAGAGGGAACGGTTGCTGCTGGGTGCATCCATGTGGGAAGTTATAGAGAGGGAAGCCGAGGATAGGCTAATGGAGGATGATATATGAACGGATAGATGCAAAGGGTAACGAAAAAAGAAGTGACGTGGCTTAACGTGGTTGCAGCTTTATAGCAATTAATGATTGCCAGTGGCCTCTATCTGTATAGGTTTGGGGAACCTCGTGCCGAGCGTTTCCTCGTTTTGCTTATTGCAGAGAGGCTGCTATGTTGTGTTCGAGGGCCATCAGTCTGGAGTTTACTCCAACTGACCACACACGGACCAAGTTCATAGGTTTCTAGGGCTTCTCAGGGCAGGAACATTGCTATATGTCTCGTTCAATGCCACGTATGATTTTTTATGATGCGGAGCAAAGAGAGAGGGGAGAGAGAAAGAGATTGATGATTAAAATTTAGGACTATGAGACAGCTATTGTAGCATTTGAGTTGTTGTTGTCATGCAACTCCCAACTTTACTTTTATTCAAGCATAAATTAAGGAACCATGAGTTACTATGAGGCAAATTAAAAGACAACTATTGTACATATAATTTATTAAGTCGTTTTAAATTACTTGGCACTATATGAGACTACATACGAGATAATACCAATGTACTTGTCTTTACAAAAAGTACAGCTACTATCCAGAGGGAGTTGTTGCCTTCAACTCAACAACCAACTCAAATGCCCCCTCGCTTGATGTTGATGACTTCTGTCATCAAAAACCAGTAGCTGTCTGTCAACAGCGCAGGCCCAGTGGCTTCCGAAGGAGCAGTCGCTGGAACCAGGCCATCACCAGTTCAGCCCAAGAGATTGATGAAGCCTAGTGCCAGGGTGATTGGCCCATCTTGGGTCAACTAGGGTCATAGTATAAGTAGCAAGAGGGATGTGAGAAAGAGAACCAGAGAAATATGTAAAACCCTAATTCAATTTTTAATCATTCATAGTAGCTTTACTTCCGCAATTCTGTTCTTCCTGTATCAATTTCTTGCTTCCGCACCGACGGTGCTAACACCTGGTATCAGACGTCTCGTTACCAATCCTGGTCGTGCCTTCCCCGCCACCTCCTCCTCCGCCGCCCCCAACCCCGCACCACCACTACACCCGGCTAAATCGCGCTCGCGGCGCCATGGAGCCATCCTTGAAGCACATCCTCGACGCGCTCAACGCCCGCTTCGACGAATTCGACCGCCGTCTTGATGACCACGACCGCGCCTTCGCCGACCGCATCGGCTCCGTCGACTCCCGCTTCGCTACTTTGGAGTCTTCCATTTCCACCCAAGCTACTGGGCTCGAGCGGCGTTTGGCGGGCATCGAGTCCCGGCTTCCGGATCTGGTGTCCGCGTCCGTCGAACAGCGCCTCGCCTCCCTCGAAGCCTCCTTCGCCGACGGCCACCGCCCCACCACTCTGGAGTTCAGCAACGACGTGACCTTCAAGCCAGAGTTCGATCCGCGGGTGGCCGCGCTCGCGAAGGTCTCGGTGGATCTAGAAGCATGGCGCCCAGGCGTGGATGGCGTCCTGGATGACATCCAGAAGGACGTCCAGAAGCTGGTGAAGTCCCTCGACCGCCAGGTGTTCGACGATTCGTCTCACCGGCCTGCCACACTTCATTCACCACCGGCGGCGACTGCGTTGGCTCCAGCAACCGGTATGCACGCCACACCGCCCAGCGGGCACCGCGTCGACATCAGTCCACGGGATGCTGGGTCCGGAGTCGTCACGACTTGGACCCATGTCCCGGCCAATGGTATGCTTCCTGAACATCAATCTCGTTTTGCTGTGCCTGATTTTCGTCCGCCTCCTATCGTCATTCCACCGCGTCCGCCACCGGATCTAGTTCAACATCCTCCTGCACATCTGTTTCACCCCCCTCCGCCTCCCCATCCCAATTTTCATCACAAACCCCTCCATCTCCACAATTCCCCTCCTATACCAACCATTTACCCTCCCTACCCCGAGCCCAATCGCCCCAATCAGCTCACTGGCCGGCTTCCTAAACTTCCCTTTCCAACGTTCGATGGGGTTAACCCGAAACGTTGGCGTTCCCTCTGTGAGAAGTATTTCCTCACGTATGCTGTCGATCCCTCTATCTAGATTGGTCTGGTTGAACATTATATGGAAGGACCAACAGTCATTTGGTACCAATCTATCGCCCCACAACTTCCCTCGGCCACTTGGGACTCCTTCTGCCAATTGCTTCATGCACGCTTCCATCGTGATCAGCATGAGCATCTCCTTCGTCAAATGTTCAGTATCCGCCAACAGACCTCTGTCACAGCTTATGTCACTGCTTTTTCCCAGTTAGTTGATCAGCTCATTTCCTATTCTCCTAATGCCGATCCACTTTTCTTCACTCAGCATTTCATTGATGGACTTCGTTCCGACATTCAAGCAGTAATTCTAGTTTAGCGTCCCCACAATTTCGATGCTGCTGTTCGTCTCGCTTTACTGCAGGAAGAGGTGGGCACGGCTCCTACTCTGCGAGCCCCGCGTGGAGGTGATTGGCCGGCTGCTTTTCGTTCCCGCCTTCCAGCAGCCGCAGCGTCTTCACTGCCGCTGCCCCCGCCTCCACCATGGGCTGACAAGCCGGTGGTCCAAGTTGATGCTGCTCAGACTGGGGCAACTGCTCAGGCCTCCAATCAAACCATGGCGGCTATCAAGGCGTATCGGCGAGCTCTGGGTCTATGTTTCAAGTGACACGCCAAGTGGAGTAAGGATCATGTTTGTGCTCCCGAGGTCCTGCATGCAGTCGATGCTCTCTGGGAGTCCATTTCTTCAGAAGATTCGTTGGCTGATTCCGTTGAGGAGTTTCCCCATCCAGAACAGTGTTGCTTAGCCCTCTCCAAATCTACAATGTCTGGGGTGCCAACTTCCCGCTCCATCTGCTTCGTCGGCTTGTTGCAGACCATACCAGTGCAGATTTTGGTCGATTCAGGCAGTTCATCATCTTTTGTGAATCAAGCCTTGGTTCCTCGCTTGACAGGTGTGGTTTCAGTCCCAGTGTCTACTTCTGTCTTAGTTGCTGGTGGGACTCAGCTTACCACCTCGGCAGTCCTGCTTCAAGTTCCTTGGTCAGTTGGGGATTGTTCTTTTCAGTCTGACTTCAGGGTGCTACCACTAGGCACCTTTGATGTGGTGATTGGCATGGATTGGTTGGCCGCTTATAGTCCCATGCAGATTCATTGGCGGGAAAAGTGGATGGCGATTCCATACCAGGGACAATTAACTGTGTTGCAAGGGCTTCCAACTTCTTTTCCTCAGCAATTGTTACTTCACATTGCTTCAGTAGATGCTGCTGACCAAGCTGAACCGGAGTTGCAGCCATTGCCAGTTGAGCTACAGTCACTGTTGGATGCTTACTCTGATATGTTTCAGCCACCTACTTCCTTGCCACCGTCCAGGGCCTGTGATCATGAGATACCCTTGATACCTGGAGCAACTCCTGTCCATGTCCGACCTTATCGGTACCCACCAAAGCTCAAGGATGAGATTGAGAAACAAGTGCAAGACATGTTATCACAAGGGTTGATTCGCCACAGCCATAGCTCATTCTCTTCTCCAGTGCTCCTGGTACGTAAAAAAGATTGCGGCTACCGCTTCTGTGTGGATTTTCGTCACCTCAATGCCTTGACCTTAAAGTCCAAGTTTCCTGTACCGGTCTTCGACCAACTCATGGATGAGTTAGCACATGCTCGCTGGTTTTCTACTCTGGACCTACGGGCTGGCTTCCATCAGATTCTGTTGCGTGAAGGGGAGGAATTCAAAATAGCCTTCCAAACACACCTCGACCAGTACGAGTTCCGGGTGATGGCATTTGGACTCATAGGCGCACCAGGTACCTTCCAAGGTGCGATGAATGCCACCCTTGCTCCTAGATTACGAAAGTTTGTCATTGTCTTTTTTGATGATATACTGGTGTTCAGCCCTTCCATGGAGTCTCATGTCAAGCATCTGCAACAAGTTTTTGATTGGCTTCACCATGATTAGTGGAGGTTAAAAAAATCCAAATGCAGTTTTGCCAGACAGTCCATATCATACCTCGGCCACGTGATTAGTGTTGCTGGCTTGTCTACTGATCCAGGGAAGGTGCAGGCTGTGGTAGACTGGCCAGTACCATCCAACATCAGAGAGCTCCGTGGGTTTCTCAGATTGGCCGGCTATTATCGCAAATTTGTCAAGCATTTCGGTATTCTTGCTAAACCCTTAACTGAATTACTCAAGAAGGATCAACTCTTTGTGTGGACTCCTGCTCATGCTAAAGCCTTTGAACTGCTCAAAGCGGCTCTATGTTCAGCACTAGTCTTAGCTCTTCCCGATTTTACTAAGCCTTTCCACATCGAGACTGATGCTTCGGGTTCAGGAATTGGCGCTGTGCTACAGCAGGATGTTCATCCACTCGCCTTTATTAGCAAACCACTTAGCAACATGAATCAAGGCCTCACTGTCTACGAGAAGGAATATTTGGCAATCTTGTTGGCAGTGGATCATTGGCACCATTATCTGCTCCAGGCCGAGTTTTATATTCACACCGATCATCAAAGTTTAACACACCTCAATGACCAACGCCTTCATACTGCATGGTAGCAAAAAGTGTTTGCTCGTCTCATGGGTCTCCGGTACAAGATCCTCTACAAGAAAGGCACTGAGAATGGAGCTGCTGATGCCTTATCTCGGCGTCGCCATCTCGAGCAACTTATGGCTATATCTTCTATTACCCATCAGTGGTTAGAGGCAGTGGTGCTTAGCTATCAAGCTGATTTGGAGGCTAACAAGCTGTTGTCTCAATTGGCTATCAACCCAGAGTCTGTGCCTTCCTACTCTCTGGTTCAAGGCGTGATTCGCTACAAGGGGCGTATTTGGCTGGGATCCAGTAAAGCTCTCCAACAGCAAGTCTTGACAGCCTTTCATGCTAGCCCGATGGGGGGACATTCTGGTGCACCAGCTACCTACTCCCGACTGAAGCGTCTTTTCTTCTGGCATGGCATGGAAGCTGATGTCTGGCACATGGTGCGGTCGTGTTTCATTTGCTTGCAGGCTAAACCTGATCGTGCTCGTTACCCAGGACTGCTGCAGCCTCTGCCAGTACCTCAAACCTCCTAGGAGATCATTTCAATGGATTTTGTCGAGGGCCTTCCACCATCAGGAGCTGCCAATGCCATCTTAGTTGTTGTGGATAAGTTTTCTAAATTTGCTCATTTCATCGCTTTAAAGCACCCGTTTACGGCCAAGACTGTGGCTCAGCTGTTCCTAGACAATGTCTATCGCTTACATGGTATGCCAACCTCTATCATCTCTGATCACGACAAGATTTTTACCAGTCAGTTTTGGCAGGCTCTATTTAAGGCCGCTGGTACTTCTCTCTGCCTCAGCTCCTCGTACCACCCACAGACGGACGGCCAAACCGAACGGGTAAATCAATGCCTCGAAACCTTTCTCCACTGTTTCGCTCATTCCTGCCCTTCCCAATGGCATCGTTGGTTGTCTCTTGCGGAGTATTGGTATAATACATCATTCCATTCCGCATTGGGCAAGTCACCCTTCGAGGTCCTGTATGGCTTTCCTCCACGACACATGGGTATGGATGTGGACTCGGTTGCTCCTGTTCCAGATTTGGCATCCTGGCTGGCTGGTCGCAGGCATATGCAGGAGCTTATCCAGCAGCACTTGCTGCGTGCTCAGGAACGCATGAAGCGTCAAGCTAACAAGGGTCGTTCAGAGCGGGTGTTCTCAGTCGGTGACAAAGTGTCGGATACCATGAGAAGGGGTACCCTAAGCAAGATCCAAAAAACGACTGCTTAGATTTCGTAAAGATCGAAACCAGCTAAACGCTGCTGGCCTCGACCGATTCTCCGACTCGCTCGAGGCCCCATCACCGCGGGCCTCGGCCGATTCTCCGACTTCGCCTTGAGGCCTCATCACCATGGACCTCGGCCGATTCTCCGATTCGCCCGAGGCCCCCTCACCGCGGGCCTCGGTCGATTCCCCGCCAAAGGCCTCGGCCGAGGCCACCGACCCTCCGTCTCGCGCAAGGCGGGCTCGGTGACACTCCGCTACCTCTTCCTTCTCCCGTCCCCTCGGCAAAACGTCGTGTCATCAACTCACCAAGCTGCACGCTTCGACGACAATGACCGCATGCAGCACGATCTGTGAGAATGGCCGATGGGGGGAGGCGGGGATCAGGCGGGGTTACCCGCCATTGTACTAACCACCGTGCACATGGGTTGACGCCCATGCCTCACTATGCTGCCAACTCCTGCACCGAGGACAATGCAGCGTGGGGAGCCACATCTGGGCTACTATGGCCTCGGAATCAGTACCCAAGAGCAATAATTCCCTCCAAGGCCTCGGCAGCTTGCTCCAGGGGCTCGACAGCCCGAGGACCCATGTCGCCAAAGCCCCCGCGATGGCTTGGCCTCGGCACCCTCTGAGCCACAGCCCCCACGACGCGTCATCACACGATGACTGCCGTCCCGGGTGGGCGGGCGGGGTTACCCGTCACTATGCATGTCCACCGTGCACATGGTTGACACCCATGCCTCATTGTGCTGCCAACTCCTGCTCCAAGGACAACGCAACATGGGGAGCCACGTCTGGGCTACTGTGGCCTCGGAATCAGTACCCAGGGCCAATAACTCCCCCCAAGGCCTCGACAGTTTGCTTCACGGGCTCGGCGGAACGAGGTCCATGACCACCGAGCCCCCACGATGGCTCGGCCTCGGCATCTGCAGAGCAGCATTGCTCCCTACGACGTCATTACACGGCGACCAAAGACGTCGCCCGCCATGTCTCGCATCAAGCCGTCATTGGAGCCCCGACGCACAAGACCGAGTATGACCAAAGCATGTCACTTCCGCGCATGACAAGGGCGGGGCCACTCCATCGACCATACCACAACGGTGGCCGACTACGAGGGCTCGGACACGCCACCCCATTCTGAAGCGCTATGTAGCACTGTGCACGGTCCCGGTCCTCCCTTAGAGTATAAAAGGGAGGGATCGGGGCCATTCTGGGAGGGAGGCGGAAAAGGCGAACACGCCGATAGAACCACGCACTCCTCACGCTGCTTGGGAACAACGCCTCAAGCAGCCCGCACCACACTCGCCGAGACACAGGGCTAGTTCCTCTCTCACCTAGCTTGTAACCCCCTACTACGAGCACTCGGTGCAAGGAATACAAGATCGATCTCGGACCGGACGTAGGGCCTCGATTGCTCGAACCAAGTATAAACCTTGTGTCTCTTTGCGCCACCATCCGGGATTAGGGGCACGCAGCACAAATTCACTCGTTGGTTGAGGGACCCCGGTTCCAAAACACCGGCGGTTGGCGCGCCCGGTAAGGCGCCTGCGTGTCGACTTTCGTCATCCTAGCAAGTTCGGATGGCGGACTACATACGACCATTGCGTCTCGGCACCATAGTTTGGTTGGGGAGCCTAGAGTTCATGTCTCTAGGGCATGAGTACGACATGGTGCTCCTCCTCCTCGAACCCCACCGTCCAGCGACGACGAAGTCGCGCCGCGACCCTCAGCGAAGCGGCGGCCGGCGGCCCGCTCTCGCCACGCTTCGCTAGGCACGACGCGAGCAAAGGCCACCCCGACGCCTTCGCGAGCCAGGCGACACGCCTCTCCCTGCCGATGTCCTACGACCAGCTGTTGGTATGGGGTCCCTGGCTGGGGACCTGTCTGACCTGAGCCTGGACGAAGGAAAATCACCGGTGGCTTACGGCGATGCCCAGTCGTCTAACCCCGCTCCGCCACTCCCTGAAGAGCCGACCCCGGCGGGGCAGAATATGGAGAGCGGCCCGTCCCCATACCCCTTTGGGTTGAGAAATGCCGCCGCCTCTTACGCCTACGCTTACGCCGCCACTCACGAGCACCCCTCGGAGCGCCGCCCGGTACGCCGCTCTCGACTTGAGCACCTGGCCGACTCCTCTCGGACGAGGACGAGGCATGGCCTGTGGTGGATTTCTCCGAACTTCACAACCACGGGATTTCGCCAATTCTTGGCGCAGCGACCATTGCCTCGGCTACTCGACTCCGGCGATGAAGGGACTTACGATCCATCTCGTGAGTGCTTCCACGTCGGGCTTGGGATGCCAAGGCGGGCGAAGGAACGAGAGGACAGGCAACCATTCCCCGCCCCCAGGGGCGGCGGCGACGCCACCACCACCGCGTCTCGAGGCCCGGCGAAGACGGGCGAGAATCCCGCCCAGCGGGGGCATCGGACGCCAGACTGGAGCAGCTCCACGAGCTTCAAGCCAAGGTCGAACAAGACCGACTCTCTACGCAACAGCGGGACACTCTCGGAGAGGCGGCAAAAGGGCGTGGTGATGGCGGAGGGGCCCGAGGGAGGGCCCGCGACGTCCACCACCGCATCAACGACAACGAGGGGGATGAGCCGCCCCCAATCTTTAACCGCGCTAGCCAGAATGTCGCAGCGGCTGCGATGCTAGTCCGAGTAATGCCCGAGCCCTCCACCACCGAGGGCGACGGGTCCGCGGAGAGCTCCGCGACCTCCTCGAGACCGCAGCAGCAAAGCAGCGGGCGAAAGTTCCGCCTCCCCGCCGGCGGAGGCACGCCGAGCAACCCATGGCACGACCTCGCCAAGGCGAGGGTGCCTCGGCCCGTCCGAAGCCCGCTTTCGCGCGCCGACGGTCAGCAGGCCCTCTCGGTGCGCAACCGACTCGAGGACCAACACGAGGCGCAGGCGACCACGAAGTAGTTGGCGGCGGCGCGCGCCACACGAAGGAGCCGCCCGAGGCTACCACCCACACCGAGGCGGTCGCTCACGACGGCGGTGAGGACCGCGATCCTTCCCCGAGTCGCCGGGACCTCGGGTCTTCAAAGAGAGGCCATCCGCGTTGCTCCTTTCCCGCCCGGTTCCGGCGGTAACCGGCCAACCTCGCCAATCTGGTGGCGAGACCAACCCGAACTTCTGGCTCGCCGATTACGCTGGCTCGCCAGACTAGGTGCGCGCGGACGATGACCTGCTCATCATCCGCAATCTCCCTTTGCTCTTGTCGGACTTCGGCGCGAGCCTGGCTGGAGCATCTCCTCCTCGCAAATCCACGATCGCGCGACTTGGTTAGAATCTTCGTCGGGAACTTCGAGGGCACATACGCGCATACGGGAATTCTGGGATCTTAAAAGCCGCCGCCAGAAGCGACGAGTCTCTCCGAGACTTCATCCGGCGCTTCTCCAAAGTGCACCGAGCTACCCAGCGTCGGCGACTCGGAGATCGCCCAGGCTTTCTTCTCGGCACCACTTGTCGGGACTTGGTCCGAGAGTTAGGGCCTTAACGTCCCGCGCTCTGCTGCCGCGCTCCTCGACATCGCCACCGGCGGCCGCCTCGGGGGAAGAAGCGCCGAGCCATCTTCCCCAACACCGATTCCAAGGGAAGCGGAGGAAGAGGCCCCGAGGCCTCGACCCCCCACCTCCCTAAGAAAAAGAAGAAAGGTCGCCCAGGAGGCGGGGAAGTTCTCGAGGCCGTCCATGTCGCCCACAACGGATCGCGAGGAATCCGCGGCCCCATGCCCCGGGCTATTTGACATCTGTCAAGAAGCCCCGCCCTTACCATCAAGGTCGGTGAAGCACGCCCCGAGGAGTGCACCATGCTCCGGCGCTTACTACGCTGAGCTCGGGCTCCCCGACGACGACGCCAAGCAGAAGGGCCCCGGCGGTCGGAGCGAGGACAAGGACGACGGGTTCCCGAGTGCATAGCGCTTTCATGATCTTTGGCGGACCCTCGGCATGCCTCACGGCGCGCCAGCGAAAGAGGGAACGCCGGGAGGTTTTCTCGGTCAAGGTGGCCACCCCCCGGTACCTCGATTGGTCTCGGGAGGCAATCACCTTCGATCGGGATGACCACCCCGATTATGTTCCAAACCCCGGGCAGTACCCGCTTGTCGTCGACCCGATCGTCGGCAACACCCGACTTACCAAAGTGCTCATGGACGGAGGCAGCGGCCTCAACATCCTCTACGTCAACACTCTGGAGCTCCTGGAGCTCGACCAATCGCGGCTCCGAGGCGGTTCCGCGCCCTTCCACGGCATCGTGCCAGGAAAGCGCACGCGACCCCTCGGGCGCATCGACTTACCCATCTGCTTCGGCACTCCCTCCAACTACCGCAAAGAGGTCCTCACCTTCGAGGTGGTTGAATTCAAGGGGGCTTACCACGCCATCTTGGGGCGCCCGTGCTACGCCAAGTTCATGGCGATCCCCAATTACACCTACCTCAAGCTCAAGATGCCAGGCCCCAACGGCATCATCACCGTCGAGTCCACGTACGAACATGCATACGATCTGCGACGTCGAGTGCATCGATCAACGCCGAGGCCATCGCGAGGCCGAGGCCCTCATCGCCGATCTCGACCAGCTTGCTAACGAGGTTCCCGACGCGTAAGCGGCGCGTCGGGACCTTCGAGCCCGCGGAGGACGTCAAGCTCGTCCCGTCGATCCCCCGGCCCCGGACAATGGGGGATGAAGGTCGGCGCCACCCTCGACGGCAAATAGGAGGCCGTGCTCGTCGACTTTCTCCGTCTGCGAACGTCGATATGTTCGCATGGAGCCCCTCGACATGCCGAGCATACCAAGGGAGGTCGTGAAGCACGCCTTAGATATCCCGGCGGGCTCCGGACCAAGAAAAAACAAGCGCTGCGGGTTCGACGACGAAGCGCAGGCTATCGGCGAAGAAGTGCGAAGCTTCGTGAAAGCGTACCGGGTTCATCAAGGAAGTATTCCATCCAGAGTGGTTGGCTAACCCCGTATTAGTCAGGAAGAAAAGTGGCAAGTGGAGGATGTGCGTGGACTACACTGGTCTAAATAAAGCATGCCCGAAGGTCCCGTTCCCACTACCACGAATTGACCAAATCGTCGACTCCACTGCAGGATGCGAAACCCTCTCCTTCCTTGATGCGTATTCCGGTTATCACCAAATCAAGATGAAAGAGTCCGACCAGCTCGCGACTTCTTTCATCACTCCATTCGGCATGTACTGCTACGTAACCATGCCGTTTGGCCTCAGAAACGCAGGGGCTACTTACCAGCGGTGCATGATCCAAGTCTTTGGCGAACACATCGGGCGAACCATCGAGGCCTACGTGGATGACATCGTAGTCAAGTCCAGGAAGGCCGGTGATCTCGTCGGCGACTTGGAGACTGCCTTCACATGTCTCAGAGAGAAGGGCATCAAGCTCAACCCCGAGAAGTGCGTCTTCGGGGTTCCCCGAGGCATGCTCTTGGGATTCATAGTCTCGGAACGTGGAATCGAGGCCAACCCGGAGAAGGTCTCGGCCGTGACCAACATGGGCCCGATCCGAGACCTCAAAGGGGTGCAGAGGGTCATGGGATGCCTCGCGGCCCTAAGCCGCTTCATCTCGCGCCTCGGCGAAAAAGGGCTGCGCCTGCACACCGCCTCTTGAGAAAGTCCGAAGGCGTTTTTTTGGACCACCGAGGCCGAGGAAGCCTCGCTAGGCTCAAGGCTTTGCTCACCAACCCCGTCTCCGGTTCCCCCACCGAGGGCGAGCACCTCTTACTCTCGTCACCGCGACAACCCAAGTGGTCGGCCATGCGGCAGTAGTAGTCGAGAGGCAGGAGAAGGGACATGCTCTACCCGTCCAGCGACCTGTCTACTTCATCAGCGAGGTGCTCTCCGAGACTAAGACGCGTTACCCCCACATCCAGAAGCTGGTTTACACCGTAGTCTTGGCTCGACGCAAGCTGCGTCACTACTTTGAGTCCCACCCGGTGACTGTGGTGTCGTCTTTTCCTCTAGGAGAGATAATCCAAAACCGGGAGGCCTCGGGTAGAATAGCCAAGTGGTTTGTTGAACTCATGGGGAAACCTTGTCTTCGGCGCCTCGGAAGCGATCAAATCACAGTGTCTGGCCGACTTTTGTAGCCGAGTGGACCGACACACAGTGCCACCGTTCAAATCCAATCGAATCTTTGGACCATGTACTTGACGGGTCTCGATGAACCGGGCTAGCGCTGGCCTCGCTGCTCTGGTCTCGCCCTTGGAGTACACATGCGCTACATGATCCGGCTTCACTTCGCCGCCTCCAACAATGTGGCCGAATACGAGGCCCTCGTCAACGGCTTACAAATCGCCATCGAACTTGGAGTGCGGCGTCTCGAAGTACGGGGTGATTCGCAGCTCGTCGTCGATCAGGTGATGAAAGAGTCAAGCTGCCATGACCCCAAAATGAAGGCGTACTGCACGATAGTACGTCGCCTGGAGGACAAGTTCGACGGCCTCGAACTCAACCACGTCGCTCGAAAGTTCAACGAGGCCGCAGACGAACTAGCAAAGATGGCGTCGGCACGGACCCCAGTTTCCCCGAACGTTTTCGCCAGAGACCTCCACAAGCCATCCGTCGACTACGCCTCGGCGATAGAAGGGGCCCATCGACCGAGCCGCCGCAGGCTCGAGGCCCCCTCTACCACCGAGACCTCGCCAGACAAGCCCGAGGCCATGGCGATTGACGCAGAGCCTCCCCAGGCCGACCCAGAAACGGACTGGCGAGTCCCTTTCCTTGATCGCCTCGTTCGGGGAGAGCTTCCTGGCCGAGCAGAACCGAAGTCGGCGGGCCACGGGCGCGCTAAGACTTACGTCCTCTCGACGGCGGCGAGTTGTATAGGCGTAGCCCATCCGGTATTCTCCAACGATGCATCACCACCGAGGCTGGCCAATCCTTACTTTGGGACTTGCACGCGGGAGTCTGCGGGCACCACGCGGCGCCTCGGGCGCTCGTGGGTAACGCCTTCCGCCAAGGTTTCTATTGGCCGACGGCGGTGGCCGACGCCACGAGGCTAGTACGCTCCTGCGAGGATGCCAGTACTACGCTCGACAGACGCACCTCCCGGCCCAAGCCCTCCAAACCATCCCCATCACATGGCCATTCATTTTGTATGAAATTTGGACATGGTTGGCCTCTGCTGCAAAGGCACACCGGGGCTATACCCATCTCTTTGGTAGCTATCGACAAATTCTCCAAATGGATCGAGGCTCGTCCGATCGCTTTCGAGATCAAATCCGAGCAAGCGGTCTTTGTTTTTTACGGATATCATCCACGGGTTCGGGGTTCCTAACACCATCATCACCGACAATGGGACACAATTCACGGTCGCAAGTTCCTAACGTTCTGCGACGACCACCACATCCGGGTGGCTGGTCACCCAGGGACACCCAAGGACCAATGGCCAAGTAGAGCGTGCCAGCGGCATGATCCTACAAGGCCTTAAGCCAAGGATATTCAACCAGTTGAAGAAGTTTGGCAAGAAATGGCTTGCCGAACTCCCGTCGATCATCTGGAGCCTAAGAAATACCCCCGAGCCGAGCCACGGGATTCACACCGTTCTTCTGGTCTATGGAGCCGAGGCCATCCTCCCCATCGACTTAGAATACGGTTTCCCGAGGCTACTGAGGCATACAATGAGCAAAGCAACCGCAAGATCGCCCACGAAGACGCCCTCGACCAATTTGGAGGAAGCTCGAGACGTCATGTTGCTACACTCGCCAGTACCAAAGAAGCCCCACGACGCTAACCAAGCCGCAAGGCGTCCAAGCCGAGACTCAAGGTGGGCGACTGGTCTTTGAGGATCGAGGCAGAGCAACAAGGGCCGCCACAAAAGTCGACCCCACAGGAAGGGCCGTACATCGTCGCTCAAGTCTTGAAGCCGGGACCTACAAGTTAGCCGACGAGAAGGGCGAAATCTTCACCAACGCTTGGAACATAGAATAGCTACGTCGTTTCTACCCTTAAAATTCCAAACGTTGCTTACATTGTTTCTCGAAATGCAATAAAGAAGCGTTCTTAGTTGTTATAACTTTTCGAGAAACCCCCCCTTATAGACTAGCCGATCGTATAGAACCCAAGGACCGCACGATCGTCTCAAAAGCGAAAAAGGCCGGGTGAGCAGTGAAAACGGCCCACGCCCTCGAGACACGGCAACTCCCTCACCACCTTTTCACCCAAAAAAGACAGCAGAGGCTCCGAGGAAGTTTCATGCAGAGAGCTTGTCTATCAATAGGGGCTCGACGTCACAATAGCGCTATAAGGGAGACTCAGGTTGCCGCCCGCAAAGCCGGGCCTCCTCGGGGGGCTAGAAAGGGGAACCCCTAAGTCCCGAACACCATTTGTTAATGGTCTTTCAAAAATTTCTACGCCTAAAACTCTCTCGCTCCGATGGGACCTTCACAAGAAACCCAAAGACCAAAAGTTTGTCTAGAGGCCAAAGGGCGGTCGAGGCGTGAGAACGGCCCACGCCCTGCAGGCTCGGCAGGCTCCCTCACCACCCTTCGCCAAGGACGGCTTAGGTCCCGAGGGTTTTCTTTGCGGGTTCCCAAGATCGAGACAGAGGCACTGAGCTCGAAGTAGAACGGAAAACGATTAAAAGACGACTTTACATCGCATAAATACTTTAAAGGCCTCGACGGCCACAAAAACGTCACGATACGGCAACTAACTCAATCCGGTTACATGGCCCCTTTTGGCCCAGGTCAAAGCTCAAGGATCGGCGGCTGGCGCGGGAGGGACCACCTCTTCCTCAAACAGAGACGGCCGGTGGTGCTGTGCCGGTGCCTCGGCCGCCTCCAACAGCTTCATGACCTCCGCATCCGCCTCCTCGTCATCTTCTGGCAACACGTAGCCGTCGCTGACCTCGAGGTTGATGGCGTAGTGCGAGGAGACGACGGCCAGGGCGCGCTTGACACCCGTGTGCAACGCCCCTCGGAGTCTCTCGCGGACGTGGCCGCTCAACGCAATCAGGCGGCTCCCAAGGGAGCTAGCTGATTGGACCTCCTCGACGTCAAGAGCCTCGCAGGCGGTCCGGACAGCGCTGCGCAGCGTCTCGTGCTCCCGGACCTCGACATCCAGCGCTGCTTGCGCTGCGACGGAGGCCTCAGCCGCTTGGGAGGCCTCTTTCTCCAGATCTACGTCGCGACGAGGGGTCAGGAGTCAAACGCGAACCAGAGCAAATGGAGCAAGGAACATGGTTCAGCGGAACTTACCCTCGGCCTTGCTCTTCCAGCTGAGACCTCGACCGAGGGCCTCGGCCGCTTTGGTAGCTCTACCAAGGCGATTTTTGTCGCTGATGCTCGCTTCTGCTCCGCACACCCACTGCCCTGTTTGTGACCTTAGTAGAGGTCGTCGCCGCTTGGGCCCGAAGCTTTGAAGGAGTCTCGCTCCTCCTCCAGTTCCTTGATCTTGGCCACCAGAGGAGCGGGTGCTCCTTAGCCGCGGGCCAACTCGGCTGAATGTCAAGACAACGAATGAGGTCCTCCACTTCCAGACTCAGCGCCGACAATAGCCCCCCTGGCATCGGCAAGCAGCCCTTTGGCGCCGGAGCTGGTCCCAAATATCCCTCTCATTTCGCAGGAACACCGATTTCCCAAGGGATCGGGTCTCGAGCTCCTAAGGAGGCAAAACAAAAAACACACGTCAAAAACTGCGAGGGGGCTCGGAGAGAAAACAACGCGGCACGAGAGAGGAAAGTACTTACCCGCGTGACACACCGGGCAAGTCTCGACCCATAATAGTCATCATTTGTCTGCAATGCCGCCGTGACCGCTGGGCCGATAGTGATCTTGCTCGAGGGTGCCCCAATGCCCCCCCCTCTGCGGTATCTTCAAGGGCGAACACGGGCTCCCCCTCGGGGTCAGCCCGGTTCCGCCAGAAAACACGCGGGAAGTTCCACCCGCGAGGCTCGGGCCGTAGCCGGACAAGAGCCGAACTCCCCTCGGCGGGATCTGGGATTGGTTGCTCCGCATGTCTTGGCCGCTGGACGCCGCCGCCTCCTTCCCTCGGGAAGAATCATCAGACGAGATTGTCCGAACCAGGGGCGGCGCCAAAATTTGCCCCGTCTCCACCTCCATCGCCTCGGTCTCGACGGACCCGGGGGCTCTGGCCTCCGCCACCTCTACCTCGATGGCCCGGCGTCCCACCGCCACGGACGTCGGAGGTCTTGGGGCTCGGCCTCACCCTCAATGGCCCCGGCAATAGCAGACGCGCCCAGCCTCCTCCTTCGCCCCAAGACCCACAACATCATGAGGCATGGGCTCCTCCTCCTCCTCCACTCGTCCCCATGGCCGCCTCGGCCCCTTTTTTCTGGGCGGCCGCCGCCCAAACAGGCCTCGCCCGCGCGCCCGCGCCGCGTCAGACGCGCCCGGCCCGCCTCCCGCTGCTGATGGGCGAGGAGCTAACGTTCACCTTGAGCGCCTTACGGGCGCCTAGGGAGATCTTCCACCGAAGCGTCTGGGTGAAAAAAGACACTCCCAAGGTCAAGCATGCAACCCAGGCGGATAAGAAGTACTACGGACTCCACGGAGAGAAGACGCTATCATGAACGGGGCCGTGGCCGACCGACACTTTGCCTCGCGCACCTGGTTGGCGGTGGTGGTAAAGAAGCCGCGGCCCCGGTGTCCACCGATGCCGGTGGCCTCCGCCGGACCCGGCACCTCCTCGACCCGCCAGCGGAGATAATGGGGTCGCCCCACCGTCACCCGCTCCACCTCCGCCGTCGAACCCATCGGGTGACGCAGCACGCTCCTCCGACCGACACCCGCGCCTCGGGTGTGCCGGCTCGCCCCGGGGCGGGCCGCCATCGCCCCGGACACCTCCTCCTCCTCCTAGGGGCGTCAGGCTCCTTGCGCGGCGCCGGGAACCATCTCCTCGATGTCGGGGAGGTGTCCCGAGCGAGCCGTCCCCACCTCGCGCCCGCCGCCGCCGCTCGAAGAATCCGACACCGACAGCGAGGGAGACGGTTCCAACGGAGACCGTCGAGCTTCGACGCCGGCGACGGGCGTCCAGCTTTTTTCAAGGCGAGAGCTTCTTCGTGCGCCTCGCCTCCTTGGCATCTTTCTTCTTCTTCTCCTCCCGGCGCGCGCCCTGTTCGTGGTTTCGCCGCCGGGCGTCCTCGAGCAGGCGGCGGGGAGTTTCATGACGTCTCTTATTCCTGTGAGAACGACGAAGTAAGACAATGACCAAAAAGGCGAAAGCCTCGACAACATCCAACTTACCGGCCGAGACATACCCCGCGACAGGCGCGATCGGAAGCGGCGTCAAATCGTCGATCTTGGCTTCCGTCCACCGCTTCTCTCACCCGACGCAGGGTCGTCGTCGTCGGTAGGGGCGGCGCGAACATCTTGACACCGACGATCGAATCGCCGGGGTCATCTCGAATACCGCCGCCGCCGCCGCCATCGGCGGCAGCAACACCCTCCGGCGGTGAAAAGCCGCCACGACCACGGCCGCCCGAAAGGCCGTGGTCACGCAGCTTCCCAAGGCCCTCAAGAGCGGTTCGGCTGGGCTGATCGGCCGTGATGACGCCGTACCCCATTTCTCTGGTTGACTCTCTACAACCCCCCCGTATATAGGGGAAGTCCTCCGCCGTCGTTGCGGAGGTAGAACCAGCAAATCATACCAACGACGGTTGACGATGACAATTTGGGCGGGATGTAGAGGGATCGCCGGTCTTAAGCGACATGAAGGGTACAGCCACCGCCCTCGCCCCTTCCGAGCCCCCTCGTTCCCCGGCTTGGTGGTGAACGTCGCTTCGGAACAAGTGGAGCCACAACTCCCGGTGGGGAGCGATCCCAGTACCCCTCACAGGCGGCGGCGAAGATGGCCGCTGGGCGATGGAGTTAGGGCTGAAATTGTGCAGCTCCACGCCATAGTAGTGCGGAGCGCCCGCATGAAGTTATCCACCGGCGACCAAGCCTCGCTCGTGGAAGACGACGAAGCTCACCACGTAGCCGTCGCGCTGCCTCGCTCCGACTTCGTTCCCGGAGCAATCCACTCCGGCTCGTCGGGGGTCGGTGATCGGGCGAAGAAGACCGGCCTCCACGAGCGACTGCAGCTTCTCCTCGGTGACGTCGGACCGCCCCGAGGATCCGCGGGAGGATGACGGGACCACCACCATTCTTGCGGCGGAGGACGCCGCCACGGCGGTAATCTCTCCCCCTCTCTCTTTTGGTCTCTCGCCCTCGCCCTTCTCTTCCCGGCGCTCTATGCTCTCAAAGAATGACACGGAGGCAAAGAAAAGCGAATGCGAGAGAGGTAAGAAGGGAAAGGCGAGGCCCTTTGCGTATTTATCTTTGTGACAAAGACGAAACCGCCGGGCGACGTAAATCGGGAAGTTTCCCCCAAAAAATCCGCGCGGTTATCCAGATCCGGTCTTACATACCACGCACACTCCTCCTCGTTAATCGCGCGTGCGAGTGCCCCCGTCGGGCTCCCTCCTCGTTAATCGCGGCGCAGTACGTCCCGTCGGGCCGACGCCACGTCGCGTCAACCGCAGCAGTGAGCAGCAGGAGCCGTTCGCCTCCCGAAAAAGCCGCCTCAAAAGACGCGCCGCCATTAATTAACCGTAGGGAGAGAAATAACCCCGATTCCTTCGAGCAAAGGAGGCGGGCACCAAGCCCGCCACGGTCCAGGGGTTCAAGGTGGGCCCTAGGGGTTTTTCAGACGGCCGCCCGAGGCACAGAGTCGGGGGCAACCACTGGCGAGCCTACAGGCCGAGGCCCAAGCAAGCTAAACGCTTGGGACGCCTACTGTGTTGTGTCCGAGACCGTAGGGAGGTCTCTCGAATGGGATCCCACCGTAGGGAGGCACCGAGCCACCGAGGCCCAATGAACGGCCTCGGCACCCACTAGAGAAACCCTCCGGTACTCTTGAGCGCGCGTCTCCGGACCGCTAGCCGACCCCCAGCGAACGGGGTACGGGCCTCCACTCGGACTTACCCGATAACAGCTCACCGGAGATGCCATCGCTCGCGCCCACCGAGGGTAGCGTGGCACATTCCACCCCTCCTTCCGAGCGAAAAGGAAGCGCGAGGGTCGAATAAAAAGTCAGGAGAATCCCTGACGGCCCTCTTGCCCCGCGCAGAGGCTAAGGGACTCTTCCGCAAAGCGTTGCCGAGGCCCAATGACTTGAGCTCGCACACGAGGGGTCTCGGCAAAAACCAACCCTCCTTCCAAGCGAAAAAGAAAAAGCGAGGGTCATTCAAAAGCTGGAAGAACTCCCGACGGCCCTCTGCTCCGTCTGCGAGAGGCTAGGGAGCTCCTTACGCAAAAACGCCGAGACCCCGCGACCTAGGCTCGCACCGAGGGGGGCTCGGCGGTCAGAGACCCTCACGCGAGGGCGAACCAAAAGCGGGGACCTCGACCGCTCTCTCGCTCCGTGCGAGAGACTGGGCTCCTCCTGCAAACTTTCTTTGAGACCCAGTGGCTCGAGCTCGCACACAGTGGACTCTCAGAAAGCCCCCGTCCGAAAGCGAAAAGGGCCAGGCGGGGACGAGGCAAAAAGTCGGGAGGACCCTGACCGCCCTCTCGCTCCGTCGCGGAGGCTCGGGGCTCTTCCCGCACCCAAGATAAAAACAAGCGACCCGATCCGTTACGGTCAAGGGGTTCAAAGCTGGGCCCCAGGGGTTTCGGCAAATTGCCCTGGGGCAAAAGAGTCAGGGGCGACTACGGGCGAGCCTGTCTGAGCACGCCTACATGTTGTGTCCGAGACCGGTAGGGAGGTCTCCGAATGGGATCCCACCGTAGGGAGGCACCGAGCCACCGAGGCCCAATGAACGGCCTCGGCACCCACTAGAGAAACCCTCCGGTACTCTTGGAGCGCGTCTCCGGACCGCTAGCCGACCCCAGCCGAGCGGGTGCGGGCCTCCACTCGGACTTACCCGATAACAGCTCACCGGAGATGCCATCGCTCGCGCCCACCGAGGGTGGCATGGCATCTTTCACCCCTCCTTCCGAGCAAAAAGGAAGCACGAGGGTCGTACAAAAAAGCCGGAGAACCCCCCGACGGCCCTCTCGCTCCAAAGCGGAGGCTAAGGGCTCTTTCCGCAACATCGCCGAGGCCCCATGATCCGAACTCGCACCCACGGGCCCGGCAAACACGATCAAAACGCCTCACTCGAAGAAAAAGCCCTCAAGAAGTGAAATCACTCCTCCGGGGCCTTGGGGGCTACACGGCCCGTGAGTGCGCTCGCAGCCCACCCACAAAACCTCGAAAACAAAACACCATCCCGGCAGGGAGCTATCAAGAGCCAATTCTCGCCGAGGAACCTCAGGGGAGTGCCTCCACTCCCCCAAGGCTCGGGGCTCTTGTCGGATACCATGAGAAGGGGTACCCTAAGCAAGATCCAAAAACGCAGCGCTTAGATTTCAGTAAAGATCGAAACCCGACTAAAGCTTCTTGGCCTCGGCCGATTCTCCGACTCGCCCGAGGCCCCATCTGTGGGCCTCGGCCGATTCTCCGACTACCGAGGCCTCATCACCATGGACCTCACCGATTCTCCGATTCGCCCGAGGCCCCCTCACCGCGGGCCTCGGTCGATTCCCGCTAAAGGCCTCGGCCGAGGCCACCGACCCTCCGTCTCGCGAAGGCGGGCTCGGCAGCACTCGCTACCTCTTCCTTCTCCCGTCCCTCCGCAAAGCGTCAGTGTCAGATCAACTCAATAGCTGCTGCGACGACAACGACCGCATGCCCGACAAGATGCAATGAGAATGGCCGATGGGGACGGGAGGCGGGGGATCAGGCGGGGTTACCCGCCATTGCATACTAACCACCGTGCACATGGGTTGACGCCCATGCCTCACTATCTCGCCAACTCCGCACCGAGGACAATGCAGCGTGGGGAGCCACATACAGGCTATTGTGGCCTCGGAATCGCACCAGGAGCAATAATTCCCTCCAAGGCCTCGGCAGCTTGCTCCGGGGCTCGACAACCCGAGGACCCATGTCCGCCAAAGCCCCCGCGATGGCTTGGCCTCGGCACCTCAGAGCCACAGCCCCTACGACGTCATCGCGATGACTGACGTCCCCGGATGGGGGGGTTACCCATCACTATGTTGTCCACCGTGCACATGGTTGACACCCATGCCTCATCTTGGCCGCCAACTCTCGCTCCAAGGACAACGCAGCATGGGGAGCCACGTCTCAGGCTCTCTGTGGCCTCGGAATCGTGCCCGGGGCCAATAACTCCCCAAGGCCTCGACAGTTTGTTTCACGGGCTCGGCGGCTGAGGGTCCATGACCACCGAGCCCCCACGATGGCTCGGCCTCGGCATCTCCGCAGAGCCGCTGCTCCCTCACGACGTCATTACGGCGACAAAGACGTCGCCCGCCATGTCTCCGCATCAAGCGTCGACTGGAGCCCCACGACGCACAAGACCGAGTATGACCAACATGTCACTTCCGCGATGACAAGGGCGGGGCCACTCCATCGACCATACCACAACAAAGTGGCCGACTACGAGGCTCGGACACGCCACCCCATTCTGAAGCGCTATGTAGCACTGCAGCACGGTCCCGGTCCTCCCTTAGAGTATAAAAGGGAGGGACTGGGGCCATTTCTGGGAGGGAGGCCAGAAAGACGAACACGCCGATAGAACCACGCACTCCTACGCTGCTTGGGAACAACGCCTCAAGCAGCCCGCACCACACTCGCCGAGACCTGGGGCTAGTTCCCTCTCTCACCTAGCTTGTAACCCCCTATTACGAGCACTCCGGTGCAAGGAATACAAGATCGATCTCTCGGACTGGACGTAGGGCCTCGATTGCCTGAACCAGTATAAACCTTGTGTCTCTTTGCGCCACCATCCGGGATTAGGGGCACGCAGCACAAATTCACTCGTTGGTTGAGGGATCCCCGGTTCCAAAACACCGACACAAAGTGTTCTTGAAGCTCCAGCCGTATGTTCAATCTTCTCTGTTGCGCCGAGCAAATCATAAACTGTCATTTCGTTTCTTTGGGCCTTTCAACATTCTTGAGAAGATTGGACCAATAGCCTACAAATTGGAGTTACCACCATCTTCCTCGATACACCCGGTGTTTCATGTGTCCCAGCTGAAGCTGTCGCCTGGAGCTCAACAGGTATCCTCGGCCTTGCCTTCTGACTTGCAGACTTTCCAAGTGCCACTACGTGTTCTACAACGTCGCTGGTCTTTCGGAGATCATCCCATGGAGCAAGGCCTCATACAGTGGTCTCACACTCCATCGGAGTTGGCTGCCTGGGAGCCGCTTGTCACTCTACAACAGCAGTTTCCACGTGCGCCGGCCTGGGGTCATGTCGGCTCTGAAGAACCGGGGAATGTCAACAGCGTAGGCCCAGTGGCTTCCGAAGGAGCAGCCGCTGGAACCAGGCCATCACCGGTTCGGCCCAAGAGATTGATGAAGCCTAGTGCCAGGGTGATTGGCCCATCTTGGGTCAACTAGGGTCATAGTATAAGTAGCAAGAGGGATGTGAGAAAGAGAACCAGAGAAATATGTAAAACCCTAATTCAGTTTTTAATCATTCCTAGTAGCTTTACTTCCGCAATTCTGTTCTTCCTATATCAATTTCTTGCTTCCGCACCGACGGTGCTAACACCTTCACCCCCCCCCCCCGAACACCCTTCTATGCCCACTGGAGATGGAGAAGAGAGGGAGAGTCAGAGAGAGGGTGTTGAACTTACCCGACGCCGATGATGTCGTCGTCTTGGGCGCGGTCGGGCGCCATCTTCTTCTTCGTCTCCGGCGCGGGCATTCCGGCGCGGCGCGTGGGGAGGCGGGTGACTAACGCGGATGCAGCTTATTAGATGACTGCAAAGGAGTACTTCTGTAAATTAAAAGGAGATGGCCATACCCATACATCCTCGTCACGAGACCCAGTCACCAAGGCCAACGAGTTCTATGAGAGAAACAACCGTCCAGTGGTCTATGGAAACTCGCTCCATTCTTGCCGAGGGGGGAGATTTATTTTTTTAATAGGGAGGGGGAAGATGTTAGCCCATTCCCCAACCTGGACCTGCTCTCGTTGCACCGTCCTAAATTATAAATCATTCTAGCTTTCTCAGAGAGTTAAAGCATTTGAAGTTTACCAAATTTATATAATAAAATAGTAGCATTATGATACCTAATAAGTATCATTCATTAATTATATTTCCATAGTATACCTATTCGATGTCATAAATCTTTATAATTCTCTCTACAATTTTTATTAAACTTGAGATGTTTTGACTCTCCAAAAAAGATAGAACGACTTATAATTTGGGACGGAGAAAGTACGTACTTAAGCATGAAAAACGGATGAGAAACAATCAGACGAATCATTTTTCAGTTTTGTCAGCTGATGCAACAATGGAAATAAAGGAGCCTTTGGTTTTCCTTCGTCAATGAAGTGAAGATTTTCCATCTCTATGAAGTGCACGGCAATATTTCCATGAAGGTTAAGCCACTTGCCAACCTATGCGAATCATTTAAAACTAGTATGACCAACAAACCTAAACCGTGCACAAACTTTGGATCAATATAAGACACCTATCGCGAGGACATGAGACAATAGAGACCCAGAAACATGCTACAAACTCCTTGAACAAAAGAATCTTACATAAAGTAGGTACTCTTGTATTGTTCATATTCGCATGGATTCAATTCCTCGTTCCCTTTGTCTTATACAAGATCATATAGGCTTTACACATTGATCTGCTGCCTGGTACAGCTGGAACCTATATGGCTCTATCTGAACAAAACCATGTAGATTTCAGAAAGCTCCCAACAATTGTGTATGTTGTCCCATACTTTTAAGAGATGTAAAGCATGCCCAAATCAACATGGCAGCTGAATTGGGTCTCAAACTCTCGATCCACTGGAACCAATGTACAACCATTTGAGCGCTCCCATTGCATCAGCAAGGCATGATCCATATCAGAATGTCGATGCTTACCAATGCATTAGCAAGACATGGTGCTTATCAGACTGTCGACTCTTACAGGTTGGAAGAACTGAAGATTTGTACGAGTGACGTCCATGTCCCGGACACCGCGAGCGCAGTCCCGATTACGATGACGGCCACGTCGGCGACGAGCCCGGTCCACCCAATCTCGGCGCCGAAGACCTTGAGGTGGAACGCGGCGGGCAGCACGAACCCGAGCACGACGCAGACGCTGCTGCCGACGAGCGAGAGGAAGTCGGCGAAGTTGGGCACGAGCATCGCCAGGAGCCCGACGACCACGACGAGGATCCAGCGCAGCCACCAGGCGTAGCGCTTGCCGCAGAGCAGGCGCTCGGCGACCTCGTACACCGGATTCATCATCACCGGCATGGTGAAGAAGAGGTTGATGCAGAGTCCGAGCTGCACGAGGACCGAGAGCCAGCCCGTGCCGAGGTTGGTGGTGATGATGTCCCGTGTGGCGGCGCCGAACGCGAGGTAGCCCATGGCGCCGAACAGCCCGTACATGACGGCGATGAACGCCATGGACAGCGCGAGCGTGGCGCCGAATCTGCGCTTGTCCGCGGCCTCTGCCTCCAGCGGCAGGACCATGCCGATTCCCTCGAAGGCGTAGACAGCGACGCCGAGGCCGTAGAGGAGCTCGGCGGGGCCAGCGAAAGCGAACACGGGGGGCTTGTTGGCGAGCCAGATGGAGGCGTCCTGGCCCAAGACGACGCCCATGGCGCCGAGGTCAACGACGTCGGCGAAGATGCTGAGAGGCGCGAGGAGCGTGAGCGTCTTGATAGAGTTGAGTCCGAGCTGGAACGGCAGCATGGCCCAGATGAAGAGCGCCTTGGCCGTGAGGAGCGGGGACGCCGGGGACTCGGCCCCGATGGGGTAGAGGTGCGCCATGGTGTTGGAGATGAAGATTAGGTAGCCGACGCAGAAGCTGGCCTGACTGAGCACGAGCATGGCGTCGACCGCGTGGCGCCCGGGCGCGCCGTAGATGGCGTGGCCCAGGTCCCCGAAAGAGGCGATCTTGGGGTGCTCGCCCGCGATCCGGCGGCGCGCGGCGACGAGGAGCATCATGCAGTGGAAGGTGAGCGCGGCGACGGCGAGGAGGAGCAGCGTCCCCGCCGCCCAGCCCGTGCGGGAGAAGGTGTAGGGGAGGCCCAGCACACCCGAGCCGACGACGGCGATGAAGACGTTTGCGAACGTCTTAGGCTGCGATGACAGGTGCCCGCCCGCGCCGCCGCCGTGCAGCCCGTGCTGCGGGAGCAGCGGCGCCGCGTCGAGCCGCGAGGACGAGGAGCTCGCCTCCTTGTCGAACCCCATGGTCTGCGGCTGTGGATTCAGCCGCTGGATCAGACAAACCGAGCAGGGAACCAGCTGCGGCGATGATTGGGAGTGTGGCGTGGCTAGCTGGTGGCCGGAAAAATGGGGAATTTTGGGAACCTCGTGCCGTGCGCTTTCTCGTTTTGTAGAGGCAGATGCAGTCGGAGGAAGCGCCGTGGACCTTTCTTTGAGCAGCGCCGTGAACATGGTTCACGGCCTGTTTAGCAATCAATCAGTAGCTCAGTAGTACACGGTGCGTGTGTGGCGCACGGGAGGCGAGGGTGTCGGACTGTCGGCGCACGGGCGTGCCCCCTCTGTTTTTTTTCGCGACCGTGCATAAGCACATGTTTCATTAAAAGAAAGTAGATAAACATTACAAGCTAACTATCAATAGTAAGTGTCGAGCTTACCAAAGAGTGGAACGGATTACAACAACTTAGGGCGTGCCGCGTGCCCCCTCTGTGCTGTGCGCTACTACTCTGTAGTGGCGTCGAGGGGCTTGCTCGCCGGCACGGCGCCGGCGGCGAGGCCGCGAATGGAATGGTGAAGTGACTGGTTGTTCTGTTGTTAACCATACTACGACTGATCGCTAAATAGAATGCTCGCCGGCTTCTAGCTGTTAAGTCAATCCCCACGCAGCCACCACGCTACTGGATTTTGACCAACTTCTTCAACTTGTTCGCGGCAGTGCAAATTGCAAAGCCGGCGCGGGTAGGCAACCAGGACGCCATTAAGCAAATCTGCACGAAAATGTTTCTCGGCCAAATCTGTCAGATGTCGTCCGTGTCGAGCACGATACGGCAGCGAGATTGAGCGAAGGAGCACTGGATCCGGGCGGATCAAACTCTTGTCTTTCCCTTCTGCTAATAGAACTAACGCGTGTTTCATCATGCGCTCGTGCCAACTGCTATGAGTATGAGAGAACCTGACAGAGAAAGTGACGTTGTTGTTTTCTCTCTTCTTCTTTTCTTCTTCTAGGGGAAAATTTGATTTTTCGGTGACGTACTGACGTTGATGTAGTCATGGCCTGCCTGCCGATGCATGCACTTGCTACATGGGGTAAACCTGACACTTCGTAGTTTCCCGCGAAGATAGTGACATCCTTCAGCATTCACTCTGCGTGGCCTCGTTGCTTCTGACTCCCAACTTTAGCACTATACAAAAACAAAATTCACCGTCACATCAAACTTGTGATACATGCATATAGTACTAAATATAGATGAAATCAAAAACTAATTGCACATTTAGGTTGTACTTTGCGAGACGAACGTTTTGAGCCTAATTAATCGACGATTGGACAATTATTATCAAATACAAACGAAATGCTACAGTGCGCTACAGTGCACACAGTGAATCCGACGGCACTGAATTCGGCCAACTAAACAAGGCCTTATTATAAAAAAACAGACATTATTAACTCTGCCTCTGTCTTATATAGCAAAACAAAACAAAACAAAACGGTAATTCTACCCCTCACGCAGGTTGGGGACACTCAATTTCTCTTCTCCGGTCGGCGTGGCCTCTTCCTCTCTTCTCCATCTCCGGCAGACTTTAGAAGAGATTTTGATGAGGTAGGCAAGCCAAACGGTGGGGGCGAGAGAGACGGTAGCAAGATGAAGGCGGTGGCGCCGCCTTTGGAGCGAGCGGCGGAGGAGGCGACCGAACCAGGTTAGGACGAGGGCGGCCATGGTCATGACGACGGTGGAGGGAGGGGGAAGGAGGAGGTCGTCGCAGGCACAACAGGATCCGCGACTGTGGAGCTTCAACAAGACCTACCGCGCCGTGGTGGGGCGGTGGGCGACGGCAGCGCGTCGAGAGGAGGAAGATGCGTAGAGAAACGAATCGCTGAGAACAATCGGGTGTAGGATAGGCAGACTCCAGCCTGTTCGCTTGTTGGTTTCAGCCAGCCCAAACCAGCCAGCCAACAGTGTTTTTCTCTCATAAAAAACCAGCACCAATCAACCTAAACCAGCACCAGCATCAACTAGTGAACAGGCCCTCAAACAAAAATGCATAATTAATTTTGCTGCAGTGCTTAGTTTTGCCCAGGTTATGCCCCCGTATGTCATCCTATGCAAACATAGGAAGACGATGATCGGCTCGTCACGGGAGGCGCATGGGTCAAGTTGATTTGGTTTGATATTACTCCCTTCATTTCAAATTATAGGTTATTTTAACTTTCTTGAAGAGTCAAAGTATCTTAAGTTTGACCAAAATTATATAGAAAATTATAAAGATTTATAACATTAAATAGGTATATTATAAAAATATAATTCATGTAGAATATAATGATAATAATTTGATATTATAAATGTTATTATTTTATTTTATAAACTTGGTTAATTTTTAGATGCTTTGACTTTCAAGGAAGTTGAAATGATTTATAATTTAGGAGCGAGGGAGTACTCTATGGCCACAATCTATTTGAATAACGGCTGGACTGAAAAATACTGTTCCGACTGATTGTTGTGAGAGAAAAATATTATTCTGACAGGACGTAAATAGTGATTCTCTGATATGAAAAACAAGGCAACCGGCTGGCTTTAAGCCAGCCGAACACGCCCAAGGTCGATTATCACATTGCCGTGCTTTATAAGACGGGAACGTGGGTCCGCTTTATTAGGGCCCGAATGATATGAAAGCTCCCGCAGCATATCGTCACGTGGGATTTGATTATATCTTATTATCGCACCACATAGCAGTTGGGATTAGGTTAGAGAAGAAGATCATCAATACATGTCGACTTTGAGTACTACTCCCTATGTCCGAATGTAGTTCGAGTTAAACAATTTCAATTTTAGTTATCTCTAATACTAAAAAATATGAATATTTTTATATCATTATGAAATCTAGAGAATTCCCGAGCTCTGCTCCCCCCTCCCCCGCCGGCGGCCACCCAGGCCCCGGCGTCCACAGCCCCCACGCCGCTGGCCACTCAGGCCCCGTCGTCCATCTCACCTCCCTTCCCCATCCTTTTCCTGTTCTGTTTTGCGCCACCCCAGATCCGATCCATGGAGCGCGGATCCTCTTCCCGGCGCTCTTGGGCAGATGAAGTGGAGGAGGAAGAGCTTGCTGGGGGTCCCCGGATCCTCGCCGTCCCGTCGCCCGGCCTCAACCCAGACGCGCGCCCCTTCTTCGGCGGCGCCTCACCGGCGGGTTCGGGGCCCGCAGGTCTAAACCCTGACGCGCCTTCCTTCCATGGCGGCTCCCCTCCAGCGGGCTCATGGTACGACCACGGTGGGAGTCTCTCCTTCTCCGACTCTGAGGACTCCTACGGCTCGGAACCCTGTTCCCCGCCGCCGGAGGGGAAGGGGAAGGCGGTGGTGGTGGAGGGAAGACGCCACCGGCGCCCGCGTCGTCGCCGTCGCGCGAGGAATCCTGAAGGTTTCATGGCTACGGCCTGCCGCAGCCACCCCTCGGTTGAAGGCTTCTCACAGGCCCCTCACCCCCGCCAGGTCACCGCCGGACGACGCCACCCCTCCCCGGTTGCTCATCCGGCGCGCCTCTGGTCCGCCAGATGCTGATGGATTTCATCAAGTCCAAAGCCGCCGCCGTTGGCGTAGGCGCACGCTGCCCAGGCAGTCGAAGGCGATGCCGCCCAACCTCGTCGGCAAGTGCTACAATTGCATGGGGGAGGACCACGTCAAGGCAGATTGTGTCTTCCGCTCGAGGTGCCTCAACTGCGGGAGTGAGTGCCATCGCAAGAGGGACTGCCTCTTCCCTCCCTTGGTCGCGGCGGCGACTGGGAAACGTTGTCGCTCCCCGGCCAGGATGGCCGGTCCTCGCCGCGCTGCGCCCCGGCTGAGGACCGCGTCTCGGCAGCGGCCGGTCGACTTAGATCAAACGGCCTCCGCCTGGTCTTCCTCCACAGGCCGCTCAACGTCCGTGCCTAACTGCTGCGCCCCGCCTACCCCGGAGGGTTCCCCAGACACCGCCGCGCCCGTCCCAGATGCTCCCGTGCCGGGGCAGACGGACCTCGACGGGTGGGTTCCGCGGCGCTTCTTGGAGTTGGTCGTCGTGCCTCGATGTCGCTCCGCCTGATGATGACCGTGAATTCTTTGTCGCTGCTTGGTGCCTGCACCCGAGATTCATCCCTGATGAGAAGATAATTTTCATCCCTAAACCAAATGTGCGCATCCCCGGGGACGCACTCTACGTACACGCCGACGAGATCATCCATGACAAGCTGCCTGGGCTGCGCTATTTGGTACGTCTCCGTATCGTCGAGTACCAGGACTGGAGCACCCCGCCACTGTCCGGCGACGATGAGGGCTACGACGGCGGTGACAAAGGATGATCAGCATAGCCTGTTGGGATGGCTGGTTGGTTTTGTTGCTCGATCGTGGGAAAGTATCGCTGGTCGGATTAAGTGGGAGAAAAATACTCTTTCGATTGGAAATTTACGATCATTTATGATAAGCCATAGCCAAACGAATAAACTGTTATATTCGGTTGGTATTAAAATCGGCTCACAGAAAAATACTCTGATAAGATGGCTGATAAGGGGGCGTTTAGATCCAAAATTTTTTGGATTTTGGCTCATTGTAGCATTTCGTTTGTATTTGGTAATTAGTGTCTAATTATGGACTAATTAGATTCAAAAGTTTCATATCGTGATTTCTCACCCAACTGTGCAATTAGTTTTTTTTCGTCTACATCTAGTACTCCATACATATACCGCAAGATTCGATGTGACGAATACTGCGTAAAATTTTTTGGAATCTAAACATGCCCTGAGTTCAAGCGACGACTCCGGTGACAGCAACTTCAACGGCTACCACCCCGGCCTCGATGGCAGCGGTCGGTCATGTGGTCGCGGACCCCGCTCGGTCAGGTTCGCCGGCGATGGAGACGACGCACCGAGCCTGGGTGGGCGTCGCGAGATGACCTTCCGTCCTGTCGTACGGTGCGTATTGGGTCGTACGCCTGCCCAATCGATGTGGGAAGGCGCGTTGTGGTGGGACCTAGCTCGGTGCGCGCTTCCCCTTGCGCTGTTGAGGCAGTCGAGGCGCAGACGTTCCAACGTGCCCGACTCGGGCCCAAGGCTCGCTGTGGATGACATACACGCTAAGGCCTTGTTAAGGCTATGGTTTTTGTCGGCTCCTAACATTTCTATGACACGTACATATAGTATTAAATATAGACTAATTATAAAACTAATTACATAATTTATGATTAATTTACAAGATGAATTTTTTAAGTCTAATTAGTTTATGATTTGACAACGTGGTGCTACAGTAAACATATGCTAATGATAGATTAATTAGGCTTAAAAATCGTCTCGTAAATTAATCTTAATCTATGTAATTGATTTTGTAATTAATCTATATTTAATGCTCTTTATTAACATCTAAATATTCCATATGACGAAATTTTACGAGCGCCTGAAGAACCTCTGAGAGGTCACCTGGGTATTGTATCGGTGTTCGTAAACTAATAAAAAAATAAATTACAGCGTCCGACAGTAACGACGACGACTCCCTCGTTGGTCGCCGCGCCGCGGACTGCGAGCCACTAGGCTTCCTCTGCACCGCGCTAGCTGCTAACCTGTCGCTGTTGGAGGGGGCGCCGCGCTCCCGGCCCATGGGCCGGGCCGTCGAACCGGACCCCTCACTGGTCTGCGACGTGGGGGTCCCTGTTCGCGACCCCACTCCTGATAGGCCCAGCCTCGTCCTGGACGCCCTGACGGATGACTGGCAAGCGACCAATCCTACATCGCCGCCCCCAAGTGGCCCATCATCTGCCTCGGCTCCTCCCCCATGTCGCCCACCGTCGCTACGGCCGCGACGCCTTCTGCCGCGTCTGTTGCGCCGGCCAACGCTGCTAATCCCAGCCCTGCCGTAGGGGATGGGGCTGCCACTGTCGGCTACGACACCGACGCTGGGGCACTCTTCATCAACTCCCTTCTGCTCCCGTTGCAAGAAAGTCTCGTGTGCACGGTGCCGCGCCCGCGCACCGCGCGTCGGGAGCCCGCTAGTCCGGTTCCTCGTCGCAGCGACCGGCTCGCGACCAAATCTGCCTTCCGAGACCCCAATTCGGAGAGGCAAGCCAAGCGCGTCCTGGTGAACAAGTAGGAACGCAGGTCGGATGACGCCGTCACTGACACCCCTGACGATAAGATCGCCCACAAGTTTCACGAGACGTTCACCGAGCCGATATCTTCTTCCAAGAGGGAAGCGATGAGGGAGCTTTTCCTCTTGCGTGGCGCGCGACGGAATGTGGCCGTCTAGTTTACGTGCTGAGCACCGTAGACCTGTCGTCGCACAACTGTGTCCTTATGAGTGCCAACCATATCTTAGTGTAGAACGCCCGTGGCCTCAATATAGCCGCGCACGGCGCAGCGTAGTAAGGGACATCGTCGAGCAGCAACGCGTCTCCGTGGTTTGACTGCAGGAGTCCAAGGCTGAGAGCCTTTCTATATCCATGAACATCGACATAACTGGGATTGACTTCGACTACGTCTACCTCCCCGCTATTGGCGTTGCCGGTGGAGCGGTTGTCGCTTGGCGCCGTGATCTCTGGGGTGCTTCAGTCCCATCCGTCTGTCGTTTCTCGATCACCCTGCGCCTAACGCCGCTGAACGGGCTGGGCGAGCCGTGGTGGCTCACAAATGTCTACGGTGTTAAGAGTAGTCATGTTCCAGGTTCATTGAACCTATGTAACCCGTGTAATGTGGATTGACTTGGTTGTATATGATAGTTAGAATAGATAGGCATGAGATCTGTTGTAATCCCGAGATTTGTGTACTTGCCATCACGGGGTTTTTCCCGTGCCTATAACACGCAACCAGGAGCAGCCCAAGGGGTCATCTGGTTCTCTCACTTCTCTTTACATGGTATCAGACGCCTCACATATCCCAGTGGATTAGGTTTTTTTTTCGATCCTCATGGCGGCTTCCTCCTCCTCCGCCGCCGCTTCTTTCTCCTTCGGGTTTCTCCCCCCGGCGACGGAGAAGCTCACCCGTGGGAACTACAACATGTGGCTTGCGCAAGTCACGGCCACCCTCCAGGGTGCTCAACTCTGGAGCTTCACTAAGTCCACCGCCAAGCCTCCGCCTGAGTTCTTGGAGGAGGACGCCGCCGCTGGTGCGGATGGCAAGATGCCCGAGCCGGCGGTCAATCCGGAATATGAGAAGTGGTTCACCGAGGACAGCCAAGCCCGAGCCTACCTCTTCTCCTCCTTATCCAAGGACGTCTTCTCTCAGGTGGCCTCTTCGACCACCGTGGCCTCCTTGTGGGCTGCCATTCAGGGGGCTGCAAGCCTCTCAGTCCCGGGCGCGCCTCATGACGACGAGGATGGCGCTCTCCACGGCGACCAAGGGCTCCTCCACTGTGGCGGAGTTCTTCACCAAGATGAAGGGCCTGACCGATGACATGGCCTCGGCCGGCAAGAAGCTCGACGATGATGAGATCGCCTCCTACATCCTCATGGGTCTGGGGGAGGAATTTGATTCGGTGGTGACCGGTGTTGCCAACCGCGTCGAACCGATCTCCCTTTAGGAGCTCCAGGCTCAGTTGGTGAGCCATGAACAAAGGCGTGAAATCCGCGACGGTGGCTCCCACTCTTTTGCCAACATCGCCCCAGGGGCGGCCGCGGGGGTGGTGCGCCCTCCAACAACCATCGCGCTGGCCGTGGTGGTGGTGGCCGCGGCGGGGGGCTCGGGCGTGGTCGCCACGGTGGCCGCGGGACGGGCGGCAATGGCGAGCGCGGCCGTAACTTTCTCCACGGTGTCTTCTGCCAGATCTGTGGCAAGGAGGGGCACATGGCGCATCGCTGCTTCAAGAGGTTTGACGCCAACGTCACCGGTCCACCACAAAAGAGCGCCTCCGCCGCCATGACTTCGTATGGGGTGGACACAAATTGGTACATGGATACCGGTGCCACTGACCACATCATCGGTGAGCTAGACAAGCTCTCGTTCTGCGACAAGTACAACGGTGGCGAGCAGGTGCATGCTGCAAATGGGTCAGGTATGGATATCAACTACGTTGGTCATAGTATTTTGCATACTCCAAATAGTCAAATTCATCTCAATAAAATTCTTCATGTGCCACAAGCCCACAAAAGCCTTATTTCTGTCAATCGTTTAGCTTGTGACAATAATGCCTTCTTAGAGTTTCATCCAAATGATTTTTTCATCAAGGAGCAGGGGGACCAAGAGAACACTACTGCACGACAGGTGTGAAGGCGGTCTCTATCCCCTCAAGCCTTCGTCAAATAACCAAGCCCTTGGTGTGTTCAAGCCATCCGAGTCCATGTGGCATGCTAGATTAGGGCATGCATCCTCTGCTGTCGTCCAGCAAGTCATCAGTCGCCATAGTCTTCCAATTTGTAAGTCCAATAAAAATGTCGTCTGTGATGCGTGTCAGCAAGGGAAGAGCCATCAGCTTCCCTACCCTCACTCCACCAGTGTTTCGGCTAGTCCTTTAGACTTGATTTTCTCTGATGTATGGGGTCCCGCACCATCTTCGGTCGGGAAGAACAATTATTATGTTTCATTTATTGATGATCACACCAAGTTTACTTGGATTTATCTCTTGCGCCATAAATCTGAAGTTTTTGCTCGTTTTCGTGATTTCCAAAGCCTAGCTGAATGACATTTCGGTCACAAAATTTTGGCAGTTCAATCTGATTGGGGTGGTGAATACCAAACCCTAAACTCCTTTTTCAAGCGCATAGGGATAGATCATCACATTTCTTGTCCTCATGCACATCAACAAAATGGTTCCGCTGAGCGCAAGCACCGGCACATTGTTGAAGTAGGCCTCTCCTTACTAGCCCACGCCTCTATGCCGCTTAAGTTTTGGGATGCAGCATTCCAAACTGCAGTTTTTCTCATTAATCGTCTATCTTCTAAGGTCATTGACAATGAAACACCATATGAACGACTTCTTGGTCATAAACCCGACTACTCCTTCCTTCGTACCTTTGGCTGTGCCTGCTGGCCGAACCTGCGGCCATACAACACAAAAAAACTTCAGTTTCGCTCAAAGAGATGTGTGTTTCTCGGCTATAGTGACTCACATAAGGGATTTAAATGTCTTGATCCCTCTGAGGGGCGGGTCTATATTTCTAGAGACATTGTCTTTGACGAGACTGTTTTCCCATTCGCTCAACTTCATCCCAATGCCGGTGCCCAGCTGCGTTCTAAAATTGCCCTTCTTTCACCATCACTTTTGCCTTCTCTTTCTACATTTGGAGATGCAAATTTACTGGACCAGGGTAGTCTTGATACTGTATCTACTAACCCGTGCTCCAGCTCTCGTGTTTGTCCTGCAACTACAGAAAAAAATTCGGCGTGATTTGATGGTGTAACGGCAGGGCAATTGGCTGAAGAACCGGAGCTTCAGCCCCGGTATTTCATGTGCTCCCCAGGTGGCGGCACCACGGAGATCGGGGCTGATCCGCCTGGCGCAACTGACGGCGTCGCCAGCGGATCCAACTCGGGATCGGCGCTTGATTCCTCAACGCAGGAGCTATCGCCCACCGGGATGGTTTCCTCCGGATCGTCTGCGGCAACCCCGTCGGCCTCCTCACCCGCCCGCCCTGTGGCCACGGATGTGGCTCCACACCGGGATCCGGCGCCAGGGGGGGCTGTCCTGCCTGCTGTTGATTCGACAGGGGAGATTCGTGGCTCCGGATCCTCTATGTCTGGTGTGCCTGTGCCCGAACCTGTGCGCCCTATAACTTGGCTTCAACACGGCATTCGACAGCCCAAGTGATACACCGATGGCACGGTGCGTTGGGGCATGTCTGCTGTTGCCTCTGAGGAGCCATCTACTGTTAGTGAAGCTCTCCGTGCGCTCCTCCGTCGGGAGATGCAGGGAGCCCGGTTTCCCTCGTCTCCTCCATAGCCATTGGGGGAGGGACCATGAGAGTAACCTCTGACCTGACCTCCGCTATCACTATGGGGATCACTGCCATCACCGCCGCTGCCGCTACCGCTGTGCTCGCAACCAATCGGGAAGACACAACCCCCAGTAAGGAAGGTCGTGCCGCCGCCAGCCTACTTCCTCTGCCGCTCATCACGACCCGCTATAGGCTGGGTCTCCACTCTTCTCGTATGAGAGGTGGGGAGATTCCCAGTCCTGCCAGCCCCTAGCTGCGATCAAAAAAGAAAAGCACAGGTTAGTCACACTCAAAAACTCAGCTATGAGAATAGGAGGGAGTATGAATGCATACCTAGACGACAGCGATAGAGCCCTAAAGCCCCGATCGGCTGACGACGAGCTGACCAGACGAGGACCGCTCATGGGTCGTGACTCGTGCCCCTCATATCGGTTGAGGAAGGAGCCGACCCAGACGGTCCCTGATCGGTCTATGAACGGCCGTGACCGCTAGATTGTGGCGAAACCACCGGAGCAACTGGCGGGGCGTCTTCCCGTTGGGGGTCGCGCACGCGCGCTGACCCCGAAGATGTAGGGGAACGATCATGTCCCCCCCGATCGACCAGCATGCTCCACCACACTCGGAGGAGGGGGGCACGAAGCCAACGCCGCCTTCGATGGGCGTGGCGACCGTGATCGCTTTGCCTCTCGGTCGAGGGCGGTGTCTTCACTCACGGCATGCTTCCTTGACTCAGGAACATCGCCGTGCATCTTCGTATCACGCCTGTCGCCAACAGATGCGGCCATGGGCTCACGGTGCTCCGCTGAGGTCACAACAGCGCCCCTGTCTCCTTTGTCCTCGGAGGCACTCGCGTCGCCACCCATTTCTGTGGGCTCCTCTGACTCAAGCTCTGCCTCCATGTCACTCCAGCTCTTGCCTACCCAGACCCGCCGGTTGATCTCCTTCTTCTTTTAAAACCTCCTCTAGGCCTTCTCAGCTTTCTTTTTCTTCTTGGCAAGTGCCACCTCCCTCTAGGCAGCTTGTCGAGCTACGCCCTCCGTGATAAGGACATGAGCTCCATGCATACGACCATGCTTGGAGATAGAGGATGAGGAGATCAGCGAGGGTGTCCTAACCGAGAAGGAGGCCCGAAGCTCATCCGGTTTAAGTCACCAAGGTGGAGGCTCAAATCAAGTTGGAGCCCATCTCGGGTTCTAGGACCAGTCTATCATAAAACTAGTCACACGGGTGCGTCTGGGCTCTATTTTTGACAATCCACATGTGGATAGAAATCTAATTAGATAAGGAAGCCAATGCAAGTGGTCTGACATCAAAAGCCCTTCGGAATCAACGGGAATCGTTGAAACAAGTTAATGTCCAGAATCTGTCAGGGTGCTGCGACACCGTCTTTTGGTCCGTTGGGCCGTGTATCGTGTTTGGGCCCATTAGGGGGCACATCCAAGGGGGGTGATGCCCAAGACTCTATAATTAGCAGTCATCGCTCTCCTTAGGGTTGGGGTTTTGTTTAGTTCTTGATTTTCTCGTGAAACAGACGTCATTTTGCTGCAACTGTGCGGCCAAGGCTGCTTGGTGTGAACCAGGGCCCCTATTCTTGATCTTGTTCGTCTGTGGCGATTAGTCCTTTCGAATAAAGACTTGAACTTCTTCTCGCTATTATAAGCCTCATATTTATTTGTAATTTCAGATTACGTTCATCCTGTTCTTGCTTGTGTTCTCGATTCGCTTGCAGGAAAGCCTTCTCGGCGAGGTCAATCGCGTTCGCGTGGTTGATAACCAATGGAGCAGTGGTATAACGGTTGTGGGGGTCCAAATTAGTCTTGGTTTGAAGCCTAGATCGTGAACGTCGAGTCTTAACCAATCGACGCTATCATACTTATTGGAAGATCGGGCCTTGTCTACATCACTCCGCCCCCCTCGAAAGATACGGTCGAGATTTATAGCCCGCGAGTCCCTTCAAAACGAGCAACTCAAAATCAATCAAAAACAAGGAGGAAAAGGTCATGGGAAAAGGGGGCATACCAGATTGAATAGCTTCACGGCGTGAAGAGCTTCGGGCGTCCCTTCAAAGGAGTCTTTATCCCTCAGTTGCAGCACCCGATCGAGTCGACTCCAAACTTCATCCTTCGGCAACTCCTCCGGCGACGCACGGTCGGGATCCATCGGGCCAGAGTACTACCACATCGGCCACCTTCTCTCCGCCAATGGGGCGACCCGATGGTGGAAGAAGGTATGGAAGACCCACAACCCATCAAGGCCATGCTGCACAAGCCTCTAAAGCTCCATCTCGATAACCTCCAATTTATTCTACCGACCGGCGAGACCCCACGACCAGCTCTCCCTCCTCTCTGGTCTTCTTCCGGTAAACATTGGTAATGGCGCCTCTGCCGGGTTCCTGATGTAGAACCACTCACCGTGCCACCCCCGGTTGGAGTCACAGGGGAGTACGCAGGGTAAGGGGCTGACGGCTTTGGCTTCTTCTGCAAGGCGAACCCCCCAACCGGCGTGATTCTGGGTGGTTTCCCCTCGGACAGGGCTCACCCACTGAAGATCCGCCTGAAGAGATCCACGTGTGGCTCCATCTTGAGGAAGGCCTTGCAAATGGTGACAAAGTCAGAGATGTGCAGCACCCCAGTCGGGTTGAGGTGCTGTAACTCCAAACCCCACTCATTGAGGAGCCCGCGCAGGAACCAGTGCACGGGATACCCGAGCCCACGCTCGTGGAAGGCGAAGAAGGATACGACCTCATCGGCCTAGGGGTGCAGAACAACCTCCCCTGGTGCAGGAGCCCTCCAATGCGCCACCACCTTTGATGGGAGCAGCCCCGGCAAAGGTGGCCAGCATCTCTTCATCCACGCAGGAAGGCCTCCAGCTTGACATCGCACCTTGGATTTACAGACAAATCTGTGAGTTTTTTCTCCCTTGCTTTACCCTCCTCTCTCCTAGAAACCACCACGACACATGAACGGGCTTGTCAAAAAAGAGGAAGGAGAAGAGGCAGCAGTTGGAGAAAGGTGAAAGAATGGGAGGAAAACCGTCTCCCTTCCACCTATTTAAAGAGGGAAGGTGTGCGGCGGGACGTGGCCCCTGGCTGATGGGACTCGCCCTGCCAGGTGAAACATCACCTGGTTAAACAGGACGTGGCCTGGGTAGGGCCCACCACTACCAGAACCTAGGCGCATGAAACAAGGCGCAACCATACGCAAATGACTCTCTGCCTTCCCAAGCAGGGTTTGGAAGGGCCCACCAATGGAATCTCCATTGAGGAGAGGCCAACGGGCCACCTGAGTCGATCAGATGGCTCAGGGGGCTGTGGAGAGACAGGTAAGGAGTAGTGGGATGCCCCATGACGGCTATGCCGACTTCATCATGAACGACGGGCCCGGATTCCATTTATACATATCCGATAAGAGCTCCCCGAACCCGTCACTTGAGCCATCGAGGTAACTTTACCAAAACCCCTTTTTTGTTTTCTAGTGCATGATCATTCATTCATCCATTCTCATGCATACGTTCATACATTGATCCATACATTCATCCCATACATCCAAGCATCACATATGCAATTGTTGCATCACAACGCTTCACGTTACGTCACAAAGCGATAGTCGCCTCATTCGATATGAGCAATGACCGACTAGGGTTTGAAGGCCAGCTCACGAAGGGCTCGAGGCGGCCTCGCATCAAACAGAGCCAGGGGAGAAAACGTAGATGAGCCCCAACGGCCCTCGCCCGATCTGCTCCGAAGCGGACAAGGTCATCTCGACCTTCTCGTTCGATCATGACCTCGAGCCATGCCCATAGAATCTCCATCGAGGGGAGGCCAGCGGGCCACCTGAGTTAATCTCCGGAACGACTCAGGCATCTATCAAGAGGCGGGCTAAGGAGCAGTGGAATGCCACGAGGGCTACGCCGACCCCGTTATGAATGACGGACCTGAATTCCACTCGAACGTACCCATTATTAAGCTCACTGAGCGCGTCACTCGAGCCATCGAGGCAAGCGACATTAGCTGAACCCCTCTGGTTGTGGAAATCATGGATGGGGTAACGCACAAAACTCGCCCGACCCCTCGGCCGTGCTTGACACTTGGGTTGGCGCTCCACCTCGCCCGTCTCCTCGGCTGCGCCCGACGCTTGGGTTAGCGCTCTGCCTCGCCCGACCCCTTGGCCGCGCCCAATGCTTGGGACGGCGCTTCGCCTCTCCCGACCCCTCGGTCGCACCCAACGCTTGGGCTGGCACTCCGCCGCGCCCGACGCTTGGGATGGCGCTCCACCACGCCCGACCCCTCGGTCGTGCCCAACGCTTGGGCTGGCACTCCGCCGCGCCCGATGCTTGGGATGGCGCTCCGCCACGCCCAACCCCTCGGTCACGTCGAACACTTGTGTTGGCGCTCCGCCTCGACACTTGGGTTGACGCTCCACCTCGTCCGACCCCTCGGCCACGCCCGATACTTGGGTTGGCACTCTATTTTCTTTCGACGGCGACCCACGATCTTTCACCCACCGGGTGCACTCATGAAACGAGTATAAACAGCCCCTTCACGACTTCATAGAAGTCCTAAAAGGGCTTAGTGGCTCCTGTCGGGTTCATAAATCCAGGGTCCCCCATGGACCTGCTTTCCTGCAAAAAACTCGGTCCAGCAGACGGCGTTGCGACAACGTGCGCCTCCCGGGCTGGCCCAGATAAATAATGATAGGCCAGGGCAACGATCCAGTCCCTGATCGGAAGGCTTAGCCAAGGTGGGGACATAGTCCGACTCTGACCTCCTTTTCCGACCAGGGATACGCCGGACCTTTGCTCATGATGCTTCCCCAACCGACACGGTCGGGACCAACTGGGAACGAACGACCAGGGACGTCCGCTCGGTGAGGGCCCACGGATCAGGCAAAGCAAATAAGGTAAGGCGCTCAAGTCAACCGTAATACCGAGGACCGTACCCTGACATGCCCTACGCACCTTCAGGATGGTGCCACCAGGCCATGCCAGATGGGCACTATGCAACCTTCCAGGCGCGTCAGAGCACAAACAGTATTGTAGGCGCCAACGTTTGCCGTACCAGGCGAACATGGTAGAGCTTGCCACATGCGTCTGACAAAAATAGTATTGTGGGCACCGATGACCGTTTCGTACCCGGCAACGTGGGCAACAAGACTATGTAGCACATGGATCCATTCTCTCTTTCTCTGACTAGTAAGATCATCCCCTTCAACTATAAAAAGGGATGCGCTCTCTCCTCTCGAAGGGACTTTTCTCGGCCATTGAAAGAAAAGAGACTGGACGTTCTCTCTGGCTCTAGATAACCTGAGCACTCGAACAGCTCAACGGTTCTAGAACCCCACAGCTACACAGAGCATACGCTCCAATACTTAGCGTACGTTAGAGCACCCGTCACTCTCGTCCATTCGGTTTAGAGTCTGACCGGGCCTCTAACACCCCCTTCTCATTCCTACTTGTTTGTAACCCCACAGCAAACTTTGAGCACCTGGGCTCAGAAATAAAGTCACCGACCGACTGAAACTGGACGTAGGGCATGTTGCCTGAACCAGTATAAATCCTGTGTCATTGAGTGCTAGGCCACATCCGATCACAACGTACGACAAAATTATAAATATTTACTTATTGATCACTTTTCGCACCGACAATTTCAGACAACACTCTTGTACTACCAATTAGTATGAGTAAATTGTTACTTTTGTGATTTGTTATTTATCTTTGTGTCATAACATATTAAATTTTTGTAATTGTCTAACTAGAAATAATTGTAAATTATTAAATTATATTTGTGCCAACACATATCAGACTTTGTCAGGTCTATGGGTGTCTAATGGGTTTTTATTCTCGGAACAAAAAAATTACAGATTATGTCTACAGAAATTACAACGAACTAAAACTACAATTTTGGTATAAAATATATGTAATAACCGTCGTACGAAAGAAAACTAAAATTCAGATACGTGAAATTTAGCAAATCCCTTTTCTTTTAGCAAACTAGACATCTCTTTTTCTGGAGAAACCGGCCTGATGCTAGCAAGAATTTAGCCCAGCCCAGGATTTGAAATCTGCCGTGCAGACTGCACGGTCCACGGTACTCTACACAACTCTGAACAATAGAAATCTGAATGAGGCAGCAATGAGGCGCCGTCACGGCACATCCTGTCGAGAACCATCAAAATCAAAATGGCGTTCAAGGAGAACCATCACAATGTTTATTGTCTCTTGTTGTTTCTTGTTTAGAAATATACAAATAAGTTATGTTTGGTGAGATTTGAATTATGAGCATAAAATTAACATATGAGGATGATGTGAAAATAAGTTAACAAAATATCATGAACGGGTTTGGTTCCTTATGATTGAACCCGCTCGCGCCAAGATGGATGCTCACATTTTTCTAGGTTTATTGTATAAATGTATAGTGCTATTTTTCAATCACAAATGACGTGTCAGTCGACATCGAACTGTCTCTAATGACTATGTCAAACTCAAGATACATACTCATAGGGGGTGGATATAGGATCAAGGATTCTGGCTAGAGGAGAGTAAATATGTTATTTTAACTAAAATCATAAACATCAGAATTCTAAAAAAAATCATAAACATCGGGCAAATTTAATTCATACAACAAAAGAGCCCTAATATACTGTTCTTTCTAAGCTAAGTGAAGGTTCGCAACCTAGGGTGATCAGTAATAGAACAAGTCTAACAAAAGTAAACTACTCAAAATAACTTGCATGAAAGTAAATCTAGCACAAGTGATAACCGAACGAGGGACACAATGTTTATCCCATGGTAGCAATGACTTGACGGTCACTCCATGTTGAGGTGGATTCAATGTTCAACCACTCTTTATCAAGTCTTCACTTGATATTGATCGGCTAGAACCAAAGAGTCACTCCACAAACCGACTGCGCTGGAGTTGCTCTTCACTGCTCCGGTAAGGTGAGTACAAGAAGCTCCCACAATCACTTTCGAAGCACCTTCATAATCTTCTTTGAAGTGCTTCACGAAACCACAAGCTCCAAGCCATCAAAGAGGTGGCAACCTCCAAAACTAACAAGTCAATGATGCTTGCTTGAAGTCTCTAATGCCACAAAGATCGACCACTTGATGCAATGCACTAGAGTACTCCAATTCTCACGAAAATGCAATCCCAAGAAATGTATGTGTCGGTGCGAAAAGTGACCAACAAGTAAATATTTGTCGTTTTGCCGTACGTTGTGATCGGATGTGGCCTAGCACTCAATGACACAGGCTTTATACTAGTTCAGGCAATGTGCCCTACATCCAGATTGAGTCGGTCGGTGACTTTATTCCTGAACCCAGGTGCTCGAAGTTTGCTGTGGGGTTACAAACGAGTGGGAATAAGATGGGGGTGTTAGAGGTCCAGTCGGACTCTGGACGGAAGGGCCGAGAGTGACGAGAGCTCCTCCGTGCGCTAAGTACTCGAACGTATGTTCTGCGTAGCTTTAGAGTTCTAGAGCAGTGAAGTTGTTCTAGTGCTCTAAATGCCTAAAGCTAGCAGAGAGAGTCAGAATTGATCCATCTATCCTCCGTTGTTGTTCGTCCTCGTTCTAGGAGGGAGCGCATCCCCTTTTATAGGTTAAGTGGATGGCCTTACCAGAGAGAGAGAAAGAGAGCATGTGCTACCTCATCTTGTTGCCCATGTCGTCAGGTACAAGACGGTTTGTCGGCGCCCACAATACTGTTGACGCCCAGATGCATGTGGTAGGCTCCATCGTGTTTTTCTGGTACGGCAAATGTCGGCGCCTACCATACTATAGGTTAAATGTTGGCGCATACAACACTGTTCGTGTTCTGACATGTCTGGAAGGTTATAAAGTACCCTTCTGACATGACCTGACAGTACTGTCCTGCAAGTGTGCAGGGCACGGTCCTCAGTATTGCGGTTAACTTGAGTGCCCTGCCTTACTTGCTCCACCTGATTCTTTGGGTCCTTACTGAGCGGGCATCCCCGTTCGGTCGTTTCCCCGTCGGCTCCGACCGCGCCGGTCGGAGAAGACCTGTAAGTAGAGGTTCGGTGTACTCCCGGTCGCATAGGCGGGTCAGAGTCAGAAGCGAGCATCGTCTCCTCCTTGGCCAGGCCTTCTAGTTGGAGAGACGGGTCAGAGTCAGAAGCGAGCGTTGTCCCCTCCTTGGCCAGGCCTTCCAGTCGGAGAGGCGGGTCGGAGTCAGAAGCGAGCGTCGTCCCCTCCTTGGCCAGGCCTTCCGGTCGGAGAGGTGGGTCGAAGTCAGAAGCGAGTGTTGTTCCCTCCTTGGACAGGCCTTCAGGTCAGAGAGGGATTGCTCTTCCAACCTGTCATTAGGTATCTAGGCCGGCCCTGGAGTTGCGCGTCATTCGCAACATCATTTGCTGGGCCAAGCTTTTGCTGGGAAGCAGGCCCATTAGGGACCTCGGGTTTATGAACCCGACAGGAGCCCTCGAGCCCCCGGGCAATTCAGGTAGAATTGTCTGGGGATTTTTTTGTTTTGTCAGCAGGTGCGCGCGAGCGCACCCGGTGGGTGTAGCCCTCGAGCCCCCGGTGGATTTGGGTAGAATCGTCTGGGGTCTTTTTTTGACTTGCCAGTGGGTGCGCGTGAGCGCACCCGGTTGGTGTAACCCCCGAGCCTCCATCTGACTGGTGAGTCAGTTGGAGGCTGAGTATCTTGGCACTCTTTCCTAGGGCTACAGACTACTGTGTTTCTACTGTTCGGGGTGTTCGCCCATGTTTGTCCTGCCCGTGACCTGCGTGGTCGGTTGATTTCCTGAGTCGGCATCGGGCGACCTAAGCCCCTGAGCCCTGTTGGGTTCGGTAGGGGTCGGTCTAGTTCTGTGCGTTACCCTGTCCGCGGTTTCCATAATCGGAGGGGCTGAGCTAACATCGCTTGCCTCGATGGCTCGAGTGACGCGCTCGGTGAGCTCGCTAACAGGCACGTTCGAGTGGAATCTGGGTCCGTCGTTCGTGATGGGGTCGGCATAGCCCTCATGTGGCATTCCACTGCTCCTTAACCCGCCTCACATCAGATGTCTGGGTCATTCCGGAGACCGACTCAGGTGGCCCGCTGGCCTCCCCTCAATGGAGATTCTGTGGGCATGGCTCGAGGTTAGGATCGAACAAGAAGGTCGAGATGACCCTGTGTGCTTCTGAGCATACCGGGCGAGGGCCGCTGGGGCTCATCTATGTTTTCTCCCCTGACTCTGTTTGACGCGAGGTGGCCTCAAGCCATTCGCGGGCCAGCCTTCGAACCCCAGTTGATCGTTGCTCATGTTGAATGAGGCAACTACCGTTTCGTGATGCAACACGAAGCGTTGTGATGCATTAATTGCATATGCGATGCTTTGAATGTATGGGATGAATGAATGATTGTATGAATGAATGTGTGAATGTGTGTATGAGAATTGATGAATGAATGAGCATGCATCAAAAAATAAAGTAAGAACATTTGGTAAAGTTACCTTGATGACTCGAGTGATGGGTTTGAGGGCGGAGTCGGCGTTGCCCGCATGGGGCATCCCACTGCCCCGTACCTGTCTCTCGGCATTCGCCTGAGCTGTCCAATTGACTCAGGAAGCCCGTCGATCTCTCCTTGATGGAGATCCCATTGTTGGGTCCTTCCAAGCCCTGCCTAGGAAGGCGGAGGGCCGTTTGTGTGTGGTTGCGCCTTATTTCCTACGCCCGATGTGCGGTAGTGGTGGGCCATGCCCAGGCCATGTCCCGTCTAACCAGGCATCATTTTTTTGGGCAGGGTGCATCCCATCAGTTAGGATGCGTCCCACAGCATGCCTATCCGCATTGAATGGGGGAAGAGAGAGAGGGGTTTTTGCCTCAATCCTTCACCTTTCTCCAACTGCTGCCCTTCCTCCTTAAATATGGGAAGGGAGAGAATTTTCATCCCATTCCTTTGCCTATTCTCCAACTGCTACCTCTCCTCCTTCTTCCCTCTTGCCAAGCGCGTTGATCTGTTGCGGCGGTTCCTAGGAGAAAAGAAGGTAAAGCGAGGGTGTCGGTGCGAAAAGTGACCAACAAGTAAATATTTGTCATTTTACCATACGTTGTGATTGGATGTGGCCTAGCACTTAATGACACAGGGTTTATACTAGTTCAAGCAACGTGCCCTACGTCCAATTTGACTCAGTCGGTGACTTTATTCCTGAGCCTAGGTGCTCGAAGTTTGCTGTGGGGTTACAAACGAGTGGGAATAAGATGGGGGGTGTTAGAGGTCCAGTCGGACTCTGGACTAAAGGGCCGAGAGTGATGGGAGCTCCTCCGTGCGCTAAGTATTGGAACATATGTTCTACATAGCTTTAGAGTTCTAGAGCAGTGAAGCTGTTCTAGTGCTCTAAATGCCTAAAGCTAGCAGAGAGAGTTGGAATTGATCCGTCTGTCGTCCATTGTTGTTCGTCCTCATTCTAGGAGGGAGCGTAGCCCCATTTATAGGTTAAGGGGATGGCCTTACAAGAGAGAGAGAGAGAGAGAGAGAGAGAGAGAGCGTGTGTGCTACCTCATCTTGTTGCCCACGTCATCAGGTACAAGACGGTTTGTTGGCGCCCACAATACTGTTGACGCCCAGATGCATGTGGTAGGCTCCATCATGTTCTTTTGGTATGACAAATGTTGGCGCCTACCATACTGTAGATCAAATGTCGGTGCCTACAACACTATTTGTGTTCTGACATATCTGGAAGGTTATAAAGTATCCTTCTGACATGACCTGACAGTACATGTCTAACCAGGCATCGTTTCGTTGGGTAGGGCACGCCCCATCAGTCAGGATGCGTCCCACCGCATGCCTATCCGCATTGAATAGGGGAAGGGAGAGGGTTTTTTGCCCCAATCCTTTGCCTTTCTCCAACTGCTGCCCCTCCTTCTTAAATAGGGGAAGGGATAGAATTTTCGTCCCATTCCTTCGCCTATTCTCCAACTGCTACCTCTCCTCCTTCTTCCCTCTTGCCAAGGGCATTTGTGTGCCATGGTGGTTTCTAGGAGAAAAGAGGGTAAAGCAAGGGAGAGGGGAACTCATAGATCCGTTCATGAATCCAGAGCGCAATGTTGAATAGGAGGTCATCCAATGTAGATGAGGCAGTGCTGGCCACCTTCGCCTAGAAGGGGCTGCTTCCGCCGAAGGAGGTGGTGCACTGAGGGCTCCTGCGCTGGGGGAGGCTGTTCCACGACCTTGGTCCGACGAGGTTGTCTCCTTCCTCGCCTTCCATGAGTGTGGGCTAGAATATCCCGCGCACTAGTTCTTGCGTGGGCTCCTCAATGAGTGGGGCCTGGAGCTGCAACACCTCAATCCGACTAGGGTGCTGCACTTCGTTAGCTTCATCACTATCTACAAGGCCTTCCTCGGGATGGAGCCGCATATGGACTTCTTCTGGTGGATCTTCACCGAGCGAGCCTTGTCGGAGGGGAAGCCGCCTAGGACCACGTCGGTTGGGGGCTTCGCGCTGTAGAAGAAGCCGAGGCCATCGGGCTCCTACCCCACGTACTCCCCCTATGACTCCAATCAGGGGTGGCATGGGGAGTGGTTCTATATCAGGAACCTAGCAGAGGCGCCATTCTCGCCGTTCACCGGAAGGAGGCCGGAGAGGCGGGAGAGCTGGTCGTGGGGCCCCCCAGTCGGTAGAACAAGCTGGAGGTCATCGAGGTGGAGCTCCAGAAGCTGGTGCAGCACAGCCTCGATGGGCTGCAGGTGTTCCACACCTTCTTCTGCCATCGGGTTGCCCCACTGGTGGAGAGGAGGCATTCGATGTGGAACTACTTGGGCCCAACTGATCTTGACCACGCGTCGCCGGAATAGTTGGCAAAGGACAAGGTCTGGAGTCAGCTCGACCGGGTGCTGCAGCTGAGGGCCCAAGAGTCCCTCGAGGGAAAGCCTGGACCCCTCCATGCCATAAAGTTGTCCACTCTAGTATGCTCCCCTCTCCTTATTCTGTGTTTTCCCTTTTGCTCTCCTGTATTTTGATTTCGAGTCGTTCGCTTCGTAGGGACTTGCCGGTTACAAATCTCAGCTGCACCTTCCGAGGGGGCCAGAGGGCGTGGCTCGGCAAGCTACCTAGAAGGAGGCGGCGGACACCAAGAAGAAGAGAGCTGAGAAGGTTCAGAGGAGGCACGAGAAGAAGAAAGAGATCGCCCAACGGGTGCGGGCAGGCAAAAACCGGAGCGATGTGGAGGTAGAGCTCGAGTCAGAGGGGCCACAAAGATGGGTGGCAACGCGAGCACCTCCAAGGATGATGGAGAATAGGGCATCGTTGCGACCTTGGTGGAGCATCATGTGCCTATGGCCGTGTTTGCCAGCGATGGGCGGGATGCGGAGAGGCATGGCGATGTTCCCATGTCAAGGAAGCACGTCGTGAGCTCGAACGCCGCCACCGACCGAGAGGTGAAGCAGGCGCAGTCGCCGCACCCTTCGGAGGCATCGCTGGCTTTGCCCCCCTGCCCCAAGCGTGGCAGGGCATGCTAGCCAGTTGGAGGAGCATGCCTGTACCCCCATGTCTTTGGGGTCAGCACGTGCGCGCGAGCCACAACAGAGAGAGGCCCCGTCAGTTGCTTCGGCGGGCACACCACCATGAGCCGGCGGTCGCGGCCTTACGCGGGCTGATCGGGAATCGGCCGGGTCGACTCCTCCCTTAGTCGATACGAGGGGGCACGGGTCGTGACTCATGAGCGGTCCTTGTCTAGTGGGCTTGTTGCCAACGGGTCGGGACTTCAGGGCCCTGTCCCTTTCGTCTAGGTATGTACGTATGTTTCTTTTGATCTCACAGTTGAGTTTTTTAGCACGACTGACCTGTACCTTTTTGACAGTGGCCATGGATTGACAGGATTGAGAATCGCCTCGCCTCCCGTGCAGGAGGAGTGGAGACCCAGCTTGCAGCAAGTTACAACAAGCGATAGGGAAAGCAGGCTGGCGATGGTGCGTCCTTCCCTTCTAGGGGTTGTGCCCTCCCGGCTGGTTGCGAGCATGGCGACAGTGGCAGCGACAGTGGAGGCTAGGTCGGAGGTGACCCTTGCGATCCCTCCTGCACCAGCTATGGTAGAAGAGAGGAGGGAGACCGGGTTCCCTATCTCGCCTGGTGGAGGGATGCACGGCTTGCCCTCCTGGTCAGAGCTAGAGGCGACGGGAGGTGACGCGGCCAAGCCAGAGGAAGAACATCTGTCGGCGGGCTGTGGGGTCAAGGTAGTGGAGATCCCCTGCTCCGGCGAGGCAGAGGCGCTAGGGTGGAGCCACCGGGCATCCCGCCGTCGTAGGAGCTGGCGGTGGTCCAATCGTCGCATGATGTTGTGGCGGCTGGATCTTCCAGCGGGTTGGGGGCTACCCGTGAGCTGGTGTGGCCTTGCCCTGGTGACCCGAGGAAGGCTTGGTTCGTCCTTCACGATGGGGTGGAGGTGGCGCTCTGGCACTTCCTAGAGGAGAGCGGACTATCGATGGAGTTCGACCTCGCCCAAACCAAGGCAAAGCTCAAGGAGGCCTTGGAGTAGGTAGAGCTCGTCCATCAGGCAGTCTCAATTAACCTGCTACGCATCACCGAGGTAAGCCTTCTATATTTTTAGTGTTTGTCCTCAACTCCTTGGTCTTCCACTGGTTGTCTCAGCGTGCTTGCTTCTTGCTTTATAGGAGTTAGAGGCGACGTCGATCCGCAAGCCCCGTCTACTTCGAGAGGAGCATGGTCAGATGGAGCGGGAAGCCATGATGTCGTGGCGGGTCGATGAGCTTGAGTGCCAGCTGGAGTCCGCCCATCGTGAGTCCCAAGACCGGGTGGCCGAGGCGACAGGAGCATGGGTGGCGGAGCTGCTCGCGGTGGAACGAGCAAACGCTACTGAATGGGGACTCACGGTGGCGGTAGAATGAGCGACCACTACAGAGCGAGGACTCGCGATGGTGAAGGTACACCTGATAGAGACTGAGGTGGTGCTTGAAGTCCTTGGAGACCCTAGAGATAGAGCGGAAGGCCCGGTCGAAGGTTGATCAGGAAGTGCTCGTGCTCCAGGGGCAAGTGCTTGGGGCAGAGGAGTCGAACGCTCGGCTGCTCGAGAAGGTGACCCAACAGGAGGAAGGACTCTCCATCCTCGAGAACACCCGCCTTGGTATGTACATGTTATGCCTTTGGCTGATATCTTGGTTTTTCCTTTCCCATGCTTCTCAACTTGTTGTGCTTTTTTCAGAACTGGGCGGAAGAATTGGTTCTCTGGAGCGGGAGCTGGAGACAGCCAAGGCGGCGATCGGTCGGAGCACGGAGGCACTGGCCACGTCCCTCGAAGAGCGACGTCCTCTCGAGGGGGGGCTCGACCAGATCCGCAATGTCTCCCAGGTGGTTGTGTTCGAGGTGTTCGGGTTAGTGCCGAGCACCAGCGCGCCCGCCATCCAGCTGGCAGAGGTCCCAAACAAGGTTTGGGTGCTCATCTCCGATGGGATGTTCTACGAGATGTCGAGGGTGCTAACCTCAGTGGCAACGCACCACCCAGGCCTGGACTTCGCCACCATCTATAGGGGGTATGCCGACGGTTGGAGCGCGGACGCCATACACGTGCTCAGGGAGAGCTTGGTGCCATGCGCATAGATGGTTGCCAAGCAAGTCTCCACGCATTGGGTGATGGAGGCTTGTCGTGCGAGCGTGGCTGAAGGCGTGCATCAAGAAGACATCATCCAACCTGCGGATGGAGTGGAGGCTGGGTCAGAAGCGAGCGTCCTCCTGCCTTCGACCGAAACCAAACATCGCCCCATCGGAGAGCGAGTAGCCCATATCTTCATCGGTCGCGCTGTCAGCCGATGCCGTCGGGCGACCATAGTAGAATTTAGAGTAGAAGTAATCAGCATATGTAAAGGATAAGTTTGTGGGGGAGCCCCGTGTGAACATTTGTTTGTATTCATGAATACTTTAATTTCATTTTATGATGAAATTACTTCGTAAGAGGAAGCTTGTCCCATCCATTCTTTGTTTTTACCCAAGCATAGCTCTATTTTTTATCCTTTCTTTTTTCGCACCTGCCCATTTGACCCGTATGCTGCAACCTTAAGAACCCAAACATGGCCCGCGAGGCTCAGCTACTCGTAACTATAGGTCGTGGCGGGGTGTGATCGGTCGGGAGTTTAAGGCAAAGTTACGTAGGGTAATTAAAGAAACGGACTACCCTTTCATTCGGGTAAAAAGGATTTACTATATGATAGTAAAAAGAGAGGTGGTATCGCACCCTTGTGGAGCCCCCAAGCGACCCGAGCCGAGAGTGTTCGGGCCAGGGTGCTTGTAGGAGCAAACGTTGAATGAAAGAAAATGGTAAGACCGAATTTTTAAGGGAAGAAACGTTGTAACTGTTCGATGTTCCAAGTGTTGGTGAGAACGTTGCCGTTGTCGTCCTTCAGTCGGTAGGTGTCCAATTGGATTACCTCGATCACCGTATAGGGATCTTCTCATGGGGGAGAGAGTTTGTGTTTCTCCTTGGTTGATTGGGTTCTTCAGAGTACGAGGTCTCCGACCTCGAGGATCCTCCCTCTGATTTTCCTTTCATGGTACCTACAGAGAGTTTGCTAGTAGCGAGCGGAGCGGATGACAGCCATCTTGCGTGCCTCCTCGAGTAGGTCGACCGTGTCCTGATGAGCCTCTGTGGCTCGGTCGCGGTCGAAGGCCTTTACTCTTGGGGCGCCGTGGTCGAGGTCGGAGGGTAGCACTGCTTCAGCTCCGTAGGCCAGGAAGAAGGGTGTGAAACCTATGGATCTGTTCAGGGTTGTTCTCAGGCTCCAGAGGATCGCTGGGACCTCTGCAACCCATCGCCCAGTGTATTTATTGAGTCGGTCGAAAATGCGTGGCTTGAGTCCTTGGAGGACCATGTCATTGGCCCGTTTGACCTGACCATTAGTACGTGGATGTCCGACCGAGGCCCAGTCGATCCTGATGCCATATCCATCACAGAAGTTCAGGAACTTCTTTCTAGTGAAGTTAGTTCCGTGGTCAGTGATGATACAGTTAGGAACACTGAAACGGTAGATGATGTCAAGGAAGAACTTGATCGCCTCTTCCGAGCGAATGTTGGTGATGGGCTTCGCCTCTATCCACTTGGTGAATTTGTCCACTGCTACGAGTAGGTGAGTGAAGCCACCCGAGCCTTTTTTGAGGGGTCCTACCAAGTCGAGGCCCCGGACCATGAATGGCCAGGTGATGGGGATGGTTTGGAGCTCCTGTGCTGGCAAATGAGTTTGCCGAGCATAGAACTGGCATCCCTCACACCTGCGGATGACCTCCTCTGCCTCTCATAGCGCGGTGGGCCAGTAAAAACCTTGTTGAAAGGCTTTTTCGACCAGTGACCTTGGGGCCACATGATGTTCGTAGATTTTGGCATGGACCCCGAGGAGGAGTTGTTTCCCATGGTCGGTAAGGATGCACTTCATGAGTATTTATGATGGACTTCATTTGTAAAGTTTGTTACCGAATGTGATGAACGTCTTGGCGCATCGAGCGATCCGTCATGCTTCAGTCCTTTCAGGTGGAAGAACCTCCTCGAGGAGGTAGGCGAGTAGCGGTGCTCGCCAGTCGGCTTGATCGAGTGCTACCACGGCGACGTCGGTGGGTGACGTCATCACGGAGGCACCAAGGTCGGAGCCCCCGGGCGCCAGGTTGGCATCGGGGTGTGTCTGGATCAGACCTTCGAGGATGTGGGTGGATGGCTCATGAAGGTCATTGATGAAGACCCCGTCTAGAGATGGAACCCGCCTAGCAGCCAATTTTGCGAGCAAATCGGCGACATCGTTGTCCTTTCAGGGGACCTGATGTAGTTTGATCCCCTGGAATTTGTCCTCAAGCTTGCGCACCTCTGCCATGAGGGGGCTTTTGTAAGACGACTCCTTCATGACTTGGTCGATGACCAACTCCGAGTCACTGCAAACGTAGAGCCATGTGGCGCCGAGCTCAATGGTGATGCGCAGTCCATTGATGAGGGCCTCGTATTCTGTGGCGTTGTTTGAGGCCAAAAAATGGAGGCGGATCACGTAGCGGAGCCTGCTCCCGTCTAGGAAGATCAGAACCACTCTAGCCCCCGAGTCGAGCGCCATTACCGACCCATCGAAGTACATCATCCAGTACTCGTGGGTGACGTCCGAGGTTGGGAGCTGGACCTTCGTCCATTCGGCGACAAAGTTTGCGAGAGCCCAAGACTTAATAGCGATGCGGGGTATATACCTGATGTTGTGGCCCATTAGTTTGAGTGCCCACTTGGAGATCTGTCCTGTAGTGTCGTGGTTGCAGACGATGTTTCCCAGCGGGTATGAAGTGATGACCGAGACTTCGTGGTTGGTGAAGTAGTGTAGGAGCTTCCGGGTTGCCATCAGCACGGCATATAGCAGTTTCTGCACCGGGTACCGAATCTTGGCGTCGGTGAGTACGTCCCTAACGAAGTATTTGGGTCATTGGACCATAAGGTGATGTCCCGGCTCCTCCCTTTCGACAACTAGGGCGGCGCTCACCACGTGGTTGCCTGTCGCGACATAGAGGAGGAGGGGTTCTCCCCATTCAGGAGCGACGAGGATTAGGGCCGATGTTAGTGACGCTTTGAGGCTCTCCAAAGCCTAATGTGCTTCCTCAGTCCAGACGAACGCGTCCGTCTTTTTGAGAAGTTTGTAGAGAGGCATCCCCCGCTCGCCTAGCCGGGAGATGAACCGGCTCAGGGAGGCCAAGCAGCCGGTGAGCCTTTGTATTCCCTTGACATTGCGTATAGGGCCCATGTTGGAGATGGCCGTGATTTTTTCGGGGTTGGCCTCAATACCGTGTTTGGACACAATGTATCCTAGTAGCTTCCCCTTTGAAACGTCGAAAACACACTTTTCAGGATTCAATTTGATGTTGAACCTTTGGAGGCTCATGAACGTTGCGGCCAAGTTTGCGATCAGGTCGCAAGCTTGAGCCGTTTTGACCATTATGTCATCAACATAGACGTTGATTGTTGGTTTTGGCCGCTCAACTTGGTCAGGCTGGTCGAGCGGGTCGATTTGATCAGTGAAGCATTGCTGCATGCACCGTTGATAGGTGGCGCCAGCGTTCTTCAGACCGAAAGACATGGTTACGTAATAGTACGAACCATACAAGGTGATGAATGAGGTTGCGAGCTGGTCGGACTCTTTCATCACGATCTGGTAATAGCCTGAGTAGGCATCCAGAAAGGAGAGGATTTCACATCCTAAGGTGGAGTCGACTATCTGGTCTATGCGTGGCAAAGGAAATTGGTCCTTTGGGCATGCCTTGTTGAGGCCGGTATAATCAACGCACATTCTCCATTTCCCGGTTTTCTTTTTAACAAGAACTGGATTGGCAAGCTAGTCAGAGTGGTATACCTCCTTGATGAATCCGGCTGCTAGGAGTTTGGCGACCTCTTCGCTTATGGCCCTGCACCTCTCATCGTCAAAGCGACGCAGGTGTTGCTTGGCGGGCTTGGAGCCCGGGACGAGGCGTAATGCATGCTCGGTGGCCTCCCGTGGTATGCCTGGCATGTTAGAAGGTTTCCATGCGAAGACATCTCGATTGGCGCATAGAAAGTCGGTGAGCTCGCATTCCTATTTGGCTAGGAGCTGGGTCCTGATCCGCACTGTCTTGGTTGGGTCGGTGGGGTCGATCCCCACCGCCTTAGTTTCCTCGAGTGGGCGGAAGGCAGTCGAGGAGGTTGGCTTGTTGCAGTTTGAGACTGCTGGGGTCAACGATTATCCGGGCCGATGGAGCTCAACTGAGTTGATGACGATAGTGGTGAGCTCGTAATGCTCATGGTCGCACATGTAGGCGTGCAAAAAGGTGCTACCCATAGTGATGATGCCGTTCGGTCCCGGCATCTTCAACTTGAGGTAGGTGTAGTTGGGGATCGCCATAAACTTGGCGTAACATGGCCGCCCCAAGATAGCGTGGTAGGACCCTAGGAAGTCTACCACCTCAAAGGTGAGGACCTCCGAGCGGAAGTTGGCTCGATCGCCAAACGTGACGTGTAGGTCGATCTGCCGAGTGGGTACGCCTGCATCCCCGAGATCACACCGTGGAAGGGAGAGCTCACTGGGCGAAGGCTCTAACCAGGGGATGCGCATGGCATTGAGGGTGCCAATGTAGAGGATATTGAGGCCGCTGCCTCTGTCCATCAGCACCTTGGTGAGGCGCTTCTTGCGGACAATGGGGTTGACGATGAGAGGGTAGTGACCCGGTCTGGCGACGTGGGAAGGATGGTCCCTCTGATCAAAAGTGATCGGAGATTCTGACCAACTAAGGAAGGAGGGGATGGCCATTTTGGCGACGCATACCTCTCTGTAGCGCACTTTGTGCTAGCGCTTGGAGTAGATGACATCAGATCCCTCGAAGATCATGAGGCATTCCTTGGGATTGGGAAAGCCGTCCCCATCCTTGCCCACCACACCTCCTTTCTTGGTCGTTGCCTCCTTGCCCTTTCCCTCTTTCGGCCCGCCGGCCTGTCGCAGAAAGCGCTTGAGGAGTTCGTAGTCCTTGTAGAGGTGCTTAATGGGGTAGGCGTGGTTGGTGCATGGACTCTCCATGAGTTTGTCGAAGTGGTCGGGCTAGACCTGCTGGGGCTGCTTGCCTGTATGATCGGCCGCGGCGACCAAAGTGGAGTTGGCCGGCCAGCGCCGATCCTTCTTGTTCTTTTTGCCCCTCTACATGAAGGGGCCCTCATCTTGGTCCTCGCGTTTGGCCTTGCCCTTGTCCCAGCCTCCACTAAAGACTGCTCCAACCGCCTCCTCACCGGAGGTGTGGTTTGTGGCGACGTCGAGCAGGTCACGGGTGGTACATGGCTTCAGACAGCCAAGCTTGTGGATCAAGGACTCACAGGTTGTCCCAGAGAGGAACACGCTGATAACGTCCACGTCGATGACATCAGGAAGGGAGTTGCATCGTTTCGAGAACCAACGGATGTAATCCCGTAGGGACTCGTTGGGCTCCTGCTGGCAGCTCTTGAGGTCCTAGGAATTCCTAGGACAGACATAGGTCCCCTGGAAATTCCCGATGAAGATCCTCTTGAGATCCGCCCAGTCGCGGATGCTGTCAGGTGGGAGGAACTCGAGCCATGCTCGAACATGCTCCCCCACGTAGATGGGGAGGTATTGAATGATGAAGTGGTCATCATCCACTCCTTCGGCTCGGCAGGCAAGCCGGAAATCTTTGAGCCATATACCGGGATTTGTCTCCCCGGTATATTTGGTGATGTTGGTAAGCGATCGGAAGCGCTGTGGGAACGCTGCTCTCTAGATGCGACGGCCAAAGGCCCATGGTCCCGGGCCGTCCGGGCTTTGACTCCGGTCATCTGGTCGGCGACCATGCCTAGGGTGCGTTTCCCCGCTCCCCTCGATGGTTCGGCCGGGGCCCGTGCCACCTGCTCTCACTGCCCCTCGATGGACGTCGTCATCATGCCAGGCCTGACGCCGGTTGTTGATGACGTTGCGAGCATCTCAGTTTGGCCTGAGGCGTTCGCGTATAGGTGGTCGGCGAGGAGCGGGCGCCAGGTCAGGCCATGGTGCAGCTGTGGCCTCCTGTTGCGATTCAACTGGTGCGGCCCCATTCCCCCAGTGGGGAGAGAGGCCACTAGTTGGTGTCACGACGCGGAGCTCTTCGCCTGTTGAACGGCGGCGGTTTCCACTAGTGCCCGGAGGTTCTGGTGAACCGCCTGCTCCTAGGGGTCGACAGGCTCTGGAAGGCCACGCAAAAGCATCACCGCAACGGCGATCTTCTGGCCAGCCCGAGCAAACTATGGGGGATCGTTCCTCCCATCCATGATGTTGCGCTGGACCTGGCGGGCGCGACCCCGGGCGTCGCTCACTGGGTTTTGCATGCGGGGCACAGCGTGCTGCGCCGAGCGTGCCGGCGCAGGTGGTGGCTGGCTCTGTCGCCTCTATCGTAGCTCCTCGCCGTGCTCCTACGCACACACGAGGGTCCAGAGGGGTGTGAGTCTGTAGGGACTCAGCTACCACCGGTGGCTGTACCGGAGCGTCCGCCATAGTGCACTCCCGGGACAGAGGGTGGCTAGGTGCCACAACGTCGCTGATGCTGGAGCCGTTGCTTTCGACCTCATCATCCATGAGGTCGTGGAAAGAGGCGGGAGCGTAGCCTGCCATCCCCACGAATTTGGACATGAGATGGGCAGCGTCAGCATCTTTTGGAACCCCCGTGCGTACGTGTCTGCGGGAGACGCGAGGCCATAGGGGAACCGGTTGCATGGCAGTCATGGTGGGGACAACGGGGTCCCTCCGGAGAGTCGGCGGAAGATATCAAAAAGCGAGTAAAGAACAATATGTACGTTACTCATAGTGGGTTTTGAGCCCAGCGTGGGCTCGGAGAGAAGCGCAGACGTCTTGTCATTGAGGTCACCGGGTGTCCTAGAGCCGTCGGAGGGCGCTCCTCCTTCGACCGGCGCCGGGACAAGTGCCTCCTCGTGAAGGCGAAGCACGCCGAGCTAGTCAGCGATGAAGTCCAGGCTTTCGAAGAGGAAGGTCTGAGATAGCTCAAAGACGGGAGGAACCCACATCCCAATAGGTGGGAGCGCAAGAAATTCCAGCGAGCCAAAGCGAATCATATCGCATGAGCCCGCCATGGCGAAGATGGCAGAAAAGTGGGCCATCTGATGACCAAAAGCGTGAATGTACGGCGTCTTCCCCACGGACGGCGCCAACTGTCGGTGCGAAAAGTGACCAACAAGTAAATATTTATCGTTTTGCCGTACGTTGTGATCGGATGTGGCCTAGCACTCAATGACACAAGGTTTATACTGGTCCAGGCAATGTGCCCTACGTCCAGTTTGAGTTGGTCGGTGACTTTATTCCTGAGCCCAGGTGCTCGAAGTTTACTGTGGGGTTACAAACGACTGGGAATAAGATGGGGGTGTTAGAGGTTCGGTCGGACTCTGGATTGAAGGGCCAAGAGTGATGGGAGCTCCTCCGTGCGCTAAGTATTGGAACGTACGTTCTGCGTTGCTTTAGAGTTCTAGAGCAGTGAAGTTGTTCTAGTGCTCTAAATGCCTAAAGCTAGCAGAGAGAGTCAGAATTGATCCATCTGTCGTCTGTTGCTGTTCGTCCTTGTTCTAGGAGGGAGCACATCCCCTTTTATAGGTTAAGGGGATGGCCTTACAAGAGAGAGAGAGAGAGAGAGGCGTGTGCTACCTCGTCTTGTTGCCCACGTCATTGGGTACAAGACGGTTTGTTGGTGCCCTCAATACTGTTGACGCCCAGGTGCATGTGGTAGGCTCCATCGTGTTCTTCTAGTATGGCAAATGTCGGCGCCTACCACACTGTAGGTCAAATGTCGGCGCCTACAACACTGTTCGTGTTCTGAGATGTCTGGAAGGTTGTAAAGTACCCTTATGACATGACCTGACAGTACTGTCCTATAGGTGTGTAGGATACGGTCCTCGGTATTGCGATTGACTTGAGCGCCCTGCCTTACTTGCTCTCGCCGATTCTTTGGGTCCTTACCGAGCGGGCGTCCCAGTTCAATCGTTTCCCAGTCGGCTCCGACTACACCGGTCGGAGAAACACTGTAAGTAGAGGTTCGGTGTACTCCCGGTCGGAGAGGTGGGTCGGAGTCAGAAGGGAGTGTCGTCCCCTCCTTGGCCAGGCCTTCTGGTTGGAGAGACGGGTCGAAGTCAGAAGCGAGCGTCGTCCCCTCCTTGGCCAGGCCTTTCGGTCAGAGAGGCGGGTCAAAGTCAGAAGCGAGCGTCGTCCCCTCCTTGGCCAGGCCTTCCGGTCAGAGAGGTGGGTCAGAGTCAGAAGCGAGCGTCGTTCCCTCCTTGGCCAGGCCTTCTGGTCGGAGAGGGATCGTGCTTCCGGCCTATCGTTAGGTATCTGGGCCGGCCTAGGAGTTGCGCGTCGTTCGCAACATCGTCTGCTGGGCCGAGCTTTTGCTGGGAAGCAGGCCCATTAGGGACCCCGGGTTTATGAACCCGACAGTATGTGAGTGAGAGGTGGAAGATGGCTCTAATATGTCAAAGAAGTATTCAAGGTGCCAAGAGAGCCTACTCATGAACATGAGTGGAGTATATCTAGCTCCAACCACAAAACTAGTTGTTACTATGCTTTCTATGCATAGGTGTCCATTTCATAGACACTTCATAGTACAAACGATCTGTCATTCAACCCAAAGGTTATACTTAAAATAAATAAGTGTCAGAGTCGACCTTTAACTTGTAACAGGGACAAGGAACATGGGTTTTGTTGGATGTCAGCATGAGGGTCATCGTGTACCGAATAAGAGTATTTGGTCACTTGTAGAGTGATATGGGTGGATGTAAAAACAGGAAACACCCCCCCTAAACCCCCCACACCCACACATCTTGATTCAGTGGATATGCTTGAGTTGAGCTTCTCTACTCGTACAAGCAACCGTTTGGTGTCTGGTAAATGCAGAGCACCTCCAACAGACCCCTATTTAGGTCCCTATCCTACTATTTTGATGGTCGGTAACAAAAAGCACACTGCAAAGGCCTCTAGTAGGAGGCCCTCAAATCTTCTTCTCAAGCTTTGATTTCTAAGGCCCTAGAGAAGGCCCCCTACTTAATCAGTTTTGACGGTTGCTCCGCGTCCGCTGTTGCCAAATCTGTCGCCACCGTTGCCTTCCTCGTCCCTAGCGGTTCCGCTCTAGCGTGCTCGCCCGCCCAAGTAGCTCCTCCCTAGCATGCCCTCCTCCAACCTTTGCGCCCTCCTCCTCGACTTGGCTTCCTCCCATTCGATGTGTCCCTCCCCCTTGGCACGCCTCCTATCATCATAGCTTCACACCCATGCGGCCTCATCCTCCCAGAGCACCCCTCCCTCAGCACGAATCACTCCCCACCCACCCACGGCGCAGCCTCCACCCCTGCGCATCCTCCTATGCAATGTCCTCCTTCCCCGGCTCCTCCACCACCGCTCACCCTCCATTGGCTCAAAGAGGAAGTAGGGCTCTTGATTTGGAGATACTGCTAGTAGAGATGATCCCATAAAACAAGACCCTCAAAAGTAGAGTAGCCTCCAAATAAAAAAAATAGGGCCTTGATTTAGAGGTTATTGCTTAAGTTGCTCTTGCACCTGTAAAACTGCGCTTTTTGGTCTTAAGGCATGGTCACTACACATCATGCATGCAACCAAACACTTTGTATTGAATGGTGGCATCGCAACCAGCCAACCAACTACTCTTGTTTTAAGTCACTTGATCCACTCAGCGTGCTTCCGACCACCGCCCCCCCCCCCCTCTTTTTTTTGGTATACGAGTCTAGGGGGGAGAGGATCCCATATCTAAAAATATATCGAGGCCTTCTTTCGAGGGTAGTACATTTCCTAAGAAAAAAAAAACAGTAATCATGAGGAATTTCCACGTCCCAAGGGGTCTGATTGGCCTTGCGCCCCTGCCGGCCCGGCAAATTGTGTCAAATTACATCATGTCCGTTTGAGTGGAGAAAAGTTTACTTTGCCGCTGTGATTCTGAGAACATTTGGAATTAATGGGCTGTGAGCTGTGTCAACTATCCGACTGCCGGACCTCTGCTACTGGCTTTTCTGATAGCCAAGGCCTCGCGTGCCTTAATTAGTTACCCTACATTATTATTCCGGGCTACACTGGAAATTCTAAAAAAAAGTACAGGACATGACAATAAAACAAGGAGAGGCAAGCAATTCATTCTGAGTGTCCAACGAATAGCCGTTGCCGAGGCAGCAGATATACTAGCTGAAAAACCATGCAGTCGTCGCCATGCCGAGCTCATGGGTACAGGCAGCTCCTGTACGCGGGCGCCCAGCAGTCCGGCAGGGTGGCGTCATCGTGGTATGCTTGCGAGGTCAACGAAACAGGGACCAGACAGAGCCCTCTGCCCCTCAAGTCATGCCCCGTCCCGCTTTCCTCCTCTTTCTCTTCGCCTCTGCGTCGAATGTGACCCTGAAATAAAATACCGGCAACGAGTCGTGGCCACGCACGCATTCTTGTCAATTGTTTTTTTATTGAAAATAATATATATTTGTTGCTTTATTAGTGGTACCTTGTACGTGCTTTTCGTCATGTACGGTTCACTAAACAGCTGCGCACAATGGAAGAGTGGATCAGCATGCATGGTAGTTAACTTTAAAAAGACAGCAATCTGGAGTACTTGTCAGCATTACTAGACTTCAGAAAAGAAAAGGTGGACTAATGGCTGTGACAGTGTAATTGACCCTTTTCCCTCTTAAGTCTATCGGTGTCCGGACTATGGAAAAAGACAGCATGATTGTTACACAAGACTTGGGCATGACTTGGAAGTCCACTGATAAAAGGTCAATGTGTGGTATGCTCACTGAAACCAGGGCAAATGGCTGGTTCAGTGTATATATTATCTTGGATGATATATTACACAACTATACACGGCCTATTCACATGCATTTCTCAGCTGCAGTTTATATATACTCCACTTGATAATTAAGGATCTTATTATTAGTGTGTTCTTCAACTTAGTAGAAAGTTATGCAAGACAAACATATTAGATATGACATATTGTGTACATGGAGTTATTACCCGTATCTGCTCATGAAGAAATTTTATGTACTCGATCGTTTCAAACAGCACCGATGATGTATCAGTCTGGCAAAATGAAATGTTCTATGCGAGTTATCATCAACCAAAACAGAAGGAACATAAATAAACTAGATTTCAGCATTTTGAAGCAAAAGTTGCGGCAAGAATCTTGTACTCGTACCTTCCCAAAAGGTGACACGATTTGCTGCAACGCTGTGATCTTCTCTCCCAGCTTCACTTTGGGCGCTTGAGGCTAAGTAAGTTTGAAACAAAATCGTCAGAATGCTTGCTCAAAAGTTCCGGGCTTCACGCCTTCGCTTCGCCAGTCCATCCCTAATCTTCACATGATTACGTACCTTAGGAGGCGACGTCTTGTGGGAAGCCTCCTGCTTAGATTTCTTCGTGTTTCCTCCAACCCTTTCCTCTGATTTCCTCCTCGTGGCTACACTTGTCGCAGCTCCACTTCCACTGCTGCGACCGCCCATGCCCATCCCCTGAAAGAATCAAAAGCGCGGAATTCGACAGGTTTCACTTTTGTACGCATCGTAGACGACCGAGAAGCTACTTTGATTTACGTAAGAAAGTCAAAGCTTACCGGCCTAATATCTTGCTCCTGTCTATTGCTGTTGCTGGACATGAAGTCTGCACTTGACCTGTTGTAGTCACTGAAAGAACCGGCATCCGGCAAGCTCCCCACGCCAAAGGAAGACTCGACTCTTTCAGACACCATGCCTGAATAACCCAGCAGGGCACTCTGAAGCTCCACTCGGCTTGGGACCGTTTGCTGCAGAAATGCAGCCGTGCTGCTAGCTCCAAAGCCCTGCCGCTGGCTGTCATCAGCTGGTTTCTCCTCGTGGTCGTAGCACGGCATGCAGCCCATGCTGGTCCCGTGCACCACACTGTCCCCCGAGTACACGAGTGGCGAGCTTGCCGTCTCATGCTTGACTGGAGGAGCACTGCTGGCAACAGTAGAGTACGGGTCCACGTTGCCGAGAAGGCCACAGGCAGAAGCCGGACCGGCCATGCTGCTGCTGGCGGCGGCGCCGCCGGCGGCCACTCCTCCGAGGTAGTCGCATGCCGCGGGAACGTCGTCCACGAACATCTCCGGCGTCACGTTCTTCGCTTCGAGCAGAGACAGGAAGTTCCCTCTGTAGCCGCTGCCCCCGTGCGCTACCACACTTCTGAAAATCATGCAGAACGTCAGCTTGACCATCGAACAAGAGCATGTTGGATGTGTACCGTACACTGGTGTACTTACGGGGCGCTCTGGTTCCAGGCATGGTCGGGGCCGTGCTCGCTCGCCAGGCTCGGGGCGGCCGCTGCCGCCGGGCCGCCCCCGGCGGCGAACGTGCCGGCGTAGGGTATCCAGGAGGGGAAGGGCGTGTGCGCTTGCATCTGTCGAGGAGACTCCCACATGCCGGTGGCTGAAGTGGAGGAGCTGCTGCGACTGCGACCGACTGGAGCTTCGTGTGCATCTTGGTCCATGAAATATACTACCAGGGAGCTACGCTGCAGTCCTGCAAAAGATGCCCGTGCGGCGTGCATGCGTGTGCGGCGCGCATGGAGCAGACGACACTACGGACGGAGTGGACCAGGTTGACGGATGGGGCCATTTTTGTAGGTGCGCGCCGGAGGGAGCATTTCCTTTGTCCTCTCGAGGTGGGGCTTTCGAGGATGATATGCTGTCGTCGGCATGACGTGATCATTTCGACAATACTCGTTGAGCCTCAGGTCGATATACATATTATCAGCAGTTGAGCAGAAATTATAGGAGTTATTTCGATTTCTAGCATCACAAAATCAGTGTCTGGCCTCGTGCCCTCGTCCACATTCATATATCGAGACAAAGCATGAGAAAAGTCTACTTAACTCCATTAACTATTAGTGTTCATTTATTTCACATAATCGCTTAAAAAAAACAAGTGTTTTCCCTCTTAAAGTATTGAAAACCGTCTAAATAACATCTTTGGATGGTTTTCAAGGAGGTTTTTCTGATGTGTCATATTGGGTAGATGATGACATGGATGAACAATAAAAGAAATCTATAAACCCCCTAAAATGTTGAAGGTGATTGTATAACCCCCTCAATTATACAACCCAGCACTATATAGTCATTAAAGTATCTACTAATCTTCAAACGTCTCTGAATGGTTTTTTAAGACTACTTTCCACTTTGGAATGCCACACCATTCTGATTACAAATGTCGGAGCGCATGTCCATATGTAAGATGAGCATGCCTGATGGCTTGCTAAGGTGGGTGTGGGATAGGAAGGAAGGGAACTCGTTGGTGAGGTAACCATGGTAGGAGAAAGCGAGAGTTTTTTTTTTGAAAGGTCGGCAAGAGATTTTTTTTGAAAGGTAGCAAAAGATTTTACCGTATTTTTATTAGACGGGAAAAAAGAAAAAATAGAAACAAAACATAATTACAAGAGAAAAACACCGACTCCACTATCGCCTACCCCTCTGGCCACAAGGCCTAGAGAACCCAACTCTGAACACCGCCTAGTAAACTCAACGCTGCGGATCCCCTTTGCCGGATAACAACAAAAAGAACACCTGAAAGACAAACTACTCACACCCAGATACAACACACGAAGATCAAAAACACTACTGCTGCGACTAAACCATTTGCGCATTAGATCTCGTGGCCAACTGGTACCGCTCGATGTCTTCCTTGCATAGAAATGCCACTTGTCTCGGTTGCAGCGAGATGTTCTAGAAAGTTCTACGATTTCGCTCCTTCCGTATGTTCCAAGTGAGGAAGGATGTGGGAGGGGATGACGTTGTGTAACACCCTAAAATTTGTCTTTTCTAAAATAAAGTTAAATTGATTTAAATACTTGTTTTTGTGCTCATGAAATATAGGAAGAAGAATATTTTTCATTATATTAAAATTCATCATAAGGAGTAGCAACATGGATGTGCATATATGCCGGTGCATTTGATTTATTGCAATGAGTGGTTGAATCCAAAATTCAAAATGAATTCAAATCGCTTTTGAAAATGGTTTCGAAATGGCTTTGAAATAAAAGAAAAGAAAAGAAAAAGAATTGGAAAATAAAAGAATTTAAAAAGTTGTAAAATTTATTTTTGAAAGCCTACCAAAATTGTTTATTTTGATTTGAATTGCAAAGTGTATTTGAAAACATATTTAAACTTGAGATAGTTCATATTGGAAATTGAAACAAGATTTAGAAAATGGAAAAAAAAAATCTTCCCTCTCAATCAGGCCCGAAGGCCTTTCCCTCTCTCTCCCTTTGCCTCCTGCAGCCCGGCTCCCTTCTCTCCCTCTTTGTTGGCCCAGCAGCCGCAGCCAGCCTGTTCTCTCCCCTCTCTCACCCACATGGGCCTGTCTCCCGACCCAGTCCTCTCTCCTCCCTTCCTCTCTCTCACTTGGCCCAAGGCCTAGTTCGCCCGTAGCCCAGCTTCGCTCAGCGGCAGTGCGCCCGCACTCACCGATAGCCCAGGCCAGCATATCAGTCCCTTCTCCTTCCTCGTGTCCACGCCAGACTCTCCGCCGCCGCTGACTCCGACTCCGCCGCTGTTACGTCTCTTCCTTGTCGTGCCTCCCAAGGTTCCCCGCCATAAATAGTAGCCGACCCCGCCGCCTCTCTATTTCGTCTTCGAGCTAGCAGTAGCCCTCGCCTAGTCGCCGCAAAACCCTAGCCGTGTCTCGACGTCCGTCGCCGAGCACCGCGCGCCGCCTCCATCCGCTCCACGCCGTCGTTTTTCACTGTGGTAAGTTTGCCTTGGCCTCCTCTTGCTCTCTGTATCTTTTTCGAGTTGAACCATGGCCCGTAGGCTGTTTTCCATTGCACTGCCGCCGGCCATGGCGCCGCCGCCAAAGCTCGCCGTCTGCAGCCTCTCTGCCCTCTTTCTCTCTCTGCTGTAATCTAGACCGTCCGTATCAGATCCAACGGCCGAGATCGGCCGATACCCCTTCGCCAACCTTTTTGCTAAAGAGACCCCTAATTTCTAGAATATTCCATCCACAGTCCCTGGCCCGAATTCAAAATATGATTTTATTTATTTTAAATCAAAATTTAGTTCTGTTTATTTACAAAAATGCCACTGATATTGTTTTAGCCATAAAATCTCCGTTTTAACTCCGATTTGATCCGTTCAAGTTGCGTTAGATTCGTAATTGTGTAATCTACATGTTCATACCATTGTTAAGTATGTTTTTAACTTTTGCAATTCAAGATTAGATTTAATCTATTATTTTATTAAAAGAAATCTTGTTTAATTCATAACTTCTTCGTTATAGCTTTGATTAGAGTACTTTCCGCGTCTGTGTGTTCGTAGCGAGACGTAGATTCGTTTTACAAAGTTTCTATCTTGATTTTATGGTTGGTGTACTGTTCTAATTGAATTCTATTATTTGCTTCGTGTATGATTGCATAGATGCTTGTGTGGTACTTTATGGTCATGTCCAGTCGGTGAGAAGTACGTTGGTGAAATATAAGAAGTTGGTGATCAAGAAGTCTTTTGACGGTTATAATTCAATAGAAGAAGGATTTAAATAAAAGGCAAGTATAGCATAGGATCTTTCTTGTTGTCCTATACACCTTTAATCATTTAATTTATGCTGCATGTGTCTACCTTGATTACCACTAAGGATTTTCTAGTACTTTGTTATCTTGTATCTTGTTACCTATGAGATATTGCATTGGACAGTATGATACTAGTGTTCAAACTAAAGTCATGATCTTGTAACTTAACTAATGGTATATGCAATAAACACTAAAAGATGCTTTTTAGCAATATGGAATCAAGGGGGCCAGAGTATTGGACTATTTTTATGGTGCTCTAGATTCCTCTCCCTAAGGACTTATCTGTAAGTGATTGTCCAGGACTTACAGTACAGCTGTGAGGGCTACATGGCTCTGGCTTTAGCTCAGTATGAGGACCTTTTCTAGCTTGTTAGTGGTTACCTTTATTGGCGTAAGAATGGCTTGACGAATCGGGTATAGTGCGGCCTCTGTCCCCTTATGTATAGGCTGCGCGTCATTGTGCCATCAGAAAGGGAGCTCTACACGTTGTAGATACCGTGTTGCCTTCTCGCCTAGCAAGAAGTTCACGTTAGGTGGAGGTTTGGTTTCCAAACGACAACATATCAGGCTTGTGTTTTTGGACTCACCTTGCTAGAAGGGAAGAGAGAATTTCACTCTCCTGCACGGGCGAGGTTAGGCTAGGATGGCTCTAGAACCAAGCACGCCATGTGTAAAGAGCTTGATGCCGTCGAGGAGCGCCGGTGGTAGAGCATGAGGCAAGAGGTCGCAGGCTGTTTGCAGGAGGTGGGGTAGGCTAGAAAGAGAAGGGAGTGAGGATGAAGGGTAAAAAAGAATGTACCCACTTACAACTAGGCCTATGTGCAAACTTCGGTAATTAGGCCATCGTGACGAGGGTATGGTGGTATGATAGACCATTTCAGGGTATGTTTGGATGCCTGATAAGCGGATGCAAAAACATACTCTCATTGTGGCCCGGGCGATACATTCAAAATGAGCTTCACTTGCCATCCTAGCTGGGCAGATGCATCTCTTGTTGGCTCATGTCATCCTCGGGTCAAGTCTCCTCTCCCATACACGCAACAAAACATCTTCTTAAGGTTATAGGTTTATACAATTCGCTGATATAAGGTCACTTAATTTGCTTATGCAACCAACCAAATCATATTTTTTTATGTCAATTGCATCCACTCAGCATGCTTCACTCATGCAAAATATATGATGCAGCCTCGTGAAAAGTAACCCTCAGTCTTTGGAGACCAGGTGAACGAACGACTTGTGGGAAGAAGCCAAAGCCAAGGAATGTTTACATGGCCGGAAAAATGGGAAATGATTATGGTGATGAATAATAATAAGCTAATGGTCCATGCATGTGAAAGGTACCTGAAAAATGGAACCAGTGGGATCTCTCGCGCTGTCCCTTGTCCATCGCCCACGCGCATGTTTCTATGCAAGCACGCGCGTGCTCTCGCGGTCTCGCCAACCGCACATACAAAATAAAGTACATTTCGCCAGGAAGATCGAGAAACATGTCACAACCTCTCAGCTTGTCGACACTGGACAGTTTTTGCAGGACATCGTTTGTAGCGTTACACTGAACAAACAACAACGATACAACGAAATGATAAGGCTACAACAACTTGCTATAATAGTTGACGAGAGCCTTCCTTTTTGTAAAGAAAAAGTACCCATTAACCCATACATGTACCAGGTCCAGAAAGATCTGTCTTTCAGAAGGAAAAAGGTTACTATAGCACATTACCTTCACAAGTGGAGGGGCCACGCAATTTCAAGTCATATGTGTGCCGTGTCAGTTTAAGATTAGCTTATAACAATCTGGACACCCGTAGCCTCTTAAAGATTAAACAGTAGCATAATTCTTCTCATTACGAAATGATGACACCGGCATCTAAACTAGGGTACAAGATAGGATATTCTTGGACAAGACTGAACAGTGCACCTTCAGTGGGTCGGTGCAAAGGCGGTGGTATCATATATTGGTCTGTGGGGCTGCACATGCATCTGTTGTTTAGTCATCCTGTGGGAAAGACTGCGGTCTGCACAGCAGCACAGGTACAAAGACGGAAAGACCTTGCCATTGTGGCCGTGACGTCGCGTTGGTGCGCCAGGGAGGTTTCAAGGCTGCAATCAAGTGCTTCTAGCCTCTAGCAGCTAGCGCGTAGGATGTGGATCAGTGAGTGCAACGAAAGGGGTGTCTGAACATGCCGTAGCAACTGGAGAACCTTTTAACCTGGAGCTCTGCAACCGAAACCTGAACATGCAAATTACTACTACGAAGAAAAAAGAACAATGTAACTAGGAAGCCGTTGCACAAGCAGATCAGGTTCAGAAGGACGACAAAATGCTGTAATTTGCATGACCTCACGACAAAAAGAAATGTACATGCAGCATTGGCAAAATGGCAACACAAAATAGCTTTCACCAAGTAATTTTCAGTTCAACATAATGGTCAGCAAGCCTGTAACTGGTTATCATTAAGCCATGATAGAGTTCGAAGACTACATAATGGGCAGCAAGCCTGTAACTTATTATCACCTTTGCACGGTAGCCTTTATTCTAAATTTCTAACTTTCCAATCTTTTTTAAATCCATTGGACCAGCACGAATTCTATCTATAGCTGAAAAACACAAATTTGTTTGCAGAAATTCAATGATAGAGTATCTTGTTTCCAATTCTCAGCAATCAGAAAGCAATGAACCTAACAAGGCAATAAACTTTGCAACACTGGCTCCCCTGCGACTAGTAGCTAATCTAACACATGTTTTTCCACCGTAATTCTTTACAAAAACATCTCACCAAGTACCATATAGAACCACAAATATTGGTGCCCCGATTAAATTAAGAGGTTGGACGGGATGGACCTTTTATTATGAATCTATAAACTATCACCATTAGCCGCCAGAGACCGGTACCTGTAATTGGTTTTGAATATTCATCAAAAGGGAACATTGGGAAAAGGACAGCAGGCTCTTTTCATAATGTATTTGTTTAATAGCTAATTAGACGAAAGCCCATCTTGGAAGACAGCAAACGGTTACCATGATGCCCATTTGTATCCAGCGTCTAGAAAAGGTGTGGCACTAAATGATACCGGACGAAATGTCAATTCAAATCTGGAACCAGAGTTTTCAGTATGGCCTTTACAAGAGATCCAAAAAAATCCATCCTAACTTAGAGGTAATGTGGTGGTAATATGTCCAAGAACCAAAACCAATTACTAGAGGCTATCACAACTACCAATCTTTACTTTCAAGAGATGGACATAGGGGTCCTCAAACTTTAAGAAAGGAGACAAGAGACAGAGCATGGATATCCAGCACTGAGCACGCGTACCATTTATTCTAATTGAGGAGAATAAGAGGGGAAGTGTTAAGAGCCCTCACAACAATTAAGTGACCAACAAGCCAAATGTGCCTTTGTTGTTTACTCTATGTTGACACCTTCCGTGTCAACCACTAGGAACAAGCTCATCTCGAACGATGACGAATGCAAAGGCCTCTTATTAGTGACAAGTGACACCTCAAGTGGGTAGGGACTGACATAAGGGCTCTAGAAGCATTTTACCTTATTCTTGTGTGCTCATTTTACCATGGATCCCAGAGTGGTTCAGTCAACTGACATAAGGGAAAGCTGAGTGTCGATTGATTTTTTCAGTTGCAGTGTGCGGGTTACATGCTCACAGTGGTTCAGTCAACAGCATTTGCGCTAATGGGAAAGATGCTAAAATGGCGATATCATACACTACAATCACAACAAATCTCTTTAGAAATTCTGGTAAGTTTTAAGTACTTGTTTGTAAAATATAGGGTGCATACTCACAACTTTCCGATGTTTCTAAAAGGCAGATAGATATTCCATTTATATTCTACACAAATTACTGGAGAAGCTTATTCCATCACCAATGCTAACAGAAAATACCACACAGACACAGCGTAAGGGGATTTTTTTATATATCTGTCTGTTTAGACTTTTCAGCTCAACAATTGCAAGTTTGCAACCATATTGACTGGTTATCCTTGGTAGCTGCTTAGAAGAGCATATAGGTTGTGCAGAAATAGAAATGACCAGGATGCTAATTGTGCTACAGGCATTACTCCAGATAGCTTAAGAAACAACACACTGGCGCAATGTAGTTAATAGCCAATTATATAAAGATACCTGGAGATTTCAGTATCCACATCAACAATGCAATCCTCCTAATAGCTTTCATGCCTTTAAGCTTTAACCCAAAAACATCTATGGAATACAATCATAAATGAACAAAATGTAACTTTGTAAAGGAAACAAGACAAGTCAAGATAGGACAATTCACCAATACCTATCACTCATGCTGAGCATGAAAGTAAGTACTTAGGTTCACTGGCTCATGAACAAATTTATATACTAACCACTAGATTAATTAATCATTCAAGCAATAGTGGTAGGCTATGAATTTAAACATTTCATTTGTTATGCATGATCCTATGAAGCATGTACTATATGCACTAACCGCATACTAGTAAGGGATGAAATGATCATGCACATTGCAATGATACATTTGCTATGTTGGAGTAGATGATAGTCATATAGATTCTATTTCATTACTTCAATAGTAATGTGAAGCCCAATTATAAGCTTGGTGAAGATCAATAAATATCATTTTGAATTCCATTCTTCATCCATATAAAATGAATACTACTTATGATCAAGTGCACTTTCTTGTTGTGGTTGGCTTGCTTCATCTTTTGATCAATGCTTGCATGAGAGCATCAAAGTGAGAATACCACTTAAAATATCATGATTAGCTCTCTTTTTGGGTGTTGCTTGCTTTTCTTGATCAACCATTTTGATTGCTTCAACTAAGCATCTCAAATGTTCCTCGGATCATCACTTCTATGTTAGCCTTCCAAGTACCACACTTTGATTTACCTACACATAGGCGGCAAGCCCCTACACTAGGAAGAAGTGACCTCTCTCCAAGAACCATTCTTGACACCCACTTGAAATAACTTGATTGATTGATCCAAGTGATGGACTTAACTTGATGAGTAACCTTGATTCCTTCTTTAAGTCCTTTTATTTCTACTTGTTTAAGTCTTTTTCTTCTACCAAATGATTTTCAATAGTCACTAGAACTTAAACTTCATCTTCATCTTGAGTTTGATATTGATCTTCTAATTTGAGTACCAAATGTGTGTGCAAAGTACACTTCCGTAATCAAATGGCCTTGTACTCTTTGCTTGTTATGCTTTTAGATCATACTAAAACCAAACTTAGGTGACTCAATTACTTATAAACATGTTTCCAACATGAGGACCTTTCAATCAAAGTGACACTTGATCAATTCAATAATTGTTACTTTTCTGGCAGATTTTGTACTCTTCAAAGAAAAATGCATATCTTTCAAAGTACAAATCTAAATGCCACGAAATTTGGTAGAGATATGATTCACTAAGTTGTCTAGCAGCTGTAAAAATTTTAGATTTATTTGAATTCATATGAACTGCAAGGAATCAGATCTTCCACCACTGCTACATGCTGAAAACTATTGTACTATAGCTGACAAGATCCACTCTAAAACCGAAGCATCTCTTATCCAATTCTCATGAAATTTGTACATAATATTATATCATAAGTATAAAGCATGTACACCAATTTTTATGCCAATCTAATAAGTTTTGATCACTCAAACATGGCTAAGATCACAGCTAGCTCAGATTTTGCAATATAAGACAGATTTCAACTATTGAGCTATACTTCATCAAATATGAATCAAACTTGAAACTAACTTATTTGAATACTTTCACAAGACATAAATCCATTCAATCCACTTACTAAATGTCATCTTATGAACTTATCCAACACAAATCAATCCAAACTTGACTACTAATCAATTTATCCATTCAAACATCTTATAGCAAGCAACATATGCATATATTTCTAATTCAATCAACTCATATGCACCCAAATAAAATAATCAAGAGATATACCTTGGTTAGCTCATGATCATCCAACTAGCAAGCTTCAACTTAAATATTTTTGTAAGCCATTAAATAATCCAATAAATCACCACAATTTGAATATGACACTTGTATGTTGTAGCATATTTGGACTTCACTAATTCTTGGCTTAGCATTGGGATAGGATTGCATTAAGCTTCAATACTTGACTCAACATATGATGATCAATATGAAATCAATTGAATCAAGTCTCCAATGCCATGGTACCTACAATCGATCATCCACTTTTTGATGGTACCCAAACAATTTTGGGTTCTCTCAAGTTAGGAGCAACATACTTAGGCATAGCCTTAGTATGAGTAGCGGGATGTTTTGTAATTGCAACCAATGAGGTATCATTGCTATCCTTTCTAAGCACATCATGATCTTCAATTGAAATGGGCTTAGAAGTGTTACCTAGGGGACATGAATATGCCATGTGTCCCATTTTTTGACATGAGTAGCACTTTCTCTTTGCTTGAGCCTTTTCTTCCTTGCTCATGTTGTGCTTCTCATTGCCTTGCTTCTCCTTGTTTGCTTGAGCCTTTTTCTCAAGCTTGTTTGGACAACCCGAAGCTAGGTGGCCCAATGTGTCATAACTATAGCATCTTATGTGAGCAATCTTGTCCATTTTCTCTTCTTTGTTCTTGCTTATTTGCTTTGCATCTTAATTCATCCTTGGACGTATTGCTCTTTCTCTTGCTTTTCCACCACTTCTAATTTTCTTCTTCTTTATCATCAAATCATTACCATCATGGTTGATCTTGATTTGCTCTTGGGGTGTCTTTTCTTGCTCAACTTATGGCTTTGGTTGAGGCTTCACCAATTGCTTGGTTGGGCACATAGAGGTGATATGACCCTATGTGCGACACTTGAAGCACTTAACATGCCTTAGCCTCTCTTCTTCTTTCTTCAACTTGAGCTTTTCTTCATTGGGACAACCATTTGCAAGATGTCCCACTTCATGAAACTTGAAGCATATGAAATGAGAGAGCTTCTCTTGTTCTTGCTTCTTCATCTCTCTTTTATATCTTCTCTTGCTCCATCTCTTGCCCTTGCTCTTGCTCTTGTTGAAGCCAATGCCACTCATGTCATTGCGGCTTTCTTGATAATTGACTTTGCTAGTCTTGAAACCGACGTCACTCTTGTCACCAAAGTTTTTTTGAGTCTTCAACATATGCTCAAAGGTGACTTAAGAGTTGTAGCACCTCTCTAACTTGTTGCTCAATTTCTTCACTTGTTCATTGAGCTCATTGTTCTCCTTCAAAAGGTTAGTCTCACAAGACATGGAAGTAGAACAAGCATCTAATTGTAAAGAACATGGCATTTCTAATAAATCATCACAAGAGGTGGATACATGCTTCTTGCCTACATCACAAGGGTTAGCAACATTTTGCAATTTATCATTTGATCCATGTGATGAGCTCTCATTATTTTTAAGTTTCTTTGTAAACACTTTAATAAGAGAAGCATGTTGTTCTAATAATTCTTTATGAGATGCAAGTAGTGTCTCATGATTCAGTTTTAGCTCACAATGTGAAGAGTTAAGAGCATCAAATAATTTCTTATGTTCTTCACAAGAGTTCTTTAGAAATGAGTTTTCATTTTCTAATTTCATTGTTTTAGCTTTCTCATTTTCTAAAGATATGGTCATGCTAGCAAGTCTACTCATAAGCTCATCATATGAATCAACATGATCAACCACATTATCATTTAATACCTTTGGTGTCACCTTATGACATGAAGCAATGTGGTGATGTAGAAGAGCTTGTAGTAGCATCACAATCATGGCCCGAGCAGGAACCATCATCATCAAGATCACCACCAAGTGTGCTTGAGGTAGAATCTTCATGTGCAACACTTGTGGCGTCATCATCAACCATGTCAAGTGAACTTGTAGTGGATCGATCATCATCATCATCACTTGACCATGAGGTGGAGTAATCTTTCACAATCACCAAATTGTGATCATGCTCGACACACTCATGTGCCTCCTTCTTGGGCTCATCATCATCATCGGAGACCGTCCCATACTTCTTATTGAGATAACTTCAAATCTCATGGGCGGTCTTCATGTCAATGATCTCTCCAAAGATGTTATCATGCAAAGATCTATACATGATGTTAGTAGCTTGGATGTCGAGATCTAGGCATTTCTCTTGTGCTTGAGTTAGATTATCTTCATCCAACACATGAGAAAAGCCTACATCTACAATCCACCACATTTGAGGGCAAATCAACTTAAAATTGCATATCATCCAATTTTTTCATCGTATAAAGTGTGTACCATAAAAAATGTGTGGACAATCAACATCTAGCCCATAAGCCGCCATCCTCTCGGGTCGGTGAAGACCACAAATGAGAGACCTAGCTTTGATACCACTTGTAAGGTCGAGATGGCGACTAGAGGGGGGTGAATAGTCATTTCTAAAACTTAATCGTGTCGGCTAACCGAAACAACTGTGGAATTAAAACAATCGGTCTAGCCAAGATCACACCCCTCTATCTATGTTCTCTAGCACCTTACAAAGATTCTAATTAAGCAACTAAGATGTCGGGCTACCTAGAGCTTACCTAACCAATTCTAGAAGCAAGGTCACACAAACCTATGCCACTAATACTTCAAGCAATGAGGGAGCTCCTACACATGCTAGTAAGCAAAAGCACAAAGCCACCTAAGCTCACTAGCAATGCTCAATAACAAGGCAACCAATGCCAAATTAGAGAGCTCAAATACTTAGCTACACAAACTAAGCAATGTGACTAACAAGGTTACACAAACCAAATTAGCCACGCAAGGGAGCTACTTCTATGCTACACAAGCTAGAAGGTAACTAGCAAGCTACACAAGCTAACTAATTACAAGAGCAACTACACAAGCACAATGTATATGAAAGTAATTACAAGCTTGTGTAACGAGGATGCAAACCAACAGGAATACAAGGATGACACGATGATTTTTTTCCTGAGGTTCATGTGCTTGCCAACACGCTAGTCCCTATTGAGACAAGCTCCAAGGTTGCCGCCGGTCCTCTTGCTAGTGGTGACCCGCAAGTCACACTCTCCCATGTGGAGTGCTTACCACAAGCTCTAGCACTTAACCCCGCCGGACCACTTGTCGCCCTTCACGTCTCACTTTACTAGAGTTGCTCTTCGTGGCTCCCGCGGGGCGAGCACAATGCCCCTCACAAAGCTCTTCTCCGGAGCACCGCACAAGCTTCTTGCGGGCTTTGACAAAGACCACCACCAAGCCATCTAGGAGGTGGCAACCTCCAAGAGTAACAAGCACCACCGGCTTGCAACTCGATCACCTGGTGCCACTCGATGCAACCTCACGATGCAATTGCACTAGAATCACTCACGCAATCGGATGATCACTATCAAACATATGTGAGTTAGAGGGCTCCCAAGCACTATCAAGCATGGACACAAAGTCCCCAAGGTGCTCAACTCTAGCCATGGCCGAGACCACCTTCTATTTATAGCCCCATGGGCTAAACTAGTCGTTACCCCTTCACTAGGCATTTTTCAAGATGACCGGACGCGCAGGTCGTGTGCACCGGACACATCCGGTAGGGATCGGACGCGTCCAGTCACTTGCGTTGGGTTGCTACCTGACCGCCACGTGTCCCATTCAAACTAGCCATTGCCGCCAATGGCTCTCTCTGACATGTCGGATCGAACACGTCCGGTGTGTCAACCGGACGCAGGAGGGTCAGCGTCTGGTCAAGTCCAGAGAGCTCCCAGAGCTGCTCAACCGCGACCGGACGCGCCCGGTGTGACCGACCGGACGCTGGACGGGCAACGTCTAGTCGAGTCTAGAGAGCTCCCAGAGCTGCTCAACTCTGACCGGACACGTCCGGTGTGGCCGACCGGACGCGCCCCTACGTCAGGTCCACGTCACCACGACCGGATGCAGCACAGTGATTGCTCGGCGTCCAGTCACTGCAACAAGTCAGAGTTCAGTCACCTTGGCAACTCTGCCCGTGCCTAGCCTGATTATCGGATGTGTTCGGTATAGATATCAGACGCATCCGGTCACATCGGGAAGACACCGGACGCGTCTGGTCAACATATCGGACGCGTCCGGTCACCCCATGACCAACGCATTCAACTCCTTTTCTTCACCAACTTCTTCACCTTTGCAAATGTGCCAACACCACCAAGTGTACACCACCATGTGTATGTGTGTTAGCTTTTCACAAACATTTCCAAAGGATTTGCCACTCAACTTGCCACGCCACTCGATCCTAGTGATGACACAAAGTTAGATCACTCAAGTGACACTAGATGATTGATATGCAAACAAGTTTGCCCCTCTTGATAGTACGACCATCTATCCTAAACCCGGTCATCAACTTCTCTACACACCTATGACCGGTGAAATCAAATGCCCTAGGTTATACCTTTGCCTTGCGCATTCCATTCCATCTCCTCCAATGTCGATGCAACACATGCACCAACACGATCAACAATGATATGATCCACTTCATATCATCATGTGATCATATTGGTTCATCGATCTTGACTTCACTTGCTTTTCACCGTTGCCTTCGTCCATCGGCGCCAAGTGTTGCTCAAGCTTCACCGCCACGTGGTTCATTGCTCCAAAGCCTCCGACTTGCCCTTCACTCTTGCAACTGGTCCATCAATCCAAGTCTTGTCTTGATCTTCTCCACCTTGATCACATGACTCAATGTCATGTCTTATGTGCAATGAGCTCCTTCATCATCACATGTGTGAGCTTTGCAACATCTCCGAGCCATTTCCACCTTCATGGCATATGTTGCTCACACATATGTACATGTGGACTAATCACCTATGTATCTCACATGAACACAATTAGTCCACCTAGGTTGTCACTCAATTACCAAAACCACATAGGGACCTTTCAACTTGCCATGATCGACCAGATCTGAACCCTAGCCTGAGCTAGATCTGGTACCCCTTCGTCATCGCCAGCCGCACCAGCTCCACGACCACGATGACAAGACTGGATCTGAACACGGACATGGAGGAAGAGGTACCCCAATTCCTTTTATGATGTGTGCTCTACTATAGTGGCTGAACCAAGGATATGTAGATAGCGATTGGGTTACATATTTCCTATAGTTGAGTGTAGCTGACATGTGCTTTATTGGATTAATGACTTATGTATAAGTTGTAGTTACTAGTTAGGCGCTTATTTGCATACTCTTGCTCTGTTATATTGACATTCCATAGAAGCTTCAGTTAATAAATGCCTTTGTAATCTATAAAGATGGAAGAACTTGGAATACATGTGGGCCCAAAACCTGTGTCTCCAAAGGCAAAAAAAACAAGTTGAAAGGACCTAGGATGCCGCTTAGAGGGGGTGAATAGGCGTTTCTAAAAATTGACACCTTTAAATGCGGAAACAATTAGAAAAGGGAGTTTCCAAAATGGAAACTCCAAATTAAGAGTAATACCACCCCTCACAAGTTAGCCACAGAGTAAACAAGGTATAAAGAATATATCTAGAAGCTACAACCTTGCAACACAAAGTTAGGACATAGATCAAATAATATTCAGCATAGAGCTCTAATACCGGACGTGTCCGGTATGAATACCGGACGTGTCCGGTATACACGATTTCTGCAGAGCAGCCCCGAACTTGCTCCTTTTGATTTCTATCTTTAAACCAAACTGCAGACACCCACTAGAGATGACAATATACATAGAGAACCTACACAAGAGCTAGAGCAACACAAATATCAAATGAAATGAGAATTAAGACACGATATTTGTTTTACCAAAGTTCGGACTCGTTCGAGTCCAACTCTCCATTGAGGGGGCTACGGGTGACCCAACGAAGGTCACTCTAGCCAGAGTCTTTTCCAACTCCTTTTCCTCCTTCCACTAGTTGATTCCGAGGTGACAGAATCGACCATTACAAACTTTCCAAGGCACACCATAATCTCTCGGGTGCTCTCTGGTGACGCCTAGCCGTCTAGGACCGAAGAGTCCAAGAGTAACAAATGCAAATCATGAAATAGACAATATGCACAAGTGCTCAAGTGGTTGGATTACTCTCTTTTTGAATTTCACTAGACCCATAATTTGATTTGGCAAATTTGATCAATCACTCACTAAGAGAGGGTTGGGAGAGTTGGTAAGGCTCAAAAACGTGTGTGTGTATCAACAGAATCAGCAGCCTCCAAAGGTGGAGGCTTGGGGGTATTTATAGCCCCCTTGGAAAACTAGTCGTTTTATAGTCATTGCCATCCCGGACACGTGCATACCGGGCACGTCTGGTATGACTTACACTGCCCCACCGGTAACTAAGTTACAGTGACAATGTGAGGTGTCGGAACTCCTGATGAATGCCGGAACTCCCGACCGTCGGAACTCCCGACTCACGTCGAAACTCCCAACCCTGAGCATATTTAAAAACTAAGTAACTGAGTTGAAGTTTGTGTGGTGTCGGAACTCCCGATGCATGCCGAAACTTCCGACCGTCGGAACTCCCGAATCATGTCAGAACTCCTGACCCTCAAGGCATTTGAAAACTAGTTGTTGGCCTTTGGTCGTCCATACTGGACACGTCTGGTATGACCAAGATAGTGAACCATCTAAGTCAGTTAAGCGTAAGATGTCGGAACTCCCGACCATTGTTGGAACTCCCGACCGTCGGAACTTCGACTCGACTCACGTCGAAACTCTCGACGAACCAACCCAAGAACAATAAGAATTTTATCGTGGCTGGGCACATACCGAACACATCCGGTATTGCCAGATCAGCAAAACACAGGTTAGCTCTTTTGTCTCTCAAACACTCAAAACTCACATGGGTTGGCTTGAGCACTTATGAAACATTATCTATCAACATGATGCATCCCTCTTAATAGTACGACATTCCTATTAACTCAAATTTAAAGAGTATAATGAATTTAAACCTCATAGAGTTGATCTCTTTCAACTAAAGCCGTGTATTGCAATCTTCATCAAGTGAGGGTGCCAACATGTTGATATTGATCTTTTCATTTGAGCATAGCCATCTTGAGCACGTGACTTGATTCCATTCATCAAATTTGAATAATCCCAAATGTATCAAGTCACTTCCATCAAACACTTCAATAGTGATTTGATCCTCCACATTAACATGACCATCATAGCTTGATTAGTACCTCAACTAAATGCAAGTACTTCCTTCTTCACCCTAGCTAGGTTCTTCGGCCGCCAAGCCATCGCTTGCCCTTCACCCTTGCTTAGTACCTCGAAGACTTTCCTTGCTATCTTCACCATCTCAAGCCATCAAGTCACATCTTGTGTTGAATCATCCATTCATTTGTATTGTTATCTTTTTCATTTCATTTTAGCAAGCTTCAAATATGAGACTATTCTATATGCAATCCCTCATGTCTCATTAATTAATTCTTACGAGCTTGCTTTCACATAGTACATGAAAATTCCACAATAAATAAGCTTTTGTATGAATTCCATTTTCATTGTTGTCTTATGTTTGAACTAGATTGTTTATACAACAACACATCATTTTGGCTTTCATTAAGTACTGGTGAGATAACCTATTACTTGTCCATACTTAGCAAATGGGTTAGACCTTTAATCACGTTGTCATTCAATCATCCAAAACCCACTAGAGGGCTAGATGCACTTTCAATCTCCCCCTTTTTGGTGATTGATGACAACTTGATTAAAACTTACAAAAGAATATAAATATTTAAGCTTTTGGGTTCAATGATTTATGAGAGGCCCCCCTTAATATGTGCTTATGATTAAAATTCACAAAATGACCTCAAATGTCAATTGCACATACTAAAACATATAGGAGACTCCCCCTAAATCATTGCATCCGTGGGGTGCATATGTGTGTGACAAAGTGAAACCGTGATGCATATGACAAGATATATCACACAAGAATAAATATAAAGGCATTACATCAAATATTTTCATTCTAGCATGCAATCCTTATGAAAATCAATATAACACATGTATGTCACACATAGCAAATTTTCTCAAGTCCACAAGCCACTAATATATTAATAAAGGTCATGTCTCAAGAGATACATAGATAAAGCATAAATATAAGTCTCATCTCAAACTCAAGATACATCAATGAAGCTCAAAAACTAAAATGATGCTCAAGAAACTACAGCCTGCAGTACATATCTTCAGGTACAAAGATAAGCAAATGAAACAAAAATCCTGAAGCTTTAATCAGTCTCTCTCCCCTTTGTCATCTATCACCACAAAGGTCCAACAATGACATACTAAGGACAAAGGGGCTGCAAGCTGTCTCTGAAAGCTATGATCACTCATCATCATCTTCATCTCTACCAACATCCTCATCATCTGAGCATGTAGCACCAGCTGGACGAGAACCACCCGCACCAGATGGGTCATAGAAACTACCCATGAGGTCACTCCACCAGTCTAAAGCATACTCGTCTACAGCACTGGGACGTGGCTGAGAGTGAGTAGGCACCCGAGCCTGTAGTGGTAAAGTGTCAGGGTGCTCTAGTGCCTGCTGCTGTAGCTGAAGGAACTCAGCAAACTCTATGTCATACCTGCCCTACTGCTGCTCCTTAGTCTCAGGCTCACTAGCTGCCTCATTTGATAATGGAGACCTAGGAGGATCAAGCTCAAGTCTAGAAGCAATCTGCTTCAAAGTCCAAGTATCCTTCCTCCTAGCCTCCCTCTCCTTCTGCTGACAGGTCTTATTTCCTTGCACATCCCAAAGATAGCACTGAACATCTTGCGAATAGGAGAAGGAGGATTGTGGCGATGTGAAGAAGAATGTGAAGGAGCATGTGGTAGAGGGGAAGCTCGTCCTACTGCTACACCACCTATAGGTGCATCAGCCTCTGGTGCTACTGCTCCTCCTCCTAGTCCTACTGGAGGTACCCCAACCTTAGGCAAGTCTGCAACAATCTTCAGGGCTTTATGTACCTTGTCGTACTCAAAGGTATGCCCTGTGACATGCCCAATCATGTGCATGATGTAGGGAGCAAAACCATAGCCCTTGAGGGGCCTCTTGCCGACACTCCTGATCTCGCACCATATGAAATCAAAGACGCTAAAAGGTCGTGCATCATGTGCCATCCTGTGGAGCAGGTTCCTGGAGTAATCTGTAATGTTTCCCTTATCTCCACCCTTGCAATCAATGGTCTTCCTGAACATCCTATCCAGGTATCTGTAAGTAGGGTGAAGATGTAGAACCTTCCCAACTGCTCTTCTCTCACCCCCTGGTGGGTACATGTAGGCCAGCTGCTCTAGAGGAAGTACCTGCTCTATGGATCATGTCCCTCTAAAGACCCTCCTCTGAAAAACCAAGCAGGGCGGCAAAAGCATCAGAATCCACACTATACCACTAGCCTTCTAGCATCCAGTGCATACGCCTCTCATCCTCCTCAACATATAGGGTGGCATAGAACTAAGCTATCACCTCTGTGTTCCAGTCATGCTGGAACTCCATAATCTCATAAACCCCTGTATGCTCACAAATGGCAATAGCGTGATCAATGGAGGCCTTCTGCAAATCTCTGATGTACTGCCAATCAATCCACTGAGACCTGGCAATCACTGGGTTCCTGGTGAGACCACACTGGTGTAGTAGTCCATATGAAAGGCTGTCTAAAACCAATGATCAAACTAAATCCTAGACAAGCCCCTTGGATCAATTCTTCTTTCATCTCTGGCCCTTCTGGTCATGCCTTTCCCTCGATAGTCAACTCTGGCAACATAAGAGGGTACACTAGGTGGATGTGGCTCAAGTAAACCATAGTGCATACCTTGACCTGGCTGGTGCTGAGCTAGAGGTACTGCCTGCTCCTCCTCAATCTCTTGCTCATCATCTGAGCTGCCACCATCTGAACCTCTATCAGTGCTCTTCCTCTTTCTGGTACTAGGCTCCACTCTATACTCCTCTATATCTGTGTCAGAGGAAGAACTGTTGTCTCCCTCTTTGTACTGTGGAGCACCCCTAGTAGCACTGGAGAGTCCCCTGCTGCTATGCTGCTCCTGCTGACTGTATCTGGGATGCATTTCCTATCTTGCCTTCTTGTATTTCTCCAAAGCTAGATCATGCCTATGCTTGGACCTAGGCTCCTGTCTTCCACTCATAGCTATTGTCCTGTATCCAAAGATTTGTAAGGAATTTTAGATACATGCCCAAACGATAGCTTATTTTAGTTGAAATATAGAAATAAGAATAATTATCCTATGCTTTGTAATCACCTCAACCAAATTAGGTCAAAAGGTTCACAAAACACAATAGACAGTTAGACTTAGTCCTAAGAATCAACCACTGAGAAGATTGAAACAAGGGAGCAAAATCTGCTCTGTTGTCCCATACCGGACATGTGCATACTGGACCGCAACCCTAACTGGGGTCCTTTGCTCAATCTTCAACCAATCCAATCTAAACTCTGGGCATTGCTTCTAGACAGGTAATGTAGCATCTCTACCGAAGGGGTTTCAAAATCATGCCCTAACGGCTTAGATCGGATGAAGTCCGAGATTAGGGTACCTTGAGAGAGTGAATGAGGATGCGATTGGAAATCCAAGTCCCGGAGCCTTCGATCTTGATGCAAATCTCCTCCGATCCAATCTCCCTCTCTTCCTTTTCATGGTGGAAACTCGAAATCGCCAATGAAGATCAAGGAGAGGCGGCTGGGTTGGCTGGAAGGAGGAAAAATAGACTTGGCTGAAAGGGTACCGATTGTTTTATAACCCCGCTCATACCAGACATGTCCGGTATTTGCGGGCTGGCTGTTCTTTTTCCAAATTTCATTCACTTAATTCTAATCCCCTTCTCTATCATTTTTTGATCCAAAAACATGTATGTCCTTGATCCAAATAAGGTGTAAATACATTTCTTATCCAAATGCCATGAGTGTCACTTCTCTTTTCCAAATATTTGGCATATATAGATTTTGATTACTTGAGAGAGAGATTGAGAGACATAGTAGATTGTGGACTTAAGAAAGCCATGTCATGTGTAATTAGCCAATCAAACAATCAAGGAGAGCTATAATTATTACATGACAAGGCTAGGTCACAAAGACCAAGATTCAAATAGTTTTTCAAATTCACACCACCTACACATGCTAGTTATGGGTTTTGAAAAACATCTCTCCTATGTCACACAAATGCACATTCTAACATATAAAGGGCCTTAGATGCACTTACAATGTATGTATGTAAATACATACCTTTGCCTTGAACCCACAAGAATACCACTAAGAAGATACATAGCATGATAATCTTTATGTTGACCTTAATTGCCAAATAATTATGCTAGATACATTTTCATCCAAAGGACTACAAATAATACTAGATAAATTTGTTAGTCCACAAGGTGCAAAATAGAAACTGAGCTCCCCCCTAAATAAGTGCTTTAAGTAATTTGAATGACTTTTAACTAGCACTTTATTCTATTAAGAATTTGGGGGTCATTTTTCTATTTTGAACCACAACCAAATAATTTGCCATATTTAAATTTGAGTTTAAGAGATGCTCACAATCCACTTAGATTTGATAAACCACAAACTTCTGAGTAAATTAAGGATATGTGAAAATATGTGGATCAAAGACTCAGTTGCAATCCAATTAGTGTTCTGGTTCCTGCAATACCGGACACGTCCGGTAGGTATACCGAACACGTCCAGAATACGTAGAACAGAAACACTTTCTTTCTGTCCCTGGCCATACCAGACATGTCCGGTAGTAATATCGGACACGTCCGGTAGGTGCAGGACAGACACAATTAATTCGCTGCTTGTGATTTCTCGTTTAGCTCTAGTATTTATTGTACACTAGCATCTCAACAAATAAATTACTCTACTAGAGAGCTATTAGAAGCACCATATGGCAAACATGATATTATCAAGTAAAACTAATTAGCCACTTTCAATTTTTCACAAATATACCTATTTGTGAACTATTGAACACAAAATGAACAAAGTGTCTATACTATAAGGTTTAGGTACTTGTTACCAATGGTGAGGATGAAATATATGATATATTCATTGAATTATCTTCGGGTCAACCATATAAGAGATTATGATAAGAATTGGTTGATAGATTGAGTGAATATTATCAAATTGCTTGCTCAACCACCCCGAAACATTCATCTCATCACCAAGTACCTACATCATTAACCTAAGCACACTTTGGTACCCAACTCTTGTTGGGTCCTTTTAGGTTAGTCAACAAGTGCTTAGGCACCCAAATGGCTTTAGCACTAGTTTGTGGTGAACACATCACCTTGCTAGTGTTAACTCCATTTGAGGTCTTCCTAAGCATATCATTATAAATAAATGTGTTTGGCTTAGGAGTATTACCATTTGAGCATTCATAGCTTAAGTGCCCCTTTCTCTTACAAGCATAGCATATGGGCCTTTGTTTGCTCTATGCTTGTTTTGCTTGTATGGACATCTATCAACCTTGTGGCCCATCTCATTGTATCCATAGCATCTTCTTGTTGCAACTTGGGCTTCCTTTCTTGCCTCTTTGTACATTGGGCATTTCTTGGTAGGATGCCCCAATTTCTTGCTCATGAGACAAGTGCTTTGTCCATCACTTTTCTTTTGTTTGGCCAACTTGTTTGAGGCCTTTTGTTCGGCCACTTCACACTTGTCGGCCCAACTCTTATGTGGACACATGGCTCACTCATGTCCATATAATCCACAACCATAGCATAACCTTTTTCCATGTTTCTTGCTCTAGGTTGTGTTGGCCTTACTTAAAATGTGATTCTTTTGTTGGGTTTTGGAGGAAGCAAGGTTTGAACCCTTCTCAAGCTTCTTCACCATGTTATCACGGTTATCTTGAGAAGGTTGTGCTTTCTCCTTACCCTTCAACCGAATCACATCTTTCTTTAATCTTTTCACCTCTTCTTTGAGCTCTATGTTTTCTATGAGATTTAGCTCAATCGAAGATTGGCTTGCTTGAGGAGCACACTCATTAGTACAAGAAATATTTAATTGAGATGGTGTACTAGTGAGTGAATGTGTAAGAGGTTGAGAAAATTTTACCGATGTGATCACAACCTCATGAGCTACCTCAAGCATGATGCTTGATTCTACTACTTCCTCATGAGAGCACTTTAGATGAACATAGTTTACTTGTAGTACATTATACTTGCTTGATAGTTCATCTAGTTTTGCCTTGAGCTCCAAGTTTTCCTTCTCTAGTTGTGAAACACTAGAAGAGGAGTTAGTAACTAAAGCATGCTCAATTAACAATTTTTCATACCTTTCACTTAGAGCATTTAGTTCTTCCATCTTGGAGATGAGAAACAATTCTTGCTTTTGAAGTGATTGTTCTTGCTTCTCAATTTCTTCTTCAAGCTCATCATTCTTTTCAACTATCTTCATGATGATAAACTTGTCCGGTTGTAGTTGTTTTCAACTTCAACATCACTCTCATCTTGATCATCTACTTGTGCTTTCTCCTTTCCTTGATCTTTCTTGTTACTCTTCTTCTTGCTTTTCTTGGCCATGAAACACAAGTGATGAGTATCATGAGATACTGAGGTTGACTCATCACTTGGTCGCCACCGGGCTTGAGCATCATTGCAAATAGCTGCTTGCTGCTCTGCTGCCTCAGCCATACCGGACACGTCCGGTAGGCATGTGCAGGCAGACAGCAGGTCATGCGCTGCTTGCACTTCTTGCTCCGGCTTAGCGCTCTTGAGGTCTTGTGAGGCTTCTTCGCGGCATGAAGACACAATGGACATACTTTCCATTGACTCGACCTCAAGTGCATCATCACATTTGGATTTTCCATATAAATCAAAAAGTCTAGTCCAAATGAGATGAGCACTCTCCAGAGGTGGTTGTCCATTGAAGATTACCTCATCTTGAACCTCTGCACTCAATGTGCTCAACATGACATTAATAGCTTGAGCATTGAGTTGCACGCATATCTCTTCCTCTTTTGACAATTTTTTGTAGTTGCTCCAATCAACTATAGGAAGAGGTATGCTTGCATCTACAATATGCTCATCAAGAGGACTAATTTCCCTAAAAGCGTTGAGTACATGAATTGACCAAGATAGAAAGTTTGAACCATTATTTTGGAGAAGCATTGGCTCCAACTCGATAGGCGTCGACATCCTTTTCTCACGGCGGTGAAGCTTTAGCTGAGAACCTCATGCTGATACCAATTGAAAGGACCTAGGATGTCGCCTAGAGGGTTGGTGAATAGGCGTTTCTGAAAATTGACACCTTTAAATGCAGAAACAATTAGAAAAGGGAGTTTCCAAAATGGAAACTCCAAATTAAGAGTAATACCACCCCTCACAAGTTAGCCACAGAGTAAACAAGGTATAAAGAATATATATAGAAGCTACAACCCTGCAACACAAAGTTCGGACAGAGATCAAATAATATTCAGCACAGAGCTCTAATACCGGACGTGTCCGGTATACATGATTTCTGTAGAGCAGCCCCGAACTTGCTCCTTTCGATTTCTATCTTCAAACCAAATTGTAGACACCCACTAGAGATGACAATATACATAGAGAACCTGCACAAGAGCTAGAGCAACACAAATATCAAATGAAATGTGAATTGAGACACGATATTTGTTTTACCGAAGTTCGGACTCGTTCGAGTCCTACTCTTCGTTGAGGGGGCTACGGGTGACCCAGCGAAGGTCAGCCCTAGAGGGTACCATGAAGGTCACTCTAGCTGGAGTCTTTTCCAACTCCTTTTCCTCCTTCCACTAGTTGATTCCGAGGTGACGGAATCGACCGTTACAAACTTTTCGAGGCACACCACAATCTCTCGGGTGCTCTCCGGCAACGCCTAGCCGTCTAGGACCGAAGAGTCCAAGAGTAACAAATGCAAATCACGAAATAGACAATATGTACAAGTGCTCAAGTGGTTGGATTGCTCTCTTTTTGAATTTCACTAGACCCACAATTCGATTTGGCAAATTTGATCAATCACTCACTAAGAGAGGGTTGGGAGAGTTGGCAAGGCTCAAAAATGTGTGTGTGTGTGTGTCAGAGAATCAGCAGCCTCCAAAGGTGAAGGCTTGGGGGTATTTATAGCCCCCTTGGAAAAACTAGCTGTTGCCATAGCATACCGGACACGTCCAGTATGACTTACACTGCCTCAACGGTAACTAAGTTACAGTGACAATGTGAGGCGTCGGAACTCCCAATGAATGCCGAAACTCCCGACCGTCGGAACTCCCGACTCACGTCAGAACTCCCGACCCTTAGCATATTTAAAAACTAAGTAACTGAGTTGAAGTTTGTGAGGTGTCGGAACTCCCAACGCATGCCGAAACTTCAAACCGTCGGAACTCCTGACTCACGTCAGAACTCCCGACCCTCAAGGCATTTGAAAACTAGCCGTTGGCCTCTGGTCATCCAAACCGAACACGTCCAGTATGAGCAGGATAGTGAACCATCTAAGTCAGTTAAGCGCAAGACCATTGTCGGAACTCCCGATCGTCGAAACTTCTGACTCACGTTGGAACTCCCGACGAACCAACCCGAGAACAATAAGAATTTTATTGTGGCTGGGCACATACCGGACACGTCCGGTATTGCCAGATCAGCAAAACACAGGTTAGCTCTTTTGTCTCTCAAACACTCAAAACTCACATGGGTTGTCTTGAGCACTTATGAAACATTATCTATCAACATGATGCATCCCTCTTAATAGTACGACATTCCTATTAACTCAAATTTAAAGAGTATAACGAATTTAAACCTCATGAGTTGATCTCTTTCAACCGAAGCCGTGTATTGCAATCTTCATCAAGTGAGGGTGCCAACATGTTGATATTGATCTTTTCATTTGAGCATAGCCATCTTGAGCACATGACTTGATTCCATTCATCAAATTTGAATAATCCCAAATGTATCAAGTCACTTCCATCAAACACTTCAATAGTGATTTGATCCTCCACATTAACATGACCATCATAGCTTGATTAGTACCTCAACTAAATGCAAGTACTTCCTTCTTCACCCTAGCTAGGTTCTTGACCGCCAAGCCATCGCTTGCCCTTCACTCTTGCTTAGTACCTCGAAGACTTTCCTTGCTATCTTCACCATCTCAAGCCATCAAGTCACATCTTGTGTTGAATCATCCATTCATTTGTATTGTTATCTTTTTCATTTCATTTTAGCAAGCTTCAAATATGAGACTATTCCATATGCAATCCTCATGTCTCATTAATTAATTCTTACGAGCTTGCTTTCACATAGTACATGGAAATCCCACAATAAATAAGCCTTTGTATGAATTCCATTTGCATTGTTGTCTTGTGTTTGAACTAGATTGTTTATACAACAACACATCATTTTGGCTTTCATTAAGTACTGGTGAGATAACCTATTACCTGTCCACACTTAGCAAATGGGTTAGACCTTTAATCACGTTGTCATTCAATCATCTAAAACCCACTAAAGGGCTAGATGCACTTTCAAATGTCAAGCACAAAGGGTATACACAGTGAAGATTTAGAATATATCCTTAAACCAGGGGGTAGTTGAGGGATTTGATGATACAGATGAAACAGATTTAGATTTAGAAGATGAGCCAGTACCCCTAGCAATTGAGGTGCTTGTTCTGTCTTGTATTTAGTTCAGAGGAGGGTGTAGGTAGCAATGCAATGCTTTAATGTTTGGATAATGCAATTTGTACATGCTTGTTGCTTAAGTTTGTATCTCCAATTTTAGTGTATGGGTCGAAGAAGCCATAAAGGAGGCTCTGCCAGCAGGACAAAAGGCAGCGCTGCCATGAGTCCTAGGCGAAGGCACTCCAAGCGAGTGAATTCAACACGACCAGGAGAGTTTGCTCATGGAGTTTGTACTCGGAGGGCTGCCGCTGGCAAAAGGGTAGAGGTATCAGCAGTAGGTGAACATAATTCTCCATCACCACGGACACCTAAACCCAGGGATCAATTCAAAGTTCATGAATTGACTGGAGACATTTGTCGGGATGTCACCCTACCTAGCCATGTGACAGAATGCCCACGACCAGATGATGATAGCCATGCCGAAGAGGAGCCCTGTGAGCAAACTCCCATCTCCCCTCGCCCGCAGAACAATGAAAGTTGCCTAGGTTGGTATTACCTTATAGATGTCTATCAATATAATCAATTCGTACTAGCTATTTGATATCCATATTACTTTTCTAACAATCTGAATGTATAAAAACTTTGTAGTACCATTGCCGAGCAGAGCGAGGAAGCCAAGGCCTCGAACTCATGGAATTTTGCTTGATAGATTATGCAAATCACTGCGAGGATTGAGGATGTCCATCTCTATTGCCGAGGGGAACAGAATGCCACATGATCTAGTGCAAGCTACCAAATTTGCCTCAGAGGCAGGTGTAGTAGTCAGGCATCAAGTACCAATTTTGACGCATTGGAAACATTATAAGAAGCCCTCCGGTGTCGTCCATTACAAAAATTTTGTGGAGAGGTGTCGGTGTTTCGGACCGGGGGGTCCTCAACCAACCAGTAAAAGTGAACTGCATGCCCCTAATCCTGGATGGTGATGCAAAGAGACACAAGGTTTATACTGGTTTAGGCAATTGGTTCTCTACATCCAGTCTGAGAGATCGGTCTTGTATTCCTTGCACCGAAGTGCTTGTAGTAGGGGGTTACAAGCTGGGTGAGAGAGGGAGCTAGTCCTAGGTCTCGGCGTGGAACGGTGCGAGGTGCTTGAGACGCTGCTCTCAAGCTGCTCGGGAGCGTGGGTGTTACAAGATGTGTCTAGGGCGCATATGGGAGCGTGGTTCTATCGTATGTTCTTCTCCCCCCTCCCTTTTGAGCTATCCCTGGCCGCTTCCTTTTATAACCGCAAGGAAGGAGCCAGGAGTACCTGAGTGAGCTACATGTGGAGCCTACTGCAGTTTAGTCATGTAGCAGCATGGCGTTGGGAATAGAGATCAGTACTTGTCTGGCGCGCCGTGCTGGCCAGGTTTAAAGTGGTTGAGGTCATGGGGGTCCTTGTCGATGTCTAGTCAGTATGACTTCCATGGCCGGAGACATGCCATGCTTTGGTGGACTCTTGACCTGGTGGAGTGCCGAGGCCTGGCGGGTGCTGTAGCTGATCGTACCGAGGCCTGCTTTGCCGAGGCCTTGGAGGTGACCTGTGTACGATGCGGGGGTCTCGGTGGTCCGCGTTGTACTCGGTCTGGGTGAAAAAGTGCGGAGCGGGTGTCCGCAGGGCATGGTAGTCCCTGCACCGTCAGTAGGGGACGGTAAAAAGGAGATTTGACCGTCGTCCCATCACCCCTGTTGCTATACCCTGCCAATTGTGGCTGACGTAGGTGTAACCAAGGGTACTTACACGGATGGGATGGCCCGCCAAAGGGGCGGTTGAGGTGGAGATGACGAGGATGCGGGACGAGCCTGGCCTCGACCGAGGTGGAGAAGGAACAGTACGTCCGAGGCTCTGCCGGGGGGTCTCGGGCGAGGCAGAGAACGAGCATTTGGGCTCTCCTGCTGTTGCTGAGACTACAAGGACCTGGACTTGACCTTCCACGCCGCTTTGTCCTTGGCACAGGGGTTAGGTAGCACAGGGCAGTACGGGTGTCAGTAGGGAGCACAGTGATGAACACAGTGGCAGGTAACCCCTGCTGCGCCCGGTCCCCTATCCCGTCGGTCGTTGTGCCCATACTGTACCCGCGTGCGGCTGATGTTTGCGGGAGTAGTTGAGCGCATTAATCCGGACATGACGTTTTGTTAGAGGAGTTCAGTCAGGACGAAGGTTACGAGTTTGTTTGCCGAGCCCGGCCTCCAACGAATCGGAGAATTGGCATCCTGTCCGAGGCCTTTCGGGGCGGGGCCTCAGTGAGAGGGCCTCAGCGGGGTGGGGAGCTTTTTGCCTTTCGCCTGAGGCCTCGGTGCAAGGCCTCGGGCGAATCGGAGAATCTGCTGAGACCTCGCGGTTTGATTTTTGCAAGGTTTAAGCAATATTTTTGGTTCTTGCTTAGGGTACCCCTTCTTGTGGTATCCGACAGTAGCCCCCGAGCCTCGGGAGGAGTGTGGGCACTCTCCTAAGGTTTTGTCGAGACTTGGCTTGCAACAGCTCCTGTTTGGGATTTGTGTTTTGTACTTGGTGGTTCTATTGGGTGCGCATGAGTGCACCCACCGGGTGTAGCCCCCGAGGCCCTGGAGGAGTGGGTTTACTCCTCCAGGGGCTTTTTTCTCTATTTGAGCAAGGAGTTTTATCGTGTTTGCTGGGCTCATGAGTGCGAGTTCGGTTTGCTGGGACTTAGCCTAGTGCAGGAAGAACCCCCGAGCCTCCGCACGGAGCGAGAGGGCGATCAGCGATTTCCCTGTCTTCTTTATGCGACCCTCGCGCATCCTTTTCGCTCGAAAGGAGGGGGTTGTTTGCCGAGCCCCCTCGGGTGCGAGCCTAGGTCGCTGGGTCTCGGCAAGGTTTGTAGGAAGAGCCCCCAAGTCTCCGCACGGAGCGAGAGGGCGGTCAGGAGTTCCCCTGGCTTTTTATGCGACCCTCACGCATCCTTTTCACTCGGAAGGAGGGGGTTGTTTGCCGAGCCCCCTCGAGTGCGAGCCTAGGACGCTGGGTCTCGGCAAGGTTTGTAGGAAGAACCCCCGAGCCTCCGCACGTAGCGAGAGGGCGGTCAGGAGTTCCCCTGGCTTTTTATGCGACCCTCGCGCATCCTTTTCGCTCGGAAGGAGGGGTGGAATATGCCAGGCTACCCTCGGTGGACGCGAGCGGTGGCACTTCCGGTGAGCTGCTATCGGGTAAGTTCGAGTGGAGGCCCATGCCCCATTTGATAGGGGTCAACTAGTGGTCCAGAGACGCACTCCAAAAGTACCAGAGGGCTTCTCTATTGGGTCCTAGGGCCGTTCGATTGGCCCCGGGGGCTCGGCGCCTCCCTACGGTGGGATCCCATTCGGAGAACTCCCTGCTGGTCTCGGACATGACTTAGGGCATCCCGAGCGATCGCTTGCTCGGGCCTCGGCCATGTATGGGCTCGCCCATAGCTGTCCCTGACTCTGTTGTCCTGGGGCGGCTGTCGAAACCCTCTGGGGTCTAGCCTTCAAACCCTGGACCATAATGGGCTCGGCGCCCTTTTTGTCGCTTTTTTCCGAATCTATGAGTGCGAGCTTGGGTGGCTTGCTTTCATCTTGGACTAGCTTGTGAAAGGGCGGTCAGGAGTTCCCCTAGCTTTTTATGCGACCCTCGTGCATCCTTTTCGCTCGGAAGGAGGGGGTTGTTTGCCGAGCCCCCTCGAGTGCGAGCCTAGGTCGCTGGGTCTCGGCAAGGTTTGCAGGAAGAGCCCCTGAGCCTCCGCACGGAGTGAGAGAGGGCGGTCAAGAGTTCCCCTAGCTTTTTATGTGACCCTCGCGCATCCTTTTCGCTCGAAAGGAGGGGGTTGTTTGCCGAGCCCCCTTGAGTGCGAGCCTAGGTCGCTGGGTCTCGGCAAGGTTTGCAGGAAGAGCCCTCGAGCCTCCGCACAGAGCGAGAGGGCGGTTAGGAGTTCCCTTGGCTTTTTATGTGACCCTCGCGCATCCTTTTCGCTCGGAAGGAGGGGGTTGTTTGCCGAGCCCCCTCGAGTGTGAGCCTAGGTCGCTGGGTCTCGGCAAGGTTTGTAGGAAGAGCCCCCAAGCCTCCGCACGAAGCGAGAGGGCGGTCAGGAGTTCCCCTGGCTTTTTATGTGACCCTCGTGCATCCTTTTCGCTCGAAAGGAGGGGTGGAATATGCCAGGCTACCCTCGGTGGGTGCGAGCGGTGACACTTCCGGTGAGCTGCTATCGGGTAAGTCCGAGTGGAGGTTCGTGCCCCATTCTATAGGGGTCGGCTAGTGGTTCGGAGACACACTCCAAAAGTACCAAAGGGCTTCTCTATTGGGTCCCAAGGCCATTCGATTGGCCCCGGGGGCTCGGCGCCTCCCTACGGTGGGATCCCATTCGGAGAACTCCCTGCTGGTCTCGGACATGACTTAGGGCATCCTAAGCGATCGCTTGCTCGGGCCTCGGCCATGTATGGGCTCGCCCATAGTTGTCCCTAACTCTGTTGTCCTGGGGCGGCTGTCGAAACCCTCTAGGGTCCATCCTTCGAACCCCTGGACCGTAATGGGCTCGGCGCCCAGTTCCTTAGTCTAGAAAGAATTGGCTGGGAATATTCCCCTCCCATTGGCTGACAACGGAAGGCGCGCCTTTTGAGGCGGTCTCTCGGGGCCTGCCATTGCTGCAGTTGGAAGCGACGCGGTGTTAGCGAGACAGGACATAACCGCCCATGCGATCAATGAGGAAAAGGTGGGCGCTTGGGCGGTGAAATTGGATCTGGATTTACTATGCTCGGACTCGAGGGAAACTTCCCCAATTTTGTGGCTGACCATTTTGTCCTTTCCCTGCATAAATACGAAATGAGTCTCGCCCATCCCCTCCTTACCTTGCCCGTACTTGCCTTTTCTACCTTCGAGCCTATTCTGAGAACAGAGAGCGCCGAGGAGAAGAGGGGAGAAGAGGGAGCGAGAGAGGGAGAGAGGAGCGAGAGAGAGAGACTTATCGCCGTTGCCCTCATTCTCCATCACGCAATGGCCGGCGGTCCTCCTATCATCCTCCCGGCGGATCCTTGGGAGCCATCCGACGTGTCCGTGGAGGTGTTGTAGTCGCTCGTCGACGACGGCCTTCTTCGTTCGATCACCGACCCCGATAGGTCGGAGTGGATTGCTTTGTTGGGCGAGCCAGAGCCGCGGCCACGTGAAGGGTACGTCATGAGCTTTGTCTCTTTCCACAAGCATGGTCTCGGCGTGCCGGCGGACCGATTCATGCGGGCGCTCCCGCATTACTATGGGGTGGAGCTACACAACTTCAACCCCAACTCCATCGTGCAGGCGGCTATTTTCGTCGCCGTCTGCGAGGGGTATCTGGGGATTGCCCCCCATTGGGAGTTGTGGCTCCACCTCTTCCGAGCAGGGCATACCACCAAGCCGACGGGTACGGCGGGTATAAGGAAGATGGTGAGGGCTGGCGGCTGCACTCTCCAGGTGCGCCAAGACCGGCAGCACCTTTACATCCCGGCCCAACTCGTGTCATCCAATCGCCGCTGGTACACCAGCTGGTTCTATCTTCGCAACGATGACGGCGGGCTTCCCCCCTACACCAGATGGATCGTGGAGGACTGTCCGGAGAAGTGGAGGTATGGCGTCCCGAGGGAAGAGCAGCCCAAGCTGCAGCCGCTCCTGGACGGGCTGGAGAGGCTGCAGAGACTCTGCCTTACGGCGGCTGTGGTCGTGGCGGCCTTCCACCGCCGGAGGGTGCTGCCACTAATGGCTCGGCGGTGGTGCCTGTTCAATATGAGACTGGATGAGCCAATCGAGGGCATCCAGATGTCTGCCGCCACCCTCTCCGATGATGTGGTTCTACGTCGGGTGAGGGAGACAGTGGATGGGAAGATGAAGAGCGGTGGTTTGACCCACATTGTCATGCGCCCATCGCGGGGGTATCTCTCCCTGGTAAGTCACGCGCCGCTGCAGCCCCGAGGCCTCCTCGTTCCTCATCGTTTTTCCGTTTCCTTACTTGCGTTCGCCGTTCCTATAGGGGATGAGGGACGTGCGAGACTCTCCGCCACCTATTCCCGAGGACGCAAGGCGGCAGGCGGTGAACCGAGCACATGCCGAGGCGCAGAAGAAGAAGAAGGACGCCAAGGAGGCAAGGCGCAACAAGAAGATACTCGAGCGCAAAGCGCTGGACAAACGCCGCCGGCGTCAAAGGCAGGACGGTCTCCCGGTGGAGTTGTCTCCGTCGCCGTCGTCGGAGGAGGATTCTTTGGACGAAGATGATGGGCTCGAGATGGGATGAGGTCCCCTAGACCATCTCCCCGATGTCGGGGAGACAGCGCCTGGGGCGTCGGCAAGCAGCCCGTCATTTCCAGGGGGAGGAGGAGATGGCGCCCTGGGGTCGGCGATCGCTCACCCCGCGTTCGAGGCTGACATGCCCGAGCTACGGGCACCGGGGAAGCGTGTCGTCGGCCCATCATCGGCCCGGACGGTAGTGTGACAGAGCGGCGGTGGGGTGGCCTTAATCGCCACCGCAGGGGTCGAGGGGCGCCGGAGTCCGACGAGGGTCGGCTAGCACCGATGGATGCCGGGCCGTGCCGCCGCCGCCCGCCATGATCGTTGCTGAGAGGAGAACATGCGGTGCCGAAGTGGCTGCAACCCCACTGAGGTGAGTGTTTTTTCAGTGACATTCGCATCGTCTCTTGCTCGCTTCATGGTCATAAGCTAACCAAGTGGGTGTTTTGCCTTCTGTCGGAAGCGTCAGGTGGAGGTCCCAGCCTTGGCGCGTGCAAGGCACTCAAAGTGAGTGCCAGCCCCACTGCTCAATAGGAGATAGAGGCGCAAACCGCCGTGTAGCCTGATGTGGCGTCGGCCGGGGCCGACCTGAAGGGGTCGGTCATTTAGGAAGAGGCTCCCGGGGCGGCTACGTGGCAGACGGAGGAGGAAGGGCCTACGCCGCGCATTGTCGAGGCCCATGAGTCCGATGGGGCTGGGCGCCCCCAGTCGCCGAGGCTGGGAGCAAAGCCGAGGCCCCTAGGACTTTCAAGCCGAGATGGTCGAGGTGAGCGCGGTGGGCCCGGTGGCTCGGGATTCGGAGATGGAGGTGGGGCAACCTTTGGTGCCGCCCCTAGCCCAAGGCCTGCCGCCGTCGCAGGAGAGCGCCCAGGAGATGGAGGTCCAGGCGACCTCTCCTACCGATACTTCCTGGGGGAAGGAGGCGGTGGATGTCGAGGCGGACAGCACCGCCGAGCAGCCAGTACCAGCTCCTGGCGAGGGGAACTCGGCCCTCGCGCGGGTACGACCCGAGCCCCGCGGGTGGAATCACCCGCGTATATCATGGCTGAGCCGGGACGACCCGGAGGGGGAGCCTCTATTCGCCCTTGAGGATGCGGTCGAGGGGGGGCGTTGGAGCTCCTTCGAGCAATATCGCCGGCTGGCGGTGCAGTCGCTGCGAACGGCACTATCCGTCATGGACGATGATTTGCCCGGCGTCGTCCAGGTACGCGTCTTCTTTTCTCGTGCGGTGTTGTTTCGTTCTGAGTCTTTTCGCCATGCATGACCCCTGTTCTACCTATCCAGGAGTTCAAGGCTCGATCTCTCAGGAAGTCATTGTTCCTTCGTTAGGAGAGGGACGTCTGGGACCAGCTTGGGCAGCAGAAGGACTTGCTCACTAGCACCAACGAGCTTCTTTCGGCGCGAGAGCGGCGGTGGAGGACCTCCACCTTCGCTGTGCAGATATGAAGGCCGAGGCGGCCACGGCTTAGGAGCAGGTCGCTCCTTTGGCGGCGCTGTAACACCTCGGGTGTTTAAATATTAAAAACCGGACATATCATCATATGCATTGCAAGGCATTGGTCATGTTGCAAATTTTGTTATGCATTCACTAAAACAAGTTTACATTTATGTTATAAGTATTGCTTGGTATTGTTTGAATCAAGTTTGAAATCTTTGTATTGATTTGAAATTCCGAAAACCCTGATTTTCAATATTTAAATCCGACCCTAAAAATCCATTTCAAAATCGAAGCACATTTTGGAGTTGAGTCTTAAAGCAAAGTTGTAGAGCTTGTCGAGTTGTATAAAGTTTATTTTTAGAGTTTTTCAAGTTGTTTAGTAAAATTTGAAGTTATTTAAAAAGGCGAAATTCCTTAAATATCCCCGCTTTAAATTCAAAAGTTCATTTCAAAATGTAGGACGAATTTGGGTATGGTTTCAAAAACAAAGTTGTAGAACTTTTGATTTTGAACAACTTTTGTTTTTGGAGATTTTTGAGTTGTTATGAAAATTTGGGAGTAATTTGGGAATTTTGGCGGATGGCAATTCTGTAATTTCGATGAACAAGAATCGCATGAAGCCAACTCATCGCTTGGCGACCTTCGGTTTGCTTCCAGTAGCGGTCGTGGCCGTTTTTGGCGTCATATTGGGCTGTGAAGGAAAACACACAATGCAGCTTCCTTGAGCTTCGAGCCGTGTTATTTGGATCGAGGCGCCGTCGTCGTCGTTCTTTCCTCTCTCTCTGCTTTTTCTCCGCCGCCACCGCCATTCTTCCGTTGAGCCCTCGTCGTCGAACCCGGTGTCTGCGCCGTCGTCAGTGCGATGCATGTCCCAGCTCCGCTAGTTCCTTGTGCACCCAGCCCGCTAGCTCTAGTCGCTTGATTTCGCCGTGAACTCGCTGTTCATCGTTTTTTTCTTCCGCGCCGACAACCTCACCCGAGATTCCGTTTCACCGTGGCCAACCTACTCCGGTGAGCCATTGGCCTTGATCGGTGTACCCACGGCCGTCTCGATGTTGTGGTGCTTAATCTGTGTTGCTTGCTAGTTTTGATCATCTGTAGATCGCGGTTCTTCCTCACCGACGATCTTTGCTCCGCCGTGATCACCGTGGTCGTAAATCACGCCTCTCTCCGTTGCTTCTCCGACCTCGCTCCTTGCTTCAACGCGTTCAGGGTGAGCTACTGGTGTTTCCTAGATCCTTTGTTTGAGCTCTACTAGTTTCACGTTGCCGGCATAGCGCTGCCGTGCCACCGCGTCCGCCATGGCCACCGTCGAGCTAGTATAGGGCCGTAATCAAGATCTGAGATAGGGACATCAATTGATGCGCCTAGTCTTGGTGATCATTTTAGTACCTTGGTCGTCGCCGTTGGATTCTCACCGTCGGCGAGGAATCGCCGGTCGAGCCATCTGCTGCCGTGGTCAACGTCGGAGGTTGAAGATGACAAGTGGGACCCGGTTGTCGGTGACTCGGCGTTCAAAATGAATTTTGCTTTTTTGATTTAAATGAATAGTGTCTGTTTTTGTTATTTTTGTGTAGATTTATTTAGAGCTCCAAAAATTATGAAAATTTTTGTGTGACTTCTCTGTGATGTGTATTATTTAGGAAAAATATGAAATGTTGATTTTCCATACTTTTTGAATGTGATAAAAATTGCTCAATTAATTAATAAATGAGTTTCCAAGATTTTTCTGGACTTATTTATGTATCCAAAAATTATGAAAATTGTTTTGTCACTTAGTTGTCATGTGATGAACATATACAAAAATTTTGAGGTCAATTGGAGCAAGTTGATTTATTTCATAATTATTAATTAATTCATTCATTCATAAAAGCAAATAGTAATCTTTAGTGATTTAGGTTTTGTTTGAGTTTTTTATTAAGTGATGTCCTTGGGTCATTAGTTGGTAATGATCCTTGGCAATTGTTGTGAGTGTTGCGAAAATGGTTTAGTTAGTTTGACTTGTAACTGTACCGCGAAGGAAAGTTGTATTCAAGTTGTTAAGTTTTGCATCCATCATCGAGCATCATATTTTGTATTCGCATCATGTTAAACATGGCATTGTTACTACGTGTAGTGAACGAAGGTGAGCACATGGTAGTTAATCAAGTAGTTGAGGAGGTTGATCCGTCTGTGGAAGTTGGTGTTGATATTGGTGGAACGACTCCGGACCCAGACTTTTCCGTCAACGAAGGCAAGCCCCGGATGCATACAACCCTACCTTGTATTTTACAAATTGATTTCGCTTTTGCTTCTTTTTACTACATTAAGTGATTAGGAGTCAAGTGAAAACCAAATTGATACCTTACCAACCTTGTTATTCCATATTTACCATATTACCAGTTTTAAATTCGTATATGCCGGTTTTGCTTAGCTATGCTTAGAACGGTGAAAGTCGGCTGATTACCTGTCATCTGCAAGTTTTAAATGGAGCTTTGGTTAATTATGTTAACATGTGATATGGGAATGTGGAGTAATAAATCTAGACGGGGCGGACTCGGTGTGTGTGAGCCACAAGACATGGAGGTCTTGTGAGCAGGTTCTTTCCGCCTGTGTCGATTAAGGTCCGTCCGTTGTTGAATTGCATGAGGTGAGACTTTATAGTACTAACTTATAGTACTAACCACATACTTCAGTAAGCCTTAACTTGGCTATTCTATTACGAGAATGGCTACTCGCGCACTGGGAGTGGAGAGATGGCGGGAATAGCGTGTACCCACGTGGCAATGAAATTTGGATTGGTGGAGTATCTTGTATTCTCGGATGGGTATGGACCCGTTCTTGTTTTAGAGGATCCAAGGGTAGGTTGGTATATGTAGGTCGGGGACACGCATATGTCGTGGTGGTCTGGAATTCCCAATTTGGGTTATAATTGGTTCGAATCGTCGTTGCTCCTCGGTTATGGAGACTCAACTCACTTTGTTTATCATCGTAGTAATTAATAATCTGAAGCGAGGATGGTATGAGAAAGTGTTGGATACAAAGTTTCATGATCTCAATACGGATCGTGTCGACTTTGTATATGATCTTTATGAAGTTTTAAACGTTGATATAAAGAATTTTGTTAAAAATGCTTTTACATAAAAGAACCTTGATTATTGCTGCTAAAGCCAAGCCATACCTTGAATCCCATGAGCCTCGCATTCACGTGTTCTTTTAAATTCTTATTTCGGTTAAGTCTTGTTGAGTACTTTTGTACTCGGGGTTAGATTGACCCTTGTTGCGTGTGAGGCTCATAAGCAGATCTATTTTGGATCATCTTTGCATATTTGTTGTTCAAGACAATGACGTTAATTAAATGTGTGGCCCTTGGGCGTGTCACTTATGTTGTGTGTTTTGTAATATATTATAATACCACTCCACTACTTTGGTTTGTTTTATTATCGAACTTAGTTGTATGGTTTGAAACAAATGGTTTGTAAACTATGTTATTGTAAGTCTTTCGCTACTTTTTACTCGATGTATCTATTTGAATAAACTGTTGTAATACTGCAATGACTCTGTAATGTGATCCTGCTCGGAAATCATGGATGATTCGGGGTTCCCCGAGGACACCCAACAGTCTTCTTAAGTTACCAGGAACGTATGCATAGATGTTAAAGGTCGTTGGACAGTGACAGGTGCATGTGGGCCCTATAATTTAGGAGGTTCTGCCACAGAATGGTATCAGGGCAATCATTACAAAGTTTTTGTGGTATTGGTTTACGAAAACTTCAAAATGATTTGGGATGACTAAATTTAACTTGATTAATTTGGTCCAAATTGCTTCTGACTTGTCTTATTTCTTTCTCACCATTCCTTATTTGATTAAAAAGGTTTTGTGTGGTGGAGTAGTAATCTTATTATGCCCTATATAAAAACAAATGTTGTTTATTCTCGTTTTAAGCTTTGGTGGTTTTGTTCGTCAGAACGATTCATGCATCATAATTAAGTTACTTGTTACTTCCTACGTCTCTAAGTCTGAGGTGAGTAGTGTGTATGGGTTGAGTGTGTAGTCCATCCTTACTGCTCTTGAGACTATTGTCAGATTGTTTTACTTGGATTAATACTGCTTGTACAGTATGGCTCATACCAAGAAGACACCCCATAAGTCCACTGGGCCCAAAGGAGTTCCTTGGCACCAACTAGCCCCTAGGAATGATGGTGCTAGCAGTAGCAGCTCTAGGCCTGATCCTAAGGCGGAGATACAGAGGATTTCTGCAGAGTTAGCCTAAGCTACTAGAGATAGGGCTATGGACGCCATTCAGGTGGGCAGATTACAGGAGCAACTAAGACGTCTCATCACCGCTCACAGGAACTATGAACGTATGTTAGTTCATACGGTGGAAGGAAGGAATAAGGCTTGGCACAGGGAAAATATAGCTAGAGCTAGAACTCATGAGTTAGAATTTTATGTAAAAGACTTAGAGGAGCATAATACCTATCTGCATGAGGAAGTTCATAGGCTAAGCAATCTCCTAGATCCAAATTATGAACCCCAAGCTGATGAAATGGATCCCGGTGTTATCCTTGCCGATGGTAGTGAATCGGAAGAAGAAGAAGATCCCGAAGAATTAGTAATGATCGATGAAAGTGACAATGAAGGCGGTAATATTTCCGGAATGGATACCGAGCCTGAAGTTTGATGTAATCGCAAAAAGGAGTAGAGTTATGAAATAGTTAGTTCTAGTTTAAGTTAAGTAGTCTTGTTTAAATGCGGTTTTGTGTTTAAATAAGTGAAACTAGTGTAATGAGTTGCAGTCCGCTCTTTTATCAATCAATAAAGGCTTGTGAAGTAAAGTTTGGTTTGTTGTGAACAGATGCGTCGTACGCGGGGTTCGTATATTCCTGGTACTTCACAAAATGAAAATGATATTCCAGATCCGCCACCAGTTCCAACAAATCTAGCGAATGCTATAGCCACACTTGTCAATGTGACGGTTGAAAATTCGCGTTTGCTTCATGAGATGGCTCAAAGTAATCAGAATCAGATGCATGGAAATCGTGGTCGCCATCATAATAGGCAGGAGGCTACATATGTGGACTTCACAGATACAAAACCCCCAGTGTTCACTAAGGCAGATGAACCATTGGAGGCTGACGATTGGCTTAGGACCATGGAGCAAAAGTTTGATCTTATACCATGCATAGAGTTTCAGAAACCAGTCTTTGCTGCTCAGCAACTTAGAGGTGCAGCTAGTGCTTGGTATGCAAATCTTACGGCCATGCAACCTGCAGGTGTTCCATTAACTTGGATGGAGTTTTGTAGTGCTTTCAGAGCCCATTATATCCCGGAGGGAGTTATGGCTATGAAGCTGGATGAATTTCTTGCTTTGAGGCAAGGGGACCAAACCGTGATGCAATATGTGGGAAGATTAATCACCTGTCACAATATGCATCTGAACATGTCAATACTAATGCCAAGAAAAAGAAATGGTTCATGAGAGGTCTGAATACCAAATTACAGACTATGATGACAACATGTACCAATGTCACTTATCATGAGGCAGTGAATATTGCTATTGCTTCAGAGGCAAAGTATCGGCAGCATAAGGAGCTCAAAAAGAAAAAGAGTATGCCGTTTGGATCTTATGGGGGAAATCCGAAGAGGCAGAGGGTGATTTATCATCCGGTTAATCATAATCGTCCTCCTTATCATCCGTCGCAGTTTCAAGCCGGTCAGCAATCAAATGTCCGTCCTGCTACAACTTATCAGAATCCACAATCGACAAATGCTTCTGGGGTTTCTACTTCAACACCCCAGGGTCACAAGTATCCCTGTTTCAATTGTGGCAAGCCTGGTCATTTCTCGAGAGAATGTCCGTATCTAAGGCAATCTAATCCCAATTATCAGAAGGCCCCTGTAAATCAACAACAGGCTCAGGCACAAAACAAGAATAATAATCAGAATGCTCAGAAAGGCAAGGATGAAAGGAAGACAGGACGGGTGTTCTATATTCAAAGCCGGGAGATTTCAAGGAGAGCCAATGATGATGGGTATGTTTCCTGTTGCCAATCATCCTGCAGTTATACTTTTTGATTCTAGCACATCGCATTCATTCATTAATAGAACATTTGTGATGAAGTATGAAATTTCAATTGGGACAACAAAGGAAAATTTCTTTGTACGATGCCTTGGGGGATGTCTGTGTACTAAGGAAATGGTATACCAGGTGCCCATAAACCTGGGTGGGCATATTTTTCCCACTACCATGATTATCCTTAAGGATCAGGATATAGATGTAATCTTAGGAATGAATTGGATGTATCGAAAGATAAGGTCATTATAGATGCTTTGAATAGAACTATAAGGGTGAGTTTGCGGATAGAACTTCTCAACTTCTCATCCAACTTCCAACCTTAAGAAGATCAGGCGAGTTTGTGCAACTACCGCCAAAGAGATTAGAGATATCCGGTAGTATGTGAATTTCCGATGTGTTTCACGAGGATTTACCCGGTCTACCACCTGATAGGGATGTCTAGTTTAACATAGAATTGCAACCTGGAACAGCTCCGATTTCTCGGAGAGCTTATAGGATGCCACCTAAGGAGTTAGTCGAGTTGAAAACTCAGTTGCAAGAATTGATTGAGAAGGGGTTTATACAACCTAGTTCATCGCCTTGGGGGTGTCCGGCAATTTTTGTGAAAAAGAAAGATGAGACTCTGAGGTTATGTGTTGATTATCGTCCGTTGAATGAAGTGACCATCAAGAATAAATATCCATTACCTCGGATAGATTTGCTTTTTGATCAATTGGCCGGAGCCAAGGTTTTCTCCAAGATAGATTTAAGGTCAGGATATCATCAAATCAAGATAAAGCCTGAAGATATTCCCAAAATGGCATTTACCACAAGATATGGATTATATGAATATTTGGTAATGTCTTTTGGTTTGACCAATGCTCCAACTCATTTCATGTATTTGATGAATTCAGTATTCATGCCTGAGCTAGACAAATTTATAGTGGTGTTTATTGATGATATTCTAGTATATTCCAAGAATAAGGAAGAACATGCGAAACACCTCAGAATTGTTCTAACTCGCTTGAGGGAACATCAACTGTATGCCAAGTTCAGCAAGTGTGATTTTTGGCTTAAGGAAGTACAATTTCTTGGACACATCTTGTTAGAGGAAGGAGTTGCTGTTGATCCAAGCAAAGTGAAGGATGTGCTTGATTGGAAACCACCAACCACAGTTCATCAAGTTTGGAGTTTTCTGGGATTAGCGGGGTATTACCGTCAGTTTATTCTAGATTTCTCTAAAGTATCAAAGTCCATAACTGAGTTACTGAAGAACCAAGTCAAGTTTGCCTGGTCATCTGATTGTGAAGAGGCTTTCCAGTTTATTCTAGATTTCTCTAAAGTATCAAAGTCCATAACTGAGTTACTGAAGAACCAAGTCAAGTTTGCCTAGTCATCTGATTGTGAAGAGGCTTTCTAACTTTGACCATCGAAGATTAGCCCAACCATTTATCGAGAAGACATTTGATGTTTATTGTGATGCTTCAGGTATTGGTATTTGATGTGTGTTGATGCAAGAAGGCGAGTCATTGCTTATGCATCCAGCAACTTAAGCAACATGAAGAACACTATCCAACTCATGATCTAGAGTTAGCAAATTTGTGGTCCATGCTCACGAAGATTTGGCGGCATTACCTACTTGGTAATATGTGCCATATTTATATAGACCACAAGAGCTTAAAATATATCTTTACTCGATCGAGAGTTGAATATGCGACAAAGAAGATGGTTAGAGTTGATTAAAGATTATGACTTGGAAGTACATTATCACCCCGGTAAAGCAAATGTGGTGGCGAGATGCTCTCGATCATAAAAGTTATTGCAATTGCTCGACAAGAAGAACAATGGGTTTGACTTTATATCAAGAGATGGAGAAGTTAAATGTAGAAGTAATTCAACAAGGTAGTTTGACCAACATAATTGTTGAAGCCACTATTCGAGATCAAGTTATTCTTTGCTAAGGAAGGAAAACAAGGGTGTAGCCCATATCAAGGAAAGAGTCGAGAATGGAAAGGCGGAATGTTTCAAATTATAGATAATGAAGGTGTGCTATGGTTCAAGGATCGTTTGGTAGTACCAAAAGTTCTTGAGTTGCGGCAGTCAATTCTTGAAGAAGCACATGCTACTAGGTTATCTATCCATCCGGGAAGCAACAAGATGTACCATGACTTAAAACAAAGGTTTTGGTGGACAAAAATGAAGATAGAAATTGCGAGATATATAGCAAAGTGTGATACTTGTCAGAAAGTGAAAGCTATACATTTGAGGTCTGCTGGAGAACTACAACCATTACCTATTCCAGCTTGGAAGTGGGAGGACATAAGTATGGACTTTATTGTTGGTCTACCCAAGACATCAAAGGGATTTGACTCAATATGGGTTATTGTAGATCGACTCACTAAGTCAGCACATTTTCTTCCTGTCAAGACTATATATCCCATTGTCCAATACGCCAAGATATATTTAGCAAGAATTATGAGTCTCCATGGAATACCAAAGACCATAGTGTCCGATCGAGGTACACAGTTTGTCTCCAGTTTTTGGAAACAATTGCATTCTTCATTGGATACCAAGCTCCTATATAGTACAGCTTATCATCCGCAGACTGATGGATAGACTGAAAGAGTCAATCAAGTGCTTGAAGATATGTTAAGGTGTTGTGTCCTTAATTATTCCAACAAGTGGGATGAATGCTTACCTTTGGCCGAGTTCTCATATAACAATAGTTATCAGAAAAGCATTAGAAGGGCTCCATTTGAAGCACTCTATGGTCGTAGATGCAGGACATCATTGAGTTGGTCGGAGCCTAGAGAAAGAAGATTCTTTGGAGTTGACCTTGTGAAAGAAACGGAAGACAAGGTTAGGCAAATACAGAGTAATTTGAAGATAGCTCAGTCCCGCCAAAAGAGTTATGCGGATAGATGACGGAGACCATTGGTGTTTAACAAAAGAGAATTTGTATATATGAAAGTATCACCAATGAAGGGAGTTACCCGTTTTGGTGTTAAAGGCAAGTTGGCACCTTGATATATTGGACCATTTCAAATTTGGAGAGATATGGAAAAGTGACCTATATCGCTTGAAATTACCAGAACATTTATCATTTGTACATGATGTGTTCCATGTGTCTCGATTGAAGAAGTGTCTTTGAGTGCTGAAAGAGAATGTTGAAGTTGAAGGAGTGGAACTTGAACCAGAGATCGACTTATTAGAATATCCTATCCGAAAGTGTTGGATCGAAAGATCATGTTACTCGGAGGAGAACAATAAAGTTCTACAAGATACAATAGAATCAACATTCGAGAAGAGGAAGCTACTTGGGAATCAGAAGATTACTTGTTAGAAAAGTTTCCAGAGTTTCTTGCGTCATTATAGAATAGAGTACTGTTAGTTAAGCTCGGTTGTTACAAATTGTGTTTTGTAAAGGAACCTCGGTTGTTTTATGGATGAGAATTGGATGTTTTTGGATTGACACATTTCCTTTTCCATTACTTACCCTATGGCTTTGAATCTCGGGCGAGATTTCTTTTAGGGGGAAGGATTGTAACACCTCGGGTGTTTAAATATTAAAAACCGGACATATCATCATATGCATTGCAAGGCATTGGTCATGTTGCAAATTTTGTTATGCATTCACTAAAACAAGTTTACATTTATGTTATAAGTATTGCTTGGTATTGTTTGAATCAAGTTTGAAATCTTTGTATTGATTTGAAATTCCGAAAACCCTGATTTTTAATATTTAAATCCGACCCTGAAAATCCATTTCAAAATCGAAGCACATTTTGGGGTTGAGTCTTAAAGCAAAGTTGTAGAGCTTGTCGAGTTGTACAAAGTTTATTTTTGGAGTTTTTCAAGTTGTTTAGTAAAATTTGAAGTTATTTAAAAAGGCGAAATTCCTTAAATATCCCCGCTTTAAATTCAAAAGTTCATTTCAAAATGTAGGCCGAATTTGGGTATGGTTTCAAAAACAAAGTTGTAGAACTTTTGATTTTGAACAACTTTTGTTTTTGGAGATTTTTGAGTTGTTATGAAAATTTGGGAGTAATTTGGGAATTTTGGCGGATGGCAATTCTGTAATTTCGATGAACAGTAACCGTGGAAGCCAACTCATCGCCGGCGACCTTCGATTTGCTTCCAGGCGCGGTCGTGGCCGTCTTTGGCGTCACGCTAGTGCGGTGAAGGCCACAGCGCAGCTTCCTTGAGCTTCTGAGCCGTGTTATTTGGATCGAGGCACCGCGTCGTCGTCGTTCTTTCCTCTCCTCTGTTTTTCTCCCGCCGCCACCGCCATTCTCCGTTGAGCCCTCGCCGTCGAACCAGCGTCTGCGCCATTGCAGTGATGTGTGTCCCAGCTCCGCTAGTTCATTGCGCACCCAGCCAGCTAGCTCTAGTCGCTTGATTTCGCCGTGAACTCGCCGTTCATCGTTTTCTTCCTCGTGGCCGGCAACCTCACTCGAGATTCCGTTTCACCGTGGCCAGCCTACTCCGGTGAGTCGTTGGCCTTGATCAGTGTACCTACGGCTTCGTCTCGATGCTGTGGTGCTTAATCCTGTGTTGCTTGCTAGTTTTGATCACTGCAGTCGCCGATTCTTTCTCACCGACGATCTTTGCTCCGTCGTGATCACCGTGGTCGTCGTCACGCCTCTCCGTTGCTTCTCCGACCTTGCTCCTTGCTTCAACGCGTTCGGGGTGAGCTACTGGTGTTTCCTAGATCCTTTGTTTGAGCTCTATTGGTTTCACGTCACCGGCATAGTGCTGCCGTGCCACCACGTCCGTCATGGCCGCCGTCGAGCTAGTATAGGGCCGTAATCAGTATAGATAGGGACGTCAATCGATGCGCCTAGTCTTGGTGATCATTTTAGTACCTTGGTCGTCGCCGTTGGACTCACCGTCGGCGAGGAATCACCGGTCAGAGCCGTCGCTGCCGTGGTCAACGTCGGAGGTTGAAGATGACAAGTGGGACCCGTTTGTCAGTGACTCAGCGTTCAAAATGAAATTTCTGTTTTTCAGATTTAAATGAATAGTGTCTATTTTTGTTATTTTTCTGTAGATTTATTTAGAGCTCCAAAAATTATGAAAATTTTTGTGTGACTTCTCTGTGATGTGTATTATTTAGGAAAAATATGAAATGTTGATTTTTCAGTACTTTTTGAATGTGATAAAAATTGCTCAATTAATTATCAAATGAGTTTCCAGGATTTTTCTGGACTTATTTATGTTTCCAAAAATTATGAAAATCGCTTTGTCACTTAGTTATCATGTTATGAACATATACAAAAATGTTGAGGTCAATTGGAACAAGTTGATTTATTTCATAATTATTAATTAATTAATTAATTCATAAAAGCAAATAGTAAACTTTAATGATTTAGGTTTTGTTTGAGTTTTTGATTAAGTGATGTCCTTGGGTCATTAGTTGGTAATGATCCTTGGCAATTGTTGTGAGTGTTGCGAAAATGGTTTAGTTAGTTTGACTTGTAACTGTACCGCGAAGGAAAGTTATATTCAAGTTGTTAAGTTTTGCATCCATCATCGAGCATCATATTTTGTATCCGCATCATGTTAAACATGGCATTGTTACTATGCATAGTGAACGAAGGTGAGCACGTGGTAGTTAATCAAGTAGTTGAGGAGGTTGATCCGTCGGTGGAAGTTGGTGTTGATATTGGTGGAACGACTCCGGACCCAGACTTTTCCATCAACGAAGGCAAGCCCCGGATGCATACAACCCTACCTTGTATTTTACAAATTGATTTCGCTTTTGCTTCTTTTTACTGCATTAAGTGATTAGAAGTCAAGTGAAAACCAAATTGATACCTTACCAACCTTGTTATTCCATATTTACCATATTACCAGTTTTAAATTCGTATATGCCAGTTTTGCTTAGCTATGCTTAGAACGGTGAAAGTCGGCTGATTACCTGTCATCTGCAAGTTTTAAATGGAGCTTTGGTTAATTATGTTAACATGTGATATGGGAATGTGGAGTAATAAATCTAGACCGGGCGGACTCGATGTGTGTGAGCCACAAGACATGGAGGTCTTGTGAGCAGGTTCTTTCCGCCTGTGTCGATTAAGGTCCGTCCGTTGTTGAATTGCATGAGGTGAGACTTTGTAGTACTAATCACATACTTCGGTAAGCCTTAACTTGGCTATTCTATTACGAGAATGGCTACTCGCGCACTGGGAGTGGAGAGATGGCGGGAATAGCGTGTACCCACGTGGCAATGGGCTGGATTGGTGGAGTACTGTATTCTCGGGTGGCGCGGACCCATTCTTGTTTTAGAGGATCCGAGGGTAGGTTGGTATATGTAGGTCGGGGACCTCCATATGTCGTGTGGTCTGGAATTCCCAGCTGGGTTATAATCGGTTCGAATCGTCGTTGCTCCTCGGTTATGGAGACTCAACTCACTATTCATCATCGTAGTAATTAATAACTGGAAACTGAGGATGGTATGAGAAAGTGTTGGATATGAAGTTTCAAGATCTCAATACGGATCGTGTCAGCTTTGTATATGATCTTTATGAAGTTTTAAACGTTGATATAAAGAATTTTGTTAAAAATGCTTTTACGCAAAAGAACCTTGATTATTGCTAAAGCCATACCTTGAATCCCATGAGCCTGCATTCCTGTGTTCTTTTAAATTCTTATTTCGGTTAAGTCTTGTTGAGTACTTTTGTACTCAGGGTTCGTTGACCCTTGTTGTAGGTGAGGCTCATGAGCAGATTTGTTTTGGATCGTGCTGCATGACTGTTGTTCAGTGCAATGACGTTAATTAAATGTGTGGCCCTTAGGCAGGGCAGCTTATGTTGTGTGTTTTATAATATATTATAATGCCACTCCACTACTTTGGTTTATTTTATTATCGAACTTAGTTGTATGGTTTGAAACAAATGGTTTGTAAACTATGTTATTGTAAGTCTTCCGCTACTTTTACTCTGATGTATCTATTTGAATAAACTGTTGTAATACTGCAATGACTCTGTAATGTGATCCTGCTCGGAAATCGTGGATGATTCGGGGTTCCCCGAGGACACCCGATAGTCTTCTTAAGTTACCGGGAACGTATGCATAAATGTCAAAGGTCGTTGGACAGTGACAGGTGCATGTGGGCCCTATAATTTAGGAGGTTCTGCCACAGGCGCGAGTCAAGGACCTGGAGGAGGAGCTGACCTGGGTGGCCTGCGAGCGAGATGCCCTCCTTTCCCGAGCTGAAGAGGCGGCGGTCTCTGCCAAGTCCGTTGCTACGTAGTTGGGTGAGGCAAAGGGCGCCCTGGACGAGGCCCTCAAGGCGGCCGAGGCTTCTCGGGTCGATGCCTTGGCTTGGAAGGGGAAGTTTGAGGGTAAGTTCTGTTCCCTTTATTTTGTTTATTTTTCTTGCGTTCGGCCCCCTAACTCTCTGGTGTGGTACAGAGCTGGAGAGGGAGGCCTCCAAGGCGACCGAGGCATCACGGGTCGAGGTCCAGCGCTGGAAAGAGAAATCCGAGGGTAAGTCCCATAGGCCTTTGCCCCTGTTCGACTTATTCTTCTTTCGTGCTTAACCTCATCCTGCTCGTTTTGGCGTAGGGTTGGAGAAGGAGGTTTCCCGGGTGGTAGAGGCCTCTGTCGCAGTGCAGGCAACACTCGAGGCCGAGATCGAGGAGCACGACACGCTGCAGGCCACCACCCATACCGTCTGTGAGGCTCTAGCTGTTGAGGGGGCTCAGTCGGGTAGCTGCCTCTTCAGGCGGCATTGTGTGGCCAAGTGCGTGAGCGACTTCAGGCGGCATTGCATACAGGCGTCAAGCGTGCCCTGGCCCTCATCTCCTCGCACAACGCCGTCAACCTCGAGGCCGTCAGTGACGGTTACATCTTGCCTGATGATGGCGAGGAGGCTGATGAGGAGGTCGCCAAGCTGATGGAGGCGGCTGAGGCCCCTGGTGCAGCGTTAGCCAGTCTGTTTGAGGAAGAAGTGGTTCCCCCTACGCCCGCCGCCGATGCAGGAGATCCTGAGCCTTGACCTGGGCCAAAGGGGCCATGTAAACGAATTGAGTTATTGTCGTGTCGTGACATTTGTGGCCGTCGAGGCCTTTGAAGTACTCGTGCGTACGCTTTTTTAATCAGTTTATATTGTTTTTCCGAGCCTCTGTCCTCTGCCTTGTTTCTAGACAAGTCTTTTTTGCAAAAAACTTCCTCGGAGCCTCAGCTGCCCCTCCGGCGAAAGGTGGTGAGGGAGTTGCCATAACCCAGGGGCGTAGATGGTCTCATGGCTCAGCCGGCCTTTTGCCCTTGAGGCACGCTTTTGGTCCTTAGGTTTTTCGCGATCGATTTGTCAGAGTATGCGAGAGAATTTGACGTAGAAATTTATTTGAAAAAACGATTTAGATAAGCGGCTGGGACTTAGGGGGGTTCCCCCCCCTTTTTAGCCCCCGAGGGAAGCTCGGTTCTGCAGAGGCAGAGCCGAGTCTCCCTTATAACGTTATCTCAACGTCGATCCCTTGTCGATGGGGGGGTTTCTCGGAAAATTAGGATGACTAAAGGACACTTCTTTAATATATCTCGAGAAACAATGTATACAATGCTTGGAAGTTTAAGGGTAGAAGCGACGTAGCTGTTCTATGTTCCAAGCGTTGGTGAAGATTTCGCCCTTCTCGTTGGCCAGCTTGTAGGTCCCGGGTTTTAGCACTTGGGCGATGATGTACGGCCCTTCCCATGGCGGGGTCAACTTGTGGCGGCCCTTATTGCTCTACCTCAGTCTTAGCACCAGGTCGCCCACCTTCAGGTCTCGGCTTCGAATGCGTTGGGCTTGATAGCGTCGTAGGGCTTGCTGGTACTTGGTCGAGTGTAGTAGCGCAACGTCTTGGGCTTCCTCCAGTTGGTCGAGGGCGTCCTCGTAGGTAGTGCGGTTGCTTTGCTCGTTGTAGGCCTGTAAACTCGGGGAGCCGTATTCCAAGTTAGTGGGGAGGATAGCCTCGGCCCCATAGACCAGGAAGAATGGCGTGAACCCCGTGGCTCGGCTCGGTGTATTCCTTAGGCTCCAGATGGCTGACGGGAGTTCGACCGGCCATTTCTTGCTGAATTTCTTCAACCGGTTGTATATCCTTGGCTTGAGGCCCTGAAGAATCATGTCGTTGGCACGTTCTACTTGGTCGTTCGTCCTAGGGTGTCCTACGGCCGACCAGACCACGCGGATGTGGTGGTTGTCACAGAACGTCAGAAATTTATGTCCGGTGAATTGTGTCCCATTGTCGGTGATGATGGTGTTTGGAACTCCAAACCTGTAAACGATATCAGTGAAGAACAAAACTACTTGCTCGGATTTGACTTGAGTGATCGGTCGAGCCTCGATCCACTTGGAGAACTTGTCAATAGCTACCAACAAGTGGGTGTAGCCCCCGGGGGCTTTCTGCAGAGGCCCAACCATGTCCAGTCCCCACACGGCGAATGGCCATGTGATGGGGATGGTTTGGAGGGCTTGAGCCGGGAGGTGTGTCTGCCGCGCATAGTTCTGACATCCCTCGCATGAGCGTACCAGCTTGGTGGCGTCGGCAACCGCCGTTGGCCAGTAGAACCCTTGGTGGAAGGCGTTTCCGACGAGCGTCCGAGGCACAGCATGGTGTCCACAGGCTCCTACGTGCAAGTCCCAAAGCAGGGCTTGGCCTTCCCCGGTGGTGATGCATCGTTGGAGGACGCCAGATGGGCTTCATTTGTACAACTCGCCGTTGTTGACGGCGTAAGTTTTGGCTCGTCGCGCCAGCCATTGGGCCTCGGTTCTGTCCGCAGGAAGCACTCCTCGAGTGAGGCGATCAAGGAGGGGGACTCACCAGTCCGCCCCTCGGTCGGCCTCGGGAGGCCCTGCATTGACTTCCATGGCCTTGGGCTTGGCCGCCGAGGTCTCGGTAACAGAGGGGGCCTTGGGCCCTATGGGTGGCTCGGCCGATGGGCCCTCTTGTGTTGCTGAGCCGCAGTCCACCGAGGGCTTGTGCAGGTCTCTGGCGAATATGTTTGGGGGGACCGAGGCCCATGCCGATGCCATCTTCGCCAGTTCGTCCGCGGCCTCATTGAACTTCCGCGCAATGTGGTTGAGTTCGAGACCGTCAAATTTATCTTCAAGGCGACGTACCAGTTTGTAGTACGCCTCCATTTTGGGGTCGTGACAATTCAGGTCCTTCATGACTTGGTCGATGACCAGCTGTGAATCACCCCATACGTCGAGACACCGCACTCCAAGCTCGATGCCGATCTGCAAGCCATTGACGAGAGCTTCGTACTCGGCTGTGTTGTTGGAGGCGGCGAAGTGGAGCCGAATTATGTAACACACATGCACTCCGAGGGGAGAGATGAAAAGCAGACCCGCGCCTGCCCCGGTCTTCATCAGAGACCCGTCAAAGTACATGGTCCAGCATTCTGTTTGGATTTGAGCAGGTGGCAGCTGGGTGTCGGTCCACTCAGCCACAAAATCGACTAAGACCTAGGATTTAATTGCTTTCCGAGGCGCAAAAGATAGGGCCTCCCCCATGAGTTCGACAGCCCACTTGGCTATTCTACCCGAGGCCTCCTAGTTCTGGATTATCTCCCCTAGAGGTATGGATGACACCACGGTCACCGGGTGGCATTCGAAGTAGTGACGTAGCTTGCGCTGAGCCAAGACTATGGCGTAGACTAGCTTCTAGATATGGGGGTAGCGTGTCTTAGTTTCGGAGAGTACTTCGCTAATGAAGTAAATGGGTCATTGGACAGATAGAGCATGCCCCTCTTCTTGCCTCTCGACTACTACTGTCGCGCTGACCACCTAGGTCGTTGCGGCGACATAGAGTAAGAGGGCCTCGCCCTCGGTTGGCGGTACCAGGATGGGGGGTTGGTGAGTAATGCCTTGAGCTTGGTGAGGGCCTCTTCGGCCTCGGGGGTCTAGGAAAAGCGTTCGGATTTTCTTAAGAGACGGTACAGAGGTAAACCTTTTTCACCAAGGAGCGAGATGAAGTGACTCAGGGCCGCAAGACATCCCATAACTCTCTGTACTCCCGTGAGGTCCCGGATCGGCCCCATGTTGGTCACGGCCGAGACCTTCTCTAGATTGGCCTCGATGCCGTGTTTTGAGACTATGAATCCCAAGAGCATGCCTCGGGGGACCCCGAAGACACACTTCTCGGGGTTAAGCTTGATGCCCTTCTCCCTAAGGCATTTGAAGGCGATCTCTAGGTCATCGACGAGGTTACTGGCCTTTCTGGACTTGACTACAATGTCATCCACGTAGGCCTCGATAGTTTGCCCGATGTGCTTGCCGAAGACCTGGGTCATGCACCATTGGTACGTGGCCCCTGTGTTTCTGAGACCAAATGGCATAGTTCTATAGCAGTACATGCCGAATGGGGTGATGAAAGAGGTCACGAGCTGATCGGACTCTTTCATCTTGATTTAATGGTAACCAGAATACGCATCAAGGAAGGATAAGGTCTCACATCCTGCAGTGGAGTCAATGATTTGATCGATCCAAGGCAACGGGAATGGAACCTTTGGACATGCTTTATTTAAACCGGTGTAGTCTACACACATCCTCCATTTTCCATTTTTCTTCCTAACTAATACAGGATTGGCTAACCACTCTGGATGGGATACTCCCTTGATGAATCTGGCCACCAAGAGCTTCTGCACCTCCTCGCCGATGGCCCTACGCTTCTCCTCGTCGAATTGGCGCAGGCGCTGCTTCACTGGTCAAGAGCCGGCCCGGACGTCCAAGGCATGCTCGGCGACCTCCCTCGGTATGCCCGGCATGTTCGAGAGTCTCCATGTGAACATATCGGCATTCGCGCGGAGGAAGTCGATGAGCACGGCTTCCTATTTGCTGTCGAGGGTGGCGCTGACCCTCAACGTTCGGTCGTTGGAGCAGTTGGGGTCGACCGGGACGAGCTTGACAGTCTCTGCGGGCTCGAAAGTCCCGGCGTGGCGCTTGGAGTCGGGTACTTCGCTACCAATTTAGTCGAGGTTGATCATGAGTGCCTCGGCCTCCACGATAGCCTCTGCGTATTCGATGCATTCGACGTCGCAGTCGTATGCATGCTCGTACGTAGACTCGATGGTGATGACGTCATTGGGGCCCGGCATTTTGAGCTTGAGGTAGGTGTAGTTCAGGACCGCCATGAACTTGGCGTAGCACGGGCGTCCTAGAATGGCATGGTAGGTTCCCTTGAATCCAACCACTTCAAAGGTGAGGATCTCCTTGCGGTAGTTAGAGGGAGTGCCGAAGCAGACCAGCAAATCAATGCGTCTGAGGGGTCGCGCGCGCTTCCCTGGCATGATGCCGTGGAAGGGTGCGGCACCCCCTCGGAGCATCGACTGGTCGAGCTCTAGGAGCTCCATGGTGTTGGCGTAGAGGATGTTGAGGCCGCTACCTCTGTCCATCAGCACTTTGGTGAGCCGGGTGTTGCCGATAATCGGGTCGACGATGAGCGGGTATTGCCCGGGGTTTGGGACATAGTTGGGGTGGTCCTCCCGGTCGAAGGTGATCGCCTCCCGAGACCAGTTAAGGTACTAGGGAGTAGCTACCTCAACCGAGAAGACCTCCCGGTGTTCCCTCTTTCGTTGACGCGCCGTGAGGCACGCTGAAGGCCCGCCGAAGATCATGAAGGCATTGTGCACCTCAGGGAACCCGTCGTCCTTGTCATTGTCTCTGTCGCCGGTGCCCTTCTTCCTGGTGTCGTCGCCGGGAAGTCCGAGCTTGGCGTAGTAGCATTGGAGCATGGTGCTTTCTTCGAGGGTGTGCTTTACTGGGCCTTGGTGGTAAGGGCACGGCTTCTTGAGTATATCGTTGAATAGTCCAGGGCCTCTGGCGGGGCCTCGGGGATTCCCTGTGATCCACGGCAGCGACAAAATCGGCCTCGAGGGCCTCTTGCTTCTCCTGGCGCCCCTTTTTCTTTTTCTTGGAGAAATGGGAGGCCAAGGCCCCAGAGGCCTCGTCCCTCCGCTTCCCCTTTGCTTCGCTGTCGGGGAAGATGGCCCCGACAGCTTCTTCGCTCGAGGCGAAGTTGGTGGCGATGTCGAGGAGCGTGGCCGCCGAGGTTGGTACATTCCGACCTAACTCTCGGACCATGTCTCGGCAGGAGGTGTCGGAGAGAAAAGCCTGGACAACTTCCGAGTCGCCGACGCTGGGCAACTCGGTGCGCTGCTTGGAAAAGCGCCGGATGAAGTCTCGGAGAGACTCGTCCGGCTTCTAGCGACAACTCTTGAGGTCCCAGGAGTTCCCGGGGCGCACGTATGTGCCCTAGAAATTCCCAACGAAGACCTTGACCAAATCGCGCCAGTTGTGAATCTATGAGGGAGGGAGGTGTTTGAGCCAGGCTCGCGCCGAGTCTGACAGGAACAAGGGGAGGTTACGGATGATGAGCAGGTCATCGTTCGCGCCACCTAGCTGACAAGCCAGGCGGTAATCGGCCAGCCACAGCTCGGGGTTGGTCTCGCCACTGTATTTCGCGAGATTGGCCGGTTGCCGGAACTGGGCAGGGAATGGAGAGCTGCGGATGGCCTTGCTGAAGACTCTAGGGCCAGGCGGCCTAGGAGAAGGACTGCGGTCCTCCCTGCTGTCGTAGCAGCCACCTCGGTGTGGGTGGTAGCCTTGGGCGAGCCCGTCGTTGTCGTGGCGCCGTCGCCTACTGACCACATCGTGGTCCTCTTGCGCCTCGCGTCGGTCGCTGAGGCGGTCGTGGACTGAGGGGGCCTTGAGGCGATTGTGCACCGAGGGCCGCTTCGAGATGTTCTCACGCCGTCGAGACGTGGAGCTTTCGGCCTGCTGTACTGTGGCGGTTTCGAGAAGGTCTCGGAGCTCGCCGCGGACCCGTTGCCCCTCCGTGGTAGAGGGCTCGGGCATCACTCGGACTAGCATCGCCACCGCCGCGACGTTTTGGCTAGCGCGATTGAAGATTGGGGGTTGCTTACTTCCTTCGTCGTTGTTGATGTGGTGGTGCACGTCGTGGGCCCTCTGCCGGGCCCCTCCGCCATCACCGCGACCTTGCTGCTCCTGCTCGAGAGTGTCTCGGAGCTGCTACAGCAGGAGTCAATCTGGTCGACTTTTTCCTAGAGCTCACGGAGCTGCTCCAGGTCCAGGTGTCAGAGATCCTCAGGGGCGACGTTCACGTTCCGTGCTGCCCGGAGCTCGACGAACGGGGGTGTGGCGTCGCCCGCCCCTTGGCGGAGCGGGGAGCGGTTGCCTGCCCTCTCACCCTCATTACTTGCCCCTGGCATTCTGAGCCCAACGTGGAAACACTCTCGAGTGGGATTGTAAGTGCCTTCGTCATCGGAGTTGGAGTAGCCGAAGCAGTAGTCGCTTGTGGCCAAGAAGCAGCGCATAGCCTCGGGGTCACGAAGCCCAGAGAAGTCCGCTCTGGCCCATGCCTCATCCTCCTCCGAGGAGTCAGTGTGGGTGTGGGTCGAGATTGTGGTGGAGAAGTCGAGGGCGAATCGTTGGTGGTGTTCCGAGGGCTCCACGTGCGCGGAGGCGTAAGCGAAAGCGTAGGCAGTGGCGATGTTTTTCAGCCCAAAGGGGTACAGGGATGGTGCCACCGCTGGGCTCCACTCCGCCTGAGTTGATTCCTCAGGATGTGGCGGGGCAGAGCTTGACGATGGGACGTCGCTGCGTGCTACCGGCGTCCTTCCCCTGCCCAGGCTTAGGCTAGACAGGTCCCCAGTTAGGGACTCTGTACCAACAGCCAGGCATGGGATGTCGGCGAAGTGCGGCGCGTAGCTCTGAGCTCGCGTGGCATCAGAGTAGTCCCGCTCGCGTCGTGCCTGGCGAGTGTGACGAGAGCGGTGGCCCGGGCGCCGCCTACGCCCGGGCTGCCGATGCGTGACGTCGTCGCCGGCCGATGGGGCTCTGGGTGTGAGGAGTACCATATCATACTCACATCCTAGAGACATGAATTCTAGGCTCCCAAACCAGACCACCGTACCGAGACGTAGTGGGCGTATGGGGTCAGCCATCTGGAACTTGTTGGGACGATCACGCTAACACGTAGAGGCCCCTACCTGGCGTGCCAACTGTCGGTGTTTTGGACCGGGGGGTCCTCAACCAACCAGTAAAAGTGAACTACGTGCCCCTAATCCCGGATGGTGATGCAAAGAGACACAAGGTTTATATTGTTTCAGGCAATTGGTGCCCTACGTCCAGTCTGAGAGATCGGTCTTGTATTCCTTGCACCGAAGTGCTTGTAGTAGGGGGTTACAAGCTGGGTGAGAGAGGGAGCTAGTCCCAGGTCTCGGCGTGGAACGGTGCGAGGTGCTTGAGACGCTGCTCTCAAGCTGCTCGGGAGCGTGGGTGTTATAGGATGTGTCTAGGGCGCATATGGGAGCGTGGTTCTATCGTATGTTCTTCTCCCCCCTCCCTTTTGAGCTATCCCTGGCCGCTTCCTTTTATAACCGCAAGGAAGGAGCCAGGAGTACATGAGTGAGCTACATGTGGAGCCTACTGCAGTTTAGTCCTATAGCAGCATGGCGTTGGGAATGGAGATCGATACTTGTCCGACGCGCCGTGCTGGCCAGGTTTAAAGTGGTTGAGGTCGTGGGGTCCTTGTCGATGTCTAGTCAGTATGACTTCCACGGCCGGAGACATGCTATGCTTTGGTGGACTCTTGACCTGGTGGAGTGCCGAGGCCTGGCGGGTGTTGTAGCTGATCGTGCCGAGGCCTGCTTTGCCGAGGCCTCGGAAGTGACCTGTGTACGACGCGGGGGTCTCGGTGGTCCGCGTTGTACTCGGTCTGGGTGAAAAAGTGCGGAGCGGGTGTCCGCAGGGCACGGTAGTCCCTGCATCATCAGTAGGGGACGGTAAAAAGGAGATTTGACTGCCGTCCCATCGCCCCTGTTGCTATACCCTGCCAATCGTGGCTGACGTAGGTGTAACCAGGGGTACTTACATGGATTGGACGGCCCGCCAGAGGGGCGGTTGAGGCGGAGATGATGAGGATGCGGGACGAGCCTGGCCTCGGCTGAGGCGGAGAAGGAATAGTACGTCCGAGGCCCTGCCGGGGGGTCTCGGGCGAGGCGAAGAACGAGCAGCTGGGCTCTCCTACTGTTGCAGAGACTACAGGGACCTGGACTTGACCTTCCACGCCACTTTGTCCTTGGCACAGGGGTTAGGTAGCACAGGGCAGTACGGATGTCAGTAGGGAGCACAGTGATGAGCATAGTGGTAGGTAACCCCTACTGCGCTCGGTCCCCTCCCCGTCCGTCGGTCGTTTCGCCCGTCGCATGCCGCGGCGGCTAACGCTTATGGGAGTAGTTGAGCGCATTAATCCGGACATGACGTTTTGTCAGAGGAGTTCGGTCAGGACAGAGGTTATGAGTTTGTTTGCCGAGACCGGCCTCGAGCGAATCAGAGAATTGGCATCCCGTCCGAGGCCTTTCAGGGCGGGGCCTCGGCGAGAGGGCCTCGGCGGGGTGGGGAGCATTTGGCCTTTCGCCTGAGGCCTCGGCGCAAGGCCTCGGGCGAATCGGAGAATCTACTGAGACCTCGCGGTTTGATTTTTGCAAGGTTTAAGCAATATTTTTGGTTCTTGCTTAGGGTACCCCTTCTTGTGGTATCCGACAAGAGGCTAACTGTATGTATCTTGACATTCAACTCTGCTTTGAGCAACTTTAACGGATTTACTTTTCATTCACACTATTGCGTGCAGTCAAGGCTGGACATTAACAAGGCTCACCCACCAGCACAAGAAGCTTGCTAGAATGTATTGTAGTCTGGGGTATGGTAGGCACGCTATAGGTTGAAGCAAACCTACTTCAATGGCGTCCCTACTGATCAGATACGTATGACCTCTCCTATCCTATCCATGATCGATGCATAGTGGTGTGAACTTGTCGAGATTTGGTCTAGTGCTAAAAACAAGGTGTGTGTGAACCCTTTGATTTTCTGTCTAGTCTTACTATGGTCTACTTGTTCTGCAGTCTAACACAAATAAAGTTATAGGAAACATCTAAGACGAACAAGAGAAACCGTGTAAAAGTTAAGTACCACTAGTCTACAGGATCTCGCTCCTATGTTGTCCAGCTGCAAACATTTGTAAGTGATGGTTGTGTTTTATTGTTACTCTTGCCTTTGTATAAATATAAACAGAAACTCATGTGCAATGTGAACAGAGTGAGAACAAGAGGAAGGCCGTAGAACATGATCAAGGACTTGATGAACAACATGATGATCCAGGACTTGAACAACATGGTCGACCTGATGAAGATATTAATGATGTGGAAGTCTTCAAGGGCTTCCATACCAGTACGAAAAAGGGCCTGAGCGATGCTGCAAGAGCAGCAGTTGTAAGTACCTTCATTTGCTTTCCTTGAAATCTACTGAAGCCATTGTCATAAAAGAAAGAAACGCAGCAGGAACATAATGTGGCAATATTATTTAATTTTGTAGTTGCAATTTTACACCAATCAATATGGTACCTGTACATTGTGCTTATGTAATCTCTATCGGCAGTAGGCTGCAAAAGACATATGCATTGTGCTTATGTAATCTCTATCAGCAGCACGCTGAGGAAGTCCTATGCATTACTTGTTATGAATTAATCTTAGGTTTTCAATTGAAGTCCTCTTTCAATATCTATAATCTAATGTTTTACTGATTAAATTTCATAGGAAGCTATGGAACATATGCAAGCAGAACCTATTGTTGATGGACAACAACCAATGACTAGTGTTGATATTGTTTTTCAAGGTCCTATGCCTCTCCCAGGGCAAGCCCCCTCCCAGGCAAGCGACAAAAACCTTTTTTTGAAGAATACTGGTATCCTGACAAGCTCCACCAGAGCAGAGACATCGGTGGAGATAATGCTTCGGGAATAGCTTGCTGGTGAACAGGAAAGTTTCGCTACCCTCGTCGAACTAGTAGATGAACTGAAGAGGAAGACAGAAAAATCTGAAAAGGGGTTTGAGGAATTCAAGAAATGACAATAGGAGTACAATAGGCTCTTTGAGCAAGTCATGCGCTTAAGCTCTCCTGGTAATTAACTCTTAGTCTTCAACTCCTGCGGCTTGATGCGGTGAACATTTGTGGTCTGTTGTGTGGACTCATGTGATGGTTTGTTGTGATACTCTGTTAGTGGCTTGCTGCTGATGTGTGAAATGTTAATTGTTGGTATGTGATTGCCAGCTTGAATAATTATATAGTCAATCTGTGCAGTAGTGACGATTTCAAATTACTTTTCTAATGTAATTAGTCCTGCACGCGGTAGAACCAGGACAGGCCATGTGATCAAATAAAAATGTGACACATGGACCATCCAGTGCATGACACGTGAATTGGTCAGGGCACAACACGTGGGCTATTAAAAATACAACACGTGGAAGGAAATCGTCATGCCACGTGGACGTATAAAAATATGACATGTGGACGGACAGCACCGTGACGCATGGTCGAATAAGAAACGGACACATGGACCAATAAAAATACGACACATGGTCCAATGAAGAAGTGACACGTGATCCAACGGCAACACGACACGTGTGCTAGTAGAAAACTGACACGTGGAACAACAGGGACCCGACACGTGGTCCAGTAAGAATCTAAAACATGCAAGAACCAGAGATGGCTACGTTATGCAATAAGAAGGTGACACGTACCCGAACCATCTCCAATGCAATCGGCTATAGTATGTATAGGTGGGCTATAGCATGTACACATGGAAAGCATCTCCAACGGAAGCGCCAACCAACATGGCACCCCCCTGCCATGCATGCCAAAATAGTTCTATGATGATATGTTTTTCGTCACAAATCAAGCCACTTCTATGATGATATTTTTGGATTCGTCATGGGATTTCAACTATGACACGACTTCTATGACGAACCGTTTTTCGTCATAAATTCATCATAAAACTAAAAATTATGACGAATTTGGCTCCTTCAGTGACGGAGTTGTTTGTCATAGCGATGGTGTTGACCAGCATTGACCTATGTCGCATAAGTTTGAGGCCCGAGCGAGGGTCCAGCGAACTCGTCTAGGAGTTGCTGGCCTTGGGCCTGGAGGCGCCCTCCTTTCTAACGTCGGCCTATCGTGGGTCAGGTGATCGAGAGCATCTAGGCTCTGGCTCGGGGCCACCTGATCACCCGGTGCACCACGCCCTTCTGGGGGCTCGGTAGCAGGCCCCGATCTTCTCGAGCTAACCTTAGCAACGTAGGTCATGGTGCGGGGAGCGCGCCTGAGCACGAATGGGGTTGGTTAGTTTTGGGGGCATGCCGCCAGGGTGCCCGTCGATCGGGAGCATGGGATCTTCTAGGGAGTTGGCGTAGCCCCCGAGGCCGCTATGGGGCCTCCCTGCCAGCGAGCGAGGCGGTTTCCGTATGTGCCCCTCCCTCTGACGTCCCTAGTAGGCGGTTGATGGAGCCTGGGCTACCGCACCGGCCAAAGGAGTTATGGCGTGCACTCCCGCGCCGTCCCACTTTGTCTGAGAAATGGGACGTCGGACCACGTGGAGTGGATCTAACGGAGGAGAGATTGTGGCACTTGGTGCGCATGGATCCAGGCCATTGATGACGGCCAGTGGGCGAGTGGAGTCGGATCCCCTCAAGTCCCATGAGAAGGCGTGCGTGGAGTGGGCGGCGCGTCTGATGGAAAGTGGAGCGGGGACTTGACTCGTTGTCAATGCCCTCCCTGACTCCACCTTTACTGCGCGGCCGCCATCACGCAACTGCTCGAGGGCACGTTGCGGGGATCAAGAGGCGTCTGACCGGTCCCTTGGGTCCCTTAGCCGTCGATGGCTGATCAAAGGGCCCGGAGCCGCTCACAGTGCATCATCCAAGGCTATAAAGTGGAGCCCCGGGGGCGCGGCGCCTCTTTCCCATCTCCGGCAACCTCTCTTTTTCCTCTCAAATCCAACTCCACATGACCATGGCGACGATAAAGTGCGGCGCTGCCCTCCGAGTGAGCCTGTCTCCCTCCGCGGGGCGATCGCTCCCATGATAGTAGAAGGATTCCAGTGAAGGAGGGGCGACGATGTGACGCGAGATGCGTCTGCCGTGTTCCCTTCCCCTAGAAAGTGGAAGAATTCCAGCGATGTATCGCTAGAACTTTCCTTCCACCGTCCGAGGGAGGGGGAAACGCGATCGATCGATCGATGCGCCTCCGTACCGACGAGGGAGGGGCTTGGTCCCGTCTACGGGGCGACGGTCGATGCCGCCCGGTTTCGGACCTCGGTGAGGTGTCCCGAGGATGACCCACCGGCCCAAGCCTACGCGCCGTGGAGCCCTGACCTTGTGCTTGGTCGGGCTCCGCGGTTCTTGCCGCCGTATATGCGACAGCAGTGTAGCAGTTTTTGTTGTTGTATATTGTAATCGGGTCGTTCCCAATTATTAATGAAATTACCTTCGTTTGTAATCTCATTGCTCACGAGTCGTGCTCGAAGACTTTAGTCCCTCGTTAGGATGGGCTGTTACGACAATGGCCTCGGTGGCCAAGATTGCCGCGCCTATGCTACTAACAGGTAAGTCCGTGAGAACCCTAAGTTTATGGTCGTTTCATGCCTTGGTCATGTCCCCCAGAGGAGAGATTCTCAGCTTCTCAACCAAGCCACTCGTATAGTTTCTAAGCCCGTCGTTCGGTGCTCAGCGGGTCAAGGTCGGTACTCGGACATCATTCGACGGGCGGCCGGTCCCGCTTCTGAGCACCCGGCTAAGGCCGCTTGTGCCCACCCGTGAACGTCCCTCGCACTTTGGGTGCTTCGGGTAGCCTTGAAGCCCGATGGGCCCGCCTTATAACCCTTGGCGATGCCCCGTCTAGGGGGGGGACCCTAAACTTGTGTCTTCAATTTAAGTAATAAAACATGTTGTGTCATACATGATCTGCCACTTGTAATTCTGGCCAATATATTAGAACTATAAAATGACAACCTGTTACAATTAGTAGAGATAACTATATAAAACCATCGTCTTCGTTCCAAATCTTAGCTTGAGTATCAATGTACTCTTGAAAGAATTATCCAGATAAGTAATGTTTAGACTCCCAAAAGTATGGTAATCAGATTAGCAACAAGTAATAGTGTCAAATATATAAAAAAAACCGAAGCACTTTTCACACAGAAGACAATTGCTGCAGGCCCAATCGATTCATATACATAACTTGCCTGTTGCCTCTAAGATCAAACCTGGACAAATCCAATGACTTTATGTGAAGATACAATGTCTAAAGCAACACAAGCATACATTTCCAAAAACCCTTCGATGGATCGGAATGGTACTTGCTTCTTCTGCAGTTGATACCCATGACAAACCCAAACAAAGAGTTAAAAAGCAAGAGTTACCACTAGAAGACAAAGAGCACACAGTTGCTACTCAATTTCACCTTCTGGTCTCTATTAAGTTGTTAACCATTAGCGTAAAACACAGCACTACATAGTAAACACTTTCCAGGCCATATTGCAATGTAACACTGGTGGTATTCTCTTAATTAACCTAGAAAGAGGGCTGAACAAGTTTAACAGGTGCAAGAATCCTTATGCTTACTAGTTACTAGTACAAATATGCATAAGGAAAATGCTTGACCAGTACTTTGACTACTAAACAACATGCCATGGAGTATCTTAGTTCTCCATATTAATTCTCTAAAGATACCATCTGCAATACACTGAGCAATACAGCTGCAAATAACAGAAATGAGTGGACCTGTCAAGAAGAGAGGATATCAGGCCACATTCAGCGTAAACATAACAGTAAGAGAAATAACTATTATATAATTCATACATAAGATGCTTTGCATGCCAATAAGAAATATGATGAGAAGGTAATAGCCATAGTTTTTTAACGACTTGAAGCTAAAGGATACAGTGAAAGAACCCTGTGTTGTTCTGTTCTCCACAAAGTTGACTGGGATAGATTTCAAAGAGAGGAAGTAAAAATAATTAAGAGTTGAATATATTGACCCTAAAGCAGAACCCAAATGTGGTATCAGTATTGAACAACCAATCCAATAACATGATACATAGCACCTAGAACAAATAAACGTAAGGAGCATATGGGAGGTTTCCATCCTCCATGTAGAGTTAGATTACTAGATTAGCAAATCTGTACTCTGAATTCTTGATACACAGCTATGTCCTCTGTGATGCAGCAAAAACATGTGACCTGTTTGGTCAAGAAGCTATCACCAAGATTGCACAAATCTATGCAGTATAGAATTCTTGTGTCCATTAGCAGCAAAAATAACACAATTAAGCCATATGGCCATTGCTAAAATCATTAAAGCTAAACTAAATGGCCATTGATTTTCCTCTTATTCCTACCAAATATTTTCACCAATATTACCATGTATATGACCTAATCCACCCCATCATGACTTATTCCTTGAGTCACATTGTTGCAAAAACAGGAACATCAGTCTGAAGTCCAAAGTGTCCCTCAAGGTCATGCTCAAACATTGGTTGAGAAGAAATTTTCCCATACCAGTGATGTCAGAACTTCTAAATTGCCTATGCACAGAGCAGATTTTCGACCAATAAGGTTGCAATCAGGGCGTACATTGATGAACACTTTGAACAGTTAGTAAGATGACCTGCAGTCGATCATGTACCTGTCGCTCATCAAAATTCCTAAGAGTCTGCTTGCAACTCTAGTGCGCCAAGACAAAATTTGGCCATGACCAAAACCAGGGCATGGCTAGATTCACAAGTGGGTGGCAGCAACAAGCAACTCAAATCGAATCACTAAACAGGCAATCGAACAGGTACCTAGATCAACACAGACAAAGCAATCTAAGGAATCTGATTCGGAGGAGACGAAAACCCTAACTTATATTCCAGCGCCTCACCTCACTTGCAGTAGCGGTCGGCCTTCTTGCGGACGCGGTCCTCGAGGGCCTCCTCGACGGTGCGGTTCTGGGCGGCGGCGCGGGCGGCGTTGGCGGGGTCGTACCCGAACTTCTTCGACTCCACTGGGAAGAGTTCCTCATACTTCATCTTCTTCGCCGCGTCGATGGTGTAGTCGTCGCCGGCGGCACCTCCTCCACCTTCAGCTCCCTCCGCGACCGCGGCCGCGGCCTCGACGTCGCCGTCGGCGGGGGCATCGGAGGCGGGCTTCTTATTCTTCTTGTGCTTCTTTGGCTTGTGGATGGAGGCGGCCTCGCCGCCCTTGAAGACGAGGCGGCCGGGCTTGGCTTTCTTGTACGCATCCGACATGGGTAAGTGGGGAACGGGGGAACTGGGGGGCGTGGAGACACGACAGAGACGGAGATGAGACCGAAACGGTACGTCGCGCGGCCGCTTCACGCCGGCGTTTATGGTGTTGCCGATCGTACTGAAGTCGGTTGCGTCATAAAAAAAATTACTCGCTACTCACAAAATAAACATATATCTGGCTTCTTGAAAAAACAAACTTTCATCATAAATATTTATGAGATATGATAAGTATCATTAGATAAAGCATATTTCATAATAAACATGTATGTTGGTAAATTTTAATAACAGGCCAAGTGACATTCAAAATATTGGCATGCCCAAGTTTTGAAACCAAATTTAGGCCATTAACTAATCAGATTTCTATATAATTTTCTAAACGAACGGCCACTTAATGAACTATTTTTTTTTTTTGTCGTATTGTAATGTTGAAACGTGCCTTTCTAATACAAGATTGTTTTGAACATATTCCGTTACATGAACTCTTTGGGTCTTTCTCATCTCGGAGGATGGCAATATGTCATGTAATAACCAGCTAGGCCAACATTTTCTTATCTTTCTTATCTTCTTATCTTATGTTATCTTTCTTACAGCTATCTTATCTTACAGCTAACAGCTATAAAACGTTGATAAGAGAATCGTTGATCGCTCGCTCGAATGAACGCCCGTCTTCGCACGCTCCCTCGCACGCGTGACCGCCCGGCTCTCCCCTCGGTGTCGCTCGCTCCCCCACGCCTCACTTCCCATGTCATCCAGCAGAAAAGGAAAGAGTCAATCCCTCTCTCGATGTCACATGCGGATCCCCAGTCAAAAATCCTCCGCAAAATCCTCTGCACGGTCTCCACCAATCCCACATCCCCGGCACTTATTGGCTTGCCCGCGCGATGGTGGTGCCCCGGTCTCCATCGGCCACGCTCACCGACCTGGATCCAGTGCAGTTACAACTGCTACTGCAAGATATGCAGTAGCTGCATCTGACCCATTCAAAAAGCCACGGATGGCTAGGATCAAAGTCATAGTTTCTTCTCCTTCTCTCCCCATGGCTGTCCTGCTGTTAGACTCTGTTTCTTTTAGAAGAAATTATAAAGAGCAGAGAAGAGAATGCATACATCTTATAATCCAATTAAATAGAACAAAGCTGCATGTGTTTGCTGCAATTTGAGAGCTTAATACAAAAGCTTGCATATACAAAAGACATGCTAAACTGAGATCCTTTTCTATACACCAAGGTTCTCTATTTCTAATTTCATATACAAAAGCTTGCATCAACCATCAGCAGCCTTGCATCCACAAAACAGAGTATGATTAATGGGGAACCTTTTGCACATAAGAAGGTTCTCTTTCCCATTTCATATAAAAAAATTGTATCACCCAATTGAAGCCATGCCTTCAGTACACAGCCTGCAAAAAAAATAGTTTAGAGATTATAATTTGTCAAGTCAATTGAACTTATATAATTGACCTATACTTACACTAAAGTTTTGCTAAAATTCCCAGCCATCTATCCCTTCCAAGGAGTAAGGATTGCTGACATCTTGAACAACATTTGAACTCTGAAAAGAGAGGGATACAGAGACCAAAATAAAGATTGAGAAAACAGATATGAAAATATCAAGTTATTGTGAAAGCACAGAATGTTATTTTCATGGAAAAAGATAGATGTAATAAGCATACCATAAGAATTTGGGTAAAACTAGAAATTGATTCATATGCTTGTGATTCTGGAACACGACTTCCATCTTCTTGTTGCACAGGTTTGCTTGTATTCTTCTTGTTCCCTTTGTTTTTCTTTTTCTTCTGAAATTTTTCAGTCCAAGATTTCTTTCGTTTTGATCCACCTTTTGGCTTTTCTTTCTTCTTTAGACCAGCCACATGTGTATATTGGTCAGGTAAGCTGAATGTTTCTTGAACACTAGAGTTTTCAGCATTGTTAGGAGTTCCTTTGATTTTTGCTTCAACCTGCTTACTAGCAGTATGAAGTGTCTCTTCCACGAGCAAATAACAGTCTTCAAAATCAGCAGCTCGTGAAGCCAATGGAATGAATATTTTGCAAAGATTTTTGTACCGAAGTGTAGCATCTAACTTAGGATTTTCCACTATTTCCCTCCCATTCATATCTTGGATATCTGCCCAAAATATATTAGATATCTGCTCTTCACAGTCTATTTGTATTGCATATTGAAATGAGGGATTCTCCACAACTTTATCTTGAAAATATTTTAGCAAACTTCCAGCCTCACCATACAACATCTCTCTTTGACGTTTAGTGCGCAAATAATTCTTATGATCACGATGGGTGTGCTCGAGGTTAGCTGATCCACCAACATATCGACCAAGAAACTCATGTGCCGCTTTAGGTGCAATACCAGAATCATCAGCCACCTCAATATCAATAGCTTGATACTTACCAATGTTTCTCTGTGACGGCATCAAATGACTAGTTTGAGCAGTTCGGAGAATGTGGTTGTGCTCAATAAACAAGTCATGTACCTTGTAAGTCCTATTTTCTCTTTCAAAAGTAATGCCCATGCGAACTCTACAGCCTGTTCTAGTATGAGTTCGATTACGCTTGCTGACACAGAACTTTTTATTTTCAGCCCGAGAAGCCTCATTTGAACAAACGAACATACTCGATGTTACCAATCCATCAAGAGTACTTGTGTTTGTGTAACACTTTCGAACATCAAAACCAATCCGGCCACCATATGTAACCCAAAAGTCCCAAGCTTCATCGAAACTGCTAAATGTCATACCAATTTGTGGGATCCAAAAAGGAATTGCAGCAACTCTACAGTCATAAATAATGCATTTAGAACATGACCAACAACATTTGCTCATTTGCAGTAGAACTTCAACTATGCAGAAGCTAATAACTAACAAGGCTAACTACAAGACGAGCACAAACCTTGTAGGCGATTCCTCGAGCAGCTGCTGGACGTTATCCATTGCAATGGCATCTATGGCTTCTTCAGCACTCGTCGGCGTCCTCGGTGCTGCTGCAGATCGTAGAGGAGCTTGGGGAGGCTGGACATCACTGGCTTTCTTCATCGCGCCTGTCTTCTTTGGCGCCGGCGCGGACACCTTGGTGCCTCCACGACCGACGGAATGAGAGCGCGGGAGGACAGCAGCTCCAGCACGCGCAGTGCCAGCAGTCGCGACGACGCCTTCATGCTTCGCGGGGGCAGGCGCTGGGACAAGAGACGGAGGAGAAGGCAAGGCAGGTCTGACAGGGCGCACCCAGCCCCGGAGGTTCCATGGCGATGCCGCTCTCTGGCCTCCCTCGCGATCGCCTCGGCTCCGTTCCGAGCAAACAGAAAAAATGGCGTCAAACTTCTGATTTTCCCTCCAAAATAGCAGAGAAGATAGGCATGAGACTAGTAAAGTGGATTGGATGAAACCATCCATGCTTTGCCCTACGATTCGCTATGGACGATCAGGATAGTAGGACTGCTAAAGTTACAGTCGCTATAGCAACTGCACTGGATCCATGTCCCACCCGCTCGGACTGCCTGCTGTAGCGCCGAATTGCCGTTTCCCGACGCTTGTTGTCGCTGCCTATCTGCGGCCCGCCTCCACCTTCCCGCCAGCGGCCGCCGTCCGCCACCTGCCCTCCGGCCCTCCCCGCCTCCACGGTCCGCCGACTGCATGCAGCAGCAGCATCTCTGACGCCTTCGGACAAGCCGAACGCACGGACGCCCAGGTGCTAGGTCCAGCCAGCCAGTCGGCCAGGTCGCCAGCCTCTAGCCCAACCTCCCCTACTCAGTCCTGCATCTGGCTGTCTACACGGTGAGCAATGGCGGATGCAGATCTGGTTGCTTGTTTGATTTTGAATATCAACAGATTGATTCATTTGCCATTCAGTTAGATGAATCACACAATTATCATCAGTTTGATCTAGCTGCGGATAGTATGTTTCATAGTTTTAGACAATGAGAAAAAGGCTTGCATCATTTCAGGCTTGCACTGCTTACGGACGGTTACCGATCGCTGTCTGTCAATCAGGTAACCCTTCAAAGACTGCTTGTGTTCTACCTCTCATCACGCAAATGTTTCATATTGATCTGCAATAGCAAAATCATTATCATGCATGATACAATGTGCATCCTTCATGCATCTTATAGGACACATGTTGATCTGCATTACCAAGACACATGCTCGCAATCTTTGATTTCAGCTTTGCCTTTATGTATCCCTAATTTTGTGCATTGTGTTGTGTTATGCTACAATTAAACTAGCAGTCCTTACATTGATAGATGCCTAACTTGCTCCAAAAATGGAGGATTGCGTATTTTTTTGTCACTGTTCAGAAATTCGGAAGTACCGCTAATCTGATCCCCATATTAGATTACTCAATTTGTGCTGCTACTTATTTGGACTGTAAGAGCACGCAACATGAAGTGATGGGTGTGCTGCTTTGTTGTGGGGAGCCTTTCATGCTTCTTGGCTATATTAGATAATGAGATTTGATGGAGATTAAGTAGCATACCAAAAATTCATCTCTAAAAAAATACATGTGTAGACCAGTGGAATTACACAGGTGACCTGATATTCTAATGGTCTCAAAATCAGTTTACCAATGCAATTTAATGTCCATCTTAGGCCCTGCATTATTGTAATTTGTCATTATAGGCCTTTCAGGATTCCTTAAGACCAGTCCTGCATTATTGTAATTTTTCATAGTAGAATGGAGGATTCATTTAATTGCCAGCTAAGTGCAATACCTCCACCATCTCACCTGAAGCTGTTTTACATTTCTGTTTCAGGGTTTCTCTACTTCAGCTCTGATTTCATTTGTGTTGGCACATGCCAGGCACTCAAGTCTCCACCGCTGCTGCTTTGTGCCGCCGCTGCCACACACCAGGCACGCGGAATCAGGACGCCGCTCCGACATCCGTTGCAACAGATCGCCGATCTCGCCACCTGCAGTCCGCGGAGCCTACAACAGATCGATCGTGGCGCCATCCTATACAGCATCTGGCATTAGTTCCAAGCAGTCAGTTCGATCCCGGTGATCAGGTAATTTCGCCCACCGTTGTTTCATAGTCTCAGACTCAATTTGGTTTTACGCTCAAAGTTTCTTTGTTTTAGTTTGATGGAGTGGTGATAACTATTGTTAACTTTTGCATTATGTGATGCAAACTAATTTGATCATGCAAGTCTCTATGAGTCGGTTGTTCATTGGTCTTTTCATCTTGTCATGAAAATTAACATCATAATTCAGTGAAAATCTGTTCAGAGGCATTCTATAATTCCCCAGTGATAGTTATCACAAATTTATGAAAACAAATGCTATCACAAGTACAGAACCTACTACTAATCTATAAACAGAATCTGGAAACTCTAAAACCTGCACTTGCTGAATAGAAAAACTACTAAAACTATAGAAATAGTATAAAACTATAGCAATCCGACAATAGCAAAAACTGAAAGCAGATGCTACTTGTTCTAAAGCAAAACCGAAAACAGATTTTGCGCTTGTTGCAACTTTGCAAAAAAAACAATTTGTTATGGTTGAGTAGCTTCTTTTTATCACTTATAAGATTTTCAAGTTCACATGGACAGTAGTACGATATAGCTGACTGAGCTGACGGGTTTAACTGTATTATATTGATGCGAACTTGTCTAAATTTAGAATCCTAAAATGGTCAAAATTATTTACATTGTGCAAAATAGGAGAAAGCAATCCTTATATTGACAGATCCCTGGGTTTCACCAAAATATCAGGTTGCATTTTTTAGAGCACTCAGCCATGACAAATGTTAGTTTGGTTTCCAATATTTGCTATACAGGGCTTAGCCCTTAATTAACCATTTTTCCAATTAATGGCACTATAGCATATCCATGGATATCCATGGATTCTAGGCCCATTCTTGTCTCCCATCACTATGTAAAAAGCCTTGCATTTTTGGGTCTTGGTGAAACTGGCCATTGCAACCAGCCTTGACTGAAAAAGGATGCAGCAGCACCTTGCATGGAATTGTATTTTATATTGTGATGCCATCTAAATATTCAGTTTAAACTTTCAACAATATTAATGCTAGCTGAAGTTTCAATCCATGTTCTGCAATTGAAAAAAGAACAATACATAGGTCAGAACTGAAACTCTACTAGCAACCAGCCTTGACTGAAAAAGGATGCAGCAGCACCTTTGCCATATAAATTTGTCTCAACCCAACAACTTGCTTTCTGACCAAACTGAACTTTTGTAATTTCAATCCCTGTAATTTTGCAGGTTTGTTTGGGATTCATGCTAGCTAAAGTTTCAATCCCTGTAATTTCAGTCAAGAAAATTCATATGGCAGCAAGATCTTATTTCATGTGAGAACGTGTGTTGAAGAGCCGACTTCGCCGCCTGTCGTTCACCTCTATCGCGCGCTGCTGTCGCCCAGCCCAACGTCGTCTGCAGCACTGCAGGCTGTCCTAAGGTCAGTCTAGGTGTTGCTGAGCGCCCTACTGTTCATGATATGGTATTTCAAGATTGTTTTCACCCCTGCCTATTGTTCAGGTCCGGCAGTTGTAAGTGGAGTGGTTTGATTGTTGATTTTCAGATTCAAAATCATCGAATGTTATGTGCCATTGATTTATTGATTTTGAGCGGTCTTCTCCTGTCAATTTTTTGGTTTTGTTGTGCTTCTTTTTTTTTGACACAATCTATCTGTTTAATCAATGCATCCATTCACTGCACTGTTCGGCAATTGGTATGCAGAGACAAACAAAACGAAATATAAAGGAGGGAAAGGATCTCAATTCAGCATTTAGGACCATGTGCTCTAATAAGGCTTGACTGCAAGCTGATAGTACTATTGAAATAGTTCAGAGTTCACTGTTCAGTGATCGTTTTCAAATATAAATGGTATCTATGTATACATTGCATTAGATATGTGTCATTCATCGTCGTTAAGCTGTTGAGTGGTTATTCAGTGGTGCGTTTTTTTTTTCCTGTTAGAAGCAAGGAATGACTATGATCCTGAATCTCTTCTCTTTGATATGTCTTCCTGTGTTCTTGTACTCATAGGTTGGAACTGGGTGTGCAGAAATCTTTCTTTCTAACAGGAAAAAAATATTAATAGAGAAGTGCTGCCTTGCAACATGGTGATATTTTGCATCTTGCCTTCCTGTTTTACTCACACACTAATCCAATTGTTGCAGAAGTGTTGAACACATGTTCACTTGATTTCAATACTGATTTTCATTATAGCCTTTAAATGCTAATTGCATTATTCTATTATAGATTCATACGATGGATAATAATTCTCGTGCATCATTGGGAGACAAGACTAACACCTCCAAAGAAGGTAATATAACATCGTACCGAATATTACATGGCATGTACTATGTGTATGTGAACTTATATTAATTCAAAATGCACTGCAATCGATGCTAAAGAACGTAAGAGGGAAAGGGATAGAGCTCGATTGCAACAACAAAAGGATGCGATTAATAAGAGGCGTTGTGAAGCATATCATCAAAGAAAAAAGCAACATGTTATTGGAACTACCGGTTGTAATGCATCCTAACATATTAATATTGTCATGTAGTGATGAATTGACATTTTTTTTTTCTTACAGATATATGTAATGTGTAAAATTTTGTAGATGACGACGCTGCATCAAATAAGGAAAACATTGATCTCGGATGATTGGCTCCATAGGAATGATTCCTATCAGACCAACAATATTATTGATGATAACATGTCCACACGATTATCATGTAATTGAAGATGCCGAAATATTTTAGTTTTTTCAAAATGATATTGCAATAATATAACCCAATATAGCTAATGAATGTATTTATATGATTACATTGATAGATGAGCCAGAAATGAAGACTATAGAGAAAGAGAGCACTATTGGTTTCACCAATACCCCTATGCCCGGTGTTGATGAAACATGTATGCAAAGTACATCAAAAAGTAACTACAAGAGTGAATAGTACAAAAAAATGACGCCTAGACAGAGAGAAGCAAGGCGTGAGCGCCAAAGGCTGCACAATACTAAATCCAAGCGTAAGGAGGCATTAAAATTGTCTAAGAAAAAATCAAAGAGGCACGGAAGCACACCCTGCACCCAGAATCTATTGCCATGGAGAACCCAATGTATGTTCCTGAGGTTGTGTGGCCCACTGCGGGTGTATCTAGAGCTCATGGGTCCACGATGAAATCTAGTGATTGGGTTATCCCTGAGTCCAGTGCAACACCTCTTTATATTCCTCCACCTCATGAGGAGGCCGGTGATGAAGGATGCGATGAGTTACTTCCTGGCCATATGACACAAAGATCACATTTTCCATCTGGACAAAGACATGCGTTGTTAGCCCATCGTAACATGATGTTTGAGCGTCGCATTGGTTCGAACACAAGGGCATCTAATAAAGATGGTGACTGCATGGCTAAAGACCGAGTGGATGTTAACACACTCTTGTCTCAATCAATCATGACCAACAACGGTAAATACTGATGCCTCATTATCCCATTTAGGTGATCTATATACCATATTATATCTAACCAATCCATGGTCATTCCGTTATTAACAGAAAGGACAGGACCCAACATTCAAGCTGCATCAGCCACACCGACGACACCACTGTTTGATGATTGTGAATGCATGGCTGAAGAACACCTAAATGATAATACACCCTTGCCTCAATCAGTCCTTACCAACAACGGTAAATACTGATGCCTCATTATCCCATTTTGGTGACCTATATTATATACCATATTATACCTAACTCAACCATGATCATTACATGATTATCAGAAAGGACAAGACCTAGCCTTTAGCCTATATCAGCCGCACCGATGACACCACTATTTGATGACAGTGGTAATTTAGACTATTTTCTAACATTCTATAAACTATTTGAACTCATTTGTTTATTTTTACCCATAGTTCTACTAACTCACGTATCTTTGATGGCCATAGACGATGATGATGAGGGAGATATATTTGAAGAGGATGAGGAAGAGGATGAGGGATATTTGTTTGCTGGGCAAGGTATTTGTGCAAAAGACCGAATAGAAATAAAATCTTCCACTGCTTTATCTAAACTACAAGTGAGGCTTAAATGTTATTTCAGATGAGGAAGGTGATGACGATGTCCAAGACAATGACCTTGAGGAAGACATGGCTTATGTCCCTGAATTACCTGACCAATACGATGAGGTGTATAGTAACATGCCCACAGATACTCATATGCTAAAACCTGTCGTAAATTGCGAGCACTGCAATGCGAAAAGGTTTAAGTATGAACCATGTGGGTTCTGTTGTCGCAGTGGAAAGGTCGAGTTCAATGAACCGAACGTACCTGATGAGCTTATGAGGCTTTGGTCAAGTAACGATGTAGATGCTAGGCACTTTCGTAACAGCATTAGATTTTTCAATGGCCATTTCTCTTTTACTTCTCTATATTGTCGCCTCAATGGTGCTACTGTAAGATAGAAAAATAGTGGCATATACACCTTCCGTGCACACGGCCAGATCTATCACAATATAAGGTCATTTGGCAGAGAAGATGGTAAGGAGCCAAGACATTTTGAGCTTTACTTCTACGACGATGATCCAAGCCTTGAGCACCGCTATCGACAATGTCGTGAAGAGAAGTGCCAAAAAGACAAGGAAGTCATTGAGAGGCTTGTGGCCATCCTTCGTGACAACCCATACTCACAACATCTTAGGAGTGTGGACCAGGCTGACAACCTTGAGGACTATCGTGTCACACTAAACCTTGACCAGAGGCTGGACCAAATGAAAGCTCTAGTTTGGTTTTGGTGAATTGATGAAACCCGAAGTGCTAACCTAGTTTATCAAGTGATCATGTGATAGGTAGCATGCTCCAAGTGGTGAAGCAAATGAAGATCATGACATGATGATGGTGATGCCATGGTAATGATCAAGTGCTTGGACTTGAAAAGAAGAAAGAGAAAAACAAAAGGCTCAAGGCAAAGGTATAAATGGTAGTAGCCATTTTGTTTTGGTGATCGAGACACTTAGTGAGTGTGATCACATTTAGGATCGATAGCCGTACTATTAAGAGGGGTGAAACTCGTATCAAAATGCAGTTATCGAAGTGCCACTAGATGTTCTAACTCATTGCATATGCATTTAGGATCTAGTGGAGTGCTAACACCCTTGAAAATGTTTGTGAAAATATGCTAACACATGTGCACAAGGTGATACACTTGGTGGTTGGCACATTTGAGCAAGGGTAGGAAACTTCACCGGTGGAGTGCCCACCCGTAGAGTGCGGACAGTCCGACGGTGCCACCGACGCCCTAGACAGAAAAGACTGAGGTCACTGTAAGTGACCAGACGCTGGCCTCGGTTGGACCGGCGCGTCCGGTCAGTAGAAGCAGCGAAGACGCTAGCGTCGGTCTCTGACCAGACGTTGCGTCACTTAGTGACCGGACGCTGGAGAGGTGCGTCCAGTCCTGCTGACGTGGCAGCACACAGGGGAGTCACTGTGTGACCGGACGCGTCTGGTCGAGCATGACCGGACGCGTCCGGTCGTAAAAAGTCGTCTCTGGATGCTTACTGGAAACGACCGGATGCTAGAGCGTCCGGTCACTTTGAGCTGCTGCGTCCGGTCATCACTTGACCATTGAGATCGGGCGATCGACATTTAGAGGGGACACGTGGCACGCATCATGTGACCGGACGCTGAGGTTCAGTGTCCGGTCAATATGACCGGAGCGTCCGATCACCCCGCGTTGTGCCCAGTGAAGGGGTACAACGGCTCTATTTCGTGAGGCTTCTATTTAAGCCCCATGACCGGCTCAAGCTCACTCTCTTGGCCATTTGCATTGACATAACAACCTTGTGAGCTTAGCCAAAGCCCTCCCACTCATCTCCATCATTGATTCAACATCTTTGTGAGATTGGGAGAGAATCCAAGTGCATTGCTTGAGTGTTTGCATCTAGAGGCACTTGGTGTTCGTATTTCACTGTGGGATTCGCTTGTTACTCTTGGTGGTTGCCACCACCTAGATGGCTTGGAGCAGCGAGGATCATCTAGCGGAGGTTGGTGATTGTCTCCGGCTCCGATCGTGGTAATTGTGAGGGGTTCTTGACCTTTCCCCGGTAGAGAGCCAAAAGGTACTCTAGTGGATTGCTCGTGGCTTGTGTGATCCTCATCTTGTGTTGGTTGTGCGGCACCCTATTGAGGGTTTGGCGTGTGAAGCCAATTAGCGCGTGAACCTCCAAGTGAGTGAATCGCCACAATGAGGAGTAGCTTGCCGGCAAGCAAGTGAACCTCGGTAAAAAATCATTGTGTTCATCAATTGATTCCGATGTGATTGGTCTTCATTGATATTGATTCTTATGATTGATTGGTTCACTCCTCGACACGGCGGTATAACTATCTTGCTCACTCTCTTTGTATTACCGCAAACTAGTTACCAAGCTCTTTAGTGTAGCTAGTTGTGAGAGCTTGTTAGTTTGGTTAGTGTGGCTCTTTAGTTAGCCTTTGAGAGCACACTAACTTAGTGTAGTGACATAGCTATTGTGTGGATAGAAACTATATCAACTAGAATTGTGGTAGGTGGCTTGCATTTTTGGTAGGCTAGCGTAACACTTGCTTCGCCTCATAATTGTCTAACCGGTTTGCTAAGTGTTGTTGTAAAAAATTTTATTAGGCTATTCACCCCCCCCTCTAGCCATTAGGACCTTTCACCAAAGAACATACAATGTGCCGTCAACTTCAGAGGTGGCTGCTGTTTGGATCGAGGGATACGAACTCCTTGGTCAGTTCTAGAATAGTGTTGTCCTACATGGAAAAGATAGAAGCAGACATGGCATCCGCTCATATCATGGATGTTATGATGCTCTTTCATACCCACTATTCTTCCCTAAGGGTGAGCTTGGGTGGCACATGGATATTCTAAAGAAAGGAGTTAGTATGGAAGAAGTCATCAAGTACCGTGACCTACAGAAGGCTCGTAGTGGGTCAGAAGAAGAAACAGGTTTGTTATTCTTCTTATCTAAATACTTCGCATACATGCATCTTAGTGGTTATTCTACAAACAACTCTAATTCATGGCTATTTTTTGTAGACTCCCCTGGTAGACTATGCGTGTCTATGTGTGACTACTACTGCTACAAGTTTCAGATGCATCTAGGAATATTTAACCCCATACTGTACGACAAGCGTCTATTCCGGCAGTTTATAGTTGACACGTACATCAAGATCGAGAGTTCTCAATTAGATTATATACGCAACCATCAAGATGATATTAGGGCCGACCTCTACCAAGGATTGGTTGATAGCCTACATGCTGGTGAAGGTAGAGCAGAAGTTGTTGGAAAGCGAACAGTGATGCCTTCATCTTTATTGGAGGCCCATGTGACATGAGGCATTAGTACATGGACACCATGGCTCTGATGTGGAAGTTTGGTAAACCAGACATCTTCCTCACTATGACATGTAACACGAACTAGGATGAGATCAAGCGTGAACTCTACCCTGGCCAGACGCCACAGGATTGTCCAGATCTTGTTGTTCGGGTCTTTAGAGCAAAACTACAAGAGCTAAAGGATAGGCTACTAAAAAAGGATATCCTTGGAAAGGTTTGGGCACATGTTTATGTTGTGGAGTTCCAAAAGAGGGGTCTGTCGCATGCACATTTTTTGCTAATCATGGATAGGAAGTACAAGATCACATGTCTAGAGCAGTATGATCGTCTCATTTCAGCTGAGCTCCCAAACAAGAAGAAGTACCCAGTCTTGTACAAGATGGTTACCAAACATATGATGCATGGCCCTTGTGGAGTGCTTAATCGTGATTGTCCATGCACAAAGGGTCATGATTCTTGCAAGAACCGTTACCCTAGACCTTTCTGCGACATCACAGTAGATGGCAAGGATTCATATCCAGTTTACAAACATCGCGAAGATGGCCGAAAATAAAAAGTTCGTGGACACGAGCTTGACAATAGATGGGTCATGCCTTACAACCCATATCTCCTCCATCTGTTCAACTGCCACATCAAAGTTGAGGCATGTGGGAGCATCAAGGCAGTCAAGTATCTATTTAAGTACATTTACAAGGGTCATGACCGGGCGTCTATGGCTGTGAGAGACCCTGACAAGGAGGCTAGTGATGGTAACGTTGATGAGATCAAGCAGTACATAGATGCTAGATGGGTAACCCCCCAAAAGCCTTGTGGAGGATATACGGTTTTGATTTGAGTGATAGGTACCCTTCTATTTTGTCCTTACAGCTACATCTTCTAGATATGCACATGGTGTCATTTCACCGGTGCGAGGGGATTCGACGAGTGATTGATCGTCTAGGTACTGAAAAGTCAATGCTTACAGTGTACTTCGAGAAGAACAGGGCAGATGAAACAGCCCGAGGTATATTATACTGGGACTTTCTCGAGTTCTACACTTGGCAAGCACATGGCAAAGTTTGGCAAAATAGGGTACATCGTGATACATTACGACAGACTAGAAGAATTGTGTCTGCCAATCCAGCCGAGGGGGAGCGTTACTATCTTAGGGTTCTCCTAAACCATGTGACAGGTGCAACCTCCTTTGAGTGTCTAAGGACCGTTGACGGCAAAATCCTACCGTCCTTATGTGAAGTTACAGAAAGAAGGGGCCTAATCGAAGAGAACAACACACCGGATGAGAGTCTTATTGAGATAACCGATTGGATGATGCCATATGCACTACGAAGGCTCTTTGCAACAATATTGGTATTTTGTGAGCCCAGCGATGTGTTTGGACTATGGGAGAAACACAAGGCCACAATGTCGGAGGACTATAGGCGCAATAATCAATCCACCTTCATGGTGGAGCAGATGGTCCTCATAGATATTCGAAAACTGCTACAATCAATGCAGAAGGATATAAAGATGTACCCACTTCCTGATATCGACGACACATATGATGTCTCTTGTGATATTCCTAGAGAGATTTTTGAGGAGGCTAGCATTGAGGCTAACAAGGATGATATGGCTCTTTTAGACACCCTTAATGAGGAGCAGCGGGCTACATACAATGAGATCATGTCCTCGGTTGATACCGAACATGGGGGTCTCTTCTTTGTGGATGGTCCTGGTGGGACCGGAAAAACTTATCTGTACAAATCACTTCTCGCTACTATACGCAGTTAGAAAAAGATTGCCCTGACAACAGCTACATCTGGTGTCGCATCCTCACTAATGCCTGGTGGTAGAACCGCCCACTCACGCTTCAAGATTCCCCTCACCATTGATAATGGGGCCTTTTGCACCTTCACGAAACAGAGTGGTACTGCCAAGCTACTTCAAGCATCATCTCTCATTATTTGGGATGAGGCTAGCATGACAAAGCGGCAGGCTATCGAGGCGTTGGACAACAGTCTCTGTGATATAGTGGACCGACTAGAGTTGTCATTCGGAGAGAAGACTGTGGTGTTCGGTGGAGATTTCAGACAGGTTCTTCCCGTTATTCGAAGAGGGTCGAGGGCTCAGATAGTTGGTGCCTCGATGCGGATGTTGTACCTTTGGGATTCCATGTGACATTTAAAACTGGTGCGCAACATGAGGGCAAAGAGCGACCTATGGTTTGCAGAATACTTATTGCGTGTCGGTGGAGGATCTGAGGAGGTGACTATTGATGATGAAATCCGTCTTCCTCATGATATATGCATACCGTATACCGGGGAAGATACTGATCTTGATACTCTAATTGATTATATATTCCCTAACCTCAACGCAAATATGTCAAGCAAAGATTATATTACATCTCGAGCGATCTTATCTACGCGAAATGACTGGGTTGATATGATTAATATGAAGATGATATGTCGTTTTCACGGGGATGAGATGGTGTACCATAGCTTTGACTGTGCGATGGATGATCCACACAACTACTACCCTGAGGAATTTCTTAACACTTTGACACCCAATGGTCTACCTTCACATGTGTTGAAGCTGAAAATTGGTTGTCCGGTCATATTGCTTCGGAACATTGACCCTACAAACAGACTTTATGATGGTACCAGGCTTATCATACGGGGGTTCCAAAAGAATACCATAGATGCAGAAATTGTGTTAGGACAACACGTTGAAAAGCGGATTTTTCTGCCTCGCATACCTTTATGCCCGTCGGACGACGGGATGTTTCTCTTTCCAATTTAAGCGAAACAATTCTCTTTTTGGCTTAGCTTCACAATGACCCTTAACAAGGCACAGGGGCAGACTATCCCTAATGTCAGGATATACTTGTTGGAACCAGTGTTCTCGCACGACCAATTGTATGTGGCGCTATCAAGAGTTACGCAAGATCGAACATTAGGATCCTAGCCGTGCCGGCTGCTAAGAAGGACATGAACAAGGGGAAAGGAAGAAAGAAGGGGAAGAAGAAACCAACAAATGATATATTCACAAAGAATATCGCATATAAAGAGGTTCTAACTCCATGAAAGTGGTAATGCATCACACGTCGATTCATATTATTTTGGGATATCAATAGTACTTTAAATTTAAAAATTAACAAACAACTTATATGTAGGATACTTCTAACTACAGCTTGAGCCATATATATGCTTCAGCTGCAAGAAGTCAGACGACGCATCTTGGACTTGAAAATCTTCGAGATCATCTTTGATTGGTGACCAGCTGGAGCTTGTTGTCCATGCAAAACACGTTCTCATATATATATATATATTATCTTGGTATTATGTGTTCCCGTTATAACGCACGGACATTTACCTACTACAAAAAAAAAATGGGGGCTGCTAATAACAAATTCTAGCACTTCCTATATTGAACCATCCATGCGTGTGTGTGTGTGTGAATCATCGATTGGATCAGAGTTTAACACGTGGTTTAGAAACAGAATTTAACACGATGTCAGGTTTGTCATTGAGTCGAGTACCCAGGCCATAGGCCCATACTCGTAGCCCGTAGGCTTGATAGCGAGTTGGTAGCGGATTAATGTCGATGTAGCAGATCACGGACAACCTATGCTATTGCGGATGCTAAGTTTCTATAACAACATATGATAATTAAATGTAAGTTTAAGCATATATATCGTGAATAATGGATATAAATAGACATTAAACTATACTCAAAGAACTGATGTCCCGTATACTTAAATTTAATGAAAAAACATGATGTTTCACATATTACATATAAATCATGATATATCAGAGTTTATAAAGAAATATATTATGTGAGTCATGAATAGTTCATAAGACCATCATTCGTTATTAATATAAAAAAAGATAGCAACCTCATCAGCCTAATGGCCACTTAAACCTTCTGCATATCTTAAGTGGGCTAGCATTATTTATTTGCATACCGCTATGCAGAATTACTGACCGCTATAGCGGCCTACCAACTCAAATTTTCGGAAGCTAAATTCCAACTTGCTAAATGTAGTCCGCTACGTGGTAGGAGACCGCTAAGCCATTGCGGCATAACAACAATTTAATATTCCTAATCCAAATTATAAGACGTTTTAACATTCCTAGATACATAGATTTTCTATATAACTAGAGATACACTTATGTAAAAAAAAATTAATGGATCTAGAAAAACCAAAATATCTTATAATTTGAAATAATGGATGGAGTACCTCGGTTCAAACACGTCAAGAGTCCTCCTTGACGAGGCTTTTATTACTGTTTCACCAATTTAATTTAAAATCTTGCTATGTACACATAAAAATAGTTTGTGAATTCATAACCAAATAGAAAACGAAACCTGAAATAGTTTTAACCTAGAAACCGAGCCAAGAAAAAATAGCTTTCCCCAAAACCTGAGGCCCTAGATCACAAGTTCAGAGTCATCTCTCCCAAGCCCACATGGCACCTAGACACTTCAAATGCCCAAGCGCGTCGACCGATGGATAGGCCCCACACGAAAAGTTCCGATTCAAAAATCAAAATGACTGGAAAACTTCCGAAAATTTTGGAAACTCTCAAAAGTCAAAAGGTATACTAATATGTAATACTAGTAGAAGATTAAGGTGTCGTTTGATTTTGAGAATCTGGATAAAAAAATCCTAACAGTTTTCTTTGATATTGAAATTCTAAAAATATGTAAGATAAAATCCCTATAAACTATAGCCTGTTTGGATTCTCAAAATCAGGAGGATCCAAATGGGTCCAAAAAAATCTATAACATTAGAAATTGGGAGCTGCTAATCTTCAGGCGCCTAAAAATCGGTTTCCTTTCATGCGACAGTTTTCCACCGTTCGATGAATATCCGACGGATCTCAGGCAGTCACTATTCATCTTCCTCCACTAGCAGTTTGGGAGTGAGTTTTGGGCACCAGAGATACTCTAAGAATCTCAATTTTAGGGAAGATTAGACCATAGTCCATGAACAGGCAGATCAACAAGTAGCTCTCGAACACCAAGGAACTGAGATTAGAGACGCTAGTACAATGTTCTGTAGGGCCTTCCTCTCTTCTTCCTACCATTTGCCATCCGTGCAGGTGCAAACAAGCTTTCCAGTAACCATTATAAATTGATCTGCCTTTTTAAAAAAAATAGACAATCAACACATATTGCAAGATATGCGTCAATGTTGTAAATATTGTTTCTGCATGTTTCGTGACGGATGTTGTATGAAACATTAAGTACATGTTGAGGCGAGAATTTTGTCGTCCTAGAGTCGATGACATAATTATTTTTTATACATATTTTTTATTTTGCAAGAGCTGATTTTGATACCCCAGAAGTGAACTTTGGATGTTACGATGGAACGGATTACTAATAATTTTTGTTATCTTTTTTCCAATGAGAAATTCCTCCAGGCACTAGTAAGTTCAGAAAAAAAAATCGATGCGAATATCACTAACGGATCTGAACCTGTTGGACGGAGTAGTGACTGACGTGAATCGGTCTGGAAGCAAGCAGGCAGCCCTAGGTCCGCCTGTCGCACGGGCTAACCGAATATGGGCCAGACAAGAACGCATCACCAATCTGACGACGGTCCAGCAAGCATATCAATCGTTCGGGCCTCCTAACCGTTAGGAATGGCCCAAGATGAAATTTCAAGAAGTTAGGCTCATGATGGTTGTGGCTCAAGTGATGGCGAACACTACACTGCTACAAACTCTCCGCTTAGCTCCCTCCTTCCCTCCGGCCTGCTGCCCACATTCCAAACCTTGGCCCCTGCCCTTCGCTCCCCAGTCTCCATCCTCCCGCCGCCACCGCCACCACCACCATGTCGACCTTCTACTAGGAGTACAACAACCATGATGCGTGTTCGGCGCTGGCCTTCCTTAGCGTCTGCATTCTAAGCCAACCTCGATAGACCCCACCCCCACTCCCACTCCCACTCCCACACCAGATTACGGATCCTCCTAGGACAACAACACGGACGAAGGGTGGTCCGACTTCGAGATGTCATCCGCCTCCTCGGCGGCCATTTCGGATGTCGGCGGCTCCGACGACGACGACCTTGAGGCCACCCCACCCATTTCCGACGTCATGCTCCCCACCACCCATCCCTGGATGCGTACGGCACGGCCGGCCCTGAGGGCGGGCAACCAGGGCGGCCGCCCTGGCCCCCAATCCCACGGGCCCAACCCTAGGTATACACTCATTATGTAGCTGTATCGGTATATGGCTTGGTTGGCTCGTTAAGGCTCACACCAGCCTAGCAGATTGGCGTTCGAGATTTGTCTATCGACTCTGCGACTGTGACTTCTCATCTCGAAACCAAATCACAAATCCCGAACACAATACAACAACTACGTCGCGATCACCCAACTCAACGACGACGACGCGGTGGGCGGCCAACTCGGAGTGAGACTCCAATGAGGCGTACGTAGCTTCATATGAACTAGGTATGCACTAATATCCGAAGTCCCCCAAACCACCCCCAACAGGCTATGCTAGCACCCGGACGTCCGGACAGGACGCCCGCGCAGCCCACCCCCTTGCGCTGATGTTGATTTTTATTCTCGCCCCACACGCACACCCGCCCAATCGCAGCGCCCACGCGTCTAGACGAATCGCCTTCAGCTCACCGAGGCACATTCTCGGCGCCCGTGCCATGCCACCATCACTCCCTGCGCCCATTGACTCTCCAAACAATATGAAACATGTGAAACATGAAACATTTAAATGCAAAATCTGTATGAAGTGGATAAAACGTTTAAAACATACACTTGCAACATATGTGTGAAACATATGCAATATCAGATAAAACACTTGCAACTTGACACCATGAAAACATGCACTGCAACATAGGACTGAAACAGCTAAAACATTTCGTACATATTCTTGCAACATACGTGTGAAACATGTGCAACATCCAGATCAGAACGCTTGTAACATACGTCTGGACAAATGAAACATTTTGAACAACACCTCTGAAACACTTGCAACATGCCTCTAAAACACTTGCAATATGTGCAACATCCATGATCTACTTTTGCAACATCCATATGAAATAATTGCAACATACCTCTGAAACACTTGCAATATGTGCAACATTCTTGATCTACTTTTGCAACATTCATATGAAACAATCAACATACCTCTAAAACGTCTGAAATACTTGAAACATATGCTTGCAACATGCGCTTCCATCGCAACATCTCCTTGCTGAAGTCGTGCATCACGGTGGCTATAGTGTCGTTCATGTGTTTTTGTTCTCGAATACCTAAAAGAGTTCCATGGTTCATGTGTACATAAGGGCCCCAAATTTTTTTGTTTTGCCCTGGGCCCCTAAAAATTCAGGACCGGCCCTGGCGTACGGCGATGACTATCGTGACGCCTTCTCTCAATGATCACCCCCGTGTCGGCGATTTCGGAAGACGGCGTCGACTACATCAGCCACCTCCCGGACATCCTCCTCAGTGACATCGTGTTGCGTCTCCCCCACAAGGAGGCAGGTCGCACCACAGTCTTTTCTACTCGTGTGGCCGTAGATGAAGCTCGAGAGCATCACGGACAAGGATCTGCGTCCATCACGTTGATCGAGGACCATCGGTGGGCTTCGTTGCTCAGTACTGTCATGTATTGTCTTGAGGCTCACCAACAACATCTGTGCCAATCATATCCTTTGGAGGATGTGTCGAGGAGCTCTGACAGCTGATAATGCTCCTCAACCAAAAGCAAGTGGGGATCTTGTTCTCATTCACAATCCTTTAACATTTGGTGTTCCTCTCCCTAACGAGATTCCTAGCGGCTCCAACCTTCACCTACTCCATCTTGCTTTTGAAAATTTCCTGTTGTGACCATGGTTTTAATTAACCTGCTATAGCTTTTTCTGACGGACTACCGCTATGCTATTGCCAATTATTTTACTATTGTCGCTAATGATATTTTTTTGCTTTGCTAAACACCGTTATTTAGTTTAATTATGATATATTTTTAGCACAATAATTTTGATTGTCGTCCCTTAGTCTATATGACTATAATATATATCTCTCCTTTTAGGTTCTTTACTTAATTAATGATGTAATAAACTTTTAAATAATTATTGAAGTGTTGAGTATTGAGTGTTGATCACAACAGTACGTTGATCGATCTGATGAATGATAAATAGTATGTTGGAACTAATTGTTCGAATAGAGGAGGGAGGAGAGAGCTTGACGATGGAGAGAAACACACTAGTATTTTGAACAAGGAAAAATGAGTGGAAGGTGAGGTTCCTTGCCCTCATGCCCTTGGCCACTAATATAGGCAATGGCTACTTACAAGTGGCCCCTTGGTGGGTTGGATTTCACATGACACACTACTTAGCTGCTAGTTGAGCCTATTCTTGAGAAGATCTGACCCATATACCTTATGGGCTCCGCCAAGAGTAGCCCCTCAGCTATTGGGTTATGAAAGGTACAATATGACCTAATAGATGCTCGTACTAGATGAGGCATGGAGAAAAGAGCACGCACATGACTCTAGTCTATATAAGTGCTAACTCAGGAAGCTACTAACTCCAAGTGCCTCGATGTCGTCCTCCCTAGTATCTTCATATTTGGCCTTTGGCTTCCTCGGTCGCTTCTATGACATGGATTGTTAGCTTCGCTCGACGTGCAGGTCTTTGCCTCTGGGACCTTCTTAGCTTGTAGATCTTTGCCTCTAGGACATTTTCGTTGCATAGATCTTCATCTTTGGAACATTCTTTACGTGTAGATCTTTGGAAGTCGTCAATGAGCCCCTCGAGCTAAAGTGGTCGAGAAAGGTAAAGTAGTCCTCAGTGCCAAACGAGTTGATGTAGCCCCTCAAACTCGGCGATGAAGGCTAGTTGTCGTAAACGTTGATGCCAAAGGTATTGACAAAGGCTCTTGAGTCATCATACTAGCCAAAGATGATAGGGAAGCCCCTCCTACTAAAGTGTTGGTGGAGACGCCAAAGATGTTAGCGAAGCCCCTCATGCCAAAGTGTTGGTAGAGACGAGTCGTCGTGGACGTCGAAGATGTTAGCGATCGTACTGAGGGTCCGTTGCGTCATAAAAAAATTACTCGCTACTCACAAAGTAAACATGTATCTGGCTTCTTGAAAAAACAAACTTTCATCATAAATATTTATGAAATATGATAAGTATCATAGTTAAAGCATATTTCATTAATAAACATATATTGTTGGTAATTTTTAATAACAGGCCAAGTGACATTCAAAATACTGGCATGCCCAACTTTTGAAACCAAATTTAGGCCATTAACTAGTCAGATTTCTATATAATTTTCTAAACGAACGGCCACTTAATGAATTATATGTTTTTTGTCGTATTGTAATGTTGATGAAACGTGCCTTTCTAATACAACAAGATTGTTTTGAACATATTCCGTTACATGAACTCTTTGGGTTTTTCTCATCTGGGATGGGAGGATGGCAATATGCCATGTAATAACCAGCTAGGCCAACATTTTAACAAGAAAAAGGTTGGGGCTGCTAATAACAAATTCGCTAACACTTCGTAGTATTTGAATCGTCCATGCGTGTGTGCGAATCACCCATAGGATCAGAGTTATGTCAGTTTTTTTTGACAACAATACGATGTCAGGTAAAGGCCCCGTTCGCTTCGCTAAAAAAATCAAGCGAAACACTGTTCCGGTGATTTATTGTGAGAGAAAACACTGTTTTGGCTAAAAAACAAGCTGAAAAGTACGGATTATAAGAGAAATGAACAAGACCCTGTCATTGAGTTGAGTAACCAAGCCATTGGGCCTGTAGCAGTAGGTTGGATTGGAACTCCACCGCTAGTTCAAATCAGCGCGGGCTGGTCAGAGATTAATGTCGAAGTAGCTAATCGTGGATAGCGGCCGTTATTGCGAACACTAAATTCCAATAACGTCATATAATAATTATACGTAAATTTAAGCATATATACAGTGAATAATGGGTATAAGTAGACATTAAACTGTAGTCAAAAGAACTGATGTCCCATATACTTAAATTAAGAAAAAAAACATGATATTTCACATGTTACATACTATAAATATATAAGAGTAAAAAAAAACAGATTATGAGAGCCATGAATAGTCATAAGTCAATCATTCGTTATTACTGTAACGAAAAATAGCAACCACATCGGTCTAATTAAAACTTCTGCATATCTTAAGTGGGCTAGGATTATTTATTTGCTGCATATCATACCACGCTATTGCAATTGCTATGCAGAATTACAACTGCTATAGCGGCTGACTAACTCAATTTTTCGCAAGCTAAGTTCCAACTTGCTAAATGCAGTCCGCTACATGGTAGGAGACCGCTACCGCTATTTGTGGCTGCAATAACCGCTATTTAGTACTTCCTTTGATTCAAACTATAAGACGTTTTGATATTTCTAGATATATATAAATTTTGCTATATATCTAGATATATACTTACATAATAAAAATCAATGATCTAGAAAAATCAAAACGTCTTACTTTGTTTCAAACACAAGTCTCCTCGACACGGCTTTTATTACTGTTTCACCAATTTAATTAAAGATCTTGCTAAACGTGCACCATAAAAATAGTTTGTGAATTCAAAACCAAATAGAAAATGAAGCCTAAAACTGTTTTAATCTAGAAACCGAGCCAAGAAAAAATAGCTTTCCCTGTAAGCCAAAACCCAAGGCCCTAGATCACAAGTTCAGAATCATCTCTCCCTAACCCACACGGCATAGATATTTCGGGGGTGTATGGATGTGAGGACTCCTTGTCACATCCGACGTTCGGATGCTAATTAAGAGGACTAAATATAAATTAATTATAAAACTAATTGCATAAATAAAGATTTTTTTCGAGACGAATTTATTAAGCCTAATTAATCTATCGGTAGCACATATTTACTATAGCACCATATTGTTAAACCATAGACTAATTAGGTTTAATAAATTTATCTCATAAATTAGTCTCCATCTGCACAATTAATTTTATAATTAAAACAAACACCCTCTTCAAATGCTCGACCCAAGCGCGTCGACCAACGGATAGGCCCCACATGAAATGTTCTGACTCAAAAATCAAAATAACCGGAAAACTTCTGAATTTTTTTGGAAACTCTCAAAAGGTATACTAATCTATAATACTACTATTAGTAGAAGATTAAAAGATATATCTATTACTCCATTCGTTCATAAAAAATGTAATTCTTGCTTTTCGATGAGTCATTAAGTTAGAACTTTAACTCAAAATTATATAAAGAAATACGAACATTCATAATGCAAAATTAGCATCATTAGATTAATCATAAAATATATTTATAATAAATTTACTTAGAGACATAAATATTAATACTATTTATTATAAACTTAATCAAATTTGAGTTACTTTGATCGATATTATCTTATAATTATATTCTTTTCTTCTGATACTAGAAATTACGTGCTCCACTTCTCCAGAAAAAGCGATTGGCGGTCTATTCAGCTTCGGCGCCGCCCAGTTCTCCCACTCCCGGGGCCGCCAAAATTCCCCTCCCCGATTCTCTCGTGCTCCCTCTCGACCAGTCGACCGCCACCGCCGCCTCCTCACGTCCCGCCTCCGCCGGCCTGTCCCCGGCTCCCCGCCTCCTCCTCGCTTCTCGCCTCCGCTGGCTTGCCCCGGCCGCCCCCAAAACCCTAGACCCCAGCACAGTCCGCAGGCGTAGCAGCAGGCTGCGGCCGCTGCCTCGCCCCGATGCACCGCGGCTTCGAGGAGATCTCCGACGACGAGTGGTCTAATCGCACCTTCGAGCCTTCGCGCGTCCTCAAGCACCCCAACCAGCGGCCCTCGCAGCCTCCGCCGCCGATCGATTCATTCGCCTACAACCCCAAGGCTTGCTCCGCCGCTGGCACCAGCACCGCAACTGTCGTCCTCTCGGACGACGACAGCGACTTCGGCCTAGGCGCGGACGGGGGTTCCCGCCGCGCCGCGAAGAGCCAGCGCGTCCTCAAGCGCCCGCATAACGGGCCCCCTTCGCGGCCTTCTCCGCCAGTTAAATCGCTCCGCCGCAATCCCCAACCCTCCAATGCCGCTGCCGCCTTTGGGGTCTCCGACAGCGAGGACGATGACTTCGTCCTTACAGACGATGACTTCGATCGTCCTACGTCGCCTCTGAGGACGTCAAGCCTTCGCCGCAAAGGGAAGAGCCAACGCCCCCTCAAGGGTCCTCAGCTCAAGCCCCATTCGCGGGCTCCTCCGCCAGTTAACTCTTTCAGCCATAATCCCAAACGGTCCAAATTCGCCGCTGATGTGGGGCTTTCCAACAGCGAGGACGACGAATTCGACCTCACAGAAACGTCAAGCCTCCACCGCAGCGCAAAGAGACAACACGGCCAGAAGCGTTCACAGCACAAGCCCCATTTGCAGGATCCTCAGTCCTTTGGCTCGTCTCGCCGCAATCCGAAACCTTCCAAGGCTGCTGCCACCACATGGCTATCTGACAGTGATGATGATGACTTCGACACCACGGACAATGAGTTTGACCTTCCAGCTTCGCCCTCGAGGACATCGCGCCCACGCCGCACTACCAGTCGCCGGTTGACGAGTTTTGCCATTGACATCTCTGAGGAAGACGAAGAAGACCTTGCTGATGATGACTTTGACTACCAAGACCCAAGGCCTCCCCAGCAACGTCCCTCTGGCCGCCGCTTTGTGATCGGGGACGATGATGACAGTGATGTGCCTGTAGCTGTGGAGGATGATGATGGGGTGAATTGGTCGGAGCTGGAGAAGGAGGACGAAGATGAGGGCTACAATGGGGAGAGAAGTGTAAATGTGGAGGAGCCCGAGGGAGATGTGGTGGGAATGGCATTGCGCAAGTGTTCACGCATCTCGTCAGATCTGCGCAAGGAGCTTTTTGGTTCATCAGCGCGGGATTGTGAAAGCTACGCCGAGATAGACGCTTCCACTTGCCGTATTGTTACTCAGGTAAATTGTATGCTACTCTGGTACATGTTATTTAAGTTTTTTCTTTTGAGACGAAAATTAAGGGTTTTGGATAACAAATGTTTTGAACCAATGGGATTTGTGAACGCTGGAGCAGGAAGACGTAAATGCTGCATGCACAAGTGAGAAGTCAGGGCTTGAGCCTGTGCTGAAGCCGTATCAACTTGTGGGCGTCAATTTCCTTCTCCTACTGCATCGGAAAAGCATTGGCGGAGGTGAAGTTTTTTATGCATTGAGCAGCTGAACTTGAGCACTCTCAATTGCTCACAACATTTTTGTCAATGGTGTAGCTTGTGATCATTGTCAGAGAGCATCCTGTTGTTTCTGCATCTGTTGCCTTCTGCAATAAGCAGTCCTGCATTTGCTAGTTCCTTTTCTACACTGATGTAGATTATGTGAGTAGCAATCACATTGGTGAAAATCATTTTGATTGAAAACATTTTAATAGTACCTTCTGGTTCTTTTAGCATCATCAGTTTTTTTATCAGGGAAACTATTAGGGGAAGCTCCTACTGTTGTATCATGCATGTTATGTTGAATTGATGCTAGGGTGCATACTGCATACATAGATGTGTAACTAGTGATCAACTTGGACATTATCTTCTAAATGCCTCTCCTTAGGTGTCGCCTGTCATGGAGTTCCATAGGGCATTGGAATGCCCCACCCCCCCCACACACACACACACACACACACACACCCCACACACACACATTTTTGTTCAGTTCAGTCAGTTTATAAGATTACTGTCAAACCTTAGTTTTTTTTTTCTATTATGTATTCATTTTAAGGAAAGCGGTATGCCACTCGTTATTGTGTGCTACATGTTGGAGTACCATATCCTAACAATCATACTTACTATTGATTTGCTATGTTTTATCATTTACACAGTGCACAAAAACTAGATTATTCATAATTCATTTAAATATATCTCTCCTCTTTGTTTTAACAGCAATTTTGGCTGATGAAATGGGTCTTGGGAAGACAGTGCAGGTAAGCAACCATGGTAGTAGCCTAACATGAATCCTAAATGATTGTTGTATTATTCCAACTGCATTCTACAGCGTATTATGTACTCTCTGCATTCCAAATTATAAGACTTCTTGACTTTTCTAGATACATTGCTTTAACTACGCATCTAGACATAGTGTATATCTAAGTGCATAGCAAAATCTATGAACCTAGAAAAGCCAAAACGTCTTATGATTTGGAATGGAGTATTATCTTTGCAAGTTCATACGTGTTATTCAACTGTATTGTGTTGAAATATAAACTTGGATGATTTATTTGTCTAAATATTTTATCGCTGTGCATAGTTACCGTAAAACATTGTCTGATTAATGTATACACCATCGCTCAGGAAGAAGATTAGAACACACCATTTGTTGGATGCTGCATAATAGAGCACCAATTCATTTTTCTTAGTGTTTGAAATTTTTTTCTTTTGTTCCTGCAGGCTGTCACTTATCTTACTCTATTACGGCATCTATATAACGACCCAGGACCACATCTGATAGTTTGCCCAGCTTCCGTGTTGGAGAATTGGGAAAGAGAACTCAGGAAGTGGTGCCCTTCGTTTTCTATCATCTTGTTTCATGGAGCTGCAAGGACTACCTACTCAAAGGAATTAAGCTCCTTAGGCAAGGCTGGCTGTCCAGCTCCATTTAATGTCCTCCTTGTTGGCTACTCACTTTTTGAAAGACGGAGGTTTGGAGTGACTCCTTTTGCATGATACAGCAGAATGTCATATTCAGAACATTGAAAATTTATTTATTATTTAAAACATTTATGTAGTGCTCAGCAAAAGGATGATCGTAGGGCCCTCAAAAGATGGCAATGGAGCTGTGTTTTGATGGATGAAGCGCATGTTCTGAAAGATAAGGGTAGCTTCCGATGGAGAAACCTGATGGCTGTTGCGCAACATGCTCGCCAAAGGCTAATGCTGACAGGAACTCCTCTCCAAAATGATTTGCATGTAAGTCTTTTTGACAAGTGTTTGGTTGATGGCAGTCCATTCAACATAAATCCTGTACAGAACTTTCTGGAAACAAACATGTATAATATATGGCTAGGGAGAATTCAGAAAAATGTGCACAGTTAAACTTCACAAAGTAATAAAGTGTGCACCAACAGCCATTCAACAAGAGATTTCTAACTACTAGCACTGAGTAGCACCTTTTGAGCTATTTCAAGATCATGTAATAAACAAAATAGTGCTCGAAAGCTATACTCCTCTAATACCGATTGTATGTTGCTTTGAACTTGTGGACTTTATCTAAATACAAGATATTCTACAACATTAATGTAGAATTCTACCATTTCTTCTTTCTATCTTATTTATTGAACAAATGCCCAGTGTCAATGTATGAGTTTACATTTTTACATCTGTCATGCGTGTGCCCCAAATAACCTATCAACCAGTGGCATATCCAGGATTTTGCACTAGGGTATTCTGAGAACATTTTTTTGCCGTCCAAGACAGCAAGAAAAAGCTAAGGCCTAAGAATACTAACCAGAGGAGGATGTGAACTTTCACCTCTTACACTCGGACAGGAATGGGCCCAAGTGGCTGAGACGAAGGGCGGAAGTTTCAACTGACGGACTTGCTTGCCTCTGTGCCTGCTTTCTGCGCTGTTGGGTGCTGCCCGCCAGATTCTGCTGCCACTTGCGCCTGCGCTAGGGCTGTGGAACTTGGGTGCAATAGGGGGAACACCAGGCGGCCACTCGGGGAGTTGGCGATGACCGATGATTGTGATAGGAAGGACGTGTTCCCTTTTCCCTGAAGGCCTGAATCCTTGTACCATTGTGGGCTGGTTGATACTTCCGTTTGTGCCTTTTGGACCGGTTGAACAGGACAGTATAGTATACATAATATATATTCGTCTTTTTACAGAAAAACATTGTCATTCCAAGGAATACCCCTTCTGCTGCCCTGCTATCAACCCTCTACCTCTGAAAATATTAAGAGAGGAACCACTAAAGTGCCAGAATAAGTGAAGGGCATTATGACAATGTCCACTTACACTTGAATCTGTGTGCTCAAAGCTATAATGTTTTTTTTTTTAATATAGTAGATATCACTTGAAGTCCTTATTTGCGTCTTGCTCATATGTGCTGTGTTTCATGTTTTTCTTTTATAACATCGACGTGTGCTATCTATCGACATGGCACATGTAATGCCAGTTAAAATTTAAAAAACAAATATGTAATACAATTTTTGTTGTTATTTGAGATTTCCACAATCACTGTTTTTATAGGCACTATTAATGCTTAAAATTCTATTTCATCTTGAAGTATCATGTACCTAAAACTTCTTTTTATGTAGTTGTTCTTGGATTTAATATGGTATGCAGGAGCTATGGTCATTATTGGAATTCATGATGCCTGATATATTTGCCATCGGAGATGTTGATCTGAAGAAGCTGCTGAATGCAGAAGACCGCGAACTAATTTCACGCATAAAGTCCATTTTAGGGCCATTTATTCTTAGACGATTGAAGTCAGATGTAATGCAGCAGCTTGTTCCTAAAATACAACATGTGCGTGACTCTTTTTACACATCAGCTATTAGTTGTGCCTCTTTATTTTTTCAGCCTAAATTCATCTCGTTTGCAGGTTAAGTTTGTCGTCTTGGGCACAGAGCAGTCTAAAGCTTACAAAAATGCCATAGATGAATACCGCGCTGCTTGCCAGGCTCGTAGTGCCAAGTCTTCAGACGACATTTCCAATAATATTGCTGGATTGATTCCAAAGCGTCAAATATCGAACTATTTTACACAGTTTCGCAAGGTGAGCATATCTTATGATGCAAAATTTGAGGAATATGTTTATGGTTATTTTCAAATGTTCTTTCATTGCTCCACAGATTGCGAATCACCCTTTGCTTATAAGGCATATTTATAGTGACAAAGATGTTGATCGAATTGCACGGTTGCTGTACCCTAAAGGTGCATTTGGCTTCGAATGTTCCTTGGAGAGAGCAATCCAAGAGCTAAAGAACTACAATGATTTTGATATCCACCAAGTATTGTTCTTTCTTGACTTCTATACTTCTACCTTATAAGCTGCTGCATTGTCTGTTGTCTTTGTGACTGAATTAACTATATTAGGTCTTGCCATTTGCTTTGTCTCGTCACTCAACCATTGTCCTGTGTTTTATTATTTGGTTCTGGTGCAAAATAATTCAATGTAGGACCGAGTAGTATGTACATGTTGTATTAATGGTTTGCATTGGGCAAAGAATGGTTTTGATTATGAGAAATACACTATTGTCTGAAAGTTAGGGTGTATTTGGTAGAGCTCCCCCTGCCCCCCTGAAATTGGTTCTGTGGCTGAAAGTGATTCTGATGGAATAATCTCTTTGGAGGAAGTGAATCAGGAGAAGCAGTTTTTTTTCAGCTCCTAACATTTTAGTTTATTTCAGGGAATCACTCCTAAGGCACCACTCTGGTGATGTGGGCACAGTCTTGTTTTTATTCTTTAATTTGCAGCTCTACCAAACATGCCAGTCTTGTTTTTAACTCTCTATAGATCGTGTATTTATTTATTCTTTAACTTGCAGCTATTATTGTCATATGGTGATGTGGGCACAAAGGGTGCTCTAACAGATGAGCATGTTTTTGCATCGGCAAAATGTCAGGTATATTTCTTTCTCCAACATCTGTTTTGATATGCACTACTTTTTTATTTATAAGAAAAAGTGGAAATGTTGAGTTTTTTGCAATATATTCTCAACAGAGTCATCTATATTTGACACACTAAGCTAAGCTATTTTTTAAACTAGTCATACTTTTCGTCTTATATAGTCTCTGCTCTGTGTTCAGGCTTTAGGGGAGCTTTTACCTTCTCTAGCAAATGATGGTCACAGAGTACTCATATTTAGTCAGTGGACCACAATGCTTGATATCCTTGAATGGGCACTGGAAGTAATAGGAGTTACATATAGACGCCTTGATGGAGGGTATGTTCTTTACTTAGATTTTTTAATCGAATTTAACTCTGTTTATTAGCTATTTTGTTTTTCTTCCAGGACCGCTGTAGCAGAAAGGCAGACTATAGTGGACACGTTCAACAACGATCTTTCTATATTTGCGTGTTTACTTTCTACAAGAGCTGGAGGCCAGGGGCTGAACCTTGTAGGAGCTGACACAGTAATTATACATGATATGGATTTTAACCCCCAGATGGATCGGCAAGCCGAGGACCGTTGCCATCGCATTGGACAACAGAAACCTGTCACTATCTATAGGTGCTACTCTAGTGATTACTCTAGTTGATTTGGATTCACTATCTGTCTCTTCTGTTTTTTTGTTCATTGATATCATGCACATATCCATATTGTTATTAATTTTTCCACCAAGACATGTTTATATTTTTTAATAGTGACTAAAGATTATGAAAAGTACTTCCTTTATTATTATACTTTCTTAAAATCTTCTGATGTTTTCCTGCAATATGGCCCTGTATATAGAAATTCTGTAAAGTTACAATGAGGTCTAGTTTTATTAAAAAGCCTTTGTTCTTTTTTGCCCTGTTCAATTTTGTGGTGTGCCTGTGCAAAATTTCATAGTTAGATGTATGTACTGAAAGATAATTGCATAGTTTCCCTAGTTTTGCTGCATTTGATGAGCTGTTTGCAACTCTTTCTAACGAAGCAGGATCCTATTTTGTTGAATAACCCCAGGCAAACACATATCGACATTTTCTGTTGAGTTTACTCAAAGCTCATTTGTGCCAAATAATTATCTCTTTTACAGTTTACTATGTGCCATTTAATTTTCATTAGATTTTGAAAATAGGAAATGCCCTTATAATCCAAAACAATCATAATGTCTCACGAAGAAAATGAAAGGTACACATTATAATCACAATTATGAAAGGCAATACAGTGAGCTTAGTTGTTACATACCAAGCTCCACAAGAAATTGTTATGGAATGTTACTGAATTTTATGTGTCTATCCAGGCTAGTGACAAAGGAGTCAGTTGATGAAAAAATCTATGAGATTGCAAGGCGGAAGCTAGTACTAGACGCCGCAATTCTTCATTCTGGAGCAGAGTTGGACAGTAGTACCGATGTACCAGAGAAGACAATGGGAGAGATTTTGGCATCTCTTCTCCTGGTCTGAAGTTCTAATCCTGGAAGGTATTCAATTCTACCTGTGGGATATCTTTAACAATGGGTTTTTGGCCTTCATTTAAGCTGGCCATTCACCCTGGTTAATGTCTTGAGGTCCTAAGATGTGCATCCATGATTCCTTTTTGCTCCGGAGACCTCCCATCGTTTGGTCTGCCTTATCCATCTTTTGTTCTATGAATGCTCTGCTATAAACTTCTGGATTTCCAAAGTGTTTCTGGTTCTACATAATGACAGTGTTTAAGGTTACTGTAGGTTGTAATGGAGTCTGATTTTCTTTTTCTCCGATATAGGAAGGACTGAAATCTGAAGTAATACATCTGTACCAAAGTTTCAACATGTTTTAAATGAAATGCAGAATAGTTCCAAGTTGCACATTTGCTTCAGTCTACCATTTTTTTTATCTGCACTAGTGCGTACCTACACTTAACATTGTCAGGATACAAGTTCCATCTTGTTTTAGAGTGCAGTTTGACCACATGTACATGTATCTTCACACCCTGCTAACCGTCAGTTTTCTTTGACACCCGCTTTATCAGAGAACTATAGGGGAAACATTATATGTGTTAAATTTAAATTCATAAGAGTCAATTGGTGTGCATGTTATGAACCATATTTGACAGAAAGATTTCTGTTGTGCCCTGAAGAATTTTTGAAAACCACAGAAAGGTGTGCCTTTTTGTTTGCGGTTGGGTGGTGATTCCTCACTTCATGGCATATTGTTCTGCTCAAAGCTGCTCTGCTTGTTGTATCTTATCCTTTTTTTTTCTCGAACACACAGGAGAGCTACGGATCATTGCATTAAAATATGAGAGTCACAACACACCCAAACACCCCTAAAAAACAGATTACATTCACGCCCACTAAAGTTTAGAAGGTAAAAAACGACCCAAACTAGAGATCCTAGCTAGCTGAGCTAGTGGCTGTGATAAAGTACAGGCCCTTGGCTCCTGCCACACTCTCCTCACCAGCAGGAGTGAGGGCTGTGGAGATCCTTGGTGTATCTTATCCTGGCTTTCTTTATCTTCCCAGTTAACACTTTAAATTAGAGATGCAATTTTTTTTTTGTCTTTGGGTCAACACAAAACTCATCAAAATGAACCAATCCAGATGTCAAAGAAAGAAAAGGGCAAAAATGGTCTAGATTGACCTATTACCTGCATCTATACTTGCAGTTCATGGCTGAGGCTTTGGTACCCACTTACATCCCTACCTGCAATTCATAGCTCTGCTGAGTGATTTGATGAATGTGCATTAACTTTTCTTGACCTTAAATGAAGAAATAACCTAGTGCGATGTTTTTGGTTATAATAGGAGCATCGTGCTTGCATTTTACTTCCAAACTGCTATTGTACAATGCTTTCTTCCTGATTTCCAATGCCCATGCTGAAATGTGATCTTAGAATTTGTTACTGCAACACCCTGATCCTGATAATTCTCACCAGTTCTATTTTTGTTCTTGACCTTAAAAAAGGGATGCCTTGTGCTTTACAAAAATCCTTTTAACTTTTAATCCAAATTGTGACCATATATTCATATGCCATATGCAAAGAAATGCATTTTATGCTGATAAAGACGTTGAACCTTTTTTCCACTGAATCTTGTCTGAGGATCTGCTTTGCTTACTAGAAGTATTCGCCCTTAGTCCCAAAATAAATCAACTTCTATAATCACCCTAAGTCAAAATATGTTGAGTTTGACCAACTTTGTAGTGAAGAAGAAACATTTATTACACCAAATAAGTAGATTATATGGCAATATATTTCATGGTGTACCTACTGATACTAATTTGATGTTGTAAATATTGGTGCTCTTTTTTATAAATTTGGTCAAACCTGGAATAATTTGATTTAGGGCAATTCTAGAAGTTAATTTATTTTGAGATGGAGGGAGTAATTTCTTCTGTCACATGTCTTGATTCGGCTGGGATCACAGGCTATATGTTATGCTGATTGAGCCTAAGTTTTTGTCTTGAAATTTTTGAATTTTCTTATCCGTTGGAATGTGATTGCTTATGTTGGTATTTGTATCAAGTTGAAAACACCTGTCAGTGGCAGAAAATAAATTTCAGTGGGAGAAAGAGAAATGTATGTATTCATGTGAGCCGATTGTCCTTGTGTACAACATTAATGAAATTACTTTTACCGGCCATTTTTGTAAAATGATTTCCTCACTTCTGTAGATACATTAGAATCTGATAAGTTTCAACTGTTTGAAATTAGCCGTGCACATGATAGCATACCTCCAAGCATGGCTCTGTCCCGAGAAGGCGAGAAGCCATTCTGGCTAAGTGACAAGAAGCCCAGAACTGACAACAAACACTGTTACGTGGAGGCACGGCGTCCTGGTGCTCTTCCATGAAGGAAAAGGTCTTAGCACGCTCTGGGTAAGTTGCAGTTGGCATGCATCATTGATGGAATGAGCATTTGTCCCCCGACCATGGAACTGTACTCGTGGAGGGACGTGATTTGGTCGTTGATCGCTGATGGGTAAAGTTGGGCTTATGGGCTCAGTGCTGGGCCACTTTATTGCTCTTGCTCTCTGAATTTCTGATACCCCCTCGCGTCCGGGTGTTTTGGAAATGGCCCGAGCCTTTTCTCTTTGGCAGTACTTCAGCGATGCTGTGCATAAGCGACATGGGGAAACGGCCATGAGCCTCGTGTACCTAGTGGTGTGCGGGTGCGGGTCAGAATGTCTCCTTTTCAGTAATCGGCTAATCGTCCTATTTGTCGTAACGACGGGATGACCTCGCCTTAGGTCGCAGGACATTCTTGAATGTCCAGTGTTTCTGCTGCTGCTGCTTGCCTGAATCTACTAGCTTCGTACATTCTCTTGTGCGATGTGTTCAAATTTTTTCCCTTGTAGATCTTTGTCCTGTTCGCTTGGCTTATAAGTCATATTTTTGCTTATTAGCCAAACCACCGGGGCACCTAGCTTTCCAACTTCTTACAGTGGCGTGTTACTGCTTGCGCGCATTCGCCCAGCAAATATCACATTGATGCTTGTCGTTGTCGCCTTGCCTAGCTACACCTCGCATAGTTTGGTCGTGCACGTGAATAGTCCAATTATACTGTCGGATCTTAAATTCTTTACGCGAAGACAAGTTGTATACCTCTCCTTCATCCATGATACGTACAAAAGGCATGTTTTCACCTGTGGACCTGCAGGATCGTAGAGGATGAAATGAAATGCACGGGTCACATGGATATGTGCCGCGGTCCTTGTAAGCGACGCATACGATGGCATGCACCACATGTCTCTTTTTTGGACCAATATACACATCTCCCGCAAATCGGCGGCACACATGTACGACCGGTGTAACTTGCGATTAACTTGCAACTTGGATGCGTGCGTCCATCTCCTTCTCATAGTCCCATGAGTGTTTCTGAGACCACTGGCTGGTTAGTGCTCTTTGAAAAATTGCCATGGGCACGCAGCCATGTACATCGCGGGAATCTCTCCACTGGCGTGCGTGGGGTCGAGGCGGAGGCATGCGGGGTGCGCGGTTAGCTTGGAGGGCTGGAAGCGCCCGTGAACCCTCTTCTACGCGACTACGCCCTCTCTTTTATTTCGCGCGCAGCATGAGTATAGTGCTATAGGCGACATCATACGTGGTGTGCGGTTGTGTGGCAAGGTCTTGTTATTGGATGATACCATATACTTGCATGTCATGGACTGATGGACCTCTGTCTTGTCCATATCACCCCACTCCCTCTCGTTTCCTCTCTGTACAGTGCAGGTATATATGGCTCACGTGATTATGTGTGTTTCAGTGTCGACTCTTATTTACATATGCTCTCGTTTTGTTCCATTATATAATTTCCTTCCTCTAATCTAATATATATGCGAAATTGCAGAAGTCGTCTTCCATGTCGTTTTATTAGTACGGTCGTCCTAAATGCATGCAAGCAATCCACCTTTATTAGACGTAAAACAAGGTGCTACTAGTTGCTTGGTTTAGGGAGAGAGAAGAGTAAGTGGGATTGTGGGATGATTCTTGTATCACACACACACACACGCGGAGAGAGAAGAGTGGGATTGTGGGAATGGATTGATCACACAAGTCATCACGGAGAGGGTGGGACGGTCGTTCACTGATTTTCGATCGAGCGAATGATCCGACTGGGCGAGAAGACTCTCTCTACCACACGTTGCTCCTTGCCTCATTCTGTTACACAATGCCGAGACATTCAATACCGAAACGTGCAAGTGCCAGTTGCCTCTTTATGTTACACGGTACGTCCATCTTTCTCCTTTTTTCTTTATCTTTTTATTTTTTATACATTAATCTATCTATTTTACATGATTATATATGTATCCATATACTAAGTTGTAGATGAATAATATAAATTAGTGCACCATGTTTTGTCTTTTTTAGTTTCATATTTCTGCTAATATGTTATGGTATTAATTTATACATGTAAGTTCTTATATATAACTTATACGTCCAACTTTGCATCCAAACCATTCAACAAATTATATATCTAAGTTATACAAACAAGTTATTATTATAATATAAGTTATCAATGTTGACTTCTACATATAAATTTGTTCATGTAATTTATAAGTTATACTACATAGTTATTTTTATACATAGTTTTTTTTATATTTCTACTAATATGTTATGATATTAATTTGTACATCTATGTTCTTGAATATAACTTGTATGTCCAACTTTACATCTAAGTCATTCATCAAGTTATATATCTAAGTATACAAACAAGTTATACATAAAAGTTTTGTGGATAATTTTTGTAGCCTTCTAAGAAATTATATTGATAAGTTCGTTCTGCAAAATATTATACATAAAAGTTATACGTATAACTTTGTCACGTAATAAGTTATATGTATAAGTTATGTACGTAACTTTGTCACGTTGAAGGTATATGTTGATGTCATATATATAAGCTATATGTATAGTTATACGTTGAAGTTTGTTCCACAAATTATACGTAAAAGTTGTGAATATAACTTTGTAACTTTCCAAAAAAAGGGAAAGTTACGGAAATATTTTTTTCCAAAAAAATAAAGTTGCTAGGCTGCTAGATCGTTGATTCGGTGATCTGAAGAGGTGGAATTATTTTTTCCAAATAAGGAAGTAGCTGCACGTCGGAAATTTGTTCGCCTCCTTCGATTCCAGTGAACATTCGCGAAATTGTCAGGCCGTGAGTACACACCCTCTATCATTAGTAACTGTTAATGATGTTATTAGTCTGCTAATTGATGCAACGGGCGGTGGCAGCGTCCACGTCAATTCTTCTTCCTCGAGAAGGATTCCTCTCCTCACCGCCCATATTGCCTCAGCTTTGTATCTCTTGAGCAAAGATGAAAGCAACTTTTGCAGGGCCATTCTGTTCGCCCAAAATTCCTCGGTTGGTGGTGTTATCGCGAGTGTTGTTGATGATGGGCGATCTCAATAGAAGGAGATGGAGATTGCCATTAAATGAAAAGAGAGATGCAAATAGTTTCATGGGATAAAATGAGTTTCATGGGGATGAAACTTGTTTACACTGTTTTCGATATGAGTGAGTCTTGGAAACAGAGCCATGAAACTCCCATTGAGACTGGCCTTAGTATGCGTACTTGTGTTGTCCTATCTCGACAAGTTGGCCCAAGTTTTCGGATCGAACAATTGATGATTAATTTAAGTGGTGATGATGGGGTGAAGAAGAGAAACACATGGAAAGTGTTGTGGGAGGGTGTGTTGTTGCTAGGGTTAGGGGTGGCGGCTATGGTGGAGGAGAGGTGGCGGCTAGGGTTTGGGGAGAGAGAGGAGAAGGAGGGCGAGGAGATTTGAGAGAGGGAGAGAGAGAGAGAGAGAGAGAGAGAGAGGAGTTGATGTAGCCATGGGCTGCTTGATTCTACATGATTACAATGCCTCGATTTATAGTCTCGTAAGCAATCTAATGAGGAAGGTTCATCGATTTGGACTCTCCCAATCCTACCTAATCTAAACCCTCCTGGCAAGGAGGAAGTCCACATGAGCAGTTCGCTTTTGTGGTGGTACCTTGGGCCTATCATTGATGTATGACATCTCCCCCTCTGCTGCGGTAGAAGTGCATCCGCTCAAAGTCGACGATGATCCCAAAGGTAATGGTCGAAGTGACCAGCTTGATCGCCGTGTTGGTGGTGTTATCGCGAGTGTTGTTGATGATGGGCTCGTTGTGGAGATGGAGATTGCCATTATACGATGAGGTGGTGTATGGTGGTGGGCGATGTAGGCGGCTCGAGCTGTGGTGGCTCCTCCTTGAGTGTTTGATGAATATGGACGAGGATGGCGCGTTTGTTGGGCTGGTTCATCGTTCGCCTAAGGAACGTCCCCGTGCGTGGTGGTGATGACGGTAGAAGTTCAAAGTCGATGATCCCCATGTTACTGGCGCTTATGGTGGTGATGGTGGTATGTAGGCTAGGCTCCTCCTTGAGTGTTTGATGAATATGGACGAGGATGGCGGTGTTGGCTCAAAGAGCGTCCACGTGTTTCGGGTCGCTGGGTGGAGAGGTGTCGGGGAGAGGTTGTTGTGAATGAAAGTCTCTTATCGCTCGTTTGAGGTTGACTTGAATGTCGCTGTTGTCAATGAGCTTGATGTTGACGTACTCGAACATGAACTCGCCACTATTGAAGATGTCCGGAGAGAGTCATGGTTGGCCAGAGTTTTGGCGCAGGAGGATGGCCGATGGAGAGGCGTTGTGGTTTGTTGCTGTTGGTGGTGGATGTAGACTGAGCGCCTACGCCGGTCCATCGAGTAGCAGTGCGGCCAGCAGATCCACTAGGAGAGGCGAAGTTGTTGGGACATAGAAGCGCCTATTAAAGAAGAGGAGTCCCTGGTTGATGGGCCAAGCAGGTGCCCCATGCCATTGTTGATGTCGGTGGCGATGTGGCATAGCTCCCGCTGTTGCAGTACGGCCTGTCGAAGCTTGTCAAAAACTTACCCCTAGGTGTTGATGTGGTCGAGGGCGTTGGGGTGGGGTGGCCTTCTTGCTCGGCTCATGACACAGCGTAGAAGAGGCAGTGGCGATGGTGATCGTGGTGTAGCTGCATGATGGCGAGACGCTGGTGTGATGGCCGATGGTGCTGGTAGTGCTAGGACGGTCGGTGGTGCACGTCGGTGAGGGACGGTGGTGAAGGAGATTGTGCGCTTGTCCTGCTGGAATTGCATCACCATGGAAGTGAAATCCCACGTGATGCGCCCAATGTCGGCCAAACATGGCGTCCTGAGGGTGACGTCGGGTTGGTGGAGAGCACGAAGTAGTGGTGGCAGGATCCGAAGTAGCTAGAGATGTAGTAGTTGAAGGTTTTGGTTCCTCCCAAATTGCCTGCAGCTTGTCGGGCGGCCACGAGCAAGGGGCAAGGGACGCTAGCATCGATGTCATAGTCGTTGGTGGGGTGCTTATCACAATTGGTGTAGCTGTTGATCTATTGTTGCTCGTCTAGCGGATCGTCTCGAGTTGGGGGGCCGATGTACTTGTTGGTGCAGTGGGCAGAGTGTTCTCCATCCATTGTTGCTTGGTTCTCTGTCCTATGCATGTATCAAATTTGGGCTATGTTGATTAGATGAAAAATTGCATACCCGATTTCTTGTTGTTGGGGGTATGTTGTCCTCTGAAGAAGAACTCACAGGCACTGAGCCATGACAGTGGATCTGTCACATCGTTCATGGGAAAGAACGGCCTGGCGTAGCGATGTTGGTAGGTCTGCGATGGTTCTGTTGACGCCAATTGCAGCCATTGTTGTGGAGGTATAAGCGCCTTGCGGGGCGTCTCTAGTATTGTTGCTGAGGGGATTCCATCCGAAGACCCCTTAGATGCATCTGTGGCAGCAAAAATGGGTCTGATTTCGGTGTCGAGGTTGTTGATTATTGGTGTTATTTGTGGAGCTCCTCCTTCAGACCCCATTGGTATTGTCGGTGTCGATGCTGATCGAGGAATTCTCTTTCAAAAGCAATTTTGGATCTGCTATCGGTTCAGGCGTGTCGGGGCGAGCGATGAGGCTGCCAAACTTCTTCATCCACTGATCGGTGATCGTGCGGATGTCGGGGATCTCCTTGGGACATGGATCCTCGCTATTGTGGTGAGAGTCATTGTCCCGAAACTTGGTGGCGCGGCCGCTGCATGGAAGGCTGGCAGCGGCGCTGCTCATTGCATGTTCGCTGCGGGGTGCAGCAGGTAGCGAGGGCGCAGCGGCGCAAGGCAGCAGGGGGCTGCTGCTATTGGCGGTGGTGGTGTAGGATCTCTGGTATGCCTAGAGGGGAGGGTGAATAGGCCTGTAAAAATTCAACTCAAACCGAAGTCAAATTCACCCGTGGCACTGCCGCTCTGTGAGCGCGGCACGGCTGCACCTGCAGGAGAGATTAGTGGACAATTCAAAATCTACCCAACAAAATTTAGATCAGGTAAATTTCATAGCTTCTTGTAGGGTAGTAGATCATAGATCGACAACTGAAAGTGGTGGGAACACCACACACAAGTAGATCGGCCTCAAACCCTAGAAATCACCTCAACAACAACAATAACACAAGTGTAGCAACACAAGCACAAGATGACACAAGGATTTATCTCGTGGTTCAGCTCGCCACCAAGGCTTGCCTAAGTCCACGTTATTGAGGTATACCACTAAGGCTTAGGGATTTGCAACCCTACCTTGTTCTCAAGTCAAGAGAGTGAACTCTTGAGATGAGAGGTGATTTTACTCGTTGCAAGAGGTGGTTACAAACCTTCCGGGGCTGCCACAGAAGTTGGCAAGAACCACGGGCGATGCTCTAGCCGGCTAGGAGCCAAGCTCCAAGAGTAACAAACACAACCGCCGGCTAAAACGTGAACCAAGTGCTCTTTAGAATTTAGGAATCAATGGAGCTGCTCTCTAATCGAGTTTTGGACCCTTTTCCCCTCAAGGATTGATGGCGAAATCAATGGATTTGCTTAGAGGCTTGAGGTCAACAATAGAGTGAGAGAGAGAGAGAGAGAGAGCTCCTGCTCTATTTTTGGACGTGCTGAAGTGAGGAAGAAGAGAGCAGATATAGCCGTTGGGGAGGAAAGGGAGAGGTATATATACCCCCCAATCTCCAACGGTCACTGCACCCAAGGGATCGGGCCAGACGGAGCCCTGCGGCCTCGAGGTCGGGCGAGACGGAGCACTCGACCAAGGGGTCGGGCGAGCCGGAGCCCGCGACCAAGGGGTCGGGCGAGCCGGAGCCCGCGACCAAGGAGTCGGGCGAGCCGGATCCCGTGACCTTGGGGTCGGGCGAGCCAGAGCCCGCGACCAAGGGGTCGAGCGAGCCGGATCCCGCAACCTTGGGGCCGGGCGAGCCAGAGCCCGCGACCAAGGGGTCGGGCGAGCCAGAGCCCGCGACCAAGGGATCAGACTTTTTAATACGTCTCGAGCTATCCGGAAGAAGTCAGCGTGTGCGCTAACTTCCTTGTGCCGCGACACAAGTGCGGCAGTGCCTCTCTTCAAGTGCAGCAGTGCCGCACCACGCAAGACAGCAAGGATAATAGTGAAGTGTAAACCGTCTTGGCTGTGAATCTGAGGATGCATGTGGTTGTTTGAGCACTTGCTAGCACATATTAGCTTAAACATTGTGCCCCCTTTATAGTACGGCTTTTCCTATACTCAAATTCAATATATAAAAGAATTTAAACCTTCTTTGAGTTTGAAGCCATCTACATTTGTAATTGGGGGCTCCTCCGTTTCGTGTAGCATCCTCGAATATAAATTCCCTGCTTGTCATCTCGATAAATCTCATTAGTTTTCTAATTGCGTGGTCATTATCACCAAAACCCACAATTAAGACTTGATTGCACTTTCAGGTGGGATCCCCGATGTTGGTGATCGGAGCATACCCGTCGTTGAAGAACTCGTCGTCAAACTTCTTCTGCCAATTATCGATGACCCTGTGGACGTCGTATTCGGCGTCCACCTTAGGGCATGCACGCTCGATGTTGTCTAGGTGGGCGTTGAGATTGTCGAAGTTCGCGTTGATCTCGGTGAAGTGGTTGTTCATGAAGGTGGAGAAGGTCGCGATCATGGTGGTGGTGGCCATCGGATCGATCTGGTCTCCGGATACCAGGTGTAAGAGCCTTGCTGGGAGGGGGCCCTAGGGGTGCAGCGGCTAGGGTTAGGGGTGGTGGCTATGGTGGTGGAGAGGTGGCGGCTAGGGTTTGGGGAGAGAGGAGAAGGAGATGGCATAGGGAGAGAGAGGAGAGGGAGACGCTAGAGAGGGAGAGAGAGAGAGGGGAGGATAGGAAAGCCTTTAGACTGTTCTTTCTTGATTCCAGATGATTACAATGCATATGTATTTATAGTCTCGAGTAGACTTGTATCTTATGTAATTTAACGAGAAAGGGCTTTATAGATTTAGACTCCTCTGAATCCTATCTAATCTAAACCGACTCCTCACGACGGCAGCTGTCGCGCTACAGTACCACACGAACTACCGCGTCAACAGAAACGTGAACTTGGGTACTGTTCACGCAGGGTCCGCTTTCGGCCTAGTAGGGTACCGCGCACACGGCCCGGTTGTCTCTCTGCATCACTGCACGTCGCTGTTCCCGGCCCGGTTGTCCATATCTTCAAATTTCTTCTCGTCAGGCCACTTCTCACTTCTCCTGCAGATGATAGATACTATCTGCTAGATTGTCCATGCAGGAATTGAGTTGCGATCACGAATCAATATCAATACAGCCTTGGACTAGCTATATATATATATATATATATATATATATATATATATATATCCACTATACCTTGGCTGGAAGATACATGACGAGTCTTTATTTGACATCCTACTAGTTGTCGGATTTATCTTCTTGCCGAGTCTATTAGCTGGCTAGCTAGGGTGGACTAGCATATAGTACTACTCAGTATATTGGTGCTTGATTTTTATTTTATAGCACCATCTCAGCATGCCAATTCAGTCAGGTGTGCTACTGAGTCGGGCATGGCGCCTGCATTGGGCTTGCATTGGGGCATTGGGCATTGGACTAGCATATAGTACTACTTTTTCAGTATATAGGTAGACGTCGATCCATTGCGTATTTGATGAATTAGCGGAAAACTTTACCCCCTTGGCCGGGCTTGCATTGGGGCATTGGGCCTTGGCACAGAAGCAGCAGCCCGGCCGCCGGTTGCCGGATGGACAAACACGAACGCAGACGCCGAGACGCGCGCTCTGTAGTCTGTACCGGACACCAACAGGGCCCTACGACGACGGCACCCGATCGAACCAGGCGTACCGCGCGCCTGGGGCCTAGCTAGCTAGCTTTATTTTCCTGTAAAAGAAATACCCATGCATGCCATCGTAAGGCCTTGTTTAGATACCTCAAAATTCCAAGTTTTTTCACTCTCTCTTCATCATATCAATTTTTAGTTGTTTACATGGAATATTAAATGTAGGTAAAAAAATAACTAATTGCACAGTTTAGTTAGAAATTACGAGATGAATCTTTTGAGCTTAGTTAATCCACGATTGGACAATATTTATAAAATAAGACGAAAGTACTACTATTCATCGGGTTGAAATTTTTTTCAATCTAAACAAGGCCTAAGATTGCAGGGCTATTTCATCTGTATTCGGGTTTCAGTTTGCGCCACGGCCACATGCAGTGATGCAGACATGCCGGGAGGTACGGCCCCGGCCGCCCGGGCCATCCCGCGACTCTGCGAGAGCCCGAGAGCCCGGCCACGGCCGGCATGTGGGGACCGCCGGACCGCCGGACTGCCATCTCGTAAGCTATTAGTTTGACGTACGGGCCCCGCGTCGTCGCAGACTCGCAGTGCGGCACTGCCGAGAGGGAATCTACTGTGGGGTGGTCGCTGTGTGGCCTGTCCGCCTCTGTGGGGCCCGCATGATTGGGCCAAGCATGGTCCAGGGGACAGACAGATGACAACGGTGCGTCACCGGTTTTCTGTAACGGCCATTGTTAACATCGCATGCTCGCACTCTATATCAAAGTATGATATGTATGTTGATAACCACAACACAATAACACATTACAACGTTGGCAAAATGTTTTGATAGATGTTGTTGGCACATGAGTGGTCGTTGTACTAAATTAACCTGCTGCAAGATGGGCATCTCTTAATGCGCTGATGCTAATGGCTAATGCTACTGAAAACAGCTAGTATTTGGTCATGCATATGTCGGTTTTGATACAAAGTCAAGTTCCAATTTTACAGAAAATGGAGAAACCGTACCCCAGGGTGCGTGGTATGCAAATCATAGGTATTTCTTAGCTTGAAATAAACCGGTAGCAGAATGTTTCAACCATCCTTAATTTATGGGTACAAAGCAATACATGGTTTTGTCGCATGACAATATTATAATATAACTGCTTTTAAAGGAAATTATTAAAGCCCACATGATATATATTCACGTAGGTTTCATGTGTATGAGAGTGACAGCTAGGGTAGAATTTCTTCTTTCCTCATCCATCACATCTTGAATACTTGGTTTCCTACAAACAAGCCCTAGGTACAAAATTGTGAACTTTTTGTGGCTATTTTCAGTCTTCTGCGTCTACCCTGCTGGCGAGGGAAGTTGAAAGCATATACATGCTTGATTGGGACATATGAGGGCAGCAGCAAAATGAAGCTAAGCTCAAATTTTGACTTGGAAGAATTGCCAGTTTGGTCCTTCGACTTTCATAAGAGGTTCAATTTCGTCCCTCACCTTTTGATCTGCCCATTAAGGCCCTGTTTGGATCATGTGGGCTAAAGTTTAGTTAGCTAAAGTTAAGGACCAAACTTTATGCCACTTTAGCTCACTTGTGTGGTCTAATAAACTAATGGCCTTTTTGTGAGGTTGGCTAAACTTTAGACAACATTTAAGACCATTAGTTTGGAGCATCAAGAGATAAAGTGATCCAAAGTTTAGTGGCTAAACTTTAGACATGTGACTAAAAAAGGGTCTAAGTGTCTCAACTTTTGCTTATTATCAGGTCAATTTTCTCCCTAATCCTACGTGATTTAGGTATTGATGTGCCAAGTAGGGCTCTAATGGCATGGAGGGGAATATACAAACTTTTTATGAATTCAATTTTGGGTTTGATTATTTTGCATTGAATTTGAGGATATGTGAAACCTATTGTTGTTGAAGTTTGTCATTTTTCTTATCGATCTATTGTCGGGGACCAATACTAGGATACCCAAAGAGGAGGAGCTAATGACCATCAACGATTGATCCATCCGAGCGGTCAAGAGCGCGACTACACCTCTTGCTGGGCTCCGCCTCGTCTGACCACCGAGGCCATGGGCTCTGCCTCGTCCGACCCCCGAGGGTTGGCTCCGCCTCGCCTGACCCCATATGGTCGGCTCCACCTTAGCTGACTCCCAAGGGCTGACTCCGTCTCGTCCGACCCCCGAAGGTTGGCTCCGCCTCGCTCGACGTCTGAGGGCCAGCTCCGCCTCGCCCGACATCCGAGGGCTGGCTCCGCTTCGGCTGACTCCCGAGGGTAGGCTCCGCCTCGGCCGACCCCTGAGGGTCGGCTCCGCCTCAGCCGATGTCTGAGGGCTGGCTCCACCTCGCCCGATCCCTCGAACACGGTTCCTAACGGAAGCTCACGTCGTCGCCAACCACTACAGGCCAGAAAGTACCACTCAAGGTCAAACTTCTGGCATCGTGCAGGAAGCGGTCACATCTCAGCACGACCCGTCCCCACGACATGTCATCCCGGGGGACTCACATCGCCCACAGCGACGGACGTGTGGTCACTGTGCTGCCAACTCCCTGCCTGACCACCGTCCAACGTCAGTCAACCGGCGTCGGTTGACTGGCACTGTACTGCTAGCCCCCCGCATGGCTTTCTGTCAGGGGACCCTCTGACCATTCTGTCCGCTCGGATGGGACGGAAGACAAGAATGGCGCACGACGCTCGCACGTAAGCTGCAGTGGCCAACAGGACCCCGGTACGACGCCGCTGCCACCAAGATCTACAGGGTCAGCGGGACCCACGCGAAGAGGAGGACGGCGAACCTTTGGGAGCCTTATTTCTCTTTCATTTTTCCTCTCCCCTTTGGTTGTAACCCCTGCTTTCCCTTACCTATAAAAGGGAAAGCGGGGCGTCCCACTAAGGGGGATCGACTCATCGGTTCACCTCACCGCATCAGACATCGAGCACCGAGCAACCGAACCTTAGAGACTTGGGAGCTACCTCCCTCTCTCGTCAGTTTGTAACCCCCTACTACAAACTCAATGCTAGTAACACGAGCAGCTCGAAACTGGACGTAGGGACATTCGGCCCGAACCAGTATAATCCTTGTGTCCTCTTAGCACACCATCCGGGTCAGACGAGCAATATACAAAATTACTAGCCGGTGCTTACTCGAAACACCGACATCTATTGAATTCGTATTGGATTTGCTTAGGTAGAGAGTCAAAATCTGTGTGAATCTTGGTTGACTCAGCACGCCTACCTGGAAGACATTAAGGATTAGGGATTGTATTGGCCCATTAAGGCTTCCTTTTTTGGAACGCAGGATTTTTTTTCCTATGAAAATGAACTGAATTCTGTGAAATTCTTGCGTTTGAAAGGAGCCCTAAATGAAAGTTGAGATATTGAATTGCAATTTAAAAGATGGAGGTGGAAACTCAACGTTCGATAAAAGTTTATAAAGCAATTTGGCTATTCCACCATGACAGTTCATGTACTCCTTTGACATTGATGTGGATTTGTCAAGCACAATAAATTTACTTATATGCATGTATGTAAAACCTAGAAATACTATTGTTGAACTTTTTCCCTTAAAAAAACACCAATATCATTTCGGTTGATATAATAAGCTGACTGGTGAAATTTTAAACGATTGAATAGTTCAATAATCGAGTTGCCATGTATGATACATACATCACAAGGGCAAGAATTGCATGCAAATGTGGTATCTGTATTCATATCGAACCTTGTTGCTTTGTAGATCCTTTTTGTACTATGAGTTTTTTTTTCCGGTGGGTATTGCACACGATGTCAACTCATGATGCATCAAATCAAAACAGCATATATCTCTGTGCATGAAGCTAGTGCTTCGACCAGTACGCGTGCGCATAGTAGGTATCTATCTGCACAAGCGTGTACTATGTGTTCCATTTGGTTAGGCAGATGGGTATTATAGTATAGATTACACTTAAGTACTTAACTACACATATTATGACTAGCTAGCAAGACTCATCGATATCGAGTGCACATATACGTGCAAGAGAGTGGAGCCAAGCGGGTATGGACAAGCAAGTAAGGCCTGGACCTGGACGACGGAGCTACCTGCATGCAGCTTGCGGCGCGGCCTGCTGGCACCGGCACCGGCACCGGCACCGGCACCGGCGCGCTGAAGCAATAAAACGCCAGGCTTATGCTTTTGAGCTGCGCTTTGGTCTCGGAATGAGCGCCCAAGCACATGACGGCACAAAGCCAATGCAACATGCATGCAGACCTGCAAAGGCAACGCAGGAAGCAGAGCGCCGGCAGCTTTTGCATGGATTTCTCCGGCCCGGCCATGCATCCCTCCTCCTTTCCGTTGATCCTTCCTTCGCCTTCCGTGCCCTTGCCCACACCGACACAAGTCATGGCACTGCAGCCGATCGCAGCCCTTCTCCGTCAGGCCATCGATGTCTGCGCCATGACTGGGGGACCTCGGGGAAACAGACATGGATTCGGAGAGAGAAGAAAGGGATGGAGGGACTGACACGAGGAAACAGACATGGATTCGAGACGAGAGAAGAAAGAATGAGATGAGGAGGTTAATTTATCAACAAGTGATGCGTTTACCACTCAAGTCACGGGATGCATTCTGAAAATAAAGCAAACGACTAGAGTCATCAGGACTCAGACGGCCTTTATGCCAGGTAGAATATTATGAGGTGTGGTAATTTCCACGAAACCATCCATGAATTACACTCTAAGAAAAGCGAGTCATTTTCAAAATTGACTTTGAAAAAGCATATGACTAGGTCAAGTGGTCGTTCTTACAACAGACTTTGCGTATGAAAGGTTTCTCACCTAAATGGTGTAGGTGGGTTCAGAATATGGTCTCTGGAGGAAGTGTGGGGATTAAAGTTAATGATGACATTGGCCCATACTTCCAAACCAGAAGGGACTCCGGCAGGGTGATCCTATGTCACCTATCTTATTTAACATCGTCGCTGATATGCTAGCTATTCTTATTAATAGAGCAAAAGCGGATGGGCAGATAAGTGGAATTATCCCCCACCTGGTTGATGATGGTTTATCAATCCTACAATATGCAGATGACACCATCATGTTTCTAGACCACGATCAAGAACAAGCGAAAAATCTCAAACTTTTACTATGCGCCTTTGAACAATTATCTGGGCTCAAAATTAATTTCCACAAGAGTGAGATTTTTTGCTTTGGGGCAGCCAAAGAAATGGAATCCTTCTACACTGATCTCTTTGGCTGTAAAGCAGGGGAATACCCCTTCAGATATCTAGGCATCCCTATGCACCACCGGCAACTCCTTAATTCTGAATGGAGAAAAGTTGAAGAGCGATTCGAACAAAAGCTCTCATGCTGGAAAGCGAAATACTTATCCTATGGGGACGTCTACTCATTAAGCAGCCTACCCATGTTTATGATGTCTTTCTTTGAGATCCCAAAGGAGTTATCAAAAACTCGATCATTTTAGGTCGAGCAAGGATCCTCAGAGAAACATAAATACCGCCTTGCCAAATGGGATATCATTTGTCGTCCCAAGGATCAAGGTGGACTAGGTATTCTGAATTTACAACTGCAAAATAAATGCCTACTAGCAAAATGGCTAGTGAATCTCATGAACACAGAAGGCATATGGCAAACGCTATTACAGAATAAATACCTAAATTCAAAAAGTTTATCCCAGGTCACGGCAAAGCCAAATGATTCACATTTTTGGAGAGGCCTCATGCATATCAAGGATGAGGTGCTGGCAAAAGGTTCTTTCGATATTAAGGATGGAACCACGGCTAGATTTTGGGATGATGTATGGGTAGGTGCTAGGCCTCTGAAAGTTCGTTATCCATCTTTATATAATATTGTGAGAGATCCTCACGCTACAGTCTCAAAGATAATGAGTAGCCCTCACGAATATTTCTTTTTAGAGGGCTCGGTGGGTAATAAACTTCTGAGAATGGCTTAGTCTAGTAGCAAGTATTTCTCATGTCGAACTAATAAATGGATCTGATCATTTTAGATGGGCAAAGGTTCATTCTCGGTCAGATCCATGTATCTCAACCTTATAGATACAAATACAGGCATAGGAAGATTTGGAAGATAAAAGTTCCTCTAAAAATAAAAAATTTTCCTCTGGTTCCTACAAAGAGGTGTCATTCTTACCAAAGATAACTGTCTAGGAAAATTGGAAAGGAGCGAATTGCGTTTGTTGCAATGGGAATGAAACTATTCAACACTTATTCTGGACTGCCCTATTGCCATAATGATTTGGAGGATTATCTTCTTTGCTACTAGTTTAACTCAACCTAGATCAATCAGCCACATGTTTGGTAACTGGCTGTCTAATCAAAATAAAAGGATTAGAAATTTGATTTGGGTGGGAGTGGCTGCTATGTGTTGGGCTATTTGGAGATGCCGTAATGATGTTGTTTTTAATAAAATAAAATCTAACTCTATTATGCAGGCCTTTGGTTACGCTTCTTCCGTTACTCAGGAGACAAGCTAAGAGACGGACAATAAGCAAGAAATTAGAAGTTATTGCTCTAGAGATATCCAATAACGGATGGAAACAATTTTATTGTTTAAGTTAGCGTCTTGGTCATGTTATAAACCTTTGGCTTTCTTTTTGGTTTTATCATTATCGTAATTTTGAGGCGGATGTAGAGGCCGGATGTTTATCCATTATCTAAAAAAAAAAGGACTCAGGCGTCGGCGTCTTTATATAACCGCCAGCCTTTCAGCAAGTCAAAACAACTCAGGCTCAGAGACAGCAGCACAATTGCTCTGAACAATCGGACTGCATGCCACGCAGCTATCATGGGGACATGCATGCATGCATACGCGAAAGGTGTGCTCGAGCCTGAAGAGGCAAAATTATCTGGAGAGGAGGTAACTGACCTGACCAGCAGATGTCATAGCATGCAAGCTCACGAAACTCACAAGGCAACAGAGAACAGAGAACAGGGCGAAGTGTTGGAAGTATGGAACAGCCTCTTCCGTTACTCAGGAGACACGAGGTACACGGGGACGGGGTAAAAACACTACACTGAGGCGAGAAGAGAAGGTCGTCGTCGTCCTCGGACCTCGGGGCATGGCCGTCCGTGCACGCACGCATGCTGTGGTGTGCGACGCTGTGCATGGGTCGTGTGTGCTGTGTGTCCATGGGCGTACCTAGTCCGCAGGCCGCAGCACACCCCGCCCGGTGGCCCTCGATGGATCCCGTCCTGGGCTCCTGGAAGGCGGGCTAGGCTAGTGGATTCGTGCACATGCTTGCCTGCTTCCGGCTTGTCACTGTAGATCTTATCGTCTCTCCTGTTGCTCTCGTCTAGCTCACCCATGTGAACGTGATATACTGCCTTGCATATACAGTTGCGTGCACGCCGTTGCGTGTAATCATCAGGATCCACGGTGATCGATATGGATGGATCGAACGCTATGACACGTGAGCGCTAGAAAAGATTTGCATCTCGGCAACGATCTGTCATTTGATCCGCATAAGCATTAGTTGCATTAGTCCATCAATAACCAGTGCTCCCGCACATGTTAGAATCTTATGAGACATAAAAATTAGAGGGTACTGTTTAATACCTATGACCAATAAAATTTACTCCTATTAATTTGAACGTTGTTATCTTTGTTTATTTTCTAACACAATCGGCATAATAGATACCTTGTAGTACAGTCCAATTGTGATAAACTTATCAATCGCTAATCTATATGTTTTTGTATCTACTAGAATCATGCTCGTGCGTTGCACGGGAGCAACAAAACATTAGAGATATTATTTGATGAGTAAAGTTCATGGCCGGTCCTTAAACTTGTGGGGTCTGTCATCCCGGTCTCCCAACATAGAAAGTGTATTAATTCGGTTGGAAGCTTTCTGGTTTTTTCTGGTCCAGAGAAGCTGACGGAGTCAAGCTCTAGCGGCCGTTATTGGCAACGTCGGGCAGGAAGTACTACTCTTGGAGTTAATCTTGTAATCATATATTTGTGGGGTTGATTGATTATATAATGAGTAGGATGTGGTTGAGTAGTCCGTGTCGGAAAGGAGCGCCGTGGACGTGGGCTGCGAGCCGGCCGGGGAGGGCGAGACGTGTAGTCCGTAGGAGCGCCATAAACTCTGGAGATTATTACGAGCGGGGCAGCAGAGTCTGAGTCCGCACGATGTTAGCCTGGACGAAAGCCAGTCCTATTTGTATTCTATATATTCTATCTGTTTGGAGCTCGGAGGCTTGGGAGGCGCGCGCATGATGTTAGGTAGTAACGATAACAAATTTGACGGAGGTGTTTCCACCGATACAGATACAGATACGGCAATACTCCGTATACTCGGAGGCACGCACACCAATTTTCTTTGGACGAAAGCTCTACGTGTCTTTTAAGTAGTAACAGATATCAATTTGTATTACTTTGCAATGCACCTCTGTGTATTTTGAATATGTATACCGGATACAGGATCTTTGCCGAGTGCCAGGGGCACTCGGCGAAGCCCCAAAAACACTCGGCAAAGGGTTACACTTGGCAAACGACACTCGGTAAACGTTTTGATGGCAAACGCTAGTTTGCCGAGTGTTTTTTGTCGCGCACTCGGCAAAGACGCGGCTGAGTGTCCAAAAAACACTCGGCAAATAATTTTTTAGAAAAAAACCAACCCGCCGTCTTCTCCTCGCCGCGCCACCACCATGCCGCACCGCCTCCACGCCGCACCACCACCACGCCGCGCCACCACGCCCAGGCCGCCACCAAGCCGGGGCCGGATCTGGTGGAGGCGGTGGAGGAGCGGTGCCGGGAATGGGAGAGGCAGGGGGAGCGCCGCCATGCCGAGAGAGGAAGGGGGGAGGGCGCCACCACCGGGAAAGGGAGGGGGAGGGCGTCGCCGCGTTGGGAAAGGGAGAGGAGGGCGTGGCAAGGCTGGAAAAGGAGGCAGCGCTAGATCCGTCCCCGCCTGTTGGGCGGATCCGCCTCCGTCGCGCCACCGTCGCCGGATCCGCCCAGCGGGGCCGGATCCAGTGGAGGCGGTGGAGGAGGAGGGGAGGTGCGCGCCAGTGAGGAGAAAGCGAGGGGGCGCTGGCCAGGCGGGAGAGGAGGGCAGCGCGCCAGATCCGTCCGCCACGCTGGGGCGGATCCGGCCCTCCCGCGCCACCGTCGCCGGATCCGCCTGTGGGGGCCAGATCTGTGGAGGCGGTGGAGGAGGAGGAGGTGCGCCATGCCGAGAGAGAGGAAGGGGAGGCGGGCGCTGGCCGGGGAGGAGGAGGGAGGGTAGTACACCTGCACCGCCATTGGAGGAGGAGGAGGAGGCGAGGGCGGCGCATGGAGAGAGAGGAGGAGGGGGCGGCGCGTGCGCGTGCGTGGAGAAGGGGAGGGGACTTGCGGACGCGGCGCGGGGAGAAGGGGAGGGGGCCGTGCGAGGAGACCTAGGGCGCGTCCGCTGGGGGTTAAAAACATTTTTTTCGTTTGCCGAGTGTCTCAGATCTGGGCACTCGGCAAAGTTTTTTTTTATTTTTTTCTTCTCCTTCTTTTCCAGAAAAAATATTTTTTCCTTTGCCGAGTGTCCTAGATCTAGACACTCGGCAAAGATTTTTTTTTTATTTTCTTCTTCTCCTTCTTTCTCAGAAAAAAGATTTTATTTATTTGCCAAGTGTCCTAGATTTGGGCGCTCGGCAAATTTTTTTTTATTGTTTTTCTTCTCCTTCTTTCCCAGAAAAAATATTTTACTTCTTTGCCGAGTGTAAAAAAAAAAACACTCGGCAAACCCCATCTTTGCCGAGTGTTCTATTTGACAGTCGGCAAACCTCCTCTTTACCGAGTGTTTTTTTTGTTGCCGAGTGTTTTTAGCGCAACACTCGGCAAAGAACTTGTTTGCCGAGTGTCCGAGAGAATACATTCGGCAAATTTGACGTTTCCAGTTGACACAATGGATCTAGTTTTGATTTTAAAATATTAATTTCATTAGTTGCTACATATTTTTTTATCCTCAAGTTAAGTTAAAACTCTCGTTCTTAATATATATTTTTACTAGCCCTTTTTTTATTTTTTATTAGTTGCTGAGCTGGTTATGTTATTTGTGGTTGAATCTATCTATCTGGATTCGAGTTCTCGACTTGACTGAGTGCTCGTAATTTTTGGATTTAGGTTGGTGACCTGTCCGTCGACAGTGAGGCGCATATAGTGACTTTGTTAGTCTCGAGATTCCAACATAATCTTTTGGAGGTGCTCATTTCATGCAGGTGAATGTGTGTGCATCGTAAAAAAATATTCATCATAAATAACTACTAGTAGTAGTCACAAAAAAAATGAGCGCAGAACATATACTTGCAGGCGGCGCAGACCGCCCGTCCTCTGACCAGACCGAGAGCGGACATATTCACGGCGGCACAGCCTACACTGCAGTCCTGCGCACTCGTCGTTGTGCAAGTGCTGTGTCCGTGTGCTGGCTCACGAGTCACAAGCGCCTAGTAGTTGTAGCAGCTGAACAGTAGTACGTGTGTACCCTCCCCATGCCGGCCCTGCGCAAGCGCAACTGTTCAGCTATCCCATCAGGTGCGATTCCCCAACACAACACAACACAACACTGCTCCTCCACCGTCCCCGGCCGCCCTGCCGTTCGGGCAAGAAACGGAGCCGTCGAGAGCGTCCGCCCGCCCGTGCGTTTTACGGCGGGGGCGTCTCGAGCAGGTGTTGTTGGTAACACACTGGACGGGATGGGACGGCGCGCCCGCCTGCTGTTACTGTGCGCGAGTCGCAAGGGCGCAAGGAAACAATCACGACGACCAGCCTGCCGGTAGCGCTGCAGCCCGCGCGCGGCCAGCCAACCGTGCCCGTGCGCGTGGGCCGTGGGGGCGCGCGGCGCAGCGCAACGCGACGCGACGCGCTGCTGCCTGTGCCTGCCTGCCTGGCCGCCTCTGCGACGCTGCGTGCCTTGCCTGCCTGCGGCGGATGATGCATTGGCATGGTCCATGCATGCGAGCTACGGCGACACGCATGACATGAGGCGCGCGCGCGCGCGCGGCAGCAGGTTGGAGCTAGCTAGCTACTATAGACAACGGAGTAGTAGTGGTAGACTGAGCCAGCCGATCGATCGATGGGTGTACACCTAGCTAGGAGGAGTAGCGTGCACACACGTGACTTGCCGTGCCAGCATGTCGATCGATCCCGCCTGCTGGATCTGCTTTTCGGGCTGGCCGGCCGGGCTGCGTGGGATTGGGATCGATCGATGGGTCGTCAACTTGTCCTGCTCGTGTTAAATGTACTGTGGACAGGGATCCGGTCGGGGTCCTGAGATTGTAATTGTACCCCCCCGTCCGTCCCCCCAGTTCATGCATGTGACGACTGTTGTAACACTGTGCATGCTGCTGGCCTCATATTTGCAATGCATCTCACTCCCTTTTTTTTTTTCGTTTTCTCTTAAACAAGACTACACATTTCTAGATGACCGAATTGTGTTATTGAACGACGGCAACGACCTGCCATAGCTTGCCATGCCACGCGCACAGCACATGTCTCCATCGGTTCAGGTTCCTTTCGATCGAGAGTAAATGTCGTTCACCATATATAAACTTCATTTATTTTATGCACGTAACTATCATGGACTGATCGTGTCGCACGCTTGGAGTTCGCGGATTTTTCTCCCTGGACGTACGTACTTCATTCTCCTCCTCCAGCTGTAGCAGCTAGCTAGCTATCTCGTCTTTCTTAACCGAAAAGAAACGAGACGGCAACCACTTCATTCCGTGGATTGGCAGCACCGTACGTACCCCTGCTGGTCCTTCGACTTGGAGCTCGATCGAATAGACAAGAAGCCAATCGATCTCATCTAAGGGCGCGTTTAGTTCCTAAATTTTTTTGGGTTCGGCTACTGTAGCACTTTCGTTTGTATTTGGTAATTAATATATAATTATGGACTAATTAGGTTCGAAAGTTTCGTCTCACGATTTCTCATCCAATTGTGCAATTAGTTTTTTTTCGTCTACATTTAGTACTCATGCATGTGCCGCAAGATTTGATATGACACTTTGGGATGAAATTTTTTAGAATCTAAGGCCTAACCCTCGTCTCGTGCCTCCGTGGACCCTTTTTTGCCATTATTCCAATGATGATGGGACGTCGAACCCAAGACGACGCCGGCTCGCACCTCGCTCAGCTCACTTCTGTATATAAGGCTTTATTTATGAAATTCAGGTCGTTTTCATAGACGACGACGACCGGGGAAGATTATTTAACGGATCCGATGGCAAGGAGATCGAAAGCTCCGTGGACGTGCAGGTGGTAGATAGTATATATCCACTACAAGTCTCGTGGACTCTTCAGACACGGGGCTTTTACCGGCCGGCCTCTCGCATGCATCGGTTGCCTCCACGACAAGTCCGTCTTGACATGACTTTAACTGACGATTCCACCGAACGATATGATTTGCTACTATATTGCAACGAACTACGTTTTGTTGTAAGATAAGATCATCTAAACAACTTGTGAATCAAAAAAAAATTATGGAACGGTTGCGTCATCTGTTCCAAAATATATGTTTTTTTTTTCCTAAAAATGAGGCTAGCAAGCAAAGGAACCAAACACCCCGCTTATTTCACTTTCTGGCAAGGTGAGGTGAGATGAGCCTGAGCAAGAGATCCAACTATTTCCGAAGGCGAACATGCTGCATATGAAGAAAGGTTTGGACTAGAAATACTAAACCTAATGTGCTGGATTCACTACCCCAGTTTTCGGGATTTTGAACTGGCAATGATGTGGGGTTGATATCACTGCCGGTTCTTATGAACGGACACTGATGTGGTTTTTAGGAAATCCAAAAAACAGGCAAAAAAAATAAGGATTTTTTTTAATTTCGGAAGAGGCCCCATTGGTCAGTCATACGGTCGGGCATCGCAAGTCACAAAGTCACCAGATTTTTCACGTGAAAATCACACGCTTCGCGTGTCTTCAACCTCTAATCACTCCACCTACAAGTTTTTTGTGTCCGAATGAGATTTTCGTCCTAGCCATTTTATGTTTATCTGATTTTGAAATAAGTATTTGGGATCCTAAACGAATTCAAATGAAAAAGTTGTCAACTATAAAGTTTTATAACCTTTTGAGATCTAGAACTTTCATTTTGGTAGTTTCTCCATCCAAGGTCGTTTACAAAATTTGAATTTCAAATTTGAGAAATTCAAACGTAGTTTTTCATGACAAGATGATTTCAAATAAAACAGTTATCAACTACAAAGTTTCATAACTTTTTGAGATCTACAACTTTAGTTTTTGCTGTTTGTCCATCCGAGGACATTTAAAAAATTCAAATTTCAAAATTTTGGAAATTCAAACGTAGTTTTTCTTGACAAGATGATTTCAAATCAAAAAGTAGTCGACTACAAAGTTTTATAATTTTTTGGGATCTACAACTTTTATTTTGGTAGTTTCTCCATCCGGGGTCATTTACAAAATTTGAATTTCAAAATTTAGAAATTCAAACATAGTTTTCCTTGACAAGATGATTTCAAATCAAAAAGTTATCAACTACAGAGTTTCATAACTTTATGAGATCTATAACTTTGATTTTGGTCATTTGATCGTTTATTTATCCGACATAGTGGTAGTAACATTATTCACAAATGTAAAATATCCCTCCCTCTTATAGTTTATGAAACTATAAGAGAGAAACGTAAATTTTATGAACAATATCACTACCATTTTATCGGATGAAGAAATAACCAAAATAAAAGTTATAGATCTTGATAAGTTCTACAACTTCTATGTTCTTGACTTTTCAGCTGAAATCATTTAGTGTTCTAAAATGACGTTTGAAGTTGCCATTTTTTGAAATTTAAAATTCAAATAGATAAAACACAATCACATGAAAAGATGGATAAAATAATAGCTGTAAGAACACAATAAATTGATAGAGCATGATTTTATAATTTTTTAGGAAAAAAATCATTAAATTTGAAGTTAGTACGAGGGAGAAAGACTAGTTACAAGTTTTAGTCAGAGATTAAAAAGAGAAATCAGAGTTCTTCGACAATTTTAAGATTTAATTTTAAATAGCATTTTGAACTAGTAAATGATTTCAAATGAAAATGTTGTCAATTATAAAGTTGTATAACTTTTCGATATCTACAACTTTTGTTTTGGGCGTTTCTCCATCCGAGGTCGTTTGAAAAATTCAAATTTTTAATTTGAGAAATCGAACGTAATTTTCGTTAGATAGATGATTTCAAATGAAAATATTTGAACATCCAAATGATCTTAAATTAAAAAAGTTTAAACTACAATGTTGTAGATCTCGTCGAGTACTACAACTTTGATATAAAGTTTATCTTAACACTATAACACAACATACCTTTGCCGACACTTGCTAAAAGTGGGCAAATGGTACCTTTCCCGACAGATAGCCTCCCACTAAAAGTTTTGTCTACAGTTTAGAAACAATCACGGTAGAAGCAGTCGGCGAAAGTTTTGCCGACAGTTAAAAGAATCGCCGACAGTTTTGGTGTAGGCAAATGGTACACCTACGCTGACAGTTAAAACCTTTGTCGTCAGTTAAACTTACACCGACAGTTAAGACCTACACCGACAGTTGAAACCTTTCCCGACATTTTATATGTTGGCAAAGCCATTTCCACAACATGTTTAGAAAGATGCCCTCGGTGGCGATTTAATGTCGGCAAACTAATTGATAAATAATAATACTAATACAATACAAATAATATCACAAATCAACTTTATTTTACAGAGAAGGCATCACATCTTCAAATTCACTATATTTCATAAATAAAATATATTAAATTTTCAATACATACTGGTCACAAGCATAGAGCCAAATACATGTCCAAAATATAGATGAGTTACTAGCAAACATAGACATCTAAATGGTCACAAGCTGTAGTGTAACTATTCAAATCAAAAAGCAAAAGTGTTGAGCAATACTGCTTTGGATTGATTATATCTTTCTCAAAGATGTTAGCTCCTGCTAGGAAGTACGTTCTCAGTGCGCTTTCTGGGGCCACTCCGAACACTCTGAGGTCGTTCCTGTCGTACCACCTGCAAATCACACATTACACAATTAGCATTTGTAAGTAACATCTACGTACTATAGAAGTTCAGATGACATTGACATGTCAAGATAGCAAACTGAACCAGAAGAGGAGGCTCACGTCCTGAGGCTGTGCCACTCAAGCTGACTTTGCATCTGGAAATCCCTGAAGTCAGCTTGCGCCGTCTCAAGGTACATGTCATTGTTCACGAGAGGCATCCTGCAATGTTCAGAGGCAAATGGTCTGATGCTGAGAGTGAGCAGATCGCACCAAAGAGAGGTATTCTGCAGTGTCATGGAAGAATAGGAAACAACATGATTTCACCTATAAAGGGACTTGCCAATCCACACATCATTGCTTCCACCATATTGCTCCAGATACATCCTTGTTTCAATGCGTGGCAAACTTGCCTTCCAGGGGAATTCCAGTGCATATCCGATCTATTGATTCGGATGAAACCAGCAAGCACATTTTATTGATACCATTTTTTCTTAAAGTGGGTTCCACACAATACACCTGTATCACTATCACAGTACTGGGCTATGACAAACATGGTTCATTTATCAATCGGAAAGAGTGGACTCATTTAATTTTCTTATCAAACTTGTCCCAGAAATCGTTTGAATTGTTTAAGTAGTTGTGTGTAATGGCAGTGGTGCATAAATCAGAAAAATATAGTATGTTACTATGGGTAAATTTATCATTACAGTAGTTGGCAATTTATAAACATTATTTGGGGCAGTTTGAATTATTAGTTTGTCACGGCTAGCAGTGATGGGTATTCTAGAACTATATTTGATCCCATGGCTATTACTGATAATTATTATTAAAAACTACAGAGTAAATGGTCAGATGTTTTCTTTTCTTTTCAGAATTTCAATGATTTCTTTTCTCTCTCAGTGCATCCATTTCTGGACTTAGTGTTTAGGTATCAATGTAACCTACCAATGGTAATATATGCATATTCCAGTTATCACAAACGGTTGGTGATACACGCCATGCAATTGTTTGGAAGTGTTGATGACATATTGTCAGCTTCATACTAAAAAGTCTCCAAACCCACGAAAAAGGAGAAAATGAATTACTTCCTAGAATTCTCTAAACATATTCACCAATTGAAAAAGTTTTGGAAATTTGCCTCGTAAAATGCAATTGAGGAAATTGGCAGCCATCAATCAGTTTGTAAGAGTTTAATTGATAACATCATATATAATTCATCACACTCTTTCTTAGCACTGTTCATGGCCCTCCTATGCTATGTCCTCAGTAGTTTTGATTGAAAATGACTTACATAATCAATATGATCGAGTAATATACTAATATGTCCTAGGGATGCAAGGATATAAGTAGTGGGAAGTCTCTGAGAACAAAAAAAGACGAAGCAAAATAGACCTTTGGACTGACCGCGTGTAGGAAAAATGACTATGCTGGGCAATCAACATATCCATATTCTCAATTTCTAGCCAAATATATTGCTATACTTGTGACACAAAATTCATATTTTACAATTTTTTTTACACCAACCTAGGCAACACTGGTCCGTCCATTGTCACCTGTTAGAGATTTGAATGTGATGAACAACAGGTGCATCAGCGATGGCCTAAGCCACTGCAGATACCACATTCCTTCTTCGACACTCACTAGAACCGCCCCAATGCCAAGAAAGCAAGACTAATGTCCCGTGATCCCACCTAGACTTGCTTGATGACACAAGTCTGACATAGTAAAAAATCAGTTGTACTTACATGGGGAGACATGGTAGCCATGCAATTGAAGTAGGCGAAAACCCATCGCTGTGGCATCAACGTCATTAACAGGGAAGTCCCTCAAAGATGGTAGCCCTAAATCTTGTGTCCAAAGCTTGTCAACATGAAATTATGAACAAAGGAATAATTCCTTAAATCAATATCTAATAATTGTTTCTCTCAAAGACCAAGACAGTGTTGTTTGGTCTGTCAACCATCCTAACTCTCTATTTTCATGGTATGCACGGTATGAAAATAGTTAGTCCTAAAATAGTTACCAACAAACATAGACATACCATGAAAATAGTTACGCCTAAAATAGTTACTCCTAAATAGCAAAATATCTTTCCTCCTAAATTACAGAAAACACGCAAGGATAAGAGTAGCACGAACAAGGCCAACTCATTATCTGTTACTATGCACAAATTGAAAGGCTCCTGCAAGTATTTGTTGGTAAATGGTGGGTTTCGTCTACACATTAACGGTTGCTTTACTGAAGGATCAGAGTAGCACGAGCAAGGCCTCCTCTGCCTTCCATTCAAACCCAACCACCTATGAGCCGCTCAACTAGAACATCCAGATGTATTATGTATACTGCATTCATCAAAATACTAGTACTAGCTGCTCCCAGATCCAAGGAAACAAGTATGTTGCTCCCATACCCAAAGAATTGAATCAAAGGGAGAACAAGATCTCAACAAAAATCACCATCAAGATCTCACACGGACAGAGGTCGAGCTCAGCACCTGGAACGGCAGGGACTACAGCACGGGTGGCGTAATGGGGCTCGTGGGGCTCAGATGTGGATCTCCGACATACGAGCGTGGGGGCGGTGGCCACTTGGGGGCATCCGGCGGTGGTGGGTGTCAGTTGGCCGATGAGGAGTCCGGGCGTTGGTGGCGGCGGGCGGATCCGTCGATTGAGGTGGTGGACGGCCGGCCGCCGGCGGGGGCGTCGTCGGTGGCACAATGTGTGCCCAAACCCTAGCAAGAAAGGGATGGGGGTGAGGGGAAGGGGATGATGCAGAGGATGAGATGGGGGATGTGATGCACACGAACCTAGATGCACCGCCATCGTTGGAGGACGCCTCGTGGGAGATCCACTGCATAAGCGGCGGCAAGGGTCTCGCTTGCCGCCACCGGCGGCGGAGGCATCGGTGGATCCCGGCAGCCACGCCGACGGCGGTGTGGCGGCGCACGGAGGCAGGGGACTGACTGGCATCGGTGCAGCACTGTTGTGCTGCGGGTGTTTTTTCTTTCTCTTTTTCACAGCTGTGTGGCGTTGTCAAAACATTGGGGAGAGTTTCAGTGGAAGGCAACAAGTTTTTAGTGGGCTCAGTAGTTGGCTCCCGCGCGTGCACGGTTGTATTTTCGCGGTGTTTTTTTTTCTTCCGTCCGTCTCCGTGCTCCCAGTCGATCCTGGGGCATTTATTTGGTTCTTGAGCGCACTCTTTCGGCGACACTTGGACAGTGGCCTCTCTAGGCTACGCCGACACTTCTTCTGTCTAGAAACTTTTGCCGACAGTTTTTCTGTCAAAAGGAGAAACGCCAACATATAACGTGTAGCCTTATAGTACTATTGGCGACACTTTATTTGACACTAAAAAGTTATACAATTGCCAACAGATACTATGTAGTTAAAAACTATGATTTACCAACACATAACCGTAGGGAAAAGTGGGTCATGGTGTAGTGTAATCGGACATCATATGAGAAATTTATGAAGTTTTCTTGCAGCATATCACTGTCGGTTCAAGCCACGAACCGACAGTGATAGTATCAGTGTCGGTTCTTGGCTAAAACCGACAATGATATGAACCGACAGTGAATACCCGAATATCAGTATCGGTTGATCCTATTACTGTCGATTTTAGTAAAAAACCGACAGTGATGGACTATCACTGTCGGTTTCTTAAAATTCGGCAGTGATGAGGCTGGCAGTGATGTCCAATTCTGTAGTAGTGATTGCTAAAACCTTGAAATTCAGGGCTCCGTGCGGCCGCACTCCCATAGGGATGATTCTTTGGCAACCTTATTTTAATTAAATTTGTTAAATTTTAAGGTCTATTATAAGTGTTAGGTGCAATAAAAAATTAATCCCTTATGAAAAATTGACTTAGCTTGAATGTATGGCCAGTTAAGAAAAAGGTGCACTGAGTTGAAGCATGCATGGGCATGGGCGGAGCTAGGCCAAAATATATAATATGAGTGTTGTGGAGTTTTTATAAGTCCAAAATGTAACTGATATTGTGCTGGATAAGGATACCTATGTTAAGCCCCAAACTCTGAGAGGTAGGAGTGAGGAAATGATATAGTCTACTATCTAGCTCTGCTGGGCCTCAAACTCAGAGATGTATGAGTGAGGAAATGATATAGGGCCTGTTTGGTGCCTAGCAACCACACGCCACGCGAGGTGTGATGTGGCCACTGAAGCTGTGGCATTGTGTGGCGAGGAAAGTGGCTGCCACACTTATGGCGAAAACCAACACTTAAAGGCTATGTGGCTGACTCAACGTAGGTGCAAACCAAACAACAGCCAACATATCGTGGCAGCTGCGAGTGTGACGTGGCGAGCGATGGTGGGGAACCTAACAGTCTCATAGTGTCTATTTTTGTTTGGTCTTACATTCAAACGGGTGGAAGTGAGAGATAGACAGAAAGAAAGTGAATGACAGACGAGCCGTGATTGATAATGATACTCTAGAGGAATAGTAGGAGTAAGAGACGGAATAATAGGATTAAGAGACGGGACGACCGGAGAAAAGAGCTGGGAACGGATATTATGTAGAGTAGATATATAGCTTTCACTTTCGATGTGTGTGGACTCTGAACTGTGTTCTGCATAAAAACTGACAACTTATCTGGATGTCTGGTACGTCTGTTTCTACCAACGTATCTGGATTACTGTTCGCCTTGGCTAATAATACAAACACTTCTACTAATCAGGCACAAGTAGGCTATATATATATGCTTGGTGTTAGCTATCAACTTAATAAATACGACACGATCGATCGAATCACGAAGCAAAATTAAATCGATGGTGACTATACCAAGCCATGTCTCTAAAATCCACGGACGTACAGCTAAAAAAGATGGAATTGCGAAGCTTTCTAACCCTTTTCAGGACTACTGTACCTTAACAATGCCACTGTCTGTTGATCAGCCGCGACCGCGACACGACGAGACGTGCTGAAAGAAACGCTTCGAACCTCACTTCGCATCAGTGATCAGCACGCTCGCAGTACTCTGATCTCATCTCATCTCACAGGTCACCAGCTACACGCACGTAGTACTCTCTGCCATACAGCAGCGCAATGCTTCAAGAAAGGAACAAAGGAATCATAGTGGCCTGACCAATTTAGGCCTCGTTTAGTTCGTCTCCTTAAGTTTATTCTTTATCCCATCAAATATTTAGACAAATGCATGGAGTATTAAATATAGACTAAAAAAATAACTAATTACATAGATTTGCGACTAATTTGTGAGATGAATCTTTTAAGTCTAATTAGTTCATGATTTGATAATGTGGCGCTACAATAATATATGTGCTAATGATGGATTAATTAGGCTTAATACATTCGTCTCGCGGATTACTGATGGATTCTATAATTTATTTTTTTATTAATATCCACACCCCATGCGACACTCTCGTATGACACCCTAAAAATTTATACTCTGATTTAAACAAGGCCTTAATATAGGAATATTCCGGTATCATTGTCGCGTCTGGAGTCTGGACGTCGTGAGCTGAGCACGATGACGTGAGTCCATGGAGAAGCTTTCCCTATTTGCAAGCTTGCTACGCATCCATCTGCAGATCTGCCTGCCTGCCATTCCTTCGTCTACAATACAAGCTCTCTCTCTCTCTCTAAGAGGAAACAAAGGTTCCTTGTCCTGTTTATTTAGACTTGTTTGGCTTATAAATCGTACTTTTTCAATCAACAAATAGTATTTTTCTCTCACACTAAATCAACAAGTACTTTCTTTCAGCCATAGCTTATACGAACGGGCCAAGGATACGAAGGAGAATGCCCGAGAATAACTCCGGGATAAGCTTATGCTGGTTATGAGGCTGACATCTCACACACACGGAGAGAAATTCAAGGAGAGAGACAGAAACGGGACCATGGTGTGTACAGTACTGAGGTCACAAGTCTACAAGACTACAACAGGCTCTCTCTCTCTCTCTCAATTTTATTCAGCCATGCGTTTCTTTTTATCTCCGTATTTCTTATGCAGCCGGCCGGATAAGTTCACACAGGCTAATTGAGAATTGCAACTTGCACATTTACCTGTTCCTTGACACTGCAAGTTGTCTTTTAAGATTTTGAGAAAACGGCTAGAACTTACTGTGTATGACTGTATTATTACATGCAGCTAAAAAAGACAATATCTGAAACACAGAATCGGTGTTCGACATCTTTAAACCGATATCTTGAGAAAGACCTGTTTTGTTCCACAGCAACCTTTGGCCTAGCCAAGATCTCCCAGTCAGGGTTCGAATTCTATGCAATCTTTACAAGAGAAGCAAGTCTGAAGCTTTCTAATAAGTGCCTGTTTAGTTTCCAAAATTTTACAAAATTTTTTAAGATTCCCCATCACATCGAATCTTTGGACGTATGTATGAAGCATTAAATATAAATAAAAAATAAAAATAATTACACAGTTTAGACGAAATTCACGAGACGAATCTTTTAAGCCTAATTAGACTATGATTGGACACTAATTATCAAATAACAACGAAAGTGCTACAGTACCATTTCCAAAAAAATTCGCCAACTAAACAAGACCTAAGTCAATTCCTCCAAATTATAAGTTGATCAAGTGGCAACCAATGCAAGTTCATGACACTAACATATACATGCCACCAGAGTCTGACCTTTGCCCAGTTACCATCTGCTCCAAATGCAGGTATTTCAGTTTTTACTTCTGGAAAACTGATAGACACACAGTGTCTCATCTCACAAGGCTATCTAGGGCTACCCGTACGTCTCGCGTCTCCACCCCAGGAAAGCAACCAACAGGCCGGGGAGAATCTCAGGGGTCCGGTGGTGGGCCTCCAGGGTCAGCACACAACAGTGAACCCACATTCTTCTGCAACCACTGCCTTGCTATCCTACAAACAAAACGCCAAGCACGTAGTGCACACACAGACGCACATGACACATGCTACTTGGATAGCATTACAATTACTGTGCACCTCATGTTGATGCACACATATGCATTATGGCAAAGACAGGTTAAGGCCCCCTCTCGCCGCTCTCTCTCTCTGTCTCTCTCTCTTCGGTCGTCTTCCCGGCCTCCAAATCGAAACAAAACCATCGTATCATGTTGGAATTTATGTCCTTGGAACAGGCCATATGTTGCTCGCTTAAACTAATGCTCACAGAACTCGGAAGGTGTGTGTGATTTGATGTGCATGATTTGGTTTGGTGTGTGCGCGAGCAGCAGGCAGCAGATCGAGTACAACGAACACGGCGGCCCCAAAACCTGATTCCCCCAGCAGCGAATGTTTTTTTTAAGGTTTAGTCTTGTTTAGATTGGGGTTAGAATCAGTATTTGGCACTGTAGTATTTTTGTTTGTATTTAACAATTATTGTTCAATCATGGCCTAACTAGGCTCAAAAGATTCATCTCGTAATTTACAATCAAATTATATAATTAATTATTTTTTTATCTATATTTAATATTCTATGTATATGTCTCAAAGATGTGATACGACGAAGAGAGTGAAAAAACTTAATCTAAACAAAGGCCTTAGGCGAGCCGTGAGTCATGAGACTCCTGTCGGCGAGCAACCGGATGCGGATGATAACAGTCGCCACCTCGCACGGAATTCACTCACCTAATACGCGCAGCGCGCAGCTAGCAAATTTCTCTGCACCTAGCCCTAGATAGGCTGTCTCGCTCGGGTTGCTGGGTTAGCGGCATGAACTTATTAATTGAGCGTTCTAGATTTGGTGCCCTGAGATTGAGAAGCAGACGCAGAGATGTGTTCTTTTTTATGCACGGCCTTGTTTAGATCGTAAGTTTTCTCATTCTCTCTTCATCACATCAAATCTTTAGACACATGTATGGAGTATTAAATATAGATAAAAAAATAACTAATTACATAGTTTGATTATAAATTACGAGACGAATCTTTTGAACCTAGTTAGGACATGATTGGACAATAATTATTAAATACAAATACAAAAGTGCTATAGTACTAAATACTAATTCCTATCCCTAATTTAAACTAGACCCATATCTATCTATTATATATTGTTCAGGACAGCCAGGGCGTAGATTAAATAGGGTTTCGTGACGGCCACAGTTTGACTAGGTTAGTGCCTCCTCCTCCTAGGCTCCAGATGATTGACCCGGCCGGTACATATAATCGGTGTAGCGTATAGGGCGGCTTAACAAATACATTCCGTGTGATTTGACGCGTTTGTTTGGCAAACCTGTGCTACTAGTAGTTTATTGGCACAATACACATTTTGGTCCCTCGATTATTACTCGAGGCTCAATTTCATCCCTAAACTTTTAAAACGGTTGTTTAGGTTCTCAAACTTTAGTTTTAGGCTCAATTTTATCCTACAACGATGAAGATGATCGTTTCAGTTCTCAAATTTTGTATTTTGGGCTCAATTTCATCTATAAACTATCAAAGTGCATTTAACTTTTATTTTCAACTCAATTTTATCTATTCAAAAAGAAAACTTTATATTTTAGACACAATTTCATCCATAAATTATCAAAATTATAGATCTGCTATTGTCTCAATATATCCAAGAATAAATAGTGTTCGATGCAACTGTAATTACTCCCACAAATATCATTTATATATAAATGGTACCATTGTAAGGTAATACTAAAAATAATATCTTGGAATTATTAATGACCACGAAAAAGTTTTTGGATGAATATTATTTTTCTATCTCCAATCGCCGGTGGTGTTGGAACTAACCAGGTGCAACAATGCAGCTTTCCACGTAGAACGTAGACAAAGTTGAGTTGAAAATAAAAGCTTAAAGCACAAAATACACTTTGATAGTTTTTAAATGAAATTGAGGCCAAAATGCAAAGCTTGAGGACTAAAACGATCATCTTCATAGTTCTAAGATGAAATTGAACCTAAAAGTAGAGTTTAAAGACTAAAACGGCCATTTTAAAAGTTCAGGTACTAAATTGAGCCTCGAGTAATAGTTGAGGGACCAAAATGGTTATTCTGCCTAGTTTATTTATAACCTAGCAAGCAAGCTGGCAAATTAAAAGGGTTGGGGAACCATGAGAAATGGAAACAGTACTATCTCAGTTATTATTTCATTTTTGCTAATTTGTTCACGGACACCCACGCACACTGTTGGATATCTAGCGCAAACCCATCTCAAAGCCTAAGGCCCCGTTCGGCTGGCAGAATTTTAGCTGAAACTTGCTGAAAACACTGTTCTGGCTGAATTGTTGTGAGAGAAAAACACTGTTTTAGCTAAAAAAAGAAGCCGAACAAGCAAAAAATAGGGTAAGCCGGACGGGCCTTAGACTATGATTTTAGTCTCATATAGGAGTATGCTTCTTTTCTTATCCCCCTCTTAGCCATATGCTGCCGTGTGCCTTGTAATATTAAATGCAAACCACCACTTCGATTTCACAAGATGTTTGGGGGTAAAGGATAAATCCCAAAAGTAAAAAAAGTAAGAAAACATCAAGCCTTTAATTTAATAGGCTCTAATCATCCTCACTAATAATTAATAGTATTAGATTATTTCTTTAAAAAACTAACCACATTTGTCATTATGTAAATATAGGGAGTAAGCCCCTAAATTTACATCTAAATTGCCCACTCCGTTGTTATGAAAGATAGTTTAAATGACCCATGATTTGCATTAAAATTATTTATGTATGCATTACGAAAGCTAGTTAGACCCCTAAATTTGCATTACGAAAGCTAGTTAGACCACCACTAAAAGCGCTTGAGCTAGGTTTAGACCTAGTATTAGTGAGGTTTGCATACCTCTTACTTACTCGGTGCTTGCGCGCACTATTTTTGTACATAGGAGGAGCCTATAGACTTGCGATACCACACCAACCATATTTATGGTGTGGCCACCACCGTGTACGGGAGGAAACGAGGACCGCGGTGGTTCGTCGAAAGCTTGATTGTGAAGACTACGGGAGCAGTCCGGAAGAGGCCATATCAGGGACCCATGCATATGGAAAAGGCCCGAGGCTATCCACGGAGTTACCCGACGGGCAACTTGGCCCTTGTGAGAGAGCTTTCTTGCAAGGGGCTCCAACGAGGACTAGGCGAAAGCGAGGAGCTTCTTGATACCTGGGTAAAAATACCGGAGTCGTCGACATGAGTTTGCATCTCTACCACTCTTTAGCTTCGGCATTTATATTATGTACCTAGGTTATGTGCTTTAAATTTTGAGCTTAGTTTGATAGGTTAGTGACAGGATTGAAACCTAGGTTGCACAACTCTTTTGTGGTAGATATAACCATACATACCTAGCAAAATCTTAGTTGCACATCTAGATAGTTTATTTGTTGCATAGGTTTTGACTAGGTCGAAACACTAGTACACTGGTGGGTTTCAATCCCGGTTGGGAACTGGCTTTAGTCCTGGTTTCCCAACCGGGATTGCGGATCTGGGACTAAAGGCCGGGACCTTTAATCCCGGGTCACACAACCGGGACTAAAGCCCATCCTCAAAACTAAAAAATAGTTTAAATCCTAGGAAGATCTCTCTTGCGGTGCGTGAGATTCGAACCCAAGACCTCATGCCTCGCACGTAGCTTCCTTACCAACTCAACTGCACACCACATGTGACAAAGTCCTGGACGCTCTCCTTTTGAATTCACCCATGGGGAACCTTTAGTCCCGAGTGGGAGACCTTTAGTCCGGGTTGGTGACACCAACCGGGACTAAAAGGTCACCCTTTAGTCCCGATTGGTGTGACTTCTGGTGTCTGTAAAATTTAGACCCAGGACTAATGTGAGCATTAGTCCCGAACCCCAATACAACCGAGACTAAAGGTGCGAACTGAAAGTTGTTTCTCTACTAGTGAAATTAGAGGCCATAGTTTTAGAAATAGTTTTTAAGTTGCCTAAATCACCCCCTATTAGGCGTCATGCTCCCTTCACCTAATTTGGAGGGCAACGAGATAAGCAAAGCCAAAAACACTTGAAAGGTCCTAAATGGCTAGAGGGGGGTGAATAGCCTATAAAAATTTCTACAAATACACTAGAGCAAGAGGTTAGTACACTAAATGGCTAAATGCAATTTTGCACTAGCTCTACGAGGGTTGCAAGCCACCTATCCAAAAATTCTAGTTGCTATGATCACTAGGCACAAACAATGGCTATGTCACTACTCACTAAGAACTCTCAACAAGTCTACACTAAAGAGTTCTACTAGGTGATACTAAACTAGCAAGCAAGACAAGCTCTCAAAACTAATTACACTAAAGAGCTTGACAACTAGTTTGCAAGAAATGTAAAAAAGTGAGTATGGTGATTATACCGCCGCGTCGAGGAATGAACCAACCACAAGATGAAGACAATCCAATCACTGGGAGAAATCCAATCACACAAGAGACACAAGATTTTTCTCCCGAGGTTCACGTGCTTGCCGGCACGCTAGTCCTCGTTGTGTCGACCAACACTTGGTGGTTCGGCGGCTAAGAGGTGTTGCACGAATCTCGTCCACACAATTGGACACCGCAAGAATCTACCCACAAGTGAGGTAGCTCAATGACACGAGCAATTTAATAGAGTTGCCTTTGGCGCTCCGCCGGGGAAGGCACAAGACCCTTCATAAGCAACCGATCGAGGTTGGAGACAATCACTTACTTCGCTCAATGATCCTCCAATCACTGGGCCATCTAGGTGTCGGCAAACACCAAGAGTAACAAGCTCACAACCAGCCCAAATCACCCAACTAATGCCATGAGATGATGCAACTCAATGCAATGCACAAGAGGCTCTCCAATCTCACTCAAGATGATGAAATCAAGTGACCAAGTGAGTGGAGTGTGTTGCTCAGCTTCCAAAGGGTGTGCATAAGTGTATGAGGTGCTAAGAGAGTGGCCAAGGCCGACCACACCCTCTATTTATAGCCACACAATCAAATAGAGCCATTACCCCTTTGGAGCTGTTTCTGCGAGAGCATCGGACAGGGTGGTACGATCACCGGACAGGGGGTGATGGTGCCCCAACGGTCGACCAATGGCTAGTTGGTCACCGGATAGGGGCGATGGTGTCACTGGACAGGGTGTGGCGGTGCCACCCTGGTCGAGCCCCCAAAATCCCTGCTCTCTGGATAATTAGGGCGGTGCACCGCCACCCCATGACGGTGACCAGGGTGGTGCCCTTTCGTCCCTAACTCCAACAAGTCCTAGCCTCTGTTAAAAAGCGGCGGTGGCATCGGACAGCCACCGACGGTGCACTGTCACGCATATGGCGGTGCACACCACCGTGTCCGGTGACCACCCCAAAGTTGCTGCTCTCGACCATGGCTAGCCGAGCACCGACAGGCCTGGGCAGTGCACCGCCTCACCCATGGTGGTGACCAGCCCGAGGCAAAAACCTCCATTAGCTGTGTTTTTGATTCTTGATTCAATCCACAAGCAGTCTAACACTACTTTGCAAGCGATGCTAACTCTCAAAGTGTTTTCTCAAAACATGTTAGAGCCAAGTTAGCATTACTCAAAACATTTTCGATAAATATTTTGCTTGCTCTCTGATGTGCACTAGGCCTAAATGCAATGCTTGAAGTCCAACACCTAGTGGCACTAGATGACCGAATTGTCTAGTTAGGAACCCCTCTTAATAGTACGACCATCCACTCTAAATGTGATCACACTCTCTATAGTGTCTTGATCACTAAAATAAAACCCCTATTTATACCTTTGCCTTGACCTCCATAGGGTTTTGTTTTTCTCTTTCTTCTTTTCTAAGTTGAGCACTTTATCATCATCACATGTGGCCATCTCATCATTTCATGTGATAAACATCACCATTTGAGTGTCACCATGCTCCTCACTTGGATTGCACCAACCTAGCTCATATCACAACTAATGACAAAGGTTAGTGCTAGGTTTCATCAATTATCCAAATTCAAACTAGGGCTTTCAATCTCCCCTTTTTTGGTAATTGATGACAACCTATTTACAAAGATATTCAATTAAATCTTTTTGGATTCACGTTGCTTGCCCAAGCATATTACCATGTATAAAGATTATGGACAAGTTTCATGAACCCAAATTGGTAGTATTAGCTCCTCCTACATATGTGCTAAGAGTTTGGATTTAAAAGCTTGCACATATGCATGGATTGGAAGTTTAGGAGAGTAATAGCTACCAAATGATGCTAAGGTGTAAAGAATGGACCTTTGAAGCATGATACCAATTGGAGTTGCCAATATACACCATCCTTAGCACCATTAGTAACTAGACATTCACAAAAACTAGAAAACCCCGTGAGATCAACATTATATGAAAGGGTTTAGTTTTTACATGATAAGCACAAGTCTAGTTACTCTTCCTATGCATGCTAGTTTTCATTTCATCAATCATTTTCTATGATCTAGCATACACCACACAAGCATGGATATAGAATTTAAAACTTGTGTCATGCAAGCAAACATATGTAAATGCACATACAAATGCAACATATAAGTTTATGAGCTTGCTCCCCCTACTTATGTGCTTCAAATTTTAATTGATCCTCTTACAATGTCATTTCATTTGTTTGCTCCCCCTATCTTTACTATCTTTGTGAATTTCCCCTATCTTTACTATCTTTGTGAATTTCTCTCCCTATTTGTCAACAATTAGCATAAAAGGTGAGCTCAAATTTTAGATAGGTTGGGATGAAACAATGTGAAGTGAGGATCATTTTCCCAATTTGGTTCAATCTAGATCATTTGCAAAAGGTATTTAATTCGGTTTGATCCAAGGGCAAGCTTCTTCACACCTCCAAATAAGGGTTATCATCCACCATGTTGAGTTAAACACTTATAGCTCATTTTCTAGATTAAACACTAGGTTCACAAGCCCGCAAACATGTCATATGCTACCACTGGATCATTTCAAACATACAAGCAATAGTGGTACCATACAAGCATCAAATTCATTTGATTTTCATGAATGAGCCTAAGACATGTGAGGAATGACTAGATGCACTAAACAGGTCCTTAGCAATGGATGAATGACATGTCAATCAACTTTACCTTGCTTTGCTCGAAGGAGAGGCATGTCATATATGGGGGTGCATCAACACATATTGGAGAAGTCAAGTATGTTCAATTCGTTCCTTAGCTTGCAAAACCTCTTCTCATCAAGTGGCTAGGTGAATATGTCGGCAAGTTGATCTTTGGTGCCCACACTCTCAATGCAAATGTCCCCTTTTTATTGATGATCTCTTATGAAATGATGGCGGACATCAATGTGCTTTGTTCTTGCATGTTGAACCGGGTTGTTGGTGAGTGAAAGCATCTAGGCCTCTAGTTGGGTTTCGGTGATTAATGACGATACGAGATTATTGTGACTAACGTGTGTTTTGCAGAGGCAACTTGAGTTAGGTCATGGTAATGATGATTGTTTGAGCAATTATGGTTTTCATGCCCCTATCGATGGAAATCATTTCGGTTTTCAAAGGTTGGACGGCAAGGTTAAGGACGGACTAGTTCTAAGTGTCGTTTGGCATTGGAGAGACACTTAGAGTAGTTTATGACTTTATTTTTCATTTGGCCGTACTATTAATGGGGGTATGAACTAGTAGCTTGACCTAGGTGAGTCTAATGGGTTAGGTGTGGTGCACAATTATCAAACTTAGCACTAGATAGCTCAGGAATAGCCCAGAGATAAATTGGAGGCCACCTCATTCACAAATGATTTTGAATTGGAAGTGAATGGAGGGTCAAATATTGACCGGACGCTATTTTAGTGATGACTAGACTCACAGGCGCTGCGTTCGGTCAGTGATCAGTGCGCACAGTAGAAGCCGAGGAGCTACTGGACGCTGCACAGTGATTGGAACCAAACGCGCCTCTAGTTGTATCTGTAGCAGTAGGGACTCACTATCAGGGAGGACTGGATGCTGAATAGTAAATGATCGGACATCGAGTTTGCAGTGTCAGATCAACATCAGAGAAGGTACAAAGACCAAAATTCCTGACTGGACACGTTCGGTCGATGTTGACAGGACACTGGCCAGCGTCAGGTCACTCCAATAGCCTTCCCTGACTGGCTGACGTCACGTAGCCATTGGCTATTGACCGAACGCGTCCGGTCACTTCGACCGGTGCGTCCGGTCACCCCAAAAACTGCTGAGTTGGACAATAACGGTTATGTTTTAAAGTGGAGAGTATATATACTTCTCCTGCTTGTCCAACTTAGCCCTCTTGCCCATTTGTTCAGCTGATAAACACCTTTGGAGTGCAGGGGAGAGCAAGAGCCTAGTGGAGTGATTGAGATTTGATAATCCAAGATTAAGGGCCTCATTAGTGGGGTGATTGAGATTTGATAATCCAAGATTAAGGATCTCATTAGTGCATAGGGAGTAGCAAGTGTGCATCCACCTTTCTCATTAGACTTGTCTTGGATCAAGTGAGAATTTGTGTTTATTACTCTTGGTGCTCGCCATCACCTAGACGGCTCGGTGGTGATTAGAAGCTTGGTGATCATCCGGCAGAGCTTATGGATGACCCAAGTCATGGTATGAGCGGTTGTGGGTGATTCACCATGACGGAGTGTCAAAGAATCAGCTCGTAGAGAGCACTTGATCCTTGCGCGGATCAAGGGGGAGCTACACCCTTGCGCGGGTGCTCCAACAAGGACTAGTGGGGAGTGGCGACTCTCCAATACCGCGAAAAAACATCACCGCGTTCCCCTCTTTCTCTTTGCTTTGAGCATTTACATTTGAGCAATTCAATTCAAGTCTTTACATTCTTAGAATTGCCATGCTAGTGTAGGATTGAAACCTAAGGTGCAAACCTTTTGTGCGGTAGAATAATAGAAACACTTCTAGGAACAAGGGGGTGAAATGGGCTAAGTGTAGGGCTTAATTATAGAAAAAATTAGAATTAGTCCAATTCCCCCCCCTCTTGGGCATATTGATCCTTTTAATTGGTATCAGAGCCTTGTGCTCCTTAAATTAGGCTTAACCGCCTAGAGCAAGATGTCCCATGGGGATGGACCCCCTCCCGTCTTTGAGGGAGCTGATTTTTCTTATTGGAAATTCGCATGGAGGCGTACCTAGAGGCTTTAGATGTTGGAGTGCTTAGAGTCGCCTCACAAGGTTTACTAACACCTATGGATCCCGCTAACCTTCAAGGCAATGAGGTTCACTATGAGAAGTGGAATGCAAAGGCTAGAAACACTCTTTTTAGAGGCCTTTGTAAGGATGTCTTTAACCATGTGCGAAACCACAAAACGCCCATTCACTATGGTCGGATATTTATACGCTCCATGAGGGAACCAAGAGTGAGCGTGAGGAACATTATCACCTTATAATGAAGAAGCTTAATTCATTTGAAATGCTTTCTAGTAAAAGTGCTAATGAAATGTATTCATGCTTGAATGTTCTTGTAGAGGAGGTCAATGGGCTTGGACTCACTCAAATACAACCATCTGATGTTGTGAGAAAGATCTTGAGTGTCCTCCCTATTAACAAGTATGGGCATATTATGACGGTGCTTCATCAAGGTGATCTATCTACCGCTACGCCAACTCAAATATTGGGGAAGATCAATGCACATGAGATATACATGCACATCACTTCACAAGATGACTCTTCTTCCACCAAGAAGAAATATTTGGCATTCAAGGCTAGCCAAGAGAAGAGGGGCAAAGCAAAAGTTGATCATGATAGCTCAAGTAATAATGAGATTGATGATGCAAGCCTTGCTCTCATGGTGAGAAGAACCGCCAAGATGCTCAAGAAGCTAAACAAGAATGGTGTCAAGTTTGATGGCAAGAAGAAGAAATTCTTCACTAGTAGTAGAAGGAAGCCCGTCTCCTAAATGGATTGCTACAATTATGGAGATCTTGGTCATCTAGCCCATCAATGCCCCAAACCCAAGAAAGACAAGTACAAGAAAAAGTACAAGGGCAAGAAATATGACTCAAGTGATGATGATGAGGAGAAGAAGAGGAATAAGCCATATAAGAAGAAAGATGTCAAGAAGAAAGAATTTCACAAGAAGAAGAAGAATGGCAAGGCCTATATTGTTTGGTGATTGGCTCACGGACATTGAATCATCAAGTGGCTCATCCGATGATGAAAGTGAAAATGAGAAGGAGAAGGTGGCCGCTCTTGTGATTGGCTCTTCACTATCTTCATATCTTCAACCAAACTCAAGGAGCTCAAAACTTCTAAAAGGGAGCTTAGAGAAAACCATGATAAACTTGAGGAGATACACAATAAACTCACCACTACTTTCAACTTGCTAAAAGAAGAGTACACCAATCTCAAGATTAACCATGACAATCTTATTCTTTCTCATGAGTTATTGTCAAATGAGCCGCATGATGCTACTAACAAAGTTGCTAAGATTGATATAGCTATATCATGTGATGACTTGATTATTGAGAGCATTGAGCAAGGTTCTAGTAGCAAAGGCAAGAAGATGGTTGAGTTCGACAGCTATGATGATTATGTTAAGCTCAAGAATGAAAATGAAAAGCTCAAGAAGGATCTTAAAAAACTATCAACCACAAACACAATAGTGATAGAGAATCTTGACAATGATCATGTTATGGCTCTTGAGAATGAGATACTTAGAGAAGAGAACAAGAGACTCAAGATGGAGAAGAATCTTGATGAACTTAGAGACTCAAGTTGGAGAAAGAACATCTCAAGACCGGTTTGAGCAAGTTCATAAGAGGTCAATATCTCCAAAGTGAGCTATTTATGAACACCGTGATGAAGATGGATAGAAGTGGTATTGGGTTCTTGGCAAATCAAGAGAAGAAAGCTCAAGCTCAGCATCAACAACAACATAAGTCAAAGCCTAAGCCAAAGAGATGCTTTTAGTGTGGACAATAAGGTCACTTTGCTCATGAGTGTGAAACTCCACCACCACAACCCTTGTCCAAGCATGCTAGACCCTTTGCCTTCAATGCTCACTACATGCTTAGAAAAGATTCTAGTGAAAAGATGAAAGTCATGTTTTTAGGTCCATCCAACAAGAATAGGCCTAAGCAAATTTGGGTTGCTAAATCTCTAGTTGAGAAAGTGAAGGGTCCTCAGCAAGTTTGGGTCCCTAAACAACAAACTTGATCTCTTATGTGTGTGTAGGTGAACTACAAGACCGGTGATTGATAGTGGTTGCACTCAACATATGACCGGTGATCCTCGTATGTTCACCTCACTAGTTGAAGAAGTAGATGGTCAAGAAATGATTACTTTTCGAGACAATTCAAAGGGCAAAGTACAAGGGTTGGGCAAAGTTGCAATATTAAATGATCACTCAATATCAAATGTGCTATATGTTGCTTCATTGAGTTTCAACTTGCTATCCGTTGGTCAATTGCGTGATCTTGGCTTTCAATGTTTATTTATCAAGAAGGAAGTGGTTGTGTCAAAGAAAGATGATGAAAGTTATATTCAAGGTCTTTAGATACATCAACCTATATCTAGTGGGTTTCACCTCCGAAGATACAAACTTGAAGATATGCTTATTCACCAAAACATCACTTGGGTGGCTTTGGTATAGAAGACTTGTACATGTTGGGATGAGTTCACTCAAGAAGTTAATCAAAAATGAATTGGTGAGAGATTTGAAGGATGTGAAATTTGAGAAGGACAAGATTTGTAGTGCATGTCAAGCCAGCAAACAAGTTGCAAACACTCATCCAACCAAAGCTTACATATCAACAATAAGATTGTTAGAGCTTCTCCACATGGATCTATTTGGACCAACAACTTACAAGGGTTTGGGAGGCAACCTCTATTGTCTTGTGATAGTTGATGACTACTCTAGATACACTTGGGTGTTCTTCCTTCATGACAAGACCGAAGTGGCCACATGTTTCAAGAAGTTTGTCAAGAGAGCATAAAATAAATTTGAAGTGAAGCTAAAAAAGATAGAGTATTCAACCATGCCACTGGCTTGGTAGAAGAAACATATGATGTGGAGTTTGATGAATCAACGGCTCCTAAGGAGCACATGAGAATCTTGATGATGTAGGTGATGAACCATTGAGGGAGGCCATAAAGAACATTCCAGTTGGAGACATCAAGCCTAAAGATGATGAAGATGGAGTACAAGTGATTGATCCACCTTGTTCATCAAATGTGCCACAAGATGATGATAAAGATGGGAGAGTAGAAAATAAAGATCCTCATGTCTCCCATGACCAAATGGTGGCACAAGCTCAAGATGTTGATGCCCCACAACCTCCTCCTCAAGTGGTTGAGAGAAGAAATTCACCTCTACTTCAAGCACATCCATAAGATCTCATCATAGAGAGTCCTTCAAAGGGTGTAATGACTCACTCTAAAAAACTTGCTTCATTTGTTGAACATCACTCTTTTGTTTCTTATATTGAGCCTAAGAATATAGAAGAAGCTCTTTAAGATCCAGATTGGATAAATGCCATGCATGAAGAATTGAACAACTTCACCCGCAACGAAGAGCGACCACAAGATGCAAGAGTCATTGGAACAAAGTGGGTGTTCTGCAACAAGCAAGATGTTCAAGGCATTGTTGTGAGGAACAAGGCAAGGCTAGTTGTAAAGGGGTTCTCTCAAGTTAAAGGTTTAGATTTTGGAGAGACCTTTGCTTCGGTTGTAAGACTTGAAGCCATTCGTATCCTCCTTGCATATGCATCGCATCATGAAATGAAATTATATTTAAAAGTGTATTTTTAAATGGCTTCACAAATGAAATAGTCTATGTTGATCAACCTCTCGGGTTTGAAGACCCTAGATATCCTAATCATGTTTATAGGTTGTCCAAGGCGCTATATGGGCTAAAGCAAGCCCCAAGAACTTGGTATGAGCGTGTTTAGGATTTGCTCATTGAGAAGGGCTTCACCATTGGGAAGGTCGACACCACACTATTCACCAAGAATCTTGATGGAGAGATCTTCATTTGTTAAGTATATGTTGATCATATCATATTTAGCTCAACAAATAAAGACTATTGCAAAGAGTTTGGTGAATTGATGTCGAATGAGTTCGAGACATCTATGATTGGAGAGCTTACATTCTTTCTTAGTTTTCAAGTCAAGCAAATGAGAGAAGTATACCAAGGATCTTCTCAAGAGGTTCAAAATGGATGATTGTAAGCCAATCAAGACACCAATGCCATCTAATGAACATCTTGACCTAGATGAGGGAGGTAAATCGGTTGATCAAACTCTCTACCATTCTATGATTGGTAGCTTGTTATACTTGACCGTATCTAGGCCCAACATCATGTTTAGCATGTGTATGTGTGCTAGATTTCGAGCTTGTCCTAAGGAAGCTCACTCCTCAAGTGGGCTCTTTATCCTCAAAGAAGAAAGATTTGGCATTCAAGGCTAGCCGAGAGAAGAGAAGCAAAGAGAAAGTTGCTCTCGATAGCTCTAGTGATGATGAAGTTGATGATGCAAGTCTTGCTCTCATGGTGAGAAGAACCACCAAGATGCTTAAAAAGCTAAACAAGAATGGTGTCAAGTTTGATGGCAAGAAGAAGAAATTCTTCACTAGTAGCAAGAGAAAGCCCATCTCCGAAATGGATTACTACAATTGTGGAGATCTTGGTCATCTAGCTCATCAATGCCCCAAACCTAAGAAAGACAAGTACAAGAAGAAATACAAGGGCAAGAAAGATGACTCAAGTGATGATGATGAGAAGAAGAAAAACAAGCCATACAAGAAGAAGGATGGCAAGGAGTATCACAAGAAGAAGAATGGCAAGGCTTCATAAATGAACTAGTCTATGTTGATCAACCTCCTAGGTTCAAAGACCCTAAATATCCTAATCATGTTTTTAGGTTGTCCAAGGCATTATATGGGCTAAAGCAAGCCCCTACAACTTGGTATGAGCGTCTTTGTGATTTCCTCATTGAAAAGGGCTTTACCATTGGGAAGGTCGACACCATACTATTCACCAAGAAGCTTGATGGAGAGATCTTCATTTGTCAAGTATATGTTGATGATATCATATTTGTCTTATCAAATGAAGACTATTGCAAAGAGTTTGGTGAATTAATATCAAAGGAGTTTGATATGTCTATGATTGGAGAGCTTATATTTTTTTTGGTTTTTCAGTCCAGCAAATGAGAGAAGGGATTTTTATCTCTCAAGAAAAATATACCAAGGATCTTCTCAAGAGGTTCAAAATGGATGAACGTAAGCCAATCATGATACCAATGCAATCTAATGGACATCTCGACCTAGATGAGGGAGGTAAATCGGTTGATCAAACTCTCTACCATTCTATGATTGGTAGCTTGCTATATTTGACCGCATCTAGGCCTGACATCATATTTAGTGTATGTATGTGTGCTAGATTTCAAGCTAATCCTAAGGAGGCTCACTTAGTTGCTGTTAAAAAAATCCTTAGGTACCTTAAGCACACACCAAGCATTGGTCTTTGGTATCCCAAAGGAGCTAGATTCCAACTAGTTGGCGATTCCGATTCGGATTATGCCGGTTGCAAAATTGATAGAAAAAGCACATCCAGAGGGTGCCATTTGCTTGGTAGATCACTAGTGTCTTGGACCTCTAAGAAGCAAAATAGTGTGGCCTTGTCTACCGCCGAGGCAGAGTACATTTTCGTGGGTGCTTGTTGTGCACAAATCCTATATATGAAGCAAACTCTTCTAGACTATGGTGTAGTTCTAGAAAAGGTACCTCTTTTATGTGACAATGAGAGAGCGGTAAAACTTGCTAATAACCCGGTTCAACACTCTCCCACTAAACATATAGATATCCGTCATCACTTTCTTAGAGATCATGTTACTAAAAATGATATATCACTAGAAGGTGTAAGGACCAAGTATCAATTGGCGGATATCATCACAAAACTGCTAGATGAGGCTACTTTTTGTCGGTTGAGGAATGAGCTCAATATGCTTGACCTAAGTAGTTTCACTAAAAATGTGCTCGTGTTGTCCCTTTCATTGCATTGTAATATAAAATATGTTTAATTTTTAGTAATGCACTTAGAGCTTGTCTAAAATGGTTAAGATAACTGCTGAAAAGTGTGTGAAAAAGCTTAACCTTGGATCAAACTTGACAAGCAACTAGATTTTCTTTCAAGCATTGCATTGCATATGCATGTTTGTTGGTTTGTCATTTCTTTTCAGTTATCTTCTGAGCATCCGCTGTGTTCGTCAATAAATATGGAGGACATTTGAAGCTCCTATTGGTTATAAACCCTATTGAGTTGCCTCATGTTCCTCCTCGACTCTCTTATTGCCTATTTTTCTAGACAGAACTATAGCCGAAGGCAAATAATTTTAAAAAAATTGAGGGTTTGAGAAAGGTCTCTCATATGTGTACCAATTGGTGTTTATTTTGGTCTTATTGGAGTTGGGACTTGATTGGGAGAAAGCGTCATGGAGAAAGGAGGAAAACTGCAGCTGAAGAGGGACTGAACGCAGGGACCGGACTCACCCTTTGCAGCGTCCGATCAGTACATCAGGAGGAGATGCAGTTGCTGAAGAAAAGACCGGATGATGAACAGTGTTTCATGGGCGTCCGGTGACAACTTGAATCCACGTCCGGTTAGTGCGAGTTGGATCATAGGATTGACCGGACATAGATTTGCGTCCGCCATGAGAAATTGGACACATCCGATCATAGTTTGTGACTTTCTGGACCTTTCTGTACTCGATCGAACTCTGGGGCTATAGTGTCAAGTCATTTCATCTATGCATCCGGTCACAACAGTGCTCGCACGATCTGTTTCAAAACCCGACTAACACGTGGGGCGCACCCTCTTCTTTCTCTCTTGACTGCGGCAGTTCTCTTTGCTCCGTACGTCATGCCATAGATGCTCTAACACTAACCACCACCGCCATTACACCTCTCCAGCCACTGCGCCCTCTTCGACTGCCGTGCTTCCCCCATCGCGCACGCACCGCCGCTCCTGCACATCGTGCCCACACTCGTCGTGCCTATAGCTGCGCTACTCTGGACACCATGCCACGCATCACCGCTCGCGCAGCCCTAGCTACCGGGTTTGCCAATCTGGCCACCGCGCGCTGTCACTAGCTTTGGCCGCCTCGTCCGCGTGCCCACGCGTAGCACCTCCATCATGGCCGCCCGTTCACCCCGCTCTCGCGCCACCCTCGCGCCCATGTTCTGCCACGTCCCTGCTTACCGCGACGAGGGCAGTCGCCACTACCTCTAGAATCCACTACCACCGCCGATTGCGCCATCTCCTTACTCGACCATGGTAACTCAGTGCTCGTGTTCCCAGCATCCGAAGTTCTATGTTCGGCGTTTCCTTGGTTCACTGCCAATTTCTCTAGGATCCCTTGCCATGATTGTGTGGTGCCCTGACATGCTCAGTTCTCACCTTTTCACAGGTCCCGGCTATGATCTAAGGTAGTGAGTCATCTCCTCTTTTCTTATGTAATTGCTTGCTTCTCCTAAGGACCATCGCTTCTCTAGAATATATATAATGCTTATATACATCCTTCCATTCTATCTTGTGCAGTGAGTTGGGCAGTGAGGCAGTGGAAGTTGAGCAGTGACAGATAAACTCAGGGCCAAGCCTCAGCAAGTGTCAGTTGGGAAGTGATTCTCAGTGCTAGGGGAAGTCATTGATAGTTATCCTTTGTTAGTGGCAGTGGTCCTTTGCTCGTTAGTTGTGTTCTTTGTAGTGTCAGTTATGACTCATTGCAAGAATGTCGAGGGTGGCCCCGGCGATGATGAGAGGCATCCACCTCACCTGATAGAGTGGGAAAAGAGAAAGGGCCAAAGAAGACCACTACAAAGAAGAAGTGCAAGAGAGGTGACATAGAGGCAGAGAGAGCAGCAGCAGTGGCCGCTGCCACAGAGTGTGCTAAGAGAGGTGGTAGAGGCAATGGTATTTGTATTGGCGATCAATTATCACCAGCTCAGAGGACCGTAGTCAAGCAGCTTGAGGCCAGTCTTTTTAGTCCATGTGGTACTATCATGCTTGGAGGTCAGCATGTATCTCTAGAGGATGCACTAGTGGTCACTTGGGTGGAGGAGATTGAGCCTGAGGAGGAGACCGAGCAGCACTAGGAGCAGGCAGAGCACCCAGCGTGCAGGCAGAGCAGCCATGGCTTTGATGTTCCAGTCGTACTCACACCCAGGTGTCACTGAGGCTTGAGACACAGAGACGTGGTTCTCGTCCACCTCCCAAGGGTCCGCCTCTAGTGGTACACTTGGACTTGCGGGCAGCCACAACTAGACAGGTGCAGTAGCTCCATTTTGTGGAGTTTGAGCAGTGGTTTCCGCCGAGACAGGATGAGTCTGCTTTAGAGCAGTTCTACATAGTGCTGTAGGAGGACTTCTACAATACCTACCTCAACAGTGGTGTGGCATTCAGATCTTAGAGGGTATGCTCCTTAGAGGATGTAGTTGTAGTTGTAGGAGAGTAGATCTGTCCCCACCTCTGCTACCTGTCAGGTCTGGCAGATCTCCTAGGACGAACTGGTCGGTATGTTCCGTCATGGGTTAGAGTTCTATGCTTCTTTTTGGATTGACCCGAGGCATAGGTACATTCACTTTGCCTTCAGAGGTCGTGACTATAGGCTACAAAGCTCGAGGGCTAGAGAGATATTGAGGATTCTAGAGTCTCCTATTTGGATTCACGAGATCTGTTATGGAGAGGCAGAGCCACCGAGATGCCCTCATGGCGGACTGGTACCACCCATAGACTTGGTCAGAGCTTGCTTCACTGAGCCATTTGGAGAGGGATCGAGCCACACACCACGTGACCTTACACCTACAGCTCGTATCTTTGATGCAGTCATGAGGAGGTCTTTGCTCCCGAAGAGTGGCTATCGTGAGGGGCTGAGACCGAGTTAGAGCATCTAGAGGCATAACAGGAGGACATGGTCGAGAGCGACCCAACTGATAGCTCAGATGAGTTCTACCAGCCCATCTCGCATATGCCACCACGTGCACATGACCGAGAGTCAGTGGCTCTAGCTTAGCTCCACCATAGCCACTGCCACCGCAGATAGACTCTGCCTTGCTAGCTATAATTGAGCGCATGCGATAGATCTAGGCTCGTCAGGCATAGGAGACAACAGCTACCATTGCTCAGGTGCAGGCACATTAGGATTAGTTCCAGCAGCAACAGCTAGTCATTCAGCAGCAGCTTCTTGGTTTCATGTAGCATGTCTTTTTGGCTACAGGGATTGCTCCTCACCAGCCCACATTGTAGCTTGGTCGGCATGCTACTACTAACCCAGTGACTCTAGCTATATAGCCTAGTGGGCTTCAGAGTCAGGGACAACTGATTGCATCATTTGCCTCACCTACTGAGTAGGTGTCTCAGTGATTTGCTTCACTAGGGACAGAGCAGGCTCAACACTTCACTCCTATAGTCATGGACTTCACTCCTACTCAGTCCATGTCAGTGCTAGTGATGGACACCCCTATCTCTAGGAGTCTGGGTGCTACTTTCACTGAGCTCATAGGACAGCCTACACAGCCTGAGTTATGAGTCCTTGCTCCTACCATAGCCGCTCCGGTCACAAGGACTACTAAGATGATCCCATCCTCTATTGCTTTGTCCGAGCTGCCTCTGACAGACACTCCCACCCTTGAGGTTTCAGCGACCCCAGCGACAGCGACAGCAGCAGTTGTGGCTCCACTTCCTCTAGTGACATCTTCTGAGCCACAGGGTCAGGCTACTACCATAGCTTCAGCGTTACCACATGCCGACCTAGCTATCGAGTCCATCGAGCAGACCTAGACCGCTTCACCTCCACTTCTAGTGATAGAGGGTTCAACCGCTCAGAGTTCAGGGTCCGAGGATGATGCAGCTCATTTTTGGATCTCTCACCACACCTCTACGCCTGACTCGTCAGCTTCTACCCTACCGTTCAACCCTTAGGTTTTGGTGCTTGATGCCAAAGGGGGAGAGGGAGTGAGTATGTTAGATTTAGGGGGAGCTTGTGAGATGGACTCGATCTTTTGTGTGTGATACTTTATGCATTCACGTTTACTTTCATGCATTATGTTATACGTCATATATGTGTGATTGTGAAACTTATGTGACATGTGTGCCATCTACTTTGATATATATGTCATGTCACTTTGTTATGCTCATTTGCTTTGCTTCCGCATTTTACTCCGATACAAATGAGCTTTACTTTGTGTACTCATACGTATTTCATATCTTGTGAGTACATTGCGTTGGTTTGGATCATATAAGCATGCCTAACCCCTTTTGTTTTTATTGTCAATTGCTTATATGAACCAAGCATGTTGAAAACCTCATTCATCTCTTATACATACTCGAGGTTGTGTCGTAATCAATCACCAAAAAGAGAGAGATTGAAAGCATCTAGGCCCCTAGTTGGGTTTCGCTAATTAATGATGACACGAGATTACTGTGACTAACATTTGTTTTATAGAGGCAACTTGAGTTAGGTCATGGTAATGATGATTGTTTGAGCAATTATGGTTTTCATGCTCCTATCGATGGAAATCGTCTCGGTTTTCAAATGTTGGATGACAAGGTTAAGGACGGACTAGTTCTAAGTGTCGTTTGGTATTGGAGAGACACTTAGAGTTGTTTAGAACTTTGTTTTTCATTTGGCCATACTATTAATGGGGTATGAACTAGTAGCTTGACCTAGGTGAGTCTAATGGGTTAGGTGTGGTGCACACTTATCAAACTTAGCACTAGGTAGCTCAGGAATAGCCCAAAGATAAATTGGAGTCCACCTCATTCACAAAGGATTTTGAATTGGAAGTGAATGGAGGGTCAAATATTGACCAAACGCTATTTTAGTGATGACTGGACTCACAGGTGCTGCGTTCGATCAGTGATCAGCGCGCACAGCAGAAGCCGAGGAGCGACCAAACGCTGCACAGTGATTGGAACTGAACACGCCTCTACTCGTATCTGTAGTAGTAGGGCCTCACTATCAGGGAGGACCGGACGCTGAACAGTAAATGACTAGACGCCGAGTTTGCAGTGCCAGGTCAACATCAGAGAGGGTCCAGAGACCAAAATTCCTGACCAAACGCGTTCGGTGGATGTTGACCGGACACTGGATAGCGTCAGGTCACTCGAATAGCCTTCCCTGATAGGCTGATACCACGTAGCCTTTGGCTACTGACCGGATGTATCCGGTCACTTCGATTAGTGCGTTCGGTCACCCCGAAAATTGCTGAGTTGGACAATAACAGTTATGTTTTAAAGTAGGGAGTATATATAGTTCTCCTGCTCATCCAACTTAGCCCTCGTGCCCATTTGTTTAGCTGAGAAACACCTTTGGAGTGCAAGGAAGAGCAAGAACCTAGTAGGGTGATTGAGATTTGATAATCCAAGATTAATGACCTCATTAGTGCATAGAGAGTAGCAAGTGTGCATCCACCTTTCTCATTATGCTTGTATTGGTCAAGTGATAGTTTGTGCTTGTTACTCTTAGTGATCACCATCACCTAGACGGCTCGTTGGTGATTGGAAGCTTGGTGATCATCCGGTGGAGCTTGTGGATGACCTAAGTCATGGTGTGAGCGGTTGTGGGCGATTCACCACGACGGAGTGTCAAAGAATCAGTCCATAGAGAGCACTTGATCCTTGCGCAGATCAAGGGGGAGCTGCACCATTATGTGGGTGCTCCAATGAGGACTAGTGGGGAGTGGCGACTCTCTGATACCTCATAAAAACATCACCGCGTTCCTCTCCTTCTCTTTGCTTTGAGCATTTACATTTGAGCAATTCAATTCATGTCTTTACATTCTTAGAATTGCCATGCTAGAGTTGGATTGGAACCTAGGGTGTAAAACTTTTGTGCGGTAGAACAATAGAAACACTTCTAGGCAAAGGGGGTAAAATGGGCTAAGTGTAGGACTTAATTATTGAAAAAATTAGAATTAGCCCAATTCACTCCCCTATTGGGCATCTTGATCCTTTCAGTGAGCTTGATTGCACTCTAATTATCACATAGCAATGGCACTTGTTTGAACTTTATTCCAAAGTCACTCAAAGTAGCCTTCATCCAAAGTAATTGTGCACAACAACTACCGGCTGAAATATACTCCGCTTCGGCGGTTAAAAGTGCTACACTATTTTGCTTCTTTGATGACCAAGACACAAGTGATCTTCCCAATAGTTGATATATGTTTGATGTGCTCTTTCTCTCAACTTTGCATCCCTCATAATTGGAGTCCAAATATCCAATCAACTCAAATCTTGCTCCTTTAGGATACCACAATCTAACATTTTGTGTATGCTTCAAGTATCTCAATATTCTCTTGGTTGTCTTCAAATAACTCTCTTGGTGAGGCTTAAAATCTAGCACACATGCATACACTAAACATCACATCCGTCCTTAATGTGGTCACATAGAGTAGGCTTCCAATCATAGACTGATACATCTTTTGATCCACCATGTTGCCACTAGCATCGCTATCCAAGTTTCCATTTGTCCCCATAGGTGTACTAATAGCTTTAGCATCATTCATTCCAAATTTCTTGAGCATGTCTTTGATGTACTTGCCTTGACTCACAAATGTGCCATTCTTTATTTGTTAGATTTGAAGACCAAGGAAGTAACTAAGCTCTCCGATCATGGATATCTCAAACTCATTAGCCATCATCTTTTTAAACTTTTCACAAAAATCTTAATTGGTTGATCCAAATATGATGTCATCAACATATATTTGCAACGCAAATAAGTCATTGCCTATCTTCTTGGTGAAGAGAGTGGTGTCAACCTTACCCATCTTGAACCCTTTAGAGAGCAATAAATAATCTCTCATACCATGCTCTAGGTGCTTGCTTCAAACCATATAATGTCTTTCTTAGCTTGTAAACATGGTTGGGCTTCTTCTCATGTTTAAAATCGGGAGGTTCCTCAACATACACAAGCTCATTGATGTACCCATTGAGAAATGCACTCTTCACATCCATTTGGTATAACTTGATATTGTGGGAGCAAGCATAGGCTAACAAAATCCTAATTGCTTTCAATCATGCAACCGGGGCATATGTCTCTCTAAAGTCAAGACCTTCAACTTGAGTGTAACCTTGAGCCACTAATCTTGCTTTGTTCCTTATAACTATCCCATCTTGATCTTGCTTGTTGAGAAAGACTCATTTGGTTCCTATCACATTATTATCCTTAGGCCTTTCAACTAACTTCCATACTTAATTTCTTATAAAGTTGTTTAGCTCTTCATGCATAGCATTCACCCAATCAACATCCAACAAAGCTTCATCTATCTTCTTAGGTTCAATGGAAGACACAAATAAGAAGTGTTCACAAAATTATGCCAATCTTGATCTTGTTTGTACACCTCTTGAGATATTATCAATGATAGAATCCAATAGATGATCTCTTGCAATATTAGTTGGTTGGAGCACTTGCACTTGATTGCTTGCATTTGATTGATCACTTGGTTGAGATGATGAACTAGCCACTTGTTGATTTTGTACTTGAGATGATGAACTAGCTTGACTTGTATCAACTTGCACATTTGAGTTAGAGAGCACTTGATCTTTGTCATCTTTAACTTCAATCACCTCTCTAGGCCTTATATCACCAATATCCATATTCTTCATTGCATTGACCAATTGAGTGCCTCTCACATCATTTAGATTCTCATCTTCCTCTTAGGAACCATTGGTTTGATCAAATTCCATATCATGAACCTCCTCAAGAGTACCACTAGCCAAATTCCAAACTCTATAAGCCTTGCTAGTAGTTGAGTAACCAAGCAAGAAACCTTCATCACATTTTTTCTCAAACTTGCTCAATCTAGTGTCTTTCTTCAATATGTAACATTCGCAACCTAAAACCCAAAAGTATGCAATATTGGGCTTTGTTCCATTCAAGAGCTCATAAGGTGTTTTCTCCATTATGGGGTGACAATAGAGTCGGTTGCTATAGTAACAAGCCATGTTGATTGCTTCAGCCCAAAATGAATGACTCACATTGTACTCACTTAACATTGATCTTGCCATGTCAATTAAGGTTCTATTCTTTCTCTCAACTAGGCCATTTGATTGAGGTGTACACTTGGCCGAAAATTGATGCCTAATCCCAAATTCATCACACAAATCATCAACTCTTGTGTTCTTGAACTCACTTTCATTGTCACTTCTCACTTTCTTTATGGTGATCTCAAACTCATTGTGAATTCTCTTGATGGATGTCTTAAAGGTTGTAAACACATCACTCTTGTCAACAAGAAAGAACACCCATGTATATCTAGTGAAATCATCCACAATCACAAATCCATATTTGTTTCCACCAATGCTAGTGTATGTGGTTGGTCCAAACAAGTCCATGTGCAACAACTCAAATGCTTTGGATGTGCTCATCATGCTCTTCTTAGGATGTGTGTTTCTAACTTGTTTTCTGACTTGACATGCACTACAAAGCTTATCCTTCTCAAATGTGACATCTTTCAAGCCTCTAACTAAGTCATACTTGATCAACTTATTCAATTGTTTTGTTCCAATATGACCAAGCCTTGTATGCCATAACTAACATATGCTAGACTTAGTGAGCAAAAATGTTGACAATTGAGCTTCTCTAGCATTGAAATCAACCAAGTATAGATTCTCATATATAAATCCTTTAAGGATCAAGTTAGAGCCATCTACACTTATGACCTCTACATCATCCACACCAAATATGCATTTGAAACCAAGATCACACAATTGAGCTACCGATAATAGGTTGAAGTTCAAGCTCTCTACTAGTAGCACATTGGAAATGCTCAAGTCATTGGATATTGTAATCTTACCAAACCCTTTGACCTTGCATTTGCCATTGCCACCAAATATGATACTATCAATCCCATTGCTACCATTTTCATTGATTGAATTGAACATTCTTGAATCACCAGTCATGTGTTGTGTGTACCCACTATCAAGCACCCAATGCTTTTCTTCGGTTTTATAATTGACCTACAAAAGAAGATCAATTCTTTTTAGGTACCCAAACTTACTTGAGTCCTTGAAGGTTAGTCACTAAGATCTTTGGTACCCAAATGACTTTCTTCTTTGAGCCCACAATAGGTGTACCAATAAACTTAGCCTTCACACCATTCACACCCTTGGTAAGCATGTAACAAAAATCAAAACAAATTGAGAATACATTAGCATTGATCTTGTTCTTGTTCTTTATGCAAGATTGCTCTAAGTGCCCTACTTGCTTGCATCTATTGTAAAACTGACCATTGCTCTTCACAAAGCTAGCTTTGGGAGTAACAAAGGCCGCCTTGCCTTTTTAGGGGTATAGCCTAATCCCTCTTTGTTGAGAAAAAACCTTTGTCTATCCAAGCACTTTAGCAAGCGGATATCTCCACCATAGGCATTGCCTAAGGCATGAGTGAGCTCATTCACCTCCTTCTTGAGAGCCTCATTTTCCACCATTAGTGAGGCATCACAAGTGAAACAATCACTCAAAGATGAAGTAGTAGTGGTGGTGCTACAATAGGGGTTAGTGGGAGCAACAACAATGGGCTTATAAAAATATTCATCAAGAATATCACATGTTAGTCCCACATCACATGACACAATCACTTACTCCTTCTTGGCTTCTTCCTCCTTGACTTGCTTGAGGAGAGAGGAGTAAGACATTTCAAGCTTAGAGTGAGCTTTGCCAAGCATCTCATGGTCTTCCCTTAGACTCTCATGAGAGGCATTGAGCTCATCAAAGGATTGCTCAAGAGATTTGATTTTCTTGCGTAATTCTTTGCACTCCTTTCTCTTCATCTCAAAGCAAGTATGCACTTGCTCACACATATCCATGAGCTCCTCCTTGGTGTACTCCTCCTCATCACTCCTACAATCATCACTTTTACAATCATCATCACTCACATCATATTTTATCTTGGTAGGCTTTGCCATGAGGCATGTCGATGGAGTGTCAAATATGGAAGGCTTGTTGTTGATGGCGATGTTTGCTGGTGCTTTCTTGATAGATTTATTACCATCATTACTAGAGTCATCACTATCCGAAGAGCCATCACTATCCCATGTCACCACATAGCCTCCACCTTTCTTCTTCTTTTGGAAGGTCATCTTCTTCTTCTTCTTCTTCTTCTTTTCTTTCTTATGCTTCTTCCTCTCATCCTCATCATTGACACTATATATTGTAGGGACACTCCGCTACAACGTGACCTAGGCTCTTGCATTTGTAGCATCTCCTCACATAATCTTTGATCTTGTTGTTGTCTCTTCTCTTTCTTGCGCCATAGCCCTTCTTCTTCATAAATCTTCCAAACTTGCGCACAAAGAGAGCCATGGCTTCATCATCAATGTCACTAGCATCTTTATCACCACTTGATTCTTCTTTCTTGGACTTGCCCTTGTTCTTGGACGATGAGCTAGCCTTGAATGCTACACTTTTCTTCTTCTTGTCTTCATCTTCCTTGTTGTCATCCTTGTCAACCCCCTTCCTTTCCACACGATATGTCTCTTGTGTCATGACATCACCTAGTACTTGGTTAGGGATGAGTTGCTTCAATCCTCCTCTAATAATGATCAATCTCAATGTCTCAAATCTAGGAGGTAAGCACATCAAGAACCGATGAGAGACATCATCACCATTGATCTTTTCTCCCAAAGCCTTCAAATCATTGACAATTACTTGCAATCTATGGAACATCTCCGGAATACTCTCATCATCCTTTATCTTAAAGCTTGTTAACTTATCCTTGAGGATGTATAGCTTAGCACTCTTTACCGCTAGTGTGCCCTCATAGGTCTCCTCCAACCTCTTCCACACTTTACTAGCTCCCTCACAATCCTTGATTTGCTCAAACATCTTGGAATCAATGGCATTGTAGATAGTGTTGAGAGCCATTGTATTGCATTGCTTGTTGGCCTTGTCGGTGTTGGTGAGATTGTCCGGATCAAGAATCACATAGTCACTCTCGGTCATATCCCACACTTGGTCATTGATTGAACCAAGATACATCTTTCTCTTTCTCTTCCAATAATCATACCATATGCCATCAAAGAATGGTGGTTTGCCCCCCCACATGGTTGAACACAATTTGAGCCATAATTTGACACCGAGGTTGTTAAACCTTCAATCTAACGGTGACCATGGGTCCAATACCACTTGAAAAATCCTAAATGGATAGAGGGGGTGAATAGCCTATAAAAATCTCTATAAATACACTAGAGCAAGAGGTTAGCACACTAAATGGCAAAATGCAATTTTGCTCTAGTTCTATGAGGGTTACAAGCCACCTATCCAACAATTATAGTTGCTATAATCATTAGGCACAAACAATGGCTATGTCATTGTTGACACCTGTGGAGGCACACAGAGACAAAATCTGCAAGCGCACGGGTATCGAAGTAGTTTTCACCCGAGTATTATCGAGTATCGTATCCATAGGGAAACATGTGTATGTCGTCTAACAACTAGTTTGTCTAGGGATATCAATCAAGGTTTAAGGTATGAGTAGAGAAGATTCCTATGGTTATGACCCTATGCAAAGCAAGGCTTATGATTCTAATGTTCACTTCGGGACGCCGCTTAGTCAGTAAAGCACCGCTAATAGATAACTCTACCGACGCGACTACGGTCCTACTAATTTAAGAACCTGCTCAATTCGACGTGGACTACAAAGGATAGACAGAGCTGTCATCTCCTGCTGCTACCACACAACCAAGAAGCAGGGAGCAAACACAGGTAGCTAATAGCCTAAGCATCATGCCTATGCTAAAGATTACTACTCTAATCCAGAGGCCTAACAAGAACTAGAGCACTCAAAAGAACTATGAACCCATGAACAAAAGAGCACAAAACTTACTTTAAACAGAAATCAATTACCAGAAGTATCTCAGATGTAGACTTGGAGAAGCCTAGATACGCCAAAGTACAAGCCGTAGAGCTAGCACCGATAGGCCGGTACTTTCTCCAAACTCTTCCCTTACTCTCTAACTCAATATTTTTATTTACAAGACTAGATCCAATAGAGAACTAATCTTCTCTTGATGCCCTGATCCTGAGATGAGGATATGAATTAGGGTTTCAGAATTGCTCCAGGGAGGGGAGTAGGGGCTGCTATATATGGGGGCGCCAAACACCATCCCCCTCTTAGTTAGCCTCATTGGTACTAATCTTTTCACCATATCTCATTAAAATGAACATTGCCTTTATGGGCCAAATTCTGAATTGGGCCCAATTAATCTGCAGCTCATGATGTGGAGTTTTTCTTTTATTTGCGAATTTTATATCTTTTCATTCCGAGCTCCAAATATAGCAAATAATATTTCCATTTAGATCAGCTCGACGAACTCTTCGCAATGGTGCACTCCAATTCACCATTTGACATAATTTTGTTCTGTGAAAAAAATAAATATCCTGCGAGACAAGTGAGAGCATTAAAACTTATGGAATTTGTTATAATCAAACCCTATAACTATGTTTGGTGATGCAATTAAGTATATATGCATGTTATGTTGACGGTTTATAATTGGTGTAAACGACTGTCAACAATCACTACTCACTAAGAGCTCTCAACAAGTCTACACTAAAGAGCTCCACTAGGTGATACTAAACTAGCAAGCAAGATAAGCTCTCAAAACTAATTACATTAAAGAGCTTGACAACTAGTTTGCAAAGAATGTAAAAGAGTGAGTATGGTGATTATACCGCCGCGTCGAGGAATGAACCAATCACAAGATGAAGACAATCCAATCACCGGGAGAAATCCAATCACACAAGAGACACAAGATTTTTCTCCCGAGGTTCACGTGCTTGCCGACACGCTAGTCCTCGTTGTGTCGACCAACACTTGGTGGTTCAATGGCTAAGAGGTGTTGCATGAACCTCATCCACACAATTAGACACCGCAAGAACCTACCCACAAGTGAGGTAGCTCAATGACACGAGCAATTTAATAGAGTTGCCTTTGGTGCTCCGCCGAGGAAGGCACAAGACCCTTCACAAGCAACCGATCGAGGCTGGAGACAATCACTTACTCTGCTCAACGAGCCTCCAATCACTGGGCCATCTAGGTGTCGGCAAACACCAAGAGTAACAAGCTCGCAACCAGCCCAAATCACCCAACTAGTGCCACGAGATGATGCAACTCAATGCAAAGCACTAGAGGCTCTCCAATCTCACTCAAGATGATGAAATCAATTGACCAAGTGAGTGGAGTGTGCTGCTCAGCTTCCAAAGGGTATGCATAAGTGTATGAGGTGCTAAGAGAGTGGCCAAGGCCGACCACACCCTCTATTTATAGCCACACAAGCAAATAGATCCATTACCCCTTTGGAGCTATTTCAGCAAGAGCACCGGACAGGGCGGTGCGATCACCGGACAGGGGGTGATGGTGCCCCAATGGTTGAATTCTAACAGTCGACCAATGGCTAGTTGGTCACTGAACAGGGCAATGGTGTCACTGAATAGGGTGTGGCGGTGCCACCCTGGCCGAGCCCCCGAAAATCCTGCTCTCTAGAGAATTAGGGCAGTGCACCGCCACCCCACAGCGGTGACGAAGATGGTGCACCGCCACCCCACGGTGGTGATTAGGGTGGTGCCCTTTCATCCCTAACTCCAACAAGTCCTAGCCTCCGTTAAAAAGCGGCGGTAGTGTCAGACAGCCACCGACGGTGCACCGTCACGCACATGGCGGTGCACACTGCCGTGAACGGTGACCACCCCAAAGTTGCTACTCTCGGCCATGGCTAGCCAGGCACCGTCAGGCCTGGGCGGTGCACTGACTCACCCATGGCGGTGACCACCCTAAGGCAAAAGCCTCCGTTAGCTGCGTTTTTTATTCTTGATTCAATCCACAAGCAGTCTAACACTACTTTGCAAACAATGCTAACTCTCAAAGTATTTGTTCAAAACATGTTAGAGCCAAGTTAGCATTACTCAAAACATTTTTGATAAATATTTTCGCTTGCTCTCCGATGTGCACTAAGCCTAAATGCAATGCATGAAGTTCAACACCTAGTGGCACTAGATGACCGAATTGTCTAGTTAAGAACCCCTCTTAATAGTACGGCCATCTACTATAAATGTGATCACACTCTATAGTGTCTTGATCACCGAAACAAAACCCCTATTTATACCTTTGCCTTGATCTCCATAGGGTTTTGTTTTTCTCTTTCTTCTTTTTCAAGTTGAGTGCTTGATCATCATCACATGTGGCCATCTCATCATTTCATGTGATCAACATCACCATTTGAGTGCCACCATGCTCCTCACTTGGATTGCACCAGCCTAGTTCATATCACAACTCATGATAAAGGTTAGTGCTAGGTTTCATCAATTATCCAAAACCAAACTAGGGCTTTGAACACTTCTATACTAATATAGCCTAAACAAGAATATATTGGTTATACAATCAAGCACACCTAGATACTAGTAGCACAACCAAGCATGGGAGGATAGACTTGGCAGACAACAAACAGGGAAGAGAAGTGTGTCAAACCGTTCCTACAAAGAACTATACAATTTAAGAACTCGCCCCAACAATGTGAAATACATAGGTTAGATAGGGCTATCACCACCTACTATCTACCACAACTATCAATGGGGCTCGCCACAGACCAAGGTATACTATAGTCTAAACACCACGTTTACACTATACTATACTACTCTAACCCGACACGATAGGTCAAAGCACTCAACTTGAAGCAAACCAAATGCTAGGATATGATTACTACTACCAAGCATACATGGCTATATATAAAAGTGCACTACTCAGTATAGCAATACAACTAGTATACTACTATATATAGCAAGAGAGTAGCAACACTACTAAGGTATAAAGTAAAGTAGAGAAGATAACATAATAAATACTCAAAGTACTTACAAAGCAAAGGATACAAGAGTTTCACCATAAAGACTAGGATGGCTAAGCTCAACACTCTAACTCCCAACTACACTACTACTACTATGATAAAGAAGAGAGCACTCTTGAGTGTGTGAATGATTGATGATTACAAACGAGAGTGGGGTCTCCTATTTATATGGGACACTACTACAGATCTGACATTCACTGCCGGCCCTATCACTGTCGGTTTTTAAGAAAGCAACCGGCAGTGATAGCACATCACTGCCGGTTTTGGCTAAAACCGGCAGTGATAGCTCCAACCGACACTGATATTTGGATCTTCACTATTGGTTCCTATCACTGTTGGTTTTAGCCAAGAACCGGTAGTGATATTGGGTCATCACTGATATGAACCAACACTAATATGAACCGGCACTGGTATGAACCGACACTGATATGAACCGGCAGTGATATGCTGCAAAAAAAACTTCATAGCTTTCTCATATGATGTCCAATGAAGATGAACTTTATATCAAAGTTATAGTAATCGACGAGATCTACAACTCTTTAGTTAAAACTTTTTTGATTTGAGATCATTTTGATGTCCAAATATACAACACAAATTTTTATAGAGTTAATACCAAATGAGGCCATATGTTCCATAGTCATAAGTGAGATACAGTGGTAGTTAAGGATCTCGGATGGAGAAGTGCCCAAAACAAAAGTTTTAGATCTCAAGAAGTTATGCGACTTTGCAGTTCACAATTTTTTTTGTTTGAAGTTGTTATGATGTCCCTCTATTTGATTCGCAAGATTTCATAGAAGTTAACACCAACTAAGGCCATATGTTCCATAGTCATAAATAAGTCCGTAATGATATTTAAGGATCTCGGATGGAGAAGCAACCAAAACAAAAGTTGTAGATCTTGAAAAGTTATGCAACTTTGTAGTGACAACATTTTCATTTGAAATCATCTCTGTAATGAAAATTACGTTTGATTTCTCAAATTTAAAATTTGAATTTTTCAAACGACTGATGGAGAAATGACCAAAACAAAACTTGTAGATCTTGAAAAGTTATGCAACTTTGTAGCTGACAACTTTTTATTTGAAATCATCTATGCAAGGAAAATTATGGTTGAATTTTCTCACTTTTGAAATTCAAATTGTTCCAATGACCTCGGATGGAGAAATCACCAAAACCAAAGTTATAGATCTCAAAATGTTATAAAACTTTGTGGTTGACAACTTTTTTATTTGAATTCGTTTGGGATCCCAAATATTTATTTTAAAACCAAAGTGACATAAAATGAGGAGAACAAATATCCCAGATGGACACAAATATCTTACAAGTGGAGTGGTTAGGTGATGAACACACGAAGCAGGAAGTTTAGGGTTCGACCACCGATGGCCGCAAAGTGCGTGTTTTTCATGCAAAAAATCGCTTGACTTCAGTGTCGGTTTTTTAGTACTGGCGTGTCGGTATGGTTGTGTCGGTTCAAAAACCGACATTGATGGCCTTTTTGAACCGACTGTGATTTGGAGATCTATAGTAGTGGGAGTAAGGTAAAGTGTGGGCCCATGAATCCATATGAAACATCCTCTGCACCTTAGAATCAAACCGACCTTCCTTGCATGGTTGAGATGGAGTGGAATTGTGCTACTTTGCATGACACATCAAAGGAGCGGCAATGGATCATCCTTGGAGGTGGGTCGGGCAACCATGCCCGAGGTCAGCCGACATGTCCCTAACAGGTGGGGCTTCCCCCTTTGTTGTGCTGGCTCCTTAGGTGGTATACATTGCGTGCATGAAGTTTGGTCACAATTGGATCACCGACGTGCCGAATGTGGGTCCATGGATCCATGCGAGCATCCAACCGAACCATTGCTAATCAAACTGCCTTGAATCAACAATGGAAGTCATCTAGAGTTGTGTTTCTTCATTTGGGCTGGGTTGGATGGCCAGTGGGCTAGAGCCTTGGTTGAGCGACCCTAGGGAGGGTTGGGCAAGCTCCCTTATGGGCCTACTTTGGCCCATATTTTGCCACTTGTCTCCTGCCATAGTTACTTTCACAAATAACATGGTATGGAATTTATTTGAAATAAAATGTCATGAAAATGCTATGTTCGTCACTTTATTTCAGAGATATTGACAGACAGAATTAGGGTTTAGTGACCATCAACAGTGTGGCTACCCATCAGATCTAGATACTAGATGATGGTGACGATGGTCGTGTGCAGTGGAGCAGTCGAGCGCCGCTGCCTCCTATTCCTTGTTGTGTTTTTGATTGTCTAGCTAACCATGATGCTAAGGATGAATGCTAGCTTACAACTAGTTTTCATGCTACAAAGGCTAATTCTATCTAATACACCTTAGTATCACTTAGTGGTGTTAATTCTCCCACAACTCTAACCTAGCATATGTGTAGGCTTGAAACCTAACCTTTCTCACTACTGCTGTAAACTTAATCGAGGCGGGAAAAATACATTAACCAAGGCGGCCATCCCAAACTCCTCGAAGGAAAGGTCACGGTAAATCAATCTTTAATCAAGGTGGTTGAAATGCCAACCTCGGTTAATCAAATAAAAAACAAAAAAAGGGAAAATCTATGGACAGGCCCGCCGAGCCCATCTACGGCTGTAGGATTTGCATGTGCGCGCTGTCGCTCGTTGGGGCCGCCCCTACCAGATCTATAGTGGAGGTCACGAGCCCACCAGAGCCGTCCGAGGCTCCTCGCACACGCCACCGCCAGATCCGGCCCCGACGCATGTGAGGCCATCGATTGAGGCCTCCCCGAGCACAAGCACACCGGATTTAGACTCCTTACGCACCTAGATCTAGCCTGCCATCGCTGTCACCGCGGATCTACGAGGGAGACAGGGTGAGGGATGGATCCTCCCTGGATATGAGAAAGGAGAGAGAGAGGATGAGGGCATACCTCTTCCACCAGGCTGCAAGGCCATCGCCGTCGGGGCGTCGAGCCGCTGTCGTTGGGGCACCGAGTAACCTCCGCCGGATCCACATCGCCGGCCTAGGAGCGAGCAGAGGTGCGCCAGTTCTCTGCATGGGGAAGGACGGCGCCGTCACATTGTGGGGAGAGAGAGGGGCGAGCGCCGCCGTTGTGGGGAGAGAGAGTGGAGGGAGGGAGAGAGAGAGGGAGAGAGTGGATAGAGGGGGTGGCGGGATGGGGAGGGGAGGGTGTCGGGCTGGGGACCGCACTCTAAAGGAGGGAGGGAGAGACGGCTGAGTGAGGGAGAAGTGAGTGAAACCCTAACTTCCCTCATGTGTGTATATAAACTCGATAGTTGAATTGGATATGGACTTTTTGCTGGGCCTCGGTAATGGACCACCTCCGAAAATGGGCGTAGCCTCCGTTAATACATTTTAACCGCCTCTGTAAATTGATTTTATGAGGTGGTTCATTGTGATAGCCTCGGTTAATAAAAATAACCGCCTTCGTTAATCCCAGGCATTAACCGAGGCGGTTCAAATACCCACCCACCTCTGAGGCCCTTTGCCAAACGCCTCAATTAAGTTTTATTGTAGTAGCGTCTAGCACATATATAGGGGAAGCTAATGCTACCAAGTTGGGTTTGTGAAACTTGTCTATGTCTTTCTCGTGTGGTCTAAATGCTTGGGCAAGCAACATAAATCCAAACCAAGTAGAAATTTACACTTGTGTGAAGTGCTAGCTTGGAATTTCAATTCAATTTCATATCTTTGTGAGGTTGTCATCAATTACCAAAATAAGGGAGATTGAAAGCCTTACGCTTGGTTTTGGTAATTGAATGACAACTAGTAGACTAATGCTTTCAATGAGTTGTGATTGAGCTAGAGTCCACATGGTTGAAGAGCAAGGCTAGGAGATGGTGGACAAGATGGATATCAATCCATATGAAGCAAATGCTCACACTTGGAGAGAAGAATGAGATGAAAACTAGCCTAAAGGCAAAGTTATATGCTAGGGTTTTCATTTTGCTGGCCGGGTGCAATAGAGTGCATGTCCGGGTTTAGAATAGGTAGCCGTACTATTAAGAGGGGAGCTCTCTAAAGCGAAAATGATTATCTAGTGCCAATAGGATTGAACTAACTTTGCATATGCATTGGACCTAGTGATGTGGTGAGGAAGCAAGGGAAAATGCTTTTTCAAAATGTTTTTGAAGGGCTAACTCAATGCTTAAGTGGTGGTTTTCAAGCTTGGAGCACATTTGGAGTAGTGCATTTGAAAAACATTTAAGATAGGTGCTTGGTGTTATTTTTCAGCACCCACTGGATAAGTCTAGTGCCCCTCTAGGGGAAGCACCAAAGAAAAGGAGCTCAAGCTAATTGTTGTCCATGTTGCTGCGCATTCAATGAAAATGTCGGTGCTAGGGCTTAGTTAGCACCGAAGAAAAGGCCCTAGGGGTCTGTGGGTAGGAGATTTGAACTGGAGCACCAGACTCTCCGGTGGGGGCCACTAGGGTTGTCTGGTGGTGCCCTAGAGCTCTAGAGTGTTAACACCGAGACTTCAAGAGGTTCAGCTAGTCACCGGATTAGTTCAGTTTTTAGCATAGGAGAGGTGGAGAATGTTGGTATTTATGAGTACAAACTAAAATATAAGACTACCGCAAGTGCACAGAATACTATTGTAGCATTTCACCGAGAGTATTCTAGGTATCATTATTTATATTTTACCACAGTGAAACAATGGAATAAAGATTATTGAATAATAACAAAGAAGTTTCTACTAACATACCAGCATAACTAGAGCAGGGGGTAAATGTAATGATAGGAATTATGTAAAATGACACACAGGGGATAAATCTATAAAGATAAAATAAACTAGTTAACTCAGGAGAACAACGAAAGAGGTAGATTCCTATGATATTCTTATTACAGGATCAAAGTATATATATATATACCTGACTATAGCCAAGTGTCGGTGTTTCGGAACCGGGGGTCCTTAACCAACTAGTGAATTTGTGCTGCGTGCTCCCAATTCCGGATGGAGATGCAAAGAGACACAAGGTTTATACTGGTTCGGGCAATGGATGCCCTATGTCCAGTCTGAGAAGATGTTCTTGTATTCCTTGCACCGGGGTGCTCGTAGTAGGGGGTTACAAGCTAGGCGAGAGAGGGAGTTCGTCCCAGGTCTCTGTGAGGGGAGGTGCTATGAATTACAGAATGAGGCGTGTTGTTCATGCGAGTATTCGTGATTCTATCCGTCATCCTAGAAACGGTCCTGGCTGCCTCCTTTTATAGCCACAGGGAGGAAACCAGGAGTACATAAGAGAGCTACACGTGGAGCAAGGACTATTCGATGATGTATTTACTCCTGGAGCAGCATGGCGTTGTCGTGGGAGTTCCCATAGATGTCTAATCGGTATGGTCTCCACTGCAAGTAACATGCTGCGCATTTGTTGACTTGGTGGATTGCAGAGGCTCGGCGGTCATCGTAGCCGGTCGTGTCGAGGCCTGTCGTGCCGAGGCCTGTTGTGCCGAGGCTTGCCGTGCCGAGGCTTGAGAAGTGACCTAGGTGCAGATGCGGGTCTCAGCAGCCATCAGGCGGAATAGCGCGAGACGTGCGCCTACAGGATACGGTACCTGTATTGTCAGTAAGGGATGGCAGAAAAGGTGATCTGACCGTTGTCTCGTCGCTCCTGTTGCAGCGCACTGCCGATCGTGGCTTACGTAGCGGGTATAGCTGAGCGCATTAATCGGATGCGACAGCCTACCAGAGAGACTTTTGAGGCGGAGGCGACGAGGTTGCGGGACAAGCCCGGCCTCGGGCGAGGCGGAGCGTGGCCAATTCGTCCGAGGCCCTACCGGGGGGTCCCGGGCGGCGGACGGGCGAGGCGGAGTAAGATCAGTGAATCCGAGGCCCTGTCGAGGGGGCTCGGGCAAGACGGAGCGGTCGGTCCGCTGATTTCGAGGCTACAGGAACCCGTTCTGACTCCCCACGTTGCGATGTCCTTGGTGCAGGAGTTAGGCAGCACAGTGGTCGGTAACCCCTGCTCTGTGCCGTCGCAGATGGCAGGAGGTTGAAGTGACTGGCGTGTGGTTGGTCACTTCGCTGTACTGTGCCATCGTGCGTCTGTCGGAGTGGTTGGGCACTTGGATGCGATGTTCGGTCAGAGCAGTTTGGTTGAAGAGGCGGCCACGGGGCTGGTGCCGAGCCGGCCTCGCGCGAATCGGAGAATCGGCACTTCTTCCGGGAGGCCCGGGCGAGGGGCCTCGGCGAGGCGGTCTCGTGAGTCGGAGAATTGTTCGCTCATTGGGGCTGGCGACGAGGTCTCGGGCGAATCGGAGATTCGGCCGAGACCTCGTTCGCTTATTCCGTTGGTTCTGTTCTTAGGGTCTAAGCAGTTTTTTCGACCTTTGCTTGGGGTACCCTATTTTCGGGTATCCGACAGTAGCCCCCGAGCCTCGGGCAGGAGTGTGGGATACTCTCCCGAGGTTTTTTCGAGACTTTTGTTTCTCAAAGTGGCTCTTGTCGGGTTCGTTTTATACTCACGATTCCGTGGGAGTGCGCTGAAGCGCACTCCACGGTGTAGCCTCCGAGGCCCTAGAGGAGTGAGTTTACTCCTTTAGGGGCTTTTTTCTTCGTTGAGTAAGGCGCTCTATTGCATTTGCTTGACCCATGAGAGCGAGCTCGGGTCGCTTGTTTGGGGTGCGGGAGGAGCACCCGAGCTCGCGAGAGCCCTCGCGTGCGATCCTAGGTCATTGGGTCTCTCGCAAGGTTTGCAGGAAGAGCCCTCGAGCCTCCGCACAGAGCGCGAGAGGGCGGTCGGGAGTTCTCTGGCTTTTTACGACCCTCGCGCATCCTTTTTCGTTCGGAAGGAGGGGTTGTTTGCCGAGCCCTTCGTAGTGCGAAGCTTTGGTCACTGGGTCTCGGCAAGGTTTTGGGAAGAGCCCCGAGCCTCCGTACGTGGCGAGAGGGCGATCAGGAGTTCCCCTGGCTTTTTGTATGACCCTCGCGCATCCTTTTTGTTCGGAAGGATGGGTTGTTTGCCAAGCCCTTCGCGTGCGAGCCTAGGCCGCTGGGTCTCGGCAAGGTTGTAGGAAGAGCCCCCGAGCCTCCGCACGTAGCGAGAGGGCGATCAGAAGTTCCCCTGGCTTTTTGTGCGACCCTTGCGCATCCTTTTCGCTCGGAAGGAGGGGTGGAACATGCCAGGCTACCCTCGGTGGGCATGAGCGGTGACATTCCGGTGAGCTTTTATCGGGTAAGTCCGAGTGGAGGCCCATGCCCCCATTCGATAGGGGTTGGCTAGTGGTCCAGAGACGCGCTCCAAAAAAGTACCAGAAGGCTTCTCTAGTGGGTGCTAGGGCCGTTCGATTAGCCCTAGGGGCTCGGTGCCTCCCTACGGTGGGATCCCTTTAGAGAACTCCCCTTTGGTCTCGGACACGACTTAGGGCATCCCAAGCAATCGCTTGCACTGGGCCTCGGCCATGTGCGGGCTCGCCCATAGTTGTCCCTGACTACACTTGCCCCGAGGCGGCTGCCGAGACCATAATGGCCCACCTTGAACTCTGGACCGTAATGGGCTTGGTGCCCTTTTTCGTCGTGTTTTTCCGAGCCCTCGGGGTGTGAGAGGTTGCGGGAAGGGCCCCGAGCCTCGCAGTGAGCGAGAGGGCGATCGGGGAGTTCCCCGGCTTTTGTGCGACCCTCGCGCATCCTTTTGCTTCAGAAGAGGGGTTGTTTGCGAGCCTGCCATGCCATGAGCCTAGGGCCTGGGTCTCGGCAATGTTGTAGGAAGAGCCCCGAGCCTCCGCCCATAGCGAGAGGGCGATCGGGAGTTCCCCTAGTTTTGTGCGACCCTCGCGCATCCTTTTTTCGCCGGAAGGAGGGGTTGTTTGTCGAGCCCTTCGCATGCGAGCCTAGGTCTTGGGTCTCGGCAAGGTTGCGGGAAGAGCCCCGAGCCTCACTTGACGTAGCGAGAGGGCGATCAGGAGTTCCCTGGCTTTTTGTACGACCCTCACGCATCCTTTTTTCGCTCGGAAGGAGGGTTGTTTGCCGAGCCCTTGGCGTGCGAGCCTAGGCCACTGGGTCTCGGTAAGGTTGCGGAAGAGCCCCGAGCCTCCTTGCGTAGCGAGAGGGTGATCGGGAGTTCCCCGGCTTTTTATACGACCCTCGCGCTTCCTTTTTCGCTCGGAAGGAGGGGTGGAACATGCCGAGTTACCCTCGGTGGGCGAGCGATGACATTTCCGGTGAGCTTTTATCGGGTAAGTCCGAGTGGAGGCCCGTGTCCCATTCGATAGGGGTCGGCTAGTGGTCCAGACGCGCGCTCCAAAAAAGTACCGAAGGCTTCTCTAGCGCGGGTGCTGTGGGCGTTCGATTGGCCCTAGGGGCTCGGTGCCTCCCAACGGTGGGATTCCCTTTAGAGAACTCCTGCTGGTCTCGAGACACGACTTAGGGCATCCTAGGCAATCGCTTGTTCAGGCCTCGCCATGTCTGGGCTCGCCCATAGTTGTCCCTCGACTCTGTCATCCCGAGGCGGTTGCCGAGACCATAAACGGCCCACCTTGAACCTCTGGACCGTAAGCGGGCTCGGCGCCGGTTCCTTAGCTCGGAAGGAATCGGTGGGGTATTTCCTTCCATCGGCCGACAACGGCGTCTTTTGAGGCAGTCTTCTCGGAGTCGCCATTCTTTGCATGACGACGTGGTGTCGATGGATGGGACATAACCATCTGTAGCGATTAAATGTGGGGAAGGTGGGCACATGGGCGGAGATATCGGATCTAGATTATATGCGCCGGATCTGAGGGAAACTTCCCGATTTCGTCGCCATGATGGTTTTTCGTCTTACCCCTACATAAATACGTAAAGAGCTCGCCCTCCCTCCTTCCCTTGCTCGCATTTGCTTTCGCCGCCTCAAGCCATTCCGAGAGCATAAAGCGCGGGGAGAAGAAGGGCGAGAGATCGATTGAAAAGAGAGAGAGATTTACCGCCAGTAGCAGCGTCCTCCACCGCGCAAGAATGGGTGGCGGTCTGTCATTCTCCCAAATGGATCCTCGGAGCGGCGATCGACATCTTGTGGAGAAGCTGCGATCATTTGGTGGACACCGGTCTCCTCCGCCCGATCACCGATCCTGACGAGCCGGAGTGGATTGCTCCGGGGAATGAGTCGGAGCCGAGGCCACGTGATGGCTATGTGGTGAGCTTCGTCGTCTTCCACGAGCAAGGCCTCGGCTTGCCCGTGGACCGATTCATGCGGCGCGCCCAAGACTACTACGGCGGCGGAGCTCCACAACTTCAGCAAATTTAACTCCATCGACAGGTGGCCATCTTCGCCGCCGTTTGCGTAGGGTACACGGGATCGCTCCCCACCGGGAGCTGTGGCTCCATTTGTTTGGCGGTTTTACCACCAAGTCGGTGAGAGCGAAGGGGGCTCGGAAGGTGCCGAGGGCGGTGGGTGCACCCTTCAAAAGCGCCAAGACCGGCAAAGACCTCTACATCCTCGCTTGGTGGCATCATCCAACCGTCGTTGGTATGACGGCTGGTTCTACCTTCAGAACGACGACGGTGGGCTTCCCCCTTATACCGGGCGGGTTGTGGAGAGTCAGCCGGAGAAGTGGGGGTATGGCGTCATCAAGTCCGATCAGCCCAGGCTGGAACCGCTCCTGAGGGCCCTAGGGAAGCTGCGTGATTGCGGCCTTACGGCAGCCGTGGTCGTGGCGGCTTTTCACCGCCGAAGGGTATTGCCGCTGATGGCTCGGCGGCGGCGCCTATTCGAGATGACCCCACGCGATCCGATCGAAGGCATCATGATGTCCGCCGCCGCCTTCATCGATGAGGAGATCCTCGTCGGGTAAGGGAGGCGGTGGATGGGAACCAAGAAGATTGACGGCTTGATGCCGTTCCCGATCGCGCGCCGCGGGGTACATTTCTGGTAAGTTGGGTTGCCGAGGCCTTCGCGGCCTTCTTGCTTATTGCTTTTTTCGCCCGCTGCCTTATTTAAATGCGTTTCTGCGCAGGGATAAGGGACGCGAAGCTCCCGCCACCCATTCCCGAGGATGCCCGGTGGCGTAGCCGTGAATAGGGCGTCGCCGAGGAGCAGAAGAAGAAGAAAGACGCCAAGGTGGCAAGGCGCACGAAGAGGATCCTTGAGCGAAAAAGTCGGACGCACGCCACGCAAGCAGCAGAGGCTCGACGGTCTCCCGTTGGAGTCTTCTCCCTCATTATCGGTGTCGGGTTCCTCGGGCGACATTGACGCGGTCGAGGAAGGGAAGGGTACCCTGGACCACCTCCCCGACGTTAGGGAGGTGGCGACCGGGGTGTCTCTGGTAGACGTCTGTCTCGTTGTCGAGGGCGACACGCCCGAGACGTGTGCTGTTAGCTCGGTGGGCTCGGCGGAGGGGGTGGCGCAAGTGACGCCGGGGACGGCTCAACCGTCTCCATGGACGGTCGAGGGGGTGCCAGGGTCCGGCGGAGACCAGCCGGTACCGGTGGATACCGAAGCCGTGCCATTGCCGCCACCACCGCCGTTGTAGAGGAGGGACGCTATCCAGAAGCGGTTGTGTCCTCGTTCGTAGTAAGTGTATTTTTTGGCGGAGTTTGTAGTATTTCGCTTGCCCTCGGTCGTATCTTTGACCTTTAGGAGCGTCTTCATTTCGGCCGGAAGCGGAGGAGGAACTGCATTGGCGCCTGTAAGGCGCTCAAGGTGAGCACCAGCTCCACCGCTCATTGGGTGGCGAGGCGCAGCGAGTGCCATCATGCAAAGATGGCGGCGGCGTGGGCGGGTCGGCCCGAGAAGCCGGGCCTTGAAGGAAAGGGCGCCGAGGTGTACACGGAACGATCGGGGAGGGCGAGCCCACGCCTCATGAGGTCGTGGGTCTCTTGGGGTGAATGAGGCCGAGGCATCCACCACTTCTTGAGGTCAACGGGGTGAGGCCAGAGCCCCAATCCTTCCGAGGGCGGTGGTGGTGAACGCCGGGCCACCGAGGCTGAGATGGCGAGAGGCCGAGCGCCTGGTCCGTTGAGGCCGAGGCGGTCGGGACAGACGGAGGCGGGCAAAGCCGCCACCGCCCGGGTTCGACGATCTCGTCTAAGGATTCTTCTCAGGGGAAGGAGGTGGCGGACGACGAGGCAGCCAGCACCGCAGAGCGGCCGGTCCCGACCCCTGCCAAGGGGAGTTCGGTCCTTGTCCGGGTCCGACCCGAACCCCGTGGGTGGGATAGGATAGCGTGTTGTATGGGGGAACTGGGCCGACCACGAGGGGAGCCTGTGTTTGCCCTTGAGGACGTCGCCGAGGGGGGGTTGGGACACCCTCGAGCAATACCATCAAGCTGGCAAGGGCAATCGATGCATAAATGATGTCTGTTATGCAAAGGGACCTGCCCGGTGTTACCCAGGTACGCATTTCCCTTTGTCGTGTCGCGTTGTTTTTTCTCTGAGCCCCCCTTGCGGTGTTTGACGTACGCCTTTGCCCGTTTCAGGAGCTTGAGACCCGGTCCCTTGGGAAATCGTTGTTCCTACGAAGGGAGAGGGGCGTCTGGGAGCAGCTCCGGCGGCAAAGGGCTCGCTTGCTTGACGCCAGGAGCTCTTATCGGTGTGGAGTGCTGAAGTGGAGGACCTCCGCCTTCGCTGTGTCGACCTGAAGGCCGAGGTGGCCATGGCTAAGGAGCAGGCTGCCCCTTTGGTGGCGAAGATCAAGGAGCTGGAGGAGGAGCAGGATTCCCTCAAGTCCCGGGCCCAAGAAGCAATGGCCTCTGCCAAGGTCACCGCCAGCGGTGGGCCTGAGCAGAGTGAACATCAGCTGACGAAAGTCGCTTTGGCATAGGCTACCAAGGCGGCCGAGGCCTCTCGAGTCGAGGCTTTAGCCTGGAAGAACAAAGCCGAGGGTAAGTTCCACTGAACCGCGCTCCTTGTTCCATTTGCTCTGGTTTGTGTTCGACCCCTGACTCTTTGTCGTGGTGTAGGTCCGGAGAAAGAGGCCTCCTAGGCGGCTGAGGCCTCCGTCGCAGCGCAATAATATTTGGACGTTGAGGTCCGGGAGCACGAGGCTCTCAAGCAGCGCCGCCTGCACCACCCGCGAGGAGGCTCGGAGGTCGAGGGGGTCAATCAATCACCGGCTCCCTTGGGAGGCCTCGCGAGTGCGTTGAGCGGCTGCGTCCACGAGAGGCTCCGGGGTGTTGCACACAGGTGTCAAGCGCGCAAGACCGGCCGTCGTCTCCTCGCACTACGCCGTCAACCTCGAAGTTTGTCGGACACGGCCACGCTTTTTGCCGAAGAAGATGATGAGGAGGCCGACGCAGAGGTCGCGAAGCTGATGGAGGCGGTGGAGGCGCCTGGCACAGCGTTGGCCAGCCTGTTTGAAGAAGAGGTGGTCCCTCCCGCGCTAGCCGCCGATCCCTAAGTTTTGACCTGGGCCAATAGGGGCCATGTAAATGGATTGGTTTAATTGTCATACCGTGATGTTTTGTGGCCGTCGAGGCCTTTTAAAGTACTTGCGTATGTGTGTTTTTAACCACTTTCTTATTCCATTTCTGAGCCTGTGCCCCCTGTCTCGCTCTTGGATACCCGCAAAGAACTTCCTTGGAGCCTAAGCCGTCCCTTGGCGAAGGGTGGCGAGGGAGCTGCCATAGCCCGGGGGTGTAGGCTGTTCTCATGATTCGATCGCCCTTTGGCCTCAGGACACGCTTTTGGTCCTTAGGTTTCTTCATGACAGTCCTGCTTGGGGAGCTTGAGAGAGTTTGGCATGGAAATTTTGAAAGACGGTTAAGAAAGCGGCGTCCGGGACTTAGGGGTTCCCCCTTTTTAGCTCCCCCGAGGAGGCTCGGCTCTGCAGAGGCAGAGCCGAGTCTCTCTTAGCGTTATTGTGACGTCGAGCCCCTATCGATAGACCAGCTCTTTGCAAAGAACTTCCTCGGAGCCTAAAGTTGTCTCTCTTGGGCGAAAAGGTGGCGAGGAGCTGCCAGAGCCCAGGCGTGGGCCGTTCTCATGGCTCATAGCTCCGGGGTCTTTTGCCTTTGAGACAAACTTTTGGTCCTTAGGTTCCATACAATCGAGTTGTTCTGTTAAGGGGGTCCTCGAAAGATTGTAACAACTAAAGAACGCTTCTTTAATGTATTTCGAGAAACAATATACATAATGCTTGGAAATTTAAGGGTAGAAACGACATAGCTGTTCTATGTTCCAAGCGTTGGTGAAGATATCGCCCTTCTCGTTGGCGCCTTGTAGGTTAGGGCTTGAACTTGGGCGACGATGTACGGCCCTTCCCATGGCGGGGTCACTTGTGGCGGCCCTTCTTTGCTCTGCCTCAGCCTCGTGCACTGTGTCGCCCACCTTTAGGTCTCGGGTCCGAATGTCTTTGGGCTTGGTAGCGTCGTGAGGGCTTTCTTTGGTATTTGGCCGAGTGTAGCAGGCAACGTCTCGGGCTTCCTCAAGTTGGTCGAGGGCGCCCTCGTGGGCAAGGCGGTTGCTTTGCTCGTTGTAGGCCTGTAGTCTCGTGGAGCCATACTCCAAGTCGGTGGGGAGGATGGCCTCGGCCCCATAGACCAGGAAGAACGGTGTGAATCCCGGGGCTCGGCTCGGTGTATTCCTCAGGCTCCAAATGACCGAGAGGGAGTTCGACAAGCCATTTCTTGCCAAACTTTTTCAACCGGTTGTAGATTCTTGGCTTGAGGCCTTGTAGGATCATGCCGTTGGCATGTTCTACTTGACCGTTTGTCCTAGGGTGTCCACTGACCGACCAAACCACACGGATGTGGTGGTCGTCATGAGAACGTCGAGAACTTGCGGCCGGTGAATTGCGCCCCGTTAGCCGGTGATGATGGTATTTGGGATTACGAACACTGTGGATGATATCCGTAAAGAACAAAGACCGCTTGCTCGGATTTGATTTGGGTGATTGGACGAGCCTCAATCCATTTGGAGAATTTGTCGATGGCTACGAGCGGATGGGTATAGCCCGGGTGCCTTTCAGAGAGGCTCAACCATGTTCGGCCCCCCCACACGGCGAATGGCCATGTGATAGGGATGGTTTGGAGGGCTTGGGCCGGGAGGTGCATCTGTCGAGCGTAGTACTGGCATCCTTCGCAGGAGCGTACTAGCCCCGTGGCATCAGCCATTCGCTGTTGGCCCATAGAAACCTTGGCTGAAGGCATTTCCCACTAGCGCCCGAGGCGCTGCGTGGTGCCCGCAGGCTCCCGCATGCAAGTCCCAGAGTAGTGATTGGCCAGCCTCGGTGGTGATGCACCGTTGGAGAACACCAGACGGGCTACGCCTATACAACTCGCCATTGTAGAGGACGTACGTCTTGGCTCGTCGCGCAAGCCGTCGGGCCTCGGTCCTGTCCACGGGAAGCTCTCCTCGCACGAGGCGATCAAGAAAAGGGACTCGCCAGTCCATTCCTCGGTCGGCCTCGGGAGGCTCTGTGTCAATTGCCATGGCCTCGGGCTTGGGCGGCGGGGTCTCGGTGGCAAAGGGGGCCTCGGGCCCTATGGTGGGCTCGGCCGATGGGCCCTCTACCGTCGCCGAGTCATAGTCGACGGATGGCTTGTGGAGGTCTCTGGCGAAGACGTTCGGGGGGACCAGGGTCCGTGCCGATGCCATCTTTGCCAGTTCGTCCGCGGCCTCGTTGAACTTTCATGCGATGTGATTGAGTTCAAGGCCATCGAACTTGTCCTCTAGGCGGCGTACCATCATGCAGTACGCCTCCATCTTGAGGTCATGGCAGTTTGATTCTTTCATCACTTGGTTGATGACAAGTTGTGAATCGCCTCGAACGTCGAGACGTCGTACCCCAAGTTCAATGGCGATCTGCAGGCCATTGACAAGGGCCTCGTATTTGGCCACATTGTTGGAGGCGACGAAGTGTAGTCGGATTACGTAGTGCATATGGACTCCGAGGGGTGAGACGAAGAGCGGAGACAGCGCCTTTGCCCGGTCTTCATCGAGAGACTGTCGAGTACATGGTCCGAAGACTCACCGGACATGAATAGGTGGTAGTTGGGTATCGGTCCATTCTGCCACAAAATCGGCCAAGACCTGAGACTTAATGGTTTTTCAGGGTGCGAAAGACAGGGCTTCCCACATGAGTTCCACGGCCCATTTGAAATCCTTCCCGAGGCCTCCGGTTATGGATTATCTCTCCCAAGGGGAAAGATGACACCACAGTCCACCGGGTGGGACTCGAAGTAGTGACGCAGCTTGCGTCAAGCCAAGATTATGGCGTAGATTAGTTTTTGGATGTGGGGGTAGCGCGTCTTGGTATCGGAAAGCACCTCGCTAATGAAGTAGATAGGTCGTTGGACGGGTAGAGTGTGCCCTTCTTCCTGCCTCTCGACCACTACGGGCCTACCGACCACTTGGGTCGCTCTTGGCGACGTGAGAGCAAGAGGGCCTCGTCTTCGATCGGTGGTACCAGAAGCGGGGGTCGGAGAGCGGCGCTTTGAGTTTGGTGAGTGCTTCCTCGGCCTCGGGGTCCAGGAAAAGCGCCAGATTTTCTCAAGAGGCAGTACAGAGGTAAGCCTTTTTCGCCGAGGCGCGAGATGAAGCGGCTCAGGGCTGCTAGACATCCCATAACCTTCTGTACTCCCTTGAGGTCTCGGATCGGCCCCATATTGGTCACGGCAGAGACCTTCTCTGGGTTGGCCTCGATGCCACGCTCTGAGACTATGAATCCCAGGAGCATGCCTCGGGGGACCCCGAAGACACACTTTTCGGGGTTGAGCTTGACGCCCTTCTCCCTGAGGCATTTGAAGGCTACCTCCAGGTCATTGACGAGGTCATTGGCCCGCTTGGATTTGACAACGACGTCGTCCACGTAGGCCTTGACGATTCGCCCGATGTGCTTGCCAAAGACCTAGGTCATACACCGCTGGTACGTGGCCCCCGTGTTTCTGAGGCCAAACGGCATAGTCGTATAGCAGTATAGGCCAAATGGGGTGATGAAAGAAGTTGCGAGCTGGTCGGACTCCTTCATTTTGATTTGATGGTAGCCGGAATAGGCATCAAGGAAGGACAGGGTCTCGCATCCTGCAGTGGAGTCAACAATTTGATCGATTCGAGGTAATGGAAACGGGACTTTTGGGCATGCTTTGTTCAGACCGGTGTAGTCCACACACATTCTCCATTTTCCATTTTTCTTCTTAACTAATACGGGATTAGCTAACCACTTCGGATGGGACACTTCCTTGACGAATCCGGCCACCAAAAGCTTCTGTACCTCCTCGCCGATGGCCCTGCGCTTCTCCTCATCGAATCGGTGCAGGCGTTGCTTCACTGGTCTGGAGCCAGCCTGGATGTCGAGGGCGTGCTTGGCGACCTCCCTCGGTATGACCGGCATGTTCGAGGGACTCCACGCGAATATGTCGGCGTTCGCGTGAAGAAAATCGACGAGCACGGCCCCCTATTTGCTGCCGAGGGTCGCGCTGACCCTCAGCACTCGGTTGTTTGAGCAAGTGGGGTCGACCGGGACGAGCTTGACGGCCTCCGCGGGCTCGAACATCCCGGCACGATGCTTCGAACTAGGCACCTCGCTGCCGAGCTGGTCGAGGTTGGCGATGAGGGCCTCGGACTCCACTATAGCCTCGGCGTACTCGATGCACTCGACATCGCAGTCGTATGCATGCTCGTACGCAGAGTCAATAGTGATGACACCGTTGGGGCCCGGCATCTTGAGCTTGAGGTAGGTGTAGTTCGGGACCGCCATGAACTTGGCATAGCACGGCCGTCCTAGGATGGCGTGATAAGTCCCCTTGAACCCCACCACCTCGAAGGTGAGGGTCTCCTCATGTAGTTGGAGGGGGTGCCAAGCGAGACGGTAAGTCTATATACCGAGGGTCGTCGGCGCGCATCCCTGGCATTGTCATTGTCATTGTCTCCGTCGTCCCAGCCCCTCTTCTTGGCATCGTCATTGGGGAGCCCGAGCTTGGCGTAGTATCGCCGGAGCATGGTGCATTCCTCGAGGGTGTGCTTTTACGGGCCCCGATGGTATGGTGTGGTCTTTTAAGCATGTTGTCGAAGAGCCCCGGGCCTCGGGATTCTTGTGGTGCTCAGGGCGCGACGAGCCCGCCTCGAGAACCTCCTATTTCCTGGCGTCCCTTCTTTTTTTCTCGGGGGCGAGACGCCGAGGCCCCGGGGTCTCCTCCCGCCTCTTCCCTTGGAGTCGTTGTTGGGGAAGATGGCCTCGACGACCTCTTCGCCAGAGGCGGTGGTGGCGCGATGTCGAGGAGTGCGGATGCCATGGTCGGTACGCGCCGGCCTAATTCTCGGACCAGTCTCGGCTGTGTGGTGCCGAGAGGAATGCTCGGACGATTTCGAGTCACCGATCTTTGGGCAACTCGGTGCATTGCTTGGAGAAACGTCGGATGAAGTCTCGGAGAGACTCGCCCGGTCTCTGGCGGTAGCTCTTGAGGTCCCAGGAGTTCTCGGGGCGCGCGTAGGTGCCCTGGAAATTCCTGGCGAAGACCTTTACCAAGTCACGCTAGTCGTGGATTTGCATAGGGGGAAGGTGTTCGAGCCAAGCTCGCGCTGAGTCTGACAGGAATAGGGGGAGGTTGCGGATGACGAGCAGGTCATCGTCCGCACCGCCTAGCTGACAAGCCAGACGGTAGTCGGCCAACCATAGCTCGGGGTTGGTCTCGCCGCTGTACTTTGAGAGATTCGTTGGTTGACGAAACTGGGTCGGGAAGCGGGCGCTGCGAATGGCCTTACTGAAAACTCTAGGGCCAGGCGGCCCGAGAGAAGGACTGCGGTCCTCACCACTGTCATAGCGACCTTCTCGGTGCACTCGGTAGCCCCGGGTGGCCCCATAGTGGTCATGGCGCCGTCGTCTGCTGTCCACGTGGTGGCCATTTTGCGCCTCGCGTTGGTCGTCGAGGCGGTCGTGCACCAAGGGGGCCCTGAGGCAGTCGTGCACCGAGGGGGCCCTGAGGCTGTCGTGCACCGAGGGCTGTTTCGAGGCGTCCCTGCGTCGTCGAGACGCGGAGCTTTCGGTCTGCTGCACCGCGGCAGTCTCGAGAAGGCCCCGGAGTTTGCCGTGGACTCGCCGCCTCCATGGTAGAGGCTCGGGCATCGCTCGAGACCGATATTGCCGCCAGCCGACGTTTCGCTAAGCGCGATTGAAGAGCGGGGTTGCTCGCCCCCTCATCATCGTTAATGCGGCGGTTGACGTCGCGAGCCCCTAGCCGGGCCGTTCCGCCATCGCCGCGCCCCCACTGCTCTTGCTCGAGGGTGGCTCGGAGCTGCTACAGGAGGAGTCGATCTTGCTCGACCTTGGCTTGAAGCTCACAGAGCTGCTCTAGGTCTATGCGTCGAAGTTGCTCGGGGGTGGGGACACCTGCCGCCACTAGCGGGGACCCCATGCGTGGTGGTGTGGCGTTGGCTGCCCTTCCTCCATTGTTGCCCATGCTCGGCATTCCGAGTCCGATGTGGAAACACTCACGAGTCGGGTCGTAAGTGTCCTCGCCGTTGGAATCGGAATAGCCGAAGCAGTAGTCGCTCGCGATCATGAAGCGGCGCATCGCCTCAGGGTCGCGAATCCCGGAGAAGTCTGCTCCAACCCACGCCTTGTCCTCCTCCGAGGAGTCAGAGTGGGGGTGGATTGGAGTTGTGACTATGGGGTTATGGGCATGACGTTGATGAATGGAGACGAGGGCGGCGGCGTAGGAGGCGACGACATTGGTCAGCCCGAAAGGGTACGGAGATGGCGCCATCGCCAGGCTCTGCTCCGCCAGAGCTGGCTCCTCGGGAGGAGGCGGGACAGAGCTTGATGATGGGGTGTCGCTGTGCGCCACCGGCCCTTTTCCCCTATCGAGGCTTAAGCCGAACAGGTCCCGTCTGCAGGACTCGGTGCGGCAATGGGTATGGGATTCCGGTGGAGCATGATCGGCGTTCATACTTATGCGTGGTGTTAGGGTGGGACTCGCCGCATGGGGCTTCGGCGAGCTTGATCGAGCGGCGGTTCGAAAGCGCCGCCCGCACGGGTGCGCGGTGCAAAAGACGCCGCTGCGTCGGTTGATGGCGCTCTGGGTGAGAGGAGTACCATGTCGTACTCATGCCCTAGAGACATGAATTCTATGCTCCCGAACCGAACGATCGCCCCGAGACGCAACGATCGACGGGATCTCGCCATCCGAATCGGTGGGATGACTAAGTCGACACGCAGAGGCCCCTACTGGCGCGCATGGCTAATCGCCGGTGTTTGAACCGGGGTCCTTAACCGACTAGTGAATTTGTCTTTGCGTGCTCCCATTTCCGGATGGAGATGCAAAGAGACACAAGGTTTATACTGGTTCGGGCAATGGATGCCCTACGTCCAGTCTGAGAAGATGTTCTTGTATTCCTTGCACCGGGGTGCTCGTAGTAGGGGGTTACAAGCTAGGCGAGAGAGGGAGTTCATCCCAGGTCTCTGTGAGGGGAGGTGCTATGAATTACAGAATGAGGCGTGTTGTTTGTGCGAGTATTCGTGATTCTATCCGTCGTCCTAGAAACGGTCCTGGCTGCCTCCTTTTATAGCCGTAGGGAGGAAACCAGGGGTACATAAGAGAGCTACACGTGGAGCAAGGACTATTCGATGACGTATTTACTCCTGGAGCAGCATGGCATTGTCGTGGGAGTTCCCGTAGATGTCTAATCGGTATGGTCTCCACTGCAAGTAACATGCTGCGCATTTGTTGACTTGGTGGATTGCAGAGGCTCGGCGGTCATCGTAGCCGGTCGTGCCAAGGCCTGTTGTGCCGAGGCCTATTGTGCCGAGGTCTGCCGTGCCGAGGCCTGAGAAGTGACCCAGGTGCAGATGCGGGTCTCAGCAGCCATTAGGCGGAATAGTGCGAGACGTGCGCCTACTGAGGATACTGGTACTGTATTGTCGATGAAGGGATGGCGTAAAAGGTGATCTCGACCGTTGTCCCCGCCGCTTCGTCGCAGCCAAGACCGCCGATCGTGGCTTACGTGGTGAAGCGGTGTGGTGAGCGCATTAATCGGATCGATGACCGCCAGAGAGACTTTTGAGGCGAGGCGACGAGGTTGCGGGACAAGCCCGGCCTCGGGCGAGGTGGAGCGTGGCCAATTCGTCGTCGAGGCCCTCACCGGGGGTCCGGCGGCGACGACGGCGAGGCGGAGTAAGATCGGTGAATCCGAGGCCCCGCCGAGGGGGCTCGGGCGAGACGGAGCGGTCGGTCCGCCGATTCCGAGGCTACGAGGAACCGTTCGACTCCCCGCTGCGATGTCTTGGTGCGGGAGTTAGGCAAAGACGTTGGTCGGTAACCCCGCTCTGCGTGCCGCCGCAGATGGCGAGGAGGTTGACGCGATCGGGCGTGTGGTCGGTCACTTCATTTGTATTTGTGCCATCGATCGCGTCTGTCGGAGTGGTTGGCGCTTGGATGCGACGTTCGGTCAGAGCAGTTTGGTTGAAGAGGCGTCCACAGGGCTGGTGCCGAGCCGGCCTCGCACGAATCGGAGAATCGGCACTTCTTCCAAGGCCCCGGGTGAGGGGGCCTCGGCGAGGCGGTCTCGGGCGAGTCGGAGAATCGTTCGCTTCCGCTGGGGCTCGGCGACGGGGTCTCGGGCGAATCGGAGATTTCGGCCGAGACCTCGTTCGTTTATTCCGTTGGTTCTGTTCTTAGGGTCTAAGCAGTTTTTTCGACCTTTGCTTGGGGTACCCTATTTTCGGGTATCCGACACCAAGACTCACTCTACTCTTGCACACTTCGGGACGCCGCTAAATGGTACCATACCGCAAAAGATAACTATACTGACGCGACTACGATCCTACAATTTAAGAACCTGCTCAACACGGGGTGGACTACAGAGGATAGATGAGGCTATAACCACCCGCTACCTACCACATGACCAGGGAATAGGGTGCACTCATAGGCAGAGCAGCGTATAAGCACGAAGCTCGACTATTTATCCCAACTGGTAAACTAGCAGGCTAATAAGCGTTCTATGAACCCGCACACAAAAGTTAAGATAACCTTAACTAAGCAAGATATATATTCAAAGTAAGTATAACCATGTAGATAAGAATGATATAATGAAAATAAAGTCTCAAAAGATATGAAAGCGAAGATACAATGACTTTACCGAGCCTTCGAGACTAGATCCAGAACCTGAGCATGAGCCCAACTCGACCCTCACTCCCAAGCTACTAATCTACTACATTGGAGAGCTCTAGGCATATTCCTCCTAGTGTGTCTTGATATGAATGAAATTGCTCTCAATGGATGGCCTTCTAGAGGTGGTCAAGGGGTCCTTTTATAGGGGTCACCCGGCAGCCTGTGGGCCCATGAATCCATGGAAACTCATCATCTCAACCCTTGATTTGAACTAACCTTGATACACTGTGAAGATCGACTCTCAAAGGCGGTGGAGAACCGACATACGAAGCAGAGGCCTAGAAGTGGGCCTAGGAGGCCGACCGGCATACAAGTGGGAATGCCGGCCCCACCCTCTGTCCGTTCGGGTTGATTTGCAGTGGTTTGTCTCGAACGGTGGATTATAGGTCCTTTAGGTCGGTTTCGTCGCTGATGATCGTGATTTGCTCTGATGATATGGTCCACATGTTCTGTTTTTTGATTAAATCCTCCTGCATTCACAGATTCACCAAAACCCATGGAAATACTTAGTATAAACCTCTATACCTATGTTGGTGATTAAGATTAAGGATAAATGTAGGTTAAATTGATGGTTTATATTTGCAATAACGACCATCAATAGAGGCACAGGAGAATAACACATAGAGGCATTGGAAACTATAATGGCTAGTGTTGTGGGGGAGGCTCTGTGGAGTCATCGTCGGAAATCTGCGATGGTGTTTCTCCAGCGAGCACTCGAGAATAGGGTCGCTAACGGTCATATTACATGTAATCTGGACCGCTGGATGTGCATAACCATCTCTCAAATGGGTTGTTTCCGGTGGTCACTGGACTTTATCGGTGACCCTGGGAACAACGTGCAGCAAGTACATAATGGCTAGTTCTTGAGTGTGGCTTATATATAGGGATGTGCTGAGCCCATGAGGGTTCTCTTGGCATCTAACCGATACACACTCCATTGGAGAGCTCAAGAACTCTTCCAACTCAATCCCTTGCTTAGAGATTGATCAAAAGTGAGATTGCGATATATCTAGTGCATAATGGATCTTGTGTTAGAGCATGAAGTGAGATCTAGGAGGGGCCAAAAGTGCTAACCTCAAGACAATATGAACATCTAAGCCTAATAACCATAGTTTATCATGAAGGAATCTTAAAGACACTAGGAGCATCTCCTGTAACAGTTACAAATAGAGCCCCAACTCTAATTTTTAGGGATTAGGGAAAAAAACTTGCTCCAACATGACCCGTGCTCAAGCCTTCAAACTAGGGAGAACCCCAAATCCCCCCATAGCCCCTTCTCTCTCTCTCTCTCTCTCTCTCTCTCTCTCTCTCTCTCTCTCTCTGATCAAGTGGGTAAGTATTCGTTTCACACCCGCACGCCACCTATGTTTCCTCACCTGACCACGACAACTTCGGCCATCGATGACCATATCAACAACCCTACATCCACCTTCGCCACGCCCCGATGAATGGATCCACCCCTCTACGCCTCTGTACATTAGATCTGCCCCTTGTGTGCCTACATGCTGACCTTGTTTTTATATTTATATTTGCCTTTGCACAAATTATTTATTGGGGCTGACATTTGACCATTATGCTAGATCACGTTATTATATCTATATATATAGTGTCATCGCATAAGGTGGCAAATAATCCAGCTTCGAATAAGGAAAACGACAACTATAAATCTAAATTATTTTTAGTAAGAATACGTTAGATGTCAATACAAAGTTGATGTGTAACCTATTGATATATTCATATTTGTCTTTGCATAAATTATTTAGTTGGGTTGACATTCGGAGTGCTATGTTAGATCTATATATATATATATATATATATATATATATATAGAGAGAGAGAGAGAGAGAGAGAGAGAGAGAGAGTTGTCGTATAAGGTGGCAAATAGTTCAGCTCCAAATTAGGAAAACGACAATTATAAATCTAAATGCTTTTTTAGTCAGAGTACGTTAGATGTCGGGAAAAGGTTGATGCCTAACCTATAGTCGTCTGACGTGTTATTTGATATGTTCATGTATAACCTATTTCTAGCTGGTCATCATGTCTTACACTATGAGGAGTCCGTGCCATCTAGGTCGTCTATCCATCTCTCTCCTCCTCGACCACCCCTAAAAACATTTTGCCTCCTGGTGAGCCTCGTCTGCAGTATTGTATAGGGTGTAATTAGTTCACTATGGCATAATTTTCAAATCAAACCCTACGTGCAGTGACCTTACTACACCCTACAATACCACATCACTATTGATTTTGATCACTTCTATGCCATGTCTTCGTTCCTATCTCCATATAAGGAGAATGGCATTCCAAAACCAAACATCGAAGCCCTAGTGGCAATGAGCCTGTGGAAGGCGAATGGTGTCTAGCAGTTGACAATTCATGAAGCTATAAGGAGATGATGGGAAGCAAGGTGCTTCCTCGGTTCTAAATTACAAGTCATTCTGTTTTTTGTAGGTACATAACTTTTACTTTATACCTAGACATAATATATATCTAGGTACATAGCAAAAGCTATGTAGGTAAAAAAGTCAAAATGACTTATATAATTCAGAATGGAGAGGGTCCATCAAAGGCCAAACCAACGGTTGTTCGACATACACTTTCAGAAAAAGAATACCGTACGCCACCATAGTCTATAACGTATGGGTCGGACATGTGTCAACTGTGCACACAACACGTGCGCATCTCCTCATCAAGGCTAGCTACCACATCAGTGACACGTCGAAAACTGCCACGCCCACCGAGAGCAAAGTTGATTTCCATTTCTCCGTTTCCTTTCCGGTTGCTGAACTTCATTTGCACATGCACCCACAAAAGAAAATGTATTTTGCATACATATATGATATATGCACCCACAAAAGAAAACATATGTTGCATATATATTTGATGTATTTTTTTGTGAGGAATATATATGTTATATATGCCCATGTGTCAATAACCTAAGACGTCTACGTGCAGGACGCATAGTGTCTTGACGTACGTCGTCGCTACCGGCGAAACTTTTTCAAAGCGTGTTGAAGGCCACGACGAAACTATAGCTGGACCTAGGCCTGGGTATCGAGCCAGCTCGGTTCGGCTCGGTCCAGCTCGAGCTGGCTCGTTCGGCTCGACTTGTTAATATTATGAGCTAGAGGGATAGTTTGGCTCGGCTTGTTACCGAGCTCGAGTTAGCTCATTTAGTTCGCGAACTACTCAAAAAAAAATAGGACAAATGTGTTTATAATATTTATGCTATATTAATTTCAGAAGGTAACGTCCACCATTAGGTCCCGTTCGGCTTATTAAAATTTAGCTAAAATTGGCTGAATAACACTGTTCTGGCTAAAATGTTGTGAGAGAAAAACACTGTTTCGACTGAAAAAAAAGTTGAACAAGCCGGATATAAGATAAGCCGAACAGGGCCTATGCAACCATACATAATTAATACATATTAGGTTAATCAAAAGTATCAACCATGCAACTAGCTGGTCCATCTATGATCGTGCAGTTCCAGCATAGTAACTAGTTGCTTGCCACTGTAAACTTAAAAAAATCCACAGATTCAATGTCAACATCATCATCTTCTCCCTAAAAACCATCCATAAAATCAATATTTAAGTACTACAACAATTATAAAATTAAAATTCATATGAAACAACTGGAAATAAAGATTACATACCAATAGAATATGTGTACATTTCTAGGTCAGCATCATCATCTTCTGAATTTATGGTCGTGGGTTGATAGGTCACAGCTTGTTTTAGCTCGTGAACAGCTCACAAGCAGGCTCGAGCTAGATCATTAAAATAGCGAGCTAAACTTCCAACTCAACTCGTAAAAAAATTAAAACGAGCCGAGTCAAGCTGAGCTGAGCCGGCCACTAATCGAACGAGTTCACGAGCCACGGATATTTTGCCTAAACCCGAGCGAGAGGCGCGCGCCAACAACGACAAGCGCCGAGCTTACGTCCGCTTTCTCGGACGTTTTCCCAGCAGTAGCAGTAGTGTGTCACGGCTGCACTGCGATGCACTGCATGCCTCGCGAACGTTTGGCCTCGATCGATGGCTTTCTTGGACATTTACGAAGAGACTGCTTTCTCCATGTTCTACCGGAAACTGTTGCCTAGCCTGTACATTGATTGTTCCAGCTCTTACACGTACGACCTGGTTGTCTGCCGTTCAAAATTGCCAGTCTTTCCTACTAATAATTAATATAATATACATGAGAGATGGGTAGTTGATTGATGGCTTTCCTACTGGTTTTGTTGTTCAAAATAGCCGCTTATATTAGATCGAATGACCTACTTGTTGATAGATAAAATGGAAATAAAGAGAAAAAAGGCCTACAAAAACTCTTGGAAGGATAGAAGTGTACATGCAATGTACTACTATGTGTCTATGTACTGTTGTGCAATGCGCGTGGTTGGTCGTCGTCATGCATCATGAATGCATGTCAAATGCATCAAACAAGTTACAACTCTCAGCTAATTTATTGATCAATGTATAAGATAGAATAAGGACACTAAGTTTAGTTATTAAGGGGCAGAATGTAATGTGCTTGTATCTTTTGGTAGCACCTAGCCCAAGCAACAGCTAACAGGGGCATCCTATGTGCACAAGAGGATAGTGCTTGAGTGTCAATAGTGATAGTGTCATATTATTTTTTTTCCTACACGCGGATGTGGTTACGACAAAAAAAAAGCAGTGTAGAAAAATAATTAGCTGGATCACCAACAAATAATTAATGGTGTGCACTGCTAGCAATCAAATATTCCAAAGAAATTTTGTTACTCTATTTATGCCACTTGTGCACCTAGGTAGCTATCCTATCATAATTGTTAGTAGAATATATAATTTTAAATAGGAAATTAGCACGTATAAGTTTTATATATGATTACAAAAGAAGTTTCATAGCTCACTATGCGTGATTTGGTTGGATATACTAACGGTGTAGGTATATGCTAATCATAGCCACATAAGCAAGTGAACTTTACACGTGTACTTAAAACGGACAACTATAGACCGTTAGAACGTATTTTGTACTATATAAGGAATAAGTCGGTATCCATGCTACACTAGCTACTTCCTTAGTATGTTTGCTGTTGTGACTAAAACAGTTCTTGTCGGTAGTCTTACGTATAGAACATGATACATGATAATATTTTAAAAATAATCATGATGTGAGTCATCATAGATACAAAATATGTACGCGTGTAAACAAATACTAACAAAAAAGTCTGTTGGATCTAACAGAAATTAGGTGGTATTTGTTTGATATATTAACAAAGCTATACGAAACCCGGCCACACGCATGTAATTACATGCTTTGCAACCCACAGACATCTAAAAAACTAAAACAACTCTGGGAAATGCACGCTTGCAACCCATAAACATCTATCAAAAAAAGCGAAAACAACCCGGGGGGAAAGTTTTTGCGGGTGTGCGCGCGTGTGTGATGGCGAGAGATAAGCCCCACACGCAGTCGGTGGACCCAATCCTCAGACGCTTCACGACACGGCTTTGCCTGCGTGAGCTTGCCCCCCGGCCCCCGCTCCCATCCGCTGTACCCCTTTCTCTCTCCTCTCTCTCTTGCTCCGAGTTGTATATAAAAATACTCCCTCTCCTGTATATTTTCCCGGTGTGCATAGGCTTTGGAAGGGGACGAAGGAGAAATTCCAGAAATTGATTTCTAGTGGGGCATATAAGAGTGTGGGAGAGGAAAGCAGCAGGAGAGAAGAGAGAGAAGGAAAAGTATGACAAGGAAATGAGAGAAATGGGAGAACAGCCTTCTTAGCCTCTCCTCTCCATCCTCTCTCCACCACTGCTCTCTCTCCTCAGTAGCAAGAGCAAGCAAGAGGAGTGGAGCAAGCTAGCAGCAGTACCAGGGAGAGTGAGGTACAGAGAAGAAACAAAACTCGCTCGAATTTTTTTCCTGTTAAATATATGTATTTGTCTCACTGTATGTTTGTGTCATATATGATTCTGCGGGTGTGGGTGTTTGCGAGCTTTTGTTGTTTTGATTTTTTACTTGTTTTGAGTGCAACTGTTTGTTTGGATTTCCCTGTCCGCTTTGTTCTTTTGTTAATCTCGGAAGAGTCCTAAGCGGCCGATGCCTTGGAGCTTTTCTCGGCCGCCTGTCGATTTGTTTCTTGTTTCAGATCAATTCCAATCCAAGCACATACATATGAGAAGGTCTAGCCATCAGGAATTTTGGGGCTTCCTCTCCTTTCGGTCTTTATCTCCTTGGTTCTGTCGGGCTCCTCCTCGATTTGTCTCCGGATCGGAGGAACAGCTAGCAAAATCTTTCTCGTCTCGCTCCCATGGTCGCCGCCGCTCGCATCCTGTGTGTGTCATGTTTTTAATTTCTTGGAGATAGCAGTTGTTGATTGCCATGTCGGTCTCACTTGGAAAGTCTCTTGCTTGTTTCAGCGAAGAAGGGGAAGGACGAAAAGCACTGCCAATCCTATTCCTAGCAACAGGCCAAAGCGACCGGCAGGAAGGAGAAGCAGTGTCGTTGGCGTGTTGGAGCTGGTGGTGCCAGGATAAATCGGGAGGCGGCGGCAGTGATGGCATCGAATTCATCGGCGGCGGCGTTCTTTGGCGTTAGGCATGGGGACCAGCAAGACCAGATTAAGCCGCTGATATCACCGCAGCAGCAGCTGGCAGCGGCGCTGCCCGGCGTGGCAGGCGCTGTGCCTGCGGCGTCCGGCCAAGCAGGCGCGCCGACCGCGGCGGCGCAGCCACCGCCCAAGAAGAAGAGGACTATGCCCGGTAATTCACGCAACCCAAGTACCCCCACCCCCCACTGCATATACAGGTCAGGTCTCTGCTGCCTGCGACTGCGAGAGATCTCGCTCGTCTGGATCGATTGGAGTTTTATGAGTTGGATGCTGGCAGCAGGAGCATCTTCTTCTCTCACATGCACTCGATCGGTTTCTCTTTCCATTTCTTCGTGGTTTCTTCGCTTCTTGTTTGTGTGTTCTTGATTCGTGATCGCTGCTGTCTGGACTGCGTAGTTAATAGTCCAGAGAATTGTTGGCTGGTTTTCCAACGCAGATCGATGTGTGCAAACTGCAACCTGTTCTTTTGTTGGAAACTGGATTTTATGAAAAAAGTATAGTAATTCTCAAGTTCTTGTTGGTTTTCTCTCTCTTCCCTCCCTACCTAGTTCGAGGTGGATCCCCTCCCTACCTTGGCTGCAGAGCAAGTAGTAGACTTGACGAGACGAGCTTGGCCTTCAGTTTGCACCTTTCAATCAATATACTTCATTTAAAGCTCTATGTCCTCACAGTCACACCTGAGAGTGAGAATTAATTCAGGTGAAGAATATGGAAGGTTGGAGTCAGTAGACTTCATTCAATTCATGGCGCTACTATACTAGTACCAGTTTTCCCCCAGCTGGCCGCCTCTTGTTTGTGTTCTTCTCAGCAAGGCTCACGTTTTTGTTTTAAACGGTTGAAGAATTCAAACTCTCCTACCAACTTTTCCTTGGTGAATAAAAATAACAAAGTTTCATATTTTTCAAGAAGGAAACAAAAGCAGTTTACCTCCCAAGATTCCATGTGTGTGCATGCATGAGCTGTTACTCAGTTCTTCTTCCTTCCCCCAATTATGAGAAGCAAATAGGAGCCATGACACAATCCATGTCCATTCCTTTGTTCTCTATATCTCTTCCTGCAAACTCCTCCCTCCTTCCCAAAAAATCTCTTGCAAAATATTCCCCCCTCTCTCCATCGTCTCATAGCTTGTCGTCTCTACCGTGCCGTGCCACAGCTCACACCCACCGAGAGAAAAGCGGAAACAAAAACAAATACCTTCCGTCCCCAAATTACTATATCATCACTTCATCAGTACTAGCTCCCACCATCGTTTCTTAATCATGCATGGTTAACTTATAAGCAATAATTAATAGTAAAACTCAATCATCAATATAGAAAAACCATGTGCTATTGTCCTCCTTCCTAATCCACAACAAGTGCTGACGATCATCTATCCTTCCTTATTATGCATCCATGCATACTTTTACTGTTTGCTGAATTCAAAGTAAATTTTCCCTCCTGTCCATCATCATGCATGCATCAGTTCGATCGATCATATATAGCATTTCTTCTCTCTTTTATTCTTTTTTGCAAAGCTATAGTATATATTAGTAGCTAATAACTAGATTTGTGTTTGATTTCTCCGCTCTATCAATCGATGGGACGACGAAGCAGACCCCGACGCTGAGGTGATCGCGCTGTCGCCCAAGACGCTGCTGGCGACGAACCGGTTCGTGTGCGAGGTGTGCAACAAGGGGTTCCAGCGGGAGCAGAACCTGCAGCTGCACCGGCGCGGGCACAACCTGCCGTGGAAGCTGAAGCAAAAGAACCCGCTGCAGGCGCAGCGCCGGCGCGTGTACCTGTGCCCGGAGCCGACGTGCGTGCACCACGACCCGGCCCGCGCCCTCGGCGACCTGACCGGGATCAAGAAGCACTTTTGCCGCAAGCACGGCGAGAAGAAGTGGAAGTGCGACAAGTGCTCCAAGCGCTACGCCGTGCAGTCGGACTGGAAGGCGCACTCCAAGATCTGCGGCACCCGCGAGTACCGATGCGACTGCGGCACACTCTTCTCCCGGTAAGCCGCCTACGCCTCGCTCTCGCTCCCATGTCCGGCCGGTTTCTCCCATGCATTCCCCTCTCCTCGTTCGTTCGTGTGTGCTGTATATATCAGAAGTACGTGCACAGATGGCAAGGTAGTAGCTGCATTGCATTTGTATGTAGGTGTGTGTGTATGTACATATAGAGTATGTTCATGATTGCTGCATCATGATATGGCAAGTGTATAAAGCTAGGCATGGCATCGCGTCATGGGGTTTTGCACTGCATGAGCCTGTTGTAGCTGTCCGCTTATGGCTAGCTCTTGGATTCGGTGAGCGAGTAAAGTATTAGGAACGTTCCATGCATGGTTTGTCTGGCCTTCTTTAGGGTTAGGGTTTTGTTTGGGCTTGCGGCGACATGGCGCCTGTAGGTATAGTTTTGGTGCTCGCTGCTCAGCTCAGCTGGCCTGCCTGATGATTAGCTAGAAAGACGAACGAAGATAGATCCGCCATGAGGGAGAGAGAGATAGAAAAGAGAGAGAGAGAGAGAGAGGAATAGGTAGCCAAGCGCCCAGGCGGCCCAGGCCGGGCGTGCTGGAGGACTGCTTGCACGTGAAATGCAGAAATGGCTTCTTTTTGAGCCTTTTGGCCTTGGTGATGATGCTTCCCTTTCCGACTTCCCTCCCTAGGGAAGCAGGAACCACCAAACTCTCTCCTTCTGTCTCGCCAAACACTCGTCACAGTCACTAGTATTTAGGGCGTTTAGTTACGAAAATTTTTGGTTTTTGGCTACTGTAGCACTTTCGTTTATATTTGGTAAAAATTGTCCAATTATGAACTATTTAGGCTTAAAAGATTCGTCTCACGATTTCTCGGCCAACTGTGTAATTAGTTTTTTTTTCGTCTACATTTAGTACTCCATGCATGTGCCGCAAGATTCGATGTGACGGGTACTGTGCAAAAATTTTTGGATTTTGCGTGAAACTAAACAGGGCCTTATCTTATATATTTTTTCCCTGAACGGCTGAACTGATTCGTCAGTGTTACCCATCATGTTTACACATACACAGATATGCATGCGTCTATCAGCCTGTTCAGTTGGCTAGTTCGTATCGTTGCTGGTTTGTGAAAAAGTACTACTGGCTGGTTTATGTGAGAAAAAAATATTGTTCCGGCTAAAAAATTACGATCGTTTACGACAAGACACGGCCAAACGAACGTTGTTACTGACCCTGTAGACCCACATTTTTACTGATCCATCCTGTCAGGAGCAGTCAAGTTGCAAGGACTAGCAGGCTCTCGCTCCGTCAAACTGTAAGGAGCAGCAGCCCTATCACTTGGCTTGGCTGCCATGTAAGCCTAGCTTGTTCTCATGTGATTTGGCCGCTGTCTAGATGTGGCAGGCAGGGACGTTCGTTGGCCGTGCCAGTGAGCCATGCGCCCAGACCTAGCCAGGCCAGGTCCACCACCCCTTTTCATGGATACGTTTGCCATGACCTGGTATCTCACAGTGTGCCCTAGTCACGCATGCATCACCTAGTAGGTGTAACTTTGAGCCACTGTTCACATTTCTTGGCGCTGGCGGTGTTAAACATGTCCCAAAGTGGTGTGGTCATTCTCACTACTCTCTTTCATGGGTATGGCAAAAATTCTCCAATAGGAAGTAAGCATATATAGTACTTATAAGTAAGTTGCCAACAGGAGTTGCATTAATGGCCGCTTGAGTTGCTCTATTGAAGAAGTCCTTCTGTTCCACTGTTTGCTCACACTAAATCCATAGATTCCACACGTTTTGTTGTCAAATATTAATCTTGATTAGGGCCTACTATTAGATTCAATTAGTGCGTGGTTCAACTGTTCAAGGCACAGTCACGCAAAAAAAAAAGAATCACGGTGCGTGACTGTGTCTTGATCCCTTGGGAAGTGAGCTTACCAGCCCCACAAAGTTTTCTGATCTCCTTGTGTGTGTGTGTTCGTGTAGATGCATGACAGTTCTGATGCCTATGTCTTGCTGCCTTTTTCTCGTCAAGCTTCCTACTAGTGGGAACCTGGCAATGCTATCCAGCACATCTCACCTTTTCTTTTTCCATTATTGATTGACATGGGTTTCTGGGATCTTGAGCTTAGATTTGTGGTGAGGCTAGCCTGCTGCTTTTGATGTCTGCATGCGTCAATGCATGGTTACCAAACACCTTTGACTAATGCTATCAGACAAGACAAACCATGTAATGTAAAGCACCATTAGGGAAGTGAAATAAACTCCTGATGGCACACATCACATACTGCAGACTCTTTTATCCACAAAAAAAGGGAAATTTGCAGAGCCTGCAGGGAAAAGAAAATAAAAGTCACTACCGTTCAGATCCATGAATTCCAGCTACAAACACAACATTCAGTGGCACAGCATCAGCATGCATGCATTCTGTTGCAGCGGCGTTCACGTCCATCCGAAACAGTATCTTAACCCGAGATGCCGCTGTTCTCCTACGAAACCTGCATGCTTACTTGTCGCATCAACTTTTACTGTACATTTTCACTGCGCCGTCTCGGGCTCATGCGATTGTCTGCTTCCCTTCTGAGTTCTGACCTAGCTACACAACACAGCAATGCAAGCTGAAACCTCATGCATGCGTGATATGATATCCTATCTTATTCGTCGATGCGTTGGTCCATGCAGGAGGGACAGCTTCATCACGCACCGGGCGTTCTGCGACGCGCTCGCGCAGGAAAGCGCGCGGCTGCCGCCGACCAGCCTCAGCAGCCTCACCAGCCACCTCTACGGCGCCACCAACGCGGGCAACATGGCGCTCAGCCTCTCGCAGGTGGGCTCCCACCTCACCTCCACTCTCCAGGACGGCCACCACCACCACCACCCGTCCCAGGAGCTCCTCCGACTCGGTGCCACGGCCGGCGGCGGCAGCAGCATCGCCGCGCGCCTCGACCACCTCCTGTCGCCCAACGGTGCCTCCGCCTTCCGCCCGCCGCAGGCTCCACCGTCGTCGGCGTCCTTCTTCTTCAACGCGGGGGCATCGGTCGGGCAGGACTTTGGGGACGACGCTGGCAATGGACCGCACTCGTACCTGCAGGCTAACAAGCCTTTCCATGGGCTCATGCAGTTGCCCGACCTCCAAGGCAACGGTGTTGGGGGCCCCGGCGCCTCAGGCCCCAGCCTCTTCAATCTGGGTTTCTTTGCTAACAATGGCAACAGCTCGGGGTCCAGTCACGAGCATGCAAGCCAGGAGCTGATGAACAATGACCAGTTCAGTGGCGGAGCAGGTGGAGGCGGTGGCGGCGGGGGCTCGGAGGTTTCGGCGGCTGGGATTTTTGGCGGCAACTTCGTTGGTGGTGGAGATCAAGTTCCACCCCCGGGGCTCTACAGCGATCAAGCCTCCATGCTGCCGCAGATGTCGGCGACCGCTCTGCTCCAAAAGGCGGCGCAGATGGGCGCGACCTCGAGCGCGAACGGCGGCGCGGCGTCCATGTTCCGAGGCTTCGTGGGCTCTTCCCCTCACGTGCGGCCGGCGACGCCGCACATGGAACAGAGCGACGCGAACCTGAACGACCTGATGAACTCGCTCGCTGGAGGTGGCGTCGGCGCCGGAGGAATGTTCGGCGGCGGCAACGGCGCCGTCAGCGCGGGGATGTTTGATCCCAGGCAGCTGTGCGACATGGCGGAGCACGAGGTGAAGTTCGGCCAGGGTGGCGGGGACATGACGCGGGACTTCCTTGGCGTCGGCGGAGGCGGCATCGTGCGCGGGATATCGACGCCGAGAGGAGGAGGAGACCACCAGACCAGCAGCGATATGAGCTCCCTGGAGGCCGAGATGAAGTCGGCCTCGTCCTTCAACGGAGGCAGGATGCCATGACCGACCCATCGATCGAGCTTATACAAGACATAAGCTCGCGCACAGTAAGCCAGAGACTTGATCAAGCAGATGCAATGAGAGGAGTAGGGTCGTCGTTATATAGCGTAGTGGCAAACAATGCAAGTTAGCAACTGAGTCGCATGAGTGAGTTCATGCATGGGATCAAGCTAGCTAGCTAGCTAGCTTTCATCATCCGAAGGGACCTTGGGTGAGAGAGAGGCGTCTTCTCTGACTAATGGAGTAAGCTAGTGCGAGTTGGACGCATGTGATGACCCCTTTGCTCGTGGTGGGGGTTGGTGTTCATGCTGGTCTTGTTTTCTTGTTGGTTTTCCCTTCCTTGTAGTTGGATAATCTTTGTTGGATTAAGTATAGTTTCTGGTCATAGAACCAATAAGGATGTTTGTAGCTAGCTTAATGGGGCGTGTTTTGCAGCTTAATTTGCTCCGTTCCCCTTCTGCTATTTTTTATTACCTTTTCTCTTGTAGCAAAACAATATTCCCCTTACAATGCCATTAATCATGCTAGCTCAAATTCATGTTGTTTTCTTGTGTCAGGATGCATATGCATATATAGTCAAGTGTTGTGTCTGCATTGACTAGGTCAACAATATGTTGACATCTTTTCCTATTTAATAGTCTTATAAGTCCATTTACCATGAAAAAGTTTCTCTATATATATAGTTTCTGCTGCTTGAAGATCATAAATCCAACACTAGCTAGTATTTCATATACTTTCTGCCAGAAGGCATGGTATCATGATAGTGATTAGGGTCTGAACAAAAAACAAATTCTTTTTAACAAAGTCAACTCTTTTGGACCTTATAAATAATACCAAATCCATATCAAAATAAGTGTTCTTCTGACTATGCGCTTGCGGTTATTTTAGGATGGGGGCGGTTTTTTTTCAGTTTTGATATACTATACACGGGTGAAAAAGGCCCCTCTTTCACCCAAATTTTGTGAGCATACTATAAGAAAATATTATGGTGTTTAGAGGAGTTCTACAATCATATTTAAGGTGTTGCAAGAATCAGGAGAAATATTCCTTTCACACAACCAAATTCTAAGTTACACCAATTATACTTAGAAATTATACCAAAATGTAAATCCAGGATAAGTTATTTTATACTCCCATACGTTTTGTATTGCAAGGGCAGTACTACTTAACGCTACATTGTGTTGTTACACGACAAGTGGAACTCCTATTAAATTTACTGCACATATGATACTTGTGGCTTTTTTTAACGAAAATATGATACTTGTAACTGATTGGCCACTTTGATTAAGCACAGCGTGAGCTGATCTCTAGGGCAAAAGATGCCTTCCTGCTGCCCGTGACTGTCTATAGCGCTTGACTTATTTGCACAGCACGTACATCGTGCGGCTTTAGCTTCTCGCGCTAAGCTCGAGCTTGCTACTGCTTGGTTGTGCTGTCTCTCTACGTTGGACAGAGAGCGAGCGATAGGATGTAGCTTTCGATCGCCTCGTGAATGCACGCCGGTCTAGCTCAGGCACACCACAGTATATATGGGCCGCCCAAATCATTGCATCCTTCTTCTCATCAATGTACCAATCACTCTCGACCGAAGAATATTCAGATATTCTATATATTATTATCTGAATCCATATTGAAGCAATTTTGTCTGAATAATTCGGTTTAGTTTGATACTGTTAATAAGTATATACCCAATAATTCCCTTTCTTCTTACCAATTACCAAGAGATGAGTAATACATGCATTTCATTTAGGGTCCATTTGGATCTTTTTCATTTTGGAAGAATTGGAATATACTTTAGGGACTAGGCTATTTGGCTTAGAATTTGACATTCCATAACTTTCTAAAGTTTAGATATAAGCCTATCTTAAATTCATAATGATGAGAGATAGGATTCTATAGAATCTCATGCTATATTTCTGCTCTACAACTTATAGCGCTTTCTTCGGCTCGCTCCCCTGCAGCATAAGTGCATCACATAATTATCTTCCCATGCGTGGCCAACAGCGGTCTACAAGTATATTCCTCATGTGGCTATATTGATTTAATTGATCTGTGCCTAAATTGTGATTATTAGAATGGATTCAATTCGAAGGATCCAAAAGGAGCTTTAGAAAAAAAAAATGAAAATAAGGATCAAAGCTTTGGATATGATCCAACAATTAGCTTTGAACTGGAACTTGGTTTCTTCTTCATGGAGTTCTAAGCATGAACTTATTATTGTACAGTTTTACTTCACTAGTGGAGCAGTTTTTTTCTTCGGCTCCACGAGTAATTCCACTGGTGGAGTTGAAGTTGTTTAGAAGAAACATTTGGTAAAACCACTTTTCATGGTAAAAAAGAGAGAGGGGGCTAGGAGAAGCTAGCTAGTATTTTAAGCTCCATCTAGGTCGCACCCCTATGACTGGTAGATTTTGAGGAGTTGTACCATTTTAACCCGTTTGGCAAAAAAAAAAAAAAAACAGCTTAGAATATAGCTCCTGGAGAGAAGTTGTGACAAATGAGGCTTAGGACGACGTACTGTACGTGCATATTTGCATGCATGAGTGTGAGTGGTGGGTTGCAGAGGAGGGATGCATATATAGGACTTGGAATAGGATCGACAAGAAAATTTTGCGGAGGAGGGAAAGACAAGAGATATGACGTGGTTTGGTCATCCATTGGTGGTTGGTATACTACTACATACACCTCTCAGTCCAGTCAGGACTCAGGAACGGAATGTTTGGGCCTAACTGCTAGATTCGCGGTTTGGCCGTGGCTCCCTGTGTTGTGTGGCAGCCACGCATTTTGTGGAAGATTTGGCTTTCCTCTTGGACGCCTTCTTGCGGCCGCGGTGGTTAGTGAAAGAGAATTATTGTCGGAATGAAGTCGTCCGTACCTGCCTGCCGCAGCGTTGCGTTGACGGGGACGGCGGCGAGGCCAACAGCCGTGGCCGACAGGGACAGCTGCCGGCCGTAAAAAGCCACTACTAGCTCTCGCCCGCAAAAGAAGCTGCGATATCCGATTTTCCAATGATTCTTGGGAGGAAAGGGAAAAGGCCGGCCGGCCGGGCCAGAGCAAAGCATGATGCGCCCGCGATCAGCCTAGCCTTCACTTTTGTCTCGTGTGATGTCCGTGATCTGACGATCGATGATGATGAGATTGAGGGCTGGCGTCAAGAAAAAGATAGATTGGTCACAAGTACAATAGTTCCCTGGAAAGCCAAGCAAAAAGGTGGGAATTATTGGAGGAAGCTGCAGGGACAGAGCATGCATGCAAATGCATGGTTTTGTGAATGCCTAATAAAGCAGCTAGTAGCAGTAATCAAGGAAGATCTCATCGTGAAGTGGACTTAGCAGTACGTTAACATCAGAGAGGTCGGAGAGCTACTAATCGTCTGGCGCGGAACCAATAATAATAATAATTTGCACGAGTCTTATTGCAAACCAGACTTTGTCTGTAGGTTAGTTTGAGTTCATTTAATTTCCTAGAAATTCATACGATGCCAGCAGAAGAAGCTCGTTCGAGCAATACTACCGTAAAGATCTACACGCACGAATACATGTTCGCTCGATCGTATCAGCCATACTAAACAGCATTAGTCGACTTATAAGCCACAGAAACGATTAAACGAACAGGATACGGTCACTGTACTGTTTGATACTTTAGCGGCAATCCAATAGAGATTAATTATTGCCCCCACGTGGCCGCTGTTACAGAGACGCGCAGACAAATGTACTGCGCAAAATTTTTCATCCATATCTATAAAAAACCTTTAAACGTGTGTTCAAGCAACTGTTCATCCGTCGGCAGGCAAGACTCAGAACCCTGTAGATCCACAGTGAATCAATCCCAGCCGTTCATCCGTTCTCTCTCCGTTCCAAGCTCGATTTAGAATTGAACAAGGTAGCAACCACCCATGAATGAATATATAGGGAGTACATGTGGAGGAGGATCGGATCGATGTCCGCACGTGACCTGAACTAGTAAATTCTGACGCTGTTATCAGGAGCTCTCCCTTTTTATTGGGCGGCCTCCGAGACCTGCTGGAGAATCTCTGCATTTGGGAGGGGAGACGACGCATATGCTGATGCTGACGCTGATGCAGCACTGCACACGGGATGCTTGCTGCAAAGGTAAGGTTAACCATGCATAAGCATCCTGGGAATTCCTGCTCCCCGATGATCAGCTCTTCGATGGGCGGGTCTCTTGCAAGCAAGGACAGTTCAGCTGACACGTATATATGTACGGTGCGGGTGGCGGTATTATATTATGGGTGTGTTTAATTCTCCTAAATTCTCAACTTTGACACTATGCAAAAAGAAGATTTTCCGTCACATCAAACTTGCGGTACATGCATGGAGTACTAAATGTTGACGAAATCAAAAACTAATTGCACAGTTTGGTTGTACTTTACGAGACGAACGTTTTGAATCTAATTAGTCAACGATTGGACAATTATTATCAAATAAAAACAAAACACTACAGTGTTTTCGGCGGCGCCGATTCGGGTGAACTAAACATGCCTATATTTACAGAATTGCTAACAGTCATCCGGTTGTTTTGCAACCAGCTAACAACCGTTTTTTGCCGTACGATTGGCGGACGGGTCGCTTCGGTCTGTACGCGTCTGCCGCCCGATCGCTTCGGTCTGTATGCGTCTGCCGCTGCCGCGCGCTGCGTCGCAGTAGAATACGAGTACCGAGTACGTATGGTACGGCAACACCATGAATCCAGAATCCTTCGGTTCGTTTGGCAACACAAGTAGTCACGTGGGGGCCATGTAGTCGACTACGTATTGTACACCAGCATGGCCTTGCGCGTCGCGTTCACGGCGCCGACGCCGATCATGAGGGAGGCCACGGAGACGAGGCCGTCGTTGGCGCCGAGGACCCCCGCGCAGAGCTACTGCGCGCGGGCCATGTAGTCAACGCCGGCGTCCTCGTCGACGTCGGGCGGATCGAGTGCCATGAGCTTTGTTTGACATTTGATATTTGTGAATAATTTGGCATATATTTCTCTGATGTCTGAAATCTATAAAAATAATTTATAATTTTTTTTGAAAATTTTGGTTTATATTTGTGTTATTCCCAAATTACATCACTCTATCCAATAAATTACACTGAAGAAGTTATTGTAAATATAATAATAAGACGGTGTAAATATAGGTATAAGACAGTGTAAGTGTATGGGAAAAAATCTGGTTGTTGAAGGGGCTAAAACAACGGCTAGACACATTCTATATTTATGATCGTCATGACCGGACCGACACGGTGCTGCGGCGTACGCTAAACTAGTAGACTAGACAGAGTAGAATAATTATTGTTAGGAGTACAAGATTATCCGCGCAGCGAATCGGGGCGATTTGTTTAGGCGTGAAGGTTAGTTGGGACGCGATGCCGGTTTGTTTGTAGCGTCGTCGCGGCGCGTTTGGCATGTCCGCTGAAGAACCTTCGCCCGCGGGGGCGGGGCGCATGCAGGCAAGCATCATGTCGCCCGCACGGTCACGGGCGCGCGGGCGCGGGCATCGTTTCCAGAAAGGCCGCGCGCGAGGGGCTGCGGGTGAGGAGAGGAGAGCGAAGAATCCTATGCACGGCCACGCGACGGCGATGCGATTGCCAATGTGACGACGCTGGCTGGCCCTGGCTGCCTCTGCCTCTGCCGGCCGCCTGGCCTGATGCTGATTGCACGCCGCACCCGCCTCTTGATGCGTGCATTTGGAACCTAGCTACAGCTTTTCGGTCGCAATCATGTGGTACGTACGCGGCTGTAGCTGTTGCCCTGTGCCCCTGACTCCCTTGGCGTGGCACGCCGCACGCGAGCGTGCGTACGTAGCTGGTCGGTTTTTCGCAATGCTTTTTACCCCGCGGTAGATTCGGATGGCGGCTCGCTGTGGACTGTGATGAGGTTCAGAAGTCACAACAGGCACGGACGGGTGTACGTCGCTCGTACGGTTTCGTGTTTGCAGTTGGTACGAGCTTGGTGTTGAATCTCGTGAATATAGAGGCGCCGGGTACAGCGATTTGCAACTAGCATACAGCTAGCTGCCTGCCCTTTGTGTAGCCGGTTCGTGCACAAGATCGACAGTGGCAACCCCGGTCCCGATGGTGGCGATGACAGCAGTGGGAGCGGAGTGAACGGGCGCAGCACTAGCGTGTATTGAACAGTATTGACGGGGAAACCAGACGTTTCCACGGAGATTCCACGAACCGTGCAGGCTCCTCGCCGTGCCATCACATTCACGCTCCTGTTCCGAGGTCGACCACCACGCACGAGCACGAGCAGGGAGCAGCACCGCACGGGCACCGGCTTTGGTGGATGCGGGTCCTTTGGTTGGTCGCGTCGCATCGCAGCAACCTCCAAGCCCGTGGGCTGCGGCCCACTTCCGCTCGGGGTTTTCAAGCGTCTTCTTGATCTGGCTAACTTCTTGGGCCTCAACCGCACTGCTCGTCCGTCCGCGATCGAGAGAAAGGACCGCGGACCGGCGGCGGTGGAGTCAGCGCTGTGCACGCGCGGTTAACCGCACACCCGCGGACTCGGCAGCCGACAGGACCAACGTCGTGGCGCTTTTGAGTTTTCCACCGGTCGGCGCTGCTCGCTTCCATGCCCACGAGACCGGAGGGCCAAGGAAATTAGCTCTGCCTTTTTTTCTTAGAGCAAGACCAATAATAGAGACAAGTTGTTTTTTGCTATAAGATAATTATAAGAGCCAAATTATATAATATAAGTGTCGCCTATTTATCTTTAAAAGGTTTCTTTCTCCTATTCTTCCTCACAACACTTGCTACCTAAGCCCATTAATATATATGTTTCTGTGTCTAGCTTGGTGCTTGCATGGGAGTATACCTGGAAATGGACTTGGATTATGCAAAGTATAATTCGATGTTTTTCTTCACGGAATGCATTGGATAAGGTTTATTTGGATATGGATAGTACCAAGATTGAAAGTCCAAAAATGATTTGGATTATGTATACAAGTCCAAATATCCACTGGATGTTGCGTACCTGCACAAGGTCGGCTGCCGCGGGACGTGGTCCACCGGACGTCTGGACCGTCGCCGCCGCCGGAGGAGCTAAAGCGTCATGCGGCTGCGTCGTTACCCGTCGGCCTGGCCGTGGCTTGCCCATTATTGTACCTGCTCTAGACGCCTGGCCCGGCCGCCCTGGCCGTGGCTTGTTGCCCTCTGGTGCAGCCACTGGTTCTCCCGCGGAAACAGTTCAGGGCACATGGGCCATCTCCTCGTCGGCACAGCGTTGCGTGGGTTCATTTCTTCTGTCTTCTGTGTGGGGTACAGTCGAGCAAACGGAAGCTACAGAAAAAAGGTACAGAGAGAAATGTGCCATGCGAGCTCAAACAAAGCATTGGTGCTCTCGTCGGTTCAGGACGTACGTACGTTGCTGGTTGGTGGCTAGACTAGATCATGAGCTGAAGTACCGTAGCGTGTAGTGCCACAGAAGTCAAGTCCGCTGTGCAGCTATCAGATTCGGTCGGTTGTTCAGATACAACAGCCGTTGCAATGGTCCAATGGACGACCGTGCTGTCGCTCCTTTTTGTTTTTTTTTTCACTGTTGCACGACCGTGCAGCCCCGGAGTACCGATGTGATAGCACAGAGCCCAGCCCAACTGAGAACAACGGGCCTTGGTACATTCGGCACGTGAAAAGCAGCCAGTACCCTGCTCAAACGGGCCATGGTAGATTCGGCACGTGAAAAGCAGCCAGCGAGCACTCGTCTGGTTCCTGAGTTTAAGGTACAAACCTAAGCTGACCCCTAAGAACTTGCGATATACATCCCGCTAAGGCATGGCCTATTTTCAACGGTTTAAAGCAACAAATCTTAGATTTGAAGGAAGAGATCGGAAAAAGAACTTATCTGTTGATAAATCGCCTATTTCTTGCCATTCAGATCGGATTGACAATCCATATGGACGGTCAATCATCCCGAAACAATGATCTATTATGGTTAGCAAACCTGATGTGATGCAACAGAGCTAACCTCTCTTTGTCGATTGCCCAGTGCATGTGTCGCTGGCCCAGCTTAGAAAAGTCTATCCGCAATCAGCCCCCGAGGATAATGACCAATTCATCCAGCGAACAGTGATGCAGTGCTTGTTCTCCAATACATGTCGCCATGTTCGCTTCTCCTATAATTTATCTTTTTTAGCTTGTTTTTTCAGCCGGAATAATATTTTCTCTCACAACAAATCAGTCGGAACAATATTTCGACTTATTTTTTCAGCGAAGCGAATGGGCCGTCGTTGGGCAAGCACTTCACTTATCTATAGAGAATAGATGAATACATTCCCTGACAAAGAAGAGGACATATTCAAATACTTCCTTCCGTACCGCTATCCCGTTGGAATACTTGGAAACGGAAAAGAAGGGGGCCTCTCTTATTCCTCTAACTCATTGCTTGAGCATCACTCAGACAAGAAGGCACTAACTGTTAACTGTAGGAAACACACCGGTGCTGGGTGGCAGATGACCTACTGGACGGATCCCGCATTCGGATCCTATCCTGCGATAGCAAAACAACGCTGGCTCCATACCGTATGACTTGCTTATGCAAGTTTTGATTGGAAATTCGAAATTAACAAACTTCGAAAAATAATTCAAAAAATAGGTCAGTCAAAAGAAAGGCTCCCTCGAACCCCCTCCAAAGAAAAGGATTGGAATGGTTGAGCCATCTATAAAAAGCCTTGGTAAGCTCAACCCCTAATATTAAAGGACAGGACTAGCTAGTTAAGGAAGCTGAGTACGTGCTAACGAACGAACCGAAAAAGATAAGGAAGCGTACTTGTGGGGTATAACCCTCGAGACCCATAGGGTTGTGCATGGACCGAGCCACCGGGGGAGGCCTAGCCCGTAAGACTACGCCGCGTGGAGCACGACATAGGTCGGCGTGCCTCGCAAGACTGCGTGAAGATCCTTGACGATCAAGGATGATCTGTTCGGATATGTTAGATTCCACAATCTCTGTGATTCCTATCTTGTAAACCGATCAGGATAAAAACAACCAACATATAACCCTACCCCTGCGCTATATAAGGTGGGCAGGGACCCCTCGTTTTTGTCTCATCTCTTATAATACAATCCACAAAGACACAGAATATAGGGTATTACGTCAAGCTGATGGCCTGAACCTGCCTAATCATTGTCTCTTGCGTTCTGTGTCACCATCCAGTTCCCTCACACGCACCTCCACCGATTCATCTACTACCATAGGCATACCCCTCGGTAGACTGCCGAACGTATTTCGTTGACAATGGTGCGCTAGGTAGAGGGTGTGCGTGCTGAATACATGGCGAGCTAGATGGTCCGCTTTCCGAGCTCCAAGGTCCTTCCCGAGTCAGGCCAAATCTTTATGGTTGGATCCATGACATGGATCATTGGCCCCGACGATAATGGGAAGATTGTGGAGGCAGTGCAGGATCACCCTATGCCGATCACGCCAACACCTGCAACAACATCTCTAATCCCGGCGCCCCGCCGCTGGGTTAGGAGATCCATCCGCAATGACGATTTGATCGCATCCATCAATCGGATCACATACCGCTTAGCGGAATGCCAGCTCCTCGTGGATTCGGTCTTAGATCAATCTAGAGCGAGCGATGAATTTCCTGCACTCCAAGATCACAAAGCCGTTGCAACCGAGCTACCTGCTCGGCCACATCATTCGAGGCGGCCATATTCCAATCTGGTGATCATGACCACTCCAGAGGGGCACACGGTGCGGCGCCGACCACTTCCTGCTATCGGCCTACGCTACGCTTGGCCGATTACGAGGCCCCAATGGAGAACCCGTCGAAGCCCTATCCCTTCTGGCTGGAGGGTGCGAGATCGCGTACCAGAACGCCATCCGCCACCTCTTCATCGACCACGTCGATGACCTCTATAGGATGGATCTGCCTGAGGTAGGTCAGCCCGCGCCCATGGTGAATATGGTGGCTATTCACCAGCTTTCGGACGACTCCCTCCACGATGTCTTGGAGGAGAGCCCCGGTGATTACTCCGAGGGCTCAACCAAGACTGCATCAAGCTGCCCTACTTTCCCTCCGGTGTTTGGGGGCATGATTTTCCACATCAGCCACGACAGCGCCACCAGGGACGGTGAAACCTTCGACGAGTGCAATGCTCGCCTAGCGAAAAACGCTGATCGCTAACATCATCGAGATGCAGAGGCGGCCTACGGGGGCGACGTGGATAGACACGGCCCACCACGTCGGGGTCGTAATCTAGAGGAGGAGTTCGACATGGTGGGCGACCAGCCGGTCCATCAGACCCCAAGCGCCAATCTCGCCGTTGCTTTCAACAAGCTCGAGAAACTTCCTCAAACTCCAGAGGTCGAGAAGGTTCGAGCGCATATCATAGCAGCTCAAGTTCAGGTCAACGACTTCCGGAACCCCGACCCATCTTATTCGATCGCGTCGGCTCATAGCCGCCGCTCCTGCCGTGACAGAGGAAGTCAACATCAAGGCGTCCAGCACCCCAACACCAAGGCGTCGGCCCCTATCTCTATAGAGGATCCAGGGGCAACTATGAAGGACATTCATGTCAAGACAACCGCCCTCCATGCCCCTAGGGAGGCCGGGGTAGCAACCGCGATGCCAATCAGGTGGTCAATCAACCCCCGCACGACACCCGTGAGCTCATCAACGCCAATCTCGATGTACGAGAGCACATCGAGAACAACAGGTCCGCGTGGTATGAGGCAGAGATGGAACGCCAACGGTAGTTCGATGAAGAGCACGGAGCACCTGTTGCACCCCGAGCACCACCCGTCGCTAGCTCCGGACTCTGACCCTTCGTAGTGAGGCTCCGAGCCGTCCGATGGCCTGCGGGCTTCAAGATCGTCAGGGTAAACACCTACGATGGCAAGGCAAACCTCGCCAGTGGCAAACTCACTATGAGATCACCATGAGAGCTGCGGGTAGAAGTGAAGACGTCATGGCAAACTACCTGCCTGTCATGCTCAACCAGTCTACAAACAACTGGCTTCTCAACCTACGTGAGAACTCCATAAGATCTTGGGATGACCTCAAAAAGGTCTTCACCGAGAACTACATGGCTACATGTGAACAGCCCAGCACCAAGTACGACCTGGAGAAGCTTCACCAAACCTCCGAGGAGTCCCTATGTAACTTCATCAGGCATTTCTTGGAGACAAGGAACTCCATTCCCAACATCAACGACGCCGAGGCCATCGCCGGGCTATGGCATGAATAGCTCCGCGGAAAGCTATACCGCAAGAGGCCCATGACCATCGGGTGAATCGATACAAATTACAAATGGCTACGCCGATGCGACGCCGAGGAAGCCGAACGGGCTGCCCGTCCTGATCGCCACTCACGCCACGACGACGATCGCCGCGAGGAGAGGCGCTATGACGATCGTGACCACCACCACAATGATCACGACCGCTGCCATGATGATCATGATTGCCACCAAGACGACCTAGAGCATCGGCGTGACGACTGCCCGGATAGCTCAAGAGGCAGACAAGGCCGCCGCCACCGGCCTAACAACTCCGTTAGCGCCGTTAATGCCCATGCTAAGCGCACCTACAATGCCAACTATGCCAAGCTCATGGATGGTATGTGTCCTATCCGCAAGGACGCAAAGCACACCATGGGGAGTGCAGAGGCCGGAACAAAGCGTTCCGTGGTGAATCATCAAAAAAGCCACGGGGCAACGATGATGAAACCGAAGACGTCCAAGGCGAAGATCGAGACAAGAGCAAGGGCCTATCTACTAGGACCCCACCAAGACTATCGCCACTATCTTCGGTGGGAGAGCCATCTCCGAGGAAAAGTGCGAGCAGAAGCTTGTAGCCTGACGCGTCTTGTTGGTCGTTACATACGACGGCCCCATTGCTGATCCCAAGTACCTCGACTGGTCGGAGCACCCGATCACCTTCTCTAGGGCTGACCAGTGGTCAGACATCCCATATCTAGGGTGTTTCTCGCTCGTCCTGATCCCATCATTAAAGACGTACGCTTCTAGAAGGTCCTCATCGACAGAGGGAGCGCCCTCAACATCCTGTTCGTCGGGTCCCTAGAGGAGCTGGGGCTCAAGAAGGAATACCTCACTCCCATGGACTCTCTGTTCTAGGGGATTGTTTCCGGAAAAGCATCCCTACCTCTGGGGTAGATTACACTGCCGGTATAGTTTGGCACCACCAAGCACTTCCGTGTTGACTACATCAACTTCCTGGTTCTCGACTTCAACATGGCATACCATGCTATCCTTGGTCAACCAGCTCTCGCCAAGTTTATGGCCATGCCGCACTACACGTACCTGGTGCTGAAGATGCTGACGGAGCAAGGGGGTCCTCTCCCTACGTGCCAACCTCAACGTCGCCTACTCCTATGAGAAGGAAAGCTTCACGCTCATCGAGGCTACCAACATCTCCATCTGCATGCAGGACTGCCTCGCGACTTCACAGCAGATTTCCCCAAAAGACCTAGACATCCCAACCATGGAGGCCACCCAAGCATCAACCAAGTCCAAGGAGGTGAAGGAAGTGGTCCTCGTCCTCGGCGAACAGTCTAATACTGCTTGGATCGGGGCCGACCTCGATCCCAAATAGGAAGATGCTCTCATCAGCTTCCTAAGGGAGCATGTCGATGTGTTCGCTTGGAAACTTGTGAACATGCCCGGCATGCCTTGGGAGCTGATCGAGCACTCCTTAAATGTCTTGATGATCGCCAAAGCCAACCAAGCAGAAGCTTCGATGATTCACGTAGGAAAAAAGGAGGCCATTAGGGTAGAAATAACCCGGCTCTTAACTACCGGTTTTATTAAAGATGTGTATCATCCGAAGTGGTTAGCCAACTCGGTTGTTGTAAGAAAACAAGAATAAAGAATAGAGAATGTGCGTTGATTATACCGATCTCAACAAACACTTCCCTAAAGACCCCTTCGGCCTACCTTGCATTGATGAGGTCATAGATTCAACGGCCAACTACGAGCTCATGTGCTTTTGAGATTGCTACTCTGGTTACCACCATATCACGCTGAAGCAAGAAGACCAGATCAAGACGTCGTTCATCACGCCCTTCAGCGCCTACTGCTACACGACCATGTCCTTTGGGCTCAAGAATGCGGGTGCGACTTATCAAAGAGCCATCCAGCGCTGCCTCAAGGACAAGATCAGGAAGAACATTGAGGCCTACGTTGATGACATGGTGGTTAAGTCTAAGACTACTGACACCCTCATCGCTGACCTCACCGAAGTTTTCAAAGCCCTAAAAGTATACCGATGGAAGCTGAATCCCAGTAAGTGCATTTTTGGTGTTCCATCCGGCACCCTGCTAGGCAACATCGTCAGCCACCACGGCATCGAAGCCAACCTAGAGAAGATAGCAGCGATGGCCAACATGAAGCCGCTGACCTTCGTCAAGGATGTCCAGAAGCTAACGGGATGCATGGCGGCTTTAAGTCATTTCATATCTCGTCTGGGCGAAAAGGGACTCCCCTTCTTCAAGCTACTCAAGGCTCAAGAGAAATTCGTCTAGTCAGAGGATGCTAACAAGACATTCGCCGAGCTCAAGCGGTTCCTCACCACACCTCCGATCATGACCGCTCCCCAAAAGGATAAAACCCTGCTAATCTACATCACAGCGACCAACCGGGTATTCAGCACCGCCATTGTTGTTGAACGAGAAGAGGCCGGCCATGCATACAAAGTCCAGCGCCCATTCTACTTCATCAGTGAGGTCCTAAATGAGTCTAAGACTCGCTACCCCTAGGTCCAGAAGCTATTGTACTCCATCCTGATCACATCCTGGAAGCTCTGTCATTACTTCGACGCCTACCACATAGCAGTAGTCACTGAGTACCCACTTGGTGACATCATCCGCAAAAAGGAAGCCAGCGGTCGCATCATTAAATGGGCAGTCGAGCTCGGCACCTATACCATCGACTTTAGGCCTCGCCACATGATCAAGTCACAGGCGCTTGCCGATTTCATAGCCAAATGGATGGATATGCAGACTCCTGTCCTGGTTGACCACCCCAAGAACTAGACATGTAATTTGATGGGTCTCTCAACCTTGATGGCGTCGGGGCTAGCATATATTTCATCTCTCTATCGGGGGATAAGCTTCACTACGTCATCTGTCAGTGTTTCGGAAACGGGGGTCCTTAACCGACTAGTGAATTTGTGCTGCGTGCTCCCAATTTCGGATGGTGATGCAAAGAGACACAAGGTTTATACTGGTTCGGGCAATGGATGCCCCTCCCCGATCACGAGAAGATGTTCTTGTATTCTTTGCAGGGGTGCTCGTAGTAGGGGGTTACAAGCTAGGCGAGAGAGGGAGTTCGTCCCAAGTCTCTGTGAGGGGAGGTGATATGAATTACAGAGTGCGGCGTGTTGTTCGTGCGAGTGTTCGTGACTCTATCCGCCGTCCCTAGAAACGGTCCTGACCACCTCCTTTTATAGCCGTAGGGAGGAAACCAGGAGTACATAAGAGAGCTACACGTGGAGCGGACTATTCAATGACGTATTTACTCCTAGAGCAGCATGGCGTTGTCGTGGGAGTTCTCATAGATGTCTAATCGGTATGGTCTCCACTGCAAGTAACATGCTGCATATTTGTTGACTTGGTGGATTGCGAGGCTCGGTGGCCATCGTAGTGGCGGTCGTCCGAGGCCTGTTGTCGAGGGCTGCCGTCTTCGAGGCCCGAGAAGTGACCAGTGCGGATCTTGGTCTCGGCCGCCATCGTGCGAATAGTGTGAGACATGCGCCTCTGAGGATCTGGTACTGTATTGTCGAGAAGGGATGGTAAAAAAGGTGATCTGACCGTTGTCCCATCGCTCCTATTGTAGCGCACTGCCGATCGTGGCTTACGTAGCGGGTGCAGCTGAGCGCATTAATTGGATGCGACGACCTACCGAGAGACCTTGAGGCGGAGGCGACGAGGTTGCGGGATTTGAGCCCGGCCTCGGGCGAGGCGGAGGCCAACCAATTCGTCGAGGCCCTACCGGGGGGTCTCGAGGCGAGGCGACAGGCGAGGCGAGTAAGATCGGTGAATCCGAGGCCCTGTCAAGGGGGTTCGGGCGAGCCGGAGCGGTCGGTCCGCTGATTTCGAGGCTACAGGAACCCGTTCTGACTCCCCACGTTGCGATGTCCTTGGCGTAGGAGTTAGGCAGCACAGTGGTCGGTAACCCTTGCTCTGTGCCGTCGCAGATGGCAGGAGGTTGACGCGACTGGCGTGTAGTCGGTCACTTCGCTGTACTGTGCCATCGTGCGTCTGTCGGAGTGGTTGGGCGCTTGGATGCGACGTTCGGTCAGAGCAGTTTGGTCGAAGAGGTGGTCACGGGGCTGGTGCCGAGCCGGCCTCACGCGAATCGGAGAATCGACACTTCTTCCGAGGCCCCGGGCGAGGGGGACTCGACGAGGGGGCCTTGGTGAGGCGGTCTCGGGCGAGTCGGAGAATCGTTCGCTTCCGCTGGGGCTCGGCGACGGGTCTCGGGCGAATCGGAGATTTCGGCCGAGACCTCGTTTGTTTATTCCATTGGTTCTGTTCTTAGGGTCTAAGCATTTTTTCGATCTTTGCTTGGGGTACCCCATTTTCTGGTATCCGACAGTGGCCCCCGAGCCTCGGGCGGGAGTGTGGGATACTCTCCCCGAGGTTTTTTTGAGACTTTTGTTTCTCAGTGGCTCTTGTCGGGTTTGTTTTATACTCATGATCTGGTGGGTGTGCTGAAGCGCTTCCTCACGCCGGTGTAGCCCCCGAGGCCTTAGAGGAGTGAGTTTACTCCTTTAGGGGCTTTTTCTTCGTTGAGTAAGGCGCTCTATCGCATTCGCTAGACCCATGAGAGCGAGCTCGGGTCGCTTGTTTTCGTTTGGGGTGCAGGAGGAGCCCCCGAGCCTGCCGAGCCCTCGCGTGCGATCCTAGGTCGCTGGGTCTCGGCAAGGTTTGCAGGAAGAGCCCCCAAGCCTCCGCACGGAGCGAGAGGGCGGTCAGGAGTTCTCCTGGCTTCTTGTACGACCCTCTCGCATCCTTTTCGTTCGGAAGGAGGGGTTTTTTGCCGAGCCCTTCATGTGCGAGCCTAGGCCGCTGGGTCTCGGCAAGGTTGTAGGAAGAGCCCTTGAGCCTCCGCACGTAGCGAGAGGGCGATCAGGAGTTCCCCTAGCTTTTTGTACGACCCTCGCGCATCCTTTTCGTTCGGAAGGAGGGGTTGTTTGCCGAGCCCTTCGTGTGCGAGCCTAGGCCGCTGGGTCTCGGCAAGGTTGCAGGAAGAGCCCCCGAGCCTCCGCACGTAGCGAGAGGACGATCAGGAGTTCCCCTAGCTTTTTGTACGACCCTTGTGCATCCTTTTCGTTTGGAAGGAGGGGTTGTTTGCCGAGCCCTTCGTGTGTGAGCCTAGGCCGCTGGGTCTCGGCAAGGTTGCAGGAAGAGCCCCCGAGCCTCTGCACGTAGCGAGAGGGCGATCAGGAGTTCCCCTGGCTTTTTGTATGACCCTCGCGCATCCTTTTCGTTCGGAAGGAGGGGTGGAACATGCCAGGCTACCCTCGGTGGGCGCGAGCGGTGACATTTCCGGTGAGCTTTTATCGGGTAAGTCCGAGTGGAGGCACATGCCCCATTCGATAGGGGTCAGCTAGTGGTCCAGAGACGCGCTCCAAAAAAGTACCAGAAGGCTTCTCTAGCGGGTGCCAGGGCCGTTCGATTGGCCCTAGGGGCTCGGTGCCTCCCTACGGTGGGATCCCCTTTAGAGAACTCCTGCTGGTCTCGGACACGACTTAGGGCATCCCAAGCAATCGCTTGCCTAGGCCTCGGCCGTGTATGGGCTCACCCATAGTTGTCCCTGACTCTGTTGTCCTAGGGCGGCTGTCGAGGCCCTGGATGGCCTAGCCTTCGTACCCCTGGATCGTAATGGGCTTGGTGCCCTTTTTCGTCGCGTTTTTCCGACCCTCGGGGTGTGAGAGGTTGCAGGGCGGAGCGAGAGGGCGATTAGGAGTTCCCCTGGCTTTTTGTACGACCCTCGCGCATCCTTTTCGCTCGGAAGGAGGGGTGGAACATGCCAGGCTACCCTCGGTGGGCGCGAGCGGTGACATTTCCGGTGAGCTTTTATCGGGTAAGTCCGAGTGGAGGCCCGTGCCCCATTCAATAGGGGTCGGCTAGTGGTCCAGAGACGCGCTCCAAAAAAGTACCAGAAGACTTCTCTAGCGGGTGCCAGGGCCGTTCGATTGGCCCTAGGGGCTCGGTGCCTCCCTACGGTGGGATCCCCTTTAGAGAACTCCTGCTGGTCTCGGACACGACTTAGGGCATCCCAAGCAATCGCTTGCCTGGGCCTCGGCCATGTACGGGCTCGCCCATAGTTGTCCCTAACTCTATCGTCCTGAGGCGGCTGTCGAGACCATAAACGGCCCAGCCTTCGAACCTCTGGACCATAGCGGGCTCGGCGCCCGGTTCCTTAGCTCAGAAGGAATCGGCTAGGGGGTATTTCCCTTCCATCGGCTGACAACGGCACGTCTTTTGAGGCGGTCTTCTCGGGAGCTGCCGTTGCTGCGCGACGTGGTGTCAGTGGATGGGACATAACCATCTGCGCGATTAAATGTGGAGAAGGTGGGCACGTGGGCGGAAATATCGGATCTGGATTATATGCGCCGGATCTGAGGGAAACTTCCCCGATTTCGTCGCCTAGCGGTTTCGTCTTACCCCTGCATAAATACGTAAAGAGCCTCGCCCTCCCTCCTTACCTTGCTCTGCATTTGCTTTCGCCGCCTCCAAGCCGTTCTTGCGAGAGCATAAAGCGCGGGGAGAAGAAGGGCGAGAGATCGATCGATTGAGAGAGAGAGAGAGAGATTTACCGCCGAAGCGGCGTCCTCCACCAGCGCAATGGTCGGGCGGTCCTGTCATCCTCCCGATGGATCCACGGGAGCGGTCCGACGTCACCGTGGAGAAGCTTGCGATCGGCTGGTGGACGCCGGTCTCCTCCGCCCGATCACCGATCTGACGAGCGAGTGGATTGCTCCGGGAATGAGTCGGAACCGAGGCCGCGTGATGGCTATGTGGTGAGCTTCGTCGTCTTCCACGAAGCGAGGCCTCGGCTTGCCGGGCGGACCGATTCATGCGGGCGCTCCGACTACTACGGCGTGGAGCTCCACAACTTCAACCCCAACTCCATCGCAGACAAAGGCCATCTTCGCCGCCGTTTGCGTAAGGGTACCTAGGATCGCTCCCCACCGGGGCTGTGGCTCCATTTGTTTGGGCGGTTTTACCACCAAGTCGGCGAGAGCGAAGGGGGCTCGGGAGACGTTGAGGGCGGCGGTTGCACCCTTCAAAAGTGCGCCAAGACCGGCAAAGACTCTACATCCCAGCCAGTGGCATCATCCAACCGTCGTTGGTATGACGGTGGTTCTACCAGAATAGCATGACGGCGGGCTTCCCCTTATACCGAAAGCGGGTTGTGGAGAGTCGGCCCGAGAAGGGGGTGCGGCGTCATCAAGCCCGATCGCCCAGTGGAACCGCTCCTGAGGGCCCTGGGCAAGCTGCGCGATCGCGGCCTTACGGCGGCCGTGGTCGTGGCGGCTTTTCACCGCTGGAGGGTGTTGCCGCTGATGGCTCGGTGGCGGCGCCTGTTCGAGATGACCCCGAGCGATCCGATCGAAGGCATCAAGATGTCCGCCTTCGCCCTTACTGATGAGGAGATCCTACGTCGGGTAAGGGAGGCGGTGGATGGGAAACCAAAGATTGACGGCTTGATGCCGTTCCCGATGCGCCCGTCGCGGGGGTACATTTCCCTGGTAAGTTGGGTGTTGCCGAGGCCTTCGCGGCCTTCTTGCTCATTGCTTTTTCACCCGTTGCCTTATTTCGTCGTTTCTGCAGGGGATAAGGGACGTGCGAAGCTCCCCGCCGCCCGTTCCTGAGGACGCCCAGCGGCGAGCCGTGAATAGGGCGTATGCCGAGGAGCAGAAGAAGAAGAAAGACACCAAGGTGGCAAGGCGCACAAAGAGGACCGTTGAGCACAAAAAGCTGGACGCACACCGCCGGCAACAGAGGCTCGACGGTCTCCCGTTGGAGTCGTCTCCCTCATTATTGGTGTCGGATTCCTCAGGCGGCGATGGCGAGGTCGAGGAAGGGAAGGGTACCCTGGACCACCTCCCCGACGTTAGGGAGGTGGCGACCGGGGTGTCTCTGGTAGACGTCCGTCTCGTTGTCGAGGGTGACACGCCCGAGATGCGTGCTGTCAGCCTGGTGGGTTCGGTGGAGGAGGCGGAGCAAGCGACGCCGGGGGCGGCTCAACTGTCTCCGCGGACGGTCGAGGGGGTGCCGGGGTCCGGCGGAGACCAGCCGGTACCAGCGGATACAGAGGCCGTGCCACCACCGCCACCGCCGCCGTTGTAGAGGAGGGACGCTGTCTAGAAGCGGTTGTGTCCTCGTTCGTGGTAAGTGTATTTTTTGGCAGAGTTTGTAGTATTTCCTGCTTGCCCCCTGGTCGTATGCTGACCTTTAGGAGCGTCTTCATTTCTAGCCAGAAGCGCCGGGTGGAGGAACCTGCCTTGGCGCCCATAAAGCGCCAGGTGAGCACCAGCTCCACCGCTCATCGGGCAAGTGGAGGGGCTGGTTGCCGTCTTGGCAAAGATGGCACGGCGGTGGTGGGCGGGTCGGCCTGGAGGAGTCATTTCTTGAAGGAAAGGGCGCCGAGGTGGCCACCGAGAGCAGCGGGGAGGAGGAGTCCACCCCATGAGGTCATGGGTCTTGGGACCAGAGCCCCCAAGGCTTCCGAGGCCAGGGCGGTGGACGCCTGGGCCACCGAGGTAGAGATGGCAGAGGCCAGAGCCCCCGGTTCCGTTGAGTCCGAGGCGGTCGAGGCAGGCGGGCGAGCTTCAAGACCACCCCTGGTTCAGACGATCTCATCTGAGGATTCTTCCCGGGGGAAGGAGGCGGCGGACGCCGAGGCAGCCAGCACCGCAGAGCGGCCGGTCCTGACTCCTGCCGAGGGGAGTTCGGTCCTTGTCCGGGTCCGACCCGAGCCCCGCGGGTGGGATAGCCCACGTGTTGTATGGGGAAACCGGGCCGACCCTGAGGGGGAGCCTGTGTTTGCCCTTGAGGACGTCGCCGAGGGGGGGCGCTGGGACACCCTCGAGCAATACCGTGAACTAGCGGTGCAGTCGATGCAGACAGCGATGTCTGTTATGCAAAGGGACCTGCCCGGTGTTACCCAGGTACACATTTCCCTTTGTCGTGTCACATTGTTTTTTCTCTGAGCCTCCCTTGCGGTGTTTGACGTATGTCTTTGCCTATTCAGGAGCTCGAGACCCAGTCCCTTGGGAAATCGTTGTTCCTACGAAGGGAGAGGGGCGTCTGGGAGCAGCTCCGGTGGCAAAAGGGCCTGCTTGCCGATGCCTGGGAGCTCTTGTCGGTCTGAGTCTTTGAAGTGGAGGACCTCCGCCTTGTTGTGTCGACTGAAGGCCGAGGTGGCCATGGCTAAGGAGCAGATCTACCCCTTTGGTGGCGAAGATCAAGGAGCTGGAGGAGGAGGGATTCCCTTAAGTCCTGTGCCCAAGAAGCAACGGCCTCTCGCCAAGGCCACCACGGGCAGTGGGCGCAGAGAGCAGTGAACATCGGTGACGAAAGTCGCTTTATGAGAGGCTACCAAGGCGGCCGAGGCCTCTCGAGTCGAGGCTTTAGCCTCGAAGAACAAAGTCGAGGGTAAGTTCCGCTGAACCGCGCTCCTTGTTCTGTTTGCTCTGGTTTGTGTTCGACCCCTGACTCTTTGTCGTGGTGTAGGTCTGGAGAAAGAGGCCTCCCAGCGGCTGAGGCCTCCATCGCAGCGCAAGCGACGCTGGACGTTGAGGTCCAGGAGCACGAGGCTCTGCAGTGGCCGCCCATCTGCATACCGCTGAGGCTCTCGGAGGTCGAGGGGTCCAATCAGCCAGACTCCTTGGGAACGCGCTCGATTGCGTTGAGCGGCCGCGTCCACGAGAGGCTCCCGGAGGCGTTGCACACAGGTGTCAAGCGCCACGGCCGTCGTCTGCCTCCTCGCACTACGCCGTCAACCTCGAGGCTATCAGCGACGGCTATGTCTTGCCGGAAGATGACAAGGAGGCCGACGCAGAGGTCGAAAAGCGATGGAGGCGGTGGGGCGCGCCTGCACAATGTTGGCAGACTGTTTGAAGAAGAGGTGGTCCCTCCCACGCCAGCCACCGATCCCTAAGCTTTGACCTAGGCCAACAGGGGCCATGTAAACGGATTAGTTTAATTGTCACATCGTGACATTTTGTGGCCGTCGAGGCCTTTTAAAGTATTTGCGTATGGGCGTTTTTTTTAACGCTTTCTTATTCCATTTCGAGCACGTGCCCCTGTCTCATTCTTGGATACCCGAGAGAACTTCCTGAGCCTAAGTCGTCCCTTGGCGAAGGGTGGCGAGGAGTTGCTGAGAGTCTGGGGCGTGAGGTCATTCTCACTGACTCGACCGACCCTTTGGCCTCGTGGCACGCTTTTGGTCCTTAGGTTTTTTATGCATGGTCCCTGGGCTGAGCGAGAGAGTTTGGCGTGGAAATTTTCGAAAGGCGATTAAGAAACGGCGTCTGGGACTTAGGGGGGTCCCCCCCTTTTTAGCCCTCGAGGGAGGCTCGGCTCTGAAGAGGCAGAGCCGAGTCTCTCTTGTAGCGTTATTGTGACGTCGAGCCCCTATCGATAGACAAGCTCTTTGCAAAGAACTTCCTCGGAGCCTAAGCTGTCTCTTGGGCGAAAAGGTGGCGAGGAGCTGTCGAGCCAGGCGCGAGGGCCGTTCCTCACAGCTCGGCCGGTTTTTGCCTTTGAGACGAACTTTTGGTCCTTAGGTTCCATACAATCGAGTTGCCTATTAAGGGGGGTCCTCGAAAGATTGTAACAACTAAAGAACGCTTCTTTATTGTATTCCGAGAAACAATGTAAACAACGTTTGGAAACTTAAGGGTAGAAATGACGAGTGTTCTATGTTCAAGCGTTGGTGAAGATTTCGCCCTTCTCGTTGGCCACTTGTAGGTTCTAGGCTTCAAAGATACTTGGCGATGATGTACGGCCCTTCCCATGGGGGGTTAGCTTTGGCGGCCCTTGTCTTTGCTCACCTCGACCTCAGCACCAGTCGCCCACCTTCGTGTCTCGGCTCGAATGTGCCGGGCTTGGTAGCGTCGTAGGGCTTCTTTGGTATTTGGCCGAGTGTAGCGGGCAACGCGTCTCGGGCTTCCTCAAGTTGGTCGAGGGCGTCCTCGCTCATGGAAAGGCGGTTGCTTTGCTCGTTGTAGGCTCTGTAGTCTCGGGAGCCATACTCCAAGTCGGTGGGGAGGATGGCCTCATTATAGACCGGGAAGAATGGTGTGAATCTCGTGGCTCGGCTTGGTGTATTCCTCAGGCTCCAAATGACCGAGGGGAGTTCGGCAAGCCATTTCTTGCCAAACTTTTTCAACCGGTTGTAGATTCTTGGCTTGAGGCCTTGTAGGATCATGCCGTTGGCACGTTCTACTTGGCTGTTTGTCCTAGGGTGTCCTACGGCCGACCAGACCACACGGATGTGGTGGTTGTCGCATAATGTCAGGAACTTGTGGCCGGTGAATTGCGTCCCGTTGTCGGTGATGATGGTATTTGGGATTCCGAACCTGTGGATGATATCCGTAAAGAACAGCACTGCTTGCTCGGATTTGATTTGGGTGATTGGACGAGCCTCGATCCATTTGGAGAATTTGTCGATGGCTACGAGCAGATGGGTATAGCCCCCGGGTGCCTTCTGCAGAGGCCCAACCATGTCCAGCCCCCACACGGCGAATGGCCATGTGATAGGGATGGTTTGGAGGGCTTGGGCCGGGAGGTGCGTCTGTCGAGCGTAGTACTGGCATCCTTCGTAGGAGCGTACTAGCCCCGTGGCATCAGCCACCGCTGTTGGCCAGTAGAAACTTTGGCGGAAGGCGTTTCCCACTAGCGCCCGAGGCGCTGCGTGGTGCCCGCAGGCTCCCGCATGCAAGTCCCGGAGTAGTGATTGGGCAGCCTCGGTGGTGATGCACCGTTGGAGAATACCAGACGGGCTATGCCTATACAACTCGCCGTTGAAGAGGACGTAAGTCTTGGCTCGTCGCGCAAGCCGTCGGGCCTCGGTCCTGTCTGCGGGAAGCTCTCCTCGCACGAGGTGATCAAGAAAAGGGACTCGCCAGTCCATTCCTCAGTCGGCCTTGGGAGGCTCTGTGTCAATTGCCATGGCCTCGGGCTCGGGCGGCGGGGTCTCGATGGCAAAGGGGGCCTCGGGCCCTGTGGTGGGCTCGACCGATGGGCCCTCTACCGTCGCCGAGTCATAGTCGACGGATGGCTTGTGGAGGTCTCTGGCGAAGACATTCAGGGGACCGAGGTCCGTGCCGACGCCATCTTTGCCAGTTCGTCCGCGGCCTCATTGAACTTTCGCGCGATGTGATTGAGTTCGAGGCCATCGAACTTGTCCTCTAGGCGGCGTACCATCGTGCAGTATGCCTCCATGTTGAGGTCATGGCAGTTTGATTCTTTCATCACTTGGTTGATGACAAGCTGTGAATCGCCTCGAACGTCGAGACGTCGTACCCCAAGTTCAATGGCGATCTGCAGGCCGTTGACGAGGGCCTCGTATTCGGCCACATTGTTGGAGGCGGCGAAGTAGAGTCGGATTACGTAGCGCATATGGACTCCGAGGGGTGAGATGAAGAGCAGACCCGCGCTTGCCTCGGTCTTCATCAGAGACCTTTCGAAGTACATGGTCCAGTACTCCGCCTGGACATGAATAGGTGGTAGTTGGGTATCGGTCCATTCTACCACAAAATCAGCCAAGACCTGAGACTTAATGGCTTTTCGGGGTGCGAAAGACAGGGCTTCCCCCATGAGTTCCATGGCCCATTTGGAAATCCTTCCTGAGGCCTCCCGGTTATGGATTATCTCTCCCAAGGGGAAAGATGACACCACGGTCACTGGGTGGGACTCGAAGTAGTGACGCAGCTTACGTCGAGCCAAGATTATGGCGTAGATTAGTTTCTGGACGTGGGGGTAGCGCGTCTTGGTATCGGAAAGCACCTCGCTGATGAAGTAGACAGGTCGTTGGACGGGTAGAGCGTGCCCCTCTTCCTGCCTCTCGACCACTACGGCCGCGCTGACCACTTGGGTCGTTGCGGCGATGTAGAGCAAGAGGGCCTCGTCTTCGATCGGTGGTACCAGAACAGGGGGGTTGGAGAGCAGTGCTTTGAGTTTAGTGAGTGCTTCCTCGGCCTCGGGGGTCCAAGAAAAGCGCTCAGATTTTCTCAAGAGATGGTACAGAGGTAAGCCTTTTTTGCCGAGGCGCGAGATGAAGCGGCTCAGAGCCGCTAGGCATCCCATAACCTTCTGTACTCCCTTGAGGTCTCGGATCGGCCCCATATTGGTCACGGCAGAGACCTTCTCTGGGTTGGCCTCGATGCCGCGCTCTGAGACTATGAATCCCAGGAGCATGCCTCGGGGGACCCCGAACACACACGTGTCGGGGTTGAGCTTGACACCCTTCTCCCTGAGGCATTTGAAGGCTACCTCCAGGTCATTGACGAGGTCATTGGCCCACTTGGATTTGACAACGACATCGTCCACGTAGGCCTCGACGGTTCGCCCGATGTGCTCACCAAAGACCTAGGTCATACACCGCTGGTATGTGGCCCCCGCGTTTCTGAGGCCAAACGGCATAGTCGTATAGCAGTATAGGCCAAATGGGGTGATGAAAGAAGTTGCGAGCTGGTCGGACTCCTTCATTTTGATTTGATGGTAGCCGGAATATGCATCAAGGAAGGACAGGGTCTCGCATCCCGCAGTGGAGTCAACGATTTGATCGATTCGAGGTAATGGAAATGGGACTTTTGGGCATGCCTTGTTCAGACCGGTGTAGTCCACACACATTCTCCATTTTCCATTTTTCTTCTTAACTAATACAGGATTAGCTAACCACTCCAGATGGGACACTTCCTTGACGAATCCGGCCGCCAAAAGCTTCTGTACCTCCTCACCGATGGCCCTGCACTTCTCCTCGTCGAATCGGCGTAGGCGTTGCTTCACTGGTCTGGAGCCAGCCTGGATGTCGAGGGCGTGCTCGGCGACCTCCCTCGGTATGCTCGGCATGTCCGAGGGACTCCACGCGAATATGTCAATGTTCACGCGAAGAAAGTCGACGAGCATGGCCCCCCTATTTGCTGCCGAGGGACGCGCTGACCCTCAGCACTCAGTCGTTTGAGCATGTGGGGTTGACCGGGACGAGCTTGACGGCCTCCGCGGGCTCAAACGTCCCGGCACGACACTTCGAATCAGGCACCTCGCTGCCGAGCTGGTCGAGGTTGGCGATGAGGGCCTCGGACTCCACTATAGCCTCGACGTACTCGATGCACTCAACGTCGCAGTCGTATGCATGCTCGTACGCAGAGTAAATAGTGATGACACCGTTGGGGCCCGGCATCTTGAGCTTGAGGTAGGTGTAGTTCGGGACTGCCATGAACTTGGCATAGCATGGCCGTCCTAGGATGGCGTGATAAGTCCCCTTGAACCCCACCACCTCAAAGGTGAGGGTCTCCTTGCGGTAGTTGGAGGGGGTGCCAAAGCAGACGGGTAAGTCTATGCGCCCGAGGGGTCGCGCGCGCATCCCTGGCATGATGCCGTGGAAGGGCGCGGCGTCGCCTCGGAGTTGTGTTCGGTCGAGCCCTAGGAGCCCCAGGTGTTGGCGTACAGGATGTTGAGGCCGCTGCCTCCATCCATCAACACCTTGGTGAGTCGGGTGTTCCTGATGATCGGGTCAACGACGAGCGGGTACTGGCTGGGGTTTAGGACATGATCGGGGTGGTCATCCTGATTGAAGGTGATCGCCACTCGAGACCAGTCGAGGTACTGGGGAGTGGCCACCTTAACCGAGAAGACCTCTCGACGTTCCCTTTTTCGCTGTCGTGCCGTGAGGCACGTCGAGGGCCCACCGAAGATCATGAAGGTATTGTGTACCTCGGGGAACCCGTCGTCCTTGTCGTTGTCTCCGTCGTCCTGGCCCCTCTTCTTGGCATTGTCGTTGGGGAGCCCAAGCTTGGCGTAGTATCGCCGGAGCATGGTACACTCCTCGAGGGTGTGCTTTACCGGGCCCTGATGGTATGGGCAGGGTCTTTTAAGCATGTTGTCGAAGAGCCCTGGGCCTCGGGGATTCTTGCGGTCCGCGGCCACGACGAGCCCAGCCTCGAGAACCTCCTGTTTCCCCTGGCGTCCCTTCTTCTTTTTCTGGGGGGGGCGAGACGTCGAGGCCCCGGGGGTCTCATCCCGCCTCTTCCCCTTGGAGTCGTTGTTTGGGAAGATGGCCTCGACGGCCTCTTCGCCAGAGGCGAAGCTGGTGGCGATGTCGAGGAGTGCGGACGCCGTGGTCGGTACGCTTCGGACTAACTCTCGGACCAGGTCTCAACAGGTGGTGCCAGAGAGGAATGCCTAGACGATTTCTGAGTCGCCGACGCTGGGCAACTCGGTGCATTGCTTGGAGAAACGTCGGATGAAGTCTCAGAGAGACTCGTCCGGCCCCTAGCGGCAACTCTTGAGGTCCCAGGAGTTCCCGGGGCGCGCGTAGGTGCCCTAGAAATTCCCGACGAAGACCTTTACCAAGTCGCGCCAGTCGTGGATTTGCATAGGGGGAAGGTGTTCGAGCCAGGCTCGCGCTGAGTCTGATAGAAATAGGGGGAGGTTGCGGATGATGAGCAGGTCATCATCCGCACCGCCTAGCTGACAAGCCAGACGGTAGTCGGCCAACCATAGCTCAGGGTTGGTCTCACCGCTGTACTTTGAGAGATTCACTGGCTAATGAAACCGGGCCGAGAAGCGGGCGCTGCGGATGGCCTTATGGAAAACTCTAGGGCCAGGCGGCCCGGGAGAAGGACTACGGTCCTCCCCACTGTCATAGCGACCGCCTCAGTGCAATTGGTAGCCTCGGGTGGCCCCATCATGGTCGTGGCGCCATCGTCTGCTGCCCACGTGGTGGCCGTTTTGCGCCTCGCGTCGGTCGTCAAGGCGGTCGTGCACCGAGGGGGCCCTGAGGCGGTCGTGCACCGAGGGCTGTTTCGAGGCGTCCCCACGTCATCGAGACGCGGAGCTTTCAGCCTACTGCACCGCGGCAGTCTCGAGAAGGCCCCAAAGTTCGCCATGGACCCGTCGCCCCTCCATGGTAGAGGGCTCGGGCATCGCTCGGACCAGTATCGCCGCCGCAGCGACGTTCTGGCTAGCGCGATTGAAGACAGGGGGTTGCTCGCCCCCCTCATCATCATTAATGCGGCGGTTGACATCGCGAGCCCCCAGCCGGGCCGTTCCGCCATCGCCGCGCCCCCGCTGCTCTTGCTCGAGGGTGGCTCAGAGCTGCTGCAGGAGGAGTCGATCTTGCTCGACCTTGGTTTGAAGCTCACGGAGCTGTTCTAGGTCTATGCGTCGAAGTTGCTTGGGGGTGGGGACACCTGCCACCGCTGGCGGGGATCCCGTGCATGGTGGTGTGGCGTTGGCTGCCCTTCCTCCATCGTTGCCCGTGCTCGGCATTCCGAGTCCGATGTGGAAACCCTCACGAGCCGGGCCGTAAGCGTCCTCGCCGTCGGAATCGGAGTAGCCGAAGTAGTAGTCGCTCGCGATCATGAAGCGGCGCATCACCTCAGGGTCGCGAGTCCTGGAGAAGTCTGCTCCAACCCACGCCTCGTCCTCCTCTAAGGAGTCAGAGTGGGGGTGGATTGGAGTTGTGACTATGGGGTTATGGGCATGATGTTGATGAATGGAGACGAGGGCGGTGGCGTAGGAGGCGACGACATTGGTCAGCCCGAAAGGGTACGGGGATGGCACCGTCGCCAGGCTCTGCTCCGCCAGAGCTGGCTCCTTGGGAGGAGGCGGGACAGAGCTTGATGATGGGGCATTGCTGTGCGCCACCGGCCCTTTTCCCCTGTCGAGGCTTAAGCCGGACAGGTCCCCATGCAGGGACTCTGTGCCAGCAGCGGGGTATGGGATTCCGGTGGAGCACAGATCGGTGTTCTGTACTTGCGTGGTGTTAGGGTGGACTCGCCCGCACGGCGCTTGGCGAGCTTGATGGGAGCGGCAGCCCAGGCGCCGTCCGCGCGTGGGCTGCCAGTGCATGATGTCGTCGTCGGTTGATGGCGCTCTGGGTGAGAGGAGTACCATGTCGTACTCGTGCCCTAGAGACATGAATTCTAGGCTCCCGAACCAGACGATCGTCCTGAGACGCAACGATCGCACGGGATCTGCCATCCGAAATCTGGTGGGATGACTAAGCGGACACACAGAGGCCCCTACCTGGTGCGCCAACTATCGGTGTTTCGGAACCGGGGGTCCTTAACCGACTAGTGAATTTGTGCTGCGTGCTCCCAATTCCGGATGGTGATGCAAAGAGACACAAGGTTTATACTGGTTCAGGCAATGGATGCCCTACGTCTAGTCTGAGAAGATGTTCTTGTATTCCTTGCACCGGGGTGCTCGTAGTAGGGGGTTACAAGCTAGGCGAGAGAGGGAGTTCGTCCCAAGTCTCTGTGAGGGGAGGTGATATGAATTACAGAGTGCGGCGTGTTGTTCGTGCGAGTGTTTGTGACTCTATCCGCCGTCCCTAGAAACGGTCCTGGCCGCCTCCTTTTATAGCCGCAGAGAGGAAACCAGGAGTACATAAGAGAGCTACACATGGAGCGGACTATTCGATGACGTATTTACTCCTAGAGCAGCATGGCGTTGTCGTGGGAGTTCCCGTAGATGTCTAATCGGTATGGTCTCCACTGCAAGTAACATGCTGCGCATTTGTTGACTTGGTGGATTGCAGAGGCTCGGCGGCCATTGTAGCCGATCGTGCCAAGGCCTGTTGTGCCGAGGCCTGCCGTGCCGAGGCCTGAGAAGTGACCCAGGTGCAGATGCGGGTCTCAGCGGCCATCAGGAGGAATAGTGCGAGATGTGCGCCTACAGGATACGGTACATGTATTGTCAGTAAGGGATGGTAAAAAGGTGATCTGACCGTTGTCCCGTCGCTCCTGTTGCAGCGCACTGCCGATCGTGGCTTACACAGCGGGTGCAGCTGAGCGCATTAATTGGATGCGACAGCCTGCCAGAGAGACCTTTGAGGCGGAGGCGACGAGGTTGCGGGACGAGCCCGGCCTCGGGCGAGGCGGAGCGCGGCCAATTCGTCCGAGGCCCTACCGGGGGGGTCTCGGGCGAGGCGGACGGGCGAGGCGGAGTAAGATCAGTGAATCCAAGGCCCTGTCGAGGGGGCTCAGGCGAGCCGGAGCGGTCGGTCCGCTGATTCCGAGGCTACAGGAACCCGTTCTTACTCCCCACGTTGCGATGTCCTGGGCGCAGGAGTTAGGCAGCACAGTGGTCGGTAACCCCTGCTCTTTGCCATCGCAGATGGCAGGAGGTTGACGCGACTGGCGTGTAGTCGGTCACTTCGCTGTACTGTGCCATCGTGCGTCTGTCGGAGTGGTTGGGCGCTTGGATGCGATGTTTGGTCAGAGCAGTTTGGTCGAAGAGGCGGTCACGGGGCTGGTGCCGAGCCGGCCTCGCGCGAATCGGAGAATCGACACTTCTTTCGAGGCCCTAGGCGAGGAGGCCTCAACGAGGGGTCCTCGGCGAGGCGGTCTCGGGCGAGTCGGAGAATTGTTCGCTTCCGCTGGGGCTCGGCGACGGGGTCTCGGGCGAATCGGAGATTTCGGCCGAGACCTCGTTTGTTTATTCCATTGGTTCTGTTCTTAGGGTCTAAGCATTTTTTCGATCTTTCCTCGGGGTACCCCATTTTCTGGTATCCGACATCATCTGACTACACTTCTGAGCATCCAATAATACCACTGAATACAAGGCGGCACTTCATGGTCTTTGTATAGCTGTTGAGCTCGGCGTTAAATGCCTCTAGGTGTATGGTGACTCCGCTCTCGTGATCAATCAGCTCAACAAGGATTGGAATTGCACCACCGAAAAGTTGGACGCTTACTGCGCCGCGATAAGAAAGTTAGAAGACAAGTTCTACGGCATCGAGTACCACCACGTGTTCTGGGCTGACAACCAAGTAGCCAATGAGCTATCAAAGTTAGGGTCGACCCAGGCTGAAGTTCTAGCCAGAGTGTTCATCCAGGACCTTGTGACACAATCTATCAAGTAAGGGCAAGAAGGCATTGAAGAAAAGCCACCAGCCGAGCAGTTAGTCGCAGCGGTCCCTGGGCCAAGCAGTGATTGGAGGGAACCCTTCATCAAATACCTCACCACTGTAGACGTCTTGGCTGACAACACAGAGAGAGAACGCCTCACCTGCCACAGCAAGCATTACGTCCTAGTTGAAGGAAAGTTATATCGCAAGAACGCCAAGGGGGAGCTACTCTAGAAGTGCATCTTTGTGGAAGAGAGCGAGAAGATACTCAAGGAGATCCATGTCGGCACTTGTGGCAAACACGCAGCCTCTAGAACATTGGTTGGCAAAGCCTTCCGAGCTAGTTTCTATTGGCCTTCAGCGGTCATTGATGCGGAAGCACTCATTCGCTGGTGTGAGTGCCCTAGCCCTTCGCATGCTAGGGGCTAGATATGATCAGGCCCTTCAAGCCCGCCTTAGGAGGATTCTGCTGGGTCTATGTCCGCATCGACAAATTTTCCAAGTGGATCGAGTACAAACCCCTGGTCCAAGCTACATTGAAGAAGGTAGCCGAGCTGCTCGACAACATCATTCCTCAGTTCGGCCTTCCAAATGGCATCATCACCGACCTGGGGTCTATGTTCACCGGTGCTAATTTGTAGGACTTCTACGATGAAAAGTGCATCTTGGTCAAGTAAGTCTCGAGTGGCACACCCCAGGGCTAACGACCAGGTCGAGCGCGCCAATGGTATGATCTTAGACGCGTTGAAGAAAAGGCTCTACGAGAGGGAGCAAAAACACCTAGGCAAATGGCTTAAGGAACTGCCAGTTGTGGTCTGGGGACTAAGGACGTAGCCTAGTCGCAACACTGGTGTCTCTCCATACTTCATGGTTTTCGGCTCCGACGCTATTCTACCTGCTGACATTGCCTTCCGAGCACCTAGGGTGGAGAACTACAATGGGGAGAACTCCGACCAAGCTCGGCTCATTGAAGTGGACAGCATAGAAGAGGAGCGCATGGTCTCATTTGTTCGAACGGCGAAGTACCTAGATAGCATGCGAAGATACTATAACCGCAACATCAACAATCGATTTTTTGTGGTCAGAGACTAAGTACTCTGCAAGAAGCAGAAGACTGACGGGATGCACAAGCTTTCCTCACCCTAGGAGGGCCCCTTTATCGTCAAGGCGGTCACCCGACCAGGATCCTATAGATTATGCGACATGAACGAGAGAGATGTCCCAAACTCTTGGCACATCAACCTCCTTAGGCGTTTCTACCCTTGAAGCGTTCATTTCTAAGATATGTACCTTTAATATTTTAGTATTTAATAAAGTTTTTTGCCTTGATGTTTTTTCATATTGTTTTCTCTGTGTTTTTTTCACTAAGCGAATCTTTTTCTGCGTACAACATCTTAAAGATGACATGCAAACTTTGCCTAAGGCACATCCCCGAATAGTCATGTTGACGCTTGGATGTTTCTAGAGACGGCCCTATCTTCGGCTTCTCCCTACACGTGCATGAGCGTCTGCCCTCTGCGTTATGGGTGGCCAGCAGCGGCTCCTTAGCGACGCTTTGTTCTTCCTACACGCACAGGCTCCATACTCACGTTACGGTTAATGGGCTAGCTAAGGGTGGAGGCTCAGCTACACACAAACCGCTCGGATGGTTTATATTAAATATAAAAACAAAACCCACCATAACACTAAGTGTTCACCAAAAGCTGCTAAGCACTTTTACACAACGTTGCAACATAAGTTTTTCCTAATCTACTGGGTACTGCTCCCTCCTTCGCCGAACAGGTCGACATTGTAACACCCCAGTGTTAAGCTTGCATTTTTCACTTGCATTGCATGAGCATAAGCATCATCCATTCATTTGCACTCATGAGCATGAAATGATACATTTACTAATTGTGATTCCTTTCATAAAATGCTTAAATTGCCTTGTGAATGCTTAGTGATCATGCTAGATAATGCAAGTGGGTGTTGGTTGGTCGCCAAAACAACTTAGACAAGTTGGTCCAAAAATGCTTCTAAGTGATGGTATTACTAGAAATGCCCTTTATTAGGTTGATTGTTTGACCTATCTTGACTAATTACTTAGAGGGCTTGCATGGCAATGGGACTTCAATAAAAGTTATAGTTTAGATCATGTAGAACAAACTTTGTTTAAGGGTCAAGAGCTGAATCAGTGCCTAGCTTAGTCAAACAAGGCTCACAAAAATAAACTTAATGCTCTTTTAGAACTCCAAAATTGTTCTGTCCTAAACTCCTTTAAGCAAATTTGCAGTACTCATGTAGCTCTACAAAATGGTGGAATTGGTTTCCTAAATCACTACATGGATTCGGAGTATTGGAGGGTTGAAAATTGGGTTTTAGTCGCTGTGTTCGCAAACTGAATCGGCTCTGGTCTGTTCAAACGCCGAGCGGCAGTGGCCGACCGGGCGCCGCGTGGCGGCTGTACGCCAGCGCCGGCCCATGCTGCCGAGCCAAAAGGGGGAGCACTCGGTCTCCCACTCACCCGTGCACTCACTCTCACTCTCGCCCCCTCTTTCGCTTGCGCACCGCTCCAGAGCGGAGCAAAGCAGCAACGTCGCCGCCGCCATGCCTTCGTTGGCCACACGCGCAACACACGCCGCACCACCGCTCGATTTGTCTCACCCATAGCTCCGTCGCGTCATGCGCTACCCCATTGACCTGCTAGCAACGCTCCTTGAGCACAGGTAAAGCCCCTCTACGCCATCGCCGCGGTCGCCATGGCTACAGTGCACCACCGAGCTTGCGCTCACTGTGGCCAGGCCACCTCGCGCACGCACCGCTCTCTCTCTACTGTTCCATAGCCATTATGTTTAGTGGATGATGTGGCCGCTGGCCTTTGGCCAATGCCGACCACGTCGAAGGAAGGACGGCGCCACACCACTGTGAATCGGCCACGCCGCCGCCATACACGTCACCATGGCCACGCTTGCTCGGTCTTCTTCCTTTCTCGCTTTTAGGTGCTAGGGCATCGCCTAGGGACGGGGAAGACGAATGCATGATGCCGTCACCCAACTCACCGGAACACTACAGCACCCTCATCGCGCTCGCGTCGCCGTGCCGCCATGCATGTGGTTGTGCTTCACCGGCGCCTCCTAGAGCCCAAATCCTAACCCTAGATCTCTGCTAGGTCACCCTCAAGCTGTAGCCACGCTCGTCCGAGCTCGATGTGGCCGGAGATGGCCGGAGCGCCACCGTGCGCCACCACCGAGCCGCCATTAGTGCCACCGCCATGCCTAGCCACCGGTAGAGCTTCGACCACGTAGCTCGTTGGGTGTAGGATGAAGAGGGAAAGCCAACGGTGGTGACCATGTCACCGGAGACCTCGCCGTCGGTGAGCTCTCGCCGGTCAAAATAGTGCCCCTGCTCTCTATGTCTGACGGGTGGGGTCGGTTGACCACGGGGCCCAGGCGTCAGTCACAATGGGGTGCGCTATGCTCGGGTGTACCTAGCGTTTAACAGAGTTTTGATGATTTTCTTTAATTGAGTTTTCAGAAATTGTTGCAAACTTATAAAATTCATAACTAATTCTAGGAGTGTCCATTTTGAGTGAACCAAATTTTGTTAGCTTCATCTTCATGAGTACTATCTGTTAAAAATATGAAACTTGGTATGTGTTACAGTTTTATACCTTGTTTAAATTATCTTTTTATTACCTATTTAATCTTGTAAAATGCATAACCTGAGTATGGAAGATGCTAAAAATGTGATTCCAATTTTGTTGATCTTGTTTTTATATGATGTAGCTAGAAAAATATTAAATCTATAGTTAGCCTACTTGGAATATGACTTCTTATTTTGGCTCAATTAAACGCTAGTTTCTTATGAAATTTATTGTGGTAGATCCATGTAACATATGGACATAAAATTATTTGTACAGTATCCTGGTGTTATGAGGACCGTAGGAAAAAATAGTAAATATGTTGCTTGACACTTTTCACCATGCTAAACATATTTAAATTGCTATAAACCATATAACTTGTCATTTTTATAGAGGTTGTTGTACTAGTCCAAATTGCATGAAATTTTAACAGTAGTCTCTTGAGAGCATGTATGAGCTGCAGTAATTTATATAGAATTTATTGAGCACTAGAAGTAGAAGTTCCAATTTTCACCTGAATTAATTGATAAATTAATAAAGGCTTGTATAAAATTGAATTAGGTCCAACCATTGCACTTTTTAACATGTTGGTGATGGGTATAACCTATTGGTACATTTGGTTGTGCCCTGAATTGAGTGTTTATGTGCAGCTAGTTATTTATTGCCCATAATTCACTTTTATCTAGTTCTATGACTTGGTTGCTTGGTATGAACTTGATGCTTGTTAGTTAGATGATTAGGCTAATTAAGATAAGTTGTTAGCTGTAGGTTTTAGGTCTCTTACTGATGATAAACAACTTTATCTTAGGTTGCGAGAACATGGTGAGTGTATGTTTGCTTTGCTAGAGAAGAGATATGCACCTACTCAGTAAACAAAAATTAATCTACTAGAGAGGAGATATGCACCTACTCCAAAAAGTAATCCTGTCATCATCTTGTTATCTTGTTGCTAAGGATGTGTATGTATATGCATTTCATCGTACCATACTTGCACTTCATCCCTTATGCATTCTCTGTATTTATCTATATCTTTACGCATATAGGATCGCCGGAAGGGGATAACACTTCTGTAGTTCGAGGTCGTGGGAGAGGAGGACCAGAAGGAGACCCAACAGGAGGAAGTTCCAGAAGGCGAAGAACAGGTCCAGGAAGAACTACCTAAGTGCCCGGACCATAAGCCCTCAGTCTACTTGAAAGGCAAGTCCCGGAGCATTCTAAGCCTCCTATGTTTTACAAATACCAATTTGAGTTCTTTATGTTTGATGCATTAAGTTGTAGGAGTTGTTTGGAAATACTTGATGCATATAATCTCCTTATGCAGAAATATGTACCTTGGATCCTGTGTAGGTCTAGGATCAAATAAATGCTTAGCCATGCTTAATTCGGTAAAAGTCGGGTGATTTCCTATCACCTACGAGCTATAGGGGATACCTGGTCACGGTTGGCTATATTTGCTATCGTGGAAATGAACCATGTGATGATGTAATTAGAGGTCGAGCAGAGTCTATGTTGTAGGTTGACTCATGTGATTCCGTCTGTGTCGCTTAAGGACCGCATCGTTGTTGGTCCTCGGTCAGCCGACGGTACCGCTGAGAAGTACATCGTCCGGTCCTGCCCATGAATCTTCAGGAACACGAATGAGCACATTACAACATATAAGGGAACAAGTCAAATAAAAAAGAAGACTCTTACCCGTGGTGGGAGGCTCTCTACATGGAAGGGCCTCTGTTGGTTGTTGATCTTAAGATGCCCCGCAAGGTTCAACATCATCGAGATACGCCGTTTGGCTTCATCCCGATTGATCTCCTCGGGTACCTCACGGGTCCCATCAGTCTACCCCCAAAATTCATACCCGGGATGTGCCCTTTCCATGCTGGTCTAGACCCGCCGAAAAGTGAAATTTGTTGCCACGGTCACCCCATCCAACCTTCTCCGGTCTATCAGCGCCAAGAGCTTCGTCACTTGCTCCATTTCGTTGGCACTAGGCCTCTCCAACCACTTGGCGTTGCTCACGGGGATCTAATCAACGTCGCATGCCACATACGGCTCCACCTATGGCATGTAGAACCATTGTTGCACCCAATACTTCACATTTGTATTCAAAAGGGTGGTGATATATTGACCCACCGTCCTGTCCCAAAGCTGCAAGTACACGCCGCCTATGATAATAGATCCAAATCTCCCTAGGCTTTCAAACAGAAGAAGTGGTGGAAGAGATCAAAATGGGAAAGAATGACAAGATAGGCCTCGTAGAAATGGATGAAGACAGAGACATGAAGGATGGAATTTGGGCTGAGATTGCAAAGATTGATCCCGTAATAGTCAATCAACCCACGAAGGAATGGATGGATTGGAACACCAAATCCGTGATAGAAGTAATCTTCAAAAACTACTAATTCATCGCCACGAGGAGTAGGAAAGCTCTCACCGCGAGCCAGACGTCATCTCGCCGTCACCCTATCGGGCAGCACGCCGTGCACCACCAACTGATTGAGCACCGCCTCATTGCTGATGGACTCCACCCACTCCTCGACGTGATTGAGCTCGCGCGCTGCCCTACTCGAGAAGCCATGGTTTCTTTTTGGCGCCATCTAACAGATCTATGGCCTGGAGGAGAACACGCGCTTGGGGTTGCTCTAATGGCGGAGCAGTTGCTAGGCACAGAGGTGTGGGCGCGAGGAAGAAGATGAAGTGAAGGAGAGATAGTGGGGAATGTGCGCCGGGGCTGCGGCGCTCTTATAACGGTTTGACCCCTAACCTTTCGCCTCCTAGGGTTTTTGGGAAACCGCGCCTGCCTTGCTGCGTTCTATCCCGAAATCTCCGCGCACCGCTGGGCCGCCGAATGGGCCTGGTGGGCCACCGCGTCAAACCGCGTCAAACGCGGGCCGATGAAACGGGATTCAACGCTAAGCGTTGCTTCGATGGAGTTTTTTAGACATTTACGACAAGATATTTTCTTCCTCTGACCCTACAACAAGATATCTTCGCGATCTTCTAGCAGGCTCGAGGACTACGTGTGTACATGTCATCTTGTGATGACTGTATTTATTTCCACGCTGCTTATCTTAGCTACGCTGGGTACTAGTTTTCAGCTAAGCTGGAGACTGGTTAACACCTGATGACTACTACTTTGGACCCTGACACCACGTGATTACCTCACCTATTGCCAGGCTCGGGGACTAAGTGGGTACACTTCACCTAACAGTGAATGTGCTTATTTCTGGACCTGGTTTTCTACGAAGCGACTAAGTCGTAGACAGTAATCGTTCAAGATCCCTGTTTTGACTCTAAGAGTCAGTTTTGCCTAAGGCATTGATGCTAAGCATCGCTCTTCGTTCTTGAGGGACTAAGTTCCTCCGCGCTTAAGTCAGGGACGCTAAGCGTCTAACTTTGTTGCCCGAAACCTAAGTGGGCACACTTCATCTAAGATGAAGACTTCAAAAATTTTACTTGAGCTCCTTACATCCTGCCAACAAACCTTGACTTCACGTGAGTCCGAGCTCGGCTCCCAGTTGAATTGCTCGGACATCTTCTCTAACAACTCGGGTGCTTGTTCAACTGCTCGGACAAGCTAAAGACGGTGTTGTTTAACGGATACAAGGCGCTCAGGGACTAACTGTGGGGGTATAACCCCCAAGAGCCACAGGGTTGTGCATGGGCCGAGCCGCCAGGGGAGGCCTAGCCCGTAAGACTACGCCGCGTGGAGCATGGCACAGATCGGCGTGCCTCGCAAGACTGCGTGAAGATCCTTGGCGGGATGATCTGTTCGGATATGCTAGATTCCACAATCTCTGTGATTCCTATCTTGTAAACCGATCAGGATAGAAACAACCGACCTGTAACCCTACCCCCGGCTATATAAGGCGAGTAGAGACCCCTCTCATTTTTATCTCATGTCTCATAATACAACCCACAAAGATACAGGACGTAGGGTATTATGTTAAGCTGACGGCCTAAACCTATCTAATCGTTGTCTTTTACGTTTTGTGTCACCATCCGGTTCCCTCACGCGTACCTCCACCGATTTATCTACTATCGTAGGCATACTCCTCGGCAGACTGCCGGACGTATTTCGTTGATAGTACTCGACCTGACGAAAAGGGGTCATTCCTCTAAGCAACCACTTCCATTCATTCCTAGCCAGACCTACGGGAAATCTCTACTAGATTGCAACGTAGAGATCAGCTCTAGCCTTTTAGCTTACTCTGGCGGTACCTCGCCTTCACACCGAGCGTTACGGCTATGCAAGTTCGCCTTCCTCTAACTAGTACTTGTTTCGATATGTTAGAGGATACAAACTTGCACTGCGGGCACAACCTCAACGTGGTTCCACTCTGCGATTACTGGAGTGTCTCCTAGATTTGGTTGTCCCTTGCCGCCTTAGGGTGAGTAAGAAGAAAGCAGGGTACAATCAAGTCCAGAGTGCAGCCCAACTGAGCCAAGTGCCGTGGATGCGCCCGCGGTCTGCCCTTTCTGATGTGCAGAGATCAGCACGTCCGGGTCCGGAGATTGACAATGCAAACTGGGCAGCGAGCAAGAGCTGGCAAACTGGCAGCAGGTTCACGAGCATTGATGTTTTTGATGCGGGATCGGACATCACAGCTTGGCTTCTGATTTCTGAATCCAAACCGGAACTCTCCTGGGACTTGCTCAGATGAACGTGGCTTGGCTGTGGCCCTGACCCTCCGAGCTCTTGCCTAGGCTCGTGAAGGAGTGCCCCGGTGGTAGCGCAGGCACTGATCACGGTTTCTTTCCAAGCAACGCAACTGACCCCGTCCATTCAATAAACCATAGCAATAGCATCCAGGTTCTGCGCACATTCTCGCGTGCCGCGTCCACCACACAGCCAGGCTTCGTTAGGTTTGACTATAGCATGATAACAAAACTACTCAAGAAACTAGCAGCCATGATCATCGGATAATCACACACAATTAGGTTCGTCATAACATACACTAAGAGTGGCAGGTTACAACTTGCAGCAAATATGTTACCACTGATGACACATCTGCTGATTGCCAGAAGATGCCTGAAGCTGACGCCGGCCCATCTACTGTAGTCCATCCGGGAACAGCGACGAAGAAGAGCTCGCGCACTCGTTTACCGAGCGTTCGCGTACATGGGCCGCAATGGGCTTGACTCTTAGGCGTAGAGGCGGCTGCGCCGTCGGAGTGAGCCACCGGTAGGACCGGATGTGTAAGTACCTGAGAGGACTCCGGAGGGCAACAATGTATTGAACAATTAAACTCTCTACTACGAATCGTTCCTCCTCCTATCCTGTGTGCTTTGCTGCCCCTTCCCCAAGTCTGTCTTTTACTTCTATTCCCCAATTATGTTACGTTAGCACGTGGTATCAGAGACGAGTCGATCCCCGATCGCGCGAGATCCACTATTCCATCGATCGCCTGAAGTTGAACAAACGCTGTCGGTTGGTTCGAGTTCCCGGTGATCAGTGAGCTGCGGAGTGCCGGCGAACTCCTGTAATTCCGACGGCACGCTCGACGATTTGTGGCAGATTTCTCCGATCTGGCGAGTACTCCACCACCACCACCACCACCTCATCCCCACTACACCCGATCCACAAGGAAGCTCGGAGCCATGAGTCCGGAAGGGCAGCAGCTCATGGCGGAGATGCAGCGGCTTTTCAAGGAGCAGGCGCAGCTGCTGCATCGGCGCCTCGCCGATTCGGAGCAGTCCGTGGAGCGTCGCATCATTGATTCGGAGACCCGCATCGACGGTCGCATCGCCGAGTCGGAGACACGTATCGATGGGCACATCGCCGATGCGGAGCGCCGTCAGGACGAGCGCCTGAAGTCCATCGAGAAGGCAACTGGTGGCCTCGAGTCTTGACAGGTCCGTGATCGAGCAATCCACTGCTACTCCGGGCTTGATCTCGTCGTCACCAGCTCTGGAGCAGGCCGACCAGCATCCATCTGCTGGCGCCACGGCTGCTCGGCCAATCGGGCACGGCGTTGAACACCCACCACGGGAGAGTGAGTTTGGGGTGGTCACCACCTATACTCATTCCCCGGCCAATGGTACGACTTCTACCCCAAAATTCCATGGTACTGCTTATGATTTGTACTCTGCACGCAGTAGACCTCCTGATCCCAATTCGTGGCCTCCGGGTCGCATGCCCAAATTTCTGTTTCCGACTTTCCATGGCGAGAACGTCCGGCTGTGGATTTCCAATGCCGAGGATTACTTTGACATGTACCAAGTTGAGTCACACCTCTAGCTTAAAATCTCCAGACAACAGTTCAAGGATGCTGCCGCTCGGTGGATCCAATCTATAGAACCCCTCCTGAAATCACTTGATTGGCCCACTTTTTGCCGCATGCTGCATGAGCGCTTTGGCCGTGATCAACACCAAATTCTGATCCGTCGCATGTTCCATATTCACCAAGAGTCCACTGTCACCGATTATGTGGAGCGCTTCTCTGAATTGATCGATCAGCTCAAAGCCTATAACCCAAACATTGACATGCTCTACTATACAACTCGTTTTGTTGATGGTTTCCGTGAAGATATTCGTTCTGTCATTGTGGTTCAGCGACCCCAAAACTTGGATACTGCATATACCTTGGCTCTGTTGCAGGAAGAGGTGGCTGATCCTAACAAGCGCAAGGACGGTCGGCGTGATCTGGCATCCTATCCTCGGCCGGCATTCAGGAATGCGTACCCTCTCCCTCCTCCACCGGGAGCGGGTGATCGCAATCTAAAGCCTGCTGATGATGGATTCACAGTACCGGCGAAGGCCAAGACTGCTGAAGACAAGTTCCGGGCACTGCGTGCCTATCGCCGTGCACGTGGTCTCTGTGACCACTGTGCGGAAAAATGGTCCCGTGACCATAAGTGTGCTGCCACTGTTCGCCTTCATGCAATGCAGGAGGTATGGGAACTCTTTGCCATATCTGATGAAACTGACTTACTCAAGTTGAAGAGCAGTTGAACTTAGCTATTTCTCAAGAGGTAGTTTTGGGCACTGGTGGTCCAAGAACTTTGCAGTTCGCTGGTTTTATTGCAGATATACCTATTGTGGTCTTGGTTGACTCAGGCAGTACTTCATCTTTCCTCAGTCAGCGCATAGCCGATCAGTTGCAGCACCTAAACCTGCAGCCAGCAAGTCACAGAGTGCAGATTGCAAATGGGGGAATCATGCAGTGCTCTGCAGTAGCTATGGATTGTAGTTGGACAATGGCATCTCAGTCTTTTACTCACTCTCTTAAGATTTTACCTCTGCAATCATATGATTTAATTGTGGGCATGGACTGGCTTGAGCAATTTAGTCCAATGAAAGTTGATTGGAAACAAAAGTGGATGCAGATTCCAGTGGGTTCTACTTCAGTGATGTTGAATGCTGCTCCTGACTATCACTCATCTGACGTGGTGTTTCAGTTATTGTTGGTGCAATCTGCTAATCAGTCTGAGCATGACATTTCATCATATCCTGCTGACATCCAGCACATATTGACTCAGTTTGCTACTGTATGTGCTCCTCCTACTGAATTACCACCAGTTAGGCCTTATGACCACAGTATCCCACTGATTCAAGGAGCTCGGCCAGTGAATATTCGTCCATACAGGTACCCACCAGCTTTGAAGGATGAGATCGAGTCTCAAGTCTCACAGATGCTGCAGCAGGGTCTGATACAACCAAGTTCGTCATCTTTATCTTCCCCAGTATTGCTAGTAAAGAAGAAGGACGGCTCATGGAGATTTTGTGTTGATTATCGCTATTTGAATGATTTAACAGTGAAGGGTACCTTTCCTATTCCAGTCGTTGATCAATTGATGGATGAATTGTCCAATGTCAAGTGGTTTTCCATCCTTGATCTGTTCGCTGGATATCATCAAGTGAGGTTAAAGCCAGGCGAAGAGCATAAGACAGCTTTTTCCACTCACTCAGGTCACTTTGAGTTCAAGGTGATGGCCTTTGGCCTTACAGGAGCACCAAATACTTTCCAGCAGGCCATGAACTTGATATTGTCGTCATTGCTCCGGAAATGTGTCATAGTTTTCTTTGATGACATTTTAGTCTTCAGCCCCACCTATGAACAGCATTTGGAAGACCTCAAGAAGGTGTTTGCTCTTCTGCAGGCCGAGCATTGGCATATTAAGCTATCCAAATGTCGCTTTGCTCAGCAAAAGATATCTTATCTAGGGCACATCTTCAGCGCTGATGGCATTGCTACTGACCCTGCCAAGGTTGAAGCCATTGTCAGTTGGCCTACACCAGCTAATGTTAAGGAACTTCGTAGCTTCTTGGGTTTGGCTGGCTTTTATAGAAAGTTCGTCAGGCACTTTGCTGTAATTGCCAAACCCCTCACTAACTTACTCAAGAAGGGTGTATACTTTGTGTGGACTTCGGAGCACCAGCTATCTTTTGATACTCTCAAGCAAGCCATGAGTTCTGCACCTGTGCTGGCCATTCCAGATTTCACAAAACCTTTTGCAATCGAGACCGACACATCCAACACTGGGATTGGTGCAATTCTGTTACAGCAGGGTCATCCACTGGCATTCATCAGTAAACCATTGGGCCCACGCACTCAAGGTCTATCCACCTATGAAAAAGAGTACATGGCCACCTTGCTTGCTGTTGAACAATGGAGATCTTACTTGCAGTTGGCGAATTTTTTTAACATTTTTTTAAACTAATTTTAAATCTAACACTGTTTATTTTTTTTTCCAAAACTAACACTTTTGGCCGCGCCTATTGCCACGGCGCGGCGAAATGCATGTGCCGCGCCATGCATTGTGGCGCGGCGAGAGGGGTGCCGCGCCACGAACGAAGGCGCGCCACCCCCTCCGGCCGCCCACCGCGCCCTCCGGCCACGCACGCCGGCTACCCGCCGCGCCACGAACGCCCTCACTGCAGTTCAACCCTCGCTGAGATGAAATTTTGTGCCTATTTCTTCATAATCAAAACCCTCGTACCTTCACTGCCCCTTTATATTAATCGTTAGCCATCAGATTGAGAGATTCTTTTAAAATATATTTTAGCCGTTAATTTATCTTACATTGTATTATTATTTATATACTTTAATTATTAAATTTCTTACAGTGTATTATTAATTATAGCGAAAACAAATGTCTAATTAAAAGACACGTGAAATATAAATATATTTATGTGTTTTTTGTGCACTAGACATACATATATATATATAGCGATAAATTTGGTTGGTTGAGTTTTTATGATTTAAATTGTTATACGCTTGTTTTCTTATATGGAAACATTAATCCAAATGATCATTTTACTCAAGCATATATTGAAAGCACTAGAACCTTCAAAATCATGCACAACATTGTTGATATCGTACTGCTATCAGCATACATAAATCGTAAAACTTAGTGACCAAGGAGGTAAAATTGTGACTATCCAAGCTATCTCATATTTCTCACAAAAACACGGGTGGACAGCAGGTCTATACATAGAAGTTGTTTATTTTCCTAGTGAAGTTGTTTAATATGTCTGTTAATGTTACTTTGAATATATACATGTGCTTTCATATTGTGTTCCTATTGCATAACAAGTAGTTCAAATTTTGTAATACTACATAATGTTAATTTGAATATCGTTAATTTGAATACTATAACACTTTGTTTATCAATTTATAATAGGATGACCTCTTCCACGCAGCACCCGTTGTACCCTCTTCTTGAGGTGAAGTACGACGAGCCGCACCGAGCACACTTCTTGAGTGACACCGACGCAGAGGTGCCCTTGCCTCCTTTGAGGCCCCGCACGCATACCAGGGCGTATCAGTTGGACGAGCGTTACGCGTCGTACATACGGCGTGCCGGCTTCCTCGAGCTTGTCCGTGTTGTCAACTACGGTCTTCCGCCCCTTGACCCAGCACTACTTACAGCAGCTGTAGACAGGTGCGAGTGCCTTCATTGTACGTAAATATTCTTATAACAAATTTGAGGCAACTAACAGTCGTTCTATTCTTATAATAGGTGTAGTCCATGGTGAACGTGAAGGTTATCTTTGGCCTTCTTTAGTGTATATGCGTTTGGAAAATGCACTAACTTTAACGTCAATTTATGCAGAAGGTGAAGCGGAGCTGCAGGAAGCTAGCTCAGAAGATAAGCTGCATGGACACTCCTTGAGTGGAATCGGCAGTCCCGGCGCGGTCAGGTGGCATGTCTTTTGGCTCTTTGAGGACACTAGCCGGCTCTTCTCAGCCGGTGACAGGTGTCACTTCCACAGTGCGTACACCACCACATCATAGCGCTGGGAAGGACCCTGCAAACAAAGACGACGAGGATGACGATGACGACGACGACAACCCCTCAGGCTTCCGCAGACAGCACCACTAGTGGGACGATTGGCCGCAGGACGAGATCGGCATGTCTCAACTAGGTGGTGCCCCGCTTGGTACCCAAGGAGCCTCACAGGTAGTAACAAAGGTAGTTTCTTTAAATACGTAGGCTCTATGAACTAACGATCATAGAGATTATAAGTACTCGTGCATATCATATACTTGCAGGGTACGAGCCATATGCACCGGCAACACGACCACACCGACGTTGGCTACACTTCCAATGTGTTGCCTACAAATCCGAAGAGACAGAGGCGTCCGAGGGATCCTTGCACTCTGGGGACTTAGTTAGTTATGTCGAACTTATGTGGAACAAATATTGTCGTCCGAAACTTGTAGACTCGTGAACCAATGAAAATGTTATGTGGCAACTTGTCAACTTGCGCACGGACTCCATTTATTTGCTTCATATTCGTTTCAATGCGTCGCGGGAGCACTGCCGGCGAGATTAACTAGCAACTAGTTCGGGAACCGGCAGTCCCGGCGTATCTCGCCGCCGGTGGCCGGTGTCTTGACCCCGATCCTCCCGAGCTTGGTCATCGCCGCCACGAAATTGCCGAAGAAGGCACCCTGGTTGGACGCATAGTAGTCGACTGTGATGCGCGACTTCATGTCGGAGTAGATCACCTGGTCAGAGCCCAGGAGGCCCTTGCCGACCTGCAGGTTCTGGTAGAAGGCGTTGTCGAAGCCCACCGACGAGGGGTCGAGGAAGGCGAAGGCGTTGGGGTCGGAGTTGCAGGTGTCGTTCAGCTGCGACACGAAACCGGGGTCCATGGTCGCATCGCTGTCGATCCTCACCGACAGCAGCTGAGGCTGGTCTTCTGTCTGCGTCCAGATCTTGCCGCGCCGTGGGCCTTGGCGCGTCAGTGCCGCGCCGTGGTCTATGGCGCGGCAGACCCTGCCACGTCACCAGTCAGCGCCCCGGTCGTCACTACATTATCCTCCCGCCGCGCCACCATGCATGGCACGGCACAGACGTTTCGCCACGCCATGGCAATAGGCGCGGTCAAAAGTGTTAGTTTTTTTTAAAAAAATAAACAGTGTTAGATTTAAAATTAGTTTACAAAAAATGTTAAAAAAAATCACGCTGAGTTTTTTATCTTTACACATCAGAAGAGCCTCACTCACCTCAATGAGCAAAGGCTGAATACTATGTGGCAACAAAAAGTATTTACAAAGCTTCTTGGCTTGCACTACAAAATCGTTTACAGAAAGGGGACTGAAAATCGTGTTGCTGACGCTCTGTCGCGACGACCCCATGATGCTGATGCTTGCTTGGCCATAGCCACGGTGATACCACAGTGGTGTGATGACATCATTGCAGCTTACTCATCAGACCCACAAGCTCAGTCTTACATTGCCCAGTTAGCTGTATCTCCTACTGCTGTACCAAATTTCACTCTTCACAATGGCCTGCTACGCTATAAGAACAGAATTTGGTTGGGAAATTGCAAGGCACTGCATCTTTGCATTATGCAAGCATTACATACTTCGGCAGTGGGTGGACACTCCGGGGTGCCTGTCACTTATCGCAGGGTACGTCATCTTTTTGCCTGGCCCGGCCTTAAACATGATGTTCATGAGTTTGTTACTACCTGTCCAACCTGCCAGCAATCTAAGCCAGATCGAGCTCGTTATCCGGGTCTCTTACTGCCACTACCGGCTCCATCTTCAGCCTGGCAGTCTATTTTCATGGATTTCGTTGAGGGTCTTCCCACTTCACATGGCTATAATTGCATAATGGTTGTGGTTGACCGCTTCTCAAAGTATAGTCATTTTATTGCCCTCAAACATCCTTTCACAGCACTGACCATTGCCAAAGTGTTTATGCAACAAATCTATAGGCTGCATGGCTTGCCTTCATCTATTGTTTCAGATCGAGACCACATATTTCTCAGTCAGTTATGGCAGGAACTGTTCAAATTGGTCGATGTTCAGCTCAAGATGAGTACGGCATATCATCCCCAAACGGACGGGCAAACCGAACGGGTAAACCAACGCATGGAAACCTTCCTTCGCTGCTTTGTCAATGCCACTCCTGCAAAATGGTATGATTGGATTCATCTTGCTGAATTTTGGTACAACTCGAGTTGGCATTCTGCTTTGGAGTGTTCACCATTTGAAGCTCTCTATGGATATACTCCTCGGCATTTTGGGATAGATGCGGTGGATGCATGTCCATCCATGGAACTCGCGGACTGGCTGGAAAACAAGCAGGTCATGCAAGCTCTAATTAAGCAACATCTCAGTCGAGCTCAGAAACGTATGAAGGATCAAGCCGACAAGAAGCGCTCTGAACGCACATTTGATCTGAGGGATTGGGTCTATCTTAAGCTCCAACCCTATGTTCAGACATCCCTGGCACCGCGTGCAAATCAGAAATTGTCGTTCAAGTTTTTCGGCCTGTTTCAGATTGAAGCAAAGATGGGGCCAGTTGCTTATAAGTTGAAGTTACCAGCTTCTTCACAAATCCATCCAGTGTTCCATGTTTCCCAGTTAAAGGAAGCTCTGCCAGTCAAGCATCAAGTGGCTACTCTACCCAATTCTCTCACCGGCCTCCAGTTTCCAGAGAAGGTATTGCAGCGCCGTGTTGTTACTACAGACATCACTGTTGTTTTGCAGGGTCTTATCAAATGGTCCGGCCTTCATCATTCTTTGGCCACCTGGGAGGACATTGAAGCCTTGCAGCAACGTTTCCCACGTGCCCCTGCTTGGGGACAAGCAGGCTCCAAAGGGGGAGGGGGTGTTACCACTGATGACACATCTGCTGATTGCCTGATGATGCCTGAAGCTGACGCCAGACCATTTATTGTAGTCCATCCGGTAACAGCGACGAAGAAGAGCTCGCGCACTCGTTTACCGAGCGTTCGCGTACAAGGGCCGCAATGGCCTTGACTCCTAGGCGTAGAGGCGGCTGCGCCGTCGGAGTGAGCCACCGGCAGGATCGGATGTATAAGTACCTGAGAGGACCCCGGAGGGCAACAATGTATTGAACAATTAAACTCTCTACTACGAATCGTTCCTCCTCCTATCCTGTGTGCTTTGCTGCCCCTTCCAAGTCTGTCTTCTACTTCTATTCCCCAATTCTGTTACGTTAACAAAATAGTTTACACATCACAGTACTAAAGCTCCTCGAACTGCAGCGTCACAACATCACGAATACAAAACAAGCGTACTTAAAATCCCCAGATCACTGGAAGTCTTAATGCATAAATTCGGTGTCAGATAGCATCACCGAAACAGTGCAGATACATGGAATACTCCAGGATATTCCTTGGTGAAGACAGCCCCATCGTCTCAGCAGTAAAACATGACACGCTTCACGTTTTCCTTGAGAGCGGGTAGGGGCCTGACCGCAACACTCCCCGCCCCTCTGATGCTGCGTGCACCACCTGGTGGAGGGCCACGAGCGCCACTCGCCATTGACCCACTGTCAGAGGTATCTGGCTCCATGTAGAAGCGAGCTCGGAAGGCTGCCAGATGAGCATAGTATGCCGGGGGCACTGCAAGCAATCAAGCAACGGTCAACAATTTGTTTCATGGACTAGCACCACAATGGGTTGCCAGAGTAGACAAGAGACTGAAGTACTGTTCTCAAGCTGGGCTTACCAATTGACACAGAGCGGGTGCACCTAGCGTACCTGCAAAAGTGGAAACAATGTTTAACAGGCAGTTCAAGAGTGAACGGGAAATAATGGATTGATGGAGTAGTAGATGTATTACGTGTAGCACAGGTTGTTTGTCAGAGTCTGCAGCTCATCAGCTGTAAACTTGTTCTCATCCCACAGGACATGGTAATGAGCAGGGCGGCTTGTTCCCTAATGGATGTGAACTTCAAGTCATTAATCAGCCATTTCATCGAGGGATGAATTGAAAAGGAGAATGCAAAAAAAAATCAACCTGAATGCCAGCATGGCTACACAGGTAGAAATCAAATTCAGTAGGATGGCAAATCTTTGAATCAACCACGGTGCCTAAATTCAGATGAAAAGAAAGTATCTGGTCAGATCCAAATTAGACATGCTAAGCCCAAAAAGGAGAGCACCAAGAACTAACCAGGCAGTATGTTTCCACTTCTATCAACTGTACGCTGGTCATTGTGGTTATTAGCAAACAGCCTAGTGTGATGTCGCTTCTGGACCACGACAAAAGTAACTGGAGGCTGGTAATTGGGCTCCAGGGATGCACAGGCCTATTTCCATGGTACCGAGAGGACAGTCAAGAAAAGATGAAGAACAACATCAATCCAATGCTATGTAATTACATGTACCTTTCTGATGGCATCAAGTTCATACAACAATACTTGATAGAACTGTCCCTCACTGACACCATCCCTGAAATTCAAAACTGCTTAGTATAATGAGAAACAGATCAGTAAATTTGACCGATCAAGGATAATAACCTGTAGAATATGATCCTTTGGGGCTTCTGTCCAGTTGCCCTCTTGAAAGAAATGAGAAGTTCCCTGCAATAAAAAGAATTTAAGCATAAAGCAGAATCGAAAGATGGAGAACTGTGAATAAATCTCGTCATCTCAAATAGGATCATACTTTATCATGCCACCAGTTACTGTCCTTCTCTGTGGGTCTTGCCATACTTTGAAAAGATCCTGTATCAGCTCCTGGCGATGGGCTTGGGCACTCACTAGTCCAGCATATTTGGTGACCTCAGGCCAGTCTTGCGAAGCAACAACCTAGGAAGGAACAATATAGTAAGAATTAAAAAGTGAAACTTCCAGGTTAGACTGTGTGAACTTCTAGCCTGTTATAATTGCAACAAGTACTGCACTTACAGCTGCAATGGAAGGACTGGAATCTTCTCCAGGATGTGGATGGGTAACATCAGCACCAAATATTATGGTCGGTCTGTCACTGACAAGGGGGATTCTCCTTGTCAAAGCATCTACAAGTACAGTATTCCTTCCCCCAACCTGAAAAGGTAGGAAAACTGTGAGAAAACTAACGATTCAGGAGTGACTTAAGGATGGAAGTGTGGAGAGATTTTACCTTAACATTTATTTTGAGTGCAACATTTGCAAGATACTGCTTGCTCATCTTAAAAACATGTTTAGTCAGACAACACTGGGAGACCAATCCAAGATCAGTCTCACAGATCCTTTTGAGATCCCCTGAGAAGTGAAAAGAATGCTGATGACCAAATGTATTCAGCAGACAATGTTTAGGTGTGTTTTGGAAGAGAACATTACCATAAAGAGAACCATTATTGTCTGGCAGTATTACAATCAGCAGATCGAGTTCCCTGCCCTGTGGCCTCAGTATGTTCATTGCATCTTGATAACGTGCCTTTAACGCTCTTTCAACATGTTCAGGCCTTGCAGTCACTGGAGGCAGCACAGGCTCAAGAGCAAAATCCTAAAGGGAGAGGAAAATACGTAGTGTAAATAACAAAAATAGCCAAAGTATATTGCGCACAAATGATAATTGAAGGAAAAAAGACTTACCATTCCTGATATTTGGCACATGACTGCCAGCTCATGACAGAAACCCCTAGCGGCACTATCTTGCACATTCCGAGAGAAGTTAATACATGCCCAGTTGCTGACTCTGCCACCATTAACCATTTTCTACCCAGAAAAAGAAGTCAGCCAAAGAAGAATAGACAAGAAAGTTGACTTATGAGATTATTAAATTAATCAACAAAAAGGGAGCATGCAGACAGAAGGCAAGCTAAACGTAGAAAACAGATGCATTTAGATTCAGGGGCGACACCACGTTCATCTACGGTGGTGCACTGGCACCATTGATTGAAAAAATGTGTAGTATTAGGTGACCTATTTTGACCTTGTTAATGAGCTCGAAATGGTGATGTTACTACAAGGTTATACTTGTGTGCACCACCATAAATTCTGTTTTACCTTCGCCCCTGTCTAGATTACAGCACTGTCAAATCATAATCCAAACGTATTGCATAAAAGATGGTTGCAACCTACAAGAGTAAAAGGGGGAAAAAGAAAGAAACCCCAGATAGTTCAGAGGTTCTTGATAGAATTTTTTTTTGGTGGGCTTATTGATAGATCTTTCTGAGTACATAATGCAAAATCAATCCCTCCAAAAAAATTTCCATGTCAAGCTAGGTAGATCCTAGAATTTTGAGGTAAGGAGATAGGAAAGAGGCATGCCTAACAAAAAATAAGAGGAAATTAAGTACCATGAAACACAAAACTCAGTAATAGCTATGACTATGTAACTTGGACAAACAAACTTATTTGCTGATGAGGCAGCTACTCTCCCAGTTCCTAGGTTAGTGCTAATTTAATTTGGATGGTCCTCACCTAATGTTACCATATCAGAAAATTAATTTCAATCGAAAAAATCACAGGAAGAGCAACTTTATCTAGATTTCTCAGGACACAGGCTTACCTTATTCATCATGTTCCATTGGCCAACTCTGGGTAAAACATCCTTCTCTCGGCCACTATCATGGTATTTAAGCTAATTACAAAATGCACAAATTCCACGTCAGCAGCCATGCACAGCATATGCGCAAATATGAAAAACAAAATGCCAAGATGTTGTTAGAAGTCATGTTTGTTAGCTTACCCTTGGTGGTGGCAGAACACGAGCTTCAACTGCCGCAAGACGTTCATCAATTCTTATACCAAATTCCTGTGCATATGGGTCTTCATAGTATGCATTGTGATGCACAGTCTGATAAAAGGCAAAATAAGGAACTAAGTCAGAATCATAAATTCAGCTGACTGACTTTGGTAAATACAAAACCAATAAAACCTCTGTACCATATTATGTTTAAACATTACACAGTATTCTGAAAAAACAGATGGCGCTATTTATCAGAAAAATACAATTTACACAAACATTTTAATAATCAAACAACTGTTGCAGATACCCTGTTACCAATCTCAGAGAGCCAGAGAACATTTTAGATGCACAGGCAAATGTATAATCATGTTAACAAAAGACAAGTGGCAATGGTTTGTAGTGCACCTAAACCCTGAAGAACACACAGGCAAATGTGTAAACAGGGCTTCCAAAACTAAAAGGCTTGAAAACTGCTAACCACAGGCTATAAAGTAAACATGGTTAAACATTTGAATTCATAAGACGTATACACTGATCAAATAACTCATACAAAAACATACGATAAACAGCCACCTGTAAGATGTCCAGCTCACGATCTTGAGGGCGCTGGCAGGTCACTTTAAGTAGAGCAGTGATTTGCTTCTCATTGAGTCGCTTTGAGTAACGCTGTCCTTCAACTATCTTGCAAACCTGAAATTTCATATTTCAAACCCATAAGCATAATACTGAAGCTGGATGTAGCATTCAGAAACCATTCAAATAGATAAGCACAATATAACAAATCCAAGTTCAATGGAGACAGTTGAAGACACTAACCTCCATTGGCAGATAATTTGGTCTTTGTTGATTGCCCACTTGCAAGCACGGTAAAGTGGTGTGCTGGATACTAAAACCATAAGTCTCCATGAAGTATTGGACCACAGTCTTCACAGTACCACGATCATCAACAGGGAATCTATCACAAAGAAACCAAAAAATCATGTCACTGCATTATTCTTTAAGCTATTAGCTCATACCAGCAATGGAAGACACACATACGATAGCTCTCTTGTTGCTTGTGAGGTGAGGCCAGAAATGCGATATTTTCTGCGCATGTTTCCCCTGTGAGTGACCTCGACCTTCACACCTCTTAGGGCTTTTTTGATCTAGAGAGGAACAAACACAACAGTAACTCAGCACGAACTCGCATAAACCAAAGTTGCTAACAAATAGGTAAGGTAATGATTCAAACCTTCACACGATCCGAATCAGACAATGGTCTAACTGAGATATCTCTGTTAAGAAGCTGAGCAACAAAATCGATCACAGGGAGAGGCTCGATAAATGCAGTAGAGGACATATCTGCAAGAGCACAAATCAAAGGCTAAGAAAAGACCAATACTGATTCCATAAACTACACTGGGAGTCTATAGAATTAGAATTTAGTTAAAACACGCCATGGATCATGTGTGGCAACTGAAAGATAAACAATGAAACAAAAAGGTTGAAGTGACAGTATCTAACCAATATTCAGTGAAAGGCCCATCTGTGTCGGCCTTATGCTTTGGTAAAAGCCGCGCCAACTTTCCAAACCCTCACCAAGTTGCTGGCGTCTCCCTAAGTTGGGAGAATAAAATGATCTACCAACAGGACAATACCTGCACAAGAAAAATGTAAGGCAATGAAGACTTTGACATTTGCCTTGGAAAAAGTAACTAATAAATACAACTAGCTCAAGATCACCTCGCAGTAGGCAATTCACGTAGTACAATGTCAAGCACTTGAAGAGCTTCTTGAGGAGCATCTGCTTGCCTTCCAGCTAGAAACATAGCCAGATGGTGGAGATCAGCACGGGCCGCAAATTTGATCACCACCCTAAATACTCTCTCGCGCCTTGAACAGAAAGGATTGCAGCAGTCAGCATGAAATGTTGCATATGTTATAAATACAGACACAGCATAATGACATACCTTTGTCCACCTTGGCCACCGCCAAGTCTATCTTCCTCATCTTGCAAGGTTATTTCAAATGTCATAGAAGTAAATGGCAATGGTCCAGCAGTATAAAGGCTCTTTCTTCCATCGTACGCAGGTAGACGCCCACCCAAATGGGAGTTTCTATATAGTGTTACAAGTTCTCCCATGACAGCACGATTAACGCCACGTGAAGTAACCTCAGGTGTTATAGATACCTGATGGTGAAAGATTGGTGACCAGAAATAACAACATAAAAAAAACTGACATGAAATTATTCCCTACGAGGAGCTTACATCATATTGGTGAAGGTCTTTGTCAGGAAGCTCAGCAAAAAAATGATTTGCCTTCACAATGCACCTGTCCCCATAAGTGCCCTTGCCAGGGCGCAACGGGAATCGAACCGATTTGCTTGATGCTGGTGCCACTTGAATTTCTTGGCTCGTGGAAGTCTGACCATGAATGGCAAGTTGCTGAAACTGTTGCTGGACTTGTCCAGAGCTCACCTCTGCCACAGGCTGTGAGGATGAGCCAGGTCCCGATGGGGATGGTGAAACCACCGGGGCTTGATACTGGACATAGGGGGCTTGGTGCAGCTCGGGAACTGTTCTAGATGGACCTGGAGGAACATTTCGTCCAACATTACCTCCCCTATGCCCACCATAGTATGGCTGTGGCATTCCACCTCTGGAGCGGGCGCCACCACGTCCCTGGTACTCACCACCTCGTCCCTGATATTCACCACCACGTCCCTGGTATTCACGCGGGTGATACTCGGGTGGCCCACCACCAGGGTGATGTGGCCCTGGTCCTCCATGGCCCTGAAAATGTCCACCACGACCCTGGTGTTGCCCACCACCACGGCCACCCTGTTGAGGCACCCAGCCACGTCCTCCCCCAGGTTGTTGAGTTCGCTCAGGTCGCTGTGAACCTTGTCCAGAACCTCCTGAAGACTCTCCAGAAGTTTCTCCAGAACCGCCAGGGCCAGTTCTCTTCTTCCTCACCATGATGGGCACTGGCATGACAGGAATACATCAAGACTGAGATTGTAAAAATATAACTTATCAAAACTTAACATGAAGAAAACTGTTTAACTACGTACTTGTTAAAAAATTGAAACAGAAGGTTGTATAATGAAAACTGAAACAGCTTAGGGATTAAAGAAAATGTAAATGATGTAACACAAATAGAAGATCAGCTGCATCAAGGAATTGCTAAAATAATAAATAGTAAATTTCTGAATTACAAGTTGACAACATGATAGAAACTTATTCCCGTGAGAAAACGGCCAAGTACCAGAAGACAGTAAACAAGAAAAACCATGTAGGCATCGACGAAAGGGAATGTGATCTCACAAGTATTAGGAAACAAGACTTATTACGTTTTTATTGAATTTAAGCTTCCTACATTTTGATTATTTCACCGCTTCTGTGGTTAGCTGCAAACCTCTATTTAAACAAAAAGTGACCAAGTAGAATGTTAGAAAAATGCAAGGAATAGCATATCAAAAAAGAAGGGAGGCGTAGGTGTCCTCTAGATATCGAATATTTTATTCATTTAATAACAATATCCTAAAATACATATACAGACAAGAAGTAAACAAAATCAACCAATCACCCTTTCTATAATAGTATAAAAAAAGAATCATACTAGTATTTTCATTCAAAAGATAATGTACATGATACAAACAGTAGAGGTGTACAAACAACAAAAGAGTACCAGAAGAAATGTACGAATGAGAAATATGCAGCAGCACTAAAGAAGTTGCCAGAAGATACCCACTTCATCTACACACAAAACGATCAGTATCCTACTAAAGGCCTGCCATATGTGGCCTCTTTAAAGTTTGTTTTAGCAGGGACCTTTTCTAGCCATCACTGTTCAATAGAATGCCAATGCCTGGAGATAACATCAAACATCTTAAATGCTACCATTGGTCAGCATTAAGATAACATCAAACACTTTGGTAACCATTGAAGGAACATGATTTTTTTTCACAATGCCGCATCAGTGTAGGAAATTGCATACTCTATGCTTGCGCTTGTAATCAAGTTCGAGAGTTCACGCTAAGTGAGAACATCAAGCATTAGGCATAAACTATGCCTAGTACACATCCGCAATCATAGCCGAGGCTGCGATTAGAATCATCACAATGTGATGCACTAAAAAAGAACCCTCGTTTGTTAGCCAGGCACAAAGACAACAAAAAAAATAGCACCCTAAACCCAAAATAACCAGATATAGATACCAAGGTACAGCAGGGAAAATACACATAAACGGAGTGAACCTTTTACCCTAACGTAGATGCAAATAACCATGCAAGCATGTAGCCAGTAGAGGAAGGTACGGCTATATCAGTAATTTTTTAGATATATGCTGAGGCTTTAACGAAGTAATCAGTTCACCCGAATATAAGCAATGGACACCGGAAAGAACAGATGTTCCTTATCTGTCTCACAAAGCAATTAAACCTCCCGTTCCACATTAAGCGCTTAGCGTAGATCGACAAGCTAAAATGATCACAAAACAGTCGCTAATCGTCAAGCTCTCATTGGATCAGCTCACAGCCAGCTAGAACCGGACAAATCAACCAACAGACCCCACAAAATCCACGAGCGCCCTCTCGAGCTCGTTCATTTTCGAGCACCAACACCGCCGCAACAAAGCAACCCATCCGGAAACGATCGAACGCTAAAGTTACACACCCCACACTGAGGCAGCAGGCGAAAAGCAGCAGATCTAGCGGATAAAGGGAGGGAGCGATACCTGAGCAGGCTCGGCAGACGGCTGCGCGAGGGATGGGAACGGAGTGGGAGTGCTAAGCTCCCAACTCCACTAATGGCGCTCTCTACTGCCGCAGCGCTGCTGCTGTGCTGGGTGCTCCACTGCGTGCCCACGACCACCACCTCCTCTCCGCCTTTTGAGGAGGGGAGGGGAGGGGGAAGGCGACGGCCGCTTGTGGTTAATTAGCGGCAGCGGCAGTGAGGATGCGGCTCACTGGAGAAAGCGCCGAAGCGAGGGCAGGCAAGGCAGCGGCAGGGCTGGGTGGGCTGGGTGCCCGTGTCAGGGTCAGGCTCAGGTCGCGGGGCGGGTCGCGTCGCCGTGGACCCGGTGACCCGTTCTGTGTGGGATTAGTACAGGAGAACGTGGGACGGATGCCACTGACGGCGTACCTCGGGCGCCACGCCACCGATGGGGATTAGTGGGGCTAATCAAGCGTTTTAGGTGCAAAGGACAGGGGGGACGGGTGTCAGAAGTGGATTACCGTGCCCCCCTCGCCCTGTGTTTTGCCCAGCGCCCAAACACGTTTCGGCTGGTGATTGATCGCCCCGCTCTCTCTCGTTCCGTCCGCACTACGTGACAAGCATCACACCGAGTGAAATACTGAACCTTTTTTAGTTCCTCAGCCAAAATTTTACACCATATCGCATGAAATATTTATACACATACATAAATTATTAAATATAGACTAAAAAATAGTTAATTACACAGATTACGACTAGTTGCGAAATGAATCTTTTAAACCTAATTAGTCCATGATTAAACAATGAAGTGCTACAGTATACACATGTGCTAATGACATCTTAATTAGACTTAATAAATTTATCTCACGTTTAATAATGAATTCTATAATTTAATTTTTTATTAATATCCGAACACCCACGTAATACCCTCATGTAACGTACTATGACCTCGATTTAAACACCACCTTACTTACCGCCCACCGATGCACATGCGTCAGAGCGTACGGCGTGAACCAAAGTAACAAACGATCGCGGATCCATCCATGACCGTGAGTTGCCAACGGCGACTGCTATGCTCGTAATTTGGCCATGTGGGCACGGTGGTTCGCCGGTGGTGGGTCGCTGTCAATGCAGTCCCGTTTCGGCTAAGCCGCCCAGGCCCGTAAGAGGCAAGAGGATGAGTCAAACGGGCGCGGGCGCATCTCGATGCTCGCAACAACCATTAGCCTGCTGTAGTAGCATTTGCTCTCGCACCCAACGTCCAACGAGCACACACAGGCCTACTACGGCCACCCTACCGGATCAATGGCTCAGATCGGTTCCGCATACGGGGCGCACGCGCCAGTGCGTGGGCCACCGCTAAACTGTTCAAAACACTGGCCCACCGGACACCGTCCGGCACCCAGGCGATGACACGACGATCTCACTGGCCGCACGGGCCCAGCGCGCAGCGAGTCGCGTGCCAATACAGCGCGTCGCGCAAGTTGCCCGCCGGATGGAGTTGGAGGAGTACTTGGAAAGGACGCTATGGGCCCCAGCCCTCGTACTGGGCGCGCGACCAGCCGTTGCTCTGCTGGGCCCGCGGCCCGATGACGGGGACGGTGTGGAGCCCGCGGTACGGGTACGGGGTGTGGCCGGGCGGGGGCCCTTTCGCTTTCGCGTCCAGGCTAGGCATGTGCCCAGTGGGCTGCCTCGGGCCTCACGACCAGAATGACACAACCGGTCGCGGCCGCCCGCCCGGCCTTCTCCAACGCCTGCGCCCCTGTTGATTGTAGAGGCTACGGCCGGCCGGGACGGCGAGACACAGCACAGCAGCGGCGCTCTAGCCTCTAGTAGAAGTAGGTGGCGCTCGCAGACGCAGAGCTGCAGGAATCGACGAGCCGTATCGTGCTCGTATCAGCCGGTTTAATCTATTCGCTTGTATCGACTAATTTATGGGCCGAATTTTTTCTCACACCAAATTAAGTAATCATACTTTTCGTGGCAAACTTATAAGTCAATTTTAATTTCTCACACAAAACCAAATTTACCGTCTTTTTTCGATCGTGATTTATAAGTCAATTAATCCAAAACAAACAGGGCCATAGACTCGTAGTGGCGCCAGTGTTGCTATCTAGGTACTGCGTATGATACAGCGGGTATCACGTCGATCGTACGCCAGTGTCTTGGTGAGTTCACATCTGGGGTGGGCGCGGGGCGCACAGTGAAAAGATTTGCTGGGGACACCCGTGGTCCGGTGCAAAAAGAGAGTGTAGATCGGTGCTATACTAACTGTTAACGGACGGCGTTTAGTTGTCACCAGGATGTTTCTTGCAAAGCGATGAATTCGGTGTCGACGATATGTCTAACACCGACGAACACCCACTAGCTGTCACTGCATTAGCACCTTGCCTTTAGCATTCACGAAAAAATATATTGGTGATTCATGAAATAAGACAGTTTGTGTCTCTCGAAGCCACTGTTTCTCAGTGATGATTCCTCTTATCTTTCACAGAAAGGAAGGCTACCCAATAAAAACAAAGAAAATGAAGCTTTTTGTCGCGATTTTTAAATCTAGTTGTCAATGCTTCTTCACCTTTTATAGGAGAACAAAAGGTCACCCGATGAGAAAAGAAAATGAAGCTTATTCAAAAGAAACAAGCAAGCATCTTTCCTGCTGGCATTATCACATATGGCCTTTTCAGACTAGCCTCGCTGATTTTCTTCACGACTTTATATTCATTTTTAAATGAGTTATTTTTTCATTTTTATTGATCTTTTGCCTCGTAAACTTCTATAGTTTTTCTTGATTGTGATACACTTTATGGTACTCTCGTTCGATTAAACTGAGATAATAGAGCCATTAGGAGAAAGATATCTTCAAAGAACGGTGCAACTAAAATCGAGTTTTTTTTTTCCAAAGATCCGGTTGCCCAAGTTTAATTAATAATAAGATAAGAAGAAGGTAACATACAACAATTGGTTACATGCGCGAGCGGCGCTCCCAACTGAGGTTTTGGTTTGCAAAGGCTAATTACTCAGTACCTAGTCGGACGACCATTAGAGGTTTGAGAGGTACCCCTTCTGCCAAGTACCAGTAGTGGCTAGCATCCTTGATCTCCATGAACATAGCCTTTGCTGACCTCCTACCGCAAGATGACAGCCAACCTAAAGTTTACTTAAAATCGTGTGAAATTTTGTTTAATGATAGTGCACGGCTGGACGCCCACACTCATGTGCCAACGTGTCTCGATGGGTTTGACGACTCGAAAATCAAATAAAATTGTCCCTTATTATCTATAAGGTGAAATTATGTTTATTGAGTGGACGCCAATAGCGAACTCAATATGTGTTTTTAACCTTCCAGCAAGACATAAAACGACAATTTTTTTTAGCGTGCTTCGACGCCAGAGCCGGAGAGCCCAGACAAAAGCCCCAAAGGTCACCGGGCCCTAAATCCACCACCGGTGGACACAAAGGGCGTGTTCGGTTACCTAGCTTTCTTCGCGAGTAACGGCCTGGTTTTGTTTGATAGAGTCACCTCTTCTTTATATAGGTGCCTTCACCACTCTGAAGCAATTCGTCGAACATGTGATGGGCGTCACCCCTTTGCGAATCGAAGCAGGGGCTAATGTCTGTATCACTGTTGCTATCAAGAGCAATGATGAACTCAGATGAGGTCTTTGTTCTCATGATTCACAGGGTGTTTGAAGCTGAGGGCTAAACTAGCATGTAAACTGAAGATGAGAACTCCGTGCTCACGGTGCTCTCAACTCCATGCCTGCGACTCCAGCAATTCGTGGAACACTACGGAGCAGCCAGATCGAAATCGCGCACCGCCTTGTGCGGGTCCTGGATCTCCGCCGTCCACCTCCCCCACGGCCGCTGCCGCACGCCGCCAGCGCCTACGCAGGCCTGCGAGAGGGAGGGGTAGCGCACGCTGCCAGGCCGGCAGGGAGGAGCACAGCAGGGAGGGAAGAGTGGGGGCTCGCCGGTGGAGAGGGAGGGGAGCTCGCAAGCACGGCAGCAGCGACACCCGCCCGCGGGACCCCCGCCCTGCCACCGCGGGAGCTCGCCGTCGAAGGGGAGCTCGCCGGCAAAGGTGGAAACCGGCCTTTCCCAACGCCCGTCGGAGCACGGCCACCTCGCGAGCTCGCCGTGGGATCCTCCGCGTTGGTGGCCGGAGCACGCTGGCGTCGTCATCCACCTCGGATCGAGCCTCCGTCGTCGAGCGTCCGCTCCCAGACCCCCGCGTTGATGACCGGGAGGTGACGCGACGGGAGCCAGAGCGCTCGCCAAGCCAGGCTCAAGAAAAATGGATTCCTATCTTGTTTTTCCAGGCCAGTCAAGGACCTTCAAAGTGGCTTACCTGGGCCTAGCCTCGGGCTATTTACGGACAACCAAATACTTAGAAGTTGACTTCTTAGATAATGGTGGGGGGTTAGCTACCCAACTAAACAGGCCTAAAGACTCCTATGCCAATGTGACTCAATGGAGTTAGAGAATTTTACGTGGAAAGTGTCCCTTATGGTTCAAAAATCATATGAAATTGTCAATTGTGTAATGGGCAAAAAGACATTATAATGAGGAGGATTATTGCTCCGGGATCTATCTAGCTAACTGTTAGCTCTAATAGTCATAAAACACAATCTAACAACTTTTTAGTTCGGTAATGGCAAAGACACTAGCTAATTTATTAGATAGAGATTTATATGGGATCTCAATTACTACTTTTTAGCAGCTAACTATTAACTATATGTACAGAATACAAAAACACTTTATGACTTTTTTTTGCTGCACATGAGTTAAGAGGGATTAAGGTAAAATAAATAAATATTTTCTATTTCAATCCCTCTAACCCCATATAGATTGGAACATATTAGAGTATAGCCAAACAAACCTTAGGCAAAGGAGCGAAGGACAACTAACAAGCTACTCCCGTGCACCAAACATAGGGCCATTCTAGATCGCAATGAAAGCGAAAAATAACAAAAATATGAACCACCACGAGCTTGATCATCAATAACCGGATGCTAAGAACCTATTAGCAGTTAGCATAGCATGTAGTGAAAATTCTATATACTCCCGCCATCATAAAATAAAATAATTCTTAGAATCATATTTAAATCAAGCTATTTTAAATTTAATCGCTTTGTCAGGAAGTATAAGAGACACCAGATAAGTATATGATGAAAATATATTATCATGATGTATCTGTTGATAGTAATTTGATGAAATAAATATTAATTTTGATGAAATAAATATTAATGTTTTTCTATAATTTTAGTGAAACTCAAAATAATTTGATTTAAGACAACTTTAAACGTTGATTTAGTTTAGAACAGATGAATTATTGACACCGTTTTTGAGGAAGAAGAAATGAAATGGCCCTAATATAATAGCTTATATTACCGAGCACTTCCAATAACTGTTTCTCCTAGGCTGTGGGTCAATGTTTTTTTTCCACGCGAAGACCATCCTCCATTTCCATTTATAGAGAAAACGGAAATACATGAGTTTGATTGAGAAAGACAGAGAAAGAAGAAAGGAATCTCATAATCTTTTGCAATTTTATAACTTTTATTTGCACTTTCTAAGTAGCTCGGTTGTGATTTTTGTTTGTCTAGGGTCTGGGTTGTAGCATAGGCAGCCCGAGGCATAGATCCTCTAGTAGGCATAGCCATATCAGTTCGAAATTAATGTATTTCAAGTGAAATTAATGTATTTTAAAGAATTTTAAGACATAATAAGGTAAAATAAGGACTTAGGAGTATAATTACACAAAAAAATATAATCATAACCTTGTATTATTTTTACCTCATGCATCATATCTTCACGCATGCAACTGAACAACATCTTTTCTCGGCCAAGCAAACAAGATACAGTCAACCAAACATTAAACCATTGCATAGCTCAAGCCTGATCCAATGAAAACTGACTCAACTGATGTAAGCCAAACTAGATCATATAAACAACTAACTATAGATCCTTAGTCTCTATCTCGCTCTTAACCAAACACACTATTATGCGTAATAATGCCGGACATAGTCACAACACTCACAACAAGAATCTGTGGATTACCATGAGCTAGACTGGTGATAGTGTTCAAACTAGATCATATAAACAGCTAACTATAGATCTTAGTCTCTATCTCGCTCTTAACCAAACACACTATTATACGTAATAATGTCGTACATAGTCACAGCACTCACAACTAGAATCTGAGGATTACCATGTGCTAGACTGATGATAGTGTTCTTATTAATACTTAGTACACCAGGAGAACCAGAGGCGAAACCAACAATTTTGGTTAAGGGGTCCGTACAAATATAATCGTATTTTTTTAGTGTAACAAAATATACATAATTATATGCTTTAAGAACTTTTTAAAAACTTTTACACTATTTATAACCAAAATCATAATATTTTAATAAAAATAAGTCAAAATTAATTTTTTTTGTGCTATAAATTTAAATATTTATATAGGTATTCAATACAATCTACTGTGCTTGGGGGGAGGACTATGCCCCTGCTGACCCCTTGGTTCCGCCACCGAGGAGAACTCTACCATTTTGGTAGGAACTCTTAGGTGGTCGCGTTGCGCGCTGGTACACGTCGAAGCTTCAAACAAGAGGCACAGCCTATACATACCCTCATGCAAGACGGGCAAGTGCGTTTGGTATACTTGTGTGTGGGAGTTATAACTGGTGTGCAGGATTCCCCGTCATCAGTATCGTAACGAAGTTAGCAGTGTTAAATTGTCCATCACAAAATCCCAACTTGAAGTGCGTAAAAAAATTGTTTTTTTTTCGCAACAGAAATACATGGAGTCTGATAGAACTAGACCGAAGAAAGAAAAGAGTTTTTTTTTTTATCTTGGGCTGCTAGTATCTTATTCAAGGTAAAACAGTGTATGTTGGACTGAATTTTTTTTCAAAAAAAAAGCGTAATCATCCGCAAGCAGGATCTCCATCAAATGCTTCCTCCGTATTTTATTTTAAATACAAAAAATAAACAAGCCGTCTGCAAAAACTAACCTGTTTCTACACTAGACTACTAGAGATGAGGCAAGAAGATACCGTTCCGATGCAAGAAAATACTCCTATGTCCTTTGCTGACACGGCGGTGCAGAGCGGAGCTGGGCGCGCGACGTGACAATTCGCTTGAGCCGATGGCCCTCCTCCCTGGGGACTGACATATGGGCCCCGTACCTTAGTGCTGCGGCCTGCGGACGGCGGACCGGACCGCGTCAAATGACCCGTGAACCTGCGGGCGGGGCCAGGGCAGTCGTCGCCGACGTGTCAGCCGGCACGGTGCGTGGGCCCGCGCTCTATCGCTTGTCAGGCCGCTCAGAGGTCGAAACGTGTCCCACAGGAGGTGGGTGACCCCACCTGCACGACGGCGTACCACGGGCGCACGCAGTCGCACCACTGGTGGACTTGGCGCTGTGTGCGCACAGTGTACGTACTGCTGTACTGCACCCCGGCCCATAATGCCGTGGGCCCGCCGCGGCCTCCCTCATCCGCGCGTGGTTTTGGTTGCTACTGTACGCACGTGACGCACCACGCACGGACTCGAGCCGAGCCATTCCCCCAGCCGCGATGTCACGGCCTTGCTGCTGCGCTTGCCGCCATGGATGATGGGCCCCCATCGCATGGCGGCCCGAGGCAAAGATCCACCAGGTATCCAACGCCTCTTTGGATAGCGGTAATGGGCACGTTACTATTCCGTGCGACGCAAGTGCCAAATGGGCAAATGGCTGTCTCTTTTTTTCCTATTGTCGGCAGCTTCTTGGACGTGTCGTTCAGGCTTGTGCGTTTTGGATGTTGCTGTTGTGTGTGTTGTCTTTTGCGAAAACAAAATCTACTAAAACTTCACAAATTTAAGTTGCTGCATATACAGTAGTCGTTTCGAGAAATAAACTGTTGTAGAAACTGGCTGCGAAACCAAGATTTGGAATAATCGTTTCCATGAATCACGCTGTGCTCGATAATGATGTTCTAACATTAAAAAAAGCCTGTTTAGTAACAGCTAAAATTAGCAGGTGAGGATCAAAGAGGCCTGTTAATAGATTTATTAACTCTTAGCAAATGGAGGTGGAAGAGAGGTGCTAATGGTTCATGTGGATCTTCGACGACCAACTATTGAACCATCAATTAACAGGTTTTAATCCAAATAACCCCTGATAAGCTAGCTAAGAGTAGTCAGCAACTTTTTAACTTAGGGTCTGTTTGGTTTACCACTCCTAAAATTTAGTAGTCACTAAAATACCAAACATCCCACTAAAGTTTAGGGGTCACTAAAGTTTAGTGGCTTTTAGTCATCCAAGGATAGCTAAAATTGACTAAAATGTACATGGGATAGCTACTTTAGTCACTATAACCAAACAAAGGTCACTAAACTTTAGAGGTATCATTTAATTTTAAGGGTCACTAAATTTTAGGAGGTGAAACCAAACATACCCTTATTGTTAGTACCGGTGGATTAAAAACGAGCCTTCCTCTGTAAACGTCCACATGGAGTAGTGTGTATACTACGCCAAAGATGAGACGGGCGGTAGAATTAATCAAGAGAATATAAATAATGGTAAGCTTTCCTAAGACGAGATGGGTATGCATACGCTGATATGCAGATATGCTTCATGTGTGTACCGGCCGGACCGGTCAGTATTTTTGCAGACAATGAATATTATTTTTCTCTCGTAACAAATCAGCCAACAATATTTTTCGCTCTTGTCAGCCAAGTGAACAGGACAATGGAGCCCAGCGAACAGGGCAATGGAGCGGGGGGCATCATGCATGGAGAGAGCACCGACCGTGAACAGTTGTGGCATGCATGGGCGTCCAGGCAGCCCAGCAGTGTGAAAAAAGACGATCCATCCATGTCTTGTAGCTGTGCTAACAATGGCATTCGGTCCTCCGAGGTAGCTGGTGCCATTCTCACATTCTGCTTGACTGGCTCCACAGCTGTTTACAGGCTGCTGCTGGCTTTGTTTCTCTCGGTCAAGCTACGCTCGGCAGGTGGCTGAATAGGCCACTGCATTCGCCGCAACCCAGGCGTTGTTTATCCCCTCTCATCACTAACCGCATGCTTTAGTTCACTGATGACGGGTGACGACGACGCGACCCAAAGCAGCTAGGAACAAACTGAGCAAGGCTGTCTCCATCGGGAGACCGAACCCAAATCTAAAATAGCTCTATAACATAATACTTATAGCCTTCAACAGAGTATCTATATGAAAGACCCATGCCAGGAGAGGCATAATTCAAATCTGAGTATCCTCTCTCTTATAGATCTATTTACAGAAAATGTTATCTTTTACGTCTGGTTGTTGAAGAAGACAAAAAATAGATATTAAACCCTTTACCTGTAGCGTTATTAAGGACGAATGAGTCTTGTATTTTTTGACAAATGGGTTTATATTTTGGGCGAGGATCGTTGGGGACGGTGCAAGAACTCATGAGCTACAGAACGATCCGGTCGACGAACTGTTCCTCGAGGGCCCGAGGCCCGAGCACGCGCGGTCAGCAGTCTGTGGGCAGGCAACAGTGTAATGTGAAGCCCAGTCGGCCGGCATGGCATGGGCGTGCCGCGCGACCATGCATGCGAACAGCGCCCTCGACAGGTCGCCGAGACAACAGGAAGGGACCGACGTGCACGGCAGCACGAGCGCGATTCCTCCACTCCACGCCGGAAGCCCCGGAAGGCCGCGGTCAAAAGAGGCCCGTCCGTCCCGAGCCCGCCCCGCTAGCGCCTAGCGGCGCACAATCATGCACGCGAACTGTGCGATGATCTGACGGGACGACACGGCCGGCCGGGCCGATGCACGCGCGCGCACAGCAGATAGAGCCGCAGCCCGCAGCAGCAGAAGCGAGGAAAAGGCAAAAACCGGAAGCGCGCAGGGCAAAAGGGGACGGTCGCCGAAGCGAGACGAGGAAGGGGGAGGGGGGCACGGACACGGGCATACCTTGATGGGGGCGCCCGCTGTTCTCCACCCGCATCGCCATGTCAAGGTCACACATCGTCCTCGTCCACGCCGCGCGCGAAAGCTGGAAGCAGGAGGCCGGGCACGAGCCGGCAGCCGGATCGCGGCCACTTCTGTTCCCTCGTCTGTCTGCCGATCGAGGGGAAGAGCTGCTGGTGCCTGGGGCTGGGGGTGAATCACGAGCGAAGAGATGCCGGGCGCCGGGGTCTGATTGGTGCCTGGGCGAAGCTAGCGATGGCTGGCTGGCGCTGCTAGGGGGAGGAGGACTGGAGGAGGTCCGTGGTGGCTGGGGCGGGCTCGTCTGCACTACTGCATCCCTGGCCTCGTCGTAAGCAAAAGATATCGGTGATGTAAGCTTCAAGATATATGCCCAATTATTGCCGCTGGCGCCCGGAGAAAAATATCGCGCCGGTGCAGGTGGTATGCGGCTTCCATTTTTGCTAGTTGCGGCTACTGCTCCCTCCTTGGTAATGGTGTGGATGAGCAATCAGCCATCAGCCATCAGAGCTTAGCCATTAGCCATTACCTATTAGCTGATCGATGTGCGAGCTTTAGCTTCCGTTAGGTGGAGGGCCCGGGCCCCCATTCTCTCGAAAGCTTCCGTTAGGTGGAGGGCCCGGACCCCCATTCTCTCGAAATGGGGCTGCCACTATAGATCATATTCGCCATTAAAAATAACACATCATGGTTGGTCAAGATGAAACCTTTGCTAAATAAGGTGATCCAGTGATCCTGTGCGTCCAAATGACCCAACATATACATATTTGTTTAGCAAGATTTGCACTTTGTAGCGTAGTCCCAGCTAGCGAAACAAACAAGACCGCACTAGCAAAAGTTTATAGAATCTCCGTCTAGTCATCTGATCAGATCATTGGTTGGCCAAGTTGAGATCTAGTCAGTCATTTGAGTAATCCGACGCGCAGCAGTAGTTATCTGAAGTGATGTGTCGATCGTTCACCTAAAATAAAATTGTGCCGCACGAAGAGTTGCAGCTGCAGCTGATGACCTGTTGGAAAGGGACTGATGTGGTTTCATATGGTCTGGAAGCTCATCCGCTTTGTCGCCACGCCATCGATTGCTCGGTATTGCCTGGCATTCCAATGAAGAACATTGTATATATATGGATGGCCGCCTGGTAGTTTTTTTTATGAAAGACAGCTAACTTGGCACCTCCTTAAAAGACAAGGTTGTGTGCATCACCTCCTTAGCAGTTTCAGGAACATATATAGTTTTTATTTAAAAGTGTTTGTTGCCTTTTTTTTGTGAATCACAATATTTCCAGGCTTTTAGCTCATTTGTCCGAATAGGATATCCGAGGGAATATACCCCATTGTTGTGAAAACTTTGTTTTTTTAGTAAAAATGACAATATCCTGGGGAGTTTAGGTTTCATTGTCGCCACAATAAAAGTTTGATAAAATACGAAATAGTAGAAATGGACACACACACACACAAAAAAAAGATAGATACAAGGCCTCAAAAGCCCACGACGAGGAGCTGAACTTCCTAATGGGCTGCAGTCCAGGATCAGACACGTGTCTAACAAATGGGCTCATCTAACCATAACTACAGCCCAGTAGTTTTGCAGGCTCTGTGCCTCTGTACCTTGTGCATGTCCAAGACCATGTCTACAGCAGTGTGCTTCGCAGGTTGCAGTTTTTCTTTTTCAGAACACAAAACAATACGGAGTTGCCGACAAAGATTGAGCCGAAATATCTGTTCAACACGCTCTTAGCCTTGCTGAGTTTGCTCAGTTTGTTGCTTGCCACATGTTAATACTAGCGGTACCTTTAAAAAAAAACAGCGGGACGGGATTATTTGGAGAGCGGTGGAAGGATTTTTGGAATTATTGTATATTTGTTCATCTTTTCGATCCCTTCTCTCTAAACTCGCTCTGCTATTTAAGAGGAAGGCTAATAATATAGCCGACTGCTGGCTATAAGGTTTCTTTACAGCCTTCTCTTAGCTACTCATATAGTAGCCAGGTGTTCTCTATTAATATATAGCACATTTGTCTCTCTCACAGAGTTTCTTGGTTCTCGTGCCTAATTGTAATTTTGTAAGCTTATAGTCCGTCTCTCCTCTCTTCTCTCTTCTCTCCTCCATCTCAATATTTAGGCAGCATTTAGCCAGCTTACAGTCTGCTATTATACTTGCTCTAACAGCTACCACACCTCCTAAACAGCTAAGGCGCCTCAGTTACATTGGCGGCCTTGCCCTGTCCATGTATATACATCACACTATTAAGCCATTCTTCCACTGGGAACCCAACATTTGTTGGACCTCCTCTTCAGTCCTCGGCCCATCCCGTGCATCTAGACTTGCCTCCACATGTTCAGGACTGTTGACATCGCCTTTTCTTGAGATACAGCTTGATCCCAGCAAGCGTGTGCAAAAGAGAATTGTTGTTGCACAACCTTCAGATCTTCCTAAGTTGCTAGATTCTCAGACCATCCCGACCACTCGATCAACACTTGATGAAATGGAGACAAGATGTGATGTGCCCACATTTCTGTATAGGACATGTTTAGGAACGCGTAAGAGCCCAATGCCATTAGGAACAGAACCATCCAACTGTTGCTGGGATGTGCTCACTGCCCAAGCAAGGTGGCTTGGGCAGAATAATCGTCGTTCCATGATCGGATGCTACCTCTAACTCTGCCACGGTGCCCGCCGCGCCGTTGTTAGAATGTAAAAAAGAAAGAGAATAAAAGAAGAGTAGATAAATTAATTTGTTATTTTCTATATGTCGTTTAGCATAAACATATGTCATCTCGAAAGGATGACTGCTGTTGCATTGGACCGTGTAACCTGTGGCATTAGCTAACAAAATGCCTTGGGATGTTTTTGGCTTGTGGCAAGAAAAAATGCACCAATGCAGGAAGTTTTCATCAATCATATATTCATGTTGTGACCACAGAACCATACGGTTGCTGCACAGATCTGCCATATATTTAAACAACAGCGGCATTCTAAATTTGCCACATTTGGAGTTCTCTCTATTAATTTGGCTGTTCTAACCTTTAAGCCGTGGCATCCTATGGCTCCCAAGCAAAACAAGCGCTAAAGCTCTCGTAGCAGGTAGCTATGATCGATTTGGTTCGACACCGTTCGATCCCTTTTGCTTTACATATACACACTGTACTGCAAATGATCTCTCCATCTCAACCATTGCAGTATAGATAGAAACCTCTCTTGTCATATGTTCTTCCTCCGGTCCGAGGTAACCACACAGATCAGAAAAATTGAAGGTAGTGTTCACCCACCAGTCCGTGATTCTTCTCGCATCTGGATCTTTTACAGCTGCTAGCTTTTTCACTAGGAACGAACAGAGTGAATGCTAATAGTAATAGTAGCACTTCATGTGCGTGCAAGCGATATATATGCTGATGCTCACAAAATGTTTCGTGTGTGTAATTAGGATTCGGTAGACAGATAAGCATGTCACGATCTGGTGCGTGCGTCAAACAGCACTCAGGCCCATACAACTCAACCACCATGTCACGATCGGCCCCGTTTCATTACCAATTTTCGTTCGGTTGAGGCTATCTCCAACGACAACACTTAAAATAAGACATATTTGTCCTTTGGGTAGCGTTACAGGCAAAATGTTCAATATCTATTCGGCATCTTCTCCAACAACAAGACCAAAAAAAGAATCATTTCTACAAATGGGTTTTCGGGAGAGAGGATGCCCATATTTGGGTTATGCTTCTCAGGCAACCCAAAATAGATCTCCCATATAGGTACTCAGTTGGAGCCTCATTTTGGATCTCTTGCTACCCATTTTGGGTTTGGGTGCTCATATGGGTTCCTGGTTGGAGACCGTCTTTAAGGAAATCTATGCACCATCGTTCCTTCAAATATACTGCAGTACGTACATTTGGTGCGGTTTTGCCACAAATTATTCAACCCGATCGAGCCACTGCTGTGCTCGATCAACACAAATGCAGCATTGCGCGTGCACAATATATATAGCTAGTACACCAGGTACTGTGTGTCTGTGTTGGTGTGTGGTACAAATTATTCATATCTATACTTGTATGGTGGCCTGACCCATGCATGCTAGGTGCTGCCGCCGTTGAGCCACCACTAGCGTACCGATCAGTTACGGCCGGGGTACCCCGGATAGCCGCCGCCGGCGGCCACCGGTGTCCCGCCGCCGAATGCCAGCGGGAGCCGGTCCACGGTGGCCTTGTCGAGCATGAACGCCCTAGCGAGGATCACTATGCCAGAAATGCTAATTAGTGATGCGTCCAGAGGGTCATTAGTGACGCGGAAAAAACAGCGTCACTCACATCGCGTCTGTGATGTGAAGATATTAGTGACGCGTATTCATAAAAAGCGTCACTGATGTAATATAGAAGCGACGTGTATTCAGAAAACGCGTCACTGATGTGAGATAGAAGCGACGCGTACTGAGAAGACGCGTCACTGATGTGAAGATAGCAGCGACATGCATTGAGAAAACGGGTCACAGATGACCCTTTCATTAGTGACGCGTATAGCCAAAACGCGTCTCTGATAACAGTTTACATAAAAAAAATCTATATCCACGGTGTACATTTCCGAACCCCATGTTTCACAATATGGTACATTTCACACCAATACAAAGATAGTTCACACTTCACAGTACACAGTAAGTTCTCATGATCACAATACATAACAGTTTAGTTCACACTTCACAGTACACAGTTAGTTCTCATGATCACAATACATACTAGTGTTAAAATGTGACGTTTGCTTTATAGAATAAATGGCAATACATATACCTCCTAGCTACTTCCTTTCCTCTCAGCTCAATGTAGGCCAACTGCTCCCAGGCTACAACAAAACAACAGATAGTTAATTAAAGACAAATGTAAGAAATGTCATTCTGAGTACCATAGCCATCTGTAAGTTTCAGGTAGGATTATCATCAATACTCTCTTGAATACCCATGAAAAAAACATGTTCCATTACATATTCAGAGCTTACTATGCCAAGAAATTGCGCTTAACATCAACAAGTACCACTTTGCTTCTGCCATTATTTTGTTCTCCCATATGGCATCTACAGACATCATGTGATCTGCAAAAGAAATATCATAATTAGTTAGATGCACCAGGGCAGAACACATGGGAAAGACCTATGATGCCTACACATAACACATACTGTTCAGGCTACAGGATACCTACATGATAATCAATTTGTCATGTACAATTGAAAAGAAGTTGTTCTACTATATATCCACAAGTACAGTATGCTTGGAGCAATTCAGCTAGCAGTAGTTGCAAATAAATTCAACTTACCATTAAACAAATGCTGGAATAGATGTGCTAGAGGGCAACCAGTATTTGGATCTTGTCGGTGCAGAAAGTGACAAACACATAAATATTCGTAGTTTTGCCATACGTTGTGATCGGATGTGGCCTAGCACTCGATGACACAGGGTTTATACTGGTTCAGGCAAGTGCCCTACGTCCAGTTTGAGTCGATCGGTGACTTTATTCCTGAGCCCAGGTGCTCGAAGTTTGCTGTGGGGTTATAAACGAGAGGGAGTAAGATGGGGGGTGTAAGAGGTCCGGTCGGACTCTGGATCGAAGGGCCAAGAGAGACAGGAGCCCCAACGTGCGTTAAGTGTTCGAACGTCTGTTGTTCGTTGGAATCGTTGGGTGGTCGTTCGACTCGTTCGTGAATCGATTGAATCATAGGTTGCTCAAGTCATTCATGAATCGACCTGAACTGATCCGTCCTCATTGGGAGAGAGCGCATCTCCTTTTATAGATGAAGAGAACGACCTTACAAGTGAGAGAGGGAGAGTGTACGTATGCTACTAAGTCTTGTTGTCCACACCGTCGGATACAAGATGATTGTAGGCGCCCACAACACTGTTTATGTCAGACGCATGTGGGGGTTTTACCGTATTCACCATGTATGGAAAATGACGGCGCCCACAACACTGTTGATGCCCAGAGGCATGTGGGGGTTTTTACCGTGTTCGTCTGGTATGGGAATTGATGGCGCCCACAACACTGTAGGGTAAACATCGGCGCCCACAACACTGCTTGGGTTCTGACATGCCTGGAAGGTTGCAGGGCACCCTTCTGACATGCCCTATCGGTACTGTCCTGCAAGTGTATAGGGTATGGTCCTTGGTATTGCGGTTGACTTGAGTGCCCTGCCTTACTTGCTCTGCCCGTTTCCTGGGTCCTCACCGAACGGGCGTCCCCGGTCGGTTGGTCCTAGTCGGCTCCGACTGCGCCAGTCGGGGAAGAGCTGTAAGCAGAGGTCCGGTGCATCCTTGGTCTGAGACGCGGGTCGGAGTCGGAAGCGAGCGTCGTTCCTCCTCGGCCAGGCCTTCCGATCGGTGAGGCGGGCTGGAGTTAGAAGCGAGGCCTTCCGATCAGAGAGGCGGGCCAGAGTTAGAAGCGAGGCCTTCCGATTGGAGAGGCAGGCCGGAGTCAAAAGCGAGGCCTTCCAGTCAGAGAGGCAGGCCAGAGTCGGAAGTGAGGCCTTCCAGTTGGTGAGGCGGGCCGGAGTCAGAGGCGAGCACTGTTCCTCTCTGGCCAGGCCTTCTGGTTAGAGAGGCGGGCCAGAGTCAAAGATTGGATCGCCTTTGTGGCCTATCATTAGGTTTTTGGGCCAGCCTAGGAGTTGCGTGTCGTTCGCAACGTCGTCTGTCGGGCCGAGCTTTTGCTGGGAAGCATGTCCATGAGGTATCCCGGGTTTATGAACCCGACAGGAGCCCCGAGCCCCTAGGCGATTCGGGTAGAATCATCTAGGGGATTTTTGTCTTAACAGCGGGTGCGCGCAAGTGCAACCGCAGGTGTAGCCCCCGAGCCCTCGGGCGATTCGGGTAGAATCGTCTAGGGGTTTTTTTGTTTTGTCAGCGGGGGAATTTTTCGTTTCGACAGCGGGTGCGCTCGAGCGCACCCGCGGGTGTAGCCCCCGAGCCCCCGGGCAATTCGGGCAGAATCGCCTTGGGGGTTTTCTCAGTGGGCGTGTGTTGTGTGCACCTTGGTGGGTGTAGCCTCCTCTTTCCAGTTTCTAACCCATTGTTTCCAGGAGCGTGCTCCTAGGCGTTTGGTCGCGGCCGAGGGGCTGGGTGAGACGGAGTCATCAACTAGGGCATCGGGCGCATCGAGGGATCGGATGAGATGGACTCGTAGATACAGGCATCGGGCGTAGCCGAGGGACAGCCGAAGGATCAGGCAAGATGGACTCACGGACCACCGAGGGATCAGGCGAGTCGGAGTCGCGGATCTAGGCATCGGGCGTAGCTGAGGGATCGGGCGAGTTGGAGTCATGGATCCAGGCGTCGGGCGCGCTGAGGGATCGGGCGAGTTAGAGTCGCAGATCTAGGGGTCGGGCGCGCTGAGGGATCGGGCAAGTCGAAGTCATGGATCCAGGCGCTGGGCACAGCTGAGGTGTTGGGTGTCTTGAGCCCCTGAGCCCCGTTGGGCTCGGTAGGGGTCGGTTGAGTTTTGTGCGTTACCCCGTTCGCGGTTTCCGCAACCGGAGGGGCTAAGCTAACGTCGCTTGCCTCGGTGGCTCAAGTGACGCGCTCGATGAGCTCGCTAACGGGTATGTTCGAGTGGAATCCGGGTCCGTCATTGATGACAGGGTCGGCATAGCCCTCATGTGGCATTCCACTACTCCTTAACCCGCGCCCCGCCAGATGCCCGGGTCATTCTAGAGACCGACCCAGGTGGCCCGCTGACCTCCCCTCGATGGAGATTCTATGGGCATGGCTCGAGGTTAGGATCGAACGAGAAGTTTGAGATGACCCTGTCTTCTTTGGAGCAAACTGGGTGAGGGCCACTGGGGCTCATCTATGTTTTCTCCCCTAGCTCTGTTTGACGTGAGGCGGCCTCGAGCCCTTCGTAGGCCGGCCTTCGAACCCCGGTCGGTCTTTGCTCATGTTGAATGAGGCAACTACCGTTTCGTGACGCAACACGAAGTGTTGTGATGCATTAGCTGCATATGCAATACTTTGGATGTATGGGATGAATGAATGATTGTATGAATGAATGCGTGAATGCGTGTATGAGAATGGATGAATGAATGACCATGCATTAGAAAAAATAAAGTAAGAGGATTTGGTAGAGTTACCTTGACAACCCGAATGACATGCTTGAGGAGTTTTTATCAGAGATGTCTGAATGGGATCCGCGCTCGTCGTTCGTGATAGAGTCAGTGTGGCCCACATGGGGCATCCCTCTGCTCCTTGCCTATCTCTTGGCATTCACCTAAGCCATCCGATCGACTCAAGAAGCCCATTGGTCTCTCCTAGGCAGAGATCCCGTGGTTGGGCCCTTCCAAGTCTTGCCTGGGAAGGTGGAGGGCCGCCTATGTGTAGTTGCGCCTTGTTTCCCACGCCTGGCGTGCAGTAGTCGTGGGCCATACCCAGGCCACGTCCTGTCTAACCAAGCGTCATCTCATTGGGCAGGGTGCGTCCCATCGGTTAGGGCACATCCCATCGTATCCCATCCGCATTGAATGGGGAAAGGAGAGGGTTTCTCGCCCCAATCCTTAGCCTTTCCTCAACTATTGCACCTCCTTTTTAAATAGAGGAAGGGAGAGGGCTTTCATCGCATTCCTTCGCCTATTCCCCAACTGCCGCCTTTCCCCCTTCTTCCTTCTTGCCAAGAGCATTCGTGTGCCGCGGCAGTTCCTAGGAAAAAATGGGAGAGCGAGGGAGAGGAGAAACTCACAGATCCGTTCGTGAATCTAGAGCGCAATGTAGAGCTAGAGGTCATCTTGTGTGAGCGAGTCGGTGCTGGCCGCCTTCGTCAAGAAGGGGGTGCTACCGCCGAAGGAGGTGGGACACTAGAGGGCTCCTTGGGGGGAGGATTTCCCATGGCCACGGGCCGGCGAGGTCGTCTCCTTCCTCGCCTTCCATGTGCGCGGGCTAGGGTATCCCACGCACTGGTTCCTATGCGGGCTCCTTAATGAGTGGGGCCTGGATCTGCAGCACCTCAACCTGACTGGGGTGCTGCACGTCGCCGGCTTCATCACCGTCTATGAGGCCTTCCTTGGGATGGAGCCGAATGTGGATTTCTTCCGGTGGATTTTCTCTAGGTGAGCGTTGTCGGAGGGGAAGCTGCTCAAGATCGCGCTGGTGGGGGGCTTCACGCTGCAGAAGAAGCCGAGCGTGTCGAGCGCCTACCCCGTGTACACCCCCTGTGACTCCAATCTGGGGTGGCATGGGGAGTGGTTTTACATCAGGAACCCGGCGGAGGCGCCGTTCCCGCCGTTCACTGAAAGGAGGCCGAAGAGGCGGGATAGCTGGTCGTGGGGGCCCGCCAGTCGGCAAAACAAGCTGGAGGTCATCGGGGCGGAGCTCCAGAAGCTGGTGCGGCAGGGACTCAATGGGGTGCGGGTGTTCCACACTTTCTTCCACCGTTGGGTCGCCCGCTGGAGGAAAGGACATGGCTGATGTGGATGTACACCGGCCCGACGGACCCCGATCGTGTGTCGCCAGAGGAGTTGGCAAAGGACGAAGTCTAGAGCCGATTAGACCGGGTGCTGAAACTGAGGGCCCAAGAGACCCTCGAAGGAAAGCCCAGAGCTCTTCACGCCTCGAAGCTGTCCAACCTGGTACGTTCTCCTCTCCTTCCTTCGTGTCCCTTTTGATCCTGCTCTCCAATAATCTTGACTTTGAGTCATCCATTTTGTAGGGACTCAAACGCTACAAGTCCTGGCCGCATCTTTCGAAGGGGCCAGAGGGTGCAGCTCGGTAGGTGGACCTGAAGGAGGCGGCGGATGGCTAGAAGAAGAAGAGAGCTAAGAAGGCTCGGAGAAAACATGGAAAGGAGATGGAGATCGCTCGACGGGTGTTGGCCGACGAGAGTCAGAGCAACATCAAGGCGGAGCTTGAGTCAGAGGACCCCACGGAGGTGGGGGACGACACGAGCTCTTCCGAGGATGGTGGAGGCTGAGACACTGTCGCGACCTCAGCGGAGTGTCACGAGCCTATGGTCGCATCTGCCAGCGGTGGGTGGGACGCAGAGAGGCGTGGCGATGTTCCCGCGCCAAGGAAGCACACTGCCACCTCGGATGCCGTCGATGAGTGGGAGGCGAAGCGGATGCGGTCACCGCGCCCTTCGGAGGCGTCGCCGGCCTTGTCCCTACCTGCTCCGGGCGCGGTGGGGCAAGCCAGGTGGTGGGAGGAGCGGGCTTGTACCCACGTGTCTTTGGGGCCGGTGCCGGTGCACGACCCGCAGCGGGGGGATGCCCTGCTAGCTGCTTCGGTCGGCGCGCCTTGGGCCAGCGGTCGTGGTGATGCGCAGGCCGATCGGGAGCCGGCTAGGACGACTCCTCCCCCGGTCGAGGTGAGGGGGCATGACTCGTGACCTGCAAGTGGCCCTCATCTGGTGGGCCCGTCAACAGTGGGTCGGGGCTTCAGAGCCCTGCCGCTTGCGTCTCGGTATGCTTTTTCTTTTTCTTTTTTGATCTCATAGTTGAGCTTTCGGAGTGCGACTGACCTATACTTTTTGACAGCGGCCAGATGTTGATGGGACTGAGCATCGTCCCAACTCCTGTGCAGGTGGAGTGGACACCTAGCCTGCATCGTGCCGCGGTGAGTGGCGGGGAGAGCAGGCCGGTGGCAGCGCATCCTTCCCCTCCAGGGGTGGTGCCTTCCCAGCCGGTCGTAAGCACAGCGGCGGTGGCGAAGGTGATGGTGGCGATCCCGGTGGTGGTAGAGGCTGGGTCGGAGGTGACCCTCGTGATCCCTCCCACACCGGCTATGGCAGAACAGGGGAGAGAGACCGGGCTCCCTGCCTTGCTAGTCAGAGGTCCGCATGGCTCGCCCTCCCTGGTCGGAGCTGGGGGTGTCGGGGGGAGACGCGGCTAGGCCGGAGGCGGAACGTCCGCCGGTGGGCCGTGAAATTGAGGTAGTGGAGGTCCCCTCCAACGATGAAGCAGGTGATAGGGTGGAGCCACTGGCACCGTCGCAGGAGCTCGCAGTGGTCCGGTCATTGGCTAGGCCTTGTAGTGGGCTAGGGGCGACCACCGACCTAGTGTGGCTCTGCCCCGAGGACCAAAGGAAGGTTCGGTTCATCCTTTAGGATGAGCAGGAGGTGCAGCTCTAGGACGTGCTTGGGGGAGAGGACTCGCCTTGGAGTTTGATCTCACCCAAACCAGGGTGAAGTTGGAGGAGGCCCTAGAGCGGGTCAAGGTTGTCTAGCAGGCAGTCACAGTTGACCTGCCCTAGGTTGCAGAGGTGAGTTTTCTATGTTCGTCCTTGACTTCTTGGTCTTCTATCGGTTGCCTCAGCATGCTTGCTTCTCGTTCTACAGGGTCTGGAGGAGATGTCGAGCCGCAAGTCTCATTTCCTCTAGGAGAAGCACGCTCGAGAGGCCACAATGTCGCGGTGGGTCACTGAGCACGAGCGCCAGCTGAAGTCCACCCACCATGAGTCCTAGGACCTAGTGGCGGAGGCGACCAAGGCATGGGCGGTGGAACTACTCGTGGCAGAGCGGGCGACCGAGGCGCGGGCGGCGGAACTGCTCTTGGCGGAGCGGGTGACCGCCACCAAGGGAGGGCTTGACGTGGCGAAGGTCCGCCAAGCGAAGACCAAGGCGGTGCTGCAGAAGTCCCTGGCGGAGACTGAGGCGGCGCTCCAAAGTTCCCTAGTGGCCCTGGAGTCGGAGCGGAAGGCCTTGCCGGAGGTCAACCAGGAAGTGCTCGTGCTCCGAGGCTAGGTGCTTGGGACGGAGGAGTTGAACGCTCGGTTGCGTGAGCAGGTGTGGCAGAACCTCCTAAATTATAGGACCCACATACATTTGTCACTGTCCAAAGACCTTTGACAACAATGCATATGTTCCTGGTAACTTAAGAAGTCTGTCGGGTGTCCTCGGGGAACCCCGAATCATCCACGATTTCCGAGCAGGATCACGTTACAGAGTCATTGTAGTATTACAACAGTTTATTCAAATAGACACATCAGAGTAAAAGTAGCGGAAGACTTACAATAACATAGTTTACAAACCATTTGTTTCAAACCGTACAACTAAGTTCGATATTAATACAAACCAAAGTAGTGGAGCGACATTATAATATAATACAAAACATACAATGAGGGTGCTTACGCCTAAGGGCCACACAATTACTTCTCAACGTTATCACAAGGTACAACTATCATGCAAAAGACGATCCAAAACAGATCGCTCATGAGGCTCACCGCAACAAGGGTCAACGAACCACGAGTACAAAAGTACTCAACAAGACTTAACCGAAATAAGAACCGATAACTCGGGAATGCGGTGCTCGTGGATTCAAGGTATGGTTTTAGCAATAATCAAAGTTATTTTTTATGTAAAAGCTCTTTGACAAAATTCTTTGTTTCAACAGTTTAAACTTCATAAAATCATATACAAAGATGACACGATCCGTAATGAGATCATGAAACTTCATATCCAACACCTTCATCAACCATTCTCAAGTTCCAGTTATTAATTACTACGATGATGAGCAAGTGAGTTGAGTCTCCATAACCGAGGAGCAACGATGATTGAACCGATTATAAACCCGGTGGGATTCCAGACCACACGACATATGCGGGTCCACGACCTACATATACCAACCTATTCTCGGATCCTCTAAAACAAGAACGGGTCCACGCCACCCGAGAATACAAGACTCCACCAATCTAGCCCATTGCCACGTGGGTACACGCTATTCCGCCATCTCTCCACTCCCAAAGGCGCGAGTAGCCATTCTCGTAATAGAATTGCCAAGTTCAAAGCCACGGAGTATGTGGTTAGTACTACAAATTCTCACCTCATGCAATTCAACAACGGACGTGCCTTAATCGACACAAAGGAAAGATCCGCCGCTCACAAGACCTCCATGTCTTGTGGCTCACACACCGAGTCCACTTTGGTCTAGATTTATTACTCCACATTCCCATATCACATGCTAACATAATTAACCAATGTTCCATTTAAAACTTGCGGTGGCGGAGGTAGTCACCGACTTCATCGTTCTACGCATAGCTAAGCAAAACTAGGCATATACGAGTTCAAAACTGGTAATATGGTAAATATGGAATAACAAGGGTGGTAATGCACCAATTAGACTCTTACTTAACTCTTAATCACTTAATGCAGTAACGGAAAGCAAAAGCGAAATTAATTTGTAAAACACAAGGTAGGGTTGTATGCATCCGGGGCTTGCCTTCGTTGATGGAAAAGTCCGGCTCCTGCGACGTTTCACAAGTCTTCGATCCGACCTCAACAGACAGATCAACCTCCTCCGCAACTTGATTAACTACCACGTGTTCACCTTCGTTTACTACACGTAGTAACATTGCCATGTTTAACATGATGCGGAATATGAAACATGATGCTCGATGATGGATGCAAAAATTAATAAATTGGATACAATTTTCCTTCGCAGTACAGTTACAAACCAAACTAACCAAACCATATTCGTAACTGATGTGACCACGCCAGCACCGATCACTTTGGTGAACTCTCCGACCACTATGGTGAACTATCCGACCACTACGGTGAACTATCCGACCACTACGGTGAACTATCCGACCACTACGGTGAACTATGCGGAGCAAAGATCGTCGGTGAGGGAGAACCGCGGCATCGCAGTGATCAAAATGAGTAAACAACAACTGACTAAGTACTACAGCATCGAAATGAAACCATAAGTACACTGATTACAGACAACGGCTCACCGAAGGGCTCTGGCCACGATGACACGCCCGCAGCGGTGAAGTTGCCGACCGCGAGGAAGAAAGACGTGGACAGCGAGTTCTCGGCAATTTCAAAGCGACCAATGTTAGGCCATTTGGATTCGCAAGGAAAAGACGGAACTAGGACGGCCTTTACCGAGATGGCAACAAATGGCTGGGGAGACGATCGCGAGCTTGTTGGAGCGATGACAACGGCGGTGGTGACAACAAAGGAAGAAGAAAAAGCAGCGATGACGACGTCTTGGTACTTATAGCGGCGCGAAGCTCAAGGAAGCCACGACGGAGCCGTTTCCATGCCAATAGCGACATCAAGGATGGCTACGACGTACTGGAACGCCAAGAAGGTCCGACGGCAATGTAGCTTAGGCGGTGAACAACATTCACGAAATTACAAAATTGCCATACGCCAAAATTCACAAATTACTCTCAAATTTTCATAACAACTCAAAAATCTCCAAAAACAAAAGTTGTTCAAAATCGAAAGTTCTACAACTTTGCTTCTATAACCATCTCCTAATTCGGTCTAGATTTTGAAATGAACTTTTGAATTTGAATAGGGAAATTTGACGAATTACGCCTTTTTGAATTACTCAAAATTTTTCTAAACAACTTGAAAAACTCCAAAAACAAACTTTGCATAACTTGCCAAGCTCTACACTTTTGCTTTTGGGATCAACCCAAAATCATGCTTATATTTTGAAATGGATTTTCAGGGTAGGATTTAAATGCTGAAAAGCGGGGTTTTCTCGAAAAATTCAAAATCCAAACAAACTTTGAACTAGAGTCAACCAATACAATTCAACACATACCACATGAATATAAACTTGTTTTAGTGTATGAATCTCAAAGTTTTCACCAAATGCCAAATGCTTTGCAATGCATATGATGACATGTCAGGTTTTAGTATTTTAAACACCCGAGGTGTTACAGCAGGTGACTCGGCAGGAGAAAGGACTCTCCATCCTTGAGAACACCCGCCTCAGTATGTACCAATTTGGTTTTTGGTTGAAGTCTTGGTTTCTTCCTTTAGCTTGCATCTGAGCTTGTCATCCCTCTTGCTAGGCAGAAAGGTTGGGTCGCTGGAGCAAGACCTGGAGACGCCCAAGGCGATGATTGGCCAGAATGCGGAGGCGCTGGCCAAGTCCCTTGAAGAGCGACGTGCTCTCAAGGGGGAACTTGACCAGATGCGCAATGTCATCTAGGTCATCGTCTCAGAGGTCTTTGGGTCGGCGCCAAGTACCAGCGTGCCCGCCATTCGGCTGGCGGGGGTTCTGGATGAGGTTCGGGCGCTCATCACCGATAGGATGTTCTACGGGACATCGAGGGTGCTGACTTTGGTGGTAACACACCACCCGGATCTGGACTTCATCGCGATCTACAACGGGTATGTCGATGGCTAGAGCCTAGAGGCCATCCATGTGCTCGGGGAAAGCTTGTTGCCACAAGCACAATTGGTGGCCGAGCAAGTCTCCACGTAGTGGGTGATGGATGCCCGCTGTGCGAACACGGCCAAAGGCGCACACCAGGAGGACGTTGCCCAGCCTGCGGATGGAGTGGAGCCTAGGTCGGAAGCGAACGTTGCCCCACCTCCAACCGAGCCAAGTGTCGTCCAGCCGGAGAGCGAATAGCCCCTACCTTCGCCAGTTGCGCCATCAGCCGATGCCGCCAGGCAGCCATAGTAGGAATCAGAGTAAAAGTAGTTTAGCAGATGTAAAAGTTAAGTTCGTGGGGGAGCCCCCGTGTGAACAGTTCGTATTCATGAATACATCCGTTTTGTTTTGTGATGAATCACTTTGTTCGGGGAAGCTTGTCCCATCCGTTCCTTATTTCTACCCTAGCATAACTTTGTTTTTCATTCTTTCTTTTTTGTACCTGCCCGTTCGTCCCATAGGCTGCAACCTTAAGAACCCAGGCATGGCCCGCGAGGCTCAGCTGCTCGTAACCGTAGGTAGTGGCGGGGCGTGATCGGTCGGAATGTTAAAAGCAAAGTTACGTAAGGTAATTAAAGGAACGGACTACCCTTTCGTTCGGGTAGAAAAGTATTTACCATAAGATTGTAAAAAAAAGAGAGGTGGTATCGCACCCCCATGGAGCCCCCGAGCGACCCGGTCCGAGAGTGTTCGGGCCGGTGCGCTTGTAGGAGCAAACGTTAAGTGAAAGAAAGCGTTAAGACCGAATTTTTAGGGGAAGAAACGACGTAACTGTTCGATGTTCCAAGTGTTGGTGAGAACGTTGCCGTTGTCGTCCTTCAGTCGGTAGGCGCCTAGTCGGATCACTTCGGTCACCGTATAGGGTCCTTCCCATGGCGGAGAGAGTTTGTGCTTCTCCTTGGTCGATTAAGTCCTTCGAAGCACAAGGTCTCCGACCTCGAGGATTCTCCCTCTGATTTTCCTCTCATGGTACCTACGGAGAGTCTGCTGGTAGCGAGCGGAGCGGATGACGATCGTCTCGCGGGCCTCTTCGAGTACGTCGACCACGTCTTGTTGAGCCTCCATGGCTCGGTCATGGTCGAAGGCCTTCACTCTTGGGGCACCATGGTCGAGGTTGGAGGGCAGCACTGCTTCAGCCCCATAGGCTAGGAAGAAGGGTGTGAACCCTATGGATCGGTTTGGGGTCATTCTCAGGCTCCAGAGGATCACTGGGATCTCTGCAACCCATCGCCCAGCATACTTATTAAGTCGGTCGAAGATGCATAGCTTGAGTCCTTGGAGGACCATGCCATTGGCCCACTCGACCTGACCGTTAGTACGTGGATGTCCGACAGAGGCCTAGTCGATCTTGATGCCGTATCCATCACTGAAGTCTAGGAACTTCTTCTCGATGAAGTTAGTTCCGTGGTCAGGGATGATATAGTTAGGAACGCTGAAACCGGTAGATGATGTCAAGGAAGAACTTGACTGCCTCCTCCGAGCAGATGTTGGTGATGGGCTTCGCCTCTATCCACTTGGTGAATTTCTCGACCGCTACAAGTAGGTGAGTGAAGCAGCCCGGGCCCTTTTTGAGGGGTACTACCATGTCAAGGCCCCAGACCACGAATGGCCAGGTGATGGGGATGGTTTGGAGCTCCTGTGCTAGCAAATGAGTTTGCTGAGCGTAGAACTAGCATCCTTCACACCTGCGGATGACCTCATCTGCATCTTGTAGTATGGTGGGCCAGTAAAAACCTTGGCGAAAGGCTTTTCTGACCAGTGACCTCAGGGTCGCATGATGTCCATAGATTCTAGCATGGACCTTGAGGAGGAGCTGCTTGCCTTGGTTGGTAGGGACACACATCATGAGTACTCCCGACGGACTCCGTTTGTAGAGTTCATTTTCGATCGCGATGAATGTCTTGGCGCGTCGAGTGATCCATCATGCTTTAGTCCTTTTGGGTGGGAGAACCTCCTCAATGAGGTCAGCAAGTAGCGGCGCTCGCCAGTCGGCTTGATTGAGTGCCAGCATGGCGATGTCGGTGGGCGACATCATCACAGAGGCACTGGGGTCGGAGCCCCCAAGGGCCAGGTTGGCATCAGGGTGTGTCTGGATTGGTCCTTCCATGATGCGGGCAGATAGTTCATGAAGGTCATTGATGAAGACCCCATCCAGAGACAGAACCCGCCTGGCAACCAATTTTGTGAGAAAATCGGCGGCATCGTTGTCCTTTCAGAGGACGTGGTGTAGCTCGATCCCCTATAATTTGTCCTTGAGCTTGCGCACCTCCTAGCAGTATGCTACCATGAGGGGGCTTTTGTAGGAGGACTCCTTCATGACCTGGTCGATGACCAGCTCCGAGTCACCGCGAACGTAGAGTCGTGTAGCGCCGAGCTCGATAGCGATGTGCAGTCCATTGATGAGGGCCTTGTATTCCACGGCGTTGTTTGAGGCCAAAAAGTGGAGGCGGATTGCATAGCGGAGCCTACTCCCGTTTGGGGAGATCAGAACCACTCCAGCCCCCGAGTCGGGCGCCATTATGGACCCATCGAAGTACATCATCCAGTACTCGTGGGTGATGTCCAGAGTCGGTAGCTGGACCTCCGTCCAATCGGCAATAAAGTCTGCAAGAGCCTGAGACTTAATTGTGGTATGGGGAACATACCTGATGTCGTGGTCCATGAGTTTGAGTGCCCACTTGGAGATCTATCCCATGGTGTTGCGGTTGCGGACGATGTCTCCGAGCGGGTATGAAGTGACTACCACGACTTCGTGGTCGGTGAAGTAGTGCAGGAGCTTTTGGGTCACCATCAGCATGACATATATGAGTTTCTGCACCTAGGGGTACCGAACCTTAGGGTCGGTGAGTACCTCCCCGACGAAGTATATCTAGGCCTTAACGTGGTGTCTCGGCTCCTCCCTTTCAATGACTAGGGCGGCGCTCACCACGTGGTTGCTTGCCGCGACATAGAGGAGGAGGGGTTCTCCCCGTTCGGGAGCGACGAGGATTGGGGCCGACGTCAGCAATGTTTTGAGGCTCTCCAAAGCCCGCTGTGCTTCCTCAGTCTAGACGAATGTGTCTATCTTCTTGAGTAGCTTTTAGAGAGGCATCCCTCACTCGCCGAGCCGGGAGATGAACCAGCTCAGGGCGACCAGACAGCCGGTGAGCCTTTGTACGCCATTGATGTTGCGTATAGGGCCCATGTTGGACATGGCTGTGATTTTTTGGGGTTGGCCTCGATGCCGCGTTCGGACATGATGTATCCAAGCAGCTTCTCCTTTGGAACCCCGAAAACACATTTTTTGGGATTCAATTTGATGTTGAACCTTCGAAGGTTCACGAATGTCGCGGCCAAGTTCACGATCAGGTCACAAGCTTGAGCTGTTTTTACCACTATGTCATCAACATAGACGACGATTATTGGTTTCGGCCGCCCAGCTTGATTGAGCGGGTCAATTTGATCGGCGAAGCATTGCTGCATGCACCTTTGGTAGGTGGCACCAGCGTTCTTCAGACCGAAAGGCATGGTTACGTAATAGTACGAACTATACAGGGTGATGAACGAGGTTGCGAGCTGATCAGACTCTTTCATCGTGATCTGGTGATAGCCTGAGTAGGCATCCAGAAAGGAGAGAACATCGCATCCCAAGGTGGAGTCGACTATCTGGTCTATGCGCGACAAAGGAAAGTGATCCTTTGGACACGCTTTGTTGAGTCCAGTATAATTAACGCACATTCACCATTTCTCGGTCTTCTTTTTGACAAGAACAGGATTGGCAATCCAATCAGAGTGGAATACCTCTCTGATGAATCTGGCTACCAAGAGTTTGGCGACCTCCTCGCCTATGGACCTACGCCTCTCATCGTCAAAGCGACACAGGCATTGCTTGGCAGGCTTCGAGCTCGCGACGAGGCATAGTGCATGCTCGGCGACCTCCCGTGGTATGCCTGGCATGTAAGAAGGTTTCCATGCGAAGACATCATGGTTGGCGCATAGAAAGTCGATGAGCTCGCATTCCTATTTGGCTGGGAGTTGGGTCCCAATCTGCACCGTCTTGGTTGGGTCAGTAGGGTCGATTCCCACCTCCTTAGTTTCCTCGAGTGGGCGGAAGGCAGTCGAGGAGGTTGGCTTGTTGCAGTCTAGGACTACAGGGGTCGACAACTCCCCGAGCCGCGGGAGCTCGGACGAGTTGATGACGGCAGTGGCGAGCTTGAAATGCTCGCGGTCGCACATGAAGGCGTGCGAGAAGGTGCTACCCACAGTGATGACGCCGTTCGGTCCCAGCATCTTTAGCTTCAGGTAGGTGTAGTTGGGGACTGCCATGAACTTGGCGTAGCATGGCCGCCCCAAGATGGCATGGTAAGACCCTGGGAAGTCCACCACCTCGAAGGTTAGGACCTCCGAGCGGAAGTTGGCTCAGTCGCCAAACGTGACGGGCAGGTCGATCTGCCCGAGCGGTGATGCCTGCGCTCCTGAGATCACGCCGTGGAAGGGAGAGCTCGCTGGGTGGAGCTTGGACTGGGGGATGCACATGGTGTTGAGGGTGTCGACGTAGAGGATGTTGAGGCCGCTGCCTCTGTCCATCAGCACCTTGGTGAGGCGCTTCTTGCGGACGATGGGGTCGACGATGAGCGGGTAGCACCCTAGTCTGGCGACATGGGAGGGATGGTCCCTCTGGTCAAAGGTGATTGGAGATTCCGACCAGTGAAGGAAGGAGGGGACGTCCGTCTCGGTGACGCACGCCTCTTGGTAGCGCACTTTGTGCTGGCGCTTGGAGTAGATAGCATCGGATCCCATGAAGATCATGATGCATTCCTCAGGGTCAAGAAAGCTGTCTCCATCCTTGCTCGTGTGCCTCCTTTCTTGGCCACCGCCTCCTTGCCCTTTCCTTCTTTCGTCCCGTCGGCCTGTCGTAGGAAGCGCTTGAGGAGCTCATAGTCCTTGTAGAGGTGCTTGACGGGGTAAGCATGGTTGGAGCATGGACTATCCATGACTTTGTCAAAGTGGTTAGGCTGGCCCTGCTAGGGTTGCTTGCCCGCGCAATCAGCCGCGGTGACCAATGCAGATTTGGCCGATCGGCGCCGACCCTTCTTGTCTTTTTGCCCCTCTATGTGGAGGGGCCCTCGTCTTGATCCTCGCGCTTGGCCTTGGCCTTGCCCTTGTCCCGGCCTTCGTTGAAGACCACTCCGACCGCCTCCTCACGGTAGGCGTGGTTCGTGGTGACGTCGAGCAGGTCGCGGGTGGTTTGGGGCTTCAGGCAACCAAGCTTGTGAATCAAAGACTCACAGGTTGTTCCGGAGAGGAACGCGCTGATGATGTCTGTATTGACGACATCAGGTAGGGAGTTGCACCGCTTTGAGAACCTACGGATGTAGTCCCGTAGGGACTTGTTGGGCTCCTGCTGGCAGCTCTTGAGGTCCTAGGTGTTTCCAGGGTGGACATACGTCCCCTGGAAGTTCCCGACGAAGACCCTCTTGAGGTCCGCCCAGTCACGGATGCTGTCGTGAGGGAGGAATTCGAGCCACGCTCAAACATGTTCCCCCACATAGATGGGGAGGTACTGGATGAAGTGGTCATCATCCACTCCTTCTGCTCGGCAGGCGAATCAGAAGTCTTCGAGCCATATACCGAGATTCGTCTCCCCAGTATACTTGGCGATGTTGGTAGGCGGGCGGAAGCATTGGGGAAACGATGCTCTCTGGATGTGCCGGCCAAAGGCCCATGGTCCCGGGCCATCTGGGCTGGGACTCCGGTCGTTGGGTAGGTGACCATGCCTGGGGTGCGTCTCACTAGTCCCCTTGATGGTTCGGCCAGAGCCTGTGCTACCTGCTCTCACCGCCGCCCGGTGGACGTCATCATCATACCAGGCCTGATGCCGGTTGTTGATGACGCTGCAAGCGTCTCGGTTCGGCCCGAGGCATTCGCGCATAGGTAGTCGGTGTGGAGAAGGCGCTGGGTCAGGTCGTGGCGCAACTGCGGCCTCCTGTTCCATGCCCGGCGGCTGTGGTGGCGAGCGGATAGAGCGATGCGTCTGGTGCGTCCCCGCCCCCTGGTGGGGAGAGAGGCCGCGAGTCAGTGTCGCGACGCGGAGCTCTCTGCCTGTTGAACGGCGGCAGTCTCCACCAGTGCCTAGAGGTTCCGGTGGACCGCCTACTCTTGTGGGTCAATAGGCTCAGGAAGGCCGCGCAGAAGCATCGCCGTCGTGGCGATGTTCTGACCGGCCTGAGCGAACTGTGGGGGATCATTCCCCCCATTGATGATGTTGCGCAGAACCTGGCGGGCGCGACCCCGGGCGCCGCTCGCTGGGTTACGCGCATGGGGCGCATCGTGGTGTGCCGAGCGCACCAGCGTAGGTGGCGGCTGGTTCTGCCGTCTTTGTCGTAGCTCCTCACCGTGCTCCTAGGCACATGCGGGGGCATCCGCGCGAGGGGCCGAAGTGGTGTGGGTCTGAAGAGACTCCACCACCATCAGCGGCTGTTCCGGAGCGTTCGCCATAGTGCACTCACGGGACAGAGGGTGGCCAGTTGCCACGACGTCGCCGATGCTGGAGCCGTCGCTCTCAACATCGTCATCCATGAGGTCGTGAAAAGAGGCGGGAGCATAGTCCGCCATCCCTACGAATTCGGATGTGAGAGGGGGCGGTGCCAGCATCTTTCAGAGCCCCCATGCGTACGCGTCCATGGGGGACGCGAGGCCATAGGGGAACCGGTCGCACGACGGTCGCGACAGGGACAACGGGGTCCCTCCGGAGAATCGACGGAAAATAGTAAATAACGAGTAAATAACATTATATACATCACTCACAGTGGGGTTTGAGCCTAGCGTAGGCTCGGAGCAAAGCGCAGGCGCCTCATCGTGGAGGTTGCCGAGCGGTCCAGAACTGTCGGAGTGCGCTCCTCCTCCGATGGGCGCTGGGACAAGTGCCTTCCCGCGGAGGTGAAGCACGCCGAGCCGGTTGGCGACGAAGTCCAGGCTTTCGAAGAGGAAGGCCTAAGACGGGATTGAAGATAGGCGGAACCCACATCCCAACAGGTGGGAGCGTGGGAAACTCCAACGAGCCAAAGCGAGTCGTATCACTTCAGCCCGCCATGGCGAAGGTGGCGGAAAGGTGGGCCATCCGATGACCAAAAGCGTGAACGTACGGCGTCGTCCCCACGAACGACGCGAACTGTCGGTGTAGAAAGTGACCAACACGTAAATATTTTTAGTTTTGCTGTACGTTGTGATCGGATGTGGTCTAGCACTCTATGACACAGGGTTTATACTGGTTCAGGCAACATGCCCTACGTCCAGTTTGAGTTGGTCGGTGACTTTATTCCTGAGCCCAGGTGCTCGAAGTTTGCTGTGGGGTTATAAACGAGAGGAAGTAAGACGGGGGGTGCAGGAGGTCTGGTTGGACTCTGGACCAAAGGGCCAAGAGAGACGGGAGCTCCTACGTGCGCTAAGTGTTCGAACATCTATTGTTCGTTGGAATCGTTGGGTGGTCGTTCGACTCGTTTGTGAATCGATTGAATCGTAGGTTGCTCAAGTCGTTCGTGAATTGACCTAGACTGATCCGTCCTCATTGGAAGAGAGCGCATCCCCTTTTATAGATGAAGGGGAAGGCCTTACAAGTGAGAGAGGGAGAGTGTACGTATGCTACTAAGTCTTGTTGCCCACGTCATCGGGTACAAGATGATTGTAGGCGCCCACAACACTGTTTATGTCAGACGCATGTGGGGGTTTTACCGTATTCACCATGTATGGCAAATGACGGCGCCCACAACACTGTTGATGCCCAGAGGCATGTGGGGGGTTTTACCGTGTTCGCCTGGTATGGGAATTGATGGCGCCCACAACACTGTAGGGCAAACGTCGGCGCCCGCAACACTGCTTGGGTTCTGACATGCCTGAAAGGTTGTAGGGCACCCTTCTGACATATCCTGTCAGTGCTGTCCTGCAGGTGTACAGGGTACGGTCCTTGGTATTGCGGTTGACTTGAGCACCCTGCCTTACTTGCTCTGCCCGTTTCCTGGGTCCTCACCGAGCGGGCGTCCCCGGTCGATTGGTCCTAGTCGGCTCCGACTGCGCTAGTCGGAGAAGAGCTGTAAGCAGAGGGCCGGCGCATCCTCGGTCGGAGACGCGGGTCAGAGTCAGAAGCGAGCGTCGTTCCTCCTCGGCTAGGCCTTTCGGTCGGTGAGGCGGGCTGGAGTCGGAAACGAGGCCTTTCGATCGGAGAGGCGGGCCAGAGTCAGAAGCGAGGCCTTCCGGTTGGAGAGGCGGGCCGGAGTCGGAGGCGAGCGCTGTTCCTCTCTGGCCAAGCCTTCCAGTCGTAGAGGCGGGCCGGAGTCGGAGATTGGATCGCCTTTGTGGCTTGTCGTTAGGTTTTTGGGCCGGCCCAGGAGTTGCGCGTCGTTCGCAATATTGTCTGTCGGGCTGAACTTTTGCTGGGAAGCATGTCCATAAGGGACCCTAGGTTTATGAACCCGACAGATCTTCTTTCTTGTATGATTAGGATAAAATTTCAACGTCACTACTACGTCCGATGTCATCTAGACAAAAAAAAAACATCAAAACATTAACTAGAAAGAAATTAGCAGAAAACGTAAATTATACATATGTTATACATTGAGTAAATTTAAAATAAATGGTCACCAATTACTTGAATGGGCAAGAGTTTACTCACAGAAAACCTAGAGAAGCAAGGTTATTGCTTTACTGCCACTGAAAAAGAACTACTCTATGAGTTTGTGGTTTAGTAATAATTGATCCAAGGATCACAGGTTCTCTATTTAAGTTTGATTCCCTGGGACTACCAAACTATAAGCTTCTATACTGATAATCACACATCTGGCCTTTTTCATTGTAAATTTTACTGAAAAAACAAGTCAAACGAGTAAAAACTAGATGGCACGTATTCATTACATCATACTAAAACTAGATACATAAGAGCCCTGCTAGTTTAATTTAGAAAGACTACTGCAGCGGCATCTTGTAATTCTAATTGCCATTATTTTACTTAGAAATTAGTCATGAATCCGATCTCAATTCCAATGGCAAATAGGTAGGATTCCTCCAGGCAAAACTGTTAATGCAGATTGATGAGGAGAGAGTAATACATACCACTTCCGCTAGGTCTCTATTCACGGCCTCATCTAGAATTATGCCACCACCAACCTTGCCGTTAGTTCCTCCAGGGTTGCCAGCATGGCGTCACATCCCCAGCTAGGGTCCTGCACTGACACAGCGGCTACGCCAAGCAGAAGCTCTAGTTATCCGACGCGAGCGTGGGGAGGGACGAGCTGGCACAGATGCGCGTACCTTTGGTATAGTGGTGCTACATGCATGGTCGATCTGGGGCGGCAGCGACCACTGGGCATGAGGCGCTATTATCAGTGAAACTAAAATCTATAAGTACCAAATAAAACTAAAATCTGTTCTCTAAAGTAACAAACTCTCAGAAGCAATCGGATCTCTGACTTAACTAGAGTACAATACCAAATGAAAAGAGATGCTCACACAATTATGTAGGTCCAGTGCAAATCTGCATGGTCCGATGTGCACATCTGTAATAAAACAAAGTTCACCAAGAATTAGCTCATACTACTTATATACTCACAGACTACGCACTGATTCATATCCTCACTGCACATGAGTCACCACTTATATACTCACAGACTCGTAGTAAGGATCCATATGGTCTGTAGACAAATGTGACCGTATCTAGAAAATTATGTCTCACGCAGTTACGCACAGACTAGTAGTAAGGAACCATCATAGATTAGTAGGAACTTATGTCTACACCTGTCTCATACAGTTCTGAATGCTTAACTTCATCAGACCATTTAATTTGTAAGAAAATGTATCTAAGTCCTGTCCTGTTGTGACGTGCTATAACAATAGCCATCTTTAAGTACCAAATAAAACTAAAATTTGTTCTCTAAATTTTATGCTTAGCTACTGTCGCTGCTCACCTGAGATAAGAGCCAAGCTGCTTATGTGCTGCTGTCCACCTGCTTTTGCACAAGAAATGAAGCTGAAACTGCTGCTGGAAATCGATAAACAAAGGACCTCCCATGCTGCTCCTCTGAACTGCAGACAGATCATACTTTTAGACAACTATATTATATTTTTGTTTTGGTGTGCCGTTACCTAAAAAGTAAAATGCTTAATTGTAGACCAAAACTGAACCATTTATCAAATGCATTTTATAACTAATCCAATTGCATATACACCTTGTGCCTGAGATATAATCTCTGAACAGCCACTGTACACCTCTCATTTGCAAGAGCTAGACTAAATAATCAACAACGTTAAGAAATCAGTAGAAACGTAAAAGATCCATCCACTTAATCGTAAACTCTTTGATCTGCACACACAGGGAATATGTAGGAGAAATGAACTTATGGCTCCCAAAATAAAAGACGAAAATGAAAATCAGAACTGGAAGCCCAATTAATCACCATGGTTCGATGGGATCCTATTAGCATGTAGCAGCACAAATACTGTAACAATGGCATGCACGGAAGGATAAAAATGAAGCACAGATACGGATCACATAGCTACCAATTGCAACAACCCATGGTGTATTTAAATCCTGATTGAAGCAATCATAACATTTGTAGAGACCAACATTCTAAAAAGGGGCAATGTTGCGTTGAGACAGATTCAGGTCAGAAGAATAAAAATTTCAGCTAATCTCAGAACAAGGATTCATGAGTAATCACAGAAGGCACTTGTATAACTTGATGGTTTGAATATTTAACACATCCATAAGAGCACTTGTAGGAAAATTGAAGAATTTCAGAAAAGTTTTCTATTGTACAAGTTCAAATGTTATTAAGTGTTTATACAGATATGGAAAAAATTAATGAGAAGTATGTCCTGTCTGTTGAGATGAACTAAGGGAAGTGAGAATGGACTAATTGAGGCAGTAACCAGTAACTACATATCAAATCCTACAGCACACCAGCTGGTGACAGCATCTTACTCTTACACACGGGAAAGCATCAATTTACAAAAGGTACACAACAATAATTAGATTTTGCGAGATCAGATAGGCCAAGGAATTAAAAACGCATCATTAAGGTAAACCAGTAGGCCTTTATCTCACGATTTATTGATGTATGTACATATTATGATGAGCAGAGACATACCGATCTCAGAGCACTACTCCAGAAGCCCAGAGATGAGGAAGTTAGAGCGGAAGAGGCGTCTCATGGTCTCGCGCCCATAGATGGTAATCTGGCGGCTGTGGAGTTCCTCATCGATCTCGGGCGCCCTGCCGGCCATCTCCACAACCTCCTCCTTGTCCTTGTCCTGGGCTAGGGTGGCGGCGTGGTGCTAGTTGTAGACGTCGCCGGCGTCAACCCCCGCTTCGGGTAAGCATGTGGAGCGAGAGGTCGGCGAGGAGCCCGAGCCCAGCGGTTGCCGCAAGGAGGTACGAGGCGGAGGGTGGCAGCAGGGGGAGGCGCGCCAGATCTAGGTCATGTGGAAGCCGGTGGGAGTAGAAGACCCTGTGCGGATCAGGCCAAGGTGAGGCGGGGAGCGCGAGGGAGGTAGTAGGGCCGATATAGGGGGGACGAGATCTCACCTTGGAATCTGCCCCCTAGCCTCGCCGTCCGCCATGCCAACCCAGCGCTGCATCGTCGTCCGTACGTGGAGCCGTCGTGGTTGGGGGAGGGGAAGGGACGATGGAGGCGGAGGGGGAAAAAGGGGAGATGGCAACGGCAGAGAAGGGGTGGTGGCCGCGGAGGAGGATTGAGGATGAGGGGTGGCGACGGCGGAGCAGGGGCTGTGGAGGGGAAGACGGGAAGAGACGAGTGGGGGGCGATAGGTTCTGGACTTCAGTTTTTCCTTAACCAATCTTCATTTTTTTTCGGGCCCGGGTCCTATAGGAGTGACGTGTTCAGATAGCACATCTGGTTAGCAGTGACGCTTCTAGTTAAGACAAGTCTCTGATAACTGTAATTAGTGACGCGTTTTGTTCTTTGTGCCTTGGGTGAGAAATACACAGCGACGCGTACTGTTTACCTGCGTCACTGATATTAAATTAGTGACGCGTTTTGATTCTATGTCACTGATTAAGGTATCTCCTTTGTGCTATTTTGGCATAGTGGATGACGTCTAGGATGGGCGGCTTGGCCCCAAACACTGCGTTGGCGATGGTGATGGTGCCAGGGTTCTGGCTGCTGAGCGCGGCCATGGCCACGGCTGGGGTCCTTTCGACGTTGAGCTGGAAGTGGATGAGCCCCTGCGGGAACACGAACACGTCGCCCGCGCGCAGCTGCTTGGTGAAGAGCGTGTTGTTGAGCAGCTGGTTGGAGGTGACGAAGCCCACCAGGAGCGTGCCCTGGATCACCGTCAGGATCTCCGACCCGCGAGGGTGCGTGTGTTCGGCGGGTTCTGCCCGCCGGGGACGAAGTCGATGCGCGCCAGCGAGATGCCCAGCGTGTTCAGCCCCGGGATCTGGGCCACCGCCACCGGCGTCACGGCGAAGCCCTGCGCGTTTGGTGCCACCGGCACTATGTGGAAGAAGAAGTCGTTTGCGTTCACCACGTTCGGGTTCTTGCACACCACCCCGTTCACCAGCACTGCATGCATGAATTAAAAATTGTCGTCATCGCAAATCATCATACACATTATTTACCTTTGCGTATAGTATATATGCATGCCTTCAATATATGCATAAATATAGATAATGGAGCTCTTCCAAAAATGGAGTCTACAAACTCTCTCTGTATATGTGCTGCCAAAGTTCATGCGTTGTGCAGCTTATATATATATATATATATATATATATATATATATATATATATATATAACGAAACACATGCATATATGTAAGTACATGTCTACAAATATACTGTATTTATTTACCAGGGCTGTTGTTATCAGCAACGCAGAAGTCCTGGAGCTGGGTCGGATCAGTTGCCAGACCACGGGGAACTGAGGTAAAACCCACAACCGCTAGCACTGCAAGCAGTGTAGCAAAGGCACGCGAAGCCATGGCTCTGTTTCTTTGCTAGTGATGAAGTGTGCTCGATCGGGCTGCTTGCTTAGCTTGTGCTCTGCAACACTTGCCAGGGCACCAATTTATAGGTAGTGTTCATCCACCAGTCCGAGATTCTCGACACACAGCGTCACAGCATCACTTTCGTAACAAACTGTCAAACCAAACCGGCGTGCAGCCACTAGTCAGATACTCAGATCATATGTGCCCACACGATGTATATATATTTTATACAAGTTTGAATATATCTAGAGATGCAAAATGCATATTTATTTTTTTAGACAAAGAAATTGCATATTTATTAAGTAAGTTGTTGTAGAAAATAGTAAACGAAGATGTGCTTTGAAAGACTACTCATGAAGCATATTGTAGCGGTCATCTAGCCATGCCTTATATGTAAAGGTCAAAGATTGTTTAATCTATTGTATATATATCTAGCCATCTGAGCAGTACTTGATCTTCACAGTCGTTCATAAATTCGTTTTTGGGAGGGGTAACTTTACCCTAGTAGAACACTATCTATCTTTGCACAGAATTAGTAGAGAGAAACCTGGTACAGTGTCTCCTCTTTAATTATAATATGCCTCCGAACATCACTTTCCACAGAGCTTTTACTAGGGGATAGGTTAAACAAATGGGTTCATTGAGTTGGTATCTAAAGTTGAGTTTGTACAATCTGATAACCAACATTATGATAGTTTCAAATGGAGTCTAACCAGGCCCGTTTGAAGGAGCTCCTCCCGACTGCTCCTTCACTGTAGTTAATTCATTTTTGTTACAGCAGGATCGTTTTTTTCTCCCTGCTACAGTATTCTACAATAGCAAACACCGACATACTCCCTCTGTTCCTAAATAAATCAATTTCAAGTTAAACTTTTTTTAAAATTTGACTAAATTTATAGGACAAAACACCAAGATTTATGACACCAAATTAATATCATTAGATGCCTTGTAAAAATATATTTTCACAATTTGTTTATTTGGTGTCATAAATATTGTTGTATTTTTTATAAATTTGGTAAAACTTAAAAAACTCACTCAAGATAACTCTAGAAATTGATTTATTCAGGGACGAAGGGAGTGATTTTTTTTTATTTCTAACACTTTTTAAAACTATTTCCAAATTTGATACTGAATTTTTTTATTTTCAAATCTAACACTTTTGGCCGCACCTATTGCCATGGCACGGCCAAACAACGCTGATGCGCCATGCATGGCGGCACGGCAGCGGCGATGACGTGGTACTTCCCCGGGCCCTGGTCGCTGACGTGGCAGGCGCTGCCGCGCCGTAGATCTTGGCGCGGCAGTGCCGCGCCATTGCTAAAAGGTCTTAATGGATAGAGGGGGTGAATAGCCTATTAAAAATTCTACAACAACATTAATGCAAGTGATTAGTAAATAAGATGGCGAAGCGAATTTTGCGCTAGCACTACACTTGTGTTGCAAGCCACCTACCCAATTCTAAAAACTATGATCTCTAGTATATCACAACAAGGCTAAGTCACTAATTTACACCTAGGTGAGCAAGCTAGCAAGAGAACTACAACTAAGAGCTACACTAACAAGTTTCAATTACCACAAGCTCTACACAAGTAAAGGCACAATATAATACAAGAGTGGTAGAAAGGTATACCACCGTGGCAAGAGACCAATCAATGAATACCAAGGAGACAATCAAGACACAATGATTTTTCCTCCGAGGTTCACTTACTTGCCGCCAAGCTAGTCTCCGTTGTGGTGATTCACTCACTTGGAGGTTCACGCGCTAATTGGCATCACACGCCAAACCCACAATTGGGTGTCGTACAACCAACACAAGATGAGGATCATATAAGCCACGAGCAAATCCACTAGAGTACATTTTGGCTCTCCACCGGGGAAAGATCAAGATCCCCTCACAATCACCACGATCGGAGCCGGAGACAAACACCTTCCTCCGCTCGACGATCCTTGTTGCACCAAGCCGTTTAGGTGGCGGCAACTACCAAGAGTAACAAGCGAATCCCGCAGCGAAACACGAACACCAAGTGTCTCTAGATGCAATCACTCAAGCAATGCACTTGGATTCACTCCCAATCTCACAAAGATGATGAATCAATGATGGAGATGAGTGGGAGGGCTTTGGCTAAGCTCACAAGGTTGCTTTATCAATGCAAATGGTCAAGAGAGTGAGCTTGAGCCGCTCATAGGGCTTAAATAGAGAGCCCCTAGGAATAGAGCCATTGGGCTCCTCACTACAGCTTTCTCGGGGTGACCGGATGCACCGGTCAAGCTGACCGGACGCAGACCCCCAGTGTCCAGTCACTGGATGTGCTCCACGCGTCTCCCTCTTTAAACCTCTACCGACCGATCCTAACGGTCGAGTTCCAACGTTAGCGCAGTTAAAGTGAGACCAGATGCACTACGGAGATGACCGGGCACACTGAAATTGCATTTGCCCCCTATGTGGGTTTTGGTGTATTGATGACATCTAAATTAGGGACTAATGAGATCTTAATGAGATATATTACAGCTTTAGTCCCTTGAAAGTTTCAAAGAGTTGATTTAAGATGAAATTGTATCCCTCAATTCTTCAAGTGCAAAAGACGAACGAACCCAAAGCGCGCTTCAAGCATTTTTAATTTTGTTTTGGGTTTAGTTATGTCGTACTATAAAGAGGGATGCAAGTTTAGGTGGTCTGAGGAAGATAGAGTGCTCAAGCACAAAAATAAAATCAAAAGAGAGACGTAAAATCACCTCACGAACACTTAGATATTGTTCTTAGACTTTTGGTAGTCGAAAGTCCCGGCGTGAGCCGGGAGTTCCGACCGTCAAAAATTCTAGCATTTGGTGCCAAAAGTTCCAGCACTTGAGGACTTAGCCATGAGCCCTCCTGCGCTCGCTCGCCCGTCGAAAGTCCCGACGGGAGTCAGGAGTTTCGGGTGCCGAAAGTCCCAGCGCTTTGGGACTTAGCCCCCTAGCTTGGCTCTAGGTCGGGAGTTCCGACATGAGTCGGAAGTCCCGACTGCCAGAAGTTCCAGCATTCCGCCGGAAGTTCTAGCTCCAGCTATGTTGACCACCTTTGACTCTGCCTTGAACAGTGTTTTACGAAGGGCTGGAAGTTCCGGTGATCTGTGTCGGAACTTCCGACCCAGATCTGAACGGTTGGATTTCTCTATGAGTATAAATAGCTCTCTCCTCTCTTCTAACCGTGAACCAATTATTCATTGCTCACCAACCTTCATCCAAAACAACTCCTAAGCATTCAAGGCACCCCTCTCTTCTCCCCTTTGCTCCAATCTTTGATTCCCCTAGGGTTTTCAATGAAAAGGGAGTGGATTGAGTGAGAGAATCACTTTGGCAAGCTTGAGCACTTGATTTTTTTGTCCAGCCAGTTGGATTTGTGTCTGTTACTCTTGGGTTCTTGGAACCCTAGCCGGCTAGACGTCGCCCACATGCTTCCATCTTGTGGAAGAGCCTTGGGAAGTTTGTATTACCCATGAATTCTTAGTGAAAAGCTTAAGTAACCTTTGTGGTTGCTTTGAGAGAGGCAAGGAGGTGGAAGAGACTCCGACCTTGGTGGTCACCTCAACAATAAGGACGTAGAAGCTCCTTTGTGGGGTTGCCGAACCTTGGGATAAATCTTTGTGTCCCGCGTGCTTTGTTGTTGTTGTTGTTGTGATTTGTTCTATCATATTTGTTCTTGTTGGTTTATCTTCCTCTTCAACTCTCCTCTTTGGGTTTAGACTCGATCTACGGAGTGGTGACCTTTCGGCGTCAAAGGAGCAACCCCAATACTTCACCTTACCACTAGGGAGTGGGGTTGTAAGATATCTTTCACTCAAAGTTTATTTTAGCACTTGTAGTGAATTTCACGTAGGTGCCAGAACTCCTGGCTGTTTGTGTCAGAACTTCCGGCTGCCAAAAGTTCCGACCCAAACAGTCGGAACTTTCGATTGTTACTGATATTTAACATTGAGTTTACACAGAAACTTTTAGATACGCCTATTCAACCCCCCTCTAGGCATTGTTTATATCCTTTCACACACCCTCGCCTAGAGTCTGGTCACTTTGAGTAAGCATCCAGAGAGGCTAAATCATGATCGGACACGTCAGGTCACGCATGACCGGACACGTCGGTAAGTTCGATCACCACTGCCTCGCTCTGATGCTTGTGTCAGCGTACATCACAGCCTGACCGGATGTAGGCCCTGCATGTCCGGTCACTTCACTGTTTAGCATCCGATCAAAGGACCAAGGGCAGCCTTCACTGCGCGCCACTGACCGAACGCGGCTGCTAAGTCCGGTCGCTACTAGAATAGCGTTCGGTCACCTCGAGACAACCCCTTCTCAACTCCAACTTTGCCACCCTTGATCAAATGTGTCAACCACCAAGTGTATCACCTTGTGCACGTGTGTTAGCATATTTTCACAACACATTTTCAAGGGTGTTAGCACTCGCTAGAATCTAAATGCATATGCAATGAGTTAGAGCATCTAGTGGCACTTTGACAACTGCATTTCGATATGAGTTTTACCCCTCTTAATAGTATGTCTATCGATCCTAAATGTGATCACACTCACTAAGTGTCTCGATCACTAAACCAAAAAAGCTCCTATCAAGTTTCACATTTGCCTTGAGCTTTTTGTTTTTCTCTTTCTTCTTTTCCAAGCTGAGCACTTGATCATCACCATAGTCACACCATCATCATGATCTTCACCACTTGCTCCATTACTTGGAATGTGCTACCTATCTCATGATCACTTTGATAAACTAGGTTAGAACTTAGTGTTTCATCATTTCAACAAAACCAAACTAGAGCTTTCAATCACGCACGGCGTGGCAAAACCGCGCTTAAGCGATGCACCCCGGCTCCCTCCATCCCTCTGTCTGTCGCTGCGTCGAGGCCGAACGCCCGTGTCCCGTGCTCACACCGTTCGCCAACATCGTCCCTTGCTCCCAGGTGGCCTCCTAGAGGCCGCACCGCTGTCGGCCGCCACCCCCGCTTTTCCTCCCTCCTAGTTGGTGTGGCAGAACCTCCTAAATTATAGGACCCACATGCACCTGTCACTGTCCAACGACCTTTGACATCTATGCATACGTTCCCGGTAACTTAAGAAGATTGTCGGGTGTCCTCGGGGAACCCTGAATCATCCACGATTTCTGAGCAGGATCACATTACAGAGTCATTGCAGTATCACAACAGTTTATTCAAATAGATACACCAGAGTAAAAATAGCGGAAGTCTTACAATAACATAGTTTACAAACCATTTGTTTCAAACCATACAACTAAGTTCGAAAATAATACAAACCAAAGTAGTGGAGTGGCATTATAACATATTACAGAACACACAAATAAGTTGCTCTACCCAAGAGCCACACATCTACTTATCGTCATCGCACTGAACAACAGTCATGCAGCACGATCCAAAATAGATCTGCTCATGAGCCTCACCTGCAACAAGGGTCAACAAACCCTGAGTACAAAAGTACTCAACAAGACTTAACCGAAAATAAAAACTGATAGAACTTATGAATGCAGGCTTAGGGATTCAAGGTATGGCTTTAGCAATAATCAAAGTTCTTTTGCGTAAAAGCTCTGTAACAAAAATTTAGTATTTCAACATTTAAAACTTAATAAGAACCATATATGAATCTGCCATGATCCGTAATGAGATCATGAACTTCATATCAAACCCTTTCTCAAAACCAGCTCAAGTTTCATTTGTTAATACTACGATGATGAACAGTGAGTTGAGTCTCCATAACCGAGGAGCAACGACGATTCGAACCGATTAAAAACCCAGCTGGGAATTCCAGACCACACGACATATGCAGGTCCCCAACCTACATATACCAACCTACCCTCAGATCCTCTAAACAAGAACGGGTCCACGCCACCCGAGAATACAGTACTCCACCAATCCAACCCATTGCCACGTGGGTACATGCTATTCCCGCCATCTCTCCACTCCTAGTGCGCGAGTAGCCATTCTCGTAATAGAATAACCAAGTTAAGGCTTACCGGAGTATGTGGTTAGTACTACAAAGTCTCACCTCATGCAATTCAACAACGTACGGACCTTAATCGACACAGGCGGAAAGAACCCGCTCACAAGACCTCCATTCTTGTGGCTCACACACACCGAGTCCGCCCGGTCTAGATTTATTACTCCACATTCCCATATCATATGATAACATAAGCAACCAAAGTTCCATTTAAAACTTGCAGGTGATAGGTAATCACCCGACTTTCATCGTTCTAAGCATAACTAAGCAACACTAGGCATATACGAATTTAAAACTGGTGATATGGTAAATATGGAATAACAAGGTTGGTAATGCACCAATTTAGTTTTCACTTGACTCCTAATCACTTAATGTAGTAAAAAGAAGCAAAAGCGAAATCAATTTGTAAAATACAAGGTAGGGTTGTATGCATCCAGGGCTTGCCTTCGCTGACGGAAAAGTCTGGGTCCAGAGTCGTTCCACCGATATCAACACCAACCTCCACAGACGGATCAACCTCCTCAACTACTTGATTAACTACCATGTGCTCACCTTCGTTCACTACACGTAGTAACAATGCCATGTTTAACATGATGCAGAATACGAAACATGATGCCTGATGATGGATAAAAAATTAACAACTTGAATACAACTTTCCTTCGCGGTACAGTTACAAGTTAAACTAACTAAACTATTTTCGCAACACTCACATCAATTGCCAAGGATCATCACCAACTAATGACCCAAGGACATCACTTAATCAAAAACTCAATCAAAACATAAATCACTAAAGGTTACTATTTGCTTTTATGAATTAATTAATTAATTAAGAATTATGAAATAAATCAACTTGTTCCAATTGAGCTCAAAATTTTTGTAAATGTTCATCACATCATAACTAAGTGACAAAACAATTTTCATAATTTTTGGATACATAAATAAGGCTAGAAAAATCATGGAAACTCATTTATTAATTAATTGAGAAATTTTTATCACATTCAAAAAGTACTAAAAACAACATTTCATATTTTTATTAAATAATATACATCACAAAGAAGTCACACAAAAATTTTCATAATTTTTGGAGCTCTAAATAAATCTACACAAAAATAACAAATTGCATCACTATTCATTCAAATCTGAAAAACAGAAAATTCATTTTGAACTACACAGTCGCTGACACCCGGGTCCCACTTGTCATCCCCAACCTCCGGCTTTGACCGCGATGGTGACGGCGCTGACCGGCGCTGACTCACCGACGGTGAGTCCAACGGCGACGGCCAAAGTACCAAAACACTCACAACAACATGGCGCATCGATTGGAGACACTAGCTAACTCAATCACGGCACGATTCAAGGCTGACACCGGCCATGGCGGACGCGGTGGCACGGCAGCGCTACGCCGACGACGTAAAACTAGTAGAGCTTAAACAAAGGATCCAGGAAGCACCAGTAGCTCACCCCGAACGCGTTGAAGCAAGGAGCGAGGTCGGAGAAGCAACGGAGAGGCGTGACGACGACCACGGTGATCACAGTGGAGCAAAGATCGTCGGTGAGGGAGAACCGGCGACTGCAGTGATCAAAATGAGCAAGCAACATAGGATTAAGCACCTCAGCATCGAGACGAAGCCGTAGATACAATGATCACGGGCAACGGCTCACCGGAGGATGCTGGCCGTGGAGAAATGGAATCTCGGGTGAGGTGACTGGCCGCGAGGAAGAAAGCGACGAACGATGAACTCACGGTGAAATCAATCGACCAGAGCTAGCTGGCTGGGTGCACAAGGAGTAGGCAAAACTATTGAGCGCTACGCTACGACGGCACATGCGCTGATTCGACGGTGGGAGCTCACCGGAGATGAACAAGGCGACGGGAAGAAAACAGAGCAAGGGAAAAAGAAGAACGGCGACTGCTCCAGAGCTTTATAGGACGGCCAAGGAAGTAAGGAGAAGCCACGGTGGAGTCTTTCTCACGCCAGCGCGAAGCCGAGGACGTCCACGCGCGCGCCTAGAACCGAACCGAAGGTCGCCGGCAATGTAGCAAGAGCGGTGAACACTGTTCATCAAAATTATAGAATTGCCATCCAGTTTGAAACTCAAATTACTCCCAAATTTTTATAACAACTCAAAAATCTCCAAAAACAAAAGTTGTTCAAAATCAAAAGTTCTACAACTTTGCTTTTATAACCAACCCCTAATTCGGTCTACATTTTGAAATGAACTTTTGAATTCAAATAGGGGACATTTAAGGAATTTTTCCTTTTCAAATAACTTCAAATTTTACTAAACAACTTGGAAAACTCCAAAAACAAACTTTGTACAACTCAACAAGCCCTACAATTTTGCTTTAAGGCTCAACCCCAAAATGTGCTTCAATTTTGAAATGGGTTTTCAAGGTAGGGTTTAAATATTGAAAATCAGGGTTTTCGGAATTTCAAATCAATACAAAGATTTCAAACTTGATTCAAACAATACCAAGCAACACTTATAACATAAATGTAAACTTGTTTTAGTGAATGCATATCAAAGTTTGCAATATGATCAATGCCTTGCAATGCATATGATGATATGTCCAGTTTTTAATACTTAAACACCCGGGGTGTTACAGTTGGCCTCTAGGAGGCCGCGCGCCACCGCCCGCCCTCCCTGGCTGCCTACCTTCCTCCTTCCCCGAAGCTTCTCCTCGGCCTCCATCAAGGTATTCATGCTCTTATTTGTTGTTTGAACTGTGGATTCAAAGATTATGATTGGTAGCTAGGGTTTAGAGGAATAGTAGGATTGGTAGCTAGGGATTGCTAATGGAGGATTCCTATTTAGGGTTTGGAGGAAAAGATTAGTTAATTTTCTCTATGTGAAGGCTAATTAGTTAGTTACAACTATTAGTTAGAACTATCGGTGCGTAACTGTAGGTTATGTTTTCTTTGTTTTAATGCAAATGGTTCACCTTTACATTGCTTTAGTACTTTTTTGTTTTACATTAATTTGTGATGTTTTGATTGATGTTAAATTACAACCATTTTATCAGATGAAAGACATGTATCGGGAGTAGTTGTGGCAAAAACGGGGTCGTCTTAGAGAATTATACTCCGACGCATCTAGCAAAGATACCCCTGTCCCTCCTGATCTCCCTGTCCCTAACTGTGATTGTGGTCGTTCGACCGACGTGTTTCAATCGAGACACAGTTGCGCGTTGCTTCTACACATGCAGTCGTTTTAATGTAAGTGATTCTTTTCGTACCTTTTTTCTTTATTTGTGTTACTAGGTTACTAATATTTTATTGGAATCTTGTTGTGTAGGACTATGAGAGATGCTTTTTCTTTTAGTGGATCAATGGACTGGACAAGTTTAACCCAAGGTACCTCCTTTTTTATGATTGGTGGAGAGGGAGACATCCACGTGAGCAAGTGTTGGATAGCCTGTAATTCTTACGAACTGCCTACAAACCCTGATGGGCAAGTGAATCTCGACCACGTAGAAGAAAATAAGAGGGATGTTGCAGCGATACTCGTCGAACTCTTCGCTAGTGATAGGACTCAGGTACTCTTGGAGCTTTGGAGCATCCCAAGGACACCAAGTGATGTGGACATTTCGTAATTGAGTTAGTTTGTGATATAGTGTACATCCAACAAGACACATGTATGATACAAAAGAGAGCGTAACCTGGTGCTATGTCAGGACGTCAAGACAGTCTGTGTACTCCCTGTACTTGCGCCTCGCATTCCCTCTAACTCACTCTGCTTCCTTCTCGATATACAGAGCAGTAGGTAGTATATCCTACCCGTTCCAATGCTGCATTGAACACGACAATGAATTAGCCAATCATAATTTCATGATATGTAACAGCTTCAAAGTAACTAGTGAACCAAAGTACTTATAGGCAAACCATTAAGAAGGGGCCTCCCAACGGGCCATCTTTCCCAACACCAAACCTGAAGTAGGTAGGAGCAACCACCAAGGCTCGTAAACTCTAAGGTGTGATGGCAGGCAACGCATAGCTGTCGATACGTCCATGCCAGGACCGCGCTGGCCTAGCTGTACATCGCTATGTTCTCCCATGGCTGACAAGTATGTCAAGGAAAATCTAGCTGATGGTGTTGCCCGACGAGTCCAGGAATAGGAAAGTGCCAAGGAAGTGCTAGAGCCACACTCTAGCAAACGTGTCGATCTCAGCCTCATCAGCTTGTGGGTGCAAGTTATCGAAGCGCTCTGTGATCCACGATGACGAAACATCGGAAGTTTTCCTAAAATTCACCAAAGACAATGAGACACGATTGATTTAGGAAAGCAATGCAAGTATTAAATAGGGTTCAATTGCTTACTTATTTTTTTGCATCCTCGTCGTCCGGTGGAAGAAAGCCACAGAACTGAGCCACCAACTCTCTCTAGTGATCGTTGTCAACTATACCTGTCACTAGAAGTCCCCCCAATAGAAGGCCAAAGATAGCCTTCACGTCATGCATGGTCATGGTCATCTCGCTGTAAGGTAGGTGGAACATGTGGGTCTCAGGTCTCCACCTGTGAGGTTGCGTTACAAAAATAGAACAACTATTAGTTACCTCAATTTTGTTATAAGAATGTTTATAGAGAATGAAGAGACTCGCACCTGTCTACAGCTATAGTGAGAAGTGCGGGGTCAAGGGTCGGAAGACCGTAGTTGACAACACAGACAAGCTCGAGGAAGCCGACATACCGTATGTACGGCGTGTAACACTCGTCCCATTCGTGCGCCCTGCTGTGCGTGCGTGGCCTCAAAGGAGGCAAGGTCACCTCTGCGTTGGTGTCGGTCAACACATGAGCTCGGTGCTTGTCATCGTACTCCACCTCAAGAAGAGGGTACATCAGATTCTACATGGGAGGGGCCATCCTGGTACAAATTGATAAACAAAGGGTTAGAACAAACATGATGAATAATACAATATTGAAATTAACATTAAGTAGCATTGCAAAATTTAAACTAAATGTTATGCAATAGGAACACAATATGAAAGCACACGTACATATTGAAAGCAACATTAACAGACATATTAAACAACTTCACTAGGAAAATGTTGATATTTCTTAGCGTCGCTACTAAGAACAGAGTTTTAAATCTAGTCCCTAGCAACAGCGCTAGAAATGCTTGTTGGTATTTATTAACGTGTCACTTGTTTTTAAATAGCCACCTATTATAAACATATATCTCCTAATTTTACTAGGTTGTCATCCCCAGTGATAATATCAGAGATACTTGTTGGTACTACATAGCATTACTACTAGAATAATACTAAGCAATTCTTTATTAATTATGTGACTAAGAAGAATAAATAAATGTATGAATGAAAAGGATCTGCAAGCGCATAGATAATATACCATTGTAGCTTTTTACCCAAGAGTATTCCAGGTATTGTTATTTATATTTTTATCACAGGGAAGGTCTAGCATGAACATGTATTGATAACTTATACTATTGATGGAGAAATAAACCATAACCAATGTTCTAGTCATAACAGGGGTAAGTCATAGGATAAGATATATATATATGATAAGTATTGATCATTGATAATAACAAGTCACTCAGAGTACTCCTTTCTATGGTATTAGCATGGTCAGGTAGAATATTAGGGGAATAATTTCTAAGTCATTCTTAATTACAAGTCAAAGCATACATTGATTAGTGCAATTATACCTAATAATCATTGCTAAGATTATCGTCATATCTATACATAAGGGATATTACTAAGGAAGATTAAGAACAGAGCTTGCTCTTCCTTCGTAACCGAACCCTACGTGCGCCTATATTCGGGGAGTGGACTACAAAGGACTCAATGGGAGTGTCACATCCGTGATCTACCACATAACCTAGAATATAGGGTGTATCCATAGGTAAACAACATATAAGCACCACGCTTACATAATATCGATCACCCACCCATGGATCCTTAGAGTGAGCGCTATACGAACTTATGTATGAATATAATGAGAATCCAACTATACTAAGCATATAATCAAAGTAGACCATGAATATTATAACAAAGAACATGAATAAGATGAATATTGATGATGTCATAACAATTGTAACTAGCATATAAAAGTAATGGAGATACAAAAAAGAGAGAGGGGTACAAAGATTACACCAAACCACGCTCTTGATAAGATCGGGAATCCAAGCGAAGCTTGCTTGCCTCCCTCTAGACCTAACCTAACTAGCTATGCCCTAGAATATGGTGGGGCTCTGAGGATGATTAGGATTTCTGTCTTCTCAAATGACTTATGCCTTTTCTAGGGGGGCAGGGGCTGATATATATAGGCCGGAGCGTCCAACGTGAGCCATTGGATCAAACCGACTTAAAGGATGGCGAAGATGCAACCTAGGAGGTGGTGGAGAACCGATATAACAACGAGGGGCTGACAGGTGGGCCCTAGGGGCCGGGCGGCTTACAGGACCTGGCGGCGTCTCGCCCTTCGCTTCGGTGTGGAGTCCTTCCAAGTCTTCTAGAGTCTTCTGGTGTCTGTTTCGCTACGGATAAGCGCAATTAAATCTGATATGTAGGTCCACCTTGACGGTTTTCTGAATAAACCCTACAGAAAATATAGATTCACCAAAACTCATGGAATTTGTTAGTTTAAACCCCTAAACCTTCATTGGTGATTATATTTATGCCCTTATACATGTTATATTGACGGTTTATAATGGTTGTTAACTACCGTCAACAAACTCCTCCAAGCTTAACCTTTGCTAGTCCCTTAGCAAAGCTAAACTCAGTAAATGAATCAAGAGTTTAAGTATTTTTTTAAACAAATATTGACGCAACTCCTCAAAAGTACACATGCGTTCAAACAAGAATTCTCCTCTGGATTAGATCTGATTTTTAAACTTACCAATATTACCTTCAACCATAGGGCTCCTCAGCCTTCACTTGAGTCTTGAGTAATTGAAAGATAGAACGATCAAGTCAAGCACTATGTCTCAAGTTCTTTGCTCAACCATTATTCCAGAGTTTTTATAAGTTTTCAAAATAAAACTCATAGCTTCCATTGTACGACACTCTCAAGTCTCTCAACATATGTGGTATTTGTGGATCCTTACCAAGGCAATAGTGATGTTATGCCTTTCTCTCTTCCTACAACTAAAGCTTATGTGGAGCTCATAGGAGTGAAGAAAGCATAAAAGAAGATACTTGCAATACATATATTGTAAAGTCAAACCTCGGATTCAAAGATAGTTGAGTCATACAATCAAATCAAGATGTATATGTGTATGGATATATGCTGGATATATTTGGTGGCTAACCTATTTCTACTATGCTCCTTAAAAACATATCTCTCTCTTGAAACTTAGAAATAACTTTGTAAGAAAACCTGTTTATCTTATTCATCTCATTTCTTTTTTTTCGGGCGGGCATCTAAGTACCCATTGTTTTAAATATATCGGACACTTGTCTATTTCTTTTCTCATCTCTCTTCTCTTTTTTTTCTTTTTCTCCTCTTTTTTTATGAATAACTTTTGCATAGCCACATGCTTCTTTTCCGCAACAAAACTTTTTGAGAGATAACAACAAAAACTTGGAGTATTTATTTGGTGGATATCCTATCAAGAATTTTTTTGGTGTTTCCTCCCAGTGTATGAGTAAAATATTTTTGGGTGGATCTAGATGAAATGACATGTTTTTGCGCCTACCCCCAGTGTAGGAGTAGTGCATATTTGGGTGGTGTGTACTCGATCTTGATTTTAAGAGCATGACAAACCTCTCATAAGGGTCAACAAAGCTTGACTAAACTCAATGCAAGGCAAGCAACATATAAGTGGACGTTTTCCAAATCTAAATATCATATATGGCTCTGGTTGGAATTCAAGCTTTGTCATATAGGAGCTCATCATGTAGGATTTTTTATGTTTTTTAAAAGATAAATCTCTAGAATTTTAGTGCCACTTGGAACAAGGTAAACAACAGTTCAGATCTTCTCATATCATATCCATCAATTACCTAGACTTAGATCAAGCATATGCTATCTACGAGTTTCAAGTTCAGAGTAAGTTCTTATATCAAAACAGTTGTATCCAAAACTCGGGAGAACTCAAGGTTGAAAGTTAGGTACTTGAAAGGAATTACGATAGAGCAACTATTTATCATTTCCATTGCCAAAGATTATCCTCAGAGTTCATTTATTTATTTACCTCTTAAAAATCAAACTAGACACACACTTTTTATTCAGCCTGGGCATTCGGTTTTAACCGAGATTTCGGTTCGGTTTAATCGGTTTATAGAAAGTTCAGTTTTCAGAAAGTGACACCCGATCGGTTCTTCAGAGCAGCAAAAACCGACAACTTCGGTTTCGGTTTTTTAGTTTGGTTTTTGGTTTTAACCGAAAAAACCGATGAAAATAGAGGCAAGCGCTCGAACCTGCATCAGTCGATCTCCATGGTCGCATGACCGTCCTGCTCGCGCTCCGCGCCGCTCCCGCTCGCCCCTGCTCACGCCGGCACCACCGTCGCGCCATGGAGCAGCCGCACGGTGCAGCCACCAAGCATGCCGCACCCGCGCCCGTGCCGTGGAGCAGCCGCGCGGTGCAGCCACGCGGTGCAGCCACCAAGCATGCCGCGCCCGCGCCCGCGCTGTGGAGCAGCCGCGCGGCGCAGCCACCGAGCATACCGCGCTAGCGCCTACGCTACCGCAAATCGCAGCAGTCGTGTCACCGTGCCTCGCCTCGCCCGCTGCCGCTTCCCCATCCTGTTAGGCCGCCTTCCAGTTGCGCCACCGCCGTCGCTAGGTTTTAGGGTTCGGATAGGCAGTTCCGCGGCCTCCAGAAGCGCGAGGCCTGCGGGCTCAACCGTCGACGCCACATCTGGCGCAGGGGGAGGAGGAGGGCCCGGGGCTAGGGTTTGAGTGGAGAAGGGGAGGAGGCGGGGACCCAGGCGCGTGGGCTGGGGAGGCGAAGGGTGGAGCGGTGGGAACGGGAGCGGAGAGGCCTCAGGTGTCCCAGAGCAGTGCGTTGTGGTCCTTGGTGGGCTCTGGGTTGAAGTGGAGAATTACAGAGAAGCAGGCCTGCATAGCGGAGATTGCTGCTAACTTTGGTTTGGCGGTTGTTCGGTTCCATTCGACTCAAAAACCGACACCGTAGCCGAAGACCGAAGTTCCCAGGATCCAAAACCGAAGCCGAACCGAAAAACCAAAAAAACCGACACTTCGGTTACGGTTTGGTGCGGTTCGGTTCGGTGTTCGGTTTTTGGCTAAAATGTGCCCAGGCTGACTTTTTTTTGTTTTTATTTTTAAGATAACACCCTACTATTATATAGCTAAGATAACTTTTTTTGTTTATTATGCATCTTTTTATTTTAAATAACATGAAGCAAACTTAATAGTAAAACCAAAGGGAAAGAAATACTCATCTAGATACCTGGGGATGCTCCTCCCCAAGCTGGATGTTATCATGGTCTTTATCCCAGCTACCCCAACAAATAGCTAGGGTAATTTTCTTAACACACCAAGCCTTTCCGTACTTCACTTCACACTTAACGAATCCAGATATGGACTGTTGTAACGAAGACACCGAAATGTTGTTATTGTCATCAATGAGCCCCAATATACGACGAGCAAGGTAATGTGCAGTGAGCTACTGATGATTTTCCTTCCCCTTATTTGATAGGCAAGTGTGGGGTTGGACCACTTTACTTATCCTCCACTTGCCATCACTCTGTCTCTTTTGTGCATTTAACCTCCACATACAACCATTTTTGCATATCATGTGGTACCTTAACTCCTGGTCCGATGAGTGACGGTGTACGACCTATGGTGATATACAACATAGTCCTGAAGGAACAACTTTATCTTTAACATTGTATTGAATATCATCCCCTTGCTAAGGATTTCATTCTCATGGTCATATAATCATTTCCTACACATCTGCAGACCGGTGTCACAAACTACCATATCCATCATGCTGACATCGCTATAGTTCAGAATGCCACTGAAAGGTATATTTATCGACCTCAGTTGCATAAGCTTTGTTGCTGTGTAAGGTGGTGGTGGAACGTACTGCTGTACTTCGCTAATTCTACTCCGTGAATCATAGGGGGTACCACCCTCTAGCAAATCTATCACTAGTCTACCCTGAGCCGGCATAGCATGAAGTACCTTAGTTGGTACTGGTAATGGTATAGCATGAACCGGTACTGGCATGGCATGAACCGATACTAGCATGGCATCTGTACCTTCTTGGTTATCATCAGAATCGTCTGAATCACTGCTAACTACATCACCTATCCTGTCCTCCTCCTCCTGCTCCTCCTCTTTCCGTTCGAACTCGTTCACATCGAAGTCATTGTTTATACAGCCTACTGGAGTTGAATGAAACTACTCCTACGTCAACTAACCATCCAAATCCATGTTACCCTGAGTTGGTTCCTCTTCGACCCCCAATTCTTGTTCATTGCCTCCAACACCGTCATTGGACGGCCCATCATGAAGACCATGCATCCTGTACCCATTCTTCACCACCACCTCAACCATGGGCACATTGGAACCTTGGAGCACCCTATTGTAGCGGGACTAGTGAGCAAGGTCATGCAAGGGCTTCATGACATAGTGTGTCCTAGTCTTCCCACTATCAAACCTCCCCTTTAGTGTGAAATCACTGCCAAACTTTGCATTCAAACGGACACAAAGGTCGTTGAAGCTAGGAGGTTCATCAAACCATTTCAATTCTTCTTCCATATACTCAAACATACCATCTTCTTTTCTAACACTTCCTCCGTAAAAAACTAGGACACAACAATCCATCTACAAAAGCATTTGAAAAAACTTCATCAAGTCGTTCAAATCATTGTATCACACACTACTAAGTACCAACACATGAAAACTAGTATCTATACTAATTACCATTACTACTAGAAACTAACTAAATCCTAACTACCTAACCAATCCCTAAACCCAAAGTCCTAACTAACAATAGCCTATACCCTAAACCACTAACAAAAACCTAAACCCTAAATTACTAACGAAACCCGAAATCCAAAATCCTAACTAACAAAAACCTAAAGGCTAACTACCTAATCATACCCTAAATCCTAACTACTTAACTATACCAAATCACTAACAATAATCAATTGATTCAAAATTTAATCACCAAAATGAGGGTCTTGGAGGGGGGAATACCTTAGCAACAACAGGGAGAGCTCCTGGGGGTCAGCCCCGACGATGGAGAGGGCCACCAGCGTCCTCGCCAGCGGCAGCGGTGGCCGAACGGCCGCCCACCAAGGGAGGCGGCGCGGGTGGCCAAGGGGCTGACCCCTAGCCTATCACCAGGGAGGCGGTGTGGGCGCAGGTAGGGTGGCGCGGCTGGTGGTGGATGAGCCAAGGCACGTGCGACGATGGCGGACACGGGCATGGGAGTGGGCGAGCGTCTAGCGAAAGCGATAGAATGGAAAGAGAGAGGAAAGAGGAAGCCGCGTCGCGGGCTTCTACCAGGCCTGGACGCGCCGTGGGCCGTGGCGCGGCGCAGCCGCACCAAGATATGTGGCGCGGCAACGCCTGCCACGTCATCGGTCCACTCCCGGGCCGTCGCCACGTCACCTGTCCTGCCGTGGCCGCGCTGTGGCAATAGGCGCAGTCAAAACTGTTAGATTTGAAAATAAAAAAAGTACAGTGTCGGATTTGAAAATAGTTTAAAAAAGTGTTAAAAATAAAAAAAAAATATAGTGTTTTGGGAGCCGGGGCGCCTGAGAGCAGTAATTGATAAATATAAGTGGAAATGTAGTAAATTTGCTAAATAAACAGGTTGCCTCCAAATAAATCCTTTTAAAAATAATTAAGGGTCTTTGTTTGGTTCTTAACTAAAAGATGTAATATTAACTGAGAACATTCTAGTTAAATAGAAATGGAAATGGTGTAATTTTGTTGTTTTTGAAGTAGTATAAAAGAAAACATTTATTTTTCTTGTCATGTAACAAGATTTATTTTGAGAAAAAACATTCTAGTTAAATATAAATGGAAATGTAGTAAATTTGTTGTTTCTAAAGTTGTAGCAAAGAAAACATTTATTTTTCTTGTCACGTAGCAAGATTTATTTCGAGAAAAATCCAAATTGCATGCACTATTGGATTCAAGTTCTTTGCCGAGTGCCGAGGCACTCGGCAAAGGCCAAATTGCACTCGGCAAAGCCTTTGCCGAGTGCGGCACTCGGCAAAGAACACATGGTAAAAAATTGATCGGCAAAGACCTCTTTGCCGAGTGTCTTTTATCGGGCATTCGGTAAAGGCTTTGGCTAGAGCCCCGGGGACACTCGGCAAAGAAAAGCGACCGTCATGGCGCCGGCCCCGTTGACGGTGGCTTTGCCGAGTGCTAACCCTGCAGGCACTCGGCAAAGATTTTTTATTTTTTTTAAAAAAATTTCTTTGCTGAGTGCCCCCCGGCCGGCGCTCGGCAAAGTTTGATTTTTTTAAAAAAAAAAATTCTTTGTCGAGTGCCCTATTGCCGGCACTCGGCAAAGTTTGAATTTTTTTTAAAAAAATTCTTTGTCAAGTGCCCTCTGGCCGGCACTCGGCAAAGTTTGAATTTTTTTTTTAAAAAAATTCTTTGTCGAGTGCCCTCTGGCTGGCACTCGGCAAAGTTTGAATTTTTTTTAAAAAATCTTCGGCAAAGCTAGAAAAATAGTTTTCCGAGCACCCATTTTTCCAGCTTTGCCGAGTGCTGTGACCATGGCACTCGGCAACGGGGTCCTTTGCCGAGTGCAACACTCGGTAAAGTGACCCAAAACGGTAATTTTTAATTTTTTTTACATTCCATCATGACAAATAAATTCATACAATCATATATCTCATCCATCACATATATATCTCATTCATCACATATATATCTCATCCATCCACACATCCATCCGCACATATCACATCCATCACAATATATATCACATATATAATAATAAGTGCTCAAGTCCATCCAAATAAATCCACAAATCCATCAAAGTCCACAAGTGCATCACAAGTATATCACAAGTCTATCACCAAGTGAACAACAAATGAAAAAAATACAACATGCATTCATCTCGGCCACTGCGACTGTGGTGAAGGCCCATCATTCGGAGGTGCATGAGGTGGATTATTCGAACCACCGTCAGATGGAGACTGCACAAAGGAGAAAATATAGCATGTGAGACAAGATTATTTGGATAGCTAATCTAGGAAGGTAGAGGCCATACAAGCAAAGCACAAGCAAAAGTTAAAAACTTTCATACTCACAGGAGTAGCTGGAGCTACAGGACGCAGAGGCGGAGGTGGAACCAATAGCCCAGCTGGCAGAGAGAAGCCCACACGTTGCCCAAGCCCTTGTAGGAACTCCGTAATGTCCGTCAGCCTCTACGCCTAGGCCTGCCACTCGGCCTCCCGCTCGGCCCGCTCGGCCTCCAGCTGGGCCACCATCCTCTGGTGCCCGGCCTCCAGCTCCTGACATTGCCTCATTTCTTGTTCCAGCCGGGCCTGCAATATTTCACTCCAATGTTTCAGTAATGCAAAGCTAATTAAGGTGTGTAAAGATCAATGTATGACGAGTAAAACAGGAATAACCTCGAGTGCGTCGACCCGGTGCTGTGCAGCGGTCGGCCGTGAGCGAATGGCCGGGCTCTCGCTCGTGCTCCGTGCTCGGATCTAGGACAGAGAGGGAGTAGAGGCCGTGTCAATGACGCCGTCGCCAAGCCAGAACCGTCCATGCTTCTTGCCTTGCCCCGCCCTCATGACGGCCTCTCCATCAAAGTCCTAGGTGCTCGGATCATGGTCTGACCCATGGAGCGACCTCGCCACCTCAGTGTACTCACTGATGCGGGAGTGGACGCTCGGGTTCGTGTATGCCTCGGGCGGGTCCTCTAGGTTGAAGGAGACGTCGTACGTCGTCTTGCCCTTGTGGGCCATACACCATGCCTAGAAGTCCGAGCAAGCCTGGCCACTATGTGACGCGGACTGTGAGAAAGACAGCACGATGATTAGAAATCAGGCAGAACTGAGCGTCACAATAGATAAATGAATTCGCGTACCCATGCTAGTTTGTATCCGTTGAGGCTGCGGCTGCCTTCATGGTGTGCTGGACCTTGCATCTGCAAACGATGGTCCCGGGCATCCCTGTGCATCTTGAGGTACTCCTCCGTGAACCACCTCTCCACCATCATCGCCCAGCACTCGGGATACGCTTGGCACCACCAGGGAATCATCTACACGTCATCAAGTATTGGACAATTAAGAAGATCAAATTAAACCAACTTAATCTCAAAATGAATCAATATTGATGTTCTTCATTTACCTCAAGGTACTCCTCCCGGGTCAGCTGCATCTCTCTTGCGTCTTTCTTGATTTTCCTCTCTCCAAGCTTCGACCCGTAGTAGGTTACGATGGCCTGGATGCGCGCCTTGTGATGCATGTCGGTGACGAGTTTTTTTACAAGCTTTGGTAGTCACCTGCTCCACCTTGGCCTCAAATCCCTCCTCGCATCTGTAATAAGTCTACATACAAAAGCGATGTATCCATTCATTATTTCAAGAAAAGTCCAATGAATGCGACGTATTGAGCAATGTTGTGCGAGGGAGACTTACCCAAAACTCTGCCTTCACCCGCGCCGCCTTGTTGGGGTACTCCACATCGATGACGACGGCGTAGTGGTCAAATGAGTAGGCCAGCTCCGTCTTCGATGCATACGTGACAATGCCGGGGAAGTGTTGCCTGCACAGAACACCTAGGATGCCGTTGACTAGCCATGCGCTACCACCCGACACAACCACCTAGTTCCTACATAAGTAATTAAGAAAAAAATTATTAGTTTTTTTCATCATATCATATGAAGTAGTGGTGATAACATATAAAGTTACTTACTTTTGCCCTTCGGAGCGAATCACTAGGCGTTGGTGAGGAAGCGGAACCTGTGGGAGGCTCGTGGGACCTCGCAAGTAGACACTCGAAGAGGAGTCGAAGGAAGCAGAACTTGTGCCTGCCACCTCCAACTCGTCATCCTCGTGCGGCCCCTCCTCCTCATTCGTCTGCCGAACCAGCTCATCGTCCGACTCGTCCATGGGCGCCACCTCCACCTCTGGCTCCTCCTCATGTGGCGTGGGAGGAGACGGCCCCCTCCTGCGTCTGGTGGTCCTCCTCCTCCTCCTCCTGTCCGATCCCTCCTCCGCCCCTCCGCCTCCTCCTGCAGCCGGCGCGGTCTTTGGTAAATCGAGTTCACGGACCTATGACAGTCGCCCGCCATCTTTGTTCAATCACCTGCAATAAAAAAGAAAAACAAGACGTAATTAGAAATAGGAGCAAAAATGAACAAAACATAATTACAAAAAACATAGTAATACATGTATTAGAAATATTTGCAAAAATGAACAAAATATAATTACAAAAAACATAGTATTACATGTATTAGAAATAATCTTCATGATTGAGATTAGCTGGATCATAGGTCTCGTCATCACTATCAACATTGTCCAACTCATCAACACTATCTGAAGGAGGAATGTTGTCTTCATTGTCAAAGCCTAAACGTAATCGCTCAAGCATTTGTATGTCCTTCATATTTCGCACCTTGTCTCCAGCGTCCTCATCATCGTCCCTTTCATTATCTACTTCCATTCCTATCTCTTCGGTTAAGTCTATGTCAAACCTCCCTTGTAGTCCCTCTTGTTGATAGAACTCTCCATCATATGTGTTTGGGTTGAAGTTGTAATCTTCATCGTTTGGGACAGGTAGTTTACCGTGTGGCGATACCTTGTGCACAATAGACCAACCCTTAAGATGCTCGGCGTCTTTGCACGCGTATGACGTATAATAAACCTGGACGGCCTATTGAGCCACAATGTAGACATCTTTTCCTGGATAGAAGGAATCATGTCGAATCTCGACTAGCCCAAGCTTAGGGGTCCGTCTCGTTACTCCAGGATGAAACCAGTGGCATTTGAATATGACAGGAGTAAGCGGTTTGGAACCATAGAATGATAGTTCATAGATTTCTTCAATTCTTCCATAATAGTCGAGTCCATCATTGCCGGGCGTAACAACTCCGCTGTTTGTGGTTTTTCGATTGGGCCGACTCTGCTCGTAGCTTGCTGTGTGAAAACGATATCCATTCACGTCATAACTGGTAAATGACTTGACCCTAATGGCACAGCCATTTTCAACCTGTCTCAGCTCGTCACTTATAGGCGCATCAGTTTGGGCTTTCTGTTTGAACCAACAAATGAAATTGGGGCTCCCTGGTCCCGCACCCTGTGAAAGAAGGGTATCATTTTCTTGCGGGGTAGGTTGCCTTGATCCATGCCAGGATTGACGAAGAAATTCCCTGTACCAACGAGAAACAAGGGGGTTGGACGAAGAAACAAGGACATACAGCGAAATGAAACAAGCTCGTTCATAACTTACCCAATGAACAGCCGCACCTCGACAAGGTTGGCCAACACATATAGCATGATACTGCGCCACTCTTCATTTTTCAATTGCTTAGTGGTCGATGCACTTGTTCTTCCGAGTTGCCCTTGGAAAAGGCTGAGGTTTGATTCATTTTCGCCAGCATTATAATGAGGGGGTGGATTATAAACGCTAGGAAGTTTCTCAGTGTAGTATTTCTCTATGAAGTTCGACACCTCCTCTAGAATGTATGCCTCTACAATGGAAGCCTCCATTTTTTGCTTTATTTCTATGTTTTTTGCGAAGAGTCTTCAGACATCTCTCGATTGGATAGCACCAACGGTTCTACATGGCCCCCCCATCCATGCCTCATATGGGAGGTGCACAATCAAATGCTGCATCGGCAAGAAGAAGCTGGGTGGAAAGATCTTCTCCAACTTACAGAGCAACACGGGTGCCACTCTTTCCAAGTCATCAATGGCGGTCCGAGAGAGCTCCTTGGCACAAAGCTGGTGGAATAAGTAGCTCAACTCTGCCAGCACTTGCCAGACATGCTCCGGGACATAGCCTCGAACCATCACCGGAAGAAGCCGCTCAATCCATATGTGGTAGTCATGACTCTTCATCCCGTTGACTCATAGAGTGCCTAAGTTCACTCCCCTCTTTAGATTCGCTGCATACCCATCAGGGAACATTAGCGTCTTTGTGGGGGTATTAACCCCTATACCCTTATGGCTAAGCTTGGGCCGGCCCGGATCGATGGGTTTGGTCCACCAAAAGACGATGTGTGGCCCAGTTAACTTGATCGGAGTCCCGCTCAAGGAGTTAAGGCGGATCTGGCGATCAATCAAGATCCTGGTCGGTTAGGATAGGAATCCTTATCCGGCCACATATGGCAATTGTAATTGGCTAGGATTAGTTTCCAGATCTGTAACCCTGCCCCCCGAACTATATAAGGCGGGCAGGGGACCCCTCTAAAAAACATCTCTCATTGACATACAACAATACAAATCAGACGCAGGACGTAGGTATTACGCCTTCTTGGCGGCCGAACCTAGATAAAACCTTGTGTTTGTCTTGCGTCGCCGTCTTGTTTGTGGCTTGCGCATCTGTCTACCGACAATCTACTACCTTGGGTATACCCTTAGGTAGACTGCCGACCATATTTCGTCGACAGTGGTGCGCTAGGTAGGGGGTGTGCGTACTGCTTCCCAAGCAAACAAGACGGTTATCATCTCCGGCTCCATGGCTACGCCAAATGGCCTCACGTTCACCGTTGGCCAGATCACCTGGTCCACCGGCTCCGACGACTTCATCACCATGACCCCGGTGGAGGCGTGGATTCAGTCTGCATCGACCACTGCTTCACCTACATCGGCTACGGCTCCGACCACGGTACATACGGCTCCGACCACGGTGGACGTGGCTCCGACCAAGGTGGATACAGCTCCGACCACGGTGGACACGGCTCCGACCACGGTGGACGCGGCTTCGACCACGGTGGATACAGCTCCGACCACGGTGGACACGGCTCCTACCATGATGGATCTGGCTCCGACCACGGTACATCTGGCTCCGACCATGCCTGCATCACCTGCAGCCACACCGACAACTCATCATCCGCTTCCCCGCTACAAAGGGAGGCAGATCGACAACACCGACCTGCTCGACTCCATCGATCGGGTCAGCACCAAGCTCGCTGAAACCCTGGCTCTGGTAAGTACGATTCAAAGTCAGCCTAATGAGCAGGTAACCACTCCCCACAACAGATCTACCCCACCAGCTCGGACCAGTCGTCCTGCACGACTTGGTACAGATCTCGTGGTCACATCTACTCCTCAAGGGCGCTCTGCTCGTCGCCGGCCAGCCTTCGCGATGGGTCTCCGGCTCTCCGAGTATGAAGCCTCTATGGAGAACTACCAGGTCCAGCCCTACGGCCTGCAAAATGCTGCCTCCAGCTACGCCTACGACCTGCAACACCGCTTGGATCTGTGTCTTATGCACCGACCTTAGCCGAAGCCACACGACTTCGTCAACATGATCCAGATTGAAGATTATCAAGAAGGATCCGTTCACACAGTCCAAGAGGGTGACCCCAGCTCCTCGTCTGGCACCGCATCTGATGCATCCGTCCACACCGAGCTTCAGCATCACGAAGATGAAGGCGTCAAGTACGATCTGGATATCCCAGACCATGCCCCGGGATTCTCACAATTCTCGTCTTTCCCGCCAAGACGAGGGGATCTGATCCATGTTGTCAGCAATGACGAACCGCCAGCAGTTGGCGAAATAGAACAAGAAAGGACTGCACGCGAAGCACGCAATATTGACCGGTTTAATCACCGACAAATCAAAGCCGAAGCAGACCAGGAGGCACGGCGCATAAGGGTCCAACCACGTGACCTCAACGATGCTTTCGACAGGGTGGGGGACAAGCAGGTCTTCAGAACTCCAAGTGCCAATGTAGCCGTCGCCATGGCAACAATGCAACGGCTACCCAACACTCCGGAAAGCCAAGCAGTTCGCGATGAAATACAAGCTTATCTGACGGCTGCTATGGCCCAGACCGCGGAGATTATAAACCAAGCTCGGGCTCCATCCGTCTCGGTCGAGTCAAGCCACAGCCGCCAGCACCCAAGTCGCTCACAGCCACCCAACCAACGTGGCTCGCGCAACAACGACCCATCAGACAACCGTCAAGAAGGAAATGGTGGCCATGTTGGTGGCCAGGACGACAACCGCCGCCGGGACAACCACGACAATCGCCGCGATAACCGTGGTCGCAGGGCTAATCCAGATGGCGATCGAGATCGCCGCGATGGCAATAACGATCTCCGCCATTACCTCGGAGGACGCGATCTGCATGCTCGCATCAACCAGAGAGCCCACGATCGAGCGTCCCACGAAAGTTATCGCCATATGGAATATGACACTGCCCACGGCCCACCGGGTTTGAAGCAGTTTACTCCACACCTTCGCCAAGTCATATGGCCTAAGAATTTCAAGCTCGAGAAGCTTCAGAAGTACGACGGCAAGTAAAACCCTGAATTATGGGTTATGCTTTGTGAGACTGCGTGCAGATCAGCCATGGCGGATGAGCACGTCATGTCTAACTATTTCCCAGTCGTTGTTGGCCATGCGGGTCACCAATGGCTGGTCAGCTTGCCGGCGAACTATTTCGACTCTTGGCAGGAGCTCAAGCAAGCCTTCATCGACAACTTCATTGCTACTTGTGAACAACCAGGCAACAAATACGATCTGCAATGTATTCGAGATCGAAAAGATGAGCCACTGCGCGAGTACGTCCGGCGTTTCTCGGAGATGCGCATCAAGGTCCCATCAATCTCTGACAATGAGGCAATCGAGGCTTTCGTCACTGGCCTCCGCTTCCACGATGCCCTAAGGGACAAGCTCCTCCGCAAAAGACCTAATACGGTCACAGCGCTCCTGGCCACCAATAAGAAATACGCGGACGCCGACGACGCTAAAAAGATAATTATGGAAGAAGCAGCAAGGGTTCCGCGCTCCGACCAACCCCCACACCGCGACGACTACCGTGGCAACTGTGGTTGGAACGACAATTTTGACCGCCGCAACCAGCGCAACGACTCCCGCGACCACCGTGACCAACGTAATCAGCGGCGTAACCGCCGTGACGATTACAGGAGCAAGCGTGCTCGGGAAGACGACAACGTGGTCAACACCGTTAAAAAGGGTGGCGGACATCGTAACTATGAAGATGACTACGCCAAGGCATTGAAGGGGCCCTGCCAGCTCCATCCTAAGTCAAACCATACCATGGAGAATTGCCGCGTCCTCAAGTCTATCTACACGCGTCAACAAGCTCCGGATACGTCCGACAAGCCTAACGACGCAGGGGAACAGTGCAACGAGGATAACGACGACGACGATGCTGACCCCCGTCACAAGTATGTCAAGGCAACCGATCACGTGCACACCATCATCGGAGGCAAAGTGTCCATCGAGACCAAACGAGAGCGCAAGCTGCTTGCCCGTGCTTGCTTGAACGTGGCCAACACCGACAATCTCCTCACCGATCCGTGGCTCCCTCCGTGGTCTCACCGCGAAATCTCCTTCAGTAGAAAATACCAATGGGCCGCAATACCTGAGCCAGGGCATTTTCCCCTGGTCCTCGATCCTTGTATCAACAAAGTTCAGTTCGACAGAGTACTGATCGACGGTGGTAGCTCCATTGATATACTGTTCAAGAACAGTCTACCCGCCCTGAAGATAGCTCAGGCGGACCTCAAGCCATACAAAGCACAGTTCTGGGGTGTTCTCCCCGGACAGAGCTCAACACCTCTCGGGCAGATCACGCTACCAGTGCAGTTTGGGACCCCGGATCACTTTCGCACCGACTACGTCAACTTTGTGGTCGCCGACTTCGACGGCACCTACCATGCTATTCTTGGTCAACCGTCGCTCACCAAGTTCATGGCCATACCTCATTACAGGTATCTGGTGCTCAAGATGCCTACCGAGAAAGGAGTTCTAACCCTCCGAGGCAACGTGTACGCAGCTTATACATGCGAAGATGACAGTTTCAAAATAGCAGAGGCTCACGACCTCTCTATTCGCATGGCCGAGACCGTGCTCAACGCCAAGAATACCTCGATCGACCACTAGGAGATCCCGGAGCTCAAGGCTCCACGCAAGAACATCAAGTCCAAGGAGCACAAGGTGATCCAGCTGGTCGACGGTGATCCCAGCAAGACGGCCCTTATCGGGGTCAACCTGGATCCCAAATAGGAAGACGTGCTCGTCAGGTTCTTGAGGAGCAACGTGGATGTGTTCGCATGGAAACCTGCTGACATGCCCGGTGTACCTCGGAACTTAATTGAGCACTCCTTGAATGTCAACGGCAAGGCCAAACCTACCAAGCAGAAGCTACGACGGTTCGCTCGCGACAAAAAGGAGGCGATTAGGGTAGAAGTTACACGGCTTTTGGCAGCCGGATTTATCAAAGAAGTGTATCATCCGGAGTGGTTAGCCAACCCGGTTCTTGTACGCAAAAAGAATAATGAATGGAGAATGTTCGTTGATTACACTGATCTCAACAAACACTGCCCTAAAGACCCCTTCGGCTTGCCTCTCATAGACGAGGTCGTAGATTCCACCGCCGGTTGCGAGCTTCTTTCTTTTCTCGATTGCTACTCTGGTTATCACCAGATCGCTCTCAAAAAGGATGACCAGATCAAGACATCTTTTATCACGCCCTTCGGCGCCTACTGCTACACGACCATGTCGTTCGGGCTCAAGAACGCCGGGGCTACCTACCAACGCGCTATACAAGCTTGCCTCAAAGATGAGATAAAAGATGACCTCATCGAGGCCTACGTTGATGATATAGTTGTCAAAACCAAGGAAGCTCATACCCTTGTTGACAATCTGGGACGCACTTTTGTAGCCCTTAACACATTCTAGTGGAAATTAAACCCAAAGAAGTGCATCTATGGTGTTCCTTCTGGCATACTCCTCGGCAACGTCGTCAGTCGCGACGGCATACGCCCTAACCCGGAAAAAGTCAAAGCTGTTTTGGACATGAAGCCGCCCAAAAAGGTGAAGGATGTTCAGAAGCTTACCAGATGTATGGCTGCTCTCAGCCATTTCATATCAAGATTAGGCGAATAAGGATTACCGTTCTTTAAACTACTCAAAGCGTCTGAAAAGTTTGAGTGGTTGGAGGAAGCAGACGTTGCCTTCACACAGCTAAAACAATACCTTACATCACCTCCGGTACTCACTGCTCCAAGAGAAGACGAAACACTCCTGCTATACATTGCGGCTACTAATCGAGTGGTCTCCACGACCATGGTGGTCGAGCAAGACGAGCCCGGCCACGTCTACAAGGTACAGCGGCCAATCTATTTCATTAGTGAGGTACTCAATGAGTCCAAGACCAGGTACCCATAGATTCAGAAGTTGATCTATGCCATACTGATAACATCCCAAAAGTTGAAACACTACTTCGACGGATATCGTGTGGTGGTCGTGACTGAGTACCCTCTGCGAGACATCATCAACAACAGGGATGCGAACGGGCGCATCGTCAAATGGGCAATGGAGCTATGCCCCTTTTCCTTGGAATTTGCAAGCCGCACTACAATCAAGTCTCAGGCACTTGTCGATTTCATCGTCGAGTGGACAGACTTAAGCACGCCTGCCTCTCTCGGATCCGACGAATATTGGACGATGTACTTCGACGGCTCTCTCAACATTGACGGTGCGGGAGCAGGAGTCCTTTTTATTTCACCATCCAAGGAGCAGCTGCGGTACGTCCTTAGGATTTGTTTCCCAGCATCTAATAATGCCGCCGAGTACGAAGCATGCCTACATGGTTTGCGCATTGCGGTTGAGCTTGGCGTTAAACATCTCTACGTCTATGGAGACTCTGCTCTGGTCATCAACCAACTCAATAAGGACTGGGACACAACCAGCAAAAAGATGGAAGCATACTGCAATTTGATCAGAAAGCAGGAAGGCAGGTTCTATGGCATCGAGTACATACATGTGGTTCGGGACAAGAATCAAGCAGCGGATGCACTGTCAAAGTTAGGATCATCTCGAGCAAAAATCCCACATGGCATATTCGTCCAAGACCTGCTCATGCCGTCCATCGAAGAGAAAGATTCCACGGCAGACAAGCCTCCAGACCAGCAATTGGTGGCTACGGTTCCGGCGTCAAGCACCGCCGAGCCCCCTCCGACCACTCATGAGCCTGACTAGAGAATACCTTTCATCAAGTACCTAATAGATGGCAGCGGTTACACTGATCGGACAGAGAACGAGCGCCCGATGCACCATAGTAAGCAGTATCTGCTCGTTGATGGCAACCTATGGCGCAAGAACGCAAAAGAGGAAATCTTGATGAAGTGCATAACCCAGGAGGATGGCGAACGTCTCCTGGACCAAATCCACTCTGGCTCCTGCAGCAACCACGCGGCCTCAAGAACGCTGGTCGGCAAGGCTTTTCGAGCAGGGTTCTATTGGCCGTCAGCAGTATCCGACGCAGAGAGGCTAGTCCGCCACTGTGAGGGTTGTCAGTTCTTCGCTAAGAGAATCCACATACCAGCACATGAGATCCAGACAATACCAGCCTCCTGGCCCTTCGCATGCTGGGGACTGGATATGATCGGGCCCTTCAAACCGGCTCTAGGGAAATTTACATGCGTCTTCATGCTGATCGACAAATTTTCTAAGTGGATAGAATACATGCCTTTGGTACAGGCATCCTCAGAAAAGGCTATCACATTCCTCGACCAGGTCATCCACCGTTTTGGCATACCGAACAGCATCATAACCGATCTGGGTACTCAGTTCACCGGGAATGCTTTTTGGGACTTCTGCGATGAAAGGAGCATAGTAGTAAAATATGTCTCGGTGGCGCACCCTAGGGCTAATGGACAGGTCGAGCGGGCAAATGTCATGATCTTGGACGCATTGAAGAAGAGGGTGTATAGAGAAAATGACAAGGCTCCCGGAAGATGGCTCAAAGAGTTACCAGCCGTGGTCTAGGGACTCAGAACTCAGCCTAGCTGTAACACCGGTGTCTCGCCATACTTTATGGTTTACGGCGCTGAGGTGGTCCTCCCTGCAGATATAGCTTTTAGATCAGCATGGGTAGAGAACTTCGATGAAGGCAAGGCCAATGAAGTATGGGAGCTAGAAGTGAATAGCGCAGAAGAGAAGCGGCTCGATTCTTGTGTACGTACGGCCAAATACCTTGCTGTTTTGCGCAGGTACTACAACAAGAACGTTAAAGAGCGGTTTTTTGTGGTCGGAGACCTGGTCCTGAAGTGGAAGATGAACCAGGTTGGTGTCCATAAACTCGCAACCCCATGGGAGGGGCCCTTCATGATCAAGGAGGTCACACACACCAACGTCTTACAGGTTAGCTCACCTGGATGGTACGGACATACCAAACTCGTGGCACATCGACAAGCTTAGATGATTCTATGCTTAACTACTGAGATATGTACCCCCTTTTGTATTTTCGATTTACTTCAATAAAGCTATTATTATTTCTCCGACCACTCTAATGTGTCACTTCGACTTATATGGTTCTTCTAACTTAGCCATTAAAAGCCGACCACCACTCCTTCTACGGTTTTCGGAGAAGGACCTATGTCCGGTTCCTCCCAACACGTGCATGGGATCCGCTCTCTACGTTGTGGGTGATCGGTAGGTCCCCCTTGGTTTGACTTGTCCGCGTCTGCGTGTGCACAGGTCACGCACCTCACACTCCGACCACATGGCAAACTAGGGCCGCACAAACTTTTCAGGATGATTTGTCGGGTAAAATGGTACAACTAAACAGAACGTTATTATGTTCTCACTTAGTTCCACCAACATAAGTTTCAAGCTTAAAAACGCTTTATACAAAGCAACCAAGCTTATAATGATATCTGATTACGTTATTACAAGCTTGCTGAAGAGGCCCAAGTTTACAATAACACAACTATGTCCTCCTTCTCTGACTCTAAGCCTACATTACATTGGTGGTCGGGTCTGTGGCACCCTCTTGCTCATTGCTTCCGATATTCTACTCGAGTCTCGGGGACTCTTGTGCTAGCCGAGTGAAGGGATGCCCCCCACCGATGCTCGGGCTGGTCGAGACCATGAGCCGTCGGTTGGCTAGCAGAGATGGCGTTTCGGTGACTTGTCGATGGCATACCTTGTCTGGTCTTGTCCCACCTCCCACTGATTAATGTTGCCAATTATCTTTGTGACAGATCATTTGGGCCACCGAAGCTCCTCGCCTTATGCGGGTCTACTTCCTTCGGGTATCCAGCCTCCAGCGCTTGAGATCGATCGAGAGGGTAGTGGGCACGCACCATGCTTAGCACATGGGCGCCCGTATACTCACCCGCCTCCTTAATGAACTCTGGAACTATCCCCATGCTTTATGCGCATCTCTCGACCGATCCGAGAGCTAGGGGTCCTTGGCTCTTCCTCTCTGTGGCGCTTGGTCGACATGGTCGAGGATGGGCAAAATGCCGATTGCCACTTCTGGAACCGGTTCTTCCATGTGTCCCGATCCTCGGTGGCCTCGAGGCATTGTGCTTTCCAAATTTATCACGCTCTTTCATCACAGCTTCTAGATGCCTCTTGGCATTGGCTTTTAAAGCGCACACCGTACAAGACATCAAATTTAAAGGCACGACAAGTCAAAAGCGGCAGCAGAATGAGAGCGGTGGCACGGAATACTTACTCTTGATTCTTCCTTGATTTTGGTGGTGTGGTCACAGAGTTGAGGCCAGGCTGCGCGCCCGGTTTCTCGTTGTCCTCCTTCAGGTGACCACACTCTGCGGTCACGCGGCTATTCTCCTCTCGGAGACGGGTTACCTCAGCTTCTAAGCCTGCATTACAGCTGTCATTACCAACAATATAACAACACGTGTCATACACTTGATGTGACAAAATGACAACTTACTTGTTTTTTGACGCTCTTTGTCATTGAGCTGGCCGACCAGTTTCTAGTTCTGTGTTTCTTGCTCTGTTCTCTCCTGGTTGGTGGCTTCAAGTTGGCGGCGCAAGTGTTCCACCTCGGCCGCTAGTTCTCTATTGCTCGCCGTGATCCCCTCAATCTGGTCGAAGCACTTCTTTCGGTACTTCGCGGTCTTCATCAAGTCCTGCATATAAGCAAGCTAAGTCAGGCAGTTTGACTACATTATAGGGTCAAGTGGTCAAGCCAAACATACCTGGACTTCTGTCACTAAACGCTTTGCCGCTCGTTCAACTTTTTGGGTCTCTTTGATCTCGGGGATTTCTTCGTACATAACCCACTCGTTGTTTCGCCTGCGCGATACATATACATGTTGTCGTTTGTCTTTGGGACGGCCTAGGATCTCTTCGACTTCGTCCTCTTCGGCCTCTTGTTCAGGGGGTGGCGCTGGGCCGGAGATAGTGGTCTCCGCGACCACTATGGCTTTCCCACGAGCCGTAGCATCGGCAAGCGTATTCATGCCAACTCGGTTCTTGCTCCTCGGCTCGGATGCGGTTCCCTTGGCGCCAAGGTATACGCCTCAGCCAGAGCTAGTGCTCGGAGCATTTGTACTTTGCTCGGCTGTCTTCTAGACCAGCTGCTCGGGGACTAACGTTGGGCTGCTCGTGTGCTGCGGTTCCTGTGGAATTTCTTCTATAGGTGGCTTCGCAGTTAGCTGCCGAGAAGTTCTTTCCACCAGTACTGGCGAAGCCGTGCCACAACCGGCTATATGGTCAGGATTTTCGGTGGACGCCGACCTAATATACCAGAGAAAGTTCAGAAAACAATAGTATTCAATACAAATTATAATATTATATCAAGGTTACAGATACTTACAGCTTGGAAGCACGGAATAACGTAGTGAAGGAACGTCTCTTTGACCGCGCCTGCTCCACGTGCTCGGCGGGTTCCACCGGGTCTTTTTCCACCACCGGTACTGGCGTTGGGGTTTGGTGCTTGACACTTCCCCCCACTTGTTTTTTGTGTTGCAGTGGTCGGTGGTGCGATCACTACTGGCACAGAGGAGCTACCCTACTTTGTTGACCCCATTTGTCTTCTCCTCTTTCGAGGGATGAGTCGAAAGATGTCCGCATCCTCTGTTTCATCGTCTGAAAGGGGGAAGATGGCCTGGCGATGTTTGTTGGCTTCTGGCTGCTTGCTAGCAGCCTTGGCTGTTACATCCTCCCCAACTCCAAGTACCGCCCAGTCGACGGCTTCGGTACTGGCACTGGTCTGGGCGGTTGAGCCGGCAATTTGCGGCCAATCCACGCCAGGGGGCGGAGACACGAATACTGCTGCTCGGTCATGACCATTACTCTGGGAAACATAAAGGAGACAACATCAAGGTTTTTGTTGCAACATAAATCTACAGGCACAAGGAGGCATCATTTACCTTTGGGGGAGGTTGGGCCAGCTTGAAGGCGTGCTCGATGTCGTTTAACCTGACATAATTGGGGTCGGCTAGATTGAATAGCTCCCCAATTCTGGCTTTGATTTCTACCTTGTCGAGCGCCTTTTTTCTGGTCCTCGTCGGATCTGCGCTACCCTGGTACTCGAAGCCAGGATGTACCCTCTTTTGGCAGGGCTGGATCCTTCGGCTGATGAAGTTCCCGACCACGCTTGGACCATCCAGTTTTCCCCATGGGATCAACCCGAGCAGTTCTGTAATCTGTTCCAAGTGCTCGGGCTTCTCCGACCATCTGTTCTTCTTCTCCGGAATCAACCCCACGTCACACAGAGTGATCGTGTTTGGCTCTTCGCGGATGTAGAACCATTTCTTGTACCATTCGTCCAGTGAGGTGTTCCATGGGCAGTGTAGGTACTGGGCCTTCATACCGTCACGCAGATTGAGGTATACGCCTCCGTCTATCTTCGAGCCTCCGCTCCCTTTCTTCCACAGACAGAACAGATGGCGAAAGAGGTCGAAATGGGGCTGGAAGCCACCATAAGCTTCGCAAAGATGGATGAAGGTGGAGACAAGAAGAATCGAGTTGGGATGCAGATTGCACATCCCAATCGCGTAATATAAGCAGAGCCCCTGAAGGAAAGGGTGCACTGGAACCCCAAAACCCTGCTTGAAGAAATCCTCAAAAACCACAATCTCACCTGGTTGTGGATCGGGGAAGCTTTCTCCTTCCGGCGCACGCCATCCCGCGAGTGCCTTGTTGTGGAGCACTCCCATGGTGACGAGGTCTTCGATGGTCTGCTCATTGCTCCTTGACTTCCACCACTCCTTCGCCATGACTCCGCCTTTCTCTTGGGTGTTTCTCTTCGCCATTGATCTGTCCTTGTTAAGAGGGTGGATGCGGTGGAGGAGGGATTCATGGTGATTTTCGGAGGAGTAGGGTTTGGCGAGAGGAAGAAGAAGGTTGCAGCGGTGAATGACAATGGGGATCGGTAAAAAGTAACTTACCAGCTGTATATTATAAATAACCAAGGGCTCCGTCGTTTCGCTCGCCCGAGATTCTTGGGGGGCGTGCGCACGCACCGCAGATGGTTGTTTTCACAACCTCGAGATCTATGCCAGCAAACGCGCCCCTTCGTTTCCAATGTACGCACCTCTTCATTGATAATGTGGGAGGGCCCACACTGGCACACCTCCATATAGGCACCAAGCGACTGTTTGTTAGAAAGAGTAAGAAGGCAAAGTGATATGTTATATCCGTCTGTTTTTTTGACCAGACGTGGCAGATTGGACTTGACAGAGTAAGGGGATAAATAAATACACCAAATAATAATACAATCGACGTTCTTTTCTTTTGGCTGCATATCTTGAGCTCAATGATGGACCAGACCACTGCCGTGCTCGGGGACTGCCCAGACCACTGCCGTGCTCGGGGATTGCCCAGACCACTGCCGTGCTCGGGGACTGCCCAGACCACTGCCATGCTCGGGCACCGCTCAGGCCACTGTCACGCTTGGGGACTGCTCCAGCTACTGATGTGCTCGGGGACTATCCCGACCACTGCTCGGAGATCGTTCTTCTCGGCTACATGTGATTTGTACTCACATACAGTTGAGAGATGTTTATTTAGACCTTGCTACAAGGCTCATACCTCGCCTTCTAACAAGCTCGGGGACTACATCGGTACGATGCACCTGCCGGTGCATCTCATATCGCCTGTACGACGATTGGATTCTCAACTTAACTGGGAATTCTTTTTTAGACCCTGGCACCACATGCCTACGTCACCTACTACCAGGCTCGGGGACTAAGTGGGCACACTTCACCTTGCGGTGAATGTGTTTGTTTTTCGACCCCTACGCCTCTGATGATCAAGGACGCTACGTTTCAAGACGCACTTATATTTCTTTTCAGAAATACAAGTGGGCACACTTCACCGGACGAAAATCTTTTTCTTTTTTTTAAGAGCACCATATATTCTTCGGACAACCAACTTCTCCGGTGACAATGGTGGTCAGAGACGTCAAGGGCTCAAGCCTTACTTGTCGGAGAAGGTTAAAATGGCGTGTCGCATCATAATACATGGTGCTCGGGGACTAGCTGTGGGGGTATTAACCCCTATACCCTTATGGCTAAGCTTGGGCCGGCCCGGATCAATGGGTTCGGTCCACCAAAAGACGACGTGCGGCCCGGTTAACCTGATCGGAGTCCCGCGCAAGGAGTTAAGGCAGATCTGGCGATCAATCAAGATCCTGGTCGGTTAGATTAGGAATCCTTATCCGACCACATATGGCAATTGTAATTGGCTAGGATTAGTTTCTAGATCTATAACCCTGCCCCCCGAACTATATAAGGTGGGCAGGGGACCCCTCTAAAAATCATCTCTCATTGACATACAGCAATACAAATCAGACGCAGGACGTAGGTATTATGCCTTCTTGGCGGCCGAACCTGGATAAAACCTTGTGTTTGTCTTGCGTCGCCGTCTTGTTTGTGGCTTGCGCATCTGTCTACCGACAATCTACTACCTTGGGTATACCCCTAGGTAGACTGCCGACCATATTTCGTCGATAGTCTTGATCCATTCAAGTACTTCCCTCCTTTGGTCCTTTTTCAAGACGAAATCGGCCTTAGGCCTTCTCCAGGTGTTGCCACAACTAGGAGGCTGCATCTCTTGATTTGGTCTATCGCACAACGTTGCTAGGTCCACTCTAGCCTTAGGGTTGTCCTTAGACTTTTTAGTGTCCATCAGTGTTGTGCAAAGTGCCTCGGCGACATTCTTTTTAGTGTGCATTACATCAATGTTATGTGGCAGAAGAAGGTCATCGAAATAGAGGAGCCTCGTCATGCCCGAGATATGAGTCCACATATGTTGCTCACCATATCCCACAAAATCACCTTCTTCATTGGGCATGAGAGCATCTATCTGAGCATGAACCTCGGCAACAGTCATCATCCGCGGTGCAGGGTTTGTCACTTTGACACCTTTTGTAAAGTTCTTGATGTCTTGTCTGAATGGATGGTCAAGAGGTAGGAATTGACGATGTATGTCGAACAACGAATACTTGCCACCCTTCTGCAACCAAATGAACCTCACACCTTCCTTGCATATTGGGCATGGGAACTTCTCGTGAACACACCAGGCGCCGAATATCCCATACGCTAGGAAGTCATGCAGGGAGTAGTGATACCAAACGTGCATTTTGAAGGTTGTCTTTGTAGCTCGATCGTATGTCCATACCCCTTCGTCCTAAGCACGGACCAATTCATCAAACACGGGCTCCATGAACACACCCATATTACTCCCTGGGTGTCCAGGAATTATCAACGACAAGAATACGTTATGTCATTGAAAGGAGACACCGGGGGGGGATTAAGGGGGATAACAAAGACGGGCCAACATGTGTATGGGGCAGCCATCATTCCATAAGGATTGAACCCATCTGTTGCCAGCGCGACACGTACATTACGAGCCTCATCTGCTTGTCACGATGTTTGTCATTAAAGCGGATCCAAGCTTCACCATCGGATGGATGTACCATCTTGTCAGGATTGTACAGTTTGACATTTTTGTGCCATGTCATCTGTTTCGCGGATTCCTCGGTCATGTATAGCCGTTGGATCCTCGGTAGGAACGGAAGGTACCATAGGATTTTCACGGGGATCGTAAGTTGCCTCTTCTGTCCATCATCAAAGTCTACCTCCATGTACCTGAAGGATTTACACTTTGGACAGAACTTTGCATGCTCGTGTTCTTTCCTAAATAGGACGCACCCCTTCGGACAAGCATGTATCTGCTCATACGGCATCTTAAGTGCACGAAGAAGTTTTTGTGACTCGTACATGCTCTTTGGCAGAATGTGGCCCTCCGGAAGCAGGGTGCCAATCACGGCCAACATCTTATCGAAGCCAGGTCGACTCAAGTTTAACTCGGACTTCAACCCCATTAAGCATCCAATGGCATCCAGTTGAGACACTATTGACCAATCGTGAAGGGGTTTATGTGCCGAGTCCATCATGTCATAGAACGCCTGTGCGGCTGCCTCCATCTCCTCCTTCTCATGTCCCTCATCGAACTGCCCTTGGTGAAAGTCATCTAACATGTCTGCTACCCCGGCATCAGCATCAAAAGCCTCCACCCGTGGTCTCACCACCTCCTCTCTCATACAATGGGCTTCACCATGGTGGACCCACCGGGTGTAGTCCGGCGTAAATCCATTCTTCACAAGATGCTTACCCATTTCCACCTTGTTTACCCTTCTCCTGTTTCCACATTTGCTGCAGGGACACAAAACTAGGCAATGTCCTTTAGCAGCCTTGTCAAATGCACTGTTCAAGAAAGCATCGGTCTTGTTCATCCATTCCGTGGTGTAATCACTCTGACTTCTCCAGCCCGTGTACATCCACTAACGGTCATCCATCCTCTAACATATGTATCAGCGAGTAATATAACCATCAATTGCATCTACATGGTGTTCCTACTATCTAATAGGTGAGGATAGGTCCTAATCCCACCTGTGGATGCGTAGATGAGGTTAGTTTCCATGATCTACTCCTATCCGAGATAGAATTTCGGCAGCACCTCCCCGCTGTTCTCCAGATACACGTCCTGCCAAAGAAGAGTGCATATTTGGAGAACAACAAGGAGGTGATGCCGAAACTCTGTCTCAGACTGGAGCAGACCATGGAAACTAACCCATCTATGCATTCGCGGGCTGTCCAAAAAACGTGGACAATCCAAAACAGATACGGTCATAGATATGCAAAGATCTGCATAGCTCCAACCGTATCTCTTTCGAACGGGAGACGCCTAACTGGGTTACGCGATCTATGACCATGATACGAAAAGAGGGGTTATACCTAGGGTGGTGGCAGAGTCAGGCTAGCGGGGCCGTGGCAGGTCGGTGCAGTGGCGAGGCGACGCGGTGTAGGTAGACCGGCACGGCGATGGGAACTCTGACTCGGCTCCGATGGGCTCTTCTCTACAAAAATGGAACAAAATACTGTCATTTAAAAAAAATCGGCAGAACCTCCCTGTCGACGAAATATGGTCGACAGTCTACCTAGGGGTATACCCAAGGTAGTAGATTGTCGGCAGACAGATGCGCAAGCCACAAACAAGACGGCGACGCAAGACAAACACAAGGTTTTATCCAGGTTCGGTCGTCAAGAAGGCGTAATACCTACGTCATGCGTCTGATTTGTATTGCTGTATGTCAATGAGAGATGATTTTTAGAGGGGTCCCCTGCCCGCCTTATATAGTTCGGGGGGCAGGGTTACAGATCTGGAAACTAATCCTAGCCAATTACAATTGCCATATGTGGCCGGATAAGGATTCCTAATCTAACCGACCAGGATCTTGATTGATCGCCAGATCTGCCTTAACTCCTTGTGCGGGACTCCGATCAGGGTAAACGGGCCGCACGTCGTCTTTTGGTGGACCGAACCCATCAATCCGGGCCAGCCCAAGCTTAGCCATAAGGGTATAGGGGTTAATACCCCCACAGCTAGTCCCCGAGCACCATGTATTATGATGCGACATGCCATTTTAACCTTCTCCGACAAGTAAGGCTTGAGCCCTTGACGTCTCTGACCACCATTGTCACCGGAGAAGTTGGTTGTCCGAAGAATATATGGTGCTCTTAAGAAAAAAGAAAAAGATTTTCGTTCGGTGAAGTGTGCCCACTTGTATTTCTGAAAAGAAATGTAAGTGCGTCTTGAAACATAGCGTCCTTGATCATCAGAGGCGTAGGGGTCGAAAAACAAACACATTCACCACAAGGTGAAGTGTGCCCACTTAGTCCCCAAGCCTGGTAGTAGGTGACGTAGGCACGTGGTGCTAGGGTCTAAAAAAGAATTCCCAGTTAAGTTGAGAATCCAATCGTCGTACAGGCGATACGAGATGCACCGGCAGGTGCATCGTACCGATGTAGTCCCCGAGCTTGGTGGAAGGCGAGGTATGATCCTTGTAGCAAGGTGTAAATAAACGTCTCTCAACTGTATGTGAGTACAAATCACATGTAGCCGAGAAGAACGATCTCCGAGCAGTGGTCGGGACAGTCCCCGAGCACATCAGTAGCTGGAGCAGTCCCCAAGCGTGATAGTGGCCTGAGCGGTGCCCGAGCACGGCAGTGGTCTGGGCAGTCCCCAAGCACGGCAGTGGTCTGGGCAGTCCCCGAGCACGGCAGTGGTCTGGTCCATCATTGAGCTCAAGATATGCAGCCAAAAGAAAAGAACGCCGATTGTATTATTATTTGGTGTATTTATTTATCTCCTTACTCTGTCAAGTCCAATCTGCCACGTCTGGTCAAAAAACAGACGTATATAACATATCACTCTGCCTTCTTACTCTTTCTGACAAACAGTCGCTTGGTGCCTGTATGGAGGTGCGCCAGTGTGGGCCCTCTCACATTATCAATGAAGAGGCGCGTACACTGGAAACGAAGGGGCACGTTTGCTGGCGTAGATCTCGAGGTTGTGAAAACAACCGTCTGCGGCGCGTGCGCACGCCCCCCAAGAATCTCGGGCGGGCGAAACGATGTTGCCCTTGGTTATTTATAATATACAGCAGGTAAGTTACTTTTTACCGATCCCCATTGTCATTCACCGCCGCAACCTTCTTCTTCCTCTCGCCAAACCCTACTCCTCCAAAGATCACCACCAATCCCTCCTCCACCGCATCCACCCTCTTAACAAGGGCGAATCAATGTCGAAGAGAAACGCCCAGAAGAAAGGCGGAGTCATGGTGAAGGAGTGGTGGAAGTCAAGGAGCAATGAGCATACCATCAAAGACCTCGTCGCCATGGGAGTACTCCACAACAAGGCACTCGCGGGATGGCGTGCCCCGGAGGGAGAAAGCTTCCCCGATCCACAACCAGGTGAGATTGTGGTTTTCGAGGATTTCTTCAAGCGGGGTTTTGGGGTTCCAGTGCACCCTTTCCTTTAGGGGCTCTGCTTATATTATGAGATTAGGATTTGCAATATGCATCCCAACTCGATTCTTCTTGTCTCCACCTTCATCCATCTTTGCGAAGCTTATGGTGGCTTCCAGCCCCATTTTGACCTCTTTCGCCATCTGTTCTGTCTGCGGAAGAAAGGGAGCGGAGGCTCGAAGATAGCCGGAGGCGTATACCTCAATCTGCGTGACGGTATGAAGGCCCAGTACCTGCACTACCCATGGAACACCTCACTGGATGAATGGTACAAGAAATGGTTCTACATCCGCGAAGAGCCGAACACGATCACTCTGTGTGACGTAGGGTTGATTCCGGAGAAGAAGAACAGCTGGTCGGAGAAGCTCGAGCACTTGGAACAGATTACAGAACTGCTCAGGTTGATCCCGTGGGGAAAACTGGATGGTCCAAGAGTGGTCGGGAACTTCATCAGCCGAAGGATCCAGCCCTGCCAAAAGAGGGTACATCCTGGCTTCGAGTACTAGGGTAGCGCAGATCCGATGAGGACCAGAAAAGAGGCGCTCGACAAGGTAGAAATCAAAGCCAGAATTGGGGAGCTATTCAATCTAGCCGACCCCAATTATGTCAGGTTAAACGACATCAAGCACGCCTTCAAGCTAGCCTGACCTCCCCAAAGGTAAATGATGCCTCCTTGTGCCTGTAGATTTATGTTGCAACAAAAACTTTGACTGTTGTCTCCTTTATGTTTCCCAGAGTAATGGTCATGACCGAGCAGCAGTATTCGTGTCTCCGCCCCCTGGCGTGGATTGGCCGCAAATTGCCGGCTCAACCGCCCAGACCAGTGCCAGTACCGAAGGCGTCGACTGGGTGGTACTCGGAGTTGGGGAGGATGTAACAGCCAAGGCTGCTAGCAAGCGGCCAGAAGCCAACAAACGTCGCCAGGCCATCTTCCCCCTTTCAGATGATGAAAAAGAGAATGCGGACATCTTCCAACTCATCCCTCGAAAGAGGAGAAGACAAATGGGGTCAACAGAGCAGGGTAGCTCCTCTGTGCCAGTAGTGATCGCACCACCGACCACTGCAACACAGAAAACAAGCGGGGAAGTGTCAAGCACCAAACCCCAACGCCAGTACCGATGGTGGAAAAAGACCAGGTGGAACCCGCCGAGCACGTGGAGCAGACGCGGTCAAAGAGACGCTCCTTCACTACGTTATTCTTAGCTTCCAAGCTGTAAGTATCTATAACCTTGATATAATATTATAATTTGTATTGAATACTATTGGTTTCTGAACTTTCTCTGGTATATTAGGTCGGCGTCCACCGAAAATCCTAACCATATAGCCGGTTGTGGCATGGCTTCGCCAGTACTGGCGGAAAGAACTGCTCGGCAGCTAACTGCGGAGCCACCTGTAGAAGAAATTCCGTAGGAACCGCAGCACACGAGCAGCCCAACGTCAGTCCCCGAGTAGCTGGTCGAGAAGACAGCCGAGCAAAGTACAAATGCTCCGAGCACTAGCTCTGCTGAGGCAGATACCCTGGCGCCAAGGGAACCAGACCGAGCCGAGGAGCAGCAACCGGAGTTGGCACAGAATACGCTTGCCGATGCTACGGCTCATGGGAAAGCCATAGTGGTCGCGGAGACCACCATCTCTGGCCCAGCGCCACCCCCTGAACAAGAGGCCGAAGAGGACGAAGTCAAAGAGATCCTTGGCCGTCCCAAAGACAAACGACAACATGTATATGTATCGCGTAGGCGGAACGACGAGTGGGTTATGTACGAAGAAATCCCCGAGATCGAAGAGACCCAAAAAGTTGAACGAGCGGCAAAGCGTTTGGTGACAGAAGTCCAGGTATGTTTGGCTTGACCACTTGACCCTGTAATGTAGTCAAACTACCTGACTTAGCTTGCTTATATGCAGGACTTGATGAAGACCGCGAAGTACCGAAAGAAGTGCTTCGACCAGATTGAGGGGACCACGGCGAGCAATAGAGAACTGGCGGCCGAGGTGGAACGCTTGCGCCGCCAACTTGAAGCCGCCGACCAGGAGAGAACAGAGCAAGAAACATAGAACCAGAAACTGGTCGGCCAGCTCAATGACAAAGAGAGTCAAAAAACAAGTAAGTTGTCATTTTGTCACATCAAGTGTATGACACGTGTTGTTGTATTGTTGGTAATGACAGCTGTAATGCAGGCTTAGAAGCTGAGGTAACCCGCCTCCGAGAGGAGAATAGCCGCATGACCGCAGAGTGTGGTCACCTGAAGGAGGACAACGAGAAATTGGCGCGCAGCCAGTCTCAACTCCAGGACCACAGCACCAAAATCAAGGAAGAACTGAAGAGTAAGTATTCTAGACCACCGTTCTCATTCTGTTGCCCGCCTTGACTTGTCGTGCCTTTAAATTTGATGTCTTGTACGGTGTGTAGTTTTAAAAGCCAATGCCAAGAGGCATCTAGAAGCTGTGATGAAAGAGCGTGACAGCTGGAAAGCACAATGCCTCGAGGCCACCGAGGATCGGGACACATGGAAGAACCGGTTCTAGGAAGTGGCAACTGGCATTTTGCCCATCCTCGACCATGTCGACCCGGCGCTCACAGAGGAAGAGCCAAGGACCCCCCAGCTCGGACTGGTCGAGAGATGCAGACAAGCATGGGGATGGTTCCAGGAGTTCATTAAGGAGGCGGGTGAGTATACGGGCGCCCATGTGCTAAGCATGGTGCGTGCCCACTACCCTCTGATCGATCTCAAGCGCCTGGAGGCTGGATACCCGAAGGAAGTAGACCCAGACAAGGCGGAGGAGCTTCGGGTGGCCCAGCTGGATCTGTCGTCAAAGATAATTGGCAACATTAATCTGTGTGGAGGTGGGACAGCACCTGTACAAGGTATGCCATCGACAAGTCAGCTGGAAACGCCATCTGCTGCTAGCCAACCGATGAAGCCTGCGGTCTCGACCAGCCAAGCATCGGTGGGGGCCATCCCCTTCAGCTCGGCTAGCACAAGAGTCCCCGAGACTCGAGTAGAATATCGGAAGCAACGAGCAGTAGGTGCCGCGTACCCCGACCAGCCAATGTAATAGGCTTAGAGCTGTAGAAGGAGGACATAGTTGTGTTATTGTAAACTTGGGCCTCTTCAGGCAAGCTTGTAATAACGTAACTGTATATCATTATAAGCTTGGTTGCTTTGTATAAAGCATTTTTAAGCTTGAAACTTATGTTGGTGGAACTAAGTGTGAACATAATAACGTTCTGTTTAGTTGTACCATTTTACCCGACAAATCATCCTGAAAAGTTTGTGCGGCCCTAGTTTGCCATGTGGTCGGAGTGTGAGGTGCGTGACCTGTGCACATGCAGACGCGGACAAGTCAAACCAAGGGGGGCCTGCCGATCACCCACAACGTAGAGAGCGGATCCCATGCACGTGTTGGGAGGAACCGGACACAGGTCCTGCTCCGAAAACCGTAGAAGGAGTGGTGGTCGGCTTTTACTGGCTAAGTTAGAATAACCATATAAGTCGAAGTGACACATTAGAGTGGTCGGAGAAATAATAATAGCTTTATTGAAGTAAATCGAAAATACAAAAGGGGGTACATATCTCAGTAGTTAAGCATAGAATCGTCTAAGCTTGTCGATGTGCCACGAGTTTGGTACGTCCATACCGTCCAGGTGAGCTAACCTGTAAGACGTTGGTCGTGTGACCTCCTTGATCATGAAGGGCCCCTGCCATGGGGTTGTGAGTTTATGGACACCAGCCTGGTTCGTCTTCCACTTCAGGACCAGGTCTCCGACCATAAAAAACCACTCTTTAATGTTCTTGTTGTAGTACCTGCGCAAAACAGCAAGGTATTTGGCCGTACGTACACAAGAATCGAGCCGCTTCTCTTCTGTGCTATTCACTTCTAGCTCCCGTACTTCATTGGCCTTGCCTTCATCGAAGTTCTCTACCCGTGCTGATCTGAAAGCTATATCTGCAGGGAGGACCGCCTCAGCGCCGTAAACCATAAAGTATGGCGAGACGCCGGTGTTACGGCTAGGCTGAGTTCTCAGTCCCCAGACCACGGCTGGTAACTCTTTGAGCCATCTTCCGGGAGCCTTGTCATTTTCTCTATACACCCTCTTCTTCAACGCGTCCAAGATCATGCCATTTGCCCGCTCGACCTGTCTATTAGCCCTAGGGTGCGCCACCGAGACGTATTTTACTACTATGCTCCTTTCATCGCAGAAGTCCCAAAAAGCATTCCCGGTGAACTGAGTACCCAGATTGGTTATGATGCTGTTCGGTACGCCAAAACGGTGGATGACCTGGTCGAGGAACGTGATGCCTTTTTTTCTCGAGGATGCTCGTACCAAAGGCATGTATTCTATCCACTTAGAAAATTTGTCGATCAGCACGAAGACGCATGTAAATTTCCCTAGAGCCGGTTTGAAGGGCCCGATCATATCCAGTCCCCAGCATGCGAAGGGCCAGGAGGCTGGAATTGTCTGGATCTCATGTGCTGGTACGTGGATTCTCTTGGCGAAGAACCGACAACCCTCACGGTGGTGGACTAGCCTCTGCGTCGGGATCGCTGACGGCCAATAGAACCCTCCTCGGAAAGCCTTGCCGACCAGCGTTCTTGAGGCCGCGTGGTTGCCGCAGGAGCCAGAGTGGATTTGGTCCAGGAGACGTTTGCCATCCTCTTGGGTTATGCACTTCATCAAGATTTCCTCTTTTGCGTTCTTGCGCCATAGGTTGCCATCAACTAGCAGATATCATCGCATCTGCGGCGCATCAGCGCTCGTTCTTCCGTCCGATCGGTGTAACCGCTGCCATCTCGTTAGGTACTTGATGAAAGGTATTCTCTAGTCGGGCTCATGAGTGGTGGTCGGAGGGGGCTCGGCGGTGCTTGACGCCGTAACCGTAGCCACCAATTGCTGGTCTCGGAGGCTTGTCCGCCGTGGAATCTTTCTTCGATGGATGGGCGTGGCGTGTGTCTTGGACGAATATGCCATGTGGGATTTTTGCTCGAGATGATCCTAACTTTGATAAAGGCATCCGCCGCTTGATTCTTGTCCCGGACCACATGTATGTACTCGATGCCATAGAACCCGCCTTCCAAATTTTTCTCGATCAAATTGCAGTATGCTTCCATCTTTTTGCTGGTTGTGTCCCAGTCCTTATTGAGTTGGTTGATGACCAGAGCAGAGTCTCCATAGACGTAGAGATGTTTAACGCCAAGCTCAACCGCAATGCGCAAACCATGTAGGCATGCTTCGTACTCAGCGGCATTATTAGATGCTGGGAAACAAATCCTAAGGACGTACCGGAGCTGCTCCTTGGATGGTGAAATAAAAAGGACTCCTGCTCCCGCACCATCAATGTTGAGAGAGCCATCGAAGTACATCGTCCAATATTCGTCGGATCCGAGAGAGGCAGGCGTGCTTAAGTCTGTCCACTCGACGATGAAATCGACAAGTGCCTGAGACTTGATTGTAGTGCGGCTTGCAAATTCCAAGGAAAAGGGGCATAGCTCCATTGCCCATTTGACGATGCGCCCGTTCGCATCCCTGTTGTTGATGATGTCTCGCAGAGGGTACTCAGTCACGACCACCACACGATATCCGTCGAAGTAGTGTTTCAACTTTTGGGATGTTATCAGTATGGCATAGATCAACTTCTGAATCTGTGGGTACCTAGTCTTGGACTCATTGAGTACCTCACTAATGAAATAGATTGGCCACTGTACCTTGTAGACGTGGCCGGGCTCGTCTCGCTCGACCACCATGGTCGTGGAGACCACTCGATTAGTAGCCGCAATGTATAGCAGGAGTGTTTCGTCTTCTCTTGGAGCAGTGAGTACCGGAGGTGACGTAAGGTATTGTTTTAGCTGTGTGAAGGCAACGTCTGCTTCCTCCGACCACTCAAACTTTTCGGACGCTTTGAGTAGTTTAAAGAACGGTAATCCTTTTTCGCCTAATCTTGATATGAAACGGCTGAGAGCAGCCATACATCTGGTAAGCTTCTGAACATCCTTCACCTTTTTGGGCGGCTTCATGTCCAAAACAGCTTTGACTTTTTCCGGTTAGGGCGATGTCGTCATGACCTCGATTTACGCGTTGCCGAGGAGTATGCCAGAAGGAACACCAAAGATGCACTTCTTTGGGTTTAATTTCCACTAGAATGTGTTAAGGGCTACAAAAGTGCGTCCCAGATTGTCAACAAGGGTATGAGCTTCCTTGGTTTTGACAACTATATCATCAACGTAGGCCTCGATGAGGTCATCTTTTATCTCATCTTTGAGGCAAGCTTGTATAGCGCGTTGGTAGGTAGCCCAGGCGTTCTTGAGCCCGAACGACATGGTCGTAGTATGAAGAGGGCCAAGGGCGTGATAAAAGATGTCTTGATCTGGTCATCCTTTTTGAGAGCGATCTGGTGATAACCAGAGTAGCAATCGAGAAAAGAAAGAAGCTCGCAACCGGGCGGTGGAATCCACGACCTCGTCTATGCGCAGGCAAGTCGAAGGGTCTTTTAGGGCGTGTTTGTTGAGATCGGTGTAATCAACGCACATTCTCCATTCATTATTCTTTTTGCGTACAAGAACCGGGTTGGCTAACCACTCCGGATGATACACTTCTTTGATAAATCCGGCTGCCAAAAGCCGTGTAACTTCTACCCTAATCGCCTCCTTTTTGTCGCGAGCGAACCATCGTAGCTTCTGCTTGGTAGGTTTGGCCTTGCCGTTGACATTCAAGGAGTGCTCAATTAAGTTTCGAGGTACACCGGGCATGACAGCAGGTTTCCATGCGAACACATCCACATTGCTCCTCAAGAACCTGACGAGCGCATCTTCCTATTTGGGATCCAGGTTGACCCCGATAAGGGCCGTCTTGCTGGGATCATCGTCGACCAGCTGGATCACCTTGTGCTCCTTGGACTTGATGTTCTTGCGTGGAGCCTCGAGCTCTCGGGATCTCCCGGTGGTCGATCGAGGTATTCTTGGCGTTGAGCACGGTCTCGCCATGCGAATAGAGAGGTCGTGAGCCTCTCGCTATTTTGAAACTCGTCATCTTCGCGCAGTATAAGCTGCGTACACGCTGCCTCGGAGGGTTAGAACTCCTTTCTCGGTAGGCATCTTGAGCACCAGACACTGTAATGAGGTATGGCCATGAACTTGGTGAGCGACGATCGACCAAGAATAGCATGGTAGGTGCCATCAAAAGTCGGCGACCACGGTTGACGTAGTCGGTGCGAAAGTGATCCGGGGTCCCAAACCGCCTTTGGTAGCGTGATCGCCCGAGAGGTGTAGAGCTCTCGTCGGGAGAACACCCGTAACTGCGGCTTCAGTATGGTTTGAGGTCCGCTCGAGCTATCTTTGGCGGGTAGATCGTTCTTGAACAAGATATCAATGGAGTCGCCGCCGCCGTCGATCAAGATCTGTCGAATCGAACTTTGTTGATACAAGGATCGAGGACCGGGGAAAACGCCAGCTCGTATTGCGCCCATTGGTCCTTTCTTTGAAGGAGATTTCGCGGTGAGACCACGGAGGAGCTGTGGATCGGTGAGGAGATTGTCGGTGTTGGCCACGTTCAAGTAAGCACGGGCGAGCAGCTTGCGCTCTCGTTTGGTCTCGATGGACACTTTGCCTCTGATGATGGTGTGCACGTGATTGGTTGGCTTGACATACTTGTGACGGGGTCTCGTCGATCGCCGTCATCGTTATCCTCGCTGCGCTGTTGTTCCCTGCGTCGTTAGGCTTGTTGGACGATCCGAGCTTGTTGACGTGTAGATAGACTTGAGGACGTGGCAATTCTCCATGGTATGGTTCGACTTAGGATGGAGTGGCGGGGCCCCTTCAATGCCTTGGCGTAGTCGTCTTCATAGTTACGACGTCCGCCACCATTTTTAACGGTGTTGACCTCGCGCCGTCGTCTTCCCGAAAGCACGCTTGCTCTCGTAAATCACACGCGGTTACGCCGCCGACACGTTGGTCACGGTGGTCGCGGAGTCGTTCTTGTTTGGTTGTGGCGGTCAAAATTGTCATTCCGACCACGGTTGCCGCAGTAGTCGTCGTGGTGTGGGGGGTGGTCGGAGCGCGGAACCCTTGCTGCTTCTTCAATAATTATCTTTTTAGCGTCGTCGGCGTCCGCGTATTTCTTAGCGGTGGCCAGGAGCGATGTGACCGAATCAGGTCTTTTGCGGAGGAGCTTGTCCCTTAGGGCATCGTGGAAGCGGAGGCCAGTGACGAAAGCCTCGATTGCCTCGTTGTCGGAGATTGATGGGACCTTGATGCGCATCTCCGAGAAACACCGGACGTACTCACGCAGCGGCTCATCTTTTCGATCTCGAATATGTTGCAGATCGTATTTGTTGCCTGGTTGTTCACAAGTAGCAATGAAGTTGTCGATGAAGGCTTGCTTGAGCTCCTGCCAAGAGTCGAAATAGTTCGCCGGCAAGCTGACCAGCCATTGGTGACCCGCATGGCCAACAGCGACTGGGAAATAGTTAGACATGACATGCTCGTCCGCCATGGCTGATCTGCATGCAGTCTCGTAAAGCATAACCCATAATTCAGGGTTTTCCTTACCGTCGTACTTCTGAAGCTTCTCGAGCTTGAAATTCTTGGGCCATATGACTTGGCGAAGGTGTGGAGTAAACTCGGCAGGCCGTGGGCAGTGTCATATTCCATACGGCGATAACTTTCGTGGGACGCTCGATCATCGGCTCTCTGGTTGATGCGAGCGCGCAGATCACGTCCTCCGAGGTAATGGCGGAGATCGTTATTGCCATCGCGGCGATCTTGATCGCCATCTGGATTAGCCCTGCGACCACGGTTATCGCGGCGATTGTCGCGGTTGTCCCAGCGGCGGTTGTCGTCCTGGCCACCAACATGGCCACCGTTTCCTTCTTGACGGTTGTCTGATGGGTCGTTGTTGCGTGAGCCACGTTGGTTGGGTGGTTGTGAGCGACTTGGGTGCTGGCGGCTGTGGCTTGACTCGACCGAGACGGATGGAGCCCGAGCTTGGTTTACAATCTCCGCGGTCTGGGCCATAGCAGCCGTCAGATAAGCTTGTATTTCATCGTGAACTGCTTGGGTTTCCGGGGTGTTGGGTAGCCGTTGCATTGTTGCCATGGCGACGGCTACATTGGCACTTGGAGTTCTGAAGACCTGCTTGTCCTCCACCCTGTCGAAAGCATCGTTGAGGTCACGTGGCTGGACCCTTATGCGTCATGCCTCCTGGTCCGCTTCGCTTCGATTTGTCGGTGATTAAACGGTCAATATTGCGTGCTTCGCGTGCAGTCCTTTCTTTTGTTCGCTTTCGCCAATCGCCTGGCGGTTCGTCATTTCGACAACATGGATCAGATCCCTCGTCTTGGCGGGAAAGACGGAATTGTGAGAACCCCGGGCGTGGTGCGGGATATCCAGATCGCATTTTGACGCCTTCATCTTCGTGATGTGAAGCTTCGGTGTGGACGGATGCATCGGATGCGCGCTGCGACGAGGAGTCGGGTCGCCCTCTTGCACTGTGTGAACGGATCCTTCTTGATAATCTTCAATCTGGATCATGTTGACAAAGTCGCGCGGCTTCGGCTGAGGTCGGTGCATAAGACACAGATCCAAGCGGCGTTGCAGGTCGTAGGCGTAGCTGGAGGTAGCGTTTTGCAGGCCGTAGGGCTGGACCTGGTAGTTCTCTGTAGAGGCTTCGTACTTGGAGAGCCAGAGACCCGTCGCGAAGGCTGGCCGGCGACGAGCAAAGCGCCCTTGAGGAGTAGATGTGACCACGAGATCTGTACCAAGTCGTGTAGGACGACTGGTCCGAGCTGGTCGGGTAGGTCTGTTGTGGGGAGTGGTTACCTGCTCATTAGGCTGACTTTGAATCATACTTACCAGAGCCAGGGTTTCAGCGAGCTTGGTGCCGACCCGATCGATGGAGTCGAGCAGGTCGGTGTTGTCGATCTGCCTCCCTTTGTAGCGGGGAAGCGGATGACGAGTTGTCGGCGTGGCTGTAGGTGATGCAGGCGTGGTCTGAGCCAGATGTACCGTGGTCGGAGCCAGATCCATCATGGTAGGAGCCATGTCCACCGTGGTCGGAGCTGTGTCCACCGTGGTCGGAGCCGTGTCCACCGTGGTCGGAGCCGCGTCCACCGTGGTCGGAGCCGTATGTACCGTGGTCGGAGCCGTAGCCGATGTAGGTGAAGCAGTGGTCGATGCAGACTGAATCCACGCCTCCTCCGGGGTCATGGTGATGAAGTCATCGGAGCCGGTGGTCCAGGTGATCTGGCCAACGGTGAACATGAGGCCGTTCGGCGTAGCCATGGAGCCGGAGATGATGACCGTCTTGTTTGCTTGGGAAGCAGACGCACACCCCTACTCCGGCGCGCTTTGTCGCCGACGTAAATATGGTCGGCAGTCTACCTAGGGGTATACCCAAGGTAGTAGATTGTCGGCAGACAGATGCGCAAGCCACAAACAAGACGGCGACGCAAGACAAACACAAGGTTTTATCCAGGTTCGGCCGCCAAGAAGGCGTAATACCTACGTCCTGCGTCTGATTTGTATTGCTGTATGTCAATGAGAGATGTTTTTTAGAGGGTCCCATGCCCGCCTTATATAGTTCGGGGGGCAGGGTTACAGATCTAGAAACTAATCCTAGTCAATTACAATTGCCATATGTGGCCGGATAAGGATTCCTATTCTAACCGACCAGGATCTTGATTGATCGCCAGATCCGCCTTAACTCCTTGCGCGGGACTCCGATCAGGTTAATCGGGCCGCACGTCGTCTTTTGGTGGACCGAACCCATCGATCCGGGCCGGCCCAAGCTTAGCCATAAGGGTATAGGGGTTAATACCCCACGACCCACCGAGGGCGGTCGGGGTGGCTGGGGGTATGGCGATGGCGGCGGTCGGGCGGCGGGGGAGGCGGAGGTGGCGGTGGCTGGCGAAGCGAAAGAAGCGTGGCGCGCGTGCGTGTCGTAAAAGGGTGCATGGCCGGCCCAGGGGAGGGGTTAAATCCCCCCTTTACCGAGTGCCCCCGATCTGGCACTCGGCAAAAGGTTTTTTTAATTTTTTTAACCGCCTCTTTGCCGAGTGTCACCTGGCCTAGCACTCGGCAAAGAAGGTTTTTTTAAAAAAAATCTTTAAAAGGGCTAGCAATCACCTGGCCTAGCAATCAGATATCACATGTGGAGATATCCTGGTTTATAAGCATCGTACATGACAACGTGCACCAAACCTTTTCAAAATTTTATCATAGCCTCCACATACAATATCACGACATCTCAACAAGTTTCATGATTTTTGGACATCGTTTGCTTTTTATAGAATTTAAAAACACTTCGCACGCAAGTTCGCGGTCATGTTTCGTGAACAAGATGTCCGAAATTTTGGATCCGTTCATGGATACGGCCTCACACTACACTCAGTAACATGACTATCATTTTTTGAATCATTAAATTCCATTATTCGTACCACGTGCAGTTCAAATTTATATTTTTTGAAAAAAATCAAGTAAACCAAATAAAGTAACTAAATATATCAAAAAACCACAAAAAATCCTCAAATTCTAACTAAGAGTTCCTGGTACTTTAAAAGGGCTACATAAAAAATTTGGAGGCCAAAAACAAAAAAAAATTTGCCGAATGCCGAGGCATGGCACTCGGCAAAGGGGGTCTTTGCCGAGTGCCAAGAATAAGACACTCGGCAAAGAGGGTTTTGATTTTTTTTTTAAATCCTCTTTGTCGAGTGCCTTCACAGGGGCACTCGGCAAAGACATTTCGAAAAAAAAATCTTTGCCGAGCGCCGTGTCAGGGGCACTCGGCAAAGTATGTTCCAAAACAAAATCTTTGCCGAGTGCTAGATCTGGGACACTCGGCAAATAATTTTTTTTTAAAAAAAAACCTTCTTTGCCGAGTGCCTAACAGCAGGCACTCGGCAAAGAAGGACGTGGCCGAACACCGTTACGCGGGGCAGCCTATGCTGAGTGCCGTGATTTTGCTGAGAGCCTGGCACTCGGCAAAGAAGTCCTTTGCCGAGAGCCTTTTTTTGCCGAGTGCCTCTTTGCCGAGTGCAATTCTTTGCCGAATGCCCGATTTTTTACACTCGGCAAAGATCCCGTTTCTTGTAGTGATGTTGGTTTACGATCACTAGTGAATGTAGGTATATATAACTCGTTTCGAAATTGGTTGCAAGGAATAGACCCAAATATACGTCCCCAAATGAGAGCAAATGCAGCTTGTTGGTCTGTTTGTTTGAGTAGAAATGATGTTGAATTAATCTAATGTCGTCTTTCATTGAAAACATAGCGCCGTTAACTCCTAAAAAAATACTAGCATCCATGCCAAATCAAGAACTTGAACCCGGATGAATAGGTATGACCACAAGGAACCCAACAACTGATCTATGAAGATCAGTTGGCCGATAGATTTATCACATACTGTTCCGTTTGTTGAGTCTACTCCACCCAAACCTTAACAATAAATGGTTTTGAGTATACAGCCGAATTTAATAATGGATGGTTTAAGGGCGTCCTCAATGATAAATAGCTAGCTAGGTGAGATTTAGAAATAATAAAAAATAAACACTTTAGTGTAAGGTGAGATTTAGAAATAATAAAAAATAAACACTTTAGTGTAAGGTGAGATTTAGAAATAATAAAAAATAAACACTTTAGTGCAAGGGTTGTTTCTAAGAAATCGTACTAGACTGGCTATTTAAAAATCTCAGCTATTCGATCTCTCGACGATAGGCAATAGAATTCCTCCTATACACTACCTATTTGAAAATCATCGGAGACAGGCTAAGTATATACTCCGTACATCTCGTTCAGAGGACGACATGAGCGTGTTCGAATAAGTCAAAATAAGCCAATGCACTGCAGCCGCGCACACAGTAACTTGTGTGAGTGCATCTACAATACCTTTTGCAGCAACCGCCCTTGCTTTAGTAGAAGCGAATCCTTTTTTTCTTCTTCTAAAAAGAGACTTATCATCGGTTCTCTGGTCCGAGCAAATCGCACGTATCATGAAAAAGTAGTGTTGCCACTCAGGGCATCTCCAGCGGTAGCAGAAAACTTTAACCCTAGAAACTAGTTATTGGAGAAGATACAAAACGTCTTTTGTGATTTTGAATGTCTTCTCTCCAACAGAACGAGAAAATCCAATCCCCAATAAAAAAAAGAGTGGACTGAGATAGGAGAGGTCTCCCCTTTACTTGAGAGGTGGGAGGCTATGATTTAAGAAACTGACAAAAACTTTTTTCTCATTGGTGTTAGGTTTGAGAAACTGAAGTTAAAGATCTCCAACATAACCGTTTTTTCTCACCAGTGTTAGGAAAGGGGAGTGCCGGAGATGCTCGTACCAGTCCGTTCGATGTTTACAGCTGCTGCTTTTTCGTCGAGAATTTGTTACTGATACGGAATAATGTGAACCGTCATCTGACTCATCTCCATCGTAGGGGGTTAGCAGTAGGACTTTCTTACGCATGTGACAAACGAAGCTGACAAACGTTCTGCGTGTGTGAGATGTAACAAAACTAGCTAGACCACATGGCACGGCACATCCAGCCCAACTAGCTAGTCGATCGTCGACGACATGCCCACACGTTCTATATATTGCGACTCGCTAAACCATGGCACGGCGCACCGGTCACAACTCACAAGTTCACACTTCGTTCACAGCACGTTCACCACTGAGCAGCAGCTAGCGCCATGGAGAGCGTCACCATGCCACGAGGTTTCGCCGCGCCTCGTCGCGCGCCATGCCGTAGCTAGCCTCCAGACGCCAGGTGCAAGGCTACCGGCGGCGCTGACCGCCGCGACACGTGCTCCTCGGCCTCGGCGGGGCGGTTGCGGCCGGCCGGCCTCCTCGATAACTCCTTGCTAAATTTGCTACATTTTGAGTTTTCTCGATAAATTTGGCTGTTGTAATTAACCTTTTAAGCCGTGGCATCTTATGGCTGCCAAGCAAAACAAGCGCTAAAGATCTTGTAGCAGGTAGCTACGTTCGTTTTGGTTCGACAGCGTCCGATCCCTTTTGCTTTACATATATACCCTGTACTGCAAATGATCTCTCCATCTCAACCAAGATATAGAAACCTCTCATCTGTTCTTCTTCCTTCTCCGGTCCGAGCTAACCGCACGTACAGATCAGGAAAATTAAAGGTAGTGTTCACCCATCGGTCCGTGATTCTCGCATCTGGATATTTTACAAAACTGCTAGCTTTTTCATTAGGAACGAACAGATTGAATGCTAATAGTAGCACTTTATGCGCTCACAAATTGTTGCGTGTGTGTAATTAGATTCGGTAGATAGATAAGCAAGCCAGATCTGGTGTGTATTCGGTGAACTTCGCGTCAAACAGCACGCAGGCCCATACGTACTACTCAACCAGCATGTCACGACCGGTTCCGTTTCGTTACCAAGTTTCGTTCGGTTTAAATAAAGCATATATATATATGCACCGTTTCTTCATATATCGTCATTACTTTCTCTGGGTCCTGGAGGAGAAGACACGACACATTGCATCACTAGTCGGATGCTCAGATCATATGTGCCCACAGCACGCAGGCCCATACGTACCACTCAACCAGCATGTTACGACCGGCTCCGTTTCGTTACCAAGTTTCGTTCGGTTTAAATAAAGCATATATATGTGCACCGTTTCTTCATATATCGCCATTACTTTCTCTGGGTCCTGGAGGAGAAGACACGACACATTGCATCACTTGCATATAACAAACAGTCAAACCAAACAGGCATGCATCCAGTAGTCACATACTCAGATCATATGTACCCACGATGTATATATTACTATGTCTAGATATATATACTCCTATATTTCAAATTATGAGACATTTTAGCTTTTCTAATATATAATTTTGGTTATGCGGGCGAGCCGATAGCTCGATTTGTAAAGCGCCCCGTCGTGGGATGCTCCAGATCAGGAGTTCGGCTCTTCACCTCTGCATGCGCAGGTTTGCTCATTGTAAAAAAATGTCCTCGTCCGTCACACGCCAAAGCACATGTCTAAGGTCCGTCCCAGTCTCACGTGGGTTGCGGTGCCGCTGTGTATGGGTGGGGCAGGGGTTCGGAATTTTCTCGACCTACGTGAAAAGGTATTCTTCTTAAGCACAATGCCTGACCTGCGTGAAAATGTCTTCTTTTTAAGCACAATGTCCGATGTTGACACTCAAAAGTGTCCCAACGTAAAATATGGGCATAACCACATGTTCCTGACATCCCAGAGGTGTTGGAAAATAGTTGGCGCAACAAACAATGAAGGAATCAAACAAAAAAAAGAAGAAAGTGGTGCCTACCCTAGCAGCTTAGCCAACTTGCATAGCCGGCAGAGCCGGTTCTTCGTGCCCTAATCAGCTTAGCTGACTGCCTAAGTTGGCTAAGCCGACTCCCCCTCTATGCCAGCCGAGCCACAATGCTCGAGCCCATGGAAATCGGCTTAGCCGACTCCCAAGTTGGCTCAGCCGACTTTGACTGCTATTCCGAGTCATTTTGGTTTCCAAATCGGTTTTAGACCTATTTTGAACGTGGGAAACTTGGAGAACGCACTTTGGACTTTGTTTTTTATTTTTCGGGGATAAGACTGTCCCCCTATATATATATATATATATATATATATATATATATATATGTGTGTGTGTGTGTGTGTGTGTGTGTGACAGGATCACGACCGTTTGAGGATCTCAACTTTCAATCGTCAAAATAGATCTACTATAAGCCTTTTACCCTCTTTTTTCTCTACCTTGCTATTCGTCACGTCTCCCGGCGAAATTTGGCAGCGTTCTAGGTGGCCTTGTTGGTCTTAGGACACCCTCCACGTGCTCCTCCCCGGCGGGTCTTCCCGGGAGGTGTTCGGGAGTCTAACAGGCGAAAAACGGACTCAACATTGGCATAACCGGTCTCTAGATCGGTCTGGTCGGTTCGCTGCGTTTTTGCTGTGATCAAGGTCTTGCGTCGACCGAAGACGTGCTAGCCTTTGCTAGTGTGCGATCCGGAACACCATCCGGTGTCAACAATGGGGGTCTGTCATAACTCACGTAGGTTTTTTGGGGGGGGGGCGCATGCACTTAGATATATTATGTTGAGGTACATAGTAGAAACAGTATACTTAGAAATAGTCTAAAATATCTTATAATTTAGAATGGATGGGGTATTAAAAGCAATATATAAAAAAAATGTTAAAACAAGTTATAATTAGAACGAAGGGATATAAAAACTATTCTACCATTCCGTGACTCGCTTGTCAATCGATGTTTATAGCTGCTGTTTTTTCGTCTGGAATTAATGAACTGATAGCGAATGTGAACTGTGTGATCTCCATCCTAGGGGGGGTTAGCAGTAGAACTTTCGTGCGCGTGTGACAAACGAAGCTGACAGCATTCTGCGTGGGAGACGTGGTACAGAGAGTATAGATAGCTAAGCATGTCACGATTTGGTGAATTTCGCGTCAAACGGCCCATACTTAGCTATCTACACATTCTGCGTGTGAGATGTGGTACATAGAGTAGTATAGAATAGCTACGCGGGTCTATACCAGCAGCATGTTACGACGATCGCCGTTCGGTTGCCCCGGTTTTAAAGCATGTGCCGTGCATCGCAAAATACAGTCACTTTCTCTTGGTCTACGAGGAACTATATAGACGTAGCACGCATTTTGTTGGCAACGAACCAAACCTCGACACGACACATGTAGCAGTAGCACGTAACAAACAGCCAAATCAAACATCCAGCACAACTAGCCGATCGATCATATGGCCACACGTTCTATATATAGCCACTCGCTAAACCATGGCACGGCACCGGTCGCAGCTCACAAGTGCACACTTCGTTCACAGCACGTTCACCACTGAGCATCAGCAAGCGCCATGTTGAGCGCCACCATGCCACGAGGTTTCGCCGCGCCTCGCGCGCCATGCCGCAGCCTCCAGACGCTCAGGTGCAAGGCTACCGGCGGCGCCGACCGCCGCGACGTGCTCCTCGGCCTCGGCGGGGCGGCGGCGGCCGGCCTCCTCAGGTCGTCGTCGTCGAGCGGCGGCGGTGCGCTCGCGGCGCCCATCCAGGCGCCGGACCTCCGGAACTGCCACCCGCCCGACCTCCCCGACACGGTGAGCGACGTCAACTGCTGCCCGCCGTGCGCGGGGACGGCGATCGTCGACTTCACGCTGCCGCCGCCGCTCGGGCTCCGCGTGCGCCCGGTCGCGCACCTGGTGAACAAGGAGTACCTGGCCAAGTACGAGAAGGCCGTGGCGCTGATGAAGGAGCTGCCGGACGACGACCCGCGCAGCTTCGCGCACCAGTGGCGCGTGCACTGCGCCTACTGCGACGGCGCGTTCGACCAGGTCGGGTTCCCGGACCTGGAGATCCAGATACACAACTGCTGGCTCTTCTTCCCATGGCACAGGTGACCGTCGGATCCATGCATGCTGGCGTACGTGTAGGGTGTCATGTGGACTTGCTCGTGTAGTATGCTTTAGCGATTAATAACGTGCAACTTTTGTGCTGAACGACGCCTGGACCTGAACGTCGTTGCGCTGCTTAATTAGTTTCACAAATTGGACAACGCGTGCAGGTTCTACCTGTACTTCCACGAAAGGATTCTTGGGAAGCTCATCGGCGACGACAAGTTTGCGCTGCCGTTCTGGAACTGGGACGCGCCCGGCGGCATGTCGCTGCCGGCGATCTACGCCAACAAGTCCTCCCCGCTGTACGACGAAAGGCGTGACCCTGCACACCAGCCACCATTCACGCTGGACCTCGACTACGACGGGACCGAGCCAACCATACCAAGACCTCAGCAGATCGATCATAACCTAATGATCATGTACCGTCAGGTCAGTGTTCGTATAGCTAGCTAGCTGTCTATTTGTACACAATATTACACCCTCAGGTGTCAGGTTTGCTTGTGTAACACTGCACTGACATAATTGAACACTCAGTTCTTGGACGTAATCGAACACTTGATCTTATAAAACTCTAAAATTGAACACTTGATCTCTGAGCCAGATGATCTCCGGTGCCAAGAAGAAGGAACTCTTCTTTGGGCTGCCTTACCACCAGGGCGACCAGCCAGACCCAGGCGCAGGCAGCGTCGAGCTCATCCCGCACAACACAGTACACTTCTGGAGCGGCGATCCGAGGCAGCCCAACGGCGAGGACATGGCCAACTTCTACTCCGCCGCGCGCGATCCGCTCTTCTTCGCGCACCACGGCAACATCGACCGCCTGTGGTCGGTCTGGAACGGCCTCCACCCGGGCAACACCAACTTCACCGACCCCGACTGGCTGGACGCCAGCTTCCTGTTCTACGACGAGGAGGCCCGCCTCGTGCGCGTCCGCGTTCGGGACTGCCTCGACACCGCTGCCCTCGGCTACACCTACCAGGACGTCGCCCTGCCGTGGCTGAACGCCAAGCCGACCACGGAGGCCGGGTCTCCGGCGCCCGCCGCGGGCTCGCTCCCGGCGACCCTGAACCAGACCGTGAGGGTGGCCGTGACGCGGCCCAGGACCTCGAGGACCCGCCAGGAGAAGAACGCGGAGGAGGAGGTGCTGGTCGTCGAGGGGATCGAGGTCGCCGACCACTTCAGCAGGTTCGTCAAGTTCGACGTCTTCGTGAACGAGTCCCAGAGCGGGGGCGGCGCCACGGCGGCGGCGGTGCAGTGTGCCGGGAGCGTGGCGATGACGCCGCACTTGGTCCGGCCCGGGAAGGGCAGGGGCTCCGTGAAGACTGCGGCGAGGTTCGGCATCTGCGACCTGCTCGACGACATCGGTGCTGACGGGGACAACACGATCGCCGTGTCGCTGGTGCCGAGGTGCGCCGGGGACATGGTCACTGTCGGTGGCGTCAGGATCGAGTATGTTAAGTGAGGTCCTTCTACTACCTCCTACCGTCCTACGAGTAAATGTGCTAGCGCCTAGCGACATCTGCTCTACGAGTATATATGAGGTATATATACATGAATAACTGTGTGATGTAGGACAGTAGGAGTATACCTACGTGTATCGACGACTCCGGTATTGTGTTTGTGCCGCCATGATTTATATATATCTAATATGGGTCAATCGAAGGGCGGGCCTGGTACAAGTGGTAGGGTCTTATCGTCTGTGATTGGAAGGTTTCGGATTCAAGTCACGGTCTCCTTGCATTGCACAGACGAGGGTAAGACTTGTTACTGACACCCTTCTCTAGACCCGTAGAGCAGGAGCTCACTGCACTAGTACGCCCCCTTTTAATATGGGTCAATCGACATCAATGATTATGTTTAATATAAATAAGGGTATTAGTAATTAGTAGTGTAAGGGTGGACATCTTATAAGGGCATTCGTAATTAGTATGTGTAAGGGTGGACATTAAGGCAGGCAGGCAAGGGCAAACATGATATGTCATATGTGGGTGCAAAGTGCCATTTTGATTCCTCAAAAGTTGGCAGAATCGCATGAAAATAAACGAAACCAAATTACGACATACAAAACTCATCCATTAACCAACTCAAGGAAATGCTCTAGAGAAATTACGACATACGAAATTCATCCATTCTCCAATATACCCATTCGAAAGAGTGGCGGGCACAAAAAAACACCAGCGACATACAACTATTCTCGTTCAAACGAAATAACCGGCACAAGTTCAGAACGCAGGATATGCGCCATTACCACGGTACTATTTTCGACCATATACTGGTAAACACTTCAGTGAATATATGCCAGGCTAGTAGGTAGAAGCAAAATCTAGTTCTTCTTTTCTGACCACTCAACTCGGAGGATAAGGTTATCATAACCATACCCATTGAGCTTGCTGATAGCCTTCTCACCATCCTCTCTACGAACGAAGTTGACAAAGCCAAAGCCCCTGCTTGATCCAGTCCTCCTATCCTTTGCGACGAAGGCACGGTTTACAGGGCCAAACTTGGAGAAGAGCTCAAAGAGGTCGAACTCACTGGTGTCCTCTGAGAGATTGTTCACACGGATAGAGTTCTCGTCATTCCTTCTCTTCATCATACTTGCTCCACTTGTATCAGCACCTTCTTTCTTGTTTGGAGGAACATATGCTCGCACACCAGTACCACGTGGTGCTGCCAGGCCATCAGCAGTAGAAGGAACATCGACAAGACCTTGTGTCTGTGCAGGAAGGTCCTTGTAGGGGCACTTCGACGTCCAATGATCACCCTTTTTCCCACATGTTCGGCAAACCATGAGAATGCCACTTGTTGTACTTGCCATATCCAGTGGATCATCAGAAGTACACGGTTCCTCGGCCCTTTTCCCTACAATTGAGAGGACTAACAAATTATGGCACGAAGATACAAATTAAAGCAACACCCAAAAAAGTTTCGAGGCTTCAGAAACAAGGGGCAGGAGATGTATGTGTTATAAAGAAAAGGAAGATAAACTGTCAGCTACATTATAAAGATTAGTGTCATGGCTGCAGAATATCTCTATATCCACAAGATGTAAACTATTGAGCAGACAGTGACATATGCTTTACCAGGTTTGGTTTTGATCAACAGTAATTGTGTTAAAACTTGTGAATGTCAGGAAACGAACTAGTAACGTAGTAGTAAAGTAATCGTGTTAGATTATATTGAGTTTGAATTCAGGAGGACATAATTCTACAGTGGAATTAGATCACGGGAAAATATTAAGTGCAAACCATGCATCTACTCAGTGGAATCATGAAAACACTTTACAAAAACATACTTAGAAGTTTTCAAAAAAAATCAAACTATGCACATCTATAGTGCATCTATGGATGCACATTATCGCAAAAATAGAGATCCAAACTCAATTTAGAAAAATTCATAGGGAAATGACAAATTCCAAGGGAATTTTGTCCTCTAGTGCATATGCACATGAAATTTGTTATTTTCATGTGAATTTTTACAAGACGAGTTCGAATCTCAAATTCTATGACAATGTATATCTATATATGCACTATGGATGTGAATAGTTTCCTAGTATGTTTTTCTAAAGGGTTTTCACGATTCTACTGATTAGAGCGTTTGCACTGAATATTTTGCAATGGGTCACCTACAGTTGATGAAACAACTGCAGTAAATCTCCACAGTTGGACCATGCTAATTTTGGGTGTTTGTAATGCAATCACTGATTGCACCTGAAGCAATTGGAATGATAATGAACTATGAAGGCATGTTCCTTCCATGGTAGATGTTCATAACTAACAACAAGATCACCATTGAATCATAGTATGGGATTTGAGTCTACATGGTGAAACTGAAACATGTGCCCACATATGTCTATGAAGGGTGAGCCACCTCCTTTTAACATACTAAAGATTATTTCTATTAGCTAGACTTGAATACTACATTATCAAGATGACTAGGGAGAATGAAGAGATTAAAATTCACAACGCAAATTTTAGTCCATTTTTAACAGTCATAGTATCATTAATTGCATCAGAAGCAACTGGAATGATAGCAACTACATGTTCCTTCCATAGTACTCCAACTGGAAAGCATGCATGACCTACAGACTTTGTACTAACATTGTTAACAGATGAATCAATATTGCAGAACAGATGTAAGGTAGAATGAGACATAATATGCTTAGCAATGAAAATTATGCATTGTATGCAAGTACTGTAATTCAATCAAGGAAAAGAGATTGATTTATGTACACACTATCATTAATTAGACTGGAATAATACATAATTCAGGGAGAATGATGAGTCATAAGAAGATGAGGACGCGAATTTTGGCTGTTTGGTAACACTAACTACATTGATTCCATTTTGAGCACTTGGAAAGAGAATTCTTCCCAGGTAGATGGCAGTTTTGATGTTCTATAAGACTATAATTCGTGTACACAAAACATGTCCATGCTTATGGTTGACAGATAAATCAATCAACGCAGAGCAGATCTTAGGCCGGAAGAAACGCATGGGGGGTGAGACCGTGAGAACAGAAGAGCTACTACCTCGGGCTCGTGGGCGCTCGAGGAGGACCTCTTCGGTGGAGACCATGGTGAGGCGCGAGCCGGCGTCGTCCCCCTTGACGGCGTCGCCGAACTTGGCCCACGAGCGGCGCTCGACGGCACTCCTGGAGAGACGCGCGCGCGCGAGGCTGCAGGTGCGGGTGGTGGTGACGACCTTGACCTTGTTGCCCTCGTCGTCGAAGCGGTACTCGATCACCCTCCGGAGGCCGCCCGCGTCGGGCCCGACGACGACCCGCGGCGGGAGGAGGAGGCCGAGGTCGCCTGCGCCGTCATCGTCAGCGAGCTCGCCCCACTGGTACTTGCGCTGCTGCGTCGCCACCGCCGCCGCCATGGCTCTGCCCCAGACGCTCGCCGCGCGCGTTAGGGCTTTGGTCGGTGCGGCGGTGAGAAGGGTAGAAGGGGGGAGGAGAGCTTGGGTTCGGTTGCGATCGCAGGCAGCGTAGCCCGTAGTGGTTTCCTTCCGGGTAGAAGAGATGGGCTATATGGCGTATGGCTGGCTCAAGTGGGCTTTCCCTAGGAGGATGCAGGCTGGGCTTATCAACAGGGAACAAGGGTGTATCCAAGCGATATTGGAAGGCTTCGGCCCAGCTTCAAAATGGGTGAGGAGGAACTGATGATGAGCGCTGCCTTTGCTAGAAAAACTGATGATGAACGCTGCTTCTCATCATTCCCAGCAGAGCAGAATACACCAAGATAGAAAACGGTTGGAGGAAACTACTTAATCTGTTCCAAATTACGAGACATTTTGGCTTTTCTATATATATATTGCTTGAGCTATATATTTAGACATAGTGTATGTATATATATCTATGTACATAGCAAATGCAACGTATCTATAAAAGTCAAAACGTCTTATAACGTGGAACAGATAAAGTACTGTACTAGAAAGACCCAGTTACACTGATCCACGCTTGCTGGGGTTCGTGAGAGACAAAGCTCTATATCGAGCACGAGCAGTCTATATATATATATATATATATATATACACACACACACACGTACGGTCCTAGCGAGAAATGGCCCGGGTACGTACGTTGCACATACGTTAGCTTTTGAGAGTAAACAAATGGTCGTGCCATTTGACTGTTGTAGTCTTTTAACGAAACTTTGGTTCACATCGATCGATCAGCACTTGTGTCGTCGTACAAATTATTTGACAGTCTCTCATCACCATGCATGCAAGTCAGTCGCTAACCAATAGTTGCCGAGGTTTCCGACGTGACATGATTCTTCCTGTCCCGGCCTCTCGCGCCCGCTAGCTCTCTTTTGTGCTAAGGCCATCTTAGCATAGCTCACAAAGCTGCTTCTCTATCGAATCTAGTACAAGCTCTGCCAAACAGTTTTACAACAAAGGTGATTCTCTGCTGATTTTATGAAGTGATTCTTTGTAGTGAACTAAGAGCTTCTCCTTATTCTGTGGAGTGATTCTCTGTCGTTGTTTTAAAAGTTCATATGCTAAGGAATCAAAGAGAATTATTTTCGGTGGCATAATTACTTCTCTAAGAGAATCAGCTTTCATAGATAATCAGAATCAGATAAAGCTCTGCCAAACATACCCAACACGCGACGACTTCTCCCATCTCTTGTGATCGGCTATATAATGCGATAAGTATAAACCAAAGCGAGCCGAACGTGGCATTGCGTTCTTGCCCATCGATCGTCGATGCAGATGCAGTGATGCAGGGACTTCGCGTTGCATCAACCATCAATGTAAGACGAGAATATGTCAACTTCGGACATGCTATCAGCAGGTCATCATATACTATCCCCGTAAATACTGGAAAATTCAATGCATGCTGCCGAGCGTGCCGGGGGTACAGTGGCCTACAAACCAATAGTAGTAGTACAGGGCAAGGCTAGGGTTTAGGTTTAGCCGACGAACGATGATGATGGCTCGTTGCCGAGCGAGACTGCGCTGCAGGGTAGTGCTGTTCAAATTTCCACCCCAAAGGCGCCAGCCTTTTTCGCACCGGCTCCTGATCCACGACCCATTGCATGCTGCCATGCAGGCAGGCAAGGCGCGGGTACGACGGTGTTGGAATGAGAGGGAAGGCGCATGCACTAGTGAAGATAGAGAGAGAGGACGTGAAACACGGGACACAACACAATGATGGCGAAGCGATCAGTGGCCCGTCGTGCAGCTGCAGCGCACTGCGCTCGTGCTCGCATCGCATTTGCATGGGGATGGTGGGAGAAGTGACCACTTCTCCTCTCCCTGTCGCCCTCGATCCCATGCGTTGCAGCAGCCTCGTGTTTTATTTCCCGGGGGGCCGGGTGATCGCTAGCTGCTGGCCAGGGCAAATGAAGGGCAACGCGACACAATCGCCCAACCGTGCCGCCGGCGAAACATGCACGACCGGCAAACGGGCGTCGCCAGCTATTAGTACTCGATCGGGCCACACGGGGTAGTGGGCGGGCCAGACTTAGGCATGGTGGCTGGTGCTGGCCCACGCGAACGGAATGGACGCGGCCTGCCTCCCGCACGCTGCTCGAGTTTGCGTCCGACGCAATGATGGCGCGTCGTGCGGCCTAAGGTTGAGCTTTATATTAAAGATGAACAGGGTTACAAGCATCAGCCAACAAATGGCCAACAAACAGCCTGTTCGGGGCCGTATCGTATCGTGGATTATTTACTGCTGGCTAGTTTGGTGTGAGAGAAAAACACTGTTCCCGGCTGAAAATTTATGATCGTTTACGAGCAAGCGAACATGCTGAAAGTCTGGCGCTCTCTTGATCCACACCTTGGAACAGAGATGTTTACATGTTGGTCTAATTCATGGGCAACCCTGTTACACAATGTATTACAGTGGATAAACTCAACCCCTCTAAGCTCATCGCCGAGCACATCTGAAAGGATTCCATTCCACTGTGCTTTACGTGAACAGCTCCGAGATACTCAATCCATTCCAAATTGGAAGACGTTTGACTTTTTTGACACCAAGTTTGACCACTCGTCTTATTTAAAAATTTGTGTAAAATATCATTTCTTTCGTCGTGGTTTGGTTTATTAATAAAAATTCTTCAAGAATGACTTAAATTTGACTATATTTGCATAATTTTTTTTGAATAAGATGAGTGGTTAAACTTGGGGCAAAAAAAGTCAAACGTCTTTTACAATTTAGGATGGAGGGAGTAACTTTGATATGATTCGTAGAGGGGTCGCCACGCCTACGAAATTATACGGCACATTGATTACAAACCATTTTACTGTGTCTCAATATATGATGCTAGTATGCAGTACATTAAATGAACACACTTGTACACCAAATATATACATATATATATATATATATACAGTAATATGAATATGAATATATGATACTAGTATGCTAGTGTCTCAATTCTCTTTGTTTGTTTGGATGTAAACTATTTTTCTTTTTCGTTAACTCACCTACCCAGCAACCCTGCCCCTGTGTCAACCGCTAGGCAAGGGCGGATCCAAATGGGAGGCTGCCGGGGCTACAACCCCTTCTAGTGAGCCTGATTTCTTTATTAGACCATGGTTACTTAGCCTCAAATCATTATTAATCTTTAGCTCTAACCTTAAATCTTCATTATTTAGCCTCCTTTGTTCTCATCCTGTATCCACCACTGCCATTAGGTATGATGTGGATGTCCTAGATTTACTGAGATATGAGACATCTATAGGTGCTTTTAATTTTGGAATGCATGATCTTGTCCCCACCCCCCCATGAGATAAACTAATCCCGTCTCTTATTTATGTATTTATTTATTTTAGAAAAACCCCGTCTCTTATTTAAAAGAAAATCCCGTCTCTTGTTTGAAATGCTTTCGTTCTCTGTTCAACCTAATAGCCGTTGGCTGACACAATAAATAGGTAAAACCAAGTTTGCTAAGCACCGCATGAATGAATATGTAAAAGGATCTCATCAAATTGGGTGCACAGCCGGCGAGTGCGCCCAATGTTGGCAATGTAGCTAGCACCATCCAGACGCAACAGTTTCAATACATGCATAGCCGTGCTTCTTGCTACGTGAAAAACGGTTTGTAGCAACGGAATAAATTTTTTATAGGGGCGGCTCGTGATGGAGCCGCCTCTACAGTGCGTGCTCGGGAGCCCAGAGACCAGCCGCCCCTACAAATGGAACAACAGGGGCGGCTGGTGATGCGAGCCGCTCCTACAAATTGGTCTGATTTGTAGGGGCGGCTCACTCACCAGCCGCCCCCGACGTTTCTATTTGTAGGGTCAGCAATGAAGGTCGCCCGCTTCCTTCCCCTCCCGCTTCCCCTTCCCGACGTTGAGGAAGACGGGCTGGCACCATCCCCTCCTGCTGTCTTCGGCGCGACTTCCCCCGGCGGCGCAGACTTGCCCGGCCCCTGCGACTTCCCGGCGGCACAAACTCCCCCAGCGACCGCGTCCTGTCTCAGTCCGCGACTTTCCGACGAAGCGAGCTGATCTGAACGCCCCCGCTCTCTGCTCCAGGTATGCCTTCGCTATCTGAACTTGGTTGTGCATGCTATTAGTTTCCCAGGAAATCAGATTTGCCATCTACTATAAGATGTGTCCTATTGATACTATCATGTTGACAACAAATACACAATACTGTGACATTTAACTATTCTTGTCATACCAGAATAACAAGACAATCTCCAGTTGCATTTACCTTTTATTTATTGTGATTTTCATGTTACTTGTATTTTGTTGCTCTCCGTTTCTATGTTAATTTGTGCCCCATGTTCCGATATTTACTGCTGCATACACCATCGAACGCGTGATTTTTGTCGAGGGGCTCGAGGCTTTACCGAGGGCCAAATATCGGGCACACTCGGCAAAGATACTCTTTGCCGAGGGCCGCATACAGGAGCCCTCGGCAAAGAACGACCCTCGGTAAGAAGAGGTCTTTGCCGAGGGTACGGCCTCGGCAAAGACAGCCCACCAACAAATCAAATCTTGCCGAGGGCCCAGGCCCCAAGCAAAGATGCCCTCGGCAAAGTAGGCCCGCTTTGGTCACGGCGGCCATTTCCGTCAAACTTTGCCGAGGGCCACCCGTTAGGCCCTCGGCAAAGGTTCGGCAATTTTTTAAGTCTTTGCCGAGGGCCCTGCACTGTGCCCTCGGCAAAGTTTTTTATTTTATTTTTAAAATTCTTTGCCGAGGGCCATGGGTCGAAACCCTCAAAAAGAGCCCTCGGCATTTTTTTTGGTTTTTTAGCCCAGTTTTTTTGTTGTACATTGCTACAATACATTGTTTTGAACTCAATTTTAAAATTTAGGCAAATTTTGATTTTGTTTTGTATATTTCCTTAATTTATTTGATTCTTTGATTTTTTTGAATATGTCAAATTTGAGCTGCATGGTGCATGGAATATTGCAATGTAGTGTTTGAAAAATGTTATTCATGTTAATTGGTGCATGTTGAGTCCCTCCCACGAGAAGGCATCAAATTTTCATCAAATCTTGTTCCACATCACATTTAGTGGACATGGTATAACATGACACTTCGAAACCTTCTCAAGTTTTTTACAATTATATGATTTTTGACTTCGTATGTATTTTATATAATCAGAAAAACACCTTTTCGACAAGTTTATCCTCATGTTACGTGAAGAAGATGCCCAAATTTGATGCGAAGTTCGTGGATAGGGACTCAACATACACCAAATACCATGAATAACATTTTTCAAACACTACATTGCAATATTCCATGCACTCGCAGCTCAAATTTGACATATTCAAAAAAATCAAAGAATCGAAAATAAATTAAGGAAATATACAAAACAAAATCAAAATTTGCCTAAATTTTAAAATTGAGTTCAAAACAATGTATTATAGCACCATCAAAAACTGAGTTCAAAAACCAAAAAAAAATTGCCGAGGGCTTAGGTCAACCCTCTAAGAAAGGGATCTTTACTGAGCGATGGGGCCAATGGCCCTCGGCAAAGAAAATTAAAAAAATACTCCAGCTTCGCTTTTCCTTCCCCACTCTCTCGCTCCTTCCCGACGCTTGTCGTCCCTCCTCCGCAGACGTGCCCACCCCCACCGAAAGCACCGCAGCCGCTTCGCCCCGGCGAGGAATTCTGCTGCTAAGCAGCTGCGTCTCGCCTTTGCGTGACCCAAGGGCGGCACATCGCCCTAGGCGCGGAGCCTCGCGACCCTCAAAGTGCTTTCGGGCGCGACGGCGGCGCCCTCGTCGCCCACAACAGATCGCCTCCGCCGCCCCCACCGCGAGATCTCGCCCTCCGCACCCTCTCCCTCCCGGATCTTGCTCCTCGCAGTGTTTCACGCGACGACGCCGCCGCCCGTCCTTGCAAGGCCAACCGGCGTCTCTCGCCGCCTCGCCATCTCCTTCGCGGCAGCTCTAGGGTTTCCCATCTCGATCCGCTCGATCTACATTTTCGTCCCCTTGACGCAGAAGATATACTGGCGTGGTGCACGCCGAGGCCGCCCGACGACCGGGTCGCAGCAGCTCTACCACAGTATCGGGAGCCGTTCAGGAGTACATCGACTCCACGGTGAGCCGCCTGTTCATAACGGGTCCGCTTTTGCCTATTTACCCTTCCTCGCTACACACAAAGGTTCTTCTTAGTCTAACCATGCTCCTCACAAATTTCAGATCATGCCCGAATCTTCCATACCATCCATGTCTCATTGCTATTGGATCTAAGACCCCTGTCCCCTTCGCCTTATTCGTAGTATAAGCTTCCTCATTGTGATTATTTGGTCCAAACTCTGTTCACCTTCATTGTGTCTTCCATGTCGCAAATTATGATTGCTAGCTTTCCCTTTCATGTATTGCTTGCACGACTCACCAATAGCTTGTGATTACATCACGGCGATGACATACTTATCAACTTAATTGTGCATCATCTACGGTTCTATGCTTGGCGGTGACCGTTCTCCATTGTCGAGTATTTAACAAACTTTCACATATACTGTTACCACTCGCCGCACATGCTTGTGACTTGAAGCAAAGCAATAACCGCATATTAGCACATGCTTGTGACTCAAGCAAGCAGCCCAACCGCATTTTATTTGCCCTCCTCTTTGTTTTTGTTTTCTTAATTCTTTGTTATAGTGGCATAAATTAATTTGTTCTATCTTAAAAAGTAAGTCGATGAAGGCGGGCCCTTTTTTTAAAAAAGTAAGTCCGATATTTTTCATTTGGCTTTTTAGTCATTGGCCAAGTAGGTAGAATCTGCAATTGTGAGCGTGTCAAAACTTCATTGTCATCTTCACCATCCTCCCCGCCTCAGATTTTTGGTCTTGTGTCACACTGCACCTACTGATGGGGCCAACATTCAGTTTCTCCCTTTTGTAGGTATATCTTGCTTTGCCTTTGCGTCTCATTTGTGCATGCTTCTATTGCAAAGCAATAGCCTTTAGTTGCTCTCTTTTTTTGTGTTTCCTCACGTTATCGCTTGCCCGCTGCGGTCTAATTTCAGACTGATGTTATGTGTAGCTTTTCCTCCTTTTTTAAGAAGTAACGGCACATTGTTAATTACAAAACTCCTTTTTTGCTCCATACACTCCAATTTAAAGAACGGTTCCTAATATGCTTGCGCGGGGAAGTATCATAAGGGTAATTGTGTGCAAATATTTGCATCTATCATTTATGCAATATTATGGATATGCTTGTGCTCACTAAAGCAGCAGCTATAGTAGTACTTGATATCTTACTCAGTTGGCTCTTGAACTACAAGAAACAAAAGTAGTTGCTCCTTTTGTAGGATTCTGATGTTGGTCACACTAACACTAGTGTTGTTAACAGATAATCAAATAGGATGAAAAAAGTCATTTGTGCAACTGTTTTTTTTTTTTTCCTGTTACCAATCTTAAGATAGCAAAAGATCTTAACAAGTTAAGGTAGTATCGATCAATTTAACAAGGAAAGAAAGGAATGAAAATGAATGACTTGCAAAAATATCTGTACCAACATATCTTTATCTAAGAAGTATCAGACTTGAAGTGAAATGAAAAGAGTTGAAGTAAAATAATGGGCCAATGTCTGCTTTTCCATAGTCCGGACTAAGGCACCACTAATCGACAATGTCTCTTGGTGGATTTTACAAGTAGTTGTCTCTTGCTACATTCAATTCCTTTGAATTTCTTTCCATTTCCTTTATTCCAAATACATTCTGTAGTAGCTAATGGGAACTGCAAGTACACATACCGTCCCTCATGTTGTTTGTTCCTATTTGTCTCTAATTTACATCAAAACGAGTGCAAGAGGTCTGTACAGGCCATCGAGCCGATTTTTTTTGCAGGTTTTGGAAACCTCCCCGTACAGGGGAAGTCTTGTTCATTCTTCGTGCGTGCAGGTGATTGATCAAAGATGGCGAGTAGCCGGCCACGACGTGACACACCCTCGGCTTACGCGAGGAGGCCGCCGGAGGAGGGGGAGGCAAAGCAGGGGGACAGCTTGAGGAGGCGTGGGAGGACGAGGGACAACGGCAAGAGGCATGGGAGAGGGGGGAGGCGGACGACAGGAGGGGTGGTAGGAGGCGGACTCGGCCCCCGAGCCGTGCCACCGACGGAGGAGGAGGAGGAGGTCGAGGAGGAGCAGTGAGGTGCGGCGCCTGAGGACGAGGGAGGCGAGGCGTCGGGTGTCTACCAGCCGAGGCCCGGCGACGCCCCTTCGTTTCCGCTTCCAGAACCGTCTAGTGCCGCACTGTGCCGCCAAGTAAGTAAATATAAATGATATCACAACTACTTCATATGATATGTTTGAAATCGAAAGAGAAAGCGATAAATTTTCTTCTTACTTGTGCAGGGCTTGGGAGGTGTTGTCGAGGTACTCCTCTGCGCTCTCCCGCGACCGTCTTGGGTGTGTTGTGTCGGAAGTGGTTCCCGGCATTGTGGAGTTGCCGTCGGAGGCCGAGAGCCAGCCTACACGGGGGGCAGTGCATACTGGCGAGGGCGACCGCACACCGCAACAAGCGAGGAGCGGATACTTGCTGAGTTTTGGGTAAGTTCCTCTCGCACAACATTAATCAATCCTTCACATTGAATTCTATTTTTTCAAATAACGATTGGATATATCATCTTTTATGCAGAGGTTTTTCAGGGCGAAGAAGGAACCGAGGGCCTCGTGATCGTGGTGGCGATGCACTTTGTAGGAAGTATGTCACCGACATGTTTCACGAGGCACGCGTCGAGCCCACATAGACTACTGGCGTCGGCTCGTAGAATGACAATCACCAAGAGGGAGGCTCGACAGATGACGCCGACCTGTGAGCGAGACCTTGAGGTACATGAATAACATTGATATTGTTTTGTTTTTGAATTAAATATGTTCAATTTCATCTTCATATATGTCAAACACTCGTTGACATGTAGGTGATTCCCTGGTGGTGCCGAGCGCATGCCGACGCTGGACAATGATCGTGGCTAGGTGGTTCACGCCGGCCTACATAGAGAAGCACGAGTCTCGGTGGACGCTGCGCATATGCTCGTGCCACCGCCACTCACCATCAAGGCAGCAGGAGTCTCCCGGATTCAAATCGGCATATGTAAGTGATTTTTCTTCTATTTAGTTTCACGCTTAACGTATGCCCGATTGCTCACCACCGCCGCCTTTCTCGCAGGAGGTCGCGCACCGGACGAGGATGTCTCGATGTTCACGGCGTGGGCTATGTCCCACTGCATCAGGTGGCTGGCGACGTCACACGGGACCGGCTGCCCCTCGCGAGGCATACTCCGACCCTAACGTGTACACTAAAGTCCGTGAGTACACGCCGGCGGTGATGCACCAACACGGCGCGGGCGATCGACGTCCGCGACCGAGCCCATTGATGCCGAGGCCATCATGAGGGCTCGGTGGCGGCAGAAGCACGACGGGACGTGGATTGCGAACGCCGCCATCGACCCCACCACTGTTCCCACTCGAGCCAGCTCCGAGCACGAGCACGAGTTCCAGCCAACCCATACGCGCCACGGCCTACTCCGACACTGCAGCGGGTCGATGCGCCGAGGTAATTCTTGTTTTACTCGTCGTAAATTAATATTCTCACACTTGAGTTAGTTTTGCATTATTGAAATATTGGAGTGCAATATTGCGGGCCCGTAACAACGAGAAGGCGGCGCGAGATCCAGATCACGGCCCTCACCGCCATTGGAGGCCGAAAGCAGCCGCTTCGGGAGGCCCAGGAGGTCAGGATTGCAGAAATGATGCAAATCATGCAAGCTCTTGGGCAGAAGACGGGTGTGCCTGTGCAGATGTCAGCTCCTCCGCCTCAGGTGCCGCACGCGTTTGCAGCTACTCCTGTAAGCGTTAAAGTTCACTTCTCGCTTGTGTGACATAGAAACCCAGAGAACACTAGCTACTGATTTGCTTGTATGACATAGAAACCCAGACAACACTAGCTATAAAAAATTTGATAGGTTTCTGTCTAAATACTAAAACTGTAGTCCTAGAATAATTACTGCAATCTCACATAAGCATATAATTGTTTGTGCAGCCTCAGTCGGCGGGTTCTAATAACCCCCCTCGTGCGTCACCTGATTCTGGAGGCTTCGTTACACCACCCTCGACGCAGAGGCCATACTGTTGGGAAGGTTGGTGACGCAGAGGCCAGACGGTTGGAGAGGTTGGCCAGCCTCAGTCGGATTTGAACTTGTGGACTTGACACTTGAGTTAGATTGTGGACTTATGGAATTGTTGAATTTGGACTTGTGATGATACATGTGATGATCTATGTGATATCTGTGATATTTGTGAGATATATGTGATGATTGTGATATTTGTGGGATATTTCTGCTGTTGAATATATATATATATATTTTTTGTCTGCATGGAAAGCAAGAAACAGGTGGAATGTTGAAAATTTTCACTGGTCTTTGCCGAGGGCCTTCACCATAGCCCTCGGCAAAGAAAATCCCAGGAAAAATTAAAAACAGGTCTTTGCCGAGGGCCTTCACCATAGCCCTCGGCAAAGAAAATCCCAGGAAAAATTAAAAACAGGTCTTTGCCGAGGGCCTTCACCATAGCCCTCGGCAAAGAAAATCCCAGGAAAAATTAAAAACAGGTCTTTGCCGAGGGCCTTCACCATAGCCCTCGGCAAAGAAAATCCCAGGAAAAATTAAAAACAGGTCTTTGCCGAGGGCCTGTATGTCAGCCCTCGGCAAAGACACCGTGGAAAATAACCGCGAACCTAACGACTACTTTACTTTGCCGAGGGCCGCCGTTAGCCCTCGGCAAATACTATGCCGAGTGCCCGATAAAAGGCCCTCGGCAAAGAGTCCTTCGCCGACGTTTTTTTTCCCGAGGGTTCTTCACCGAGGGCTGCCCTCGGCAAATCCTTCGCCGACGGCTGAAGAGCCTTTGCCGAGGGCTTCAGGCCCTCGGCAAAGACCCTGCGTCCAGTAGTGATATAAGTCACGTCTAAGTAGCAGTGCCATGATCATGGATCCATTTTCTCTGAATGCTGCTATCAACCTTTTACAGATTTTCGTTTAGCTGTTTGTTGATCACTAGCAGAGTCATTTTCTGTCAGAAATTTGATTAATTGCGCATGTTGATAGATTCTCATGAAATAACAGAATTACCGCCTATAGCTCCTGTCCAATTATTGCATGGCCATCAAGTACACAATACAAAAAATAACTTAATGAGCTTTGCCGTTTACTTCAGAAAAAAAATTACTGCAGAGTCTTCTGTGTTTCTCCATGTCTTTTGGTGTTGATATACAACAGGATGCCCAATGCGTTTAGCCGTTTACTTCTCTTGTCTTTTCCCTTTGTTTCTACGTAGTTTCCCATAGTGTGTATGTTCTTGGTCCCATGGCTGCGCGTCACAAATCTTTGCATTGTAATGTGGATCCGTAAGGTTTATGTTAGGGCCAGAAGCTGAGGCCGTTAGCTTACAACATTCAATCTTATCGGATATTTCACTGTAGAAGATGTCACACTTGATTCCTTCCTCTCCTGTGCATATTTTGTTGGGTAAGCATGCGGCAATGCTCTGTAGTTTTTGTCCTGTAGCAGAGATACGATTTTTTGACACAGTTTCTGGGTGGGTGTAATGAAACTATTTTCTCTGATCTATGATAATTTTTGTTTGGTCTATTTAGCATGCATCTGGACTGTAAAATAGTGTGCTTCTTGATTAGTGGGCCTTGTTTGTTTTGGAGCTGTTTCCAACTCCAGAAACGGTGTTTGAGTTTCCATGTCTGCGCATAGTATTGTCTTCTTCCCTTCAGAGTTCAGTCTTCTCATGCCTAGCTTCGCTACTGTTTTCTAATACTGTAGTAATCTATCTTATTTCAGTTGCTCTAGATGGTTTAGTAAGCTCATTAAGTCATAAACCGAGTAAAAAACAGAGCGATAGGCCAACATTTAACTTTATTCTTTGTGATTACTGTGTCAATCATTTGGTATCCTCGGTTCTGATATTTATTCATCAGTCACCGCTCTCTGACTAGAATTTCTTCTCTGAAGCTGTTGACTACTGCATTTTATTACTGCATTTTGTTACTTATCTAAATGAGAGCACAGTTGGGTACATTCCTGAATTCTCTAGACTGGTTTTCTTGATAGCTGAACGTAGTGTTTATTTTGCCCCATGCTTGTTACTTATCAAACATTCAGACCTGCACCTCTTACAGCATTATAATTATCAGTCTGTGCCCCTGCTGTTTTACAAATGATTGCACCATTTGGTTTCTAAAGTTCAACTTGGTGCCTAACAATGAGTATAGTTCATGTCTTGACAATAGCTATAATATTCAGAGCAATAAGATTTACTTGACCCTGTCTGCATGAGACTTTGCTAGTTCTAATTTTCTAATATCTTTGGTTCATGACCTATAGAAGTACTAACATTATTTTTGAGGCTGGTTGGTACTTAGCTTTGTGATTTAATCAACGAAACTAGTTGAATTAGTAGTGCTTGTGCAGACCAACTCTAAAAATATGAATTCTGGCTAACACAACATGGTCAACCTCCACTACTGTTCCCCTATTTTCGTCTTAACATATACCGACTATTATATTGACATAGTCGGATGGTGTATTCTGATTGTCCGATCTGCCTATCAGGTTCGGAAGATATTAAACATATGATGTTCATGTGTGATCGAGCAAAATCAGTATGCCAGCTGTTGTTGTTTTTTTTGGAAGCGGCAACTGCTCTTTTTGCCAAATCTCCCCTCTCCCCTATTTTTCCACATTTTCTATCCTTTATGTTTGGAAAGCAGCAGTTGCTTTTTTTACATATTTTCCTCTCTATGTTTGTTAAGCAGTTGTTGTTTTTTTTATCAAATCTCCCCTCTCCTCTCCTCTCCTTTGTTTTGTCGATAATGAAATTGTCTAAGTCCATATATTATATGGAATATGAGCTGATGATCAAGAACTTGTGAGGAACTTGGCATCATTAGCAGCCGCCCCTACATTACCTTCTCCTCTCTTCTCTGTTATGATGCCTTGATGCTCTAAGTTCAAGATTAGATGATGATTGATATGTTTCTGAGGCCTCTACTACTGCTACTACTCGTTTTTTTATATATTGTTGTTTTATAGGACTACTTTGGTTTATAAACCTTTTTTATTTCTTATACCTTCTCGCGTACCTAAAGTACATTTTCTTGCATCTATTAGAACAAAGCGCGAAATAATGTCGCGGACACCAGACAGTGCAGCCCGATGCTCCGAGCATGATGAGCAACCAACCTATGAGGAGCAAGCACTAGAGGACTAGCTTACTCAGGAGCAGTTCAATAACGAGTTAGAAAATGATATAGAAGTGATGCTTACTCAGGAGCAGTGTGACGAGGAGGAAGGGGGAGCAGAAGGAAGAACAGGAGAGGCTGCTGAAGGCGAAGAAGAGGATGATGATGATGATGACGACTCAGAAGAGGAATATGTAAGTTCCGAGTATCCTTTCCCACGTGAAGCCAGAAGAAGGCCAACGGAGGAAGATTTGGACAAGAATTTTGACCCGAACGAGGAGATAGGGAAAAAGCCTTAGCTTGTAAATTTTGCTAAAGCTTTGGCTGTGTTACCTCTATTAACACTTTGACCTGTCATATATACAGGTCCCCCCTAAAACTCAGAAAAGACGATGTCGATGTCCGCGACATCTCGCTGGACAAGACAGAGTAGAGGAAAGGAGAGCAGAGGCAACAGCCACAGAGACGGACCACGAGGCCTCTGCTCCACAACCTCAAGACACAATCACGACTACCAAGCCTAAGAGAAAACGAGGGGATAAAAAAGCAAATCAATATCCAAATAAGGCATGCTATATGATAACGGAGGTCGGGCCAACAGGGGAGATCCTTGAGCTGAAAGAATTAAGAGGACGATTCCGTAATGCGATCGGGGCCCTAGTAAGAGATAAATTGAACCCAGCAATCCCTAACTAGAAAGCGGTACCAGAGAACAAAAAAGATGAACTTTGGGATAGGCAGCTGAAGCTCAATTTTAGATTTTCGGAGTGTAAGTACGAACTGGTAAAAAATGATTTTAGGATGATGGGAGAGTCATTCCAATGTTGGAGGTCGGAGCTCAACAAGAAGTATATCCAAAAGGGGTTAACTTCCTTCAACGAGTTCGGCAACATAACTCCTAGTCAATGGGAGGAGCTCGTGGCTCAGAAGACTTCACCGTTAGCATTGGAGCTCAGTGCCCGTAACACCGAGCTGGCGAAGAGGAACAAACACCACCATCATCTAGGCTCCGGTGGCTACTATGCTAAGGAAGAGCAATTTAGGAAGATGGATGAAGAGGTCGCAGCTGCTGGGAATATCGATGTGACGAATTTGAAGGTACGCTCAAGAAATTGGATATATGTAAGGAGTACAGAATCATCCGGCGGTAATCTTAAGTTTGATAAGCCAGAGACCGAAGAGGCAGTATCAAGGATACTGAAATATGCTGAAGACAAGGAGAAGATCTTATTCAATCCTTCTAGAGAGAGGGACGAGCTTAGCCTTGGCTTAGGGAACAAGGAGCACATAGGCCGCACCAGGGGGCTATGGAAAAGGACGACCTGGAAGCAAGGATTCGAAGAGGATAGGCACATGTACAAGAAACATGGCAGAGACCGGGAGACTAATCTTGAGCTCCAAGTGAAGGCTCTAGTTGCGAAGGCGCTGGAGAAGCAAGGACTGTCTACGAAGCCACGGATATTAATGACGCCATCGAGAGAACTGACATTAGTTGGCAGCCCTCCAAAAGTTCCTAGAAGCCAAGGTTCCACTGCAGCCACGAATCGTATACGGGGACCAACTAGTTGCACCTTGGTGTTTCTCAGCGGTCGGCAGAACATTGTGATGAAGGTGGCAACTAGTTACACCACAATAATAAGATACCACCGGACTACACTAGGGTCGAGGTGTATACCGTGAAGCCCGAGTTCATGCGGTGGAGGATAGACTACGCAACTCCTGAGGGGCTGGTGTTACTCAGAGACGTTATGGGACAGTTCATCCTCTGGTACAAACGGGACATTATATTGGTTGCTTCTTCGCCGCATCCCTCTCTCCCAAATTTAGAGCGAGTTGTTGAGGTCGGGGAGATATTTTCACCATCTCGTGACCACCACATTCCTAAGATGCCATATTCTTCCCCGCCTCCTAGCGAGCATGTGCCTGATAAGCCACAACCTTCTCCAGCTCATACCGAGCAAGTGCGTGATGAGATGCCACAGTCTTCTCAACAAGCATAGCCGATACATGAACAACGAGTGCCTCCTGAAGAAGGTGATGCACAAGAAGATGAGGACATGTCTGAATGGGAAACTTGAAAGAAGCATCCAATCACCATAAGACCAATTTATGTTTCGATGAAAGATGTCTCGTCGATGTCCAAGTGATATTCCCATGACTAGTTCAAGCCTGAGAACTAAGTCAAAAAAGTTACATCACGGGGTTCTGAGGAGGCCGTCACTAGCAAACTTCACCAAACAGTAAAGCAGTATCCAAATATTGATGCCATCAAATGGTCAAAGGATTGCCCAAAAATATATGAAAGAGGCAAGCCCTTCCTACCAAACCAGGACATCCAACGCCTATCACTTGGAATGAGAAGGTTCCATGATTGGTACTTGCGTGTTCTCCCAACGAGCATAGACCTCATACAAGCATGCTTCCCCACCGACACATTTGGAAGCCCAGCTAGGAAAATTGTCTTTGACTTCAATGACATGTAGACATGCTTTCACCTCGGAGCAATGGAGATGAATCTAATTCGCACATGGTGCATGTAAGTCCTTGTCCTCCTGATATGATATAAATGTAATCTTTGAATTTTGTTGTAACTAATCCACGCCATGAGTACAATGCAAGTGCACATTGTCAAACAAATGCCAAGTGTGAAAGCCAGGTATATAGACCCTCAAGCTATAGCACAAACAAATTTTAATTACCCTAAATAGTGGCTACTGGATGTTAAAGAGCTAGCTGCTGGAAAGACTCTTCGGGGGAAAGAGCACATTCGTACGGCAAAACTAAGGGAAGAGTCCCTTAAGATTGCGGCATACATTGCCCTGGCTTTCAAAATTCTCCAACAGCACTCTACTATATGGCTACCATACAACTTCGAGTAAGTTCAACTCTATACTTAAAGCTTTGTTCGATATATTTTATTCAATGCAAAAGAGCTTATCTAGTTCTATGATTAAATCCATGCAGCAACCACTGGATTTGTATAGGCGTCGATGTCGGGAGGAGCATGGCATGGGTCTTTGATTCAATAGATAGGGACCCGATGACATACAAAGACTTCATATCGATTCTCAAGACGTATACATATCGACAATCCTCATTAGCTTATATGTTTGTATACATACTTGTAACGTTCACTTTTGGATACTAACAAGTTGTATTTGCTAAAATAATTCCAACATGGCATTTAGGTTCTATGTCACTAAACATCACGGAAGGCATGATCCGGCAAGGAAGAAAAAGCTAGCTATAAAAACACTATGTACGGTAAGGGTAACTTACTTCTTCAGTACTCCATTACATGGCTGTCAAAAGCATTACTTAACATTTTCATACGCAAAACACACAGTACCCCAAACAGAAGCCTGGGAGTATACATTGTTAATACTATATATGTTCTATGATGAGTAACACCGGTGCCTACAGGAGACACCCCTTAAGGGTAAGTTTGAACCTCTTCACCCGTAGTATAAAAACTTCGTACATGGTATGAAATACTAAATCAAAACATGTTCTCTTGTAGTGGAAAGAAGAGAGAGAAATGAAAAGAGACCCATACAAGGATGACCAACTCTTAGAGCTCGTCGGCGACCTTTGCAACTTTATATTGGACCAGATTGTACACGTCAAAGACACCTACCATGACCGAGAGTCTGACTTAGGTAGAAATCCTCAGTACCAACACATTCGTGAGACCAAAAGGCTAGCTCTAAGACGTTGATAACAATGTGTATGGAATTTGACATTGGTTTTACCTTATGAATTATGTCTATTCAATAATGGATTGTATATATTCTTGTGAATTGGACTTGTAATTGTAGTTTATATAATACTCTTGTGCTTGTAGTTTATATAATACTCTTGAGCGAACGCGGTTCGGAACGTTGGTCGCGGGGCGTTCGGCGGGATTATCTCGCTTTCCTCGCTCACGTTGGTCGCGGGGCGTTCGACAACGCGAACGCTGGATGGAATACGCGGAAACAAACAGTGTTCTGGTCGAATTTGAATTGTAAATTTGATTTTTTTTGCGAAAAAACGTACTGTAGGGGCGGTTCTAGAGTGAACCGCCCCTACAAACAGGTATTATAGGGGCGGCTGGTTATCAGCCGCCCCTACACTATAGCCGTCCCTACAAATCGATTTATAGGAACGGTCTGAGAATTGTCCCTATAAATATATGATTTATAGAGACGATTTGGTAAGGGCGGCTGACCAAACCGCTCCTATAAATGGTATTCAGGCGTCCCTATAAAACGTTTATGTAGTAGTGTCCGGCCATAGAAAGTAATGATCGCCTGTGTACCATTTCCACGCAACGACATCTGGCATTGTCCACTGCTCGATTGTCCCTCGAAAGTCAATTTTTTTACTGCTGCTGTCACTGTACTTTCTCTGAACGGTGTTTTAATTTAGGCATAACACATGTTGTTAACTGGCCTTCTTTTACTACTTTAATTTTTTGTTTGTTGAAAAGGAGTATGTCATCTGTCCCAAAATAAACGCACATCTCGCTTCTTAAGAAGTCAAAAAATTAAAGTTTGATCAAATTTATACAAAAATATAGTACTCCCGCCAGGTTGGTAAAAGAACCCATTTTGGACAGCGACACGATCTCCAAAGCATAACTTTGACTTCTTATTTTTTATAAAAATATTTATTAAAAAGTGATGTATGTATATTTTTTATCAAGGTATTTTTCAAGAAAAATCTATTCATGTGGTTTTCCAACCTGGAGGGAGTAATATCTATAGTGTATAATAAGTATCATTAAATGAGCATGAAGTATACTTCTATAATAAGTTTTATTTGGAGATACAAATGTTGATACTATTTTCTATATTCTTAGTTAAATTTTAAAAAGTTCGACTCTTCGAGAAACGAGATGGACATTTACTTTGGGATGGAGGGACTAACACCGATTCGAACAGTGAATGAAAATGTTACTACCTCGATCCGAAAAAGAATGCAATTCTCAGTGCATTCTCGATTAACTTGTCTAAAATTTGACCAAATATATAGATAAAAATATTAATTTTATGACATCAAATGTATATTATAGAAGTATGTTCCATGACAAATCTAATGGTACCTCACTCATAAAATAAATATTAATATTTTTTATGTAAATTTAGTCAAACTTGACATACTAAAACATAACAATGTTCCTTGCATCATATAGGATGGAGGGAGTAGTTAGCATTGTGAAGAAATGAGGACTACCTATGTCCTAAAGAAAATAACATGTTTTGCCCTAAGTCAAACTATTTTAAGGTTTACTAAGTTTATAAAAAATATTATTAATATTTATAACATTAAGTATGTACACCATAAATCTATATTTAATGAGAAATCTAATTACACTTATTTAGTAATATAAATATTGAGATTTTTTATATAAATTTAGTTAAATCTAAGATAGGTTGAAACTTATTAGGAGAAGAGAAAAACAATATTTTTTAGGACATAGTTAGTACTTCCCCTATCTCAAATTATAAGATGTTTTGACTTTTCTAAATACGTTGTTTTTAGTATGTATCTAGACATAGAGTATATCTAAGTGCATAGTAAAACTATATACATAGAAAAGTTAAAATGTTCTGTAATTTGGAATAGAGGGAGTATGACTTAATGTAGCCTGCTTGTTGGAAATCAAAATAACGAGTAATGAAACACGTTTTTCAGTAGAAATCGCTGCAGGGGGGTAGATCAGGACATGCATGTGTGCGTGTAAGTTGGTGAAAATTGGCAGAGATCAGAGAGAGATGAGCTAGTGATGGTGTATTTCGAGGCTGTTTGGATGACCGCCATCATTTGCCACCCCATGTGTGGCGCAGCCACAGCTTGTGGCATGGAAATCGTCCGCCGCAGAGTATGGCGAGTTTTGTCTCTGCAGGAACCGTGGCTGCCTAAGTTGGCTCCGAATCATCAGGCAAAATAGTGTGGCAATTATTCATTCTGTCTGGCCGCAATAGGTCACGAATGCCACTATGCTGCGGTCAAACGAAACATTCTTAGCTTCCATTAAATGGTTCGTGCACGCCCTTGGCATATCCTGTCTCACCAAGCGCCAACGGTGCTGCTGCACATGCATGCATGTACAAGGCGATCATTGCCACTGCCACGTCTGCACTTACAACCTTTCTTACTATAGCTGCGTACTCTAGTACTCGTATTGCTCGTGATACTGCATGCCAAAACGTACATTACGTGATCCTCATGTTGGCAAGAAAAAACTCGTCTGCGCAAGCCTCGAGGTACTCAGATAAAGCATCCAAACGAACAAGCTTACTGTGTACTCTCGCCTGATAAGATTACACAGTCATAAGTAAAGAAACCAACCAACCTCTCAGCCGCTCCTTGAATGGACGTACGCGGTTACTCCGTTACACCGCTGCCGCTGGCCGTAGACACTGGACACACTCCGGCGCCGGCTTCTCCTAGACACAGTCGTTGACACAGCAGTGTGCGAATATGGAAATCGAATTGAAATCCACGAACAGGGGAGTCATGTCCCCTGCTGTTTTTTTTTCAGAGATAGCAGCCAATGCCCAATGCACTGTCAACAATCCATGTACATTCATAATACAATAGTGCCCCTACTCGTGACATGGTACTACGTCTTTGTGACGTAGGCAGTACATGTGCATGGTGTTCTGCTGGAATCTCGTATATACAGCACGCAGCACGAATGCCAGGGCATTTCTTCCCATGTTTCCCAGCACGTAGGCAGTACATGTGCAGGAGAGTGGTGAGGTTACGTGCTCATGTTTCCCAGCGGAGTAACGTTTCACGTTGATTGTAGTGCAGGCAGCCAGGGAGGAAGCAAGCGCGAGGTGCTGCAAAATTGATTCTTTCACGTTGAATGGACGTGTATGCTCGTTTTTCATCTCTGCGTGCAGTGCATGCATGAGCTCCACCCTCTAACTGCCACCAAAAAAAGAAAGAAAAAACCAGCTCGAGGTGCTGCAGGGCAGGGCAGGCGTGAGAATTCAGGCATGTACATGTAACCGTGTTGCACTGGCTGGCTACGCTGGCGCAGAAGCTCTAGGGATCGTCGATTTGCCGGCCGCCAGGCTAGAGCTGCCCGGCTGGCCACACTGCCGCACAGGCGCACAGCACTACTGTACTACACGCTTGATGCCTGTTCACTGTGGGCGTGTTTGGTTACCTTCTGAGATGAGCCAGGCTGTACGTGGGCACCCAGGCTGCAGGTAGCCAGGCCAAGCGCATGCACAAGCCGGTGTTTGGCTATTCGTACTCACCGAGTCTGCTGTTCGGAGTTTTTGTTTGGTTCACTGCATGCGAGCATCAGCTGTCTCACTGACATGTTCGGTCTGCATGCTTACTTGGCTCGCGCGAGCCTGGCCGCGGAGGAACGGCGATTTTGGGCGTATGAGTTGAGCCTGGCTCACGAAGGAATCTTGCACCGCATGAGACAGGCCCAAACCTCCAACCAGCCAACCAAACGCTCGACTGCTGCATGCGTAGAGCCTGGCCGCAACGTATGCAGGCAACCAAACGCGCCCTGTACGTCTGTACAATACCAGCCTTTGACAAGATGCTAGTGCTTTTTTTTGAAAGATTGAAACATGCAAGCTACTAGTGCTATATACCAGTAATATACTGGAGTAAGGTCTGCGATAGCTGGTATACAAGGCCGTGCCTGCTGTGCGTACCAAGCACTTGTTGCTCACTTGCTCTAGTGGTGGCAGCAGCCGTTCCTGCTTGGTTGCTGCGTAGGATCCCTCCGTCCCCAAAAATGCCATTTTTGTTTCTTGAGAAGTCCATTAATCTTAACTTTAATCAATTTATATAAACAGTACTAATACTTATGATACTAATAAACTAGCAAGTTTATGTTTATATCACCCTGTTCGATGATGCTGAAATTTGGCTTATGCTAATGCTTATGCTGAAATATTGTGAGAGGAAAATACTATTTCATGGCTGAAAAGTAGTTCTGAATAAGCTCAAGCGAACAGAACCTTTTTTATACAAATTCTATCGAAGTATAGAAATTTTGACCGAGTTCAAACCCATGATGATATTTTTTTGGACCGAGAGAGTACTCCTTTTATTCTCCCATGTGTTGCTTATACCAAAACAAATTAATTATTGCATCCACAAACTCTATACTTTGGTGCTATACGCTTCGCTAAAAAATCAAGTCAAAACACTATTCCGGCCAATTTGTTGTGAGAGAAAACATTGTTCCGACCAAAAAAGACGGATTATAAGAGAAGCCTTTGCTATACAAGACACACCTTTTTAGGGCACACTACCTACAGTACGTTAAAGGATCCATAAACTGTAACTAAGGTAGAGTTCAATTCTTTCTGAAACAGTACTATTTGAATGCTAGAATTATAGACAGTAGTATTTATGTTCAGAGCTGGATACCGTGCATGCCAGCTTGTGGATTACACGCACTGCTTATGCAGGCAGTGAATTCATATTGTCCTTGCAGCTATGCACAAGCTTCTTCCGGGCTACTCCCTCCGTCCCAGTTTATCTGTCGTCGTAGCGACAGTAGAGTGTCCCAATTTATCTGTCGTTGGCTACTCATGTCGTACTGGTAGTAGCTGTACCGCAGCGCACCACGCGTTGTCGACCAAGGCAAGCCTTATCCCTTCCCTCCCCCCTCCCAGCCTCACACAGCAGCTTCACACACCACGAAAAAAAAGCATCCTCATCGGCCTCATCCCCAATCTCGGCGGATCCGCAAGCTTGCCGTCGCGGCCGCCCTCCGGCGACTCCCCTCCGCCAACATGGTCTAGCGCCGGGTCACGCGAGCAGGGAGCGCGGGCTGCTACTCCGCGCGACGCCGCCAAGGCTCTACGGTAGCGCACTGCGCCTGCCTCCTCCGACCACGCCTCGCCCTTGCATCCTGCGTCAGCTCACGGGAGCTGGGAGCACCGGCCCCTCCTCCACGCGACACCGCCGAGGCGCCGACGACCATCCAAAAGTGCTGGGCCCGAGCACAGTGGTCGATTCGACACGCAGAGGCACGCCGCTCGTGCTATCCGCAAACGTAGCGGATTATATTGGGTGCGTACTCCGTACTTGCTACTAGTATACCATGAACGCATGAATTGTTTAGTATTCTGGTGAAATCCTCGGGGTTGCCATACTGAGATCTAGAATCTAGGATTGACTAGTACCAAGCATGGCCGCTTTTTCCCAGATCTTTGCTCTTTGCATTGCGTATACTAGTAGATGCCTTTTGGAATACTCTAGCTGCAGCTATGCTCGTTGGATGCAAAATCAAGCTAAGGTGCCAGCTTAATACTACTCCGTGCTTGCTAGTAGTAGATGCATGCTAGCATAAGAGCAACTCCAAGAGTTTGTCTAAAACTAATAGCCAAATTCCTTATTTTAGCCATTGTGTAAAATAAAAAAGTCTAAAAAAAGGACTCTACAACAGTCTAGCTATTTTGTGTCTTGTATATTTGAAAACATGCTATTTCTGGATAGGGCCAAAAGAAATTCATGAGGGGGAGGGGAGCGCCACACAGAAATTCATGCAGGGAAGAGGGATAGCTAGTGGCTGCTGTGTCCTGTGTGCTATTTGTAGCTAGAGAGAAATAAGGGATACATTACTTCTTATTTTAGATTACCGGATACAATATCTGTTGGAGTCCTATTTTTCCACAAAAAAAGTCTAAATGTAGACTCCAAAACAAATATACACCATCTGTTGGAGTTGCTCTAACACTGTATTCATTTTTGTGTGGGCGGATTGCTTAGTACTACTAGTTCGTATTAGAGTGACATCTGCATCTAACATTTAGGAAAATGGTCGCTCAGCTGCTATCATGCTCATAAACCTATTGCTGAACTGGTGCTGTTTTGATTAACAAGACTGCCTTCTTGTGCTACAAGCGATCCTTCGATGGCAGGCGGCAAGGGAGCACATGGGGGTAGCCGGTTCATTCGTCACTTGCGGATGAAGCGCGCCTTGAGCATCCCATTGAGCCATAGGATGTGGCCCACCAGGCAGATGCGTGGCTGAGATCGTCGTCGTGGAACTTGGTTTGACCGGGAGCTAAACTGCATCGCCATCGAAGGAGTGGATTTTGCTCAAGATACAGAAGAAGGGGGTGCAGATCGATTTAAGCTTATACCTGATTTGGATGAAGATAGAGTTGCTAAGGGTTCATCTTTGCTTGGTGATGACGATGAGTATGTTCCTGAGACAGAGCCACAGGATGTTACTACGGCAAGCAAAATTACTGGGCCGTGCGCCAACCATGGTCGTCTGCATTTGGGGTCAGCCATCTAAACGTTGTCTTGCAATTGGGTTGTCATACTGGTACCTTACTAATTTTGTGTACAAATTCTGTGTGCAGTACTGCGCTTCGCGAGTGGCGACAGCTTATTTCTGATGTGGAGAATGAGAGCGCCAAGGTGCAGATGGACACCGTCAAGTTGGAGAAGGAGAGTGCCAAGATGGAGATGGAGAGTGACAACTTCGTGATGAGTGCCAAGGTGCAAATGGACACTGTCAAGTTGGAGGAGAGTGTGAAGGTGCAGATGGGCAGTGTCAAGTTAGAGAAGGAGAGTGCCGAAGTGCTGATGGGCAGTGTCAAGTTGGAGAAGCAGGGTGCCAAGGTGGAGATGTATAGTGTGAAATTGGAGAAGGAGAGTGCCAAGGTGGAGATGGATACTGGCAAGAAGGAGCTGTTGGACCATAAGGCCAGCTTCTCTGATATTGAAACTGATGACGAGACATGTTGGTTCCAGGATGGTGTGGACTTGCGAGGCCATTCACAGTTGGAAGATGATGACTTTAATGATCAGGTATTTTGGTTGTAACTCTACCCGTGACAGCTTTTGTTGTTTACCCGTGATGGGAGGAACTTGTAGAAGGGAATATGTAGTGCTGGTACTGAAGGTTGTTGGTTGATTGCACTATAGATTATGGTCGACTAGTTTAGTTAATTTGTGATTTGCAATGTGAAATGCACGTATCTATATGTCATGCATGGTTTAATTTGTGATTTGCAATGTGAAATGCATACAACAAGGAATTGTTTGGCACCATTGAACCACTTCTCATATGTGTGAATAATATTTTTCATATTCTCGAACTTTGGATTGTTTGGCAAAGTACTTGCATCTAGCTTAGAGAGAACCCACCGCAACCTTGCCTGTTTGTTTTCTTCCTTCAAATAAGGCCTCAATGCATTTGAGTGTCGTCGTAGCATGCCTTCTTTGAACAACCTATGTACAGTGCTTTTACTGCTTTGAAGACCATATGCTAATGACCTTATGGTTCCCCTTCTGTTTAAGGGAATATCAGCAACCCTAGTGAGGTCCACTTGAATTTTTTTACGACCATAATTCTTAGGTCTCAAAGAATTGACATCTACTGGTATGCCTTGTGCCAAACAATTTTTTGCTCTCTGCCACACTCATTGTACTGTGCGCACATGGACATTGTACTTTGCAGCAATAAGTGTTGTGCTGTTTCGCTGTAATATGCCATTAGTGCTTAACTGAAGCAAATCTTGATATATGTCTTGCCTTTGTCTTTGTGTCAAATTCTTGAGCATATTTGTTGCTTCTTCTTGCAGGGGTTGCTGATAGTCTTCGTCATCCGAGTCGAACAACCCATCTTCGTCAAATAGGATGTGAACACCATCTGTGTACACACCAAAATCATGTATTCATCGTCCAAGGTATCTTCTTGCGAGGCCATGTTGTCATCTGCTATAAAAAATGTAGATTGTGTGCTGATTGTCAGTAAATAGATTATGGAACTTTTTTGACATGGAGAATTATTGTTGCAATCATGGACTGTAAACTGAGGGAAATAATCACCTGTATGTAGGTTATCTTGTTCTTCCTGTGGGTCATTTAAATCAAATGCATAGCCGGCAGTGTCACCTGGTACAGAAGCAAGCTGATCAATTAAGTGTGCATTGTCACCCACACATGTGAGTTATTCTCCCTCTCTCGATACAACAGTTAGTATTAGTTTAGAACAGAGAGAATAGACACCAAAATTTCTTAGATGTTGCTACACATTTTAGTAGTAGGGAGGAAGTAAATTAGAACATAAAAATTGAGGAGATAGAGTGAGGCTAGAGAGAACTGCTTCACAAAAGATTATGAAACTTTTTGATATGGACAATTATTGTTACAAACATGACTTAAACATGAGTATTGAATAATCACCTGCATGCAGATTTTGTTCTTCTTCTTCATGTGGATCATTTAAATCAAATGGATGGCCAGCATTGTCACTTGGTACAGAAGCAAGCTGTTGATTAGAAAATTGCATTGTGACCCACACATGTGAGTTATTGTCCCCTCTCATTCCAAATTAATTTTGAACTTAAGCAAATATGAGCTGCATGCCTTACACAAAAAAAATTTAACTAATATTGCTTGCAATTTTATGAGACAGAGACTACACCAGTTGATACTGAACAGAGAGAGGATAAAAAGGAGCCCTGCTGCAAAAAGTTTCAGTGACAGGTATACACTAAAAATTCCCAGATGATCATAGTGATTTTAGCAAAGAGGAACTAAAGCACCATTTACTAATTTAGGAGAGAGAGAGACTATAGAGAACACCTGGTACACAAGAGTTTCTGGTGAGAAAATAGTAGCAATAACTAAGTAACATGATGTTGCTTCTGATTTTAGAATCGAAAAATAAACAAGAGCATAGAGAGAGAGAGAGGGAGGGAGGGAGGGAGGGGGGGAGGGAGGGAGAGAGAGAGATGAACTAGTTCAAGTTTTGGGTACAAACAGATGTGCTTACCTTGATGAATTTCTGCTTGTTCATCATTTTGATCAGGATGGAGACCAAAGTGGTCAGCTCCCCAAACTTCATCTACAGCCACTACATCTTGATCCTCTTCATGTCCGGCAAGAATCTTGTTGAGATCAGACACCTTCTCTCCTCCCTCATCTGGTAGTGTGTTTAATTCTAGCATGGAAGATGGATGAGAGGTGAAGGTTCAAATGAAGGCAACGAGAGGGTCACCAGGCTTTTATTTCCTAGTATATGGTCAAGAAATGGCGCTGGTGGCAATAGTTTGAAGTTTCAGATTGCTTTGGCTGTGTAAAATTGGCGCTAAGTGGTTTTTGCGGCAATGGTTTGAAGTTTCAATTTGTTTTGGCTATAAATTTCACGCTAAGTGGTGTTTGCCGCCGAGCAAAATGTATTTTTTCGTTGTCAGCATTGATTTTTTAAGAGAAAAACACTGTACTGCATGTTTAAGTGTGAAAAGGTGGATGCCAATGTTGATTTGTTTATTTTAAAAAATGATGCGGTGGATGGCATTGATGGCATGTGCATCCAAATTCACGGTTGAGAAATTATTGATATGTAGGAGTATCAGTGTCTTTGGCTACTCTTCTTAGTATCTAGTGTTGAGGCTCCGACGACAGATAAACTGAGACGGAGGAAGTACACATGAAGGGGAGTGCTAGTAGTATATGGAAGCCAGCTCTGGACGCTGCAAATTCCCTCCATTGGACGCGACGGCATCAGGCATGTACCCCGTGTTGCCATCGGCTACCTGTCTGTGCCGGCGCGGAAGGCAAGGACGGCAGGCGAGCGCCTGCGCTCGAGCTGCCCGAACCGCAGCGCTGCACAAGGTACTGTACATGCCTATATCCACTGACTGTAGCACCAACAAGACAGGAGACAGAAGTCGTTCCTGCGCCCGCTGCGCGAGCGTACTCCCTCCGTCCCATTGAGTTTGTCGTTGGAAAACCGTGCCCCCCTCACAATCCCGCTTCCCGAGCGAAAATCTTAACGGGACGGAGGGAGTATACGTAGCTACACCTACTGCTAGGTACGGAGCACGTACTGTAGGAGGCGGCAGCGGCAGCAGCAGCTAGAGGTCCGGCGCACGCAGCACGACAACGAGCATGGTAGGCTCCTGCGCCCGCTGCGCGAGCGTATACGTAGCTACACCTACTACTAGGTACGGAGCACGTACTGTAGGAGGCGGCAGCGGCAGCAGGTCAGCGGCAGCAGCAGCTAGAGGTCCGGCGCACGCAGCACGACAACGAGCATGGTAGGCTTGTGCTTCGGCTTGGCACGCCCTCCCGACTCCCGAGCGTGTTCAATACGCGCGGCACGGCGGCAGCGAAGGATTCGGTTGCGCGAACGTAGAGGTGGTCAGGAGTGTTGGAGATACGCTTGTCAGGCGGCGACGTGCCTCGCCCTCGCTCTTGCTGCGCCTCTGGCCGTGGCCGGAGCTGTGCCCAGAGACGACAGGATAGGACAGGGTAGGGTACTATACTACTCGCTTTAGTGGCTGTGTAGTTCTCAAAATTTTACAAAATTTTCTAAGATTCTCCGTCACATCAAAATTTTAGACGTATCTATGAAGCATTAAATATAAATAAAAAATAAAACTAATTATACAGTTTAGATGAAATTCATGAGACGAATCTTTTAAGCCTAATTAGACTATGATTGGATACTAATTGACAAATAACAACGAAAGTGCTACAGTACAATTTTCCAAAAAAAATCGCCAACTAAACAAGGCCTTAGGGGGTGTTTAGTTAGTGAGTTAAAAATTTTTGGGTGTCATATCGGATGTGTCGGAAGTATGTCGGGAGGGATTTTTGATACTAATAAAAAAACAAATTACAGAATCCATTAAGAAACTGCGAGACGAATCTAATGATACTAATTAATCGGTCATTAGCACATGCGTGTTACTGTAGCACTTAAGGCTTTTCATGGGTTAATTAGGCTTAAAAGATTCGTCTCGCGATTTTCAACCAAACTGTGTAATTATTTTTTTCGTCTACATTTAATGCTCGATGCATGTGCCATAAGATTCGATGTGACATTTTGGGTTGAAAATTTTTAGAAACTAAACAGTGCCTTACTTTCGTTCCACTGAATACACAATTTCTTCTACAGTGTCTACGTGTGTATACACTGCTGTACATGTACTTGCTCATGGACCGATCGCTGGCTGGACTACTCAATATGCAGCATGTAGGGGTTGTCTGATTTTATCATGTCTCAGAGGGATCGATCTGGGCCTATAGCCGTTAAATAGGGAGATTCAGCTGTTTTTGTTAGCGTGTACTAAGGGCCCGTTTGAATATTCTTGAAATTTTAAAATTCAGATAAAAAAAACTGCAAGATGTCCAAAATGGTGGAGACTCCTGAAGGGATGAGAAAAATCCTATGGCCAGATTCCTATAGTCCTAGAAAATCGGCCCCTAGTTCTTTCAGGATTTTTCCTCTTCTCAATCAAAAAAGAAACATTTGTCATCACCTTATACATGGGATATGCAAAGCGGAGAGTATTTTTCAGAAATATGTTTTGAAATAGAGCAAATACCCATATTTTATCAAATTGGGAGGGTCAATAATCTATATATATATATGTATGTATATGTATAGAAAACAAGGGATTTTTACATCCATAATAGAAAAAGGAAAAGTGCGCATTCTGCTCCAAAACATAACTATTTTTGGTCCTATTCAAAATTAAGGACCTGTGTCGGCTTTATGTATGGCACGACTCTAGCAACAACTTTTGTGGAGGGGTCGTACCAAACACTTTTGGAGAAAAAATATTTTTCAGTGAATAGTAGAGGAGCTAGAACCCAAGCTGCGAAAAATGACTCCTCACTTGAAGAGGAGCTCTACCAAATATAGGTCACGTTCGGCTTACCCCATATTCGACTTGATCGACTTGTTTTTTCCGCCGGAACAATATTTTTCTCTCACAACAATTCAGCTAGAACAGTGTTTTTCAGCCAGTTCCAGCCAAGTTTCAGACCAGCGAACGGGGCCTTAGTTTAAGCAAGTTTATAGAGAATAATATTAAAATCTAAGGCACAAAGGAGTAACCTATGAAAATATGTTTCATAATCTATTGATTTTCATATGCTATTATTAATATTATTTTCCTTGAAGCAACATGTCGGGTATAGATATTAGGGATACCCAAAGCAAGGAAGTTAGCGTCCACGCTGACTTTCCCGGATGGCTCGAGACGTATTAAAAGGTCTCGCCCGACCTCGAGGCCGCGGGCTCCGTCTCGCCCGATCCCTTGGGTGCGGGCTCCGTCTCGCCCGACCCAAAGGACGCGGTTTTCGTCTCGCCCAAGGTCACGGGTTTCGTCTCGCCCGACCTCGAGGACGCGGGTTCCGTCTCATTCGACTGGGATCCATACCGCCGCCGACCATTCTAGGTCCAAGCGTATGGACCTGGGTCAAAACTCTGACGCTAGGAAAGAGACTGGCACACCTAGATGTAACCCGTGGCCATGACAGGTCATACCTGGGGATTCACATCAAGAACAGTGTCGGGCGTGTCGATGCTGTTTTGCCTAATCCTCGTACGGACGCTGACAGACACGTCAGTTCACCACAACGTCCGCCGGGACGGAGTGGAACGCCATGACCGGCAAATGACGTCTACGCATAGCGCCAGTGACAAACAGGGCCACAACATGGAGTCCTCCCTATTGGCATCTACAGGATCGGCGGTACCCGCATGAAGGAGAAGAAGGACCCGGAAACTCTAGAAGCCTTCTTCTCTCTCGTTCTCCTCCTTTTTCTCCTCTATAACCCACGCTTTTCTTTCACATATAAAAGGGGAAGCAGGGCGTCCCATGAAAAAGGAAGATCTGGGGGGATCAGGACACAAGAGCACGACACGAGTACACGGCTGAGCGGCAAGCGAGCTTTTAGCACCCATTCACTCCTTCCATCAGAGACTTGGGATCATCTTCCTCTCTCGCATGTTTATAACCCCTAACATGAGCAGTAGTGAACTGGACGTAGGGACGTTCCGCCCGAACCAGCATAAACCCTTGTGTCCTCCGAGCACACCATCCGAGTCAGACGCGCAAATACAAATTTACTCGTCGGTGGTCCGAAAACACCGACAGTTGGCGCGCCACATAGGGGCTTTTTGCGCGTCTCAACATCGACATCAAGCCTCGGATGGCTAGTCACGGCGTCAGCTGGGTCCCAGGCGTGCACGCGCACTTCGAAAACCTAGACTTCATCGTTACGACGGAGGGAGAGTTGGCGCAGGTTTCCACCGCCATCCAGCCTCTCCACTCCGCCGGCCTCGACGCGATCGCCGAGATGCTTGAGGAGCTGCAGCTGCACGCACCAGAGGCCCGCGCCCCCGGGAACCACCAACTCCTTCGCGTTGATTACCGGAGGCTAGAGCGCCAGCTCGGCACCTTCCTAAGACCCCGACCGTCCCGAGAGGACCTGCGCCGCCTCACCTTCTTGTTCGCCAACATCATGATGTAGCTTGTCGGAGGAGAGCCGCTCTCCTCGGAACACCTCTTCCAGAGCGCCCTGATAGCACTCTCGTTCGGTCTACGCAACGCCATAGAGACCATTGGCCACCTTGTGGCGCAGCGCACGCCCCCATCCCCTGTGAACGACGAGTTCATGGGGATGATAGAATACGTCATGGAATCTTTCCACGACTTTCTTACAGGAGAATCAGAGTTGCCCTCCGACTCTGACTCCTGCAAGGGGAGCCATCACCCGTTGTGAGAATGTTTCGTGGCAGGTACCCCCGAGAGATACATCGAAAGCATCCATGAGGGAGGGGCTACCCCAACCGACAACCTCGACAACGAGGTCGAGGGGGATGCAGGGGCCCTACCTCGCCTGTGGGTAGAGCAGCTGAGGGCACGGCACAAAGAGCTCGAAGAAGCGCGACTCCAACTCGAGCAGGAACGTGTGGAGCTCGAGCAAGAGATCGAGCGCCACAGAGACGGTGGGCGTGCGCGCACCGTGGCCCGTGACATGAACCGAAGGATCATCAAGGACGACAAAGCCCTTCCACACTTCACCCGGGCAAGCCAGAGTATCGCTGCCGTGGTGGCCTTGCTCCGGGGGCTTCTGGAGCCCGCGACACCCGACGAACATCAGGCCCAACGAGCATGCGGCGGTGCAGCAGGCCGAGAGCTCGCTGTCCCAACGACACGAGCTCGATGCAAGCCAGCACGCATCCTCAGAGCGACCTGACAGGGACGTGTCCGTCCACCAGGCGCAGCGAGGCGGCAGGCCATGCGCCGTGGCCTCGGTGCATGAGCGTCTCGGCCTCCACCATGACGCGCGCAACACCCTCGATGCCCGCAAGTGTGCCCATGATGTTGAGAGGGAGGAGGCTAGCCGTGGCTCCACCCTTGTTGTGGTGGACACTACGACAGCGGCGAGGACCGAAGCCCGAGCCTCGACTTGCTGGGACCTCAGGCCTTTGGCCGACACATCCTCAACGTCGTCTTCCCACTGCGGTACCGACCGCCGACCAACATCCCGAAATACTCTGAGGAATCAAATCCCAAACTGTGGCTCGAGGATTATCGGCTTGCTTGCCAAGCCGGTGGAGCGGATAGTGACAATTTTATTATCCGTAACCTTCCATTGTTCCTGGCCGATTCGGCACGAACGTGGTTGGAACACCTTCCACCCAACCGAATCCAAAGTTGGGTAGACCTAAATGAGATCTTTGCGGGAAACTTCCAGGCACACGTACGCGCGTCCTAGGAACCCATGGGATCTCAAAAACTACCGACAGAAGTCCGAGGAAACTCTTCGTGGGTACATCCGGTGCTTCTCTCGGCAGTGCAACAAGCTGCCCGACGTCGCCGATGCCGACGTCATAGGAGCTTTCCTGTCCGGGACCACCTACGAGTCTTTGGTTCACAAGGTAGGACGTAAGGGCCCGCGAACCACCAAGGAGCTCCTCGACATCGCCACCAGCCATGCCTCGGGCGAGGAGGCGGTCGGGGTGATTTTCGGCCGCCCTAAGGGCAAGGCAAAGCGGGACTAGGACGCCGACGAAAGCGCCTCCAACCGCCCCAATAAGAAAAAGAACAAGCAGCGGCATGAGGGCTCCTTTGTGGCCACTGACGACCGCAAAGGGGGGTCGGAAGCCTACCAAGGGTACCCTGGACCTCTTCAAGAAGCTGCTCGAAGGGCCATGCCCGAACCATGCTTTCCCTATCAAGCACCTATACAAGGACTACGTCCTCATGAAGCGATTCTTGTCCGAAGGATCCAACAAGGGGGAACATAGGAAGGAGCCCAAGCCGGCCGTAGATGACGCCGAGGGGAAGGACGGTGGATTTCTGACGTTGGATGGCTGCCTCATGATCTTTGGAGGGTCGGTGGCCTATGACTCCAAGCACCGCTAGAAGCTTGCGCGCCATGAGGTCTATACGTCCGAGCTGGCCACGCCTTCCTTCCTCTAATGGTCGGAGTCCGCCATAACTTTTGATCGGACCGACCACTCAGAAAGCGTCCTACAGCCGGGAAGATACCCGTTCATGGTCGACCTGATCATCGACACGAAGCGGCTCACCAAGGTGCTGATGGATGGAGGCAGCGAGGTCTATACGTACCAACGCTGCATGCTCAAGTGTTTTGGGGATCTCATCTGGCAGACCGTCGAGGCCTACATCGACAACATCGTGGTCAAATCCAAACCAACTGACTAGGTCATAGCCGACCTAGAGCAGACCTTCATGAAACTCCAAGCAAACGGTATCAAACTCAACCCCGAGAAGTGCGTTTTTGGGATACTAAGGGTATGCTGCTGGGTTTTATCATTTCCAAGCGCGGCATCTAAACCAACCCGAAGAAGATCTCGGCCATCACGAGGATGGGCCTGATCCAGAACATAAAAGGGCGTACAACAAGTTACAGGGTGCCTCACCGTGCTCAGCCACTTTATCTCATGCCTCAACGAATGAGGTCTCCCCTCTATCAGCTTCTGAAGAAGGTTGACCGCTTCGAATGGACGCCCAAGGTCTAGGAGGCACTTGACAAGGTCAAGCAACTCCTGACGAAGGCCCCGATCCTAGTCCCCCTAACCGATGGGGAACCGCTTCTTCTGTACATTGTGGCCACCACGCAAGTGGTCAGCGCTGCCCTGGTGGTAGAGCAAGAAGAAGAGGGACATGCCCTCAAAGTGCAGTGTCCTATGTACTTCATTAGCGAGGTCTTGTCCAATTCCAAGACTCGCTACCCTCAAATCCAGAAACTCCTGTACGTCGTCCTTATCACTAAGAGAAAGTTGCGTCACTGCTTCAAGTCGCATCCAATGATGGTCATGACGTCCTTCCCTCTCGGCGAGGTCATCCAAAACCGGGATGCCACAGGAAGAATCACGAAGTGGGCACTTGAGCTGATGGGTCAAGACATTTCATATGCCCCTCGGACGGCCATCAAGTCCCAAGTGCTGGCTGATTTCATTGCAGAGTGGACCAAATTCCAAATGCCGCCAGTAGTCATCGACCAAGCTGGTCTTTGTTTCACCCCTCAGGGTACGCATGAGGTACATGGTTTGTATCTATTTCCCCTCCTCCAATAATATGGCCGAGTATGAGGCACTCAACAATAGCCTACGCATCGCCATCGAGTTGGGTATCTGACGGCTTGACGTCCAGGGCGACTCTCAGCTGGTCATCGACCAAGTCATGAAGGAATCAAGCTAGCACAATGCCAATATGGCTACGTATTGCCGAGAAGTCCGCCAGCTGGAGGACAAGTTCGACGGTCTCGAGCTTAATCACATCTTGAGGCGTCTCAACGAGGGGGCCGACACGCTGGCAAAAATGGTGTCCGGCCGAGAGCCGTTGCCGACGGGCGTCTTCGCTAGCGATCAGTATAAGCCCTCAGTCCGCTACGAGGAGCCAGAATAGACCGGTGACGGGCCACCTGCCCTAGGCTCGGGGGCTAACTAGTCGACGGCTCCATTCGACCTCGAAGTCATGGAGCTTGACGAGGATCCAGCGACAGAGCCCGACCCTCTGGCCAACTGGAGGATGCCTTACCTCGACTATGTCCTTCGTGAGGCGCTGCCGATGGACAAAACAGAGGCTTAGCGGCTCGCGCATCGCACGAAGTCCTTTGTCGTTATTGACAGTGAGCTCTATAGGTGAAGCCACACCGGGATCATGCAGCGTTGCATCCCCATCGAACAAGGGAAGCAATTGCTGAGTGATATCCATGGTAGGGTCTATGGGCACAATGCCGCACCTAGGACCCTAGTCAGAAACACGTTCCGACAAGGCTTTTACTAGCCGACCGCAGTAGCCAACGCTGAACAGATTGTGCGCACCTATGAAGGGTGTCAATACTACACTCGACAGACCCACCTGCCAGCCCAAGCACCCCAAACGATCCCCATCACGTGGCCATTCACGGTCCGGAGGCTCGATCTGGTCGGACCTCTCAAGAGAGCGCCCGGGGGCTATACGCACTTGCTTGTCGCGTAGAATAGTTTACAAAGTGGATAGGGGCTCGACCAATCTCCACGATCAAGTCCGAGCAAGCCGTGCTGTTCTTCCTTGACATCGTCCATCGCTTTAGAGTCCTGAACTCCATTATCATGGACAATGGCATGCAGTTCACTGAGAAAAAGTTTCCCTGATTCTATGATGAATACCACATCCACGTCGATTGGGCCACCGTGGCGCACCCCCGCACGAATGGATAGGTTGAGCGCATGAACAGCTTGGTCCTACAAGGCCTCAAGCCTAGGATCTTCAACCGGTTGAACAAGTTTGGCAGACGATGGGTCGCGGACCATACCACGGTGCTCTGAGCCTAAGGATGACCCCTAGCTGGGCCACCGGCTACACGCCATTCTTCATGGTCTACAGTTCTAAGGCTATCCTCCCGACCGACGTCGATTATGAAGTGTTGAGAGTCAGGGCATACGACAAATAGGGATCCGAGGCATCCCTCGAGGATGCCATGGACCAGCTAGATGAAGCATGCAACGTTGCCCTCCTCTGTTCGACCAAGTACCAGCAAGCGTTGCGCCGGTACCACAGCCATCGAGTGTGGGGTCAGGCCTTCAACATCGGGGACCTGGTGCTCCGCCTCGTCTAGAGCAACAAAAACCGCCACAAGCTCTCTCTACCATGGGAGGGACCGTACATCATCGCGGAGGTGCTCCGACCAGGCACCTATAAGCTCAAGACCATCGACGTCCAAGCCTTCATCAACTCCTAGAACATCGAACAGCTACATCGCCTTTACCCTTAATCTATGCATGCTTTCTCTTATCGGTTTCGCTATCGACTCCTCGATCTTTAGTGACACCCGACCCCAGCAACGACAAGGGGTCAGGCCTCACTCGGGGGCTGATAAGAGTGTATCTATCCGGTAGACATTCTCCATGCTCGACTCTTTATCATGTTGAGATCTAGAAGCAAGGGTTGTGAAAACAAACACTGAGTGAAACTAGTCGGACCGTAAGAAACCTATGCCCTAGTGGCTATGATGTTTTTGCTCACTAGCATGATCAGACTTTTTTGCCCGCACCCAAGCTTTTTAACCTTAACTACAGAAAGAGTCAAAACGCATTAAAGAATATATCTATCCGGTAGACATTCTCTATGTCCGACCCTTTCTCATGTTAAGATCTCGAAGCAAGGGTTGCGGAAATGAACGCTGAGTAAAACTGGTTGGACTACAAGAAACCTACGCCCCAGCGGCTATGGCGTTTTTGCTCACCAGCGTGATCAAAGTTTTTTCACCCGCACCCCGAGCTTTACAGCCTTAACGATAGAAAGGGTCAAAATGCATTAACTTTTTTATACAAAAAGGGAAGAAGAGCTAAAAATCTGTTTGGCCATAACGAAATTTAATAGTTTGTCCACTTTTTATAAGTTTGCCGCCTGGCTTATCTACCTCACTAATTTCTTGGGGGGATGATCTCATCCTCTATCTCGTCAGGTAAGTCCTGTGTCAGAGGGGACATCTCCTTCTCGATGTCATCTAGCTCGGCGTCGATGTAGGCAGGTGCAAGAATCGTCATAGGTAAGGAGGGATACGGAGTTAAAAATGATCCTATAGCCCATTCAGGCCCAGGAGTTCAAAGGTTGGCCCTTCGATGGGTTTACCCCCGCTTTGGGGCGCCCTTAGAGTGAGGGGTGGAAAGGGATGGGCCCACTAGCGGCCAGTACCTGGGTGCACAAGCACCGCGGGCATCCTAGCCCATGTTTGAGTCTTGGTCGGTTCCTAGTCCATGGTTTTTCCTCGAAGAAAGGCAACGAGCCTTTGGGACCGATCGAACGGACCCGAGAACTATATGGATTAACCACTGAGAATCTGGAGTCGGTCACCAACTGACCCATGACGGACCCCCATGAATGGGAAGTCAGGGCCCCACTCAGACTAGCCCATTAACAGCTCACCAAGCACCATGTTTTGTCCATCGAGGAAAAACGTGGCACGGCTTAGCCCCTCTATTTTATAAAAAAACGCTTGATGGATGACGATTACAAAGACGAGCTGACCCCTCGACCGGACCCTTGCAATGCGCCGGGGCTTGGGGGAAGTTGGACTCCCAAAGAGACCGAATGCGTTGTCGCAGGATGATGGCTCGGATCCTTGGGAGAGGTACGTACAAAAACTAAGAATAATATTTCTGAAAAAAAAAAACACTTTCTCTTATCAGTTTCGCTATCATCTCCTCGATCTTTAGTGAAACTTGACCCCAACAACTGCAAGGAGTCGGGCCTCACTCAGGGGCTAATAAGGGTATATATATATCCATTCTGAAATAGTCACCGTTCCCGACCCTTTCTCACGTTAAAAACCTAGAGGCAAGGTTTGCGGAAACGAACGCTGAGTAAAACTAGTCGGACCGCAAGAATCCTACGCCCCAGTGGCTATGGCACTCTTGCTTACCAGCGTGATCAGAGTTTTTCGCCCACACCTCGAGCTCTACAGTCTCAACAACAGTGTCGCTGTTTTTGGATCATCGACGAGTAAATTTGTATTTGCGCGTCTGGCTCGGATGGTGTGCCCAGAGGACACAAGGGTTTATACTGGTTCGGGCAGAACGTCCCTACATCTAGTTTGCTGCTGCTCATGTTACTGGCACTTGGTTTGCAGTAGGGGTTACAAACAGACGAGAGAGAGAAAGGATCCCAAGTCTCTGGTGAAAGGAGTGAACGGGTCTGAGAGCTTGATCGCTGCTCAGCCGTGTGCTCGTGTTGTGCTCTTGTGCTTTTATCTCGTGGTTCGGTCTCGTGCGGATCTGGATCCCCCTTCATGGGGTGCCCTCTTTCCCCTTTTATAGGCAAAGGGAAAGCACGGGTTATAATGGAGGAAAAGGAGATGAATGAGAGAGAGAGAGAAGAAGGCTTCTAGGATCACCAGGTCCTTCTTCTTCATGCGGGTCCTGCCGATCCTGTAGATGTCAACATGGATGGCTCCATGTCATGGGCCTGTTCATTACTGGCACCATGCACAGGCGTCATCTGCCGATCATGGCATTTCATTTCATCCCGACGGACATCGTGGTGAACTGATGCGCCTGTCAGCATTCGTACGAGGGTTAGGCAGAACAGCATCGGCACGCCCGATGCTGTTCTTGATGTGAATCCTCAGGTATGTCCCGTCATGGCCATAGGTTACATCAAGGCATGCTAGTCTCTTCTCTGGTGTCAAAGTTTTGACCCAGGCCCGTACGCTTGGACCTAGAGTGGTTGGCGGCAGTATGGGTCTCCGTCGGACAAGACAAAAACCGCGCATGACCCCCGTGGCCTTAGGGTCAGGCAAGATGAAGCCCGTACCCAAGGGGTCGGGCGAGGCGGAGCCTGTGGCCTTGGGTGAGACCCCCGCGGCCTTGGGGTCGGACGAGACCTTTTAATACGTGTTGCTTCATCCTGGGAAGTCAGCGTGGGTGCTAACCTCCTTGCTTTCAGTATCCCTAATATTGATACTAGACAAATAGGAAGGATCGGAATGCATAAACCCTTTTTACACATAAAAAGGGAGAAAGAACAAATTTGTTCAACCGAAATAAAAGAACAAGCTTGTTTAAACGAAACAAAAGGGTTGGAACTTGTCCGCTTATTACAAATGCGAAGCCTGACCTATCTGACTAAACTAACGCCTCGGGGGGATGATTTCATCTTCTACCTTGGCAGAAAGGTCATGTGCCAGGGGGCCTCCTCCTTCTCAATGTTGTCTAGCTCGACGTCGGTATAGATGGGTGCGAAGCCTTGGCTCATTGTCGCCACATCGATGTTCTCGTAATGAGAACAGGCGATCCCAAATGATTGGTGAATGCCAAAGCAAAGTGTGCGCCTTGCCGTATCACGTGCCTAGTCCGTGATCCGGGTGGTGCGAACCGTGAGCGAGCTTGTCTCCTGCTCCGGGGCCAGCTCGAGCTCATCGCAGACCAGCTAGACGGCGACACGCTGGTTGTCATGTTCATCGCTCTCCTTCTAGAGGGTGTCCTTCACCTCGCTAAGCTCCTTCTCTAGGCCACAGCTCTTCACCATCTCCACCCCAAGATTGTCGTCGAGACCTACCCAAGTCACTACCGACCATGTCAAAAGGCTTACCACGGATTCCAGGGAGAAAGACAACAAGGGAAACCGGAGACTTACCATACACTTCCACCCAAATCCTGTGCACCTCATCATGCTGCTGGGTCACCTCGGCCTCTAGGCGCCGAACCTCTTCTTGGCGCTGACCGACCTCCACGGTAAGCCCAGCGGACATGCCCTCGGCTGCAACCTTCTGGTCCCTCTCGCCGTGAAGCTCATCCTCAAGGTGGTCAATCCGCTGCTGAGCATCGGTGTGCTCCTGGCAAGCCAGGTCAATCCTAGTGCGGAGCTCTTCTATGGCCTGGAGCAAATGGTCCCGCTGCTTCTATAGCCACTTGGCCTCCACGGCATTCATGTGCACCCTCTTGATCAGGGCCGCGAGCTTCTGCTTGGCCTTGCATGCATCGTCGCGAGCGTCCTTCTCCCTGACTCGGAGGTTGGCCACCTCCCGAGCAGTAGGGGCAAGCTCAGCCACCTCTTGATGGGCAACAGTGAGCTGTGCGACCAGCCCCTCACTCCGCCGCGTCTCATTGGCAAGGAACTAGGACTTCTCCTGGCTGTAGTCCATAAGGATCCACGAAGAAGATAATACTTTGAGGCGCAGAAAGAGAACATGAGGGTCAGAAGTATGGTCATATCATACCTGGCCAACTGGGGCAACAATGTCACACATCGAGCTCAACATGGTGGTCAGGGCGCGAACCGCGTCCCCAACCTCCATGTGGACACTCCCCCATTCCCTCTCCTCTACTACGTCATTGAGGGCAGCCACCTGGACTAGAGTAGGGACGTCCCCACGCCGACCTAAAGCGACGCTGACCTCTCTTGCTGCGGCAGCTCCTCCAGTGTGGCTCCTCTAGTGATAGAGGGGGCGGGTGATGTGAACACGGAGGCCTGCACTGTCGCCACGTCCACAAAGGATGCCTCAGGTGAGCCCCCTTCCGTATGCCCCGCCGCGGACACGGCCACCTGCACGGACGACGGCTCTGGCCGTGCCGCCTCTGCCTACAATGTTGAGGACACGACCGGCCGCGCCACGCCCACCATGAGCGCCCCGGACGCGCCCTCCTCTGCCTACTCTCCTATGGACGCAGCCATCGGTTGCGCCTCCTCGGTCGACGCCGTGGCCGCCCCAACGCCACTCACGCTCACCACCAGCGTGGCGCTAGCTGGTTCTTGGCGTGTTTGCCGGAGGAGGTTCTTTTTCAGAGCGAGCCGCAGGAGAGTCCCACGTCCATCGACGCTGCAAGGGACATGGCGGTCAGTTCATGGTAAAATTTTATTAAGACAAAAGGACGAAAAAACTCTTGACTCACCCTGATGCCATCATGCGAGGACATTTTGGGGCTAGTTGCTCGACCCCGGCTACTCGTCAGCACGTTGCCGCTTCGAGCCCTCCCTCGTCTCGGAGGGCTCAGACGAATCAGAATAGCTGCCTCCCGCTGACTCCGGAGGCGCCGCCGAGGGCTCGGACGGAGCGGGGCGACCTTTCCCTCCGGCTTCGAGGCCACCATAGACAGCCCGGACAGAGCAGGATGGTCTGATTCTGCCAGCTCCAAGGCAAGGCGAGGCGGCCTAATTCCACTAGTTCTGAGGCCGCCATCGAAAGATCCGGATGGGGCGGGGCAGATTGATTCCACCAGCCACGGGGGCGCGTTCTCCCCCTCCTGCCCCATGGTAAGCCGTAGGAAGGGCCCCACCTACAGTGAAGGCAGGTCCTCATCCTCGACGGCTAGATCATCCCACGGGATGGGTGACCCAGAGACGTCATCCTCCTCCTCCTCCTCCTTTTCTTCTTCCTCCTCTTCTCTCGACAAACCTTGATGCTGCTTCCCTCGCTGCAGCTTCGCTCGCTGCTTCGATCACCGTTTCTTCTCCTCGTCGTCCTTCTTCTTCTTCCTTTGTTCATCAGCGACATGGTTCGCCGCCCTCACGGCCGTGTGCTCTGGTAGCGGCGCGACAAAGTCTCGGATGACTAACCACGCCGGCAGCTTGATGAAGCCCGCGGCCGGCCGCATCACGGGATGCCCCGGGATTGGGAACATGGCGTCGGCCTCCCCCGTGGCCTCCTTAGATCTCGCTATTATGGAGCAGCCCCAGGGCAAGCGTCGTCCCGACGAGCTGCGCGTTGGGCGTTATCCGGTATAACGGGAGGACGCCCGCCATCAGCGGCGCCACCCTCCTCACATGATACCCCCCGATGACGTCGGCCCCTCGGAGGCCGTGGGTCTTCAAGAATGCGATGGCCTCGAGGAGGTCGTGCATCCTCTTCTTCTCCTTGACGGGTGGATCCACGGCCATGACGGCGGTACCTCTTCGACCAAGCACCCGGAGAAGACCGGCAAGGGAGCGACAGGGTCATTCTTTAGGTAGACCAATGCGAGTGCCACCCCTTGTTGGATCTAGAGAGCTGGCAGGGCATGTAATCGCCCGCCTCGCTGCCCCCAGAGGTGGATGCCCACGCATCCCATCGGCACCAGGGGCTCCCAGCCTCTCTCCTTCTTCTTGATCAAGAAGATGGAGAAGAAATATCTCCACAGCTCGAAGTGGGGCTCGATCCCTAGGTACCCCTCGCACATCGCGATGAAGGCCGTGATGTGCTGGATCCCGTTGGGGTTCAAGTGTTGTAGCTCGATTTGATAGTGGTGCAGCAGACCCCGGAAGAATGGGTGGGGAGGAACTACGAGTCTGCGCTCATAGAAGGGCGTGAAGGAGACGACGTAGCCGTTGGGGGGGCGCCGGCGCAATCTCATGGTCGGGCACAAGCCACTCCGCCGTATCAGTCCTCCCGCGACGAAGACTACGCTTGACAAGGTCCTACATGCGTGCATGGGTAACATCAGAGCGGTACCACGAATCCATGGAGGATGGAGGCGGCTGCGGAGAAGCAAAGGACACGGCGGAAAACCGAAAGCTATAGATCTAGGGCTCTAGAGGTGGATTAGCAAGCACGGCAGATCCGAACGGCGGCGGTGGAGAAACGAAGAAGGTAAGGCTATGATTTTGGTGTGCAGAAATGTGAAGGGGAAGCTGCTATTTATAGGACGGAGTAGGGCGAGAAGGCGAACCGTGCACCTAGGTTCACGCGCCCGCTGCGCCGCATCATGTCACCTCCCTCCGAAGATCGTGCCCACGCTATCTTTGGCCACGCCCTCGAAGGACACGCCGGATGACGGTTCGCCCAGTCGATGGGCCAAGAACCATCGTAGGTAAGGAGGGATACAGAGCTGAAAACACTCCTACGACCCATTTAGGACCAGGAGTTCGAAGGCTGGCCCACTGACGGATTCACAGACACTTCGAGGCACCCTTAGAGCGAGGGGTGGAAAGGGATGGGCCCACTAGCTGCCAGTACCCAGGCGCACGAGCGTCGTGGGCATCCCGACCCACGTTCCAGTCTTGTTCGGTTCCTAGTCCATGGTTTTTCCTCGAAGAAAGGCAACGAGCCCTTGGGACCGGCCAAACCTACCCAAGAACTATATGGATTGGCCGCAAAGAGCCTGGAGTCATTCATCAGCTGACCCATGCTGGACCCCCTCAAACGGGAAGCCGGGGCCCCACTCGCACTAGCCCGTTAACATCTCATGGAGCACCATGTTTCGTCCATCGAGGAAAAACATAGCACGGTTCAGCCCGTCCATTTTATCAAAAAAACACTTGAGGGATGACGATCACAAAGACGAGTCGACCCTCGACCGGACCCCTGCTACGCGTGGGGGATCGAGGGAAGTTGGACTCGCAAGGAGACTGAACGCGCGGTCGCAGTACGACGGTGGCCCGATCGGATCCTAGGGGACCGAAATTAAGAAAAATCTTTCCGATCTCCCGAATCTTACGGTTACATGCCCCCAAGAATATCGATCACGACAAAAGGGAATCGCCGTCCTACCAGGACATGCCGTAGGCTACAAAAAAAAGAAGGCCAAGGCCTTCAGAGTCCTCCCATCCGAAAAAGCCTCCAAAGGATTATTCTACTCCTCCGCAGGCTCGGGGGTTACTATTTGGTATCGATATTAGGGATACCCAAAGCAAGGAAGTTAGCCGCTAACTTCCCCGGATGGCTCGAGATATAATAAAAGGTCTCGTTCGACCTCAAGGTTGTGGGCTCCGTCTCGCCCGACCTCGAGGCCGCAGTCTCCGTCTCGCCCGACCCCTTGGGTGCGGGCTCCGTCTCGTCCGACCCCAAGGACACGGGTTCCGTCTCACCCAAGGCCGCGGACTCCGTCTTGCCCGACCTTGAGGCCGCGGGCTCCGTCTCACTCGACCCCTTAGGTGCGGGCTCCATCTCGCCCGACTAAAAGGACGTGGTTTTCGTCTCGCCCAAGGTCACGGGCTCCGTCTCGCCCGACCTCGAGGATGCGGGTTCCGTCTTGTCCGACTGGGACCCATACCATAGCCAACCACTCCAGGTCCAAGCGTATGGGCCTGGGTCAAAACTCTAACGCTAGAGAAGAGGCTGGCACGCCTCGATGTAACCAGTGGCCATGACTGGCTATACCTGAGGATGCAATCAAGAACAGTGTCGGGCATGCCGGTGCTGTTCTGCCTAATCCTCGTACGGACGCTGACAGGAGCGTCAATTCACCCGTACATGGCGCCAGTGACAAACGGGGCCGCAACATGGAGCCATCCCTGTTGACATCTACAGGATCGGTGGGGCCCGCATGAAGGAGAAGAAGGACCCAATAACTCTGAAAGCCTTGTTCTCTCTCTCGTTCTCCTCCTTTTTCTCCTCTGTAACCCGCGCTCTCCCTTCGACTGTAAAAGGGAAAGCAGGGCGTCCCATGAAAAAGGAGGATCTATGGGGATCTGGACACAAGAGTACGATACGAGCACACGGCTGAGCGGCAAGCGAGCTCTCAGCACCCGTTCACTCTTTCCACCAGAGACTTGGGATCCTCTCCCTCTCTCGCCTATTTGTAACCCTACTGTAAACCAAGCGCAGGTAACACGAGCAACAGCGAACTAGACGTTGGGACGTTCCGCCCAAACCAGTATAAAACCTTGTGTCCTCCGAGCACACCATCCGAGCCAGACGCGCAAATACAAATTTACTGTTCGGTGGTCCAAAAACACCGACACAACCTATAAAAATATATCTTATATCTATTGATTTCCATATGCTATCATAAATACTATTTTCCTTTTTCCATAGTTGTAAACTTTACTATAGTTTGATTTTGGACAAACCAAAATATTTATATTTTAGAATGAAGGGAGTAAAAGTTAAAATGCATCTAGTAACTATCAGCTTGTTCAGTTGGTTGGTGCTTGTCGTATACGATCGTAAATTTCTAGCCGGAACAATATTTTTCTCTCACACAAACCAGCCAGCATTACTTCTTCACGAACCAGCAACGAAAAGAACCAGCCAACCGAACAGACTGTATACTTGTACATATGTTTATGCGCAGTGGCGGATGCAGAATATGATTGAAGGGGGCTGGTTTCTTCTTCTTCCTCTCTGTCTCTCTCTATTTTTCTTCTTTCCTCCACCTCTTCTTCTCCCTCTCCCTCTCCCTCCCCATATTTTCATTGATGCACCAGTTGGAGCCCCCCTAGAGCCCCTGTTTATGCAGGATCATTGATTGTTTATGTACTCTCTACATGCTAAATATAAGGGATCGAAGTTTGTTCTAAGATAAACTATTCTAAATTTGGTCAAGTTTGTGCGTAAGAGTATTAATATCTATCCCATCAGAAAAAACCTAAATTATAAACCACATTTCACAGTGTATTAAAAACAAAATAGAAGAGATGGGTATTCCTCCATACCGGTGGCCTCTCCTTCCTTTGTCTTCCCCAGCACTGTACTCACATTGGAGTAGGAGGTTAGGGGTATCTATGAGCTGCCTCCTGCTGCGGTGGTGCCGCCTGCCGCCTGCCGCCTGCCGTGGAGTCGCAGCCAAACTTTGGCCTTGTTTAGGGCCCGTTTAGATGTCACCCAAAAGTCAAAAAATTTTGTATAGTACCCGTTACATCGAATCTTGCGGCACATGTATGGAGTACTAAATGTATACAAAAAAAACTAATTGCACAGTTGGGTGAGAAATCACGAGACGAACCTTTCGAACCTAATTAGTCCATAATTAGACACTAATTGCCAAATAAAAACGAAAGTGCTACAGTGGCCAAAATCTAAAAATTTTTGGATCTAAACGGGGCCTGATTGAGTTAGAAATTAGTATTCGGTACTGTAGTATTTTCGTTTATATTTGATAATTATTGTCCAATTATGGCCTAACTAGACTCAAAAGATTCGTCTCGTAATTTACAATCAAACTATGTAATTAGTTATTTTTTATCTACATTTAATACTCCATGCATATATCCAAAGATTTGATGTGATGAAGAAAGAGTAAAAAAACTTACAATGTAAACGAGGCCTTTGTATCTACGCAGCTTTTATGGCAACTTTGCTTCTATAGGCAAACCAAAGGGAAGGATGGATGCAGAGAGCGCAGCGCAGGCCAGGCGTGTGTAGGCTCCCGCAGGATTCGGTCAGTGCCTCAGCTGCCTCCCTGCCTGGCTGCGTCAGTGCCTCTCTTCCCGTTCCAGTTCATACTGCTACATTCCTCAAGAGGCCTTCTGCTGCTTGCCCGCCTCATTGAAAATTTACACCGTGTTGCTAGCTCCCAGTCCCAGCTGTGCTGTGCATGCTGATGCTGCAGGCATGGCCAATGCACGGTGAGAGGAATTTCCGGAGGCACAAAACCTTTCTGCTCACTTGCTCAGAGCTTGTGGTAATGGTAGTACGCCAACAGCTACGTATTCCTTAAATTATGCGGCTTGTTCTGTTTGTACCCTTTCACTGCCTGCAGTTACGACCAAAACAACATACATGCGCCCTGTACGTTTTTTTCCTATCCCGTGACTACTACTCCTACTTGCGAAACATTCGTCTCCACATTCTGAACGCATCGCGCAAGGGAGAGACAACACAAACTTGAGTGCCTTTTTGTTTGCATCTCAGTAGACTTTGTTTACGTTCGTGAAAAAGTACTGCTGACTGGTTTGTGTGAGAGAAAAATACTGTTCCGGTTGGAAATTTACGATCATTTACGACAAGCCACAGCCAAACGAACATGCTGTGGCTGTGGCTTGTCGTAAACGATCGTAAATTTCCAGCCGGAACAGTATTTTTCTCTCACACAAACCAGCCAGTAGTATTTCTTCATGAACCAGCAACAAAACGAACCAGCCAACCGAACAGGCTGGTAGCATTAGCACACATGATACATGAGTACTGTACGTATAGGATGATAGGATCGGACGGAGAACTCCGGGTCCCCGGTCCTGAACACAAGTTACTCCTATACAAGCAAGCAACGGTCCAACCCCCTGCAAGATTAAATCCCGTTTGTTCCGTTGCAAGTCCTGCTGGGTAAAACGGGGACACACGGCTGTAACTTCATTTTTTAATCTTTTATTACTGTACTACTCGTTCGTTCTTCAATGGTGAGTTTACTGCCGCTACAAACTGTCCACTGATTTGACGCGAGGTGAGGTCGTGAGGATGACAAACGTCTCCCTCCATGCACGAAAGCAGCCGGCAAGGATGGAGCTCCTCCATCATCTAACCTGTGTAGCCTCATTTAGGACTGGCAGGTGGCAACAAGCTATAGCCCCGTTCGATTCTAGCCGTATTTTTTTAGTAAAATAATAATATTTTTTTCTCACGATAAATCAGCCGATATTTTCAGCCTGCCTTGGCAGCTAGATATCAAGCGCTGCGAGCCTGCGAACAAATGCCCGCTCAGCTTTACACGAGCGAGCCAGGCCTGTTTTGATCAAACAGACGATTATAATAAGTGCTAAGAGTTAAGCATGCTAACATTAGTGCTGCCTCCTAGGAATAATAAATCAACTTCGTTGTCTCTGAGTAAGTCAATTTCTAGAAATATTCTAAGTTATTTTTTTAATTTAACTGATCAATTTTAAATAAAAGAGTATTAGTATCTATGATCCAATAAATTATAGTATGAAAATAGATTTTATGTTCTAACTAATTATACAAATTATATGTCACAAACATTAGTCTTTTTTTCTATAAATTCGGCTAAGCTTAAAAAAGTTTGGTTTAATGGGCCTGTTCGCTGGTTGGTGCTGGTGCTGATTTATGCTGACTGGTGCTGGTTTTTGTGAGAGAAAAACACTGTTGGCTGATTGGTTTGGGCTGACTGAAACCAACAAACGAACATGCTAAATAAGTTGAGTTATTTAAGAATGTAGAGAGTAGATACAAAGGTCCAGTAGGTTCATCACGGCCACAAGCTACCTCTACATTATAAATCGTGCCATCCATCAGACACCGTATTAGCCAATGTGAATGAAAGAGTAAAATTCACAACCGATCCATGAATTAGCTTGGTATATGTCTGTTCGCTTGGCTTATAAATCATACTTTTTCAACCAACGAATAATATATTTCTCTCACAATAAATCAACCAACAGTACTTTCAGCCATAGCTTATCAGCCAAGCGAACAGGACAATAGTCCCTTTACCTTCAAAATGCAATTTTTTAGCAACTAAACTTGGTTTTGAAGTCTTACCTAGGTCCAACAGGGCTTAACCCGCTTCATAGGCTGACATGGCAATGTTGATTGTGTTGGCATGGACCCGACATATGTGGAGCTCACATATTAGGTCTGCCACTCCTCTTTTCCCTTCCCTGCCCCTCACGCCCTCGAGGTCTCTCTCGTCGCCAACAGATATGTCTCGTGTGATGTGTCGGAGATGAGAAATAGAGAGAAGAGATGCACCTGACACGTGCACCCCACATGTTAGGTCGGCATCAAAATACACCATCAGCGTACAAAGCAGACTAGGCCCGCTTGATCTAGATGAGTCTTGAAACATGTTTAAGTACTAAAATTAGTATTTTAAAAGTATAAAGAACGAGATGATATTCATGTTAAGTTCAATAACTGGCTGTGAATTTTACTTGTATGGTAAAAAATCAGAGGTGTAGGACACACGAATCTACCGTGTCCAACGGGACCGATTGCGATAGTTAAACTGGAATTAGCACCGTTGATGCTGAAATTTAGTTTATGCTAATATTTATACTAAAATATTATGAAAAAAATATTATTTCATAACTGAAAAATAGTTCTGAATAAGTTTAGATGAACAGTGCGGGTACGCGCAAATCGTCTCGATTTGACCACTACGGCGCCGGTCGTACGTGTATGTTTGCACTGGCACTGCACTCACATTGGCCATGCATGTACGGAGCCTGCAGGGATGATTCATGTAGACGCAACAAATAAATGCAAATACCAACCGTATGTATATACCTCGTGTGACGTGTGGTACGTATGTATAAGTACCCTCGATAGTAAAGTTAGAGGCTTGCCATTGCCTGCAGCTGTATCTCTCTTTTGTCATTGTTATAAATGTACGTGTAGCTGGTCGTGTGCGTATATGAATACATATTTGTGAAGCGGAAACACATATGACGGGTAAAGCAGGTACAAACGAGTGTACGATGTACTATACTACTATACATACTACAGTCCAGGCACGTGATGCTACTAAGTACTCTCTCCGTAAAAAAACGTGGTTTTTGACTTTCAGACATCTTATTTGACCATCCGCCTTATTCAAAATTTTTATATAAATATCATATATTTTGTTATGACTTATTTTATCGTTAAAGATATTTTAATAATAATTTATTTATTTTATAATTTACACAAATTTTTGAATAAGATGAATTGTCAAACACAAGGTCTGAAAGTTAAAAAACGTCACTCTTTTTGGGCCGGAGGGAATACGCACGTGTACAACCCAGTGTTCCAGTGTATCGCGGTAGCTAGAGACTGGTACGGCGTGGTCACATCTCGTCGAGCGGATGTTGTATCATACTGATGGACCAGAGTCCCAGGGGTTCCCCACGGAGATACTACCCGGATGGCCCCTGGGATGGCCCACGATTTATTGAAGGACGCGAGATAAGGTGGCGTGGACTTCAAGCTATTCCAAATTAACTTAGTCGATTTACTATGAAAGCTAGATTTTGTAATAGGACTAGAACTCTTTTCTTGTAACCGACTAGGACTAGATACATGCCCTTACCCACTCCTCTGTATAAAGAGAGGGACGGTGCACCCCTTGTAACCCAAATAATCATACAATCAATCTAACGCAAAAGATTACACGTCGACTGGATGTAAAGGATATTATTCGACAAGAGGACACGAACCGGTATAAATCGTTCGTCTCTTTGCGTTTACTGTCGAGTTATGCGTACGCCGAAGCCCTTCGAACATCGTCTCGGGTAACCCCATGACGAGTTGTCGGTCATCAAACACCGACCGCTAGCGCGCTAGGTAGGGGCTTTCAGCGACTTCACGATCAAGAGCTCGGTGGACCTCGATGACATAATTTTTTCGGCGGGAATCACCTTCATCTTCGGCTCCTGGATCTGCAAGGTAGACGACAACGGCAAGCTCCAAAGTCATCTCATGGAGATCCCGACACCTCAAGCTTCACCAGATGTCTCGACGACCACGTTGGATTAACTCGTCGAGAAGTTTTAGCACCTCTCAATTCCCGATTCAACTCAAACTCTGGAGGTCACCATCAACCATGACTCCCGCTCAGACACGCCACCTTTGTTTGGGCAAAAGACCCCATCTGAAGTCCAACTCGAAGACCCTGTTCGTTTTCCACTTGGACTCAAGAATTCGGCTTCAATCTATCAAGATACGATTAGCTACCTCATACAGTTTGAGCAAGATATCCCTCTTGCGGGTGCCCAGAGAGGATTGGTTCTATCTATCACACCCAAAGGAGGCATTGTCCATTGGCCGGGTGCTCGACCCGATACTTCTTTAACAGATCCATCTCGTCTAGTCGGCATGGTGGAGCTCTTGCCTTATTAGGACGGCATCACTCTTCCAGCGAACAACAATGATCATGATTCTATAGAGATCTTGGACATTGCGACGACTATAGAATTTGGAACTCACTCGGCCATGAGGCACTCTAGAGAAGTTTTCATTGCTAGGCAACCACCCCAGATCCCTATGCCTAACCCACCAGATATCCAAGATGGAGAGGAAGCCTTGTCTGATATCTCCTCAAACACTACGCCACCTAACGGAGAAACCGACGAGCAGATGACGGCTAGGGAAAAGAAAAATAGACCTCGACAGGCTCGACGCAACCGCGCCCAACACCGCAGGGAAGAGTGACAGCGGTATCAATCGGCTTGTCGAGACGTTAAAAGACAATGCTTGGCTGCAGAGGCAGCATATCAACAGCGTCTACGAGATGAAGAAGCAGAACGAAAGCGCTAAGACCGTGATGCCGTCAAAGCATCCGCATCACGCAACCTTGAGCCTGAGTTCATGAAAGTAGTTGGCCATAGGGTCTTTACTACACCCTGGTAGAAGAGATGGTGGCCATAGAAAACCCTACTCCAGATCAGTAATGACTCAAAGTCATTTTGGAATCAACAACCCTTCAAATGCAGGCTGCAAATGCGACATCTCAAGCTAACCCTTCCCGAGGACTAGAGGCGCGGGCACCAGCCCACTCTTGTCTTGGACCGTAGGGTAACCAAGGAGGAGAACTACGAGTACCAGCCCACTCCTGTCTAGGGCCGCAGGGTAACTAGAACAAGAATCAGGGTGTCGCACAGTCGGCCTATCATGGGCACCATACAACAAGGAAGGCAGAGGCAAGTCCAAGTATAGAGAGGTCGGTATCCCACCAGACAGGTTCCCATGTTTCTCTGACAGACTACTCTCTATTTGACTTCCTTACAAGTTTAAGCCATCCAACCATACCAAGTACGACGGGAAGACAGAACCCAACCAATGGTTGCGCATCTACTCTCAATCCATCGAGTTGGCAGGCGACGACGACGACATCAAAGTATTGTATTTTCCCATGGCACTCGACACTGTGCCTCTCGCCTGGTTTGATAGACTACGAGCCTGCTCCATCGATACTTGGGGACAGCTTCAGCGCAAATTCTGTGAAAATTTTTGTGGCGTCCTCACACACCCAAGTACTCGGAATGAGCTTAGAACTTGCAAACAGAAACCAGATGAATTCTTCTAGCAATATTATCACCGCTTTGCTAAAATACGAGCCTAAGTCTTTGATATCATAGACAGGGAGGTGATAGATCACTTCGGCAACGGGATCAAATTAAAGTGGCAGCTTGAAAAGTTCCGCGATGATAATCAAGACCGCCGAAGAATTCAAGTGAACAGTACATAAGATGATTGCATCTGAAGAACATACTCGCGAATGATTCCTACACGGCCCACAAGACAAAGGTTACGACCCCAGAAGCAATCAGGGTGGACAATCCGCTAGAAAGAGAGGATCTGACAACACCCTTGCTTCCATGGATAGGTCTAAGAAGTCTAACAAGAATAACAAGAAGTTAAAAGACCTCAAGAATTTACCCTGCCCTTTCCACAAGAACGCCAAGCACACGGTGGCAGAGTGCAGACAACTCCAAGAACTGGGTTTCTACGCCAAAAGCAACAAAGGCAAGGGTAAAGCTGATAACAACAAAGATGGAGACGACAACGCTAACCCTGGCTTTCAATAGTCCAAGGGGCAAATTGCAGTAATCTTTGCTGGGCTACCAATTTCATCAAACAAGCGCTTAGGGAAGTTGGCTCTTCAGGACATCATGGCAGGAGAACCATCAACACCAAAATATGTTAATTGGTCCGAGTACTTGATCTAGTTTTACAGAAAAGATCAATGGACTAGCGTGACTAATGCCGGCCACTATCCACTCGTCCTGGGTCCAACAATAGCCAGCATGACAGTCTCCAAGGTCCTGATCGATGGTGGCATAGGATTGAATATAATATTTGTAGATACGCTGAAGAAAATAGGTCTAGACTTTACTAGACTACTCACCCCCACTGATGTCCCTTTTTATGGGATAGTATCCGGCAAGGCTGCCATACCACTCGGACAGATCACGCTCCCGGTAACATTTGGCAACCCAAACAATTCCGGAATGGTGTTCATCAAGTTTGAAGTGGCTGATTTCAAATCATCATACCATGCTATCTTCGGTCGACCTGCTTTGGTCAAGTTTATGGCCATACCACAATACCCATACCTCTTCCTGAAGATGCCAGGTCCCAACGGCGTACTCTCCTTTCGAGCGACCTCAAGCGCTCATATGATTGTGACACGGAAGCCGTCCAGATTGCAGCCAGAACACAGCAAGTCTATGAAGCACATGAGATTGCCAATATTGCACAGTAGACTAAGCCGGAGGACATGGACTTTTTCGACTAAGAAGGCGGGAATCATTGTCCCACCCTCTAAAACGGATACCATCGAGATTGATTTGGGTTCTGGTGATCCCATTAAGATGACTATCATCAGCGCCCACCTCTCTAAAGAATAGGAACTCGTGCTCACCAACTTTCTCACGGAAAATAAGGATATCTTTGTATGGAAGCTGGCTGATATGCCGGGTGTTCTGAGAGAGTTGTCTGAGCACAAATTAGATTTAAATCCTAGCTCAAAGTCGGTTAAGCAACGTCTACGGTGGTTCTCACCTGATAAGAAAGCGGCAATCAAGAAGGAAATCACCAAGCTATTGACAGTTGGGTTCATTAGGGAAATTCTTCACCCTAACTGGCTAGCCAATCCAATACTCATCTAGAAGGAGAACTCTAAAGAGTGGCACATGTGCGTCGACTACATAGATCTCAATAAGCACTGCCCGAAGGATCCCTTCGGCTTACCTCACATTGATCAGATCGTAGACTCCATGGCTAGGTCAGTTTTTTTATCCTTCCTTGATTGCTACTCGAGATACCATCATATTTCCCTCCATAAAGAAGATCAGAGCAAGACATCCTTCATCACTCCGTTTGATGCCTATTGTTACACGATCATGTCCTTTGGGTTAAAAAATGTTGGGCAACCTATCAGTGGGCTATCTAGGTGTACCTAAGTGAATAGATCAGTCACAATGTAGAAGGCTACGTGGATGATGTCGTCGTCAAGACCAAGGATCCCTCTACTCTGATCGTAGACCTGAAGCAAACTTTTGACAATCTTCGTGAGTACAAGTGGAAGCTTAACCCAAGTGTGTGTTTAGAGTTCCTTCTGGACAACTATTGGGTTTCCTCGTTAGCCATCGGGGTATCGAAGCTAGCACGAAATAGATTCGAGCAATCACTCAAATGACTCAACCTCACTCCGTCAAAGATGTTTAGAAACTGACAGGGTGTGTGGCGGCCCTCAATCATTTTATCTTGCGACTCGGGGAGAAAGGTTTGCCCTTCTTTAAGTTGCTGAAAAAGAAAAGCAAGTTTGAGTGGACAACCAAAGCTGATGAAGCCTGCCAGAAGTTCAAAGAATACATGTCCACCTCTCCAATTCTTACTCCACTCGAGAAGCATGAACCACTCTTACTTTATATTGCAGCTACTACTACGTTAGTTAGCACATCAATAATCGTGGAGCGGGTTGAAGAAAGGCACGTATATAAGGTACAGCTACCTATCTACTATATTAGCGATGTGCTCTCAGAATCCAAGGTCAAGTACCCGCACGTGCAAAAACTCCTCTATGCCCTCTTGATTACTTCACGCAAGCTACGCCACTACTTTGACGAACATAAGGTAATAGTGGTATCTAACTTCCCATTTGGCGACGTCTTACGCAATCAGGATGCGATAGGACGCATATCCAAGTGGTCAGTTGAACTCGGAGCTTAGAACATTGAGTTCGTCTCCCGCAAGGCTATCAAATCTCAAGCCTTGGCTAATTTCATAGCCGAGTTGACCGAAGCCCAGCAGCCTACTCCAACACTTATTCTCGACCATTGGAAAATGTATTTTGATGGTTCCCTTAAGCTAGGAGGTGCAGGCGTTGGTGTTCTCTTCATATCTCTAGATGGAAAGCAGCTTAAATATGTCCTACAAATACTTTGGCCTGCTACCAACAATGAAGCCAAGTATGAGGCCCTCCTTCACGGCCTTCGAGTAGCAGTCTAACTTGGCATCAAGCGTTTACTCGTCTATGGTGACTCCTCGGTGGTCATCAACCAGGTTAATAAGGATTGGGGCTGCACCAAGGAAACCATGGACGCTTACTGCGTAGAAGTCCGTAAACTTGAGAAACACTTCCAAGGTCTAGAAATCCTCCATGTTATGCGAGATCTCAACATTGCAGCAGATGTTTTGGCCAAATTGGGATCAGATAGAGCCCAGGTACCCCCTGATCTGTTTGATCAGGAACTCCAAGTCCCTTCAATCAAGCAAGAGGCCTCCACACCCACCAGTACTCCGACTCCAAATGTCTAGATACTAGTAGTCAACCTAGCATGGACGCAAGTATTTATTGATTACATCCGAGATCACAAGTTGTCCGACAACAAAGTAGAAGCAGAGTAGATCACACGTAGAAGTAAGAATTACGTCTTAGTCGGAGACAACCTCTACCGACGGGGCGTATCATCTGGTGTTCTCCTCAAATGCATTACACCTAAAGAAGGGCAACAGATCTTGGAGGAAATCCACTCAGGTGCTGTGGTAATCATGCAGACTCTACTACTTTAGTCGGCAAGGCTTTCAGATCTGGGTACTATTGGCCTATAGCACTAAAAGACATAGAAGAGCTATTGCAACACTGTAAGGGCTATCAGTTCTTTGCCAAACAAGCCCACGTCCTAGCTCACAACCATATCCGCATCCCTCCATCATGGCCTTTTTCATGCTGGGGGCTCAACATGGTTGGACCCCTCAAACGAGCACCGGGTGGTTTCGAGTACATCTACGTGGCTATTGATAAGTTTACCAAGTGGATAGAGTAGATGCCACTCGTCAAGTTCAATACTACAAAGGCAGTCGAGTTCATGCAAGACATTATGTACCGGTTCGGTATGCCCAATCGAATCATTATAGATCTCGTCTCACCCTTTATAGCTATTGAGTTCAGAAGATGGGCTTTAGATTGCGGCATCAACATCGACTATGCTTCCATAGCTCATACTCAAGCAAATGGCCAACTAGAGCGGGCTAACGGGCTACTCCTAGCCGGATTAAAGCCTAGGCTATTTGATGAGCTTAAAGACTACAGCGGTAAGTGGATATACGAGTTACCCAAGGTGGTTTAGGGATTACACACTCAACAAAGTAGAGCGACAGGGTGCTCACCCTTTTTCCTAGTTGTCGAGGACCAATACTAGGGTACTCGAAGAGAGGAGCTAATGGTTATCAACATTGATTCAACCGAGCAGTCAAGAGCAGGCCTACAGCTCCAACCGATACCTAGGTGCGTGGGCTCCGCCTCACCCGACCTCTAGGGCCAGGCTTCGCCTCACCCGACCCCTAGGCCATGATCTCTGCCTCACATGACTACGAGGCCACGATCTCCGCCTCGCCTGACCTCCAGGGTGGGCTCCACCTCACCTGACCCCAAGGCCATGATCTCCACCTCACCCGACCTCTAGGGGTGGGCGCCGCCTCACCCAACCCCAAGGCCATGGGCTCCGCCTCGCCCGACACCGAGGCCGCGATCTTCGCCTAGCCCGACCCTTGGGTTTGTGCTCCGCCTCGCCTGACCCCAAGACCACGGGCTCTGTCTCACCAGACCCCTTGGGTGCGGGCTCTGTCTCACCCGATGGGGACCCATACCACCGCCAACCACTCTAGGTCCAAGCATTTGGGCCTAGGTCAAAACTCTGACACCAAGGAAGAGACCGGCACGCCCCGATGTCACCTGCAGCCATGACGGGCCATACCTGAGGTTTCACATCAAGAACAGCATCAGGCGTACCGGTGCTGTTCTACCTAACCCTCGTACAAACACTAATAGGCGTGTTAGTTCACCACAACGTCTGCCAGGACAGAGTGGAGCGCCATGACCGGTGGATGATGCCTACGCATGGCGCCAGTGACGGATAGGACCACGACGTGGAGCCATCCCTATTGACATCTACAGGGTTGGCAGGACCTGCATGAAGGAGAAGAAGGACCCAACGATCCTAGAGGCCTTCTTTTCCTCGTTCTTTTCCTTTTCCCCCACTATAACTTGCGCTTTCCCTTGGCCTATAAAAGGGAAAGCAGGGCGCCCCCTAAAGGGGAACCCAAACTGATCGACCCATCAAGATCCGATATAGATCCGCATAAGAGCACGACATGAACGCATAGTTGAGTAGCGATCGAGCTCTCAACACCCACTCACTCCTTTCACCAGAGACTTAGGATCATTTCCCTCTCTCACCCATTTGTAACCCATACTACAAACTTTAAGTGCCAGTAACACGAGCAACGGCGACGAACTGTACATAGGGTATTTCTGCCCGAACCAGTATAAACCTCGTGTTCTCTAAGCACACCATCCAAGCCAGACACGCAATACTAGAAATTTACTCATCAGTGGTAACTCAAAACATCGACAGTTGGCGCGCCAGTTAGGGGCCTTTTGCGCGTCTCGACATCCACACTAGGCCTTGGATGGCTATTCATGGCATCAGCTGGGTCCTGGGCACGCACGTGCGCTTTAGGAACCTAGACTTCATCATCATGACAAAGGGAGGGTTGGTGCAGGCTCCTGCCGCCGTCCAACCTCTCCACTTCACCGGCCTCAATGCGATTGCCGAGGCGCTTAAGGAGCTATAGTTGCACACACCGGAGGCCCGCACCCCTAGGAGCGACCAGCTCCTTGGCTTCGATTATGGGAGGCTAGAGCGCCAGCTCGGTGCCTTTCTAGGACCCTGACCGTCCAAGGAGGACATGCGCCACCTCACGTTCTCGTTCTCCAGTGTCATGATGCAGCTTGTTGGAGGAGAGTCGCTCTCCCTAGAATACCTCATCCGGAGCGCCCCGACAGCGTTCCCGTCTGGTCTCTGCAACACCGCAGAGACCATTGGCCACCCTATGGTGCAACGCATGCCTCCATCCCTCATAAACAACGAGTTCATGGAGATGGCCGAATATGTCACGGAATCTTTCCATGACCTCTTCGTAGGAGAATCGGGGTCGCCCTCTGACTCTAACTCCAGCAGGGGAGCCATCACCCTTCTCGTGAATGTTTCATGGTAGGTACCCCCGAAGGACACGTCAAAAGCATCCACGAGGGAGAGGCTACCCCAACAAATGACCACGATGACGAGGTCGAGAGTGATGCAGGGCCCCACCTCACCTGTGGGTGGAGCAGCTGAAGGCCCGACACCAAGAGCTCGAGGAAGCATGACTCCAGCTCGAGCAGGAACGCGCGGAGCTCGAACAAGAGATCGAGCGCCACGGAGACAGTGGGCGAGCGCACGCCGTGGCCCGTGATGTGAACCGAAGGATCATTGAGGATGATGAAGCTGTCCCGCACTTCACCCGGGTGAGCCAGAATATCACTGCTACGGCGGCCTTGCTCCGGGGGCTTCCGGGGCCCGCAACGCCCGAGGATCGTTGGGCCCATCTCGAGATTCGCACGCTACCCGAGCGTGCGGTGGTGCAATAGGCTGAGAGCTCGCTGGCCGAACGATGCGAGCTCGACACCAGCCAGCGTGCCCTCAGAGTGACAAAACATGGACGTGTCAGTCCACTAGGCACATCGAGGCGGTAGGCTATGCACTGTGGTCTCGGTGCACGAGCGTCTCGGCCGCAACCGTAACGTGCACGACACCCTCGATGCCCGCAGGCGTGCCCGCAGTGACACAAGGGAGGGGGCAGCCATGGCTACCACCCTCGTCATGGTGGACACTATGATAGCGGCGAGGACCGAAGCCTAAGCCCCAACTTGCCAGGACCTTGGGCCTTTGGACGACACATCCTCAACACCGCCTTTCCACCACGGTACCGACCGCCGACCAACATCCCAAAATACTTTGGGGAAACGAACCCCGAACTGTGGCTCGAGGATTATCAGTTTGCTTGCCAAGCCGGTGGAGCAGATAATGATGATTTTATTATCCGTGACCTTCCATTGTTCCTGGCTGATTCAGCGCGAACGTGGTTGGAACACCTTCCGCCCAACAGAATCCAAATTTGGGCGGACCTAAAAGAGATCTTCGTGGGAAACTTCCAGGGCACATACGTGCGTCCTGTGAACCCATGGGATGTTAAAAACTACTAATAGAAGGCTGGGAAAACTCTTCGTCGGTATATCCGGCGCTTCTCCCGACAGTGCAACAAGCTGTCTAACATCGCTGACGTCGACGTCACAGGAGCCTTCCTGTCTGGGACCACCTGTGAGTCCCTGGCTCACAAGCTAGGACGTAAGGGCCCATGAACCAGCAAGGAGCTCCTTGACATCGCCAGCAGCCATGCCTTGGCAAGGATGCAATCGGAGTGATCTTAGACCGCCTCAAGGGCAAGGCAAAGCAGAACGAGGATGCTGTCGAAGGTGCCTCCAACTGTCCCATCAAGAAGAAGAACAAGTAGTGGTGCGAGGGCTCACTCGTCGCCACTACCGGCCACAAGGGGGGTCGAAAGCCCACCGAAGTCACCTCAGACCACTTTGAGAAGCAGCTCAGAGGACCATGTCCAAACCATGCTTTCCTCGTCAAGCATCTATTCAAGGATTGCGGTGTCATGAAGTGGTTCTTGTCTTGAGGCTCCAACAAGGGGGAGCATAGGAAGGACTCCAAGCAGTCCGTGGATGACGCTGAGGGGAAGGACGATAGCTTTCCGACGTTGGATGACTGCCTCATGATCTTCGGAGGGTCGACGGCCTACGACTCCAAGCGCTGCCAGAAGCTTGTGTGCCGTGAGGTCTATATGGCTGAGCCGGCCGCTTCTACCTTCCTCCGATGGTCGAAGTCCGCCATAACCTTTGATTGGACCGACCACCCGAAGAGCGTCCCACAACCAGGGAGATATCCGCTCATGGTCGACCCGATCATCGACATGAAGTGGCTCACCAATGTATTGATGGATAGAGGCAGCGGCCTCAACATCATGTACATCGAAACGCTCGATGCCATGGGCATCGACCGATCGCTCATTCGACCGACCGGAGCGCCTTTCCACGGCATCATGCCTGGAAAGCAGGCCATGCCACTTAGGCAGATCGATCTACCCATCACCTTTGGGGATCCGACCAATTATAGGATGGAGACCCTTACCTTTGAGGTGGTCGGGTTTCACAAAACCTACCATGCCATCCTAGGATGTCCATGCTATGCAAAGTTCATGGCCGTCCCCAACTACACCTATCTGAAGCTGAAGATGCCGGGACCGTGCGGGGTCATCACCATCAGCACCTCCTTCCAGCGCACCTATGAGTGCGAGGTCGAGTGCTACGAACATGTCATGGCAATCGTTGCCTCCAAGGAGCTTGCGGCCATCAGGAAGGAGGTCGCCGAAGAAGCACCCGACCCCAAGCGGTCGACTAGCTCTTTTGAGCCTATAAAGGGCACCAAGGAGGTCCTCATAGACCTTAGCGGCTCCAAGGGCAAAGTGGTGCGCATTGGCACCATGCTTTCCTCCGAATAGGAAAGCACGCTCGTTGACTTCCTCCACACCAACAGAGATATCTTTGCATAGAAACCCTTGAACATGCTAGGCATTCTGAGAGAAGTCACTGAGCATGCCTTGAAGATTAGGCCAGGCTCCATGCCGGTGAAGCAGCGCCTATGTCGCTTTGACGAGGAGAAGCGTAGGGCCATCGGCGAGGAGATTGCGAAGCTTTTTGCAGCCGGGTTTATCAAGGAAGTATACCACCCCAAGTGGTTAGCCAATCCTATTCTGGTATGAAAAAAGAATGGGAAATAGAGAATGTGTGTCGACTACATGGGTCTCAACAAAGCGTGTCCAAACGACCCACTTCCTTTGCCACACATAGACCAAGTAGTCGACTCAACCTTAGGGTGCAAAACCCTTTGCTTCCTTGATGCATACTCCGGGTACCATCAAATTGTGATGAAAGAGTTCGACCAGCTCGCGACATCTTTCATCACCCTATTCGGATCGTTCTGCTATGTCACGATGTCGTTCGGTCTAAAAAATGTGGGGGCTACGTACCAGCGTTGTATGCTCAAATGTTTCGGGGACCTCATCGGGTGAACCATTGAGGCCTACGTGGATGACATCGTGGTCAAGTCCAAATGGGCTGACCAGGTTGTAGCCAACCCAGAGCAGACCTTCGCAGAACTCCGGGCAAACAGCATTAAGCTCAACCCCGAGAAGTGCATTTTTGGGGTCCAAAAGGGGTATGTTACTGGGTTTTATCGTCTCCGAGCGTGGCATCGAAGCTAACCCAGAGAAGATCTCAGCCATCATAAGGATGGGCCCAATTGAGAACATAAAGGGGGTACAACGAGTTACAGGGTGCCTCATCGTTCTCAGCCGCTTTATCACGCGCCTCGGCGAATGAGGTCTCCCCCTCTATTGGCTCCTGAAGAAGGCCGATCATTTCAAATGGACGTTCGAGGCCCTGGAGGCACTTGACACGGTCAAGCAGCTTCTAACAAAGGCCCCAATCCTGGTCCCTTTGACCAACGGGGAACCGCTTCTGCTCTACATTGTGGCCACCACACAAGTGGTCAGCGCCTCCCTTGTGGTGGAGAGAGAAGAAGAGGGACACGCCCTCAAAGTGTAGCGTCCCATGTACTTCATTAGCGAGGTCTTGTCCGATTCTAAGACTCGCTACCTCCAAATCGAAAAACTCCTGTACGCCGTCCTCATCGCCAAAAGAAAGTTATGTCACTACTTCGAGTCGCATCCGATGACGGTCGTGACATCCTTCCCTCTCCGTGAGGTCATCCAAAACTGGGATGCCACAGGAAGAATCGTGAAGTGGGCACTCGAGCTGATGGGCCAAGGCATTTCGTATGCCCCTTGGACGGCCATCAAGTCCCAAGTGCTGCCGGATTTCATTGTAGAGTGGACCGAGGTCCAAATGCCACCAGCAGTCATCGACCAAGAGTATTGGATGATGTACTTCAATGGATCACTGATGAAGACCGGCGCCGATGCGGGGCTAATCTTTGTTTCGCCCCTCAGGGTACGCATGAGGTACATGGTTTGCATCCATTTCCCCTCCTCCAATAATGTGGATGAGTATGAGGCACTCATCAATGGCCTATACATCGCCGTCGAGTTGGGTATCTAACGGCTCGATGTCCGAGGTGACTCCCAGCTGGTCATCGACTAAGACATGAAGGAATCAAGCTGGCATAATGCCAAGATGGCTGCATACTGCCAAGAGGTCCGCTAGATGGAGGACAAGTTTGATGGTCTCGAGCTCAATCACATCCCGAGGCGTCTCAACGAGGCGGCTGACGCGTTGGCGAAAACGGCATCCAGCCGAGAGCCAGTGTCGATGGGTGTCTTTGCCAGCGATCAGTACAAGCCCTTGGTCCGCTACGAGGAGCCAGAACAAGCCGGCGATAGGCCACCTGCCTTGGGCTTGGGGACTAACCAGCCGTCGGCTCCATCCGACCCCGAAGTGATGGAGCTTGACGAGGATCCAGCAATAGAGCCCGACCCTCGGGCCAACTAGAGGATGCCTTACTTCGACTACCTCCTCTGTGAGCTTCCTTTGGTGCTATGGAGCCTGAGGACAACCTTGAGCCGGGCCACTGGCTACACACCATTCTTCATGGTCTATGATTCCGAGGCTATCCTCCCAACCGACCTCATTTATGGAGCACCGAGGGTCAGGGCGTATGATGAACAGGGAGCCGAGACGTCCCTCGAGGATGCCATGGACCAGCTAGATGAAGTGCGCGATGTTGCCCTCCTCTACTCGGCCAAGTACCGGCAAGCGTTACGCTGGTACCACAGCCGTCGAGTGTGGGGTCGGGCATTTAACATCAGGGACCAGGTGCTTCGCCTTGTCCAGAGCAACAAGAACCGCCATAAGCTCTCTCCGCCTTGGGAGGGACCGTACGTCGTTGTGGAGGTGCTCCTACCAGGTACCTACAAGATCAAGACCATCGACGACGAAGTCTTCATCAATGTCTGGAACATCGAATAGCTATGTTGTTTGTACCCTTAATATACGCACACTTTCTCTTATCAGTTTCGCTACCAACTCCCCAATCTTTAGTGACACCCGACTCCAGCAACGGCAGGGGCTCGGGCCTCACTCGGGGGCTGATATGAGCATATCTATCAGGTAGACATCCTCTATGCCCGACCCTTTTATCACGGTAAGACCCAGAAGCAAGGGTTACGAAAATAGACACTGAGAAAAACTGGTCGGACTGCAAGAAACCTACGTCCCAGCGGCTACGGCGTTTTTACTCACCAGCGTGAACAGAGTTTTTTCTGCACCCCAAGCTTTTCTAGCCTTAACTACGAAAAGAGTCGGTATGCGTCTAAGAGTATATCCACCGGGCAAACATTATCTATGCCCGACCCTCTCTCATGTTAAGACCTAGAAGCAAGGGTTGCGAAAATGAACGCTGAGTAAAACTGGTCGGACTGCAAGAAACTTATGCTCCAGTGGCTACGACGTTTTTGCTCACCAGCGTGATCAGAGTTTGTTCACCCGCACCCCAGGCTTTACAGCCTTAACGATGAAAAGGGTCAGAACGCATTAACCTTTGTATAAAAAAGGGGAGAAGGGCTAAAAATATGTTTGGCCATAACAAAATTTATGAGCTTGTTCACTTGTTACGAGTTTGCCACCTGGCTTATCTGCCTAACTAAATTTTTGGGGAGAATGATCTCATCCACTATCTCTGTAGGAAAGTCCTGTGCCAATGGGTCACCCAGGTCAGTCAGACGGCTCGGGCCACTGTCGAGAGACGGGCAAGGAGTAGTAGGATGCCCCATGCGGGTTATGCTGACCCTGTCATGAATGACGAACCCAGATTCCACTCGAACATATCTAGTAAGAGCTCCCCAAACCTATCACTCGAACTATCAATGTAAGTCCTATGCCAGCGGGTCACCCAAGTCGATCGAGCGGCTCAGGCCGCTACCGAGAGACGGGTCACCCTTAATTTATGCACGTCTTCTCCTATTGGTTTCGCTATCGACTCCACGATCTCTAAGTGACGCCTGACCCCAGCAACGGCCAGGGGTCAGTCCTCACTTAGGGGCTAATAAGAGTATGTCTATTCGATTGACATTCTCCATGCCCGACCCTTTTTCATGTTAAAAAACAAGAGGCAAGGTTTGCGGAGACAAACGCTGAGTAAAACTGGTCGGACTGCAAGAAACCTATGCCCCAGCGGCTATGGCATTTTTGCTCACCAGCGTGATCAGAGTTAGTTGCCCGCACTCTGAGCTTTAGCCTCTGCCTTCCTAGAAAGGGTTTGGAGGGGCCCACCTGTGGAATCTCCATCGAGGAGAGGCCAGCAGGTCACCCAAGTCAATCGGACGGCTCGGGTTGCTGTCGAGAGATGGGTAAGGAGCAGTGGGAGGCCCCATGCGGGTTATGTCGACTCTATCATGAACGACGGACCTAGATTCTACTCGGACATATCTGATAAGAGCTCCCCGAACCCATCACTCGAGCCATCGAGGTAACTTTACCAACCCCCGTTCTGCTTTTCCAGTGTATGATCATTCATTCATCCATTCCCATGCATCCTTTCATACATTCATTCATACATTCATCCATACATTCATCCCATACATCCAAGCATCACATATGCAATTATTGCATCACAACGCTTCGCGTCGTGTCATGAAGCGGTAGTCGTCTCATTAGATATGAGCGGTGACCGACCGAGGTTCGAAGGCTGGCCCACAAAGGGCTCGAGGCCGCCTCGCGTCAAATAGAGCCAAGGGAGAAAATGCAGATGAGCCCCAGTGGCCTTTGCCCGACCCACTCAGAAGCGGACAGGGTCATTTTGACCTTCTCGTTCGATCCTAACCTCAAGCAAATGCCCACAAAATCTTCATCGAGGGGAGGCCAATGGGCCACCTGAGTCGGTCTTCGGAATGACTTGGGCATCTGCCAGGAGGTGAGTTAAGGAGCAATGGAATGCCACATGAGAGCTATACCAACCCCGTCATGAAGGATGGGCCTAGATTCCACTTGGACATGCCCGTTAGTGAGCTCGCTGAGTGCAACACTTAAGCCATCGAGGCAAGTAACCTTAGCTCAACCCCTCCGGTTGCAGAAACCACGGACGGGGTAACGATCGCAAATACGAGCCGACCCTCGACTGGACCCCCACTACGCGTGGGGGCTCAAGAAAAGTTGGACTCACAAGGAGACCGAATGCATGATCGTAGAACGATGGCTTAGATCCTAGGGAGTGGATACGTGTGAAAAACAAAGGTTAATGTCTCTATAACAAGAGACGCTTTCTCCTACTAGTTTCGCTATCGTCTCTCTCGATCTTTAGTGAAACCCGACTCCAGCAATGGCAAGGGGTCGGGCCTCACTCGGGGGCTGATAAGGGTATATATATACCCTTTCTAAAATAGTCACCGTGCCTGACCCCTTCCTCACGTTAAAAACCTAGAGGCAAGGTTTGCGGAAATGAACGACTGAGTAAGGCTGATCGGAGTGCAAGAAACCTACACCCTAGCGGCTATGGCACTCTTGCTTACCAGCGCAATCAGAGTTTCTCGCCCACACCTTGAGCTCTATGGTCTTAACAACAGGAAGGGTCGGAATGCATTAACCCCTTTTTACACACAAAAAGGAAGAAAGAACAAATTTGTTCAAACGAAATAACAAGTCTGTTTAAACAAAGCACAAGGGTAAGAACTTGTCCACATATTACAAGAACGATCGCCCGACCTATTTAACTAACTAGCCCCTCTAGGGGAGAACAATGCCTTCTATCCTGTTCGCCAGGTCCTACAAAAGGGGAGCCACCCCCGCTTCCATCTCCTCCAGCTCATGGACTTCATAACTAGGTGCGTAGCCATGGATCATCGCCTCCAGATCGATGCTGTCCCCATAATAAGAACGAGCAATCATGAAGGACTGATTGACCCTAGGGTGATGGGCATTCCTCTCGAGCTGGTGGACCTGGGCTATGATCTCGATGGCACAAGCCACGAGCGAGCTAGTCCCCTCCGACCACACCACCTCAAGGTCATCGCAGGCCACTCCGAGGGCGGCGCTCAGGATACCGAGTTCATCACTCTCTGCCTAAAGTTTTCTCCTTTCCTCGGTGAGTTCCACAGGCAGCCCGACAGAAATGCTCTCAGCCTCCAGCTTCCGGGTTGTCTCCCTTTTGAGCTTGGTCTGGAGGGAACCGACTTTCTGCTACGTGTCGTCGCACTCTTGGTAGGTCTAGTCATGCTCTTGGAAAGCCTGATCACGCTCCTAGTGAGCCACGCAGCATTTCGACCGGAGCCTCTCCATGGTTTGGATCAGCTCATCCCGCTCCTTGCACAGCCGAGCGACCATCGCGGCATCGAGGCTCGCCCTTTTCTCCAAGTCCATGAGCTTCTCGTCAGCCCTCAGCCTCAGATCCCTTTCTTTCTCAACCTTGCTCAGAAGGTGTCGGGGACCTAATAAAGGGGTACCCCAGAAGGTGGAACCAATAACCACCGAATGTGAAAAACTTCTGGACGCATAAGGACGCCGTTTCATCCCTTGTTCGAGCGACAGGAGTTCGGTTCTGCCTCGCCCGACGCCTTTGTAAGATAACTCTACCTAGCTCGAGGGCTCAGGGTTAATCTCCGTCTCGCCCGACGCCTTTGGGGCGGCCTCAGTCTCGACCGAGGGCCGAGGGATGAACTCCGTCTCGCCTGACGCCTTTAGGGCGGGCTCGGTCTCGCCCGAGGGCTGAGGGATAGAATCCGCCTCGCCCGACCCCAGAGGGGCGAGGTCGGTCTCGCCCGGGAGACAGGAATTGGTCTCCGTTTCGCCCGACGGCAACGAACGAGTCTCACCCTGCTACATATCTAAAGATTGGATTCATCTTACCTGGCAACTTCTCTCCATTCCCTCAAGATGATAAGTACAGGGAAAGACAAGACGTTTGGGTCAACCATGGCTCCAAGGACCATACCCTGCGCCCTGGCAGGAAAAGTACTACCAGGAGATGACAGGACAGGTGCTTTAGACCCTTCTAGGCGTCGCAGAGCCCGAAAGGTTGTACAGGTGCGTGCTCCTCGACCTGTAGAGTTGTAGGCGCCGCCTTCAGCCTTGGGACACGAAACCCGACGAAGATATACGACAATCGCTACGCTCCAGAAAAGGAATTAATATCTCCACACACGACGGACTTTCCATCACCGCGCTATGGACCCGAGGGAGCGGCACCCGCTTCCCGACCCCTCAGGTCCACCAAGTCAGAGGGCCTTGACCACGTCGTCGCTCCAGACCCCGACCCCTCGTCCCTCTGACAAAGACTCACAGGAACCAGAAGGCGTGCGGAGCAAGGCTGGGAGAGGCCGATAAGTCAAAACCATTGTACTATAGCCCACATCCTGAGCAGGGCAGCATTCTATAATCAACCTGACATTCTACACAAACATCAACAGTATTGTAGGCGCTTATCTTCCTTCGTACTCATCAAAATGAAGAACGAAGTCAGGTAGACGTAAGCTACAAGGCTAAGTAGCATATACATCCTAAAAACTCGCCCTTGTAAAAGCGCCCCCCTTCCTCTATAAAAGGGGATGCGCTTCCCCCATCAGAGGGGGGACTCTAGAGACCGAACAATACGACACACAGATACACACAGTCAAGTGGTCTCGAACCTCATGACATCCCTTCAACCCCTCCATCTGAGACTTGGAACCAGTCCCTCTCTCGATCGTTTGTACCCCTTACTACAAACTGGACGTAGGGACTTTCGGCCCGAACCAGTATAAATCTTGTGTCCTTTAGCGCACCATTCGAGCCTAACGCGCATTACTATAAATTTACTTGTCGGTGCTTGTACGAAACACCGACAGTTGGCGCGCCAGGTAGGGGCCTTTGCGCGTTCCAAATCAGGCCTCGGATGGCCACCCACGCAATCATCTAGGCCCCGGGCGCACACGTGCATTTCGGCGGCCTAGATTTCATCATCACACTAGGAGGAGAGCTGGCGCTAACTCACACAGCCGCCCCGTCTCTCCCTTCCATCAACCTCAGCCGTCTTAGGCTTGAGGGCCCACCGGGCAGCTCCCTTGGACCCCAGTCATCAAGTGAGGTCTCGCACAACGTCACCCTGTGTCCAGAAGGTCTCGTACGGAGCGCCCCGACAGCGTTTCCGTTTGGTCTCCGCAACGCTGCGGCGACCGCTGGCCACCTTCTGGCGCCACGAATGGTTCAGTCACCCATGGAGATCGAGTTCGTGGGGGGCGATCAAGCATGATACGGAGACCCTCTACGGGCTCCTCAACGAGGAGCCAGGATCGTTCTCCAGCTTGGATTCTAGTAGGGGGAGCCACCACCCTTCCCGAGAATGCTTCATGACGCAGACCCCCGAGGGTCAGGTCGAAAGCGCCTCCAGGGAAGAGGTCACTCCTACAAACAACCCTGACAGCAGATCAGGGGAAGAGATGACAGCCCCATCTCGCCTAAGGATGGAGCAGCTGAAGGCCTGTCAGTAGGAGATCGATGAGGCCGGGCAAGGGCTCATCCGGGAGTACGCGGACATCAATCGTGAGATTGAACGCTGCAAAGACGGGGGGCTCGCGCGTGCCACGGCCCGTACCGTACACCAAAGGATCCTCACCGACGATGGGACCCTTCCTCACTTCGCCCGAGCCAGCCAGAACATCACCGCAGCAACCGCCTTGCTGCATGGCCTCTCAGAGGCCGCGACGGCCGAAGATCGCTGGGCCCAGAGGGAGATTCGCACGTTGCTTGAGCGCACGGCGGCGCAGCAGGCGGAAAGTTCGTTGTCTCAACGACGCGAACCCGACACCAGCCAGCACTCGCTCTCAGTACGTCCCACCAGGGACGCGACCGTTCACCAAACCCCGCCAGCCGGCAGGTAGCCCTCTGCCGTCCCAGTACATCAACGCCTCGGCCATGGCCGCGACGTACGTGACATCATCGACGCTCGGAAGCGCGCCCATGGCAACGACGGAGAAGCAGCACGCCGCGGCTACCATCCTTGACATGGTGGACGCTACGACAGCAACGAAGACCAAAGCCCGAGCCCCGGCCTGCCAGGTCCTCAGGCCTTCGGATGGCACATCCTCAACGCCGCGTTCCGCCTAAGGTATCGACCGCCTACCAACATCCCTAAATATTCTGGCGAAACAAATCCTGGGCTTTGGCTCAAAGACTATCGGCTTGCATGTCAGGCCAGTGGGGCGAGTGATGACAATTTCATTATTCGCAATCTCCCGCTGTTCTTGGCCGATTCGGCACGAGCATGGTTGGAGCACCTACCATCCAATGCTATTCAGAGTTGGGCGGATCTGACGGAGATCTTCGTGGGCAACTTCCAGGGCACGTACAAATGCCCTGGAAACCCATGAGACCTCAAGAACTGCCGCTAGAGGACCGATGAAACCCTTTGCAGGTACATTTGGCGCTTCTCTCGGCAGTGCAACGAGCTCCCGAACATCGCCAACGCCGACGTGATAGGAGCCTTTCTGTCCGGAACAACCTGCGAGTCCCTAGTCCACAAGCTAGGACGCAGGGGCCCGCAGACTACCAAGGAACTCCTGGACATCTCTACTAGCCACGCCTCTAGAGAGGAGGCGGTCAGAACCGTCTTTGATCGCTCTGACGGAAAGATGAGGCGGGACGAGGACGCCGGCGAAGGCGCTTCCAACCGTTCCGCCAAAAAGAAAAATAAGAAGCAACGGCGCGACAACTCGCTCGTGGCCGCTGCTGACCGCAAAGGTAGCCGGAAGCCCGTGGAGGGCACTCCGAACCACTTCGAGAAAATGCTCGAGGGGCCATGCCCAAACCACGCCTTCCCGGCCAAGCATCTATACAAGGAGTGCAGCCTCATGTGCAAATACTTGGCCGGGGGACTTAACAAAGGGGAGCAGGGGAAGGAACCTGTTCCCGCCACAGACTACACAGAGGAACCTGTTCGCACACCCCCGGATGAACGGGGAGGTCGAACGCGCAAACGGCATGCTCCTTCAAGGCCTCAAACCCAGAATTTTCAACCGGTTGAACAAGTTCGGCGCGCGCTGGCTCGCTGAGCTCTCGGCCGTACTCTAGAGCCTAAGGACAACTCCTAGCCGGGCCACCGGCTACACACCCTTCTTCATGGTTTATGGTTCCGAGGCCGTTCTTCCAACGGATCTTGACTATGGAGCGCCAAGAATCAGAGCATACGACGAACAAGGAGCCGAGGCATCCCACCAAGACACCATGGACCAGCTAGATGAAGCCTGTGACATCGCCATCCTCCGTTCGGTGAAGTACCAGCAGGCGTTGCGACGGTACCACAGTCAACGAGTGCGGGGTCGAGCCTTCAACGTCGGAGACCTCGTCCTTCGTCTTGTGCAGAGCAACAAGGACCGCCACAAACTCTCCCCGCCCTGGGAAGGGCCCTACGTCGTCACGGTAGTACTTCGTCCAGGCGCCTACCGGTTGAAAACCATCGACGGCGAGGTCTTCACCAACGCCTAGAACATTGAGCAGCTACGTCGTTTATATCCTTAAAATAAGTTTACCCTCTTCCTTATCGGTTTTTGTCTTAATAGAACCCCGATCCTTAGTGACTTCCGACCCCAGCAAGTGGCAAGGGGTCAGACCTCACTCGGGGGCTGGCATACGATCTTAACATATGACATATGCGAATACAAGTATTGTGCTTGCAAAAAACCTCCTGTGTTATATTTATAAATATTCTCTAAGTTTTCCATTCCTCTCATAAACAAGTCCTAAGGGCTAAGATTTTGAGAACCAATTCTGAATACGACTGGTAGGACCGCGGGACACCCACGCCCCAGCGGCTACAACCTCTTTGCTCACAAGTTCAATCAGAATTAGTTCACCCACGTTCCTAGTTTCTTATGACTTGGACCATGAGAGGGGTCGGTAAGCACTAAAATCTTTTCTACAAAGGATGAAAAATAAAAAATTGCTTGCCATAGGCAAAAGATGTAAATTTGTTCATTTTTTGCACAAAGTCGTCACTTGCAAATCGATTTCATTACAAAAAGAAACAATATACTTGTAAATTCATAGGACTATTTACTCGGGGGCTTCCCCACAACATTATTCAATTACAGTCTCTGCTTAACTCTACTACAAGTACTATTATGGTCGCCATGCCACGCTCTCCATAGGCGACGCCCGGGGCATGTACATGGGCCAGCTCGTCTACTGTGGTCGCCGTGCCACGCTCTCCATCGGCGACCTCCCGATATCCCGCCGCTTCACTGGATCCTCGAAGGCGCCACCATCTACGATGCCTCCGTCGGAGCGTCCGGGGACTACGCCATCGTCGTCAGCCGCAACCCCGACAGCGACGCCTCCGCCGGAGCGTCCGGGGACTATGCCATCGTCGTCAGCCGCAACCCCGACAGCGACGCCTCTGCCGGAGCGTCCGGGGACAACGCCATCATCCCCAGCCATAACCCTGACAACGGCGTATGAGCAGGAAACGCCTCCCACCAAAGGAGGAGCACATCGGACGATGGCGCAGTCGACGACGTACAACGCCCACCGGCGCCTCTTCTCCTTCGGCAGCAGAGACTCTTCAGCAAGGGCAGCACGCACCATCTCATCTACATTGGATAACCTCCGGCTCGACATCACTCACCAGACTCACGAGCAAATTTGTGACTTTCTCTCTCTCTCTGGCATTACTCTTCCTCACTCAGGAACTGCCGCGACGCACGGACGCGTTCGGCGGAAAGGAAGAAAGAGGAGAGATAGTGGCTCGGAGGTAGAGGAGGAGGTGGGATGAGAACTCCTCTCCCCCTCCCTATTTAAAGAGGAGGCGCTGTAGCTAAGGAAAGGCGAAAGGTTGGACGAAAAACCCTCTCCCTTCCCCTCGTTAAATACGCAATCAATGCTGATTGATATTTGGGGGGACACGCCGGAACTGATGGGACGCACCCCGGTCGACGAGGCGTCCCTCTTTGGTCAAACTGAGCACTGCCTGGGTATGGCCCGCCACTGACCCACTCCGGACGCGGCAATTAAGGCGCCCACATAGGCAGACAGCCCTTCACCTCTCCATGCAGGACCATGGACGATTCGACGACAGGACCTCTCGGATCTCCTAGGCCGGCCGTTCGGCTCAGAAGACATGACAAACGAACGACCAAAGAAAGATAAGCATCTCCGCCTTCTTACTTCACGCGTTAAAATTCATTCTCGAGCTTCCGACCCTGTCAAAAAGCGGGAACACGAACATCACTCAGGGGCTGCCAACCCCCTTCGTACACTTGAAACTAAGGATGCAAAATACGGGCATAAAACTTTGAATAAAAACTGGACGAACTAGCAGACCCTACGCCTCAGTAGCTACGGGGTTTCTTTTCGCCAGAAAAATCATGCTCAAACGCCTCTCGCATCTCCAGCTTCAACGTCTGCCTTTTCAAAAAAGGGTTCGGAGGGGTCCGCCTACAGAGTCTCTCCCAAAGGAGAAGCTGTCAGGCTGCCCGAGTTAATTAAACGGCTCGGATCGCCACCGAGATACGAAAAACAAAGAATAGCGATTCTTATGCAGGTTACTCCAACCTCATCGCAAACGTCAAGGTCCGAACCCCACACGGACACATCTGGTAGGAGCTTTTTGTCACTCATACCACCAAGGTAACGTTACCGACCCCACGTTCATTTCAATTATATTATACATATGCAAAACATCCCAATGCTTCGTGTCGCATCACGAAACGGCCGTCGCCTCATTCGATATAGGCGACCACAGGCCGAGGTTCGAAGGTCAGTCCACAAAGGGCTCGAGGCCGCCTCATGCCAAACAGAGCCAGGGAGAAATAACCGAGACAAGCCCCAACGGACCTGCCCGACCCAGCTCAGAAGCGGACAGGGACGTCTCAACCTTTTCTTGTTCGATTCTAACCCCGAGCCAAACCCATAGAATCTCCATCAAGGAGAGGCCATCGGGCCCCCTAAGCCTATCGAACGGCTCGGGCATCTGCCGGGAGGCGGGTTAAGAAATTGTGGAGTGCCACCAGAGGGCTCTGCCAACCCCATCAGCAAATGATGGACCCGGATTCCACACGAACGTACCCATTAGTGAGCTCGTTGAGCGCGATACTCGAGCCGTCGAGGCAAGTGTCGTTTACTCAGCCCCTCCGATTATGAAAATCGAGGACGGGGTAACACACAAATTACGGCCGACCCCTGTCAGACCCTAACAAGGCCCGGGGGCTCGAGCCAATCAATACAGGGACACAGGTTCGAAGGCCCCACCTTGCCGAGCCCATAGAGTCCACAGTTGGGGATTTCTGTTGAAAGACCGAGCAGGGAATATTGCAATACCATCCGTGAACTTCGTCGACCCTGTCACCAAAACAACAGTTCTGATCTCTAGTAACCCCCGACCCCAGCAAATGCTGGGGGTCGGACCTTACTCGGGGGCTGGTTAAGGGGAACAGATTGGTAAGATCGCAAAAAAGGTACGGCTACCTTCTTTCTTCCTTTCGAAACAATCTCCTCGCATCATGACCAGCGGCATAATTCAGGGGAACAGATTGGTAAGATCGCAAAAAATTAAACAAAACGAAATTACGGCGCAAAATCATGAAACCGCGTCCAGACTCAAAAAATACCGACACTTGTCCACATATTACATATAAGTTATTCTCAAAATTATTCGACTAATTACTCCCGCGGAGGGAGAACCATCTCTTTCAGATTGTCTGCCAGGTTTTTCGCAAGGGGAGCAACCATCTCCTCCATTTTCCCCAGCTCTTCATCCTCATAGGTGGACGGGAAGCCTTCGCTCATCACCTTCAGGTTGATTTCCTTCTCGTAATGAGCATGGGCGGCGGTGAAGGCCTAGGTGATCCCGGCGTGAAAGGCACTCTCCTCAACCTGGCCCACCCGAGCCGTTATACCTGCGACACGAGCCGCGAGCGGGCTGGTCTCCACCAGCTCCGTCACATTCAGGGCATTAAGGACCACCCCGACCGTAGCTTGCAGAAGATCGTGCTCATCGCTCTCAACCTGAAGGGCCTTTCGTGCATGGGCAGCCTCTTTTTCCAGCTTGACGGAGACATTTTCAGCGCTCAACCTTCGGTTCACCGCGTCACCGAGCTCCGCCCGGAGAGAGCGGACCACCTCGACGTCCTCGTCCACCTTCTGCTGAAGGGCCATGGCCCTACTCTCGGCCTTCCGCCGGAAGTCCCGCTCCATCTCCAGCTCCTTCAGAACTTCGCCGGCCTTCTCATTGGCCGTGGCATTCCTCTGCAGCAGCTCGTCTCGCTCCTTTTTGAGCCTGGCGATCTCCTCCCCGTCCAGCTTGGACCTCGCCAACAAATCCTCGAACATCCCGTGGGCCTCCTCCGTGTCTTGACGCGCCTGGGCCTCCTCGGAGAGGCGATCCCACTACGCCTTCTGCTCGCGGAGGAATTGGGATTTATTCCGGCTACGAGCAACAAGAACCTGAAGAGGAAGAGGACTGGAATCAGAAATGCGAAAACACAAAAACATGCAGAGAAAGAAGAAAATCAAGCGAATATCTGGGTAGTAGGAACGACAATTTCACTCAGGGCTCCTCTGGCCTGGTCCAGGGCCTCCAGCATGGTCGAAATCCCGATGTCAGGACCCTCCCGCTCCATGCTCTCAGAATGATCATCGAGCGAAAACAGAGCTGACGTCGGGTCCTGGGCGGCCATCCACTGAAGTGGTGGCTTCCCCCACGCGGGGGAGCGGCTTCCTCCCGACAAAGGGGCCGGGGGCGGCTCCCTCCTGACCCTGCGCAGCACCACCGCCGCACTCGAGGACCCTCCGGCTGGACCCACCTCCGTCTGGGCTGCTTCAAGCGCCACGGGCGGATCCATCTGGGCCCCTGGTGGCACGGATTGCACTACGCCCTCGAGCGCCACCACGACCGCACCCGGCTGATCCTGGCTTGGCACGGTCACGACCGCTTCCACCGGCGGTATGCGGCCCTCGGCCGGCTATTCCATGTCTACCATGGAGAGGCCGCTCGCTTAGTAACCTCTGTGGGCGTGGGAGCCACCACGGACGCCGTCGGGTCGGCCAACGCGGCCCCGACGTCGGCACCACTCCTGCTCGAAGCCGGGGTGACTCCAGGCGATGCCATCTATCCCGCTTGAATGGCGAGACTCTTCTTAGGTGCTAGCCCCAGGGGGTGACCCGTCCGCAAGAACCTGCACAAAGGTATTAATCATTAGATCAAAATAGAAATGGAAATAGAGTGGAAACAGGGGAATCAGTAGCTCATGTTGACGTCCTCGGCCGGCGGAAGCATTTTGAGGACGGATTCCCAGATCCCTGCCCCGACTCATCTGGGCAGGACCGTTTCGAGCCTACTCCCTGCTCCGGGGCAGGGAGGCTTACCTCATGGGGCGCGGCACCGGAGCCGCTCCCCTCCATCATCTCATGGGGTGCGGCACCGGAGCCACTCCCCTCTATCGTCTCATGGGGCGTGGCACTAGAGACACTCCCCTCCCCCGTCGCTTTGGGGTCGGCAGCGGTAGGCCCGCTTTCCTCCACCCACCGGTCCTCGGCCGACACGCCGTGCGAAGCGGCGGACTCACCGGCCTCCACCGACCTCATCAATTCACTTCCCTCCGTGTGGTAAGGGAAGGGTCCCTGCATAGATGGGTGGCCACTCGTCAGCGTATCCTCGTCCTCCAGGACGTCCCAATCCACACCGACGGCTACCTCATCGTCATCATCATTGTCGTCGTCTTCATCCTCACTACTCACATCCTCCCCCCGATCCGTGCCTCCTGCTTCAATCGCTTCGCCTTCTTCATCTCCTCCCTTGCTTTCCTGTCCCGCTCGGCCGCGAGTCGATTCGCCGCCGCCATGGCCTTGTCCTTCGGCAGTGGAACCGGACTATTCTTGAAGACAAGCCCCCTCGGCTGATCCAAATGTCACAAAAGCAAGTATTAAAAAAGGGAGATTCAGGAGAGAAAAGAGCCCAGGAGAAGAGGGCTTATGAATTCAAAGAACCCAGGCTCCGGCCGCATTGGGGGATGTCCGAGCACCGGATACATGATGTCAAGGACCCTGCCAGTGGAATCCTTCGTCGGCTCCGTCGCCTCCTTGATGCGCTGCGCCACTTCTGAATAAGGGAGCGCCTCGTCAACAAGCACCGTCCCTTCAAGCAACATCCCGGGCATCATCCGATGCAGGGGAAGCACGCGCACCATCAGTAGCACCACCCTCCTCGCATGGTAGGCGCCGATAATCCCTGTCCCCTTTAAACCCCGATCCTTCAGGGCTTGGAGGGCGGAAAGAAGGTCGGAGATGTGTTTCTTGTCTTTGGACTGGACGCCCCAGCTCCACGACTCCGGAGCATCCACAATAAGGCGTCTAGTGTACCTCGGTAGGGTGGCACTCATATCATCCCTAACATAAAACCACTACGAGTGTCATCCCTTGTTGGATGTCGCCAGATGCATGTATGGGTAACCCCTCGACCGGGTATGTCGCCAGACGCATGTATGGCACATCCCATCGGCGCGTTCATATATTTTCCCCCAATCTTCCTCTTCGATAAACTAATGTTGAAGAAATATCGCCACAGATCAAAATGGGGATCGATCCCCAGGAAACCCTCACACAGGGCAACAAACGCTGCCATGTGTTGAATCCCATTGGGAGTTAGATGCTGCAGCTCTACCTCATAGTAATCCAGTAGCCCACGAAGGAATCTATGCACGGGTACCCCGAATCCCCGCTCATGGAAGATGGCAAAAGAGACGACATACCCTTCAGGCAGCACCGGCTCACCCTCGTCGCCAGGTAGCAGCCACTCCTGGACGGCGGACAGTGGGCGGAGAAGGCCACGGCGGACGAGGCCCTCTAGACGCCGGGAGGTGATGCTAGATCTGCCCCACAACTCCATTAAAGCAATAGGGGAGGAGGGCAGGCGCGAGCTTGACGGCGGCCGCAACACGAACACAAGCCGGTCGACGGTGGCGATGCGGGCGCAGGAGGCTGGGACGATTGGCGGCGGATGTTTTAGAACGCAAAGGTAGGGGAGCAAAATACGGAACCTTGGGGGCGAACCCCATGGTTTTATAAGGGACGACGGATGCGAGAAGGGCAACCGACCGCCTCGATCTCTGGGCCTGCCACGCGTGCCACCACGTCACGTCGCGGGACACGCGTCCGCAGTCCCTATCCTCTCACCCCAAGAAATCTCGGCAGACGGTTCGCCTTCCCTAGTCGAATCCGGACTCTCTACCCACCTAGGAAACACAAGCCACGAAGGCCTTTTCTTTTCTCTTTAGCCCGCCTGGGGCCTAGAAGCTCAGCGGCCGGCCCAACTAAGGAAGGATCCACGAACGATTCGAAATCAAGGGCAGAAGCACCAGTTAGGTCAGCCCTGAATCAGCTCCCGGCGAACAGGATTCCACGACCCACCCGGAAAAACATCCAATTGACAAAAATTAAGTCCCTCAGCCTTACCCGCGAAGGGACCGATGCAACCCCCCGGGCGACTCTACTCGAATCACCCAGGGGCTTGGGGGCTACACCAATCGGGTGCGCTCGCGTGCACCCTCTAGCAAAGTAACTTCGACGAAGTCAAAAAACACCCTCCAGGCGGTTCTACTCGAATCACCTGGAGGCTCGGGGGCTACTGTCGGGGACCTAATACCGCGGTACCCCAGAAGGTGGAACCAATAACCACCGAACGTGAAAAACTTCTGGATGCATAAGGACATCATTTCATCCCTTGTTTGAGCGACAGGAGTTTGGTTCCACCTCGCCCGACGCCTTTGTGGGATAACTCTACCTCGCCCGAGGGCTCAGGGTTAATCTCCGTCTCACCCGACGCCTTTGGGGCGGGCTCGGTCTCTCCCGAGGGCCGAGGGATGAACTCCGTCTCGCTCGATGCCTTTAGGGCGGGCTCGGTCTCGCCCGAGGGCTGAGGGATAGAATCCGCCTCGCCCGACCCCGGAGGGGCGAGGTCGGTCTCGCCCGGGAGATAGGAATTGGTCTTCGTTTCACCCCGACGGCAACGAACGAGTCTCACCCTGCTACATATCTAAAGATTGGATTCATCTTACCTGGCAACTTCTCCCCATTCCCTCAAGATGATAAGTACAGGGCAAGACAAGACGTTTGGGTCAACCATGGCTCCAAGGACCATACCCTGTGCCCTAGCAGGAAAAGTACTGCCAGGAGATGACAGGACAGGTGCTTTAGACCCTTCTAGGAGCCGCAGAGCTCGAAAGGTTGTACAGGTGCGTGCTCCTCGCCCTGTAGAGTTGTAGGCGCCGCCTTCAGCCCTGGGACACGGAACCCAACGAAGATATACGACAATCGCTACGCTCTAGAAAAGGAATTAATATCTCCACGCACGATGGACTTTCCGTCACCGCGCTATGGACCCGAGGGAGCGGCACCTGCTTCCCGACCCCTCAGGTCCACCAAGTCAGAGGGCCTTGACCACGTCGTCGCTCCAAACCCTGACCCCTCGTCCCTCTGACAAAGACTCACAGGAACCAGAAGGCGTGCGGAGCAAGGCTGGGAGAGGCCGATAAGTCAAAACCACTGTACTATAGCCCACATCCTGCGCAGGGCAGCATTCTATAATCAACGTGACATTCTACAGAAACATCAACAGTATTGTAGGCGCTTATCTTCCTTCGTACTCATCAAAATGAAGAACGAAGTTAGGTAGACGTAAGCCACAAGGCTAAGTAGCATATACATCCTAAAAACTCGCCCTTGTAAAAGCGCCCCCCTTCCTCTATAAAAGGGGATGCGCTTCCCCCATCAGAGGGGGGGACTCTAGAGACCGAACAATACGACACACAGATACACACAATCAAGTGGTCTCGAACCTCTTGACATCCCTTCAACCCCTCCATCTAAGACTTGGGACCAGTCCCTCTCTCGATCGTTTGTACCCCTTACTACAAACCGTTCACGGTGCTAATAACACGAGCAGCAACAAACTGGACGTAGGGACTTTCGGCCCGAACTAGTATAAATCTTGTGTCCTTTAGCACACCATCCGAGCCTAACGCACATTACTATAAATTTACTTGCCGGTGCTTGTACGAAACACCGACAGAAGGTCAAGGATCCGTTGGTGGGTTTTGGCGTCCCTCTACAGCAACTCATCCCGCTCCTTCCTGACCCTAGTGGCTTCTTCATCATCCTTCCACGACCTCGTCGACAGGGCCTTGAATGCCTTCTTGGCCTCGTCAGCATCCCGACAGGCCTTGTCCACCCACGACCGAAGATTGGCCGCCTCCTCGACAAGGGGAGTCAGCTCGACCACCCTCTACTAGGTGGCGGTGAGCTAAGCTATCACCTCCTCGTGTAGCCGCGTCTCCTTGACAAGGTGGCCCCAGGTTTCCTTCTATTGACAAAGGAACCGAGATTTCCCTCGGCTGCGAGCTATAAGGGATTGCGGGGAGATGATGGTTAGGATACAAAAAGTATATAGAGGAAGAAAAGGGCAAGAAGTAGGACCAAACCATACCCAGCCGGAGGGAACAACAACGTCGTGCAATGCGCCCATGGCGTGGTCCAGGGCCTCGAGCATGGTCGCGAACCCAATGTCGAGGCTCTCCCATTCCATGCTCTCAGCGGCGGCGTCAAGGGCAAAAAGCGTCAACGCCAGATCCTACAGATCCATCCACTAGACCAGGGGCTCACACCACATGGGTGAGCCACTGCCCACCGACATTAGGGTCAGGGACGACTCCCCGCTGGCCCCAAGTGCCACCGACCCCTCTCGCCGTGACGTTCCCACCGGGATGCCCCCTTCGGTGATGGAAGGGGCCAGCGGTGCGGGCGCGAACCTCTCTCCCAGCACCATGACTCCCAGGGATCCCTCAGCCATGTCCCCCTCCATCCGACCCGCGCCAGGCGCTGTCGCTTGAGCCGCTGATGGCGCGGGTTGCTCCAATGCCTCAAGCAACACTGCGGTCATGCCTGGCTATGACCCATCTATCATGACCGCCGCCACCTATACCTACATCAGCAGGGTCATGGCCGGTTACGTCACGCCCACCACGGTTGGCGCCATGAGCGTGGTCGGCGGCCCTGTCTGCCTCGCCGTTGGCAGCGGTATCACGGCCATCACCGGCTGCTCTGCGATGTCCGAAGGCGACCCTTGAACGCCCATGTCCACCCGTCCCACTGAGGGCACAGGCGCCACTACGTACGGCGCCCGACCGGCTAGTGATGCAGTCACACTAGCGCCGCTCCCGCTCGAAATGGGCGCGACACCAGCCGATGGCCGCCGCCCCGATTGGAGGCGATGCTCTTCTTCGTCGCTAGCGCCAATTGATTCCGCTGCCCGCCGATGCTGCAAAGGACAAAAAACACAAGTCACGATGAAATCCGACTAAAACAGAAAAATAGAGGAATCAATAACCCACCTCAGCGTCGTCGAGCGGCAGATGTGTTTGGGCCTACCCCCTGCTCCACCTCATCGGAACAAGGCCACTTCGAGCCCGCCACCTGCTCCTGGGTAGAGGGCTCACCCTAGGCAGCTATGGGCACGTTGGCGGAACGCCCCACTCCACTTGGCTCTTGGGGTGCGACGATGGGGCCACCCACCTCTGTTGGCTCCTAGGGCAGGCCGATGGTACGTCCTGCCTCCGTCGACTCCCTAGACGTACCCTCCCCTCCATGGGACAGGAAGGGTCCCGACGCCTGCAAGGACGAACCGATGCATGTCAGCGCATCCTTGTTCTCTAGGTTGTCCCACTTGATATCATCGGCTACCACTTCTTCTTCCTCCATCACCTCGTCGTCGTCACCATCGTCATCGTCATCATCATTGTTGGTGTCCTCTCCTCATTCCTGCACCCACAACTTCTGCTGCTTCTTCCTCTTCTTGTCCTCCTTTGCCTTCCTCAGCCGCTCACCCTCGGCGTGTTCACCGCCCTAAAGCCAAATCCCTTGGCACCAGAGCCGGATGATCCAAGAGGATGAGGTCCCTTAGCTGGTCCCGCCCCTCTCAAAGTTAGTCCCACGGGGTCATGAAATCAATTGAAGAGAAGGCAGGAGAAAGGAAACTTACGAAGATGACGTAGCCTGGCTCCAGCATCGGGTAGACAAAGTCGAGGGCGGCACCCGCATCATCCTATGAAGGCTCCATCGATCTTGGAGTTGGGGAGCATTCCCTCGGTGAGCACCATTCCATCAAACGACGCCTCGGGCACCATCGCGTATAGCGGGCGCGTCATCAATGGTGCCACCCTCCTCGCGTGGTATGCCCCAATGATGCCCGACCCTTTTAGGCCGTTCTCCTTTAGGATGTGGATGGCAGCGATGTGGTCTCAGATCTTCTTCTTGTCCTTCTTTGGGATGCCCCACTTCCTCCACTACTCCAGGGCCTCTTCGATTAGGCGCCCAGTGAACTCCGTTAGAGGGGTGGTGGCGTCATTCTTGAGGTAGAACCACTGCGAGTGGCACCCCTTGTTGGACATCAAGAGTTGCATGGATGGGTACTCACCGACCCAATTGTTTTGAAGTTGGATGCCGGCGCACCCCATCGGCATGTGCAGCTCCTGCCTGTCGCCCTTCTCCCTCTTCCTCTGGAGGCTAACGGCGAAGAAGTACCTTCACAAGTCGAAGCGGGGGCTGATCCCTAGGAATCCTTCTCATAGCACGACGAACGTCACCATGTGCTAGATCCCATTGGGATTGAGATGCTATAGATCAATCCTGTAGAAGTGCAGCAGCCCTCGAAGGAATTTGTGGGCAGGGGTCGCAAGCCCATGCTCGTGGAAGTGGACGAATGACACCACATAGCTATCGAGTGGCGGCGGCGAACCCTTGTCCCCGGGCAGCAACCACTCCACGGCCAAGGTCCACGCGCGGAGAAGACCACGACAGACGAGGACCTCCATACGCTGGAAGGCGATGTCAGAATGGCACCACGGATCCATTGGAGGTGGGAGCGGATGGGTGCGAGCTCAACAGCGGTGGATATGCGGAGGCAGGAAACCTAAGCATTGGCGGCAATGGCGTGGCTGCGGAGGCAAGGATGTTGGAGTGCATAGGAAACCCGAAGGGCAAACCCCTTGGTTTTATAGGGGGGATGGGTGCGAGGAAACCAACCACTCGCCTAGATCTCCACACCTGCCATGACCTGTCACCACGTCTCTTCACGGAGCATGCGCACGCAACCTATGGTCGTCCCCTCAAAAAATGTGCTAGACATCTCGCCTCCGTGAATGGGTCATGACCCGTCATAGGAAAGAGGGATACAGAGCTGTGCTCCTACATCCCGCCTAAGGCTAGGAGTTTGAAGGTTGGCCCACCGACGGGTTCAACAACCATTCCGAGTACCTTTAGAGTGAGAGGTGGAAAGGGATGGGCCCGCTAGCGGCCAGTACCTAGGCGCACGAGTGCCATGGGTGTCCTGGCCCACGTTCGAGCCTTGGACAGATACGATCCATGGTTTTTCCTTGAAGAAGGGCAGAGAGCCCTTGGGACCGATCGAATGGACCTAAGAACTATATGGATTGACCACTGAGAATCTAGAGTTGGTCACCAGCTGACCCAAGTTGGACCCCCGCAAACAAGATGCTGGGCCCCACTTGAACTAGCCAGTTAACAACTCACCGAGCACCATGGCTCGTCCATAGAGGAAAATCATGGCATGGCTTAGCCCCTCTGATTTTATTGGAGAAATGCTTGAGGGGATGATCAAGAAGACAAGCCGACCCTCGATCGGACCCCTATTACTTGCGGGGGCTCGAGGAAAGTTGGACTCGCAAGGAGACTGAACGCACAGTTGTAGAACGACAGACCCCCGTAGGGGTCAAAATCAGGAAAGACCTTTTTTGACCCACCAAATCTCATGGCTATACCCCTGAGAGTCCCGATCACGACAAAAGGGAATCACCGTCCCTAGAACACGCCGTGGGTGACAAGAAATGGCCAAGGCCCTCAGAGTCCTCCAGTTTGAAAAAGCCTCCAAAGGAGTGTTCTACACCTCCACAGGCTCGGGGCTACTGTCGGGGACCAATACTAGGGTACCCGAAGAGGACCTAATGATCATCAACATTGATTCAACCGAGCAGTCAAGAGCGCGCCTATAGCTCCAACCAACCCCAAGTGCGCGGGCTATGTCTTGCCTAACCTCTGGGGGTGGGCTCCGCCTCACCCGACCCCGAGGCCATGATCTCCGCCACGCCTGACCCCGAGGACACGATATCCGCCTCACCCGACCCCAAGGTCATGATCTCCGCATCGCCTGACCTCCGAGGGCGGGCTCTGCCTCGCCCGACCCCGAGGCCACGATCTCCACCTTGCCCGACCTCTGAGGGCGAGCTCTGCCTCACCCGACCCCAAGGCCGCGATCTCCACCTAGACCAACCCTTAGGTTTGTGCTCCACCTTGCCCGACCCCAAGACCATGGGATCCGCCTCACTAGACCCCTTGGGTGCAAGCTCCATCTTGCCCGACGGGGACCCACACAGCCGCCAACCACTCTAGGTCCAAGCAGATGGGCCTGGGTCAAAACTCTGACACCAAGGAAGAGACCGGCATGCCCTGATGTAACCCGCGGCCATGACAGGCCATACCTGAGGATTCACATCAAGAACAGTGTCGGACATACCGATGTTGTTCTACCTAACCCTCGTACGAACACAGACAGGTGCGTCAGTTCACCACGACGTCCGCCAGGACGGAGTGGAGCGCCATGACCGGTGGATGATACCTTCGCATGGCACCAGTGATGGACAGGACCGCGACATGGAGTCATCCCTGTTGTCATCTACAGGGTCAGTGGGACTCGCATGAAGGAGACGAAGGACCCGACGATCATAGAGGCCTTCCTCTCTCTTGTTGTTCTCCTTTTCCTCCGGTATAACACGTGCTTTCCCTTGGCATATAAAAGGGAAAGCAGGACGCCCCCTGAAGGGGAACCTAAACCGATCGACCCATCAAGATCCGATACAGATCCACACAAGAGCACAACACGAACACATAGCTGAGTAGCGATCAAGCTCTCAGCACCCACTCACTCCTTTCACCAGAGAGTTGGGATCCATTCCCTCTCTCGCCCATTTGTAATCCCTACTACAAACTTTCAATGCTGGTAACACAAGCAGCAATGATGAACTAGACGTAGGGACTTTCTGCCTGAACTAGTATAAACCTCATGTCCTCTAAGCACACCATCCGAGCTAGACGCACAACACTAGAAATTTACTCGTCGATGGTAACTCAAAACACCGACAGTTGGCGCGCTAGGTCTCGGATGGCTATTCACGGCGTCAGCTGGGTCCCGAGCACGCACGTGCGCTTCAGGAACCTGGACTTCATCGTCATGATGGAGGGAGGGTTGGTGCAGGCTCCTACCGCTGTCCAACCTCACCACTTCACCGGCCTCGACACAATTGCCGAGGCTCTTGAGGAGCTGTAGCTGCACGCACCGGAGGCCCGCACCCCGGGGAGTGACCAGCTCCTCGGCTTTGATTACAGGTGGCTAGAGCGCTAGCTCAACGCCTTCCTGGGACCTCGACCATCCCGGGAAGACCTGCGCCACCTCACCTTCTCATTTGCTAGCGTCATGACATAGCTTGCCAGAGGAGAGCCGCTCTCCCCGGAATACCTCATCTGGAGCGCCCCAACAATGCTCTCGTCCGGTCTTCGCAACACCGCAGAGACCGTTGGCCACCCTATGGCGCAACGCATACCTCCATCCACCAGAAAAGACGAGTTTGTGGGGATGACCGAATATGTTGTGGAATCTTTCCACGACCTACTCGTGGGAGAATCAGGGTCGCCCTCTAACTCTGACTCTAGCGGGGGGAGCCATCACCCTTCTTGTGAATGTTTCATGGTAGGTACCCCCAAGGGACATGTCAAAAGCATCCATGAACTAGATGTAGGGACTTTCTGCCCGAACCAGTATAAACCTCATGTCCTCGAAGCACACCATCCGAGCCAGACGCATAATACTAGAAATTTACTCATCGGTGGTAACTCGAAACACCGACACTAGTTTATGGCTCAGAGGCCATCTTACCAGCAGATTTGATATGGAACTCTCCCATGGTTGAACAGTATAATGAAGGCGAAGCAGATGAAACCCGGTGGTTAGAAATTGACAGTGCTAAAGAAATTAAGCTTAACGCACTCTTCTAGTCTGCCAGGTACCTGCAAGGCCTACGACATCACTATGACAAGAACGTGTGCCCTCATACCTTTCAAGTCAGAGATCTAGTTCTCAAACATATCCACAATACCTCGGGACGCCACAAGCTACTTAGCCCCTGGGAAGGCCCTTTCATCGTCTCCAAAGTTACCCGGCCAGGTTCCTTCGAGTTAATCACAGAGGACGGCGATCCTGTGCCTAACTCCTAGAATATCGACCAGCTACGGAGATTTTATGCTTAACATTATTAAGTAGTTTTCTTATTTAAGTAAATTCAGTGTCCTAGCATCTGTACTTAAGATTCTTTATTAATACAGAATCAATGTTCTTCGCTAGATGAATCTATCTTTTTACTTTTTTCATAACTTTTTAGTTGTCCCTCTTTATTAAAGTTTTTGTTACATCATATATAGCTGAATACTTGCACAGCTACACATCTCTCAATATGATAAATTCACTCGACGCATAGTTCTTGTTCTATATACCGAGTACTAAGCTATGTTACACGAGATACGCCTCCTACCCGGATGGCTTACATCTCCTTGGCCAAGAGCCAATTACCAATATTTAGTTTAACTATTGCATGTCCTCCTGGGTAGGGTAATTCTCAGAAGCAAGTAACCTGATTCATTGGCTACGGGAAAGGATCCTAACAGAAACAATCGTTACATAGGTTCGTTGAACAAGTGACTGCAAGCACTTAACATCAACGGAAGGGTCCAACATGATTTTAATCATAGTGACTACGTTGATCACCTTTTTATTTGGCTACTCAGTCTTACGCGCCTTTCTAAAGGACTTGGCAAGACAAATTTATAGCCTAAACATACTACAGTCTTACTTGAAAGATTCCCATGTCTAAACAATTTGAAAAACCCATCTTAGGTGCTTAAGTACCCGGACAAGACCGATCATATTTACAGCATACATGCTAAGTTTTGTCATTAAACTAATAAGCTTACTAAAGTGAAAGAACATTGTTTCTTCCAACGTGCCTACCTAGCACATGTGCTCAACAAGTTTTTTCAAACTTACACAGCCTATTAATCAGGCTTCTCCATCCTCTGGTCTAGTTCATCAGTTATGGTGGTGGTGAGTCCGTTGAGTTCCTCCTTAGCTCTCTCCACGGTAGCAAGATGGCCCTTGTCGTCATAGTCCGTGGTTATCTGCTGGAGCTCGACAGTCGGCTATAGCACTCCGAGCGTACCAAGTACATTCTGGACACAAATCTTGGTGGCTCCGCGCACATAGCTTTCAAAGCAGTTGGGGATATTTTTTACTATATCTACCCACCTCTTTTCACTATCTTCTAGCTTACAGAAGAGGAGGGCGAGTGGCTTCATGGCTTCCCAAAGCGTGTTCCGCTTTGACTACGCTCTCTATAGCTGAGCCTTCATGTCATTCACTGACTTCAGAGCCTGCATCAGATCACGACCAGCTCCTCGCTTTATCAGCTTAGCTCGAGTGAGTTTTTCACTTGCTCATTCAGTTACCTCTTCAGTTTGGTTGTGCTTGGTTCTCAGGGCTTCAGTCAGCCCTTTCACCTCGCCTTCCAACCACCGGGTTCTGAACTACTCTTCTACAAAAAGGACCACAAACGATCATCATTATGAGCACCGACTACTATGTGTTATGAACTATAGAGAAGTCGTACAGTTCTTTTACCTTTCAGCTTGGTATCAAAGAGCTTAGCCTTCTCCATCATCTTCAACAAAGTGTCAAAGGCATCGCTTTTTCTAGTTTTGGTGGCTGCTTTTTGGCACTCGGCTTCACCAATCTGAGAACGAAGGATACAAAGGGCTTCTTCATGGCGCTTCTGCATAGATTCCCACTTGGCCTCCTTCTGGGCCTGCTCCTCCTTCAGCCTGGTGAGCTCTGCCTGAATCTTTTGGACCTCGGCAGAAGTCTTTAGCTCCGCGCCCTGAGCATACGACTGTTCTCAGAATAAGAATTTGGAAGTTATTTATAGCAAGAAATGACAAAATATGTTTACTTACCCTCAACTGGCCGTTGAAGGCAGAAGCTTGGTCGAGTAGCTTGGACCATTACCTCATCAACCCGACAAACCCCAAGCTATATGCCTAGAGCTAGGTACCCGGTCCAGTAACTGAAACGACGTCTCCCTCCTCCGCTTGCTGGGCCCTTGTTGCCGGCGCTTCTAGAGCAGGAGTACTCAGTGCAGCAGCGCTTGGGTCATCCCTTGTGCTCTGCACTCCCTCATTAGAAGTAGCCTCCATAGGATCGGGCCCTGGTGGCTGGTGTGCTTCATCTCCAATAGGCGCCGCTACCTGTGGCTGGGGCACCTCTACCCTCTCTGCAGTACCCGGTTGCGCAGGTTGTTCTGCTTCACCAATAGCAGACGATGGATCCTGCTCCTAGGGCGTTTCAGTAGACTTGGGTGGAGACACAGGCTCACTTACCTAGCCTTTTTTCACCCGATCACCCTCAGTTCGTGGGTTCTCTTCAACCTGGGGCTCCTCACTCTGTGCCCGGGTACTCAGTGCCTTTTGTACCCTAAAATGAGCAGCAGACAAGTGATGTCCTGAGAACAAAAGTAACATACAAAAGATTTTTTCGACACTTACTTAGCACTTGATCTCTTCTTTAGGGTGGGCTTGCCTAGCGACATCCCACTAAGCGATCGGCCCAGCCCTAGAGTCGACACTGATGCTGACAGTACTGAGTCCTCTAGGTGACTCGTAGTATGAGCATCCTGTCCAAGTGTGATTCTGTCACCCTGAGTTGGCACTCGGGTGCTCAACAGATTTGGTGGTGGCATCTGACCAAGAGTAGTTCAATGTCACCAAATACATATATGACAGACTTCAGTAACAGAATTTTACTCAAAAAAATACTTATTGTCAGACGGAAAACGAGGTGTCTTCCTCCTCCTCTTCCGCCTGTTCCTCAACAGCCTCATCTGTAGTAACTATTCACAACTTGGATTCAACACAAGGTACAATTCAGACCACACGAAGATAATGCAGACATCTTTTACCTTGTCTCAGTGTACAAGACCGATGGGGCCTCTTTTGTACCGGCCCACTCGCGTTGGCAGCGACGTTGGCCTCCAGGGACCGCTTCCCGCTCACGGCGGCCTCCCTAGCACTCGGATCAAACTGGACCATGAAATTGTCCGAGTTCCCCGAGTCGTTGTCACCCTCTTGCTCCATAAGGATGGAGGAGGCGGTGTTTCCTCCGCCTGCTCCACTGGACGTCGCTCTACTTCATCGGACATCGCTTCGCTTCCGCCAACTCCTCCAAAGTCACGACGTGGAGGCAGGGTGGGTAGGTCATTGAAGTTGCGACCCAAGTGTTGTGCCAGCAGTTATTAATCTACAGGAGTTAGTTCCCCACAATATCAAGACATTGCAAAATTACAAAGTCAGAATACTTACGGCAGCAGGTGGATTTTCATGGTCCAATTCAGGATACTGGTACGGTATTACCAATACCGCCTAGAGTATATTCTGAATCCTCTCCGGGACTTCATCCTCAGTCAACTCCTCAGTTGTCACCCGGGCTGGATCCTGTGGCCTGGTGTACTCGAAGCCATAGTGCACCCTCTCCTACAGCGGTTGCACTCGGCGCATGATGAAGCTGGCGACTTCCCTAACTCCATTCAGGCCTTGATCCTTCATGGCTGAGAGTTGTTTGAGGAACGGGCGAATTCGTTCAAGCTCCATCGTGCTCATTGGTTCCTTCTCCCAGCGGGCATTGGGCACTGGTGCGGCGTTGCTATGGATCTCTAGCAGTGGCCACATATTCCCTGCATAAAACCACTCGGCCCTCCAATTCTTTATAGAATCAACAAGGGTATAGTGGAGATACTCTTTCTTCTTCCCCACTCGGAACTGAATACCAATGCCACACAAAACGCTGGGGTTTGCCGCATCCGGGTGCGGATTTAGTTTGAAAAAATAGCAGAAAAGATTGATGGACGGGGGAATGCTCAAGAAAGTTTCACAAAGATGAACAAAAACTGAGAGATACAGGATGGAGTTAGGGTTCAAATGATTCAGGGTTATGTCGTAGTAATGTAAAAACCCGTGTAGAAATGGACTAGCTGGCAACCCTAACCCATGCTGGATGAATGGAACAAAGAGCACAATTTCACCCCGCTCAAGATTGGGAATGCGGTGCTCACCTGGAGCCTTCCATTCCCCCAGCTTCTGGTCGGGCAAATAGCCCTGATCGCGGAGCTTCTAAGGGTGCTTCGGCTTCATGCTTGGCGCCGGCCAGATTTGGGCGGCGACGGCCATCTTCGGCACCTCCAATGCCCTCTTCTTGGCAACCTTCTTGGCGGCGGCGCTTGGGTTCTTGCCCTAACCCATCAAGCAGAACTCTTTTATAGATCTAGGGTTTGGGGTGGACGACGCTCACAGCGGGCACGAGGGCTTAAGCAGAATGCGGAATGCGATGGATGAAGAAGACGCACGGGGTGGTTACCTTTTATACAAAGATTCCACTACTGTGTGGCTCGATAATCACGCCAACGGGCGCAGCGTTTCGGTTTCCCTTCCATTTTAATGACGCCGCGCGGATTGATATGACGGTTGCACGCCTTTTCATGATTTTCCAACACGTCAGAATGTGTTTAGACTTATCTATTGGATTTCCTCTGTACGGGTACCGGCCACGCTACGACCGTTATCTACATGGCCACATCGTGAAGTGCCCGGATGATTCTGCAGTACTTGGACAATTGCTTGACAATATGCACTAAACAACGCAGTACTCGGATGCAAACTTTTTATTCAACAACAGTTCAATGGTTACAAAAGTTGCACACTTTACAAGATTTTTCAGTCAATAACAAAGACAACACCTACTCGGATATAACAGAGTACTCATACTCTAAGTGCTTCTCAGTAGGTACTTTTCTACCCGATGCACAATTTGTTGAAGGACGCGAGACAAGGTGGTGTAGACTTTAAACTATTCCAAATCAACTTAGTCGGTTTACTATGAAAGCTAGATTCTATAATAGGACTATGACTCTTCTCTTGTAACCGACTAGGACTAGATACGTGCCCTTACCCTCTCCCTTGTATAAAGAGAGGGACGGTGCACCCCTTGTAACCCTAACAATTATACAATCAATCCAACGCAAAAGGCTACACGCCGACTGGATGTAAAGGCTATTACTCGACAAGAGGGCCCGAACCAGTATAAATCGTTCATCTCTTTGCGTTTACTGTCGAGTTCTGCATACGCCGAAACCCTTTGGACATCGTCCCGGATAACCCCGTGACGAGTTGCCGGCCATCAAACAACGACACCCACTACCAACCTTAAGTATACACCAAGTCCTCACGTGGTATAAAAAAAGTACAGAGTATTCAAAATGTACTACCATCGTCCAAAAAATACAAATTTAGATTTGATTAAAATTAAATTATCTTAGATTTAACTGAATTTATAGAAAATACTACTAACATGTATGCCTCTAAATAGACAGATACATAAAAATACAATTCATGACAAATCAAATAATATTTATTTAGCATAATAAATATTAATATCATTTTATATAAATTTAGTTAAAACTTAAAAGTTATTTGACTTAGTACCGTTCTAGGATTGTTATTTTTTTGCGATAGGATTGTTTTTTTAAGGAGTGAGAACTTTTACAATTTGAGTGCTGCAATGCATGTGACCGGAGTGCGTATACGTAATGTATACTGGCTGCTGCCTGCTGGCCAGCCATGGCTGCATGCATGCATAAGCCAATCCGGGGCTGCATGCATGCACATGCCAATATGCCATTGGGGCTGCATGCAGCATGCATGGACGCCGCGTAGGTTGTGGCGAGGCTGTACATGTACAGATGTACTACTGGGTAGCTGGCCGGGCTGGGTAGGCTGTGCCGCCTGCTGTGCGTGCCCAAACAAGGAAAAAGGAGGCGTGTAGGCGCCCGCGGGCGAGTCCGGAGCTGCACCACGGTGACCAGTGTACTCCTTGTAGAGCTAGCGCGCTACTCCAGGCAGCAGTTGCAGCAGCAGTGGACAGCAGTCGACTAGTCGCAGCAGCAGCTATACTGCTATAGCACCGGGCACCGGCAGTGGCGAAGCCTAGCACTACCCTCTGGGCCGGCTCAGCAGCAGCAGCAGCCAAGCTAGGGCTACTGGGCTAGAGCTAGCAAAGCAAGCGGTGTGCTGGTGTGACACGGTTTGGCATTGACAAATCCGGCGCCCAGAGATTCTGTGGTCGTCTTCTTGCGCGTACACGCATCACGCGTCGCATAGACGTACGCATACGCCTGCACTGTCCCGTTACGACACGACTTCAGATCGCTAGCGTCATCTCCATCCCCGGCCTCTCTCGCTGTCGCCTCTACCGTGTACGTACGAGTTTCCGTTCCGTCCATGCGGCGCCCCCGATGCCCATGCATATCGCTGTCGCCGGTCGGCCGGCGTGATGGAGTCAAAGGCTGGTGTGGGCTGTGCGTCTGCGGTAGGGTCGTCTGGGCGTAGGGCTAGCTGATCGACTAGCAGTAGGGGCATTTCACAGAGGACTGCATGCAATTTGCGCAGCCCAAAAGGGCGCGAGCCCCGTATGGTTGGCCGGAGGCTGCCGCCTGCCGGTGCCGGACGGAGGATGGGGTTTTGTTTCTCAGGTGTTTTAAAATGGTGGATTGTGGTCTCGTGGATGGATGTGTTCCAGTTCGCTGTGGCATGGCACGGCTTGGCTTGGCTTGCCTTGCCTTGCCTTGCCTTGCCTTGGACCTCTGGGGGTGGCTGGACCAGTGCATCCTTTTTGTCCCCTTCCATTTGTTCACTTGTCACCGCACTGTTGCCTTTTGAATTCCACCACTCCCAGTCCTAGCACTGCTACCACTTCGATCTTCCTGTTTGGATAGCGGAGATTAGCTGTTTCAGTTTCAACGTACCATGGACAGTGCCGATAGACTCCGCTTAAGGTATTCTTTTGAAGGAACCGGAGCTAGGGAGAAGTCATAAATTACGGCTTCCGCTTCTACATAAAAACTACTTGGACTCCTTTTACCTAAAAAGATAAACAATTTCTCCTGAGATTTTTGGTATGGCTCCTCTATCGAAGCTAATATTAGAGTCAGAGTCAGAGCCATACCAAACAACATTCTAAAGTTTGTTTGGTTGGGTTTCCTCGTTCTAGCTTCATGCTATACCGAAGCTAAAGGAGCCATAAATATGGTTTCTTTGGGCTAGTTTGGTAATATTTGGCTGGACTCCTCGAGACTCTGGCTCCACGCTATAGTATCGGATGAGCCATAAATTTTGGCTTCTCCTAACTCCACGTTCATTTCTACAAAGAGAGAGAAAAACGACTCATGTGAACACAGTAGCTAGTACAAAAGGGGCTGGAGCCCCAAGAAGTTGTGCCAAGCAAGAAATCATTTTGCTATGAGAGAGAAAAACAACTTATGTGAATAGTGTTGCTACAGCTGCTTGTGTAGGAGCAGCCAGAGCCACAAGATCAATTGTGCCAAATAGGCCCTAATATGTGTATGTTTGCTCACATAGAACCAGTTGTTAGTCCACTAGTTGGTAAAATTAATTGCTAAGTGACTAAAGTTTAGTCCTGTGCTATTTGAATATGTGATAGTAGCTACTAATCCTCTTTAGCTTATCTTTGCTAGCCAGTGAACTACTTCCTCGTCCCTTTTTATCTATTGTTCTCACCTCTCGAGAAGTCAAACATACTCGACTTTGATCAAACATATAAAAGAAAATATTGATATTTATGGTATATAATTAGTATCATTAGACAATCCGTCAAATCTATTTTCATAATAAATTTGTTTGGAGATATAAATGTTGTTAACACTTTTTACAAACTTAGATAAACTTAAGAAAGTTTGACAAGTATACTTCCTGTAGCGACAGATAAAAAGGGACAGATGGAATATATTAGATGATGTTTAAGAATCTTTCATGGATACCAACGCTAGAACTAAAAGACCAAAATGCGCCTCAAGGAGTAGAGATGGGTATGTATTGTGAAAAGAAAAAAGTGTGCTATGAAAAAAATATGTATTAGGAAGTGAGAAAGTCAAGTATTTTAGAACAAAATTTAAATGTTATAAAGTCATCTGTTTTAGGATGACGGAGGCAGTGTTCATTAGTTCACATGTTTGACATTTACTAATTTAGATGGTCTAAAACTAAACTTTTGGTGACTGAACTTCACGTTCGTAGAAACTACCTTAAGGATTAAGGAAAATGGGTCTCAAAAGTCTCATCAAGAGAGAGAATAAGATTGTTGCCAGCATTGACCTGGAGCCACCTTTACTGCTGCGAGATACTCTCGTCCTAAAATATCTATCGTTTTCGTTTATCGAGAAACAACTTTAATAAAATATATATTAAAGTATTAATGTTTATGATATATAATTGATATCGTTAAAAAGATATTTGAATCTAGTTTTTTAATAAATTTATTTAAAGATACAAATATTACAAGTATTTTTTATAAATGGAGTGCGCTGCATGTGCTGCCGTCTTTTCACTCGTAAACACGCTTTGCTTTCTCAGGTTTACTATACAGGAGGCGGAATTTTAAACACAGCATACATATTCAATTCTTTCTCCGTGGCATGGCGGCATCCAGTATCTCTTAGCGCAGTGTCAAGGGAACTGACGGCCTGTTAGATTGATCTCTAATCCTAAATTGAGCCCAACGGCTTAAATGAGCCTTTGATCCGCGCTCTGATCGGGGACGTCCAGCCCATTATGACTGGAGGGCCCTTGTCACACTGCGCAATATATAGAGGTGGGGGCCGGCGGCTCTGAATACGAGGTTCGCCTGAGCCGAGCTCCCCACCGATAAACCCTAACCTGATCAGAGAGGGGCGCAGCCAGTGACGGGAAGCCACCAGCCGCGCCGCCTCGCTCCACCGACGTCGATGACTTCATCGCCCTCTTCCCCGAACATCGCTGCCCGTGCGCAGACTTCACCGACGAACGAGATGGCGGCTTCTGGACCATCTCCCTTTACGGTGTCAGGTTCGACAACTCGTTCTATCTACTGTCATTACACTAGTAGATGTTCTAGGACTCACGGTTTTATTCAATAGCAAGTAGACATGCTAGTTCTATGCCCAGAGATCCTGCTTTAGGGTCTAACAATGGTATCAGAGCCTCACTGGTATAGATCTAGCCTATCGGAACCCTCTGTCTAGATGTAGATCATGTCAGGGGTAAGAAAGAGATCAAATACGTCCGGATCTGAGAAGAGAAAAGAAAGGGGTCCCGGCACGCGAAGCCGAACCCTAACCCGCGAATCAAACTCGGGGGAGAAGAACAGTTAAAGAAATACTAACCCTAACCAAACCCTAATCTCGACCCTAACCCCATCCCTAACCCTAAATCGGATAAATCTGAGAAGAGAAGAAAGGAAAATCAAAGAAAAGAAAAGGGGAAGGGGAAGAGGCCTACCTCGCCGCCGCACCATGCTGTCGCCTCGTCGATGTGCGGGTGGGTACTCGGGCCAAGGGTGCCGCGATCAGGCCGCTCAACGGTGGCGCGCTCACCTGCTGGGGAGCACGCACGCCGGCGAGAGGGCCGACGACGGCGACGTCATCGTCTTGCCGTCGCGGGACCAAGACAGAGAAGGAGGAGAAGTGGCCAGGTCAGATCTAGGGTTTTGGAGGGGATCAGGGCACCGCCGCCCAGACCACTCGATAGCGGCGTGCTCACCCGCTGGGGAGCGCGCACACCGGCGAGGGGACCGGCGACAGCGCCATCACCGCCCGCTCTTGCTTCCGCTCAGTTGCTGCTATTGCTGCGCTGAGGAGAGGATGGAGCGAGGCGAAGAGAGAGAAAGGGCAGAAGAGAATGACTAGGGTTTTCACCGGGGTCGCCGCGGCATCGCCTTTTATATCGACCGAACCGCGCGCGCAACCGTCGGATCTAAATAAACGGATCAGATTCACTGGACCGCGTTTCGGCCCAGGCGGGCGCCCGCGGCGGGCGGCTTTGCCAGCCTAGGCCCAGGTTGCGGCCTGGGAAGCTGCAGTGCCCGCGTGAACAGTACAGGCCGGGCCGATTTCACTATTTCAGCTGGTTGGGCCAAATGAATAGTGTTCATACGAGTTTAAGTTTTATTTTTTCAGAAGCAATTTTTGATGATATTTGTCTAGTTTAATATCTCTGTTAAGATTTGAACCAACGGGATAATTTTTCAGAGAATATTTGAGAAAAGTTTAATGCTTCTGAAAAATAGATAATGAATTTTTTCACGTTTTCTACTGCTGAAGAAATAGTTTATTCTCCAGTTATTTTGAACCAACGTGATATTTAATTAGAGAAAAAGAGATTTTGACATGATTATGATGTTGTTATTTTCTGACCAACGTTGTTAATAACAATATCGTAATTTTAATGATTTTATGCATTATTTTTATTTCTGCCCAACGATAATGTAGATTTAATGTATAAACTATTGTTTGTTTTAATTTTGACCAACGTTGGAATCAATGCATGCAATCGTTGTTATTATTTATGTTCTCACTCTATATGAATTGTGTTTTTAGGCGGATACAACTTGATGGATTGTATCAAAGAGATCCGTACTCTCAAAGGTGACAACTACACGGAGTGGAAAAAAAAGATTGACCTGGCCTTCATCTTGGCTGAGGTGGACTGGGTAGTCACCTCACCGTGTCCCACTGAGCCTGTGGCACCGGTGAGGGAGACAAACGAGGCTGATGCCGCTTGGGCAACTAGAGAGTGGGATTTTGCATCCCAAAAGATGTCCTATAACCTTAAGCATAGGAAGTGGGTCACTACCAACAAGAAATGTTTGGCTGTGATAAAGAACACGATTGAGCCTGCAATTATGAGCTCAATCCCAGAGTCTGACATGGTCACCGAGTACCTCAATAGAATAAAGAGTCATCTCTTTGGCTCTTCAAAGACATATGCTATCCAGCTGATAAAGCAGCTGGTGACAGAGAGGTACTGTAAAAATGGTGGCATAATAGAGCACATGCTAAGGATGAGCAATTTGGCATCTAAGCTAAAACCAATGGATCTGGCTCTCAAGGAAGAGTTCCTTATCCATCTGATTTTTGCTTCCTTGCCAAAGGAATTTGACACTTTTGTTGTCAACTACAACATACAGCCCGAAAAGTAGGACTTAGAGAGGCTCATGGCTATGTGTGTGCAAGAGGAGGAGAGAATGGAAGCTACCAATGGTGGCAGTATCAATTATGTGAAAGACAACAAAAAAAAGAATAATAATGATAACTCCTCCTCAAAGTCAAAGGGAAAGGGTTCCATGCTGCATCAGCCTCAGTAGAACAAGTTCATAGTAGAGAAAGACCAGTGTATATTGCAAGAAGACGAGACATTATAAGAAAGATTGTCCCGATTACTTAAAGATGATCATGGCAAAGAAAAGGTGAGAACATTATTACGTTCATAAATGAATTCATGTATGTATAGTATTCGAAATCTACTTGGTGGATTGATTCAGGTGCAACTGTTCATGTTGCTAATTCCTTACAGGGATTCCGTTCGACGAGGACTACGCAAAGAAGAGAAAGACACGTTAAAGTTGCAAATGGAGTCCGAGCAGATGTTGAAGCCGTTGGCGATCTTTCTCTAGAGCTTGTTGATGGCTTCACACTTTTACTTAGAGATGTACTTTATGTTCTCTCTTTACAGAGAAACTTGATTAGTGTTTCATGCTTGGACAATAATGGATATGATTGCCATTTTGGAAATGGCAAATGTAAGATAACATTTAATAATGCGTGTGTTGGTCTTGCTATCTTACAAAATGAGCTTTATTTGTTATCACTACGTGATGATGTGAATATTGTATGCGATGATGGGAACGTTGCGTGCGACAATGAGAATGTATCCTCGTCTGCGGATGTAAACAGAAAACGAAAGAGAGCACGATGCATCGTCAAAATTAAGGCACTGTCATCTAGACCATATTTCGAGAGTAAGAATAGAAAGACTAGTTAAGACTAATATTCTTCCTCCATTAGAGTTCTCAAATTTAGAATAATGCAGATAATGTATAAAAGGAAAATATGTAAAGAAAATTAAGAAAGATGCCAAACGAAGCGCAGGAATTTTACAGATTATTCACACAGACATCTGTGGTCCGTTTCCTGTAAAGAGTGTGGATGGTTATGATTCGTTCATAACATTCACAGATGATTACTCCCGTTATGGCTATATTTATCCATTCAAAGAAAGAACAGAAGCATTGGATAAATTTAAGATATTTAAAACAGAAGTTGAAAACCAACATAATTTAAAGATTAAGATAGTCAGGTCCGACCGTGCGGGGGGAGTACTACGGTCGGCATACCCCATATGGCCAAGTTCATGGACCTTTTGAAAGGTTCTTACAGGAGAATGGCATAGTTGCCCAGTATTCTACACTGGACGAACCTCAACAGAATGGAGTAGCTGAAAGACGCAATTGTACCCTGATGGATATGATGCGCAGTATGATAAGTTACTCCACCTTACCGTTGAGCCTGTGGATGAAGGCGTTAAAACCGCCATTCATATTCTCAATAGAGTACCAAGTAAGTCGGTGCCCAAATGAGTTGTGGACTGGAAGAGTACCCTCACTAAACCACTTACGTGTGTGGGGAAGTCCTACTGAGGCTAAAGTATTTACCCCAAACATTGAGAAGCTAGATCCCAAAATAGTAAGTTGCCATTTCATTGGCTACCTAGAAAAGTCAAAAGGTTTTCGTTTCTACTGTCCAGACAGACATACAAAGTTTGTGAAAACGAGACACGCTGTCTTCCTAGAGGATGAAATGATGAGGGGGAGCATGGTAGCTTGAGAAATTTACCTTGAAGAGAAGCGGGTGTATCCACCCACTTCGATGATTCATGAGTCATTTTTCTCACTACCTGCTGTCGCTGCACCGACAGTGCAAGATACTATAGTGTCAGCACCTATTGTTATTCCGCCTGTGGCAACAATGAATAACGATGAGGAACCTGTTCTTTAGGATCCTATAGAACCTATTGCCACACATGAGGGGAGCAACAACAGCCTCAAACAGAAGATGTGCCAAATGTAGAGGCCCCTAGAAGATCTCAAAGAGTTAGAAAATCAGCTATTTCTGCTGACTATGAAGTATACAACACTGAAGAATTTTAAATGGAGGATGATCCCACCTCATTTGAAGAAGCCATGAGAAGTGATCATTCATCAAAGTGGCTTGAGGCCATGGAAGATGAAATGAAATCTACGAATGCCAATAAAGTTTGAGACTTGGAAATAATTCCTAAAGTAACCAAAATAGTAGGCTATAAATGGGTCTACAAAACAAAACTTGATTCTCAAGGGAATATAGAGAGATATAAAGCGCGACTTGTGGCAAAAGGCTTTACGCAAAGAGAAGGGATTGATTACAATGAGACCTTTTCTCCAGTCTCATGTAAGGATTCCTTCAGAATCATAATGACATTAGTGGCAAATTACGATTTAGAATTACATCAGATGGATGTAAAGACGACATTTCTCAACGGGGACTTGGAGGAAAATGTTTACATGGTACAACTAGAAGGTTTTGTCATGGAAGGAAAAGAACGAATGGGATGCCGCTTAAAGAAATCCATTTATGGATTAAAACAAGCTTCAAGGCAGTGGTACTTGAAGTTTGATCAGACAATAAGGAATTTTGGGTTTAAAGAGAATGTAGAGGACAATTGTGTCTATGTAAAGTTTAAGAATGGGAAGTTTATCTTCCTTGTCCTGTATGTGGATGATATCTTACTTGTTAGTAATGATGTCAGTCTACTACTGGAGACAAAGAAGTTTTTGTCCTCAAAATTTGATATGAAAGATCTTGGTGAAGCTTCGTTCGTTCTAGGGATCGAAATTCACCGAGATAGAAGTAAAGGGGTATTAGGACTGTCACAAAAGGCATACATAGATTTTTTTAAAGAAATTCAATATACACAAATGTAGTTCATCACCTGCTCCTATAGTCAAGGACGACAGATATGTGGATTTTCAATGCCCTAGGAATCAGTATGAGATCGATCAAATGAAAATGGTTCCATATGCTTCAGCTGTCGGAAGCTTGCAATATGCTCAAGTACGTATGCGCCCTGACTTGGCATTTGTTACCGGGTTACTTGGCAGATTCCAGAGCAATCCTGGAACAGAACACTGGAAATTAGTAAAGAAAGTCTTTCGTTATCTACAAGGAACGAAAAGCCTAATGATGACGTATAGAAGATTAGATTCACTCCATATAGTGGGATATTCAGATTCTGATTATGCGGGAGATGATAGAAAATCCAGGTCTGGATATGTATTCACTCTCACAGGGGAAGCTATTTTATGGAAAAGCTCAAAGCAAACCGTCACTACATCGTCCACAATGTATGCCGAGTTTGTAGCGTGTTATGAGGCAACGGGGCAGGTGAACTGACTAAAGAAGTTCATACCTGGTTTGAAGGTGGTTGACGACATCTATAGACCACTTAAGTTATACTGCGATAATAATCCGGCAGTACAGTATGCTCACAACAATAAGTCAAGTGGTGCTGCCAAACACATTGACATAAAGTATTATGTTGTGAAAGATAAAGTCCGGGATCATGTCATAAGCCTTAAGCATATAAGTATCGAAAAGATGCTCATGGGTCCGCTTACAAAAGGCTTACCACCCAATGTGTTCAGAGAGCATGTAGCCGGCATGGGTTTAAAGGAAAGCCTATAATTCCTGAACAAAATAAAGGCCAAAGGCCAAAGTTAAGTATCTATTTTAGAATAGAGTGGTGTGTTGTAGTTGTTAAATCTATCGGCAATTGACCGTGACGATGAAACATGCTCTATGCGCTAATCTGTAATGGAATGAACAAAAGTAAATGATATGAAATTGAAAGATGGTAGGAGATCAAGGGGAAGATTGTTAGATTGATCTCTAATCCTAAACTGGGTCCAACGGACCAGTTGGGCCTTTGATCCGCGCCCTGATCGGGGGTGCCTAGCCCACTATGGCTGGAGGACCCCTGTCATACTGCGCAATATATAGAGGTGGGTGCTGACGGCTCTGAGTACGAGGTTCACCTAAGCCGAGCTCCCCACCGATAAACCCGAACCCGATCAGAGAGGAGCGTAGCCAGTGACGGGAAGCCACTAGCCGCGCCGCCCCGCTCCACCGACGTCGATGACTTCATCGCCCTCTTCCCCGAACGTCGCTGCCCGTGCGCAGACTTCATCGACGAACGAGATGGTGGCTTCTGGACCATCTCCCTCTACGGTGTCAGGTTCGACAACTCGTTCTATCTACTGTCATTACACTAGTAGATGTTCTAGAATTCACGATTTTATTCAATAGCAAATAGACATACTAGTTTTATGCCTAGAGATCTTGCTTAAAGGTCTAACACGAGCGTCCAGACTCCAGCTTATAAACCTGCGCCCCCCTCCTCTTGGTTCTCGCCTCGCCTTTTGAGGGAGCGAGCGAGAGAGACTGAAAGAGGCACGGAAGGGCGCCTGCAGCTTGGTTTTTCTCATTCGCAACAAATATTGGCCATATTTAGTTCACCAAAATCCAAACTTTGGCACTATGCAAAAAGAAAATTCCCCGTCACATCAAACTTGCGATACATGCATGGAGTACTAAATGTTGACGAAATAAAAAACTAATTGCACAGTTTGGTTGTACTTTGCGAGACGAACGTTTTGAGCCTAATTAGTCGACGATTGGACAATTATTACCAAATACAAACGAAATGCTACAGTGCACTACAGGAATGAACAGTAATCGGGCTAAGCCAAGTTCAGCGAACTAAACGCGGCCCTTGCATCTCACCATAAAAAAAAATCTTGCATCTTCAGCTGGTGTGTGTGTGTGAGAGAGAGAGAGAGAGAGCGCGCGCGACCAGCGACAGCCTGCTTGCCGGTGCAGCAGCTCTGGGCAGGCTTGCACATATAAGGGGAAGTCAGAGAGCGAGGGAGGGAGCTGAGGACTAGGAGCCGGGAAGAGGGAACAAAAGGGGAAGTTTGGTTCTTTCCTCTACCACCTGCGTGCGGCGTCTCCTTGCTAGGGCCCGGTGCGAGCTCCATATCATCCAGGGAGGTGAGGACCCGTCGTCGTTGCTGGCGATCCAAGACATGGGCGGCGGCGGCAGCGGCAGCGGCAGGAATGGCGCTGTAGTGAGGCGGTACATCCGGTCCAAGGAGCCCAGGATGAGGTGGAGCGCCGACCTCCACCGCAGCTTCCTGCAGGCCATAGACTGCCTCGGCGGCCAACACAGTACGTTCTCCTTCCTCCGCTTCCTCCCTTCATCGTACATATATTGCTGCCCTCCCATGCTGTAATCTTGCCCTCAGTTTTTTGTATGCTCATGTAGTGATATTGCCCTCAGTTGTGTTCTTTCTCTTGGAGAAAATATTGGTTGTGATGTGTGTGCTTGTGTGTCTTTCTGCTAGCTACTTTCAGTAGCATTTTCAAATTTCAACAGCCTGGCTAATTGCCGTTTTGGTGGTGTAAACTGCAGAGGCTACGCCGAAGCTCATTGTCCAGTTCATGGGCGTCAAGGAGCTTACCATATCTCATGTCAAGAGCCATCTACAGGTTAATTATTTCTCTTCTTCATCCATTCCTTCGCACCTGAAGGCAATGACTGTTTGTGTTTGTTTTCCCGTTGGAGCAACCGTCGTGCGCTGGTGCCCAAATAAACTCAAAGCTTCTGATTCCTCCGTTTGCTTTTCTGATGAACAGATGTACAGAGCTGCGAGGCTTGGCGCAGGAAGAAGAGGTGAGAGATGAAATGAACCCTCGTTTGCTCGCTTCTTCCACTACTGAATTCTTTCTTTCGTTCCCTTTTTCCTTGGTCGTATTTTTAATTATTTTGTTTACATGTCAACGCCGCGCAGTGTACATAGCTGAATTATTTATTCAGTACCCAGGAACAAACAAATGTCCTACAACAGTAAACTGAACATTCCAAAATATTTTTATATATAATTTCTTTTTTTTAAAAAGATATCACATTGCCTTGTGGTTTGTGTCTCTCCTCTTAGCTCAGTTCTCCACATGCTCACTGCACTTCCCAACTACTCCTAGCAACCCCAGATTCCCTTCTCATGTGTCATGAGTAGCTTACCTTGCAAGCCTCTTTGTTGGGAAAGACAAGTATAACACTTTAGATAGATTTTGCTAATGGAAAGCCAAACACCTTTCTTTCATGGCACCATCGATCAGGCCCAGGGATGCAAGCCCAGCTGCTGCAAAGGAGGTACTCATGCACCGGTGATGAGCAAGGCCCCAAGGAGGAGTTCCTGTGCCCACCACCTCTGAAAAGGTTTGGCCTGCAAACACCTTTTCCCCTCTCCTATTTGAATGAAACGTGTTCAAGTTAAAAGAAAGACAAGCTTTTCAAGGCCCTAATCTTGACGCAAAACCAAAGCGCCTTTTCCCATAGTGTCTGTCCATTTGCTCTTTTTTTTCATGGGGGTCTTGGTCGTCTACTCTTTGGATGCATGAACAGCGCCCGGATGGGGTACGAGAGCACGCAGGGAAGCCATGGAGTCAGTGATGCGAGGACTACTGCCGCTGCTGGGGGCCTGTACTGCATCGATGATTACATGCAAGCCATGGCCTCCATGGGCAGGAGAATAAAGGAGGAGGGACTCATCAGATGGCAGAGGAGGGATGCTGATGCTGCTGCGCCGACCGCTGCTGCGCCTTCCAACCTCCAAGCCATGGGATGTTTGGTGCAAGAATCTGACCCCTTTAAGGTACATCAGCTAAAAAAGTAAAAGTAATAGTAGAAAAAGAGATATTGCCAAAAGGTTTATTTATCAAAAGAAGATGAATCTTTCCTTGTCTTAACCCGCTTACTTTCACACCCACAACCCTTTTCTTCTTTACATCCTTACTCCTATCTTGCAATGTTTTTTTCCAATAGTTATTTTGTGGCAGAATTTTTGCACAAAGTCATTATCTAAAAAAAAAGATTTTTTGTACGGCCCCGTTCTCTCCGTATTTTTTCAAACCGTATTTTTCTCTCACAATAAATCAGCCGGAACAGTGTTTCGGCTTGTTTTTCCAGCAAAGTGTGTTTGCCGGTAGGGCCCACTTCCTCACTATGAGTGTACAACCAATCTTTTTTTTTCTCGAATACGCAAGAGCATTGCGTATCATTGTATTAAGAAGGTGAAGTTTGAAACCCAATAGAGACCGTTCTCGGCCCGACTGTTATCTCAAAGGGACTATATTTTGACTATGACAACCATGGGATCCATTGGAATCAACCTAGACTACGATCTGGCTAAAGTACCAGGCACACATCTCAGATCAGGCACACTTGCACATCCCAGATCCTCCTGCAGGACTGCCGTATCTTTGGCGCATGTTTTGTAGAACATACACAACATTGATGTAGGATCGTCGGCACAGGTATCACCTCGGTATCTGGCTACGTGTAGACGCCAGTTGGCCCGTGAATACCTGTACAAGCATCGGCATACTAGCAAGGAGACTGGCAAAATCTGCTCTTGAAATCTGTCTGTTGTTTTTAAATAGAGATCATTCATAGCATTGGTTCAGGCATTTACACTTCTCACCTTCTGCAGCGGCATGTTGCAGTGGCTTCTGCAGTGTTCAGATCCGTGCCTAGCATTGCACCCAGTAGAGTTCTCACGATGATGGTAGCGCCGCAGATAGAATTTACTCATTATAGCTTCGCTCTGACTGAAAATTTCTGAAAACTGCACGTCCTGCTTCCATACACTTGAGTAGCGGAGCTGCTGTACCACGTTGCCCCCGGATCCTGGCGATCCTTGTGGATAGACAGGATAGAATAGTGCATACAGGAAAAGAGTACATGTCAGCAGGTTTTACGGTTAATTGTACTTTATGCAATACTTTCCATCAGTGTATGTATCTAATTGCAATTTTCATTGGATTTTAGAAGATACGCCGACCAGAAGCACGCCATCTTGGTTCTGCGCTGATTCAGCAGGATGCCTCCAACAAAGAGGACGGAAACGGATGCCCCCTCTTCAGTAGCTTCAGCATTGCAGCGAAGGACGAGCCATCCAAGGAGTGCTCACTCTCGCTGTCCCTTGGTCCGGACCCAAGATGCGCCCGTGCCATGGCAGCAGCCTCCTCGCCAAGCGGCGAGAGCAGCTGCATCCTCACGGCCTCGCCGGCGAGGAGGAGCTCCAGCGACTGCTCCGGGCACTCAGGCTGCTTTGTCGGCCCGGGTGTTAGCCTGGAACTTTCCCTGTCCATTTGTGGATCCTAGATCACTCCACTTCTGGATTCTGTACATCGATCGACCCGATCCGACCGGCTGCTTCGCGTTGGTGATCGCCGCGTTTGTTTTGGATGTTCCTGGCATCATGGCCGTGTTAGAAAGTTTAGTAGCTAATGCCAAGTTGGTAGTAGGACGATGACCTTAGAATCAAATCATAGCATGTTACTTCTAGCTAAGCTAGTATGATGTTACCTCTATTAGCTCTAGCTAGTATGTGTAAGCGGCAAAGTCACCAGGCAGGCTCCTTTCAGATTCAGACTAGTACCATTGTGGCATTGCCGTACTGTTGCTTTCAGCTTCAGGCTTGAGCACCAAAGAACAGGAAAAAAGTGAGATTCATTGCCCCCAACCATCTTTGCCTCCTCCTTTCGTTTGATCATGTCAAAGATGACTGACTTTCTACGAGTCGGGATCAAGAACTTGGCCACACCAGGTTGTGGTTTTCTCTTTTCTGTGGATCATGTTTGAGCCGAAGTCCACAAACTGGAAAGAGATTCCAATTCCATGGAGTACAAGTCAGAAAAGGCAAATGTAGGAGTGGTAGAGTGCAACTGCTAATGTCGGCCCTGTTCCCAGTTCGGCTGGCTGGAAAAACGGCTGATGCTGATGCTGATGTGATTCGTTGTGAGAGAAAAACACTGTTATTTCGTCGAAATGGTACGACTGATGAGTTCGAGCGAACGGGGCCGTTGTTCCTGTGGAGTAGTATATGTACTCGCTACTGCTGACATCGACAGCTCCTGCAGCTGCAAAGAATATATCCTCTACTGAGGAGATTCTCTTTTCCCAAAAATCGCTACTGCATTTCTCCCTTGAGAGCAACCAAAGAATATACAGAGGTGATAGGCCTTTTGGATGCAACAGTCCCTGTGCTCGCTGGACAGCCTCCAGCCTCGTCGGTGAGGTACAGACAGAGCACGCAGCATAGCATCCTCCCGTGCACCCAGGCCTCCATCTGAAATGCCATGATCGCTCCTGGGAGTAGAACAAAGCATGCTCAAGCAACAGGGATGAAATGAAAGGAATAAACGCATGCATTCACCATTGGATGCTTCAGACAACATTCCTATTCTTTTCGCCCTGTCAATTTTCTTGCGAGATCAGAGGAGTGAGAAGCAACCCAGCAGCTAGAGCACCCAGCAGCATGATTGAGGTTGAGGATGAAGCAGTCAAGACATGTACTGTACCTCCGGCGCGCCCACCGCGTGATTCTGAGCAGCCGCGCGTGTGCAGTAGGAGTAGAGGGAAAGGTGCTCCAAAAAGTGAGCAAGCCTCTGTCAGGAAGGACCACTGATTTCCTAGTCAAAAGAGCAGACAAAAATTGACCCATTGCAACAGCATTTCATTCCTCCAGAGAATGCATGGAATTGAAAAGTAGTAGTACTCCATGCGAATCTCATATTCTCATGAAGCTTTCGTAAAAAAATGAATAACGATGGGATTTTTCAAAAGGAAAACAAAAAGAAAATCTCCAGCAAAAGTCGCGAAGATTGTCAATTTCTGCTGCACCAGCAGCAGTACAAATTATTACCATGATGAGCTTGGCAGTAGGCTCGCAGCGTCGCAGAGGGAGAAGCACGGCGCACGGAGCAGAGGCCATCGAGCACACCACAGCCTGCTGCGGCCCCTTGGGCGTCAACAATTCAACATCATGCCATGCTTTGTGAACTGGCAATTGATGCATGGTGGAAACAGTGGCTGGAGAAAGTTGCGGGGCGCAACAGTGGCGAGGCCATGATCAGATCAAACCCCACAAGCTTTCTGAGCTTTGACATTGAAGGGCACTGAAAAGGTGACGAGGAGCTAGACGCCAAGAACTGGCACGGCTCTGGGCTTTCAGCACTGACCTTGCCACAGGGATCTGTCTCGCTGTCAAATGGCCATAGTGGAGGAGCAATCATGCCTTGCTCCTCCTGTTCTCGTTAATCCTGCATCGATTACCAACTCATTCCTTTGATTAGACAAGCCCACAACTGAAAGGCCTGCAGTGGAAATACTGGAGTGCCGGCCCTTTGCTGCGCGCCGTGGCTCCAGTGCCATGGAATTTTAGACCGGTTTAAACATGGTCTGCAAACAGCAAAATGCCATGCCCACTCTGACCAAACTTTCATCAGTTCTCATCATAATAGGCTGGCTGGGAATTCAGAGCCCTGCAGTTAGTTCAGCAATGCATTTGTTGTTTTGTCACATGGAGTTTTCTCAATCCTGCAGTTTAGGTTCTTCAGTTTCTTGACCAGTGAGCAGTGATTTTGCAAAGCTGTAAGCATGTAACAGCAGCAGAACCTGAAACAAAGCAACTGCACCACCGAGTACCTTTTTTTTTTGAGCAAAGGTCACCGGCTCACCGCCGAGAAATAGAGACAAGTCCCGTGGGCGTGAGGGACTGAGGGCCGACGAATGCTGAATGCAACATCCATGCGCGGCCCTAACTGTAACTGTATCAGTATGACCGTCTGTTCGGCCCTCCCTGCTTGAAAGCCTTCAACTTCATCGTAGCACTTACAAACAGGGCTTCAAATAATTGCTATCATCGACCTGCCGGTGTAGACAGGACGCCGTCGTCTAATAAACAATTGATAGTCCTGCATTGAGTTGAGCCTAGCCCAAGCACGGCGTACCTGATAGAGTTTAACACTTGTATTAGGAATATCGAATCTCAGAAATCTGGGCTAGGCACTAAGAATGAAATGGTTATGGTTAAAAAAAACAGAACCGCAGCGTCCATGGTCGTCTTTCCCCATTCAAGTTCCTAAACAGGTACATGCCTTCTTTTCAATCACTGTTCATGCTGAAGTTGGTAATGGCGCCCGCGTTCTCTTTTGGACCGATCGGTGGCTGCATGGGCAGTGTATTGCAGATCTTGCTCCTCGACTTTTTTCTGCAATCCCAAAGAAACGAGTGAAGCAGCGTACGGTTCAGGAGGCCTTCACTAATCGTGCTTGGGTGTCTGATATCCAGGGAGCACTTACAGTGGGTGTAATTGTGGAATATCTCCATCTTTGGGACCTCCTCAATGATCTCGAGCTCCAGCCCGAGGTAGAGGATTCATACGTTTGGCCTCTACACTCTGGAGGACAGTACTCCGTGAAATCTGTTTATGAGGGTTTTTTCGTGGGATCTACGCATTTAGGACCATGGGAGAGAATATGGAAAACTTGGGCGCCGGCTAAATGCCGGTTTTTCCTTTGGCTAGTAGCGCATAATCGCTGCTGGACAGCAGACCGCCTTGCAAAACGCAGATCCTGAGAAGTGTCCTCATTGTGATCAGGAAAATGAATCAATTAACCATCTACTGGTCGGGTGTGTCTTTGCACGGCAGTTTTGGTTCCATGTCCTTGCACAGATTGGTCTCTAAGTTTTATCCCCACAGCCAAGTGATACCTCCTTTGTTTTATGGTGGAAAAAGGTAGATGAAGCAGCCAGCGGCTTAATCAAGGATGGGGTTAATTCCACTATAATTCTTGGTGCTTGGACACTATGGAATCATCGGAATCGCTGTGTTTGATGGAGCAGCACCTAATCTTGCTGGTACATTGATGACTTTTGGTGAAGAAAGGCGTCTCTGGGTGATGGCAGGGGCTCGAGGATTATCCCTCTTGACTGCCCCCTCCCTGGAGATTAGGGTTACACTAGTAGAAGGTCGGATTTTTCTTTTATCCGAGGCGCGAATGTAAAAAAATTTATGGTGGGTGTGTGGTGTGAGCTGTAAACAGGGCTCTTGCCCAACTTTCTTCTTCTTAATACAATGAAGCGTAGCTCTCCTGCGTTTTCGATAAAAAAAAAAGAGTTTAACAATTGTTTCAACAAAGAATAGTTGACAGCAGGGCTGTGCTCATTCACATGTCACCTACATCTTTTCTTTAGATCATTCCATTTTCCAGTCACAAAACAACATCAGATGGTGTGAATCTGCACTTTTTGAGAAACAGTATAATACGTTTTGAGAAACAGTATTACACGACAAAAGATAGAATGTAGTAGCTGCTGTTTATAAAATCTAATTAAAAAGAAAATATACCAATGAATTATTGGGCTGCACACAGAGAGTTCAGCAAAATCTCAACAATTTTTTTGTACACCAAATAAATACAGTGGATTTATGTGTTGGCAGAAAGTGGGGAAAGTTGTTTGTAAACACTAACACCAGATTGAAAGAAGGGCAGCAGTATACTGACAAGTATTTTTCAATATTTAACATTACTCTGGAGTGTGGTCAGCACTAAAAAAAAATTGATTCATCCAGATTTGAAGTTATAGGTCATTCTGTGAGTTTCTGACAAGGATTAAATAAAGAAATAATTAGCGAAAATTCTGGGAGGCAGGCAACAACCATCCAGTATTTCGGTGTGGTCTCATATACCACCAGCATCAAATCAAAATCTTTGGTAGTAACTAGCTAACCTGAAGACATCATGCCATACACACAAAGTAAACAAATACTTTTGAATAAAATGAGTTTACCAGGAGAAAGACGGTGCAATGCAATATACTATACCCATATTGAAGAATAGTTGGATCAAGCAAATATCGAACACTGCCAGATAATGCAAGAAGCAAGGCATAATAACAAATTTCAAGCTTCATAGAACGTGTACCATCCAATTTAACAATTAAAGTTCAACAACAAAATATTAAGTATGCCTTACCTTGAACATGTATAGCATGAATTATGTCTGAAATAAGTATAGAACTAGAATTGCCACATGAAGAAAAATGTCTTGTCCAGTTGATTTACTGAACGAGGAATAACAGGGATATCCGATTCCTATAATGCATATGTTCTTGCAGCAGCAGGAATGGTAGACAAACACATGCTACAGTTGTGCAGCATTAACAGCCAACAATAATCCAAATATTTCAGAAGTAACCACAATGCACTATGCTTTAAGATACTGACAATACAAAGAAATTTAATCCTGCGTCATCCTTAACACATTTTGCATAATCCACAATCTGTAAATTGTAATATGGAGAGCATCACAGCAATCGGTTTGAATCTCAAAGCAAGAACCATTAACTAGAACAACTACCAGCTTGATATCCATAAATCAACATTTGTACAAGCAGTTAATTCAGCAGGCTTGCACTCAATATTATAGTCATCAGCAACAAAGCTTGGAAATGTGTACAAATTCTATAGGCAAAACAAGCCTATTTATTAGTCGTGGTAAAACACTGGACAACACAAAAACCAGTAACATATACACCGATCTCGCATTTGACTGAAAAAAAATACACCAATCTCGCATTTGACTGAAAAAAAATGTACACTAAGGTTAACCAGTTCTCCAGGACAAAACAAAAAACAGTAACATATATACACCAATGTCGCGTTTGACTGAAAAACCAAATTTGTGCACTAAGGAAAGGTTAACGAATTTTTCAGGATGCCTTGCCCGAAAACAGACAGCATGATTCAGCTAGCTTCCCAACAAGAATAAAACTAGAATTGCAACACTGCTTCACGAAAATGTTGCAACTAACAAGGATATACAGGAATTTGATTCCAACAATGCATATTCTTACATTTTGCAAGAAAGGTATATAAGCCCTTTGCAGTAATATAGAATTAACAGCCACACTGATTAAAATCGCTCAGAAATAACAACAATACCCTGTATTATGAAATACTAAACAATACAACAGCAATTCAATTCTTCACCATCCACAAAGCATTTAAGGCAACATGGTTTTAGATATATGGAGGCATCAAAGAACTCAGTTTGAGTCTCAAAGCACCATTAATTTAACATTCTCAATACGATTTTGACATATATATCCATAAATCAACAATAGCACCATTAGCTAATTCAATTCTTCATCATGCACAAAGCATTTAAGGTAAACATGATTAGATATATAGAAGCATCAAAGCACTTGGTTTGCGTCTAAAGAACCATTAACTCAACCATTCTCAATATGATTTTGATACATGTTCATAAATAAACATTAGCACCATTAGCTAATTCAGGACAGAGATTGCACTCGAGTAATGTAGTCAATCAACAGCAATAAAGCTTGGAAATTTGTACAGATTCAATACCAGTACCTTATAACTAACCTAATTATTACTACTAGCCTGAAATCGCTAGATTGAAACCTACTAATTCTGCTAAGCACTGAGGTTTATAAAGCCAGATCAGGCACGTATCTCTCGAGAACTTGATTCCCAGCAACGACTGCACCGGCCATGAGCCCTCCGACGACGCAACCAATGACCGCGGAGCGCGGACCGGCCACCGCCCGATAGAGCAAGCCAGCCCCCAGCCCCCCGGCGACGGTGTTCTTCCAGTCGTCGGCGCCGTGGAGCCCTGCCGCGCCACTCTCGACCCCCGCGAAGAGCAGGCCGATGATGCCGAGCCGGTTCCCGTACGCGCGGCCGACGGCGCCACACTGGGTGAGCGCGCGGCTGGCGCGGAGCTTGGCGGACTCGCCGCGCTGGGACTCCGCCGCAGCGCGGCGCAGCCCGACGGCCGCTCCCGACGCGCAGCCGGCGAGGTAGCCGCAGCCAGTGTACAAGGTGAGGTTCTCGCCCCAGGTGCGGCCCTTGCGCCGCTCCTCGTAGAACAGCAGCTCCGGCGAGGTCGGCAGGTCGTAGAGCGCGCGGGTCGAGAGGACGCTGAGGCCCTCCGTCTGGTACGGCGTGTAGGTGCGGCGGGGGTCGCCTCCCGACCGGTGCTCGTCGCCGTAGGGGGGCTGGTCGGAGGCGTCGGCCATGTCGACGAGGGGCGGTGGGTCGGGTGGGGGTCTAGGGTTCTGCAGCGCCGCGCCGCGCGGCGGTGATCAGGCTTTCACGAACGCGGACGGTGGACCCTTCGGAAGTGCGGTAGGAAACCTGGTACCTCCCGTTTGTTTTGTTTTTTTTAGGGGATCCCGTTTGCTGATACGGACCAATGTGCTTTTTGTTGGGCCGTGCTTGTACCAACGTGCTGTTACTTGTTAGCGTTTCTGGCCCAATGGGCTTTCAGGCTTGCCAAGTTCTCTACAAGATGGTTTTATCTGGCAACATTGAAAAAGAGATGTTGCTCAAAAAAAAATTAAAAAGAGATGGTTTTATCTGGCATCGCCATCAGTCAGTGAATGAAAAAGAGAAGAGAAACCCCTCCCTTCCATTCCTGGTGTAGGTGATTTTCGAGAAAAAAAGGAAAAGGGAACATATAGTTTTTTTTTGAAGAAAAAGGGAACATATAATTGGAGGTCAACACCTATTCGAGAACTACAGAAGACTACCACCCCACATGCGTTGTACACCCCTGCCGGCTAAGACAGGTCAACAACAAGAGCATTTTAGGGCATAGAGTAGGGCAGCCATTGGACCATACTGACCACGATTACAAAACAATTCGTACCGATATCCAGAATCCCGAGCACCAAAAGGACTACTCGTGACCGGTTTTTAATCAATCCTTGTGAACGGCGAGGGCAGTTACTAACCACGATTACAAAACAATTCGTACCGATATCCAGAATCCCAAGCACCAAAAGGACTACTCGTGACCGGTTTTTAATCCTGAACGGCGAAAAGTGGCAACGATTTCCACCGAGAGCCATTGGCCATGCATGACGGCCACCAGCTCCATGCCGTATCAGCAAGAATCCTACTCGCTGGCGTCGTCTGACTCTGCGTACCGGCCGGCTCACATCCGCACGTGAAGAGGAGCAGTTCATTCGGGTCAACGGGAAGATCGGGTGACTGAAGCGCATCCCGGCCGCGTGAATTTCTATTCCCAAAGGCCAGGATCAGATTGGCCAGAAGACCCAGCGGATAAACGCAACGATGTGTGCAGGCTTCCGTCCTCACATCATCACAGCTACTCTCTACTCTAATTAATGATGGTGTGGTATGTAACATTAGTATAAAGCATATGGGCGTTTGTCCCAGCCAGGATTCTTTGCTGATTTCCTGCCCAGGTGGTTGCGTGGCACTCGTACGTCCAGTGAGCAAGAATTGCATTTCCTCTTTTTTAATGCTCAATGCTCATCATGCTGTCATGCTGTCATCGGCAGTTGGGCACTGAGCTAGCAAGAATTGATCGAAGCAGGGTTTTGAGTACATGTATGAAATCAAGCAGCAATTGGTCGTCCACTCGTCCCAAGGACCACCATCCCAATTCCCATCCATGTGGACATTGGTACATTGCTATCTGAATCTGGCCATTGCTCATGTCCGCATGCACTACCTACGTCCCCGTGAGCAAGATAGCGGAGCGGCAAGAGATCTGTCCCTTCACATAAGGAACGCCAGTTGGTAGCTCCAGAGTCCAGAGGAAGCACAGAATAACGATGGCAGTTGGTGTTTAGGTATATATGAACGCTGAATGTGAAATCGATCAGCTCATGTGGACCTCTCATGAGAGTACCGACCCACTTAAGAGCAAGTTTAATAAAAACGCCGGCAGCAGGCTGCATACCCATGCCACATCACTCGCCAGTCTGCTGCAGCCTTCAGCAACGAAGACTGATATAGTGGGGCAGACTGTAGGGTTGGCTGTAGTATTTAATGTTCAGATCAATATACGTTCAGATGTTCAGAGCATTGCGGGCTGAGAGACAAGCTTTTTTCTCGTGGCTTGTGCTGCAGCCGGCTGCAGCCGGCGAGAAGGGAATCGCCCGCTCCACAGTCTCTCTCCTACCGTGGCGTCTTTTTTGTCGACGTGGACTGCTCTTCGCCGGCTCAAAAGCGTTATTATACTTGCTCTAATTACCACATCGCCCATTGCCATTAGGGAAAAAAAGAAAAGAAATCTTCTCACAAATATCAGCTGTTGGTGGGATGTCAAAGGATAATGAGGCCATGCAGGCAGTCAGGCAGACGACTTCCAAAAGTTGTTCCCATCAAGTCAAGGAACATAAATAAACGGGCGCTAAAACTAAAACATTTCCCCTAAGATTATGTGCTGATTCACTAGAGTCCTTTTAAATTAGCAGCCTTAAGATTTATAGAACTCTATAAAGGCACACGCCTACATCCGTAGCTGGAGTGAAGGGCTACCACCCGAGCCCAAATGCAGCTAGTAGTAGCCTAGTACAGCTAAGGATGGCAACGGGTCGGGTTCGGATCGGGTGGAGTCTCCGTGCACCCAAAATCGAAACCCGAAATCGAAACCCGAATCCGCCCCGAAAACCGATTCGGGTGGAAATCCATCACCAAAACCAAACCCGCGGATACCCGAAACCCGAACGGATACCCGAAACCCGAATGGATACCCGAAACCCGCGGATATATATACACATATTCAAATGTATAAACAAGAGGCAACAAATAATAAATATTTTCATGAGTCAACTTTAAATAAATTTAATAATCTAAGTAAACAAATTATTATTAGTATATTATAAAACATGAGTTTTAATTCCAAATGATTTATTTCGGATATCCATTGGATATCCACGGGTGGAAAACCAAACCCGAAACCGAACCCGATTGGTTTCGGGGCCCCGAACCCGAAAACCGTGGATGAAAAATCATCCCCAAACCCGAACCCGCAGAACCCGAAACCCGCGGATATCCGCCCCAAACCCGATCCGTTGCTAAGTACAGCAGAGGGATAGAATAAGCAACGCAGCAGAAGAAAATTGGAGGCTGGGGATCACAAGCGTAGTGACCAGCAATCCAATTGGTCCCCGGATCGTTGTTATGTTTTGGCAGATCCAGGAGCTAACTGTAGTTTGCCGGTAGTAGAAAGGAAAGGGTGCGGAGCGATACGTGGTTCACCCTGGCGCCACCCCTCGCTATTAAATAGCCATGCCATGGCTGCTTTGGCATCAGCAGAGAAAACAGTTTCAGAGGTCTACGGCGGCCGGCCGGGAGGATGACGCAAGAGGAAGAAGACGACATGGCGTGGTATTGTTCCGGCTCATGTCCTTCTTGCTTCGAGTCTGTCGTTGGACTTGGACTGGATGCGAGCCGAACCAATATCACTCATGTATTCTTCATTCTGAAAAAAGATCCAGAGAGGTTGTTATAGGCTTGGTAAGAGTTCTGATCATGCTGAATGGTTCTTAATTTGAAGCCAGTAGAACAAGGTTAGGCTGTTCTTTCTGATATTTTGGGGCCTTTCCGAAACCATAGCAGAGAATCTGCATGATCTGTGTTTATTCGACCTCTGTCTAGTAAGTTTAACTCAACGACTGATCCCATAGTGGAGCCATAATACTTCATCAAGCTAAGCTAGCATTGCTTGTAAACTAGGATTTCTGGCAGTACTACAACAGTTATGCTCATATTTATCCATCTACACTCAAAAAGGTATTGCTGTATAAATATGCTTGTTGATTATCCGAAGCCGACCAAACTTGCTTCATTCTAAAGGTCTGTGTGGATGTGCAGACATATTATATTCATGCATGCTCACTGCTAGCTAGCTCATCTTTTCTTCAGGGAAAATAGCCTGAAAACGTTGCTGTTTATGATAAAAGTGTTATACCATATATGTTATGTGAATCCGATAATGATGATAGCAGAGCTATTAACATTGGTTCATAACATTACATATTACATCCATTTTTCAAGCCACCAATTTCTTCAGTCATATTGTTTCGCTTACATGATAGCAGCATTTTTTTTCCTTTCTATCTCGAGTTCCGACCACACAAGCCATCATAGCGATATTCTGTAAGCATCCCTGTCGTATCAAAGACGTCCATATCTCAGTCTCATCATGTGATTTGATTCCCCAAGAAGAGATAAGTTTCCAGAATCCACCAGTGGTGTGCGCTAGATTATATGCTGTTTATAGCTATAGGTACATGATGCTGTACTATCAGCTACATGATCAGATCTAAAGATTGGGAAGAAAGTTGTTAAAGTCCAAATCAGTTTTGTACGAGTACCATACAAGCAATCTAGTGTTGTACCTGCTCTGGAATCAATTCATTGCGTGGTCCCATGTAGCTTTGGTTGCTGTTTCAGCACGAGTAATAAGGGGGTGTTTGTTTCCCTCGCTAAACTTTATTAGTTAAACCATGGACTAAACTTTAGTTATTGGGTGTTTGGTTTGGGTGATTAAAAGAGGTCTTTTAGTCCCTTTTAGTTAAGGTGTTTGGCTCTAAAGTGATTAAATGGGACTAAAATGTGAGGTTTAGCCCCATTTAGTCCCATTTAGCAACATCCTAGTAATTAGTTGGTTAAAGCCTCTTTTAGTCCCATTTAGTCATAGTGTTTGGATAAAAAGTAATTAAATGGGACTAGATTTAGCCAACTAAACTTTAGCAAGGGCAACCAAACACCCCTTAACAAACTATAAAATTAAGAAGACACACACATATATTCCCTGCTTACTTCGATATGCAGATTCAAAATTACAGACAGATCCAGAGAGGACATTTGTGCACTTTTGCTAGCTTTATATAGCTTAGTCAAAACTAAACATACATAATACATCTGACGCCAAGCTAACTTTCTCCAGCTGTAGTTGGAAACCATAACTAAACTTCCCTGTGATCTAATAACACATTGTGAAGCTACTGCATGGGATGCCGTTTTGGAGCCTAGCTAGTGTCTGTCAAAGCCCCGTGCTGTACATTGGCAACTTGCAGATATATATATGTAGTGTACTAGTAGTGTTTTTATATATAGAGCTGGACGAATCTGGGAGAGAAGAAAACGGATTCCATTCGATGGCAGGTTTGTGCATGTGCGGTGCACCCCTGAGCTTCGTCGCGCGTCACAGCGGCTTGTTCATCCGAGAGGGACATCCGGGCCGGCTGTCGCTAACACGCCGTGCGCGCTGGTCATTACAAATTGAAATTGCGTTTCACGGCACCCAGCTAGCGCTCCCGTAGTCCCGTGTTTGGTCATTTGGACGATGATACATTGACATGACATGTCTAATGCTACACGCTAGATGCGACAGGCGCGTTTGATAGGATGACAGAAAATGCAGTTTGGTGGATGTACCTTCTGTCAGCGGTTTTTGTTTTGTGTGTTTTCGTGATCGATATCAGAGTGATTTCACAGAGATAGAGATGTAGCTTTCTTGCGATTAAAAGAGTATGTCATCGCTTGCGCGGCATGACCTAGTCGTATGGTCGTAGAGTACGAGCGGGTTGACCTCGATGTGCATACGTGAATGCGAGCAGTGGTATACTGGTATCCCTCGGTCCTGAAATGATGTGAGAGATTTTTAGTTGTACTTACTAAGTCAAAACCATACTAAATTGGATTAGGTTTATAGAGAAAACTATTGCCAACTACCACATCAATAGATAATTATGAAAATAAATTTCATAATACGTCTGATGAAGCTCAATTGATATCGTGAATATTACTGTTCTTTTCTACAAATTTAATCAAACTTAGAATGGTTTGAACAACTAAAAAATTCTTATATTTTTGGACAGTGGAGTACAAGTGTAAGCATAAAACTATAAATGAGACCACAGAGCAATCACTCACCTTGCATTTACCAAGTGTAACGTGTCAAGAATCAAGATTACATGGGCTATACAAAATTACCACCTTTCAAAGAACTACATAGTACATACATTCACTCCCAACCAAAATCTACAGAAACACCATTAGCATTGTATGATAATCAAGTCACGTGATTTCCTATTTTGATTGTAAATTTGAGATCCATTAGTACATACATGCATCTCCAAGAATATGGCATGTCAGAACCGTAGTTCTCTCTAGTTCGCCAAAACCAATACAAGGGGCAATTTGATCAAATCAGCGTGTATATCTAAAAGGAGAACTCTCGGCTCTCAGCATCGTGTACGTCTCGGCTTGCAGATGCGTAAGGGAGCATATAACCACAGCACAAACAAGCAATAATTTCTGTCCTGGGTGGCTCAAAAAGCTGAACTGATTCCAGAAGATCCAAAACAAAGTGATGCACCTCTCATCACTACCATGAAACAAACAAATAGACACAATGATCCCACCAACGGTTTAAAAGGTGAGCTAATCCCCAAAGATAAAGGCAAACCTTAGTTCAGTCTTAAGATGTTATCAAAAACAGAAGCTGCCCATATCTGTACTGATTTTCATAGAATGATACTCATTGTAGTTCAGATACCCCCAGAAACGGGAAAGGCCAAGCTCCCCATATTTCGAAGATTTCGAATGCAAAATATACAAATCTCTGATGTTGCCCTCAAACTTTGTTCTAATTACATCCACCTGCATTGAAAAGCATACAGTGACCAAAGGGCGCTAAAAAGCCTATTAGCAGATAATACTTGTGGCAAGGTGAGATTTGGAGGAAATGAAGATCCTCTAAACTACTGCTGCAGATAACAGTGAACAATCAACAAAAGCGGATCTTAGCAACTAAGAAAAATCAAACTGTTAAGTTTCACACAGAATGACAGAACAAAGGGATTCCATTGTCGACAACTATGACGAAACTGCCAGTTCTATATCAGCATTTAAGGGCAGTGGCTTATTAACTAACAGGGATACTAACTGCAAGCCACTCTGAACATATATGACATCCTGGAGTTGAAAGGCTACACATATATATCACCATAGGGTTGGACGCTTTTCAATTTGCATGCTGGAGTTGAAAGGCTGAATCAAGGCAGAAATCAAACTACATTGCTTGTATGAAACTGAGAGAATACCTGAGAGAAGTTTATAAGGTATTGCAGATTACTTAGTTGATTTACCGATAAGTCACAAGTATCACCAAGACTCTGGAAGCATAATCGTAACTCCAAAGCCAGTTGCAGCATGCTTTTGATTATCATGGCAACTTGTTTTGACTCATCAGATAAGAAACACCTGAAAAACATGTCATGATCAGTTATCAACGAACACAAATACGTCATGACAAGTTAAAAACAAACACATCAACCAATCAGATAACAATTGGCACGTTGTAAAGCATACTCCATCCAGCCCAATCCAGTATTATTAAGTCGTCCAACTAATTGTGATTAGTCGACAATTAGTCACCAGTCGGTTGGTGGGCATTGACTTGGTGCCACAACTCGACTAGAGTGACTAGTTCACCAGTCATATGACTACTCGATGGCCAATCACGACTGGTAGCTCAATTTAGGCATGGACGACTTGACCTCAATGAGTTGGCCTTGGAATTTTATCCCATTTCAGTTTGAGGCCACAACCCAGTAGAGTTCTAGTGATATAATGTGATATTGTGCTCTGCATATGCGGTGCTATGCTAGATTGCTACTTGACTTGCTACTTTGCCAGTGCTACACTGCTACTTACTCTGGAATATTTAATCTATATTTGTGCTAGTCTTTGTGCCTCTGCCACCGACTAGTCGTTCTAGTGATCTGAGTAGTCGACCTAGTTGTCTAGTCAGTGCCAGGGTGTCTAGGCTTGACTTACCGACTTGAAAACACTCCAATCGCAATTAGGGTGTGAATGTACTCTTAGAAACATGAGCGCATGGATGTGTGTTGTAAGGGTTCTTGCCCTATTTTCTTCTTAATACAAAGATACACAGCTCTCATGCTTGTTCGAGAAAAAAAAAGCACTTCAATCACAATAAGTGTCATTGTGGACATAGGCATATGGTCTCCGGGACAGAATCCTGGTCGCGAATTATAGTTGCATATTTATAAGACCAAGTAGAGGTGCAATCTTGTGAAAATCTTCTTAGACGAATCTACTTTGTTTCTACATACCCAAATCTAATTACTCATGGAGATATCCACATCAAATCTAAATAGGATGATACGCACAGATAAGACAAACGAGAAAATGAGATAGAGAAAATAAGCTTCTTTTGACAAGTTAAACACAATCTTTGAGTCTGGATACTCAATTAAGTACTTGTGTTTCCCATGCCATCTATAAATCTATTTATTACCCTAACTCATACATGAAAGAAGTAGGTCCATACTCCATACTCCATATACTCACCTATGTAACCAACTGCAAAAATGACAAGCCAAATCTTTAACAGTCAGGCAATTTTATTATAATTTATATTATGCTGATGGTAATAAATTACACCACTAAAGAGATAAAGCAGAAATAAATGCCAATTTTGCACATTGCTGTTGTTCCCCTTCATTTGAACAAATGGTATACTTAAGTACATGGCCAGTATCGCAAATTACAAATAATTTTTTTAAGGTTTCACTCACATGTCAAGTGCATCAGTAATATAACACATATGCACATACTCCAGGTCCAGTATATCCCTCACCTAAGCAATAACAGAATATTAGTAGCCATAGTTCAATTCGTAAGTGATAAGTGTATTTAATGAACAGAAAAATTAAGAAAGGAAGCCTAACAAAGCATATTAATTCCTCTCAGGGTGAAGTTTTAAAAGAATAGTGATTGAAATACTATACCTGATTTTTAAGGGAATGTTGAAAACGGCGCCACGATATATCAGATAAATGGCAATGGAGATACTGCTGTAGTGTTGATAGAAAGTGATAAAGTTTATGCCTAAATAAAGTCATACAACAGAAAGAAAGACAAGCAGTTAGTGCCAGAAACCAAAATAAAGCCACATGACTGTTCATGATAGGTAAAAATGCTATTCATGGGCACAGTACAAGAAATTAGAAATGAGCCAACAGGATGAGCAAGATCCAGTATGCTTTGTTGACTTGATAAAATTAGTTTACGCAATTGCAAATCAAATATTTATATCTACTACATATGCAACTGAATGGATAATTGCCTAATTGGATATGAACTTTATATCTACTTTACTATGATATGAACATGCCTATGTAAATTGCATTCCCAAAGGAATTCCAGAAGCAAGATAAGATTCAACAATGTATCAAACAATTTAGGAAAAAGTATTTAATTCCTAACACTTCAGTGACAGCATAAAACTGATAACAGGAATATAAGGTTGGTGATTGGGTGCCAAAGTTTTAGAAAGATTCACAATGTAAGTACCTCACTTTCATTACAAAATTCAATTTCTTCAACACATCAGGTCTGCTATCGCTGGAGCGACTGATGAACTGTGTCAACTCCTGTGATAATGTAGCAAGAGAGTCATATATTCACTTACATACCAAAGAAGTGCCGCATTACCAAGATCTATAATGAGAACTAGAGCAAAAGAAACAGCTTGCTGTAGCTACTTGATAAGAAAATTTAGCTCAGGATCAGTTAACAGTGGTACTTTCCATGAACACCGGGCAGTGGGCACTAACAAAATTGGTTCAATCCACAGGAAATAATAACAGAAGTCAAAGTTCTCATAGCATGTGATAGATAAGCCTAGTGCTAAAGCACTTATCTTACTTTTCCTACACTTTTACTTTCCTTGGCTTCCAAGCCTAGTGTTAGGAATATGCTCAGCATCCACTTTAGTGGTTAGAATATGTTGTAGAAAGTGGGAGTCCCCTTTGTCTATAAAGGGCAAGGAAGTGTCATTGTAAAAACAAGCTATTGCATTTCCATTCAATCCAAGTGGCCAAGGGCCAAGCTGTCCTCTAGTAGTTCCAGATCTGAATCTGAGATCCAATCGGGCCAACAATCGGGTATCAGAGCCGAGAGAGCTCTTGAGTGAGCGAGCGCCATGTCCACCGCCAGCCAGATCGCGAGAGCGCGCGCCGCTGCGGGTGCAGAGCCGACGATCGCGCTGACGCGCTTTTGTTGCCATGCAGAGGCAGGCTGCAAGGGCGGCGCCGAGACACCAGCGGCGGCGGCTACTGCCCGAGCCTCAGTAGGCCGCCCGCAGCTGCGTTCTGCGCCGAGATGGAGCGAAGCCGGTGGAGGATCGCGTAGTCCGGCCGGGCGCCACCGCCGATCACCGTCAGCGGCGGCGTGGTGGTGGTCGGCGTGTGCGCTCTCCGGTCGCGCAGAAGGTCTACTGCGACGACCGAGCGGAACGCCGTGGCCGATGCTCACCAAGTCGAACTACCACGAGTGGAGCCTGCTGATGAAGGTCAAGCTGCAGGCCCGGCGGCTGTGGGAGGCGGTTCACATCGGTGGCGGCGACTACGACGACAATCGCCGGGCGTTGAGGCGTTGTGCGCCGTCCTCCCCACCAAGCTTGGCGCCTCCCTCGCCAACAAGGCTATGGCAAAGCTAGCGTGGGAATCAATCGCCGCGGCACGCATCGGCGGAGATCGTGTGCGCCGGGCAACGTTGCAGCGCCTCCGAGGGGAGTGGGAAGGCCTTGCCTTTCAGCCTGGTGAGCAAGTCGAGGACTTTGCCCTTCGTCTTACCAATCTGATGGAGCAGATGGCGTGCAACGGCGACACCAACCTCACGGAGGAGCGCGCGGTGGAGAAATTCCTCCGCTGCATGCGAAAGAGGTACGCGCAGACCGTCAATTCAATCGAGACGCTCCTCGACTTCGAGCAGCTCACCGTCGAGGACGTCACTGGGAGGCTCAAGGCGGTGCAAGATCGCGAGCAGGAGCAGGACTCCGAGTAGGGCGCCGCCGGAGGCAAGCTGCTGTACACAATGGAGCAGTGACGCGCCTTCAACAAGGAGGAAGGATTCGGCTCGTCCGGCTCCAAGGAGCGTCGCCGGCGTCCACACGGCGGCAAGGAGAAGGGACCCCGGGCCTAGGTCGGCGCTGGTGGCGGCGCCGCTGGCGAGCGCAAGGCGACCCGGGATGACACCTGCAACAACTGTGGCAGGACTGGCCACTGGGCCAAGGAGTGCCGCCTTCCTCCACGCCGCGGTGGGCAGGCTCACGTCGCGCAAGCAGAGGAGCAGGATGCCACCCTGTTCCTAGCGCACGGGTGCGTCGAGCTACAGCAAGACACAGGGGAGGGGGTGAAAGGTCCAAGCTTTCCCCTTTCCGGGGCGGCTAGCTCCGCCGAGCTCCACCTCAATGAACCACGCGCCCACGCCTTCCTCGGCAAAGGTGCCGCCAATGACAAGATCGACGGCTGGTACCTCGACACCGGTGCAACGCACCACATGACTGGTCGGCGCGAGTTCTTCTCCGACCTGAACTCCAGCGTGAAGGGCTCCGTCAAGTTCGATGACGCCTCCGCCGTCGAGATCAAGGGCATCGGCTCGGTCATCTTCAAGGCCAAGACAGGGGAGCACCGTCTTCTCACCGGGGTGTACTACATCCCGGCCTTGAAGAACTCCATCATCAGCGTCGGGCAGCTGGACGAGAACGGCTCGCGGGTGGAGATTGAGGACGGCGTGCTACGTATCTAGGATAGAGGCCGCCGTCTTCTCGCCAAGGTGAACCGGGGAAGCAACCGCCTTTATGTGCTCCATGTACAGGTGGTGCACCCACTCTGCCTTGCCGCGCGCCGGGATGATGAGGTGTGGCGCTGGTACGAGCGCTTCGGGCACCTTCACTTCGAAGCCATGAAGCAGCTCGGCAAGAAGGAGATGGTCCGCGGCATGCCCTGCGTCGACCACGTCGAGCAGCTCCGCGACACCTGTGTGGTGACCAAGCTGAAGCGCCGGCCCTTCCTGCGTCAAGCCTCCTACCGCGCCACTGAGCAGCTCGAGCTAGTGCACGGCGACTTCTGCGGTCCAGTGTCACCGGCCACTCCTGGAGGTCAACGCTACTTCCTACTACTCGTCGACAACGCCACCCGCTATATGTGGGCCGTGCTGCTCGATTCCAAGGCAGCAGCTACGGACGCCATCAAGCGCCACCAGGCAGCCGCGGAGGAGTGCGGCCGCAAGCTCCGGGTGCTCCGCATGGACAACGGCGGCGAATTCACGGCAGCTGAGTTCGCGGCATACTGCGCCGACGAGGGGATTTAGCGCCACTACTCCGCGCCCTACTCACCGCAGCAGAACGGCGTGGTCGAGCGCCGCAATCAGACGGTGGTGGCAGCGGCGCGCGCGCTCCTCAAGCAGCGCGGTATGCCAGCGGTCTACTGGGGAGAGGCCGTGATGACCGCCATACACCTACTCAACCGCTCTCCGACCAGTGCGCTCGATGGCAAGACGTCGTACGAGGCCTGGCACGGGCGCAAGCCGGCAGTCTACGTGCGCGTCTTCGGCTGCCTCGCCTTCGTCAAGGAGCTGAACCACGTCCGCAAGCTCGACAATCGCAGCTCGCTGGGGGTCTTCATCGGCTACGCAGAAGGGGCTAAGGCCTACCGCGTGCTCGATCCGGCGACACGGCGCGTGCGCGTGGTTGTGTTCGATGAAGGACGCGGCTGGGCATGGGACAAGGCGGTGGATGACGAGTCGGCGACCACACTTAGCGACTTCACCGTCGAGTACGCGTGGGCTGGAGGTGCTGAGGAAGCACAAGGTGCATCTTCATCGACGTATGGGTCTTCATCACCAGCGTCGACCTCTTCACCAACTCCGCCTCGTTCGCCAAATCCAGGGGAGCTCGGCAGCCCATCGGCGGTGGTCGGCAGCCCGTTGATAGCAGCTTTGACCTCTCCAGCACTGCAGCCGACCTCTCCGACCTCTACATCATCGGAGCCAATCTCTCCAACGTACTAGCTGACCTCCTCGGCGTCTTCTACCTCGCCCGCTGTGACACCAGTGCACATAGGGCAGCCTGAGGTCGAGTACGCCACGCCGCTGGAGGACGATGAAGACTGCCTGGACGCCTACTACGACGATGAGCCTCTGCGATACCGCACCGTGGCAAGACCAGTCTTCACCGGACCAGCCCGAGAGGCTCTTCGCCCAGCTTCATCTGACGCACGCCGGTGAGCCGACCACTTACGCTGAGGCGCAGGGTGATCCGGCGTGGCGGGCAGCGATGGAGCAGGAGCTCAAGTCCATCGAGCAGAACCGCACCTGGGAGCTGGTGCCACTGCCTGACGGCCACCGCCCTATCACCCTGAAGTGGGTGTTCAAGCTCAAGGATGAGCTGGGCCGGACATCGCGTTCGCCGTCGGGTACATGAGCCGGTTCATGGAGCGGCCGACAATGGAGCATCTGCAGGCCGTCAAGTGAATCCTGCGCTACGTGGCAGGCACCCTCAACTACGGTCTTCACTACGGAAAGGCCCCCGACATGGCGCGGTTCGTCGGCTACTGCGACAGCGACCTCGCCGGCGATGTGGATACCAGCAAGAGCACAACTGGGACGATGTTCTTCCTCGGTGATTGCTTGGTCAGCTGGCGGTCCCTCAAGCAGAAGGTGGTGGCCCTCTCAAGCTGTGAAGCAGAGTACATCGCCACCACCACTGCCGCAACACAGGCGCTATGGCTGTCAAGGATGCTGGCAGAGCTCCTTGGCAGGAAGGTGGATGTGGTTGAGCTGAAGGTGGACAGCAAGTCTGCTCTAGCTCTGGCCAAGAACCTTGTCTTCCATGAAAGAAGCAAGCACATCCGCATCAAGTACCACTTCATCAGAGATTGCTTGGAGGACGGGTGCATCAAGGCCAGCCACATTGCCACTACTGATCAGCTGACTGACATTCTCATCAAGTCGCTAGGGAAGTCCAAGTTCCAGGAGATGAGGGAGAGGATTGGGCTGCAGCAAATCACCTCCAGTGTTCGGCACAAGGCTTGGGGGAGAATGATAGATAATCCTAGTGCTAAAGCACTTGTATCTTATTTTTCCTGCACTTTTACTTTCCTTGGCTTCCAAGCCTAGTGTTAGGAATATGCTCAGCATCCACTTTAATGGTTAGAATATATTATAGCAAGTGGGAGTCTCCTTTGTCTATAAAGGGCAAGGGAGTGTCATTGTAAAAACAAGCTATTGCATTTCCATTCAATCCAAGCGGCCAAGGGCCAAGCTGCCCTCTGGTGGTTCCGGGGCAACAGCATGTACATCTAAATGAATGAAATGCTGTGGATGAAACATCAATGGAGAAAAGATACCTTTAGAAATCTCCATACTTCAGTCAGTGAAAACACTGCAAACCTGACTTGAAGAAGATAACAGAATATTTCAGCATATATTTTAAGTGTGTCATCTGTAATGACAATATTCACTGGCCATTCAGCTTTATAACCCAACAAGATATCATCCAGCAAATCAAGACCTGGCAGTAAAGAATCAGGCAGTTAACAATCTGAGAAATAGAACTTTAGTAAACAAACTGCAGATAAGAGACATCCCAGATGAAATTATTACCACATGCAGAGGCATCAAAAGAATCAACGGGTGGCTCCCTCATGTATATAAACAATCTTTCCTTATAAGGATCAGAATCACAAGAAGATCTCTGCAAAGCCAAGTCCATAAGACCTTGGATCTCCGATCTTTTCTGCTCAGATTTAACAAATGACCATTTCTGCATGGGGGAAGTTCAAATTTGAGAAGACTTGTACAGATTAACAAAAACACATGACCTATGGCTAAAATACTAAGGTTAGACAAACATTACCTTATGATAAATTGAAGCAATAAAGGAATCTGCCCAGTCAGCTATTTCCATGAAATGGTACCGCCGCAGAGCTAGCAGATGTGCACAAAGATCAAAACCTTCCTCAAGCAACTTCATCGTGAAGCTGCTAACATATTTATACCTTTTAAAGTTAAGGAACAAAGGGTACAATTGGAAGAAAACTTAGATGCATTTTGAGATGTTAATGATTAGGATAAAAAATCACTGACAATATTTTCAGAAAAACAATAAAACTATAGTATCATTTATCAAGAGCCTGATATGTAAAGTTCTCACTAACAGAAGCAGTCGACCAATGATAAAACAAAAGGTATATATACTACAAATTAGACAAAGAGCAATTAGAGATAATAAATCAAAACTTAGTGTTCAAGAAAATTGAGTATCTGATGTTCTGCATCGCTCTTTAAAGCTCACACACTAACAAAACTTGGAACTATCTGCACTACAAATGCCTGAAGAACAGAACTGAAGAAAAAGTTCCAGGTCTCCTTAAAGGCTTAAAGACAACTCCATAACAAATACAGTAGCACAGATGCCAAAACTCTAAGCCAATAAGCCTTTTCCGATATAGTAGAATGACTGAGGATGAAACATAACAATTGATCATGAAAACACCCAAAGCTATAAATGATTTATTGATTAGGAAAGCTAAAAGGATACTGAAGCAAAACTTCTTGCATAATGCACTTGTCGATAACTATATCAAGGGGCATATCAAACTGTGAACTAAAGTCCACAGCTGGTTTTTCTTTTGATTTATCATTATATAATAATGATCTCTCCCAGAATGCCCCACCAGAAGCATTTTTCTGGAGACTGTCTCTTGTTGACATTTCTCCTGAGGAACTAAGGGATGCCTGACTTCTTGTATGAGCTTGAAGAAGCTTGGTAGAACAATCAGGCTGTTCATAAGGCTGAGTACTAGGATGTACAACTGTTGCTGCTCCATTTACAGACTCATCAAGGCAGGATGGGCTCCTTGCACAATATACTTCACATGGATCCATGACTGACTCAAAATCAAAGCTAGCAAGTGATTGGTTCTTGCTTTTCTGTTGCACGTCACTCTCCATACGGTAACAAGCTGCATTCTTCAGTATGGGGTTCAAACTGAGATTGTAAGGAATACTGGTATTCCATGGCTGATTTATATTACCAAACTTCCCATTGTTTTTACTGTTTGATAGTTTAGTAGGCCCTGATTCAGAATGTAATGGATAAACTGCATTACCATGTGATACTTTCTCTACTGACCTTTTATGATCAGTATATAAGAACTCCCCAACTGAATCAATGTTTTCAGATGAGGAACTGGTTCTCTTCATAAACCTGTGAAACGGGGAAAACTGACTATACTGATAATCCAGTTCTAAACCATCAGGCAATGCAGTATGCTTAGTATTCTGTGAGTGCACAGGAACATGTTGGCAACTCAAGCTTTCATCTTTCTCACACTCATCAATAGGGATTGCACAACTTATTCCGTGGTGAACTGAACTGGCTTGGGAAGAAAGCAGCTTCCTGGTTACCAAGGAGCATTTTGCTTCATCTGTGCTTGTACAGTATAATGAGAACATGGAACTAGACAAATTTTCACAAGCTGTAGAACTCTCAACTTCTGTGCCATCCATAGAGGTATAAGAAGAGCACTCTGAAGATTCCAAGGGATCCTCTTTATCTGAAGATTCTTCGGAATTCAAAGAAGCATCATGATCTTTTTCATCTGCAGCCCTAACATAAGAAGAAGAAAAAAATCAGATTATAACAAGGGATTGACTTGCAGCATCCATTGTGTGCATATTGGCATGAGTATACAACATGTGCTATGTATATAGAACGACCGAAATATGAATTGGGGGGGGGGGGGGGCTAACTGTTTCCTGTGAAATCTGTGCACTACAAATAAATCCACAAACAGAGGCATACATATTGCAAGGTAGTGCAGAGTCGCTGTCCCCGTAGAACAGCTCAGCATCTGAAACTGATGTATCCAGAAGGTCCGTCCTTTTATGTAGGAAGTTTGATGCAGTATCGAAAGGAATCACCTGAAAGCATAGTTGCAAACAGAAGCAAATGAACACAACCCCCAACATAGAATCAGCATGACTTTAGGAAAGCAAGTATTCTTGCTTCTGTTAGAGCAAAAATCAGAGAAGTAGATGTTGGAGATAAAAAGCAGAGTGTAATTCAGTTAATGTGACTAGACCTCAACATTAGAGAAAAAATGTTGGAGCTTCTCCATCATCGACTTGTACATAGCATTCCTTTTGCATGTTACTGCCTCCACGCTGCTTTTTGAGAACGTAAATGAATTCATTGAAGACTCAATTGGTGTATCAAACCACGGGAGAACCCCCTCCATATGAATGATATTACGAGAGGGATAAGCATCCCCTCCAGTAGCAGACAGATTGCACGACTTTAGAAGGTTCATGAGCACTTGAAGCTGCTGCCCAGTACGCAAAAGAGGATGGCATATCTCCTTTAGAAAACATGGAGCAGATACATGATTTCTTCCCTGCTGACAGCCGAGCATGATAAAATGACCTTAGACATAATTCAAAACGAGTATAAAGGGCGTACCCAGTGCAGAGAGCTCCTGCTCTGTGCGGGGTCTGGGGAAGGGTGTCAGTGGCAAGCCTTACCCTCGCCTGTGCAATGCGAGGAGACCGCGCCTCGAACCCGGGACCTTCCGGTCACAGGCGGTAAGACTCTACCACTTGCACCAGGCCCGCCCTTCACATAATTCAAAACGAGTATACTAAATTAAATAACAGTAATTATGGACTGGTTTGCACAGAACCCCATTGGTAATATATTTCGATTTCTGATTTAACAATATATTCTATTAACAGAGGAAAAAACTAAGTATAGATTTTTATACTTGAAGCTTCACCCAACAAATTAACATTTTACCTTTAAGGGGAAGAGGGTAAACTCATCTGTTATGTCAGAAGAGACTCCTTGAGCACACTTATTTTCAGTTTGTGTAATGAGAAATTCCTCATATGGGTCATCAACAGAAGCTCGGTAAATCCATGACTTAATGAAGTTAAAGTATGGCTCACAGGAACGAATGAAAAGATACTTCAGAAGACCATAGTGAACTGGATCAGCATCCTAAAATTCAGGTGAAACAAAATGAGGAAAAAATTTATTCAGCATCTTACCTAGTATGTTATATGTACAAGATGAAGAAGACATATCACAATAAGATCTTTGTGGCAAAGAAGGGGAAATTTGTGGCCATCAAGTACACACAAAAAAGCACTCAATTTGGTGGAAACCAACTAAGCAATTGCATATTCGTAGGAAGGCATGATAACATCAGACACACAACTATAGAGAACCCAACAAAAAAGTATGATCTTGGGGAGGAGTGTCACACCCAAGGAAGGAGATGTATTATGCTAGCACTATCAAATCTAGTTTCATTATAATGACAACAAATTGAGGAGCTATCTAAACAAGCATCGAACATCTTGCCTTGCTTATTATAAATGAAAGAGGTAGCTACTAATATATTTGCCAACCATCACAAAAAGATAAGAGACTTCAGAGTAATAAAAGTAGGCACTCAATAGATTCCCTTTGAAAATCCCTGCTCCACTTTGGGCATATGTAATAGGAGCTTGAGTGCACTTCAGAGTAAGAAAAACTCAGGACAATCAGGTCTACCTGACAATATGGTTACATTTTTAGAACACAAGACGTCTAGTAACTGAACCTACATACATACAGTATGAATACTTGGGAAAGATATATTAATTAACACGTGTAGATCTAAGACATTATTACAAATATATGTGAATACAAGACATTAGGAAGTGCATAACTCATACAGTAGCGCAGAGCTAGTAATTTCCTTTAGAAGTTAGATGATTAGATAAATAAAGTGTTCAAAACCTAAATCGTAAGATGATGTCTTACACGAATATGGACATACAAATAGGAAAGCAAATCGGTGCCCCGTGGGAAATTCTCAAACTCCACATTTGCATCAGTATTCAAACCCTCCTGGCACAATGTAACACCTGCAAACTTAGGGAAACAAATATTTCCAAGGGATTTAACATGCCTTCTTAACTCCTCAGTGTGTAGATAAATTTCCAGAAGAGTGACTTCTGAAGTGGAATTACAACTCATTCCATCTGAAATCTTGGAAGGTATGCCAGACTGGCCCGCTGAACGCCTAATCCTAATTGATGCTGGTAAAGTATTCAAGGAACAGAAATAGCCTTCGAGGACCTTATTAACTGCTGCTGCAAATGCTTGGTTTACTAGACTGTAAGGCCGATGCTGCTCAATGTCTTTATCATCAGAATCATCCTGTCCGTGAACTTCTCTACTTGCACAATTCATTTCTCGACTTTGGAAAAGGTAAAAGTGCACAAACTTGTGAAGGAAGAAGACCGCAAGACCCGTAGAGCGTAAAGATTTGAGAATACTCCCCACGGATGTGGTGCTCGAGGAACGAAACCACACATTTGTGACACGGTTAGAAGTCCTGTCAGCCGGATTTGAGGAGAACAGCGCTGAAAGCTCCTCAATCTCATCTAACGATGATTTGACACCATACAGCGCGTGCAAGGCCAGATGAACCAAAGCATCATCCTGCACAACAGAGATGATCCTCACACTTATCAGCAGCCTAATATGAAATATATTGGTACTCATACATGAAACTATAACATAACTGATCCCCACCAAAAAAAAAGGCACAAATACAGAGTTTCAGATAAGAAAAGCTAAAATGTTCAATGCAGCATAGTATTTCCTGGAACAAAGTTCCCCAAGCTATCTGTTTACCCATACTCTCGCTGAATTTTCAAAATTACAACCAATCAAAGTAGGTGAGAGGTAGATTTCACTCACAGTAACCGATGCGAGCTCGTAGATCGGCTGCAGGCGACGGGCTCCGAAGTCTGAGACGCGAGCGGCGCCGCTCTCAGGGACGACCGACTCCCAGGTTCCCGGCGGCGTCCAGGGCCCGTCTACACGCAGGGTGGAGAGCAGCGTCGAGAGGCTGGAGGCGGCCGCCTCCATCTCGGGAGGGCCTAGCTAGGGTTTATTGCCCTCCCGCGTGATTTGGTGCAGCACACATCCAACGTTCCGAGCGCAGAACGAAGGTTGGGGAGCAAAGGAGACGAAGATAGGGGTGGCCGTGCACTGGTGGTGGCAGGCGGCGGCGAGGTGCGCCGGCGAGGGAGCGGACGGTTGGTGAAGTGGTGAGAAAGAGGCCTGCGAGAACTGGGAAATGAATTTCGAACGGAGCGAGCCCACCGACAGTTCGCGGGTTCGTTTCGGCGCAGTTGAGTGCGGCCCAGATCGTTCCGAGGCCCGCGTCAACTTGGCCTATGAATTTGAGCCGCGTCGGCGCGTCCGCGGGACCGCAGGCGAAGGGAAGGACGACCGAACTGGCAGGGACAGGGGCGTCGGGCGGCGGCGGACCGACGGAGGGCAGCAGGGGCGGCGGCGGACCGGCGAACGGCACGGTGCCCGTGCGGCGTGCGCGGTGCGCCCCGTGAGGTCGTGCGGCTGCGGCGAGATTCTGGTATTTCACCCATCGTCAAAATTTGGTTTCACATTTTTACCATTCCGCAAAGAAGAAAATTATAATTATAGGACGCGAAACAATACGCTTGGAAACATCGATTTCGCTAAAACGATCTTTAAAATATTGACACTTTATTATACATGACATTTGATCTTTTTATTCACTTTTCTTAACTAAAATACATATATTTTGTCATGATGTGGCCGTATTGCCCTTAGGGCTTCCATTGACGTGGGATGGGGCTGCTGGCCACTCGCCTGGCCTACTGACTGGCCGCGGTCTGGGCTGGCTGGCCGGCCGCGCCTGAGCATGGCTGACCGTCGCCAGGGCATTGCTGCTCGCCGCCTGGGCCTGGCGTACCTGGCGTGCTATTACATCAGTGGGAGCTACTGGACGCAGGAGTACGGCTACTGCACCAACACCAAGCACATCACAGACCTGGCCTACGCCGTCTCCTTCCTGCCTTACTATTGGAGAGCCATGCAGGCGACGAGTTCTTTCCTGCTGCAGAGTGCAGAGTCCTGAACTCTGAATGTCTGAAATGTATTGATGAATATTAACACATTTACTGTACATTAATTTTTTTATACATATAATTGTCATATCGTATTTATGTGCAGCAAGCTTGCGATGTTATTAGGAGATGGCACATCTTCACAAGCCCACACCACTAGTCCCGTGAGGATGCCTACCGCGACAGCACCAAAAAAGATGACTTCAAAGAGAAAGCTACACATTGAATGAATTATTTTAGTTGTGATGAGATGTAAACTCATGCTTTATTTCATATGACTTGGATCTCGTTTGGAACAAAATTATGGTCTTCTGAGAAGAACTTGTTTATACTAGAATCATGGTTTTATGAGATGAGCTCGTTTGTGCTAAATTCATGGTTTTATCTATTACTTGTAATTATGTATGGATCATCTTTGATAATTTATATTACATATTAAACTGTACATTGTGGCCAGCCAGCGCAGGCCACGCCCAGCCATGGCCAGGCGGCGGAGACGTACTTGCCCAGGTTCACCAGGTGGCTCGTGTCCCCCTCGTCGAACCACCGCCTTGCGCACTGCCCACCCAACAATACATTTCAGACATTCAGAGTTCAGGACTCTGCACTCCGCAGCAGGAAAGAACTCAGTCGCCTGCATGGCTCTCCAATAGTAAGGCATGAAGGAGACGGCGTAGGAGGCCAGGTCTCTGATGTGCTTGGTGTTGGTGCAGTAGCCGTACTCCTGCGTCCAGTAGCTCCCACTGATGTAATAGCACGCCAGGTACGCCAGGCCCAGGCGGCGGCCAGCCATGCCCAGGCGCGGCTGGCCAGCCAACCCAGACCGCGGCCAGCCAGGCAGGCCAGGCGAGCGGCCAGCAGCCCCATCCCACGTAAATTGAAGCCCTGAGGGCAATACGGTCACATCATGACTAAAAATACATGTATTTTAGTTGAGAAAAGTGAATAAAAATATCAAATATTATGTATAACAAAGTGCCAACGTTTCAAGGGTCGTTTTAGCGAAGTCGATGTTTGGAGTCCTATATTAGCGAAGCGTATTGTTTTGCGTCCTATAATTGCAATTTTCTCTCCCGCGTTTGCCATTATAAAACTGGTGTAACTCGCTAAAATACATTTTGGGTAATTTTAATTCGTGGAAAAAAAAAGAAGACACGTCCTTCCCATTCTACCCCTGCCCGCACGGCGTGTCAAAAATCGCCGAGCCCGCCGCTTGGGCCTGGTCCGCAGAATCCACCTCCATCCTCTCCACCGTCGCCTGCGAGACGCTCACCTATCTGCAGTGAGGCCGCGACGCCCCTGCAGCCACCGGCTCCATCGCGTCGAGGATGCGTCGCGCCGCTAATCACCGCCCCGCTCCCCCCGCCCCCACTCCCCACCCTCCACCGCTCACAATCTCCAGAAGGCGGTTGTCGGTCTTCCCCGCGCGCCCTACCCGCCTCTCTGCACATCGCACCAGGCGGACTCTTAAACCCTAGCAAGTCTCGGCCAATCCCCACGCCAGATGCCGTGCGTGTCGGGTCCGGTGGCCGTGGCGTCGGCTTCGGCCAGGCCGTCTGTGGGCCATCGGGATCTCGGCTGGACTGCACCCGACGAGGAGGACGACCGCCAGACGAGGAGGAGATCCTGAGAGCCCTTCAAGCTCAAGGGGTGGTGGCGCTACCTCGTGGCCCACGCCGCTGCTGCTGCTCGCTAAGCGCCGTCATCATCTGGAAGCGCCCTCAAGGCGCCTCGGGAGCTACAAGCTCGCACGCCTACCTCGCGACCGCCTCGACCGCGCGCGCGCACCCCATCAACCACCCGGCCTACTCCTCCCTCAACAACACCTTGAGGGGGCTGGCCACCATGCACAAGATGCCGCGTCTGGGTCCTCTACCTCACCTCATTTGCTTTCGACCGGCGCTTCACGCCTGTGGCGCATGCCGCTCCTTCGATCAGCATACTGTGGGTGCTCCCGTCACACAAGACGACCAAGATCTCGGCCGTTGTACCTCCGCCTCGCCTCGCTCCCGCCTACCTACCCCACGCAACACGAACACGCAAAGCAGTGGGGGCAAAATGGGAAGGACGTGTCTTCTTTTTTTCACGAATTAAAACTACCCAAAATGTATTTCAGCGGGTTACACCAGTTTCATAATGGCAAACGAGCAAAACCACTTTGCGGGATGGTAAAAGTGCGAAACCAAATTTTGATGATGGGTGAAATGCCAAAGTCTCGGCTGCGGCAGGGGAGTGGGAAGAGGAGACAGGAGAGGAGTCAATCGCTTAGCTTACTTTTTTCCTTAGTTGGGCCGGTATGGTGGGCTTTTGAGCAGGCTGCTTAAACTTCGGCTCCCTGACGATGACCCGCGGGGCAGAATCAAAACCCGACCCGATCTGTCTCGTTTCGAGTTCCCAAACCTGAAGATCCGCGAGCGAGAAGTAGACCCGTTGCTGCCCCCGCCGGGTCTATAACCCATGGGTTTCAGGTTTAGACCCATCCCGTTGCCATCTTTTGAATTTGAAAACAAAGATGCCAACAATTAAAGGGCGTTTTTTTACCATTAGTGGTAGAAAAGATTATCACAAATCCACATAATGATAGAGGTGGGTAATTTTTCAAAGGAAAATAGAATCAATGTCTGTTATCATGAGATTTTTTAGAATTTAGTTTTTTTTCTTAATACGTCTCATAAAATTAACATGAAACCTTCAATTAAAAATAGTAAAATTACTGTTAAGACGCTTAACATGTTAGACTCTATCTCTAACAAACCCACTGGGAGCTAGCACGCGCATTAGGTACATGTATTTCCATGTTTGATCATGTTCTTGTGAAGCCAACACAATGGGCCATTTTTCTTTATACTCCGTCCATTCCAAATTATACTTCACTTTTATCTTTATCCTTTAAATCAAAGTTCTTTACTTTGAACTATCATGATCTACAATATCAAAGTGTTTTCATATTAATTTTTTCATTAAATACGTCTTTGATAGTGCATATATTTGTACTTGTAGATGTTGTTACATTTTTCTAAAAACTTAGTTAAAATTTTGAGCAATTTAACAATTCCCCCTTCCCGACCACAACGCCTGCCTAGCTAGGGTAGAGCCACCGCCATGTAGCAACTCCTGCTCCTTGCTTTCACGCCACCACTGTCGCGCTGCTTAGGGCCCCCTCTCCTTTTTCCTCTCTGGTAAGTCGGACGGAAATAAGAAGGGGAGGTGGCCCATCCTTTTCCCCACAGTTTTTTAGTGTCTTAGGGTTGAATCCTAATAAAATTTTCGGCGAAATCAGATGATTTTCGATTGGGATCGTGTGTCCTACGATGACTTTGGTAATTGCCACGATGAGGTCGCTGTTGTAGGCGTTGACTTCATCGGCAGGCGGCCAATTTCTGGCCTTTATTAGTAAGGGAGGGGTGCTTCTGGGAGCCCCCTATGAGGACAACAACTTTGGATCATCGATCTCATCATCGATGGTCGTGGAGATGAAATCAAGGTCTCGAGGTGATGAATCTACATCATATGTTATACCCGACGATGCAACCGTCAATATTCTTTTATCGATTTAGATGCATTTTGGACTAGTTCCGAAGCGTTGGATCTTGCGGTATGTCCAATGTTTTGGTGCTGGTCGTTGGATTCGGCATAAGGACCGCACTTTGGTTCCAGCGTTCGAGGGAAGTCATTGAAAAAGAAGAAGATGGAAGAATCTGAATAGAATATTATGTATTTTTTATTTTAATTTTTTTCATTTGTAATTTGGGGATATTGTGTCGAGCTTTAATATAATCTCCCTTCCCTTCTGAAAAAAATTAGAGAAATTTAATTCAGGTCAAAACTAAAATGAAGTATAACTTGGAAAGTAGAATTATTTAGATACCATTATGGCTGAGCTCTACAATTGGACGTCAATGTTGTCGTCGCCAACGGAATGACGACAATAAAGAACAGTATTTTCCTATAATAACTTTTTTTTCGTACGTAGGCTTAGCAAACCAAGGTCACTTAACTAGCTGATTGAATGCAAACAATAGCCAAGCAAACGTCGGTGTTCGGCAGAAGCGAAGTTCAGAATGAAGAACACATGCAGTATCTTGCGACATAGCCAGATATTCTACACAATCGATCACACAAAATGTGCAGATCACTTTGTTGCCTCCCATTTTGCTGACTTTCTAATACAAGCTGTGCTTATATGGCGTCCACTTTCATTCGCCTGTCTGTCGTCCGACCAAACTTTTGTTTTGAAAAATTGTCTGACCAAACTTTTTTGGTCATTCTCCCGCGTCTCCGTCAGACTCGAGGGGGGGAGAGGGTGTGGTGATGGGGTCGGGGTCCCTGTGATTTTCAGGCGTGTCCTGTCATACTGACCATAAGAATAACGTCATCTACCATTGAAGTCGGTTTCAGGGAGACTTTACAATCTTTTCAGGTAAGAATTCATTCGTCGGCGTAGAGTTCCAGTGCTTCGCATCGCTGTAATGCAACGAAAAGCATACCGAGAATCTGGTAACCTTTCACCTGGCTTATGCCGCTCAGGAGCTCCCAAATCTTGATAAACTATGGAAGGAAATGAAAAGATTAAACTTTTGAAGGTTTTTCGTTTTACATATGTACTATATGAAGTCACTAGGCTTACCTGCTGACTTCATGATTAGATTTTTATATTAAGAGAGCGTAATTTGAGCCATGCATGGCGGTGTGCTGGATCAGTGCTCCTGATGAGCTTTTCAGCAGATTATCAAGCATTTTCCATTGCCCAAAGCAGCCTTTTTACACCGTGTTAGGTTTTCAGGATTAGGTTGTTGACACACCAATCTTTTTTTTTTTGACAAATGTTGACACACCAATCTTAATTAAATCTGAACCTAACCACAACTTGTTTGGTTGCGGGAAATGAAATGTGTAGATCTACCATCGCTTCATCCTTTACAAACAAGCAAGCTTAAGGAATGAGAAATGATGATGATCTCGTCCCCCAAAATCGTGATGGATGACACCATACTATTCTCAATCAGACTCCGTACGTGATTCCCTTCATGTTAGGTCTCATTTGAACTTTGAATGCATTGGAAACATGAGGATTGCTTCCAAGGGTGTGACCCAAACACGGAAGTGAAACCCGCGAACCCCCATCAGATCGGGCCAGTGGGCTCGACTCATTGTCATCTTCATTTACCGGTGGTGGACTGAATTCTGGCGCAATAATCCGATTAGGCCTGCTCAAGCGTCTTCATCGTCCCATTCCCTTCCGACTCTTTGATCACGTTTTTCGCGGGCTTTTCGTTTTCGTCGCCTGCTGACTCGAAGTTGGCGAGGTTCGCCAGCGTGTCGACGGCGTCCACGACGCCCTCGATCCTCAGGGACACCTCTATCAGCAGCGAGGTGATCGTGAACAGCTGCGCCGCGCCCACCATCGGCGCCGCGGGCTCCGCCGTCGTCGTTGCCTCGGCAAGCAGCAGCCTGGACGGGAGCGCCCTCAGGTCGGCCTGCAGGTCCTCCACGGCGTCGTTCATCTCCACCACGGCCAAGTCCAGGCCCCGCGACGTCGTCATCGTGTCGACGGAGCTCGACGCCGCCCTGAGCGCCGTCGCGCACCGCACCGCCACCCGCGCGCACGCGCCGCCGCCGCCTGTATCTCCGCCGAGCGGATGCATCCGCGCAGGGCCTCCACGCAGTAGGCGCAGTGGCGCATGGCGGCGCCGACGTTCCTGTACTGGCCGTACGGGTGGCGGAAGGCGAACCTGCCGTGCGCGGGCTCCCACCGCGCCAGGTTGGCCTGCGAGTCCTCGGACGCCTTGGAGTTGAGCACGCACTTGTATCCCTCCGCCGCCTTCTCCATGGAGTTAGCCTCCTCCCCGTCGGCGGCGGCGGCGAAGTAGCCTTCGACGCAGGCCTCGACGGCGTCCGCGAGTTTGTCCATGTTGCGCACGGTGGCGCGGTGCAGCTCCTGGCCGGCCCACACGGGGCAGATGAGCGCACAGATCGCGACGCACATGGAGACGCCGATGGCGATGGTGCACACCCGCTGCTGCGCCATCGCCACGAGCGCGTCCACGCGGTAGCCCGACACCGCCACCAGGCTGTAGGTCAGGATGAATATGGTGACGCCGTAGTCGAACCGCGCCTTCACCGTCGGGATGAAGCGCGAGAACGTCGCCATCGCAGCTGTGAGTGAGTACAACAGGTTTCGCAGCTATGTTAGTCATAACTCGTACTCATACGTCGATGCACGCTTTCGTTCTTTCCCCGAAAGTGCACTTTGCAATTTACACATACGGCTTTGGTACGTACCAAGCACAAAAACTGAGCCACTTCTGATGAACGGCTGAAACTTGTCATCAGACTTGCTGGCGATCCAATGCACGCCAAGCGCGATCACACCGTGGCACTGGCCGTGCCGAAGGCTCGGTTGAACCCCTTGTACACACAGCCGCCTGCATGCATATAAATGTAGAGCCACCAGTACGTTTAGCAGTGCAGCAAACATTATTCCGTGCATGGCATGGGACGCGGACGTGCGGTCGACGTGCATCTAAACTTACCGACAGTGTACTCGAAGACGACGACGACCGTGAGGACGTCCCACATGGCCGCGCCGCCGACGCCGTCGTAGAGGGGCCTGCTGTAGTAGAACACGGAGACCAGCGTGAGGGCGAGGCCGACCTTGAGGCCGTGCAACGCCCTCCTGGGGTCGTCGGCGCCGATCCTCCAGACACGCTGGCCGAACCCAAGCACCCGGTCCCTGAGCGTGAGGACGCACGAGACCAGCCACGCCCACGCCCGCGTGGCCTGGGAGGCCTCGTGCTCCACCGACACCGAGGCGCCCTCCGGCACCGTCACCCGCCACTCCGGGGCACTAGGCCCCTTCGCCGCCGCCGCCATCTCCATGGATGCCCTGTCTTTGCTTTAATTAGTTCCGTTGCACCGTACCTTTTTCTGGCTGTCTGTCCTGTAAGGGGCCTCTGACCGGCACCGCATGCAGAGTGTAGGAGGAGAGGAGGGAGGATGCAAGTAGACGTGGAGCGAGGAGCTCAGTAGAGAGCCCTAGTTCATCAGCTGGAGGCTAGGCTGATGCTCTTCTTCTGCTTGCTTTCGAGTGTGGAAAAATCTGGACGAGTCACGCGTATTTATAGTGGGTAGTGGAGACTGATGATGTTAGGCCACGGTCGTGTAAGGCGTGGAGGCGCTGACCGACCTTGCGCACAAATCTGAAAAGCGCCATGCAGCTTCAATGTACGCAAATATGCAGCATACATGCACCGTTTCATAAAAATCAACAGGAATAGGCAGCACAGTTACGGTCAATGGTTGGCATGGCGAACCACACCTATAACTTTATACTGAAGTACAAAACCCGTCCAAGGCCCCCCGCATCGCCCCGTCCGTGGGCGACATGGGCGTGGCGACCTGAACGGCACCGCCGATGCCCTCCCTCCCTCCCTCCCCTGCCCTGCCGTTGCTCGAGCTCGCCGGCGAGTGCCCGTGCGGAGACAATGAAGGAGGCGACGGGGCCCTGCATCCTATACCCTCTATTTCCCTGGTTTACTCCTCCCTCGTCATTGGCTGCTAGTCGCCATGGCTAGCGTTGGTGTTAGGGGGTTCCCTCAGAATAAAATTGGGTAGACCCTGCCTCCACCAAGCACGGGAGTTTGGATAAGCACACTTGTGTGTGTTGCTCTCAGCTCCTAACAGACCATCAAATCATTTCTACATACAAGTGTCATATATCGGGGTGGGGTCGCATGAGGTATACCATGGACGTGGTGTCCACCCAATTTTACTCCCAAAAAATCCTAATAGATAACCAATTTTGTGTTTTATCTGTTTCTGCATGCAGGCCAACTCGAGGCCACCGTGCTCGGCCAAAGATAAAAACACATCATACCACCCAAAGGAAAGAAGTCCACCCCAAGAACCACCTCCAGAAACCACAAGAACACGTCGCAATACCAAATCCGACTACTATTTTTATTTAGATCAGGATTTAGGAGGTTAATTTAGACTTTTTTTTTCTATTGACAAAGTTGTGTAATTTTAGAAAATCAAAACAAATCTTATGACTATTATTGTGGTGTTGAATAGTCGATGTTTTTTATTTTATGTTAGTTTTTAAATTTATTATTTCCTAACATATCTGGTGAGAATTAATATGAAGATTTTATTAGGGTAGTAGGAAAACAAGTCGATAAAAGCCATTAAAGTGGAGCTCTACTAAACAAGCTCTAGGTTGTCTTTTTTTTTTAAGATAAGGGAGTTGAACTCTGATCTAGCTATCATATACCACAACGAGTTGCTTTTTTTAGAATAGGAAGATAAACTCTCAATCTATAGGTCTCCCCTACCACCACGGTATGTGCACATTCTAAAAGAATTTCGCTAGCAAGCTTAGCACTACAAACACTACTAATAATGACAAACCAAAGAATTTTTTTAATTAAAACCTATTTTGAATCTATTCAGCTAACTATTAGTTGGGTTAGCTAAAAAAATCTAGATAATAAATTAATTGTTAGCAGGTGGTGGGTAAGATATTAGACGAGGGCCCAAACAAACAAACTCTCCGTTAATTTTCAGGAGCTAACTAGCTATTAGTCATATGGATTCAATAAAGCTCTAAACCTTGGCTGGTTGAGATAGCTTGATCACCTCCGTTTGAGACCAGTACGCTGGTCATAATGATTGATTGATTCCTGTGAAGAAAAAAAATAAATTGACAAACACATGGTTAAGGTCCGGTTGGAGATGATGTGAACCGAACAAAATGACGAACAAAAAGGAAACGTAGAAGTCGTGGACTCGTGGCAATCTACTGTATGCAGCAACACTCGCTAGTGTCCTTCAGAATGTCTTTTAGGCTTTCGGATTAGCTTCGTTCGGTTTAGGCTCTCGGATCGGATTAGCTTAGTTCGGTAAGCGCACAAGCTCTGAATTTAGTGATTGCGGTTGCGGTTGCTACATCTCATGATTCTCGCCATTCGGTCCAGATAGAAAAAGATCTACACTAATCTTTTAGGTTAGGTACACTGACTAAAAAAATAATACTGTGTTTTTTTTTTCTTTTATCGGAACTAAAAACCTTCTTATCGTCATATACCCTAATCTCGACACATATACATCACACACGCCCAGAATCCACCGGCCTGGCACGTGTCATTAGTTCAGGAGGTGGACGATGCCTACGTGGAGCAACACAAGCAACGTGTCATTAGTTCAGGAGGTGGACGATGTCTACGTGGAGCAACACAAGCGACGTGTCATTATTTTCAGGAGGCGGACGATGCCTACGTGGAGCAACACAAGCGCTGATGCGTTGACAGAAGTCATATGCCATGAGTCTGAGTTACTAGAACGCATGGATGGTTCGAAACTTTGCACTCGTGCCAAGAAAAGGTTTTAACTAGCTTTCCCCAATTTGGCTATGCCATGTTTGGTAAGCGCGCGACACAAGCTACTTAGAAAGGAAAAGAAGCTTTTGTAGCCCACTAACATGCAATCCTCTGTCCTGGGGTTGCATAGTTTTCTACTTTAAGAAAAATGTGGTAATCAACTTTTGTAAATGCACAGTGGCTAGCAAGTTAAGACATGTTCGGCAGGACTGAAAAATAAGCCAAAATACTGTTCCACTGATTGTCGTGAGAGAAAAATGATGTTCTGTCTGGAAACAATGTTCATGTGAACAGTGATTTCGTGAGTGGACTGGATAGCCAGCCACCAGCCAGCCGAACAAGCTTTTAGTGGGGTCGGTTACGTGTATGTGTGGTTGGTACAGTACTTGGCTAGTACAGTAGCACGTTACGGATGGAGGAGGGATTTGTTCTAGCAGCGTCGTCCCGTGCGTGCCCCTCTTGTACCTAAATCTACACTGATCAGTGATCACATCGACATATTTCTTGTTAGGGCTAAGCATTTCCTTCACAGCCGGTAAATTAAGTATTTTGTCTGCCGCGAACTAAGGGCCCGTTTGGAAACTCAAATCCCCTTAAGGGCCTGTTTGGTTCCTGGGGAACCGTGACCAGGATCGGGTGTTTAATTTGGGTAAGCTTTGTCCAGCCGGAATGCTTCCTGACTCTTTTCCCGGCCTAACGAACGGGCCCTAAAATGGGACTTGGCTCCGCGTGACCCTCCGATCATCTAGCTGGGCGATGGGAGGGGCGACTCTACCATTGCCCATTCGTCCAGCCGCCGGCAAAAAAAAAATACCGCGTCCACCGCCCCTTTCTGACTTCCTCCCCTCCCCTCCCCTCCCAGCTCCCATTCCGTCTTCTCCCCTTGTTGTGCTCGGTGCTCTAGTGTCCTCGGCGTTCGTGCTGCCAGCGACTGGCAGATCCAGTGCCTCCGTCCTATGTAAATTTAAAACAAATATTTGAGATACTAAATAACTTTAAATAAATAACTTATCAACAAAAAATATAGATCGGGTCGGGCACTACAACTTTGGTATTTACTATGTAAACATTTAAGATCATTTAGAAATACTAAATTTTGAATTTCAAAATCTATGAACTTACAGCACACATTTGGGAGTTTAAACGACTTCAAATGAAAAACTATTAAACTACAAAGTTTTGGATTGTATTGAAAACTATAACTAACATATGAGGTTGTTCGAAAATTTTAAATTTCAAAATCTATGAACTTAAAACAACATTTGGGACTCTAAACAATTTCAAATAAAAAAAATCAACTACAAAATTGTAGATCGTGTCGAGAGCTACAATTTTAATATAAAATTTATAGAAACGGACATCTTAAGGTGCATATTCTAACTAATTATGCAAGAAAATATTTGACTAAAGAAAATTTCATTCATGATAAAAAAATACTCATGGCTCAACATTTATATAGCAGAACAATCGGCAATTTCCTATTGGTAGAGCCTTGAAAAAACTACAACCGGATATTAATGTCTTAAGTCGGATCAATAAAAAATTACTGAAGTTACAGTCACCATTTGGTCATGCATTCAGGGGCTGTTTGATGGCAGCCACCACTTGCCACACCACACTTACGGCAGATTGTGGCGCGCCACAGCTTGTGGCGTAGGAATCGGCCGCCACGAAGTGTGGCGAGATTGGTGAGAGGTTTGGAGGGGGCTAGCTGTGGCTCCCGCATGTTAGTTCTCAGCCAAACAGCATCCAAAATATCCGTGGCGTGCCGCATGCAAGGTTTGAAGGGGGACTAGCTGTGGCTGCCGCACGTTAGTTCTCAGCCAAACAGCATCCAAAATATACGTGGCGTGTGCCGCACGCAAGACTTGGCAAATTGAGGCGGGAACCAAATAACCCCTCAGACACACAACTACAGAGGGAGACTGACGCGCGTAGTACTGCTGCTCTCCCCCGTTTCCCAGCTTGTTGGCTTGCTGCCGCCGCCGGCGAACACCTCTGCTGTTGGCTGCAGATGCTCATCTCCAGACGTCGAGGGTACTCCAGTTCCACTGTTCCAGTACCATTAATCATCTGTAAAACAAGGAATTGTCATTCAGCCTGTTGCTTGGCGCGCGCCATCTGTCCGAAGCTTATCAGCCAAGACACAATATTTTTCTCTCACACCAAATTTGTCCTTTGGTCCGGTTGCCAAACCAAAAGTAAACAGGGCGAACTGCCATCTGTCCGAAGCCAGCGAGACACGAGCCTTGGTCCGGTTGCCCACTGAAAGTAGTAGAATTAGGTCGTCAGATCACCGTCTCAAAGATCTTTTGCTTTGTTTTTTTACTGGTTTCTTTTGCTTTGTTTAGAACCACAGCTGAGTTCTCCACGACTCCATCACCTTTGTGTGCAAATTACAGGTAACTTAACGATGGTTGTATTTGTGCAGTACTTATCAGCGACCGATGTATCGTGGTGCAGAATGACATGAAACGCATAGTCGACTATCAGGTAAGTGCAGAATGACATGAAACGCAAAGTCGACTATCAGGTAAAAAGCCACAGAGCTGCTTAGGAGTTGCTTCTTTTTTTGTTCTTCAGATACGGTAGTATAAAAGTTGTACTGTGGTATATGAAAAACACACGCCAGTACGCCACAAAGATCACCTCTAGGAGTTGCTGAGTTGCTGCTGTGTACGATCAAGAAGCCCGAAGAAGGTGCCGATCTTCTTGTGTCTTGTCTGGGCTTGGGCCCTTGGCTCTCCCTCCTGTGGACCAGATGGACCGGACCGTCCGGGTGCTCGGCTACATCCTACGTATGGGCTGGCTGAGCCATTGATTGGGCATTAGGCCGCCTGACCACGAACGAGGCCTAGTTTGGCGGCTGCGTTCTCCATTGTTCATTATTCTCCGGATTCTCTGATTTTGCTAAAAAAAAACTCTGGATTCTCTGATTCTTCTAAAAAAAAAAACTCTCCGCATATTTATATCCATATCCATATCCATATCCATATCCATATCTAATAATAAAAAGGTAAAATTTCAACCGATTTTTTTTATCCATCTATTTTTTTGGGTTCCGTCTTCCTCTAACTACCGAATAATAGAGAGTTTCTTCCGTTCAGACTTATATATATAACTCGTACTCATACGAGTTGGAATAGTTCTTGTCTAGCACGACGGAATCATATTCCAAAACGAATTGGGTAAGAGCTAACAAAATTTGTGCGACGTAATTTTGATCAAGTTCAATCCTTCGTTCCTTTATTTTCCCTCCGCGTCCTTTTTTTCGTTTCCATCTCTTTTTTCTCCCGCTCGTTTCAGTCTCCCGCTCTTGGTATTGGATACGTTAAGGAAAGTGTCGCATGTTCCCTCCAGTGCTTTTTGCGTGATTGTTTTTATTTTTTCCCTAATAAAATATCTTCATTTATCTTTAGAATAAAAATAAATAATAAATAATAATAATATATTACAGATATTTAAAATCGTGACCTTTTTACCTATATAATAAACGAATATACTTATCATTAAATTGTTGGTGTAGTTTCAATTAGAACCTGAATTAGCTGATGGTTCAACTAATTAAACCGTAAAATGAAATCTTGGGCAGTTTGCCAATCCAATATAATCAAAATAAATGTATTCCCAAACTACTCACATATACCCGTGCAATCCTCGATAAGGGTTACCATGTAGAAATCTAGAGAGGCCTCGGTCATAATCATCAATGGACATATCAACTCTTGAGATGACGACACTTAACCTCATGCAGACTTTAATCATATAATACAACTACATATTTTTATGGGTTCTCAGAGAAGTCATGGAACTTGATACTGACTCTATTAACGGATGGATAGTACGAAAACTAAAGTTTTGATATAGTTTGCGACTAAATATTTTTGTGCCTTATAGCTACGAAGGAGCGGTGAGGCGAAGGAGCGGGCACAACGATTTACGTCTGGTGGAGCTGGATATCGAGACTTCGGAAGATGAACTTTATTATGGATGTCATGATCATCATAAAATAAATTATAGCCATTAAAATTTATGAAAAATGTAAAATATAAATAGCTATTAACGTTTGGTAGTTTTTTCCCACTCCCGTTGCAACGTACGGATATATTCGCTAGTCATGTAAAAAAAGCTGGTTGCTGCACTACCCAAACCCAAGGGCATCTTCGAGAGTTCGTTCCGATGTACTATAATGGTCCGTCCTGTCTGTTCCACAAAAACTCCAACGCCGGCTGCACGAGATCCCGACGAGTTCATTCAGCGGCACCGCGACGGACCGGCCGGGACAGCTACGCGAACACGCCCAGTACGTGCAAACAACCTCAAGGATCCAGACTACGTACGGTCCGAGGCCATATCCGCCGTATAACATGTGAGCGGGAGATCGATCACCCCGTGAGCTCTAGCTTGAGATCATCAAGCGCTCGATCGCATGGCTGACTTTGTTCTAGCCGGGCTCTCGCCTGTCTCGCCAAACATCGCCCGTGATACACGGACATAGGGCTTGTTAGCTCGGAGAAATTCTGGAGGAATTTGGATGGTTCAGAGGAATGCTGGAGAAATTTGCGAAAGAAAAACACTATTCGAATAAAAAAAGAAGCGGATCAAGCTGAGTTTAAGGACACGCGAACAGAGCCATAGATGTCCTGACGTACCGGGCATGAACACCATTATTCATCCATCCCTCACCCAGGCCAAAACCGAAACCGTTTGATTCGGTTCCTCGGTTGTTTATAAAATTCGGTTAGCATAAAACTGGAACCGATCGGTTAGCTAGAAAACTTGGAACCAAGGAAATTCGGTCTCGGTCAGTTTGGTTCAGTTTCGGTTATAACCGAACTAACCGAGCCATACATTACATCAGCGAAACAGAAGGGAAAAGAAGGAGAAAAATGAAAACCAAGCCATACATTACATCCGGCGTGTTCGGCTGGTCATATTCCAGCTTGTTTCAGCTTATTCTTTCTCACATAACACTATTGAATCAGCCGAAATCAGCCACAACTGGATGTCTGGATCAGCCGAACATGGTGATCAGCCATACAGTTCGGTTTTTTTGCTATTGAGCCAATATGTACAGATTCGGTTCTTCGGTTCTGTTCGGTTAACCGAGGTCTGAAACCGAATTACCCGATATTATTTTGGTTCCTGAGAACTGGGAAGCGAACTAGAAACCGAAATTTTTGGTTTCGGTTAATTTAGTTTCGGTTCCGATTATTTCGATTCGGTTCTCGGTTCTCAGTTATTTTTGGCCAGGTTACCCAGCCCTGTTTGCAACTGGCAGTTCTCAATCGATGCATCGATCGACGCATATATAGCATAATAATAATGCACGGTCCCAAACCGAGACCGCCGACCCGCTTCGTCCAAATGCAAGCTTCCACAGCGATCAATCGAAATCAGCCCCATCGCTTTCGGATGCGATTCGGATGCGACGATTTGTATATAGTCGGCCTCATCATTTGTGAGAGACGATTCGGATGCGACGGACGGAGCCGACTTGTTTGAACGGCCGCGCGGACATAGCTAGTACAAGCACCACAGGGTGTCCGCGCTAGCCTATTGTTGGACCGACGTGCGTGAGCGGCACGGCACAGGGACATGCACTATCCCGGCCCCGGCCCCGGCCCTGTGTGTGCCTGCAAGGAGCCGGCGGTCGATGTACTCCTCGATCTCTTGCAGCATGGAGTTGGCGATCGACGACCGGCGACAGCTACCACAAGCCCTAGCGACTGGGCTGCTATCAGTCCATGTACGTCGTCCAGGCCAGTGTAGTGCTCCATCAGCATCGTCCAGAGCGACGTCGAGACTCGAGATACACAGATATTATTCCTGTGGTGCATGATGCAGCCGAATCTTAACTGTCTTAATTGATCTCTGCTCTAGTCAAGATCAATTAGTTTGTACTATTATTGGCCTGTTTCCTCCAGCTAGCTAGCTCTGTGCATAATAAGCAATATGATGTCACGAACTCACGATTCTATCACGCCTGACGAACTAGTTCCAGGATCGGAATGATTTTTTTCGCTCCAGTATGCTAATGCTCCTAGTTTTGTTTATTTGTGATGTCTTTGTGAAAGAAAGTCGAATCTGGAGTGATCATGTATCAAAGATTGGATTAGGTGGGCTGTAGGCACTTGTACTACCAGCTAATGCATGGTGCGCGACTATCATCCAATCATTTAGAATATACTAATTATGTCAAGTGATGATTGTATTTGTATCCAATCAAGCATGTGTAATTCATCGACTGGCCAGGGATGGAGGAGGCACGGATGTATAATATCCTACGACTGTCTGCCAGTGGTGGACCTTCCAAATTCATTGCTAAACTGTGTACACAAGTGCCACCAATGCAAATTAAAGTAGTCACAACAGAGAGTGATTTTCTAGGTGGCAGCTGCTACATTCGATCGGAGGGCAAATAAAACACCACAATAAGCTTGATCGATTGCCTTTGAGGGTGTGCCCTGAAAGTGCTAGCATAATTCTCTGATCTTTAATTTATTACCACCTGTCGTCAGCTGCGAAATCATCCTTCGGCATCATCTCACCAGCAGCTAGCTAGCAGTAGCAGTACATGCATCGAGTCATGGTGATGCAATTGTTTCACTGGGAGAGGGATCGGAATGGAGGAAAAAGCTCTACCGAAAAAAGGTTTGTGGCTGTGATTGGGAGATATTGACCTTGCCTGGGAATACATGGAAAGCTTCACGGGACAAAATTATAGGCCTCTACTATGTCTAGCTTGGTGAGCACCAAAAATGATGGGGATGGGCTTGGTCCAGCGTAGTTGACTCATCAGTACTTCCTTACCAATAGGCCATAGCTGAGCTGGTTAGCAGCTACAGTAGTTAGCCTCCGGTCATATAGACCTCTCCCCGTTCATAATAACCATGGAACAAATTCACGGTTCCATATATATGAGATGCTTGAAGGAACTTGAATCAATAAGAAGGAATATATCTTTTGTTCAGCAGGTCCATCTAGTTTGTTTTGTTGTCTTTCATTTTGAAAAAGTAGACCAACCTAGGAGGAACAATTTGACATCTTATTACTAAGAAGAAAATAGACACACAAATTCACCTTGACAAGAACTTAATCTAAGTGGTCTGGCCTAACATCCATACTACCCTCGACCAAGTGAGCTAGCTCAACTTCTTTTTGCCTTCATTTTGATCGCAGTAGGTATTCCAATGCATGCGTTTAAATGTTTAATATAGGCTTGTAGGGTGAATGGACTTTGTAATGTTCTTATATATGGATATGCATATGTTCTCTCCTAAATGAAATGTGTATATCGATGTTATCGTATATATTGATTTTAGTAGTGACGAGAATTCCTAAATATGTTGATCATTGCAAACATTTCTTTTATTGGTGATATGCATTTCCTTTGCGGTTGAGAGCCACCAAGGAACTCACTTTTACCTTGGTGGTTACCAGTAGACATGAGCATTTTGCAAGTCGGGTTGGGTTAAAAAAATTCCAGTTGTTTTGGGTCGAAAAAATCCCATCCATGATTGTCCCACTGGCCGAACAAGTCGGGCCTGATTTTATCATTTTAGGCTTAGGCTAGGTAAATATTTCGAATCGGTCTTAGCCCAAGAAATTTTTTTTCTAGGCAGCATGATCTATGCCCATATACCTATCCACTATCGTGAGTGAGCCAAAACCTGGTGTCGAGTATCGATATTAGGGATACCCAAAGCAAGGGAGTCAGCGCCCACGCTGACTTCCCCAGACAGAGCAAGACGTATTAACATGTCTCGCCCGACCCCTTGGGACGCAGTTTCCGTCTCACCCGACCCCTTGGGACGCAGTTTCCGTCTCGCCCGACCCCGAGGCTGCGGGGGTCTTGCCTAACCCCGAGGCCGCGGGCTCCATCTCACCCGATCCTTGGGTGCGTGCTCCATCTCATCCGACCCCCAAGGGTCGCGGGCTCCGTCTCGCCCAATCCCAAGGCCGCGGGGGTCTCGCCCAAGGACATAGTTTCCGTCTCGCCCGACCTTGGGGCCGCGGGGGTCTCGCCCAAGGCCACGGGCTCCGTCTCGCCCGACCCCTAGGTTGCGGGCTCTATCTCGCCCGACCCTTGGGTCCATGCTCTGTCTCGCCCGACCCCAAAGGGTCACGGGCTCTGTCTCGCCTGACATGGACCCATATCACCGCCAACCACTCCAGGTCCAGACGTATGGGGCCTGGGTCAAAACTCTGACACCAGGGAAGAGACGGGCATGACTCGATGTAACCCAAGGCCATGATGGGCCATACCTGAGGATTCACATCAAGAATAGCGTCGGGCGTACAGGTGTTGTTCTGCCTAACCCTCGTACGAACGCTGACAGGCGCGTCAGTTCACCACGACGTCCACCGGGCGGGATGGAACGCCATGACCGACAGATGACGCCTACGCATGGCGCCAGTGACGAACAGGGCCACAACGCGGAGCCATCCCTATTGACATCTACAGGATCAACGGGACCCGCATGAAGAAGAAGAAGGACTCGACAATCCTGGAAACCTTCTTCTCTCTCGTTCTTCTCCTTTTTCTCCGCTGTAACTCGCGCTTTCCCTTCGCCTATAAAAGGGGAAGCAGTGCGCCCCATGATGGGGGGGGGGGGCAGATCCGGACAAGAGCATGACACGAGCACACGGCTAAGCAGCGATCGAGCTCTCAGCACCCGTTCACTCCTTTCACCAGAGACTTAGGATCCTTTCCCTCTCTCGCCTCTTTGTAACCCCTACTACAAACTTTCAGTGCTAGTAACACGAGCAGCAGCGATGAACTGGACATAGGGACTTTCTGCCCGAACCAGTATAAACCTCATGTTCTCTAAGCACACCATCTGAGCCGGACCCGTAGATACAAATTTACTCGTTGGTAACTCAAAACACCGACACTTGGCGCACCAGGTAGGGGCTTTCTGCGCGTCTCGATGTCCACATCAGGCCTCGAATGGCTAGTCACGGTGTCAGCCGGGTCCCGGGCGCGCACGTGCACTTTGGGAACCTAGACTTCATCGTCACGACGGAGGGAGAGTTGATGTAGGCTCCCATCACCGTTTTAACCTCTCCACTCCGCCGGCCTCGATGCGATCGCTGAGGCACTTGAGGAGCTGCAGCTGCACGCACCGGAGGCCCGTGCCCCCGGGAGCGACTAGCTCCTCGGCTTTGATTACGGGAGGCTAGAGTGCTAGCTCGGTGCCTTCCTGGGACCCCGACCGTCCCAGGAGGACCTGAGTCACCTGACCTTCTCCTTCACTAACGTCATGACACAGCTGGCCGGGGGAGAGCCGCTCTCCCCGGAATACCTCATCCGGAGCACCCGACAGCGCTCCCGTCCGGTCTCCGCAACGTCATAGAGACTGTTGGCCACCTTGTGGCGCAACGCACGCCTCCATCCCCCGCGAACGACGAGTTCGTGGGGATGACCGAATATGTCATGGAATCTTTCCACGACCTCCTCACGGGAGAATCGGGGTCGCCCTCCAACTCTGACTCCAGTAGGGGGAGCCATCACCCTTCTCGTAAATGTTTCATGGCAGGTACCCTCGGGGGATACGTCGAAAGCATCCATGAGGGAGAGGCTACCCCAACGAACGACCTCGACGACGAGGTCGAGGGGGATGTAGGGGCCCCACCTCGCCTGCAGGTAGAGCAGCTGAAGGCCTGGCACCAAGAGGTCGAGGAAGCACGGCTCTAGCTCGAGCAGGAACACGCGGAGCTCGAGCGAAAGATCGAGCGCCACAGAGACGGTGGGCATGCGCATGCCGCGGCCTGTGACATGAACCAGAGGATCATCGAGGATGACGAAGCCTTCCCACACTTCACCCGAGCGAGCCAGAACATCGCTGCTATGGCGGCCTTGCTCCCGGGGCTTCCGGGGCCCACAACGCCCAAGGATCATCGGGCCCATCGCGAGATTCGCACGCTACTCGAGCGTGCGGCGGCGCAACAGGCTGAGAGCTCGTTGTCCCGACGATGCGAGCTCAACGCCAACCAGCGCATGCCCTCTAAGCGACCCGACAAGGACGTGTCGGTCCACCAGGCACAGCAAGGTGGTAGGCCGCGCACCGCGGTCCCAGTGCATGAATGTTTTGACCTCCACCGTGACGCGCGTGACACCCTCGACGCCCACAGGCGTACCCGTGGAGATGCGAGGGAGGAGGCTAGCCATGACTACCACCCTCGTTGAGGCGAACGCTACGACAGCGGCGAGGACCGAAGCCCGAGCTCTGACTTGTTGGGACCTTAGGCCTTTGGCCGACACATCCTCAACACCGTCTTCCTTCCGCGATACCGACCGTCGACCAACATCCCGAAATGCTCTGGGGAAACGAACCCCAGACTGTGACTCGAGGATTATCGGCTTGCTTGTCAAGCCGGTGGAGCGGATAATGACAATTTCATTATCCGCAACCTTCCATTGTTCCTGACCGATTCGGCGCGAACATGGTTGGAATACCTTCCGCCCATCCGAATCCAAAGTTGGGTGGACCTAAAAGAGATCTTTGTGAGAAACTTCCAGGGCACATACGCACATCCTGGGAACCCATGGGACCTCAAAAACTGCCGATAGAAGTTCAGGGAAACTCTTTGTGGGTACATTCGGCGCTTCTCCCGATAGTGCAACGAGCTGCCCAATGTCGCCGACACCGACGTCATAGGAGCCTTCCTGTCTGGGACCACCTATGAGTTCCTGGTCCACAAGCTAGGACGTAAGGGCTCGTGAACCACTAAGGAACTCCTTGACATCGCCACCAGCCATGCCTCGGGAGAGAAGGCGGTCGAAGCGATTTTTGACCACATCAAAGGCAAGGCGAAGCAGGACGAGGACGCCGGCAAAGGTGCCTCCAACTATCCCAACAAGAAGAAGAACAAGCAGCAGCGCGAGAACTTACTCGTGGCCACCGCCGACCACAAGGGGGGTCGAAAGCCCATCGTGGGTACCCCGGACCACTTCGAGAAGCTGCTCGAAGGGCCATGCCTGAACCATGCTTTCCCCATCAAGCACCTATACAAGGACTAGGTCCTCATGAAGCGGTTCTTGTTCGGAGGCTCCAACAAGGGGGAGCATAGGAAGGAGCCCAAGCCGACCACGGACGACATCGAGGGGAAGGACGGTGGATTTCCGGCGCTGGATGGCTGCCTCATGATCTTCGAAGGGTCGGCGGCCTATGACTCCAAGCACCGCCAGAAGCTTGCATGCCGCGAGGTCTATACGGCCGAGACGGCCGAGCCTACCTTCCTCCGATGGTCGAAGTCCACCATAATCTTTGATCGGACCGACCAACCGGAAAATGTCCCACGGCCGGGAAGATATCCTCTCGTGGTCGACCCGATCATCGGCACGAAGCGGCTCACCAAGGTGCTGATGGATGGAGGCAACTGCCTCAATATCATGTACACTGAGACGCTCAATGACATAGGCATCGACCGAGCGCGCATCCGGCCGATTGGGGCACCTTTCCACAGCATCGTGCTAGGAAAGTTGGCCGTGCCACTTTGGCAGATCGATGTCCCGTCACCTTCGGGGATCCGACCAATTATAGGACGGAGACCCTTACCTTCGAGGTGGTCGGGTTCCACGGAACCTACCACACCATCCTAGGACGTCTATGCTACGCGAAGTTCATAGCCGTCCCCAACTACACCTATCTGAAGTTGAAGATGCTGGGTCCATGCGGGGTTATCACCGTCGGCACCTCCTTCTAGCGCGCTACGAGTGCAAGGTAGAGTGCTGCAAACACGCCACGGCAATTATCGCCTCCAGAGAGCTTTCGGACATTAGGGAGGAGGTCATCGAAGAAGCACCTGACCCCAAGCGATCGATCGGGTCTTTCGAGCCTGTAGAGGGCGCCAAGGAGGTCCTCATAGACCCCAGTGGCTCCAAAGGAAAAATGGTGCGCATTTGCACCACGCTTTCCACCGAATAGGAAAACATGCTCGTCGACTTCCTCCGCGCCAACAGAGACATCTTTGCGTGGAGACCGTTGGACATGCCAGGCATTCTAAGAGAAGTCACCGAGCACGCCTTGAAGATCAGGCCAAGCTCCAAGCCGGTGAAGCAGCGCCTGCGTCGCTTCGACGAGGAGAAATGCAGGGCCATCGGCGAGGAGATTGCGAAGCTTTTGGTGGCCGGGTTCATCAAGGAAGTATACCACCCCGAGTGGTTAGCCAATCCCATTCTTGTATGAAAAAAGAGTGGGAAATGGAGAATGTATGTTGACTACATGGGTCTCAACAAAGCATGTCCAAAGGATCCATTTCTTTTGCCACGCATAGACCAAGTAGTCGACTCGACCTCAGGGTGCGAAACCCTTTGCTTCCTTGATGCGCACTCTGGGTACCATCAAATTGCGATGAAAGAGTCAGACCATCTCACGACGTCTTTCATCACCTCGTACGGATCATTTTGCTATGTCACAATGCCGTTCGGTCTAAAAAACGTGGGGGCTACGTACCAACGTTGCATGCTCAAGTGTTTCGGGGATCTCATCGGGCGAACCGTTGAGGCCTATGTGGATGACATCATGGTCAAATCCAAATGGGCTAACCAGGTCATAGCCAACCTAGAGCAGACCTTCATGAAACTCCGAGCAAACGGCTTAAAGCTCAACCCCGAGAAGTGCATTTTCGGGGTCCCAAGGGGTATGCTGCTGGGTTTTATTGTCTCCGAGCGTGGCATCAAAGCCAACCCGGAGAAGATCTCGGCCATCACGAGGATGGGACCGATTTAGAACATAAAGGGGGTATAGCGAGTTACGGGGTGCCTCACCGCGCTTAGCCACTTTATCTTGTGCCTTGGCGAACGAGGTCTCCCCCTCTATCGGCTTCTGAAGAAGGCCGACCGTTTCGAATGGACGCTCGAGGCCTAGGAGGCGCTTAACAAGGTCAAGCAGCTCCTGACAAAGGCCCCGATCCTGGTCCCCCCGACCAACGGGGAACCGCTTCTACTCTACATTTCGGCCACCAAGCAAGTGGTCAGCGCCGCCCTGGTGGTAGAGCAAGAAGAGGGACATGCCCTCAAAGTGCAACATCCCGTGTACTTCATTAGTGAGGTCTTGTCTAATTCCAAGACCCGCTACCCCCAAATCTAGAAGCTCCTGTACACCGTCCTCATTGCCAAAAGGAAGTTGCATCACTACTTCGAGTCGCATCCAGTGATAGTCGTGACGTCCTTCCCTCTTGGCGAGGTCATCCAAAATAGGGATGCAATGGGAAGAATCGCCATGTGGGCACTTGAGCTGATGGGTTAAGGCATTTTATATGCCCCCGGACGGCCATCAAGTCCCAAGTGCTAGCTGATTTCATTGCAGAATGGACCGAGATCCAAATGACGCCAGCAGCCGTCGACCAAGAGTACTGGATGATGTACTTCGATGGATCGCTGATAAAGAAACATGCCGGCGTGGGGCTGGTCTTCGTTTCGCCCCTCGGGGTACACATGAGGTACATGGTTTGTATCCATTTCCCCTCCTCCAACAATGTGGATGAATATGAGGCACTCATCAATGGCCTACATATCGCCATCGAGTTGGGTATCCGATGGCTTCATGTTTGGGGCGATTCCCAACTGGTCATCGACCAAGTCATGAAGAAATCAAGTTGCCACAATGCCAAGATGGCTGCGTATTGCCAAGAAATCCACCAGCTAGAGGACAAGTTTGACGGTCTCGAGCTCAACCACGTCCCAAGGCATCTCAACAAGGCGGCCGACGCGCTGGCAAAAATGGCGTCCGGCCAACAGCCGGTGCCGACGGGCGTCTTCGCCAGTGATCAGTACAAGCCCTTGGTCCACTACAAGGAGCCAAAATAGACCGGTGACAGGCCCCCTGCCCTAGGCTCGGGGCTGACCAGTCGTCGGCTCCATCTGACACCGAAGTCATAGAGCTTGACGAGGATCCAGCGACAGAGCCCGACCCTCTGGCCGACTAGAGGACGCCTTACATCGACTACCTCCTCCGTGAGGCACTACCGATGGACAAAACAGAGGGTTGGCAGCTCGCGCGTCGCGCCAAGTCCTTTGTCCTTATTGACGGTGAGTTCTACAGGTGAAGCCACACTAGAATCCTACAGCGCTGCATCCCCATCGAATGAGGGAAGTAGTTGCTGAGTGATATCCATGGTGGAGTCTGCGGGCACCATGCCACGCCTAGGACCTTGGTCGGAAATGCGTTCCGACAAGGCTTCTATAGGTTGACCACTGTAGCCGATGCTGAACAGATTGTGCGCATGTGTGAAGGGTGTCAATACTACACTCGGCAGATCCACCTATCGGCCCAAGCACTCCAAATGATCCCGATCATATGGTCATTCGTGGTCTGAGGGCTCGATCTGGTTGGACCTCTCAAGAGGGTGCCCAGGGGCTATACGCACTTGCTTGTTGCCGTAGACAAGTTTACAAAGTGGATAGAGGCTCGACCGATCTCCGCGATCAAGTCCGAGCAAGCCGTGCTGTTCTTCCTTGACATTGTCCATCGCTTTGGAGTTTTGAACTCCATTGTCACGGACAATGGCATGCAGTTCACCGGGAAGAAGTTTCTCCGATTCTGCGATGAAAAGCACATCCGCGTCGATTGGGCCGCTGTGGCGCACCCCCGCACAAACGAGCAGGTCAAGCGTGTGAACGGCATGGTCCTACAAGGCCTCAAGCCTAGGATCTTCAACTGGTTGAATAAGTTTGGTGGACGATGGACCACGGAACTTCCCGCATTGCTCTGGAGTCTGAGGATGACCCCTAGCGGGGCCACCGGCTACACGTCATTCTTCATGGTCTATGGTTCCGAGGCTATCCTCCCGACCGACCTTGACTATAGAGCGCCAAGAGTCAGGGCACACCACGAACAAGGAGTCGAGGCATACCTCGAGGATGCTATGGACCAGCTAGATGAAGCACACGATGTTGCCCTCCTCCGCTCGACCAAGTACCAGCAAGCGTTGCGTCGGTACCACAGCCGTCGAGTGTCGGGTCGGGCATTTAACGTCAGGGACCTGGTGCTCCGCCTCGTCTAGAGCAACAAGAACCGCCACAAGCTCTCTTCGCCATGGGAGGGACCATATGTCATCGCAGAGGTGCTCCGACCAGGCACCTACAAGCTCAGTACCATCGACGGTGAAATCTTCATCAACGCCTAGAACATCGAACAGCTACATCGCTTTTACCCTTAATTTACGCACGCTTTCTCTTATCTATTTTGCTATGAACTCCTCGATCTTTAGTGACACCCAACCCCAGCAACGACAGGGGGTCGGGCCTCACTCAGAGGCTGATAAGAGCATATCTATCCGGTAGACATTCTCTATGCCTGACTCTTTCTCACATTAAGACCTAGAAGCGAGGGTTGCAGAAACAAACGCTGAGTAAAACTGGTCAGACTATAAGAAACTTATGCCCCAGCGGCTACGGTGTTTTTGCTCACCAGCGTGATCAGAGTTTTTTCCGCACCCCAAGCTTTTAGCCTTAACTACGGAAAGAGTCGGTACGCATTTAAGAGTATATCCACCTGGCGAACATTCTCTATGCCCGACCCTCTCTCATGTTAAGATCTAGAAGCAAGGGTTATGAAAACGAACGCTGAGTAAAACTGGTCGGACTACAAGAAACTTACGCCCTAGCTTCTAGGGCGCTTTTGCTCACTAACGTGATCAGAGTTTATTCACCCACACCATGAGCTTTATAGCCTTAACGACAGAAAGGGTCAGAACGCATTAACCTTTTTATACAAAAGGGGGAGAAGGGCTAAAAATCTATTTGGCCACAACAAAATCTAAGAGCTTGTTCACTTGTTACGATTTCGCCGCCTGGCTTATCTGCCTAACTAATTTCTTAGGGGGATGATCTCATCCTGTATCTCCGCAGGTAAGTCCTGTGCCAGCAGGTCACCCAAGTCGATCGGACGGCTTGGGCCGCTGCCGAGAGACGGGTAAGGAGCAGTAGGATGCCCCATGCAGGTTATACCGACCCCGTTATGAACGACAGATCCAGATTCTACTAGGACATATCCGATAAGAGCTCCTCGAACCCATCACTCGAGCCATCAAGGTAAGTCCTGTGCCAGCAGGTCACCCAAGTCGATCGGACGGATCGGGTCGCTACCGAGAGACGGGTAAGGAGTAGTAGGATGCCCCATGCACGTTATGCCAACCCGTCATGAACGATGGATCCGGATTTCACACGGATATATTCGATAAGAGCTCCCTGAACCCGTCACTCGAGCCATCGAGGTAACTTTACCAACCCCCACTTTACCTTTCCAGTGCATAAGCATTCATTCATCCATTCTCATACATCCAAGCATCGCATATGTAATTATTGCATCACAATGCTTCACATTGCGTCATGAAGCGGTAGTTGTCTCATTCAACATGAGCGATGACCGACTGAGGTTTGAAGGCCGGCCTGCGAAGGGCTCGAGGCCGCCTCGTGTCAAATAGAGCTAGGGGAGAAAACGCATATGAGCCCCAGCGACCTTTGCCCGACCCACTCAGAAGTGGATAGGGTCATCTCAACCTTCTCGTTTGATCCTAACCTCGAGCCATGCCCACAGAATCTCCATTGAGGAGAGGAAAGCGGGCCACCTAAGTCGGTCTTCGGAATGACTCAGGCATCTGCCGAGAGGCGGGTTAAGGAGCAATGGAATGCCACATGAGGGCTATGCCGACCCCATTACGAACGACGAACCTGGATTCCACTCGGACATGCCCGTTAGCGAGCTCACCGAGCGCGACACTCGAGCCATCGAGGCAAGTGATGTTAGCTTAACCCCTCCAGTTGTGGAAACCGCGGATGGGGTAATGATCACAAAAACGACGACTGACCAAGGTTCGAAAGTCGGCCCGCGAAGGGCTCGAGGCCGCCTCACGTCGAAGAGAGCCAGGGAAGAAAACATAGATGAGCCCCAGTGGCCCTTGCCTGACCCGCTCAGAAGCGGACATGATCATCTCGACCTTCTCGTTTGATCCTAACCTCGAGCCATACCCATAGAATCTCCATCGAGGGGAGGTCAGCGGGCCACCTAAGTCGGTCTCTAGAACAACTCAGGCATCTATCGAGAGGCGAGTTAAGGAGCAGTGGAATGCCACATGAGCGCTATGCCAACCCCGTTACGAATGATGGACCTAGATTCCACTCGGACATGCCCGTTGGCGAGCTCACCGAGCACGACACTCGAGCCATCGAGGCAAGTGACGTTAGCTCAACTCCTCCGGTTGCGAAAACCGCGGACAGGGTGACGATCACAAAGATGAGCCAACCCTCGATCGGACCCCCGCTACGTATGGGGGCTCAAGAAAAGTTGGACTCGTAAGGAGACTGAATGCGTGGTCATAGAACGATAGCTCAGATCCTAGGAAAGGGGTACGTACGAAAACTAAGAATAACATTTCTAAAACAAGAGATGTTTTCTCCTACTAGTTTTCACTATCATCCCCTCAATTTTTAGTGAAACCCGACCCCAGCAATGGCAAGGGGTTGGGTCTCACTCGGAGGCTGATAAAGATATATATATATACCCTTTATGAAACAGTCACCGTGCCTGACCCTTTCTCATGATTAAAGACCTAGAGGCAAGGTTTGCGGAAACAAACGCCGAGTGAAACTGGTCGGACTGCAAGAAACCTACACCCCAATGGCTACAACACTCTTACCAGCATGACCAGAGTTTCCCGCCCACACCTTGAGCTCTACGGTCTTAACAACAAGAAGGGTCGAAACACAATAACCCTTTTTTACACATAAAAAGGAGAAAGAACAAATTTGTTCGAACAAAACAAAAGAACAGACTTGTTCAACCGAAACGAAAGAACGGACTTGTTCAAATGAAATAAAAGGGATGGAACTTGTCCGCTTATTACAAAAACGACTGCCTGACCTATTTAACTAATTAGCCCCTCCGGGGGAGAACTATGCCTTCTATCATGTCCGCCAGGTCCTGCGAAAGGGGAGTCACCGACGTTTCCATCTCGTCCAGCTCATGGACTTCATAACTGGGGGCATAGCCATGGCTCAACGCATCTAGATTGATGCTATCCCCATAATGAGAATGAGCAATCATGAAGGACTGATTGAACTGGCGCAAAGGTCATTCCTCTCGAGCTGGCGTACCCAAGCCATGATCTCAACGGCATGAGCCGCGAGCGAGCTGGTCCCCTCTGACTGCACCACCTCAAGGTCATCACAGATAGGGATGAAAACGGATCGGATACGAACGGATATCACTCATATTATATTTGTTTTCATATTTCTGTTCGGATTCGGATTCGGACACGGATTGACTCGGTTACGGATACGAATAATGAGTATCGAATACGGTATGAATCGGATTCGGAGAAGGTCGGATACAAATATCTATTCGGATATTGAGTAAAAGCAGCATATATATATATATATATCATACGTGCGCAAACCATTACACCACTCTATGAGTCCATAATCCATCTAGATTAAGCCAAAAGACTAAAGAGTAAAGCAACAAATAAGATAAAGATACAGATACATCATACATCAAACATCATATAAGCACCAATCTTCGCGGCATGAGTAGAAATAGCCAAGCACATTGCTTCATGGGTCTCATGGAGTCATGGTCATGGATTCAAGATCTACAATCCTTATATAGGCTATTTTTTCATTTTGAGAAAGTTTGAACAAAATGTAGTTCAAATTTCACAAGTGTGTGACATAGTTTTAGAAAGTCTGTATGAGATTTAAGAATTTGTGACTAGTGTTTGATAAAACTTTCTCAAATGGGAAAATGAGTTATGTAACAATTGTATATCTTTCTGAGATGATCAAACTTGGTATTCAGAGTTTTTTCATCTGAGGTCATTTAGTGTCTCATTTGAGCAAGTTTGACCAAGTCAAATTTGGTCAAATTAAAAAACAACACTTTGACTCTAGTATTATAAACTCTAAATGACTTCAAATTGAAAAGTTTTGAATACCAAGTTTGTTCAACTCATCAAGATCTACAATTCTTGTTTTGGTCAACTTTCCATTTGAGATAGTTTGGACGGTTCAAATTTGTGATTTTTAAATTTCAATGCTTACAAACTAGTTTTCGGAACCCTAGATTGTCTCAAATTGAAAAGTTTTGAATACCAAGTTTGTTCAGCTCATCAAGATCTACAATCCTTATATAGGATATTTTTCATTTGAGAAAGTTTGAACAAAATGTAGTTCAAATTTCACAAGTGTGTGACATAGTTTCAGAAAGTCTATATGAGATTCAAGAATTTGTGACTAGTGTTTGATAAAACTTTCTCAAATGGGAAAATGAGCTATGTAACAATTGTATATCTTGCTGAGATGATCAAACTTGGTATTCAGAGTTTTTTCATCTGAGGTCATTTAGTGTCTCATTTGAGCAAGTTTGACCAAGTCAAATTTGGTCAAATGAAAAAATAACACTTTAACTCTAGTATTATGAACTCTAAATGACTTCAAATTGAAAATTTTTGAATACCAAGTTTGTTCAACTCATCAAGATCTACAATTTTTGTTTTGGTCAACTTTCCATTTGAGATAGTTTGGACGGTTCAAATTTATGATTTTTAAATTTCGACGTTTACAAACTAGTTTTCGGAACCCTAGATTGTCTCAAATTGAAAAGTTTTGAATACCAAATTTGTTCATCTCATCAAGATATACAATCCTTATATAGGCCATTTTTTCATTTAAGAAAGTTTGAACAAAATATAGTTCAAATTTCACAAGTGTGTGACATAGTTTCAGAAAGTCTATATGAGATTCAAGAATTTATGACTAGTGTTTGATAAAACTTTCTCAAATGGGAAAATGAGCTATGTAACAATTGTATATCTTGCTGAGATGATCAAACTTGGTATTCAGAGTTTTTTCATCTGAGGTCATTTAGTGTCTCATTTGAGCAAGTTTGACCAAGTCAAATTTGGTCAAATGAAAAAATAACACTTTGACTCTAGTATTATGAACTCTAAATGACTTCAAATTGAAAAGTTTTGAATACCAAGTTTGTTCAACTCATCAAGATCTACAATTGTTGTTTTGGTCAACTTTCCATTTGAGATAGTTTGGATGGTTCAAATTTGTGATTTTAAATTTTGAATAAATATCCAGGATAATATCCGTTTTAAATATCCGGATATATCCGATACTTATCCGGATTATCCGATATCCGCCGGATATCGATGATATTACATCCGTATTTGATATCCGCCTAAGATATCCGTTTTAGTATCCGTATCCGAAAAAAAACCGGATATCCGAGTAACTATCCAGATAAGTGTTCATATTTGTTCGGTCGAACGGACGGTCGAATAAATATCCGTACCATTTTCATCCATAATCATAGACCACTCCGAGGGTGGCGCTTAGGATACCAAGCTTGTCACTCTTCGCCTAAAGATTTCTCCTCACCTCGGTGAGGTCCACAGCTAGCCCGATAGAAACGCTCTCGCCCACCAGCTTCTGGGTTGTCTCTCTCTCGAGCTCGGCCTAGAGGGAGCCAACCTTCTACCATGCGTCGTCGCGCTTTTGGTAGGCTTGGTCATGCTCTCAAAAAGCCTAGTCACGCTCCTCGTGAGCTACGCCGCATTTCGAGCGGAGCCTCTCCACGGTTTGGATCAGCTCATCCTTCTCCTTGCGTGCTGAGCGACCACCACAGCATCTAGGCTCGCCCTTTTCTCTAAGGCCACGAGCTTCTCTTCAGCCCCTAGCTTTAGATCCCTTTCTTTCTCAACCTCGCCCCAAAGGTCAGGGATCCGCTAGCGGGTTTCGGCGTCCTTCTGGAGCAACTCACCCCACTCCTTCCTGACCCTGGCAGCTTCTTCGTCATCCTTCCATGACCTCACCAATAGGGCCTCAAACGCCTTCTCGTCCTCGTCAGCATCCTGATGGGCCTCGGCCACCCACGACCAAAGATTGGCCGCCTCCTCGGCGAGGGAAGTTAGCTCGACCACCCTCTGCGGGGTGACAACGAGCTAAGCTGTCACCTCCCCGCGTAGCTACGCCTCCTCGACAAGGTGGTCCCAGGCTTCCTTCTATTGATGAAGGAACTGAGATTTCCTCCGGCTGCAAGCTATAAGGGACTATAGAGAGATGATGGTCAGGATACAAAAAGTATATAGAGGAAGAAAAGGGCAAGAAGCAGGACCAAGCAATACTCGGCCGGAGGGAACAACAACATCACACAATGTGCTCGTGGCATGGTACAGGGCCTAGAGCACGGACGTGATCCCTACGTCGAGGATCTCTCGCTCCATGCTCTCTATGGCATCGTCAAGGGTAAAAAGCGTCGACGCTGGATCCTACAGATACATCCACTAGAGCAGGGGCTCGCCCCGCGTAGGCGAGCCGCTGCCCACCGATGTCAGGGTTAGGGATGACTCCCCATCGGCCCCAAGCGCCGCTGACCCCTCTCGTCGTGACGTCCCCACCGTGATGGAAGGGGTCACGACTGGCTACATCGCGGCCGCCATGGTCGGTGCCACGAGTGCGGTCGGCAGCCCCGTCCGCCACGCCGTCGGCAGCCCCATCCACGACCTTCGAAGGTGCCCCTTGAAGGCCTGCGTCCGCCTGCCCCGCCGAGGGCGTAGGCGCCCCCATGGGCGACGCCTGACCAGCCGGCGACACGGTCACACTACCGCTGCTCCTGTCCAAAACGGGCGCGATACCAGCCGACGACCGCCACCCCGATTGGAGGGCGATGCTCTTCTTCGACGCCAGCGCCAAAGGATTCCGCTGCTTGCCGACGTTGCAAGGGACAAAAAACATAAGTCACGATGAAATCCGACTAAGACAGGAAAAAAGAGGAATTGATAACTCACCTTAGCGCCGTCGGGCGGTAGATGCATTTGGGGGACGAAGCCCCCGACCCTTGCTCCGCCTCATCAGAACGAGGCCATTTTGAGCTCGCCCCCTGCTCCTAGGCAAAGGGGCTCGCCCCTGGCAGCTCCTAGGGCACGTTGGTAGAACGCCCCGCTCCCCTTGGCTCTTGGGGCGTGACGACGGAGCTGCCCGCCTCTGCTGGCACCTCGGGTGCGATGGCAGAGCCGCCCCCCTCTGTTGGCTCCTGGGGGCGTCGTTGGAATGGCCCACCTCCTCCAGCTCCCTAGATGTACCCTACCCTCCATGGAATGAGAAGGGCCCCAATGCCTACAAGGATGAACCGATGCCTGTCAGCGCATCCTCGTTCTCTAGGTTGTCCCACTCGATATCGTCGGCTACCGTTTCTTCTTCCTCCATCACCGCATCGTTGTCACCATCATCATCGTCATCATCGTTGTTAGTGTCCTCTCCTCATTCCTCCGCGCCCATAGCTTTCGCTGCTTCTTCCTCTTCTTGTACTCCTTCGCCTTCCTCGGCTGCTCACCCTCGACGCGATTTGCCTCCCTCATGGCCGAATCCTTCCGCAGCGGTGCCGGGTGATCCATGAGGATGAGGTCCCTCGGCTGGTCCCACCCCTCTCAAAGTTAGTCTCGTGGGGTTAGGAAATCAATTGAAGATAAGGCAAGAGAAAGGGAAACTTGTGAGGACAACGTAGCCTGGCTCCGGCCGGATCGAAGGATGCCCCAACACCGGGTAGACAAAGTTGAGGGCGGCACCCGCGTCGTCCCGCAAAGGCTCCATCACCTCCTTGATGCGTTGTGCGATCTCGAAGTTGGGGAGCATTCCCTCGGCGAGCATCATTCCGTCAAACGACGCCTCGGGCGCCATCGCGTATAGCGGGAGTGCGTGCGTCATCAACGGCGCCACCCTCCTCACATGGTAAGCCCCAATGACGCCTGACCCTTTTAGGCCGTTCTCCTTCATGATGTGGATGGCGGCAATGTGGTCTCGAATCTTCTTCTTGTCCTTCTTTAGGACACCCCACTTCCTCCACTGCTCTGGGCCTCTTTGATTAGGCGCCCGGTGAACTCCAGCAAAGGGGCGGCGGCGTCATTCTTGAGGTAGAACCACTGCGAGTGCCACCCCTTGTTGGACGTCGAGAGCCGCATGGACGGGTACTCGCCGACCCAACTGTTCCAAAGTTGGATGTCGGCGCACCCCATCGGCATGTGTAGCTCCTGCCTACCGCCCTTCTTCCTCTTCTTTTGGAGGTTGACGGCGAAGAAATACCTCCACAAGTCAAAGTGGGGACTAATCCCCAAGAATCCTTCGCACAGCGCGACGAACACCGCCAAGTGCTAAATCCCATTGGCATTGAGATGTTGCAGCTCAATCTTGTAGAAGTGCAGTAGCCTCAGGAGGAATTTGTGGCGAGGGTCGCGAGCCCACGCTCGTGGAAGTGGGCGAATGACACCCGTAGCCGTCGAGCGGCGACGACGAATCCTCATTGCTAGGCAGCAACCACTCCTCGGCAAAAGGTCCATGCGCAGAGAAGACCATGATGGACAAGGCCCTCCATGTGCTGGGAGGTGATGTCAGAATGACACCATGGATCCATTGGAGGTGGGGGCGGATGGGCACGAGCTCAACGGCGGCAGAGATGCGGAGGAAGGAAACCTGAGCATTGGCGGTGGCGGTGGCGGCGTGGCTGTGGAGGTAAGGATGCAGGCGTGCGTATGAAATGCGGAGGGCTAACCCTTTGGTTTTATAGGGGCGATGGGTGCGAGGAAACCAACCGCCCGCCTAGATCTCCATGCCTACTATGACCTATCAGCACGTCTCATCGCGGGGCGTGCGCACAAAACATATGGCCGTCCCCTCGAAAAACATGTCAGACATTTTGCCTCCTCGAACAGGCCACGACCCGTCACAGGTAAGAGAGATACGGAGCTGAAAATGCTCCTACGACCATCTAGGCCTAGGAATTCAAAGGTTGACCCACCGACGGGTTCGACAACCGCTCCGGGCACCTTTAGAGTGAGGGGTGGAAAGGGATGGGCCCGCTAGCAGCCAGTACCCAGGCGCACGAGCGCCGTGGGCATCCTGGCCCACATTCGAATCTTGGCCAGATAAGATCCATGGTTTTTCCTCGAAGAAAGGCAGAGAGCCTTCGGGACCGGTCGAATAGATCCGAGAACTATATGGATTGACCGTAGAGAATCTGGAGTCGGTCACCAGCTGACCCAAGCCGAACCCCCGCGAACGGGATGCCGGGGCCCCACTTGGACTAGCCCGTTAATAGCTCACCGAGCACCATGATTTGTCCATAGAGGACAATCATGGCACGGCTCAGCCCCTCCATTTTTATCAAAAAAACACTTGAGGGAAGACGATCACAAAGATGAGCCAACCCTCGACCGGACTCATGCTATGGGTGGGGGCTCGGGAAAAGTTGGACTCGCAAGGAGACCGAACGCGCGGTCACAGAACGATAGCCCCCCCGAAGGTGTCGGAATCAGGAAAGACCTTTTTCGACCGACCAAATCTCACGGCTATACCCCCGAGGGGCCTGATCACGATGAAAGGGAACCGCCATCCTACCGGGACATGCCGTGGGCTACAAAAAGAAGGCCAAGGCCCTTAGAGTCATCCCGTCCAGAAAAGTCTCCAAAGGAGTATTCTACTCCTCCGTAGGCTCAGGGGCTACTGTCGGGTATCGATATTAGGGATACCCAAAGCAAGAGAGTTAGCGCCCAAGCTGACTTCCTCGGACAGAGCAAGACGTATTAGCATGTCTTGTCCGACCCCTTGGGTACGGGCTCCGTCTCGCCCGACCCCAAGGACGCAGTTTCTGTCTCGCCCAAGGTCGTGGGCTCCGTCTCGCCTGACCCTTGGGTGCGTGCTCCGTCTCGTCCGACCCCCAAGGGTCGCGGGCTCCATCTCGCCCGACCCTGAGGCCGCGGGGGTCTTGCCCAAGGCCACGAGCTCCGTCTCGCCCGACCCTGAGGCCGCGGGCTCCGTCTCGCCCAACCCTTGGGTGCGTGCTCCGTCTCGTCAGACCGGCAAGGGTCACGGGCTCCGTTTTTCCCCACCCCGAGGCCGCTGGGGTCTCGGCCAAGGACGCAGTTTCCGTCTCACCCGACCCCGAGGCCACGGGGGTCTCACCCAAGGCCACGGGCTCCGTCTCGCCTGACCTCTAGGCCGCGGGCTCCATCTTGCTCGACCGTTGGGTGCGTGCTCCATCTCGCTCGACCCCGAAGGTTCGCGGGCTCCGTCTCGCCCGACGGAGACCCATATCACCGCCAACCACTCCAGGTCCAGGTGTATGGCCTGAGTCAAAACTCTGACACCAGAGAAGAGACGGGCACAACTCGATGTAACCCGAGGCCATGATGGGCCATACCTGAGGATTCACATCAAGAACAGCGTCGGGCGTACTGGTGTTGTTCTGCCTAACCCTCGTACGAACGCTGACAGGCGCGTCAGTTCACCACGACGTCTGTCGGGACGGGATGGAACGCCATGACCGGCAGATGACGCCTGCGTATGGCGCTAGTGACGGACAGGGCCGTGACGTGGAGCCATCCCTGTTGACATCTATAGGATCGGCGAGACCCGCATGAAGGAGAAGAAGGACCAGGTGATCCTGGACACCTTCTTCTCTCTCGTTCTTCTCCTTTTTCTCCGCTGCAACCCGCGCTTTCCCTTCGCCTATAAAAGGGGGAGCATGGCGCCCCATGAAGGGGGGGGGGCAGATCCGCACCAGAGCACGACACGAGCACACGGCTGAGCAGCGATCGAGCTCTCAGCACCCGTTCACTTCTTTCACCAGAGACTTGTGATCCTTTCCCTCTCTCGCCTATTTGTAACCCCTAATATAAACTTTCAGTGCTAGTAACACGAGCAGCAGCGATGAATTGGACATAGGGACTTTCTGCCCGAACCAGTATAAACCTCGTGTCATCTAAACACACCATCCGAGCCTGACGCGCAGATACAAATTTACTCGTTGGTAACTCGAAACACCGACACTGGCAGGCTCAGGCTAGGTTCACGGGTCGATTCGTGCCGGACTGAATTTGCTCGGGTCTAGTTACCAGCCCTCAATGAAACCATCTTCCCTTGGCGGTAGGCTGTTAGTATATTTCCATGTCTTTGGTAAATTTGACATTGTCTTAGTTTTCTCGAGAGCCAACAAATTGCCCTCTTGACAGTTTCTGTCCGCCAATGAAATTCTGAATCCTGGTAGTGGGTCATGACAAGGGTCGTTTAGGTGTCAGTTTGAGAAACTGTGTGGCATGAAGAAACTGTAGTTTATAAACTAGAGATATGCAAAATTGTGGTTTAGACGAAAGAGATGTCTCGAGCCATGATTTGGATTCAAAGTTTTTTTTTGAATTATTAGACAAATACTATGTCGTCGTTCGGCTGGTGCAAAAACCAGCCAGAATTTACTGTTCACGGCTGAAAATCACTGTTCGCGCTCTCACAAATTCCTCCAGATTTCTCCAAATTTCTCCAAGCGAACAGGGCCTATGATTTTATAAAATACCTTGGTTTCAAAAGTTGTGAGGTGTTTGAATGCAACAAATCTTCTAGTTTTTAAAATCATGTTATTGCTAAAACAAGAGCCTTTTAATCTAAAAAAAACAGAGCTTTTTTGGAGTTTAAAAACTCGATCTATATTTTTTAAACCACAGTTAACTTATAAAAACATAGTTTTTAATACCATAGTTTTCTAAAACAATGATGTCATAACAGGCCCTAAGATATATATATATATATATATATATATATATATATATGGTGCATTTTATATACTCCTGGGAGTATTTACTCTCATAATCAATAAATCACGTTACGTATATGTACATACTTATTTATCAGATTGAGTATGTTGACATACTAATATTAAGATACTCCAGATCTTTACTATGTGATTTTTTTTAAAAGAGCACATGTTTTTTAATATATTATATAATACTATGATAGTAGCATATAAAATAAGTATAACCATATACTCTAAGTATACATACATACTTGTCATATATAGTACCTTAGATGATCTAGTATGATAATATACTCCATCTACATACACTTCATCGGGCCATATACGCCCTAAATCCAGAGATATACATATAAGAGTAACTACTTCCTAGGAGTAGAAAATAATTTCCCTATATATATAAGCTTTTCGTCTAAAAAAAATGACATCTGAAGCTTTTCAAAACCAAAGTACGTATTTCACAAAACCATAATTTTTCCCTAAAAGTCCTAAATAAATTGCACCTAATCGCGAGTGGCCTTACTTTCATTCGCGCATGCTAGCACATAGGACTATAGGAGCATATACCCCTGATCAAACGTGAACACAAAGCTCTTGTTGATGTACAGTAGGTGCCACTTCTTTGCCATTGCCGATGTGCAACAAGGGACAGTGGACCTGTAGCTAGGCTAGGGCTAGGTGCATGTCGATCGATGACACATCAAGAATGACCATCATCACCAAGTGGCAGACATCCCCTGCAAAAGCGGGGAGGAAACCCTAGAAATATTCCTTTGGTAGGCAGTAGGCTCTCAATCAGATGTGACCACACATGAATTGGGCTAGCAGGTACAGTACAGCATTACACATGATGGCCATCATCCTCCTCCTCCTCCTCCTCCTCCTCCATAGCTATATAAACAGAGCGGAATGAGAGCTGAAAGCCATGCATGGATCTAAAAATGCAGTGTCCGTACGCATGATGAGCTTGGGATGAGAGAGCTTTACAGAGCCATCGGGTCGATCATGCTCATGCATTGCCGGCCTTTGGCCCCCGATGGAATGTCTGAGAATCTCCGCGCACGCATGATGGCCGGCGGTCGTTGCACTGCCCTGATGGCGCAGTGATCTTCCCCGGTCAAGATTCCTACAATTGCGTGGGGTCTTGCTCTGGCACCATACCATCTCTCTCCAGTCTCCACTCCACTCCCGGCTGATGGGGGGCGCCCGCGCTTCTGGGCCGGTGTGGGCCTGTGCCGCCACACCGCTGCCATTGCGCTCACACATGCATGAGAACGGATCACATGCTTTCGGAAGGCTGGCGGCAAGGTTAGGTTAATCTGCCTGGCCACGGAAAAAGGACCGAGGGAGAGAGAGAAAGAGATCACACGGACTGGACCGGAGGGTGATACAGGAAGGATGATGCACTCACATGCATGCACAGTGGCGTGCACTGCACAGCAGGGCGTTGGAGGACTTGTGCTGAGATGGCCCCGGCCCGCCCACTTTACTAGTTCCCTCCGAGTCATGCTTACTTTGTTGTCTTATTATGCATCCTTCTTCTGTTCTTCTATTCTATGCGTCAAGTGTTTTAGTTGATATGTATTTATCGAGGAGAGTTGTTGAGGCATGACTTATTCATAGACCATAATAAAGACATTTCTTTAATTACTAAAGTAGTAACTTTATATTAGACATGTGAGCAAGAACGCACACGGATGCAATATAATGTAGCTGCTGGCATTCTGGCAAAACAGTACGGGTAAGATGGATGTGGAGTTGTGGACAGTTGACGCAAACAGAGGTGTGCAAATGGTCGAAAGTATTCTAAAGGCATCTTCGTAATAGAATCAACTTGCTAGCTCATATAAATTTTAAAATAAAAATAAAAATAGAGTAACCTAGTATGCTAATATAGAAAAACATGTAAACGTATATACATGAATCATAAGAAAGTAGGTGAGCTTAGCTCTCCATGGAGAGCTAGTTTATCATTATCCCTCCTTATTGAATAAAATATCTAGGAGCTAGCTACCTCAACACCGTTGGAGCTGCCCTTAATACTGTGGCGCAAGATGCGCAAAGTTTGGCTGGAAACCAAACACCCCTAGAATTATGATACCTCCTAGTTATAATAAGTGGTGTCTCTAAATACATCTCCAACAAGCTGAGGCAACCACACATAACTTGCTGCTTCATTCCTGTGCAAATTTGCGCTATACTTGTGGCAGCCTTTTTATCAGCCACATTCTTCGTCGGCACCACAGCTAGCTGATCAAAAACCAAACAGACCCTTGATACCTAAATTTCTCATTCTTCGGTAGCTAGACATCAAACCCCAAGCTATAATGGAATTTTGGTTGGACTGCAAAAAAAAATGCACATGGCTAAAGGTGCATATCTTCTCGTCGAATGACTATTTGATAGGTCGCATAAAATGATTTCGCGTGCTTATACTTTCATAGTATCATAAATACCGGGTTATACTTTCATAGTGTGTAGAAACTGGCGGTTTGCCCAATAATAATTCTTTTCGAGAGCTCCATCATTGTCCACTCGAATGAGCAAAATGAATGGTAGGAGTAGTAGCAGTAGTGATAGGACAAAACTGTAGTAGACAATTTTGACCTGCCAATTAAATTAATAGCTATTCTTTTCGGGCTAAATAATATATATATATATATATATATATATATATATATATATATAGACACACACACACAAAGAGAAGAGGAAGTTGTGTACAGAAAACACAGGTATGAATCAGTGGCCTGGTCCTTTCAGGAAAAGGTTGCTGCTTTTAGACCTTTATTAGTTACAACCATGGTGCCCACCGGTTTCATTCACATAAGCTTGCAGAAGATTTTGTAAGGTGACAGCACCCATTTCATTATGCATTCGAGTCATTTTCTCCTTTTCTTCCTCTTTACTTAACAGTCCCATCTGATCTTGGTTGCCTGTATGCCTTTTTGTCGAGCGTCTGGTCTTGGATTTATCAGTTCCTTCTGCGCAAGTTGGAAGAAGCCGGGTGAACAAGAACAACCCCAGCTTTCCCCCCAACGCGGGCCAGTGCCGTCTCCGTACTGGTACTGGACGTCTCTTTCTCGAAATTCTCTGTCTACAGCCTACAACCTCTCTGCAGGCTGCAGCCGTCCGTCCGTCTCCCCAAGTATATTTATCAGGCCCCTCCCGGCCTCCCCCGCGCCTCGACGCCCTCCGCTTCGTTCTGAGCGTCGTCCTCGCTTTTTGTTTCGTCGTCGTCGTCCCCGGCGTCCGGAAACCGGCGATGGAGGCGGCGCTGGGGGCGCTGTGCCGCGCCGGAGGGTGGTCGTACGCGGCCGTCTGGCGCTTCCATCCCCAAGACCCTCGGTGAGCCGTGTGAATTGTGATTATTGCTGACCGGGTGTGTTACTGTATTTCGCGCGTGGCGATGCATGCACGTATAGCTAGGTGATGGTTTCTCTGGCAAGCTTATTATTACGGTTACGGCTGGTTGAAATTTTGGAGCTCTGCATGCCTGTGTTCTTCCCGTTGCCTGCTTGTCGCACATTAATCTGCCTATAGCAGGTTCCTGTTTCAGTGTTTCTGTCTCTCCTGAGAGACCGCGAGAGATGTTGCAGGGACGAAGAACAAGATGTTCCTGTGTCTGCGTGTGTTCTTTCTGTCAGAAGTTTGCTTCGAAATCCGACTCTTTTTTTTTCATACCATTCTCAGGGAAATAGGGAACACTACTATTGCTAATCGAGAGTTTTATTTGAAGGGTTCGCTCCTGCGATTGCAAATTGCTATTCTCATTGCATTTAGGAAGGGACGGAGACACGACTGAGTTTCTTGAACTTTGTCGAGAGTGATACTAGCTTAGATGCGGCTGCAGGAAGCTGCCCCCTTTCCTCAACTTTTTTAGCTAGCAAAACACTGTGATCCCATCAGAATTGACAGCAGGGTGTGTCGCCTCCTTCTGGATGCCTCTTTTCCCTTCCGACATGATGCATCGTGTCATTCACTGTCCAACTTTTGCTTTTTTATTCCTATATATTTTGTTTTGTTTCGTTGCTTCATTGGTGGCGTGTCATGTGTGTAGTATGCAGTGCAGTTGACGAAGTAGTACATGCGCCTGTATGTCCAGAATACTGACTGGTGTTACCCCATTCGATTCCAGGTTGCTCACATTTGGGGACTGCTACTGTGAAGATGAGGCAAAAACAATGGTTCAGAAGATGCTTAATCAAGTTGAAATTGTTGGCGAAGGGTACGAATGTACGATTAATAGATCTATCCGGTTGTCTTTGGCATTTTATCTTGATATCCATCACTATGCCCTCTGGTTTCAGCATCCTAGGAGAAGCTCTAGTAAGCGGAGAGTGTCAATGGATTTACGACGATACTTGCCATGCGTTGAATCAGACAAGCCATGCTGATAACAGAGATTTATATCTGGTACAATTCAGTTTTTCGCCCAGCTTTATTGTCAGAGCTCAAAGTATTATGCCTGGAAAAGTATAGATAATTAATTTCTGAAGAATCCCTGGATTTGTCAGAATAATATTTCATTCTGCTCTTCCTCTGTTTCTTCCATTCATTACCGCTCGTGCTACCATTTCCTACAGCAGACAGTTGGTTTTAACAGATAGAAAGTTCCCCCCTTTCAGGGCTATACTTGGTGGCAGCATCAGTTTCTGAATGGGATAAAGGTTGGTGTTTCTTGTTTCTTGCCTGAAAAGCTAGGCAACCTTGACTATTTCATATAGCTCTGAGTGCTTGTTTTAGCTTGTACAACGTCAAATTGGATACTGAAGAGCGGCACCTTATATGCAGACTATTGCAGTATTACCTCTTCAGTTGCAGGGACTGGTGCAATTTGGTTCCACACGAAAGGTGAGTGATACTCCAAACTGCAATCTTTATACCCTCGTGCTGCCAATAAAGTCTTTATTACGTAGTTATCAGCAGTAGAATTGTTACATAGTCTTGTGCCAAGCAAACATTAATAGTATGACAGTGCAATGCCCAATATGCATTTCTTGAATTGTTACTTTAGTATGACAGGAACCAGAAAAGCTTCCTTTAATGTTACTGCTAGTTTCAGAATTATAGAATGTCCTGTGAAGCATGCATAATATGGATTTATCAGGGTACAATTACGTCTGTATTTTCTTTTTGAACTTGACTCAAATTTAACAACTCGCCAGGTTCCCAGGAGCTCAGTTTTTTTGAATCAGGTCAGAGATATATTTGATCGGATGAAGAATGCTTCAAGCGATGGTGCAATGGAGTATACCCAGAACAACTCTCTTGCATATGGTCAGCAACCTATCCTTACTTCATTGAGATCTGCCAATGACATGCTCGTACATAACAAGGTCAACCCATTGCAAACTGAGAAACCTGAGGAGAATATTGAGAGAACAGAATCTATAAAGAGTTCGATCTGTTCTCCAAGCAATTCACAAAGATCTTTAAATGATTTAACCTCCCACGGTACTGGTAACACCAGTATGGATACTCATATATTGGCCATGCCTGTTAACTCCAAGACTATATATGAGCTCAAACGGTTTGATAACGTCACTGAGTTGTTTCATCAAAGTGCTGATGACAGAGTTGGTTCTATTATTGCTGGTCTAATGTCAGGATACAAAAGTTCGAACAATATTCATAGGACAGAAAATGATTCATGTGATCAAAACACAGAATATACCCCATACCTTTACACTACCACCAACTCTGCAAATTCTGGCCTAGATGAACTCTCTTATTCTGGCACTGGTTTGTCGTCATCGTTTGCAGCAGTATCTGGAAAAATTAAAAACTGCCTGCAAACTGAGAGTGACAAGTTCCTATGTAAATCTGTATCATTCAGCAGCAGCCCTTGTGCTTCTAAAATCCAAGAAAATCGCCTATCACCATACCATGCCCTCATGCATGAACAATCCATGATACCTGACGACCCTGGAGAATCTGTGAGGCTCCTCTCACATGAAGAATCTTTTAATGTTCAAGGTGACTCAATGCAATTCAAGGATGCTACCCACTTTACATGCCAGGATGACAGTACATTTCCTGAATTACCAAACAGATCACCTGAAGAAGCTACTGCTGAAACTTTAGAAAGCAACATGAAGGACTGTAGTGGAAATAACAGTCTGCTGGAAACTATGATGCTTGATCTTAGCACTAACAGCTTTGTGCAAGATTGGTGGGATGACAGTGTTCTACTGGCAGAAAACCTTCCAAATTCAAGCGAAAAGCACTCAGAGCCTGCTATAGAATTGGCCAATAGGCATTCATTGCCAACTGGGGAGAGAGGCTTGCCTTTCATACCTGTCATCGAACAATTACTAGGCGATGTTGCACATCCACCTGCCGGACATAGTTCGCTTGAGGCTGATGCTACTGCTTTAGCTGGCCGTGTTTCAGATTATCAGCTGCCTCAGTTTGCTTTTCGAGATTGCCTAACAGCACACAACGCACAAGTCCCATCACTGGTCTGCAGTAATTATACATCCAGAACCGGAAGTGCCCAAAATGGTTCTTCAGAAGTGCCATCAGCAAACATATCTGTGGATGACACCTGCAGTTTCAACACAGCAAATTCCAAGGGAAGTCAGTCGAGCAATCCTGAGGGGAAGGTTGCCAAGAGAAGAGTTAGAGCTGGGGAGAGTACCAGACCTAGACCAAAAGATAGACAACTGATACAAGATCGCGTTAAAGAATTACGAGAGATTGTCCCTAATGGTGCAAAGGTATAATCAATGAAACACTTGCTTTTAAGTTTATCATGTTTTACAGCGATCGAGACTGAATGACCGATCCCTTTTTATTCGTTTTTTTTTACACAACAGTGTAGCATTGATGCTTTGTTGGAGCGAACAATTAAGCATATGCTGTTTCTACAAAGTGTAAACAAATATGCAGAGAAAATTAAGCAAGCTGATGAACCAAAGGTATCCTCTCTTTGTATGTATGCACATAAATTATGTATTTATTAAATGTTTCTTATAAAGAAGTCCTCTATTATGACACATGCTGATTTGTCATGATTGTTAAGATAATCGACAAAGAGAGTGGTGTTGTCCTGAAAGACAACCCAGATGCTGGCAAAAATGGTGGTGCCACGTGGGCTTACGAGGTTGCTGGGCAAACCATGGTTTGCCCAATAATCATTGAGGATCTTTCACCACCTGGTCAGATGCTTGTTGAGGTGAAAAACTGAACTTTAAGTAGCTTTATCTACTCTCTCTCTCGTGCGCGCGCTAAGTGCAGCATATGCAGATAACCGTTTGTCTAATTTACAGATGCTTTGCGAGGAACGTGGGCTCTTTCTGGAGATAGCTGACAACATACGTGGATTTGGTCTCACGATCTTGAAAGGACAGATGGAGCTCCGTGATGGCAAGATATGGTCACGGTTTCTTGTTGAGGTAGAGAAGGAACCATATGTTCACATTCCTCATTTCTAGCTTCGTTAGTTGTTAAACTGTATGCTGGCTTTTGTTTTTTCAGGCAAACAGAGAAGTGACAAGGATGGATATATTTTTGTCGCTTGTTCAGTTACTAGAACAGAACAACCTTGTTCAATCTACTGACCAGATGGCTAAGGTCATGAATAATGGGTTTCCATCCTTTGCAAACCGTCAGCGATCTCCGCTGCCAGTTCCAGTGGGCATTGCTGAGAGACTACAGTGACTGCAAATGTTTCAACTAGATAGAGTTTGGTACCACGACTGTAGCATATCTGGTAGCCAAAACTCCATGCATTAGACAGAGCCTAGTGATAACATCCGAGTGATAGTCTCACTGCTGCTAGAAATGCCAGTATCAAGAACATGACTGATGCAAACATGAGCTTCTAGCGCAGAAATTATGAACTTCCCTGATTACTGGGTGTGATCAGTGAAGTGGCATCTTTCCTGCTTAGTTAGAAATCTTAGGTTGACACCTTGCCCGAGAGTAGCTGGGTTCTTGATACCGGTGTTTCTTATGCAGTGATGGCAGTGTAGTAGTGCTAGCTTGCAGTGCCAGAGCTTCACAGAGGCTATACTGGACTATCACCCCCCACCCCCTCCTCTTATTTTGTGATTATAATCTGAATGATTAGTGAGTTACTTATGAAAGATATCAGAGCTTAAAATCTACCCGCTGATCCTCGCAAAAACCAAAACTTTAATTTTAGAGGTACGTTTATATTGAGCCAGTTCCCACCAGCACAAATGCACAACTCATCTATCACAGGCTCACAGCAAGAACAAGTGTGGAGCACTATGGGAAACTACCAGCTAACACAATTCTAATGCTAAGCACTACATTTCCTCAGGACCTCAACAAAGAGAATGATAACACATGATTCATGCATCCCCTTCCTCTTGGGTCAATCTGATTACCTCGATTACCAATAAACTGAACTAGTCAGCAATTTAAGTTAGTGCCAATCGAATAACATCTACTGAAACAATCCTAAAGAAAGCTAAAGAAAAAGACATCAGCACCTGTAATCCAGCAAATGCATATAGGGGCCCTGGGCTTTGTTTATAGAAATACAAAGGAACCCATCACAGAAATCAAAGCAGTGGTCAAGGAAAACCACAACAATTCTCTATCTAGTCATTTTTTTTTCTGCTGGTACTTTTTGGCAATTGGCACCAACTTGGATAATCATCAAAGCAACAAAATACTGCTGCTTTCTTTTTTATCTCTCCATATATTCTTTGATTTGTGATGGAACTCCACACTATCGCATCACCATTAGTTAATTAGTACCAATCAAAATTCCCACTGCTATAAAGCATGGAACCTAAACTAACCTTTTTTAAAAAAAAATAAAATAAAGCATGGAACCTAAACTGTATGGATTGTGGGTGAAGGCGCACCTGTAACGCATCCACCAGCATTCAGCAAGGACATCTGCGGGAAAGGCCCATCTGCAGTACGGCACTAGAGTACGTAGTAACTTATCGTCACATCTATTGATGTGGCCGCACCGCCAGATATGGGGAGAGAAGGGGGAGAAGCTAGACAGCAAGAGGGCCTGTTTGGTCAACAAAGAGGATAACACATGATTCATGCATCCCCTTCCTCTTGGGTCAATCTGATTACCTCGAAAATGGCTCAATTTAAGTTAGTGCCTCGAATAACATCTACTGGACAATCCTAAAGAAAGCTTAAGAAAAAAGACATGAGCGCCTGTAATCCAGCAAATGGAAGGGGCCCTGGGCTTTGTTTATAGAAATACAAAGGAACCCATCACAGAAATCAAAGCAGTGGTCAAGGAAAACCACCTTCTCTATCACTAGACGATGTGGAACCAACATCATCAAGGAGCAGCAAATGGCTGCGCTTTTTAGGATCTCTCATATATTCTTTGATTTGTGATGCAAAAAATGGCTCACCATTAGTTCTTGACCGGCTTCCCCCAGCATGGAGCCATTTCAAAAAATAAAGCATGGCTAAACTAACCTGACAGAAGCTGTATGGATTGTGGGTGAAGGCGCACCTGTAAGCATCCACCAGCATTCAGCAGGAGCATCTGCCAAAGAGGCTCTAAGAGACGGATTAGCTGAACCGAGACGGCGGATATCATAGGGGATGGTGAAGGAGAGCCAGAGGGAGAGAAGATGGAGGGGCGGATTAGCTTGTTCCCGTCGCCGTCGTCGTCGTCAGACGGGAAAGGGACTAGCGGAGAGCAGCCGCAAACTAAGAGTAGCTTACAAATATCAGGGGGTAAATGCAAAAATACAGGATCACACGATTTAAAAAAAGCCTTTTAACTAGGTGTCATTATAAAAGATTGCATGCCATCGTTTGAAACATTTTTGCTTTTTACACCGTTCCGTTCACCTTCCTTTGTTTTTTCGCCATTTGCTAGCCTCGACATATGGGTTCGGCCTGCGAAGATGTCCAAAATATCCCTCTCTCGATCCCTTTGCACGTCCGCGCCCGTCTCGGTGCTGGCTGTGTTCCTCGCATCGCGGCTCCATGCCGCCGCTCTCGCTGCTGCCCTCCCACACGCTGAGCTCGCCCGCGCCGCCCACGGTGCCAGGGCCAGAGCTCGCGTGCGCCGTTCGCGGTGACCAGAGCGCCGCAGGGCCGGAGCTCTCCTCCTCGCGTCTCCTCCACGCGCACTGTGGCAGCTCCACGGCGAGGACCGGCTGCGGCAGCTCCACTCGCGCCGGCTCCTGGCTCTCGCCGCCGCTGCAAACAGCGTGGCTGCGGGCAGCCCGTCCCGCGTCCGCGTACGCCGCTTGCCTGTACGCGGCCATGCGCGGCGGCCCGTTTTCTGCAGCGTCACCTTGTGGCGTCCGCGCGGCGGCCCGCAGTCCCGCCGCGTAAGTCTGGCGTTAGCGTGCTCGGCAATCGGGAGCGAGTGCATGATTAAATAATTTATCAATATGAGAGCCTGCTAGGTTTGGACAGACGTCGTCGTTGATGGCCTTTTGGTTCAGCATGCACGTACTCCGTCTCGTCTCGCCGGCGGGATCCAAGCCATATCCTGCTTGTGAGTCGTCCGATGCTTGGCCGCCGGTTGAAGCGGAAGCAGCCTCACCGCCTGACACCGGCGTAGGCGTACGTACGTGGATGTCGCTGACTCGATCGAGGTCGAGTAGTAGCCTCCATCAGTGCTCGTCCCCGGCGTCGGCGTCTGGGTGAAACTCTTGCTCGCCGTGGCGGCGCGGCGGCGTGGTGAGCATCCTCCTGCTCTTCATCTCGTCGCCTTTGTGTTGTTCTGCATCGACTCGACGACTCCGAGATACCTCTGCTATTGCTTCAACGATTGGACATGGAAAGCCAATAGAGTGCAGAAAAATGCAAGGCAGCGCCATAGTCCGCGCGGAAGGCCGGTGGTAGAAGTCGACACCGTAAAAGTTCAGACCAGGAGCTGTGGAGTGCGCCATGCGCGCGCCTTTCCGAGCTCCAGGATGCCGTCGGGACATGCGGGTCGTTGCGGCGCCGCCGGGCTACGTGGACGAGCCACATCAATCCGTTCCAATCTTGCGGGCTTGCGGCGCGGGACTGCGTGGGTTTGTGGCGCGGTTAGCCCAGCGGGCTAGCGGCTTGGCCCGCGCCACTTGCATCTAGGAGACGCGTCGGTGTCCTGGCGTCCGTCCACCTTTCCGAGGCGCGGTCGTCGGGTCGTTGATGCCCACCTCCCCAGCATTTCCTGTAGAGCGCCGCCGTGGAGCGGGTGCTGCTCCGCGTCGACCCGGCGCTCGCCGACGCGGTCGAGGCCGAGTGCGCCAGGCCCGACGACGCAGGTGAGCCCGACCAGGGCGACCTCGTGGACCTCGTCGACGTCAAGCTCGGGCACGGTATGAGTACGAGATCGTGTTCAACTTCAGGCGCCGCAAGAACGTGGTCCTGAGCATCGACTACGACAAGACCGACGAGGGGGAGCTGCACGCGGCGATGAACGGCGCGGTGCAACACCTGGCCCCGTTCGGCGCATCGCGTGGTGGGGTATACGAGCTACACGGACGCCGGGACCATCCCGGGCCACGCAACGCCCGTGCTGCGGCGGTGTTCGAGGACTGCTGCATGCCTGGCCGTGGAGGAGGCCCTCAACAGCGTCTACCGCCAGGGCCGCGCCGCCGACCGCTCCATCGGGCCGCTGGAGATCCGGGTGGTGCCCGACGGCACGTTCGACAAGCTCATGGACTACCCTCGCCCGTGTGGCGCCTCCATCAACCAGTACAAGGCGCCTGATGATCGAGCTATACTCGGAACCGTTAATTAGTAACGGTAGAGAGAGAGAGAGACTCGATGAGCGAGCTGATGTATCCGTGCATATATATGCATGGCAACGAGTGATTAGCGAGCTAGCTAGTAGCTAATCATCTATCGGGTGTGGTAGCTTAACTACTGTACGCGTCGCGCTACCATGCAGCCTGAAGACGTGGCGGTGGCAGATCATGCAGCCTGAAGACATGGCGGAGGTTAGTGACCACCCCCGAGGAATGAAAAACTTTTGCACGGCGTTGAGATAAGAGGGTATTTTGGACTTTTCTCGTCTTAGTTTAATACCGTTAGAGATAAAAGTGGACGGAATGGCATAAAGAAAAAAAAAAGTTTTGGACGATAGTAGTTATGACCACTCGAACTTTATAGTGACTTATAGAAAATTGTAATATTTTATAATGACATACGGGTAAAAGGCTCAAGAAAAAAAAAAGTACAGGGATATCCTATCAGAAAAAAAAAGTATAGGGATATATCTAAAATATAGGATTAATATGAACGTATTATGGGCAAAGAGCTCGCTGAACTGTCTCACTGCAACTACACTTGTTTTCTTTTTCAATCAATGTTAGATAAGTTTGAATGAAAAAAAAATGAACTTAGCTCTTCGAAATTGGATAGCAAACTTACAAAAATAAGTTAAAATATATCACTTTTGAGTTTTGACGATAACTCGAAAACTTAGTTAAGAGAGTGTGCGCTTTCTCGATGTAAATATTTTTTTATGCTTCGTTGCTTCTTGCCCTTGAAACGATGGACAAAACTCGTGTCCTTTTGATTCAAAAAAACTTTGGTTGACTATACACTACCGAAAACAGTAGCTTTGTCGTGTGCACGACGGCAAAGCCCAAAAAACGCTCGGCAAAGGATTTACCGAGTGTAACACTCGACAAACAGCACACGACATCTACAGTGCCGAGCAAACGTCTCTTTGCCGAGTGTTTTTTATTAGGCACTCGGCAAATACTTTGCCGAGAGCTGAAACCAACGCTCGGCAAAAAAAAAAGTAACGTAACGGCGCAGAGATGATTACGCGCGTTTGCCGAGAGTCCGGATTTGACAATCTACAAAGCAGCCATATTTGCCGAGTGCCCAAGCCCTGACACTCGGCAAACATGTCTGCTTTGCCGAGTGTCAAATCCCGGACACTCGGCAAAGACTGGCCCAGAATGTACATATTTTGGCCACGTGTCCTTTTTGCCGAGTGTTTTTACTTGGCACTCGGCAAAACAATCATATATTTCTAGTTTTTATGGTTCGGTCATGTATAACGTATCCCACTCAAATAAACATTACATGCATCACACATAATTCACAATAAGCACCACATACAGTTCATATAGATATATCGACAACACATAAATACAAATAAACTTCAGAATCACAAGTAAGTTCATTCACAACCACAAATGCAAATAAAATTCAATGAGTGCAATGGTGTCCAATGAGTAGTCACTGAGTAGTCACAAGTAATCTACAAATGCAAATGCAAATAAAATCACAAGTAGTCACTAAGGAGGCCACGATGTCTCTGTGACCACGTTGGGTCATGAGGCTCATTCGATGCCGCTGATTGATTCTGCACAAAGAAAAAAGATAAATCACTCTAGTTTCTAATTTATTTCTAGTTTGTGAACTATAAATCATTCTAGTTTTTAGTTTCTAATTTATTTCTAGTTTTCTAGTTTATTTCTAGTTTCTAGTGTCTAGGCATCTTTGTAAGATTGATTCTGCATAAACTAGAAACTATGATTATAAGGTTGTGAAGTGACTAACAGTGCCTGAAGCAGTATCTGGAGCAGGTTGAGAAGGGGGAATTAGCATCGGCGGCGGAGGTTGACCGATTGCAGCATAAACACCCCTCATATATTCAAACATCTACAGCCGCTCTGCCTCCATCCTCTGTCGCTCAGCCTCCATCTTCGCCTCTAGCTCCTCCCGGCGCCTCGTTTCTTGTTCCAGCTGAGCCTACAATATTTCATCCCAATGTTACAATGCAATGCAAAAGTATGTAAAAATCAATAAATGATGAATAAAACAGAAATAACCTGGAGTGCGTCATCTGAAACCGTGTAGAGTCCGACCGTGGGCGTATCGCCGGGCTAGAACTCGTGCTCCGTGCTCGAATCTGGAAGAGTGGGAGCACTGGCCGTATCTATTGTGCTATCGCTAATCCATAACCGGCCATGCTTCTTGCCTCCTCCCGCCCTCAGGACCACTTCTCCATCAAGGTCATGGGCGCTCGAATCGTACTCTGGGCCATGGACCGCCCTTACCATCGATGTGTATCCATCGAGGCGACTATGGATGGACTCGTTGCTGTACGCCGAGGGCGGGTCCTCCGGGTTGTAGGCGACGTCGGGCGTCACCTTGCCCTTGTGGGCTAAAGCATATGCCATGAACTAGGAGCAAGGCTCACCACCATGTGCCGCCGACTGCAAAAAAGCAATATGATTAGAAATTATGCAGAATTGAGCGTTAAAATAAAGAAATAAATTCACGTACCCATCTAGCCGCGTATTCTGAGAGGTTGAGGTTGCCTTGATGGTGTGGTGTACCCGGCATCAGCAAACACCGCTCCTGACAAGCGTTGTGATTCTCCTCCCACATGGGGTCACACCACCTATCCACCATCTGGGCCCAGCACTGCAGATCGTAGGCGCACCACCATGGAGACACCTATGTCATCGAGTATATGACATATAAGAAGATGAAATTTAACGTAATTAATCTCAGAAAAAATAAGTATTAATATTCTATATTTACCTTCAGATATTGTTCCGGGGTCAGCCTCATGGTTCTTGTCGCACTTTTAGGGAGCCTCACTCTAAGAATTTCCACGTGGTATTGGATCACGCCCTGGATGCGCGCCTCGTAGTGCATGTCCTTAACGAGTTTCTTGGCGGCTTTGTCAGCCACAACATCCGTCTTGGCCTCATATCCCTCTTCGCATTTAAAGAAATCCTGCGTATAGACGCGATATATCCGGTCATTATTTCAAGAATGTCCAATCAATACGATGTATTGAGCAATATAGTGCGAGAAAGACTTACCCAAAGCTCGGCCTTAACACGCTGCGCCTTGTCGACGAATACCCTGCGTAGGTGCGTGCGGTGGCTGTGTGTGTGCGTTTGTGTGTGTGGGTGAGGCCGGCCTAGGGTGGTTATCAAGAGGTTTGCCTAGTGTCCGTGATCTAGCACTCGACAAACACATTTTATTTTTTTTATTTTCAAATCTTAAACTACTGTGCGTGTGTGGGGCCGATGAAGGGGTTTGCTAAGCGTCCCAGGTGTGTCGCTCGGCAAATGCCAGCTTTGCCGAGTGCCAGATAATGGGCACTCGGCAAACCTATTTTTTTTTATTTTTCTTCTTCTCCTTCCTTTCTAGGACGATGTTTTTCTCAATTTGTTCCGATATACTTTGAAAATACCTTGTCAAATTGACTCAACAATATATATTTGTTTTTTCTAGGAATATTATTCTATTATTTTATGCAGTTACAGCTCAAATTTAATTTATATCAATTAAAATTCTATAATTGCACTTAATAAATTAAAATTATCAAACAGATCCAAAAAATTACCAAAATTTTACATGAAATAATCTATGTTCTCTATTGCCTATATAAAAAGTTTTGAAGGCAAACCCCAATTTGACCGTCACTTTGACTCCAAATCTTATCGAATCCTTCTCAACTCTACGATTCGTCTTCTGAGATGCTTCGGTTTGTAAATATCATGTGACAAATTGTACGAAACCTTCTCAATTTTTACCACAGCCTCCACGAATGATATCATCACATCATGACAAATCTCATGATTTTCAGACTTCGTTTGCTTTTTTTAGAATTTAAAAACCATTCGACCACACGTTCGTGGTCGTGTTTCCTGAACAAGATATTCGAAATTTCTTTTTATTTCCCGGGTACAGCCTCACAATGGACTTAATAACATGAATATCATTTTTCTACTCATTTTATTCTATTATTTGAATCACTTGCAGTTACAAATTTGACTTATACCAAAAAATTTCTTGAGATACAATAAATTAATTAAATGTATCAAACAAGTCTAAAAATATACTAAATCTTAACATGGAGTACCACATGTTGTATGTGGAGAGCAGAAAAAATTTCAAGGTCAAGAAGAGAACAAAAACTTGTTTATTTGTCAAGTGCTAAACAAATACACTCGGCTAACATATTTCTTTGCAGAATGCCAAATAATTACATTCGGCAAACATATTTCTTTGTCGAGTGTTTTTATTAACGGACACTCGGCAAACGTACTAACGGACGGCACACGGACTAACGGTTGTCCACGTGGCGGTTCTTTGCCGAGTGCCTAGCTTTTGCCGACAATTTTTTTTCCTGGTTTGCCAAGTGCCAAATTTTGCCAAATGTTTTTTGTTTTTTTTTTGTCGAGTGCAATTATTTTGCCGAGTGTTTTTTTAAAGCAAGTGCCCGATATAATACACTCAACAAATATTCTCGCACACGGCAAACACCCAGTTTCCGGTAGTGATAGCAACCGGTGCTTCTTGCCCTTGAAATAACGAACACGCGTTGCAGATGGCAGCAGTTGCAAAGAACGTCCACCTGGTGAAGCTGCAGCACAACCAACGCCACTAATCCGTGGAGATCATGGCCCTTAGAAAATGGATTAATAGGACCAAGAAAATGACGATGGAGCCTTAAAGGTTCATGCCTGCCCGTTTGGTTTCCCCCCTGAACCATCGTGCCGTGTTCATCTCATCATCTCCATTCGGAGGTCAGCTCCTAAACGCCCTACCAACCATGAACGGTACAGTAACTTGTTGTAAAAAAAAACATGAACGGTAACCAGAATTTTCGACCCTATAGTAATTTTTCCAAAACAAAACGAAACGGCCCTTCAAAAAAAAAAACGAAACGGAGAAAGGAAACCAAAGTTTGCAACTTGCAAACAGCGCGAAGCGACCACGGGCTCACAGGCCGGACGGCCCGCTAGCAGCCCAGCTGCTTCCCTCAGCACCCACGGCCCGCCCCCCGTCCGTCGCGTTTGACCCGATCGGTGGCGGTCGCGGTCGCGGTCGCGTTTCCACCGTCTCCTCTCCCTCCTGCAGCGGCCAACCGTCTCGCCTCCCCTCCTCCGGCCTTCCCCGTCCGCTCACCCTCCCTCGCCCCGTCGGTCGCCCGCCCGCCCGCCTCGCAATACTTTTTCGCCCCCATCTTTGAATCTTCCTCCTCCACTGCTCTGACCAGGGCGGCACGGCCGAGGCGCCCGTCGTCCTTATAAATCGGCCCCGAGGCGGGCCGTCTCCCTCCCAGACCGCAGCACAGCACGCAGCCGACGGGGAGAGTCGAGCCTGAGAAGCAGAGAGGGGCGGCAGGGTGATTCGATGGCGAAGCTGTACGTGCAGGCGGTGCCGCCCCCGGATCTGAACAGGAACACGGAGTGGTTCATGTACCCCGGGGTCTGGACCACCTACATCCTCATCCTCTTCTTCTGCTGGATCCTCGTCCTCTCCGTCTTCGGGTGCGCGCCCGGCACGGCGTGGACGCTCGTCAACCTCGGTCACTTCGCGGTACGTACGGCGACATTCTCCTGCTGTTCCCCTTGCTATCGTCCTCCTGTCTGCCATGGGGATTGTGGTTGCTCGTTGGCTTGGGCCGCGCCCGTGGATCTGAGGTCCGCCGCCTGTTGTAGTGACTAGCTTGTTCGATAGCTCGTGTCCGGATGCTGCCGTGTGGCGGCTATGAAATCCTTCCCTAGCTTAAATTTCCTGATGGTTTCGGCTGTTCCCACTAGCTAAATGTTGGGTTGCTCTAGCATCTTACTGAAGCCCATCTTACTCCTAGGAAATGGCTCCACGCTTGGTCATCTACATCATGAGTTCTAAGTTCTAACCTGTAGCTGTTGCTATATGTGTTGGTCTGTTGGATGGGATTACAGACCTTTATGCTTACCTGCATTTCATCCCTTTTGCAACGTTAACTTTGGGATTCCTAAACTGCTAAATATTCATTCGAGGTTATGCATTACTGAAGATAATTTAGGCAGTGGTTTGCTCCTCTGAGGCCAAGTACAGGCAAATAATACTAGGGTGCATAACAGTGGCCTGGTCAGCAGCCAAGGTCTGTTTGCATTGTAGTGGCAGCTCATAGTTCCACAAATGATTTGGCAGGAACAGAGTGTGTATTGCCATCCTTTGGTCCTTTCAAGTTTCAGTTAGTGATCTTTTTAGTTATATATGCCCTAGGTGCCTTAGTTCAGACTTCAGAGTTCACATAGCTGCCCAGTGTTCCTTTTGTTACAGTCTGATGGAGTGAGTGTTTCAGTTATCTGAATCTTTGTGTGGTTATCGCATTTGTCATGGACTCATGGTAGTAGAATGGGAACGTCTTGTTTCCAGGCTTAATGAGGTGTCACTAGCACACCAAAAGTGGCACCGCGAGCATTGTGTTTCTTATTATTATTGATCTGCATTTGCAAAATCAAGGGTCCGAAGGTAATATTACGGTATGATTTGGACTTGATACATGCATTGGTACTGAAACTAACAATGCCCTGCAGAATACTTAGTTTTGATGGTTCATGTACAACAGCAGACAAATAAACAATTTACACTATGAAAATGGAATTACATTTTGATTTTCCTAGCAGTGTATGATTACAGTAGAATTATATTTGTATTTGCTTAGCCGAGTAAGGTTACAGTTTGGCAAGTTTCTTGATCTGTCATCAGCCAGATTTTTTTTTTCATTTCTATTACTTGCCTCATTGAATATTTGTTTCAGATCACCTATCATTTTTTCCACTGGAAGAAGGGGACCCCATTTGCTGATGACCAGGGGATGTATAACACATTGACATGGTGGGAACAAATGGACAATGGCAAACAGCTTACACGCAACCGAAAGTTTCTGACTGCAGTTCCTGTCGTTCTGTAAGGGCTTATCTCTTGCAAATGCGCTTTCATTTATACACGTAAAAACACTATGATGGCCTTATTGCATGAAATTAATACATTGATGGATATATGAGTGGCGAATGTTATTTATAGCCAATAAATGGTTCTTTTAAAAAAAAAAAAACATAGGCTAGTGATTTTCCCTTAGCACTGATGTTGATGTGTTTTTAATTAACATTGTCATATCATATGATTGTATGGACTATGTATTGGTTAGTAACCATTTAACTAAGAATATATTTCTGTTCGAAGTAATTTGTTGCGGTCCCTTGTACTCCATTCCAAATTATAAGACGTTTTGGCTTTTCTAGATACCTACATTTTGCTATGCACTTCGATATACACCATGTCTAGATACATAATAAAAGCAATGTATCTAGAAAAGCCAAAACGTTTTATAATTTGGAAGGGCACTGGGTGAAGGGAAGGGAAAGGCCTGTGCTCTTTAATTGTATTTTCTTCAAATTGCTTTACAGTTTGTATGGCATAAGTTCTATTTTGCTTCATATATGCTTGTGGAAAGGGATCTCATTCTATTCCATTAGATGACTGGATTCAAACTTTTAGATGTGGGTATCAGAAAATCTCCCTTATTAAAACAATGTATCTTGTTTGAACTAAATCTCTATATCTGTGAACTGGGAGATTTACTGAACTATCATCTTGAAAGTAGACTGCCACAACTGATTGTGGCATCCTCTTGAATCTTGGACATAAACTGCCTGTCATTAGTAAATACACCATGGTGTGCCATGTTTGATTGTAGTGCATCTACCAGCCCAGAACTCCCTAATGCCTGTCTCTTATGAATGTAGATATGCCTTGTTTCTCTTCATTTTCTAGATTAAAGAATAAAGAAACATTTTTTCATTAAAAGAGGTCTACCTCCTTATCTTGAATTCAGTGTTGGGCTTTGAGAATTGCCAAAGTAGATCATATCTGCAATATACAAGGTAGTTATGGTCCAAGATCACTTGGTTCATTCAACAAGTGCAGTGACACAAGTTACAATGGACAAATCATATCTGCCATAACCTCTAGTTTGTTTGTTTAAAAAAAAAAAAAGAGATAGCATGCACTGTATATTTTCATTTTGATTGTACAAGTACCTTCAGCAGTGTAGCAGTGTTCCAATTGGATTTTGTCATGCCTACTACCAAGTAATTTTTGTTGCATGTGTCATTTGCTTATGTTTGTCTTCTGACACCAAGCATTTCCTTTCAAGTCAAGTTATGTGTTAGTGTCAATGTAGACTAAATTGACCCACATGATTTTCTCCTGTTTTGAACGATGAACAACCATGATAGTTTGTAAGGCACTCTTAACAATTTGTGTTTAAAAAGTGGCAAGGTAGTATTAGCTGAGTATTATCTTTAGTTGGCTGCTCTCTTTTTGCAAAACAAAAAGGTCTGAAGTTCTATTTCCCATGTCTTTTCCGTTCCAATGGTGTAAGGCTGGAAGCAGACCAACCAATAATAAATTTAGTTGTTTCTTTGGTTCTAAGTTCTAGCATATTCTTTAGAAATATGTAACTGCCACTAGAATCATGATTATTTAAATATTAGTACATTAGTTGTGATGCATCTATGTTCATTGTGCCCCCTTAGTTAAGATGGCAGGTTTGAGTTTAGGACAATAACTAGTATCAATTTGGAATTTGACACTGTCTTGCTGATATGTTTTGCCTGCCTAGTGACTTCACACGAGTTAACATAGCATGGTAATTTTCTGAAGTTCAATTCTCTTTGCTTGAGTGACCTGATGTGCATCAGTCATGGAATTTCACTTATTCAAAAGAAAAGGTTATAGAATTTTCAATAATACATGGAGTAGCAGTTTTCCACCCTGCACCCCCACACGCACACAATCTAATTTTATGTCAGAGAGACGGAATGGACTGTGGCACTAATATAGGGATGATTGCTCTGTTCGGCAGGTACCTCATAGCTTCCCACACCACAGACTATCAGCATCCTATGCTCTTCCTTAACACCCTAGCAGTCACCGTGCTGGTTGTTGCCAAACTACCAAACATGCACAAGGTTCGGATTTTTGGGATCAATGCTGGAAGCTAAGCAGCAGGGTCCCATGGTAGACAGGTATACACGGTATGTTTCATTTGGATCACGGGATGTGTTGCACCTAGCTCTGAACTGCTGCGCCAGAGTACCAGTGAGTAGTGTTTGAGATCTGTTTGTAGATGAAATGTAATCATTGTACAGATGACATGTTTAGATTCGTAATGTTGCTATATGTTGGCAAGCAAGAATTTGGCAATTGATACATGTACAGATCTGCTCTTTGCCAAGTGGCAATAACCCATCGTTACATGACGGAATCATGGCTGGTAGAGGTGACACAAAATATTCTCTTACATGAAGTCAGTTGAAGGATGATTGGTAAGGTGAGGTAACACCAAATATTCTCTTACATGATACATGAGGTCAGGTAACACAATATTCTGTTGCACAAAATATTCACTGGTAATTTGAGATTGTAAAACACTACCGTATTTGAACCAAACGTCCTTTCGACCTGTTTCCTCCTCTGCCCCCAAGGGTTCCACATCCATGGGCCAGCCTATCACACTTTCCGATCTACAATGTACTCCACGAATAAATGCCTACTCTTATCACTCTATTGCTTTTGCAAGATCTGTTAGCTTCACGTTCCATGGTTGATAGAGCTCATCTAGATGCAGCTATGCTGGAATTGTACCCCTCCGAGAATTGAACAAGCAAGACAGAAAAGTAATGCCAGTGCAATTTTTATAGACTTGGATCACAGCTATGCATGTACACATAGCACAGTCAGAGGTTATAAAGATTGCAATAATATAGTTTTTTTTGAAAACGCAAGAATATAGTTCAAATACCAGTAAACTGGTACATGTAGATGTCATCATGATTACACCTCGAAGGCTAATCTAGCACATGACTCCTTGTACCTAGATGAAGTAAACAGCGGTGCTTCACAACACATTTTTTTTCCACTCCCAACGCATGCATGCACACTCAACCCTGTGAACGCACGCACGCGTGAATCCTACCTCTATGAGCATCTTTGAAGATTGGGCTAACAAATCCTCGAGATCGATGAAGTCACCAGCATATTGATGGTTCTTCATCAACAACATTGACTTCCTATAGCCTCATAGGGCCGGTTTGGTTCCCTGGCTTACCCCTGGCCAGGCTCCACGGAGTCAACTTGGGTCGGTTTGGTTGCCTGAATATGCCTCAAAGCCAGGCCCCAGCGAGCCACTCATGGGCACTTAGCCAGCTTGCTTGGAAGCGGTGGAGTGGGCGTTTCGCTGGCTGTGCTTGAGCAGTGCCCCGGCCGCCTCCCTCCACCTCCACGCTCGCTTCGCGTCACCTCTCGCATGGGGACTCGCACAGACGCGGCTCCTCCTCGCTCTCACGCATCCACGCGCCGCCGCTCCACTTCCTCTTCGCTGTCGCAGACGCGCGCCGTGGCCCCTCCATCTTCTCCGTACTCGAGCTGCTCCCGTCGGCCGCCATTGATGCGTTGCTCCTCACCGGCGAGGCTTGGAGGAGTGTTCGGCTCGGAGGACCGACGTAGCCTCTGAGGAGGTGCCACCGGCCGGCGTCTTCCACCCAAGGTTTTCATTTTCTGAAATTAAAATTTATCGGGGGTCACTGATAAAGAGGATAAACAGGATATATCGGAAATATCGGACCAAATTCAAATAAAAATTAATTTGAATTTCGCCACCACGGATAAAAAGGATATATCGGAAATATAAGGAGATTTCGGCCGATAAAGGAAACCATGCTTCCACCTCGCCTCCGACCTCGCAACCCGCCTCGCCTCCGACTTCGCTAACAGATCTACAGGGGCCTCTGACCTCCGACCTCCCACGATGGTCATCCACCTAGCCTCCGACCAATCGCCGCTAAGATCTGTAGGCTTGGGAGCCAGCGTTAGCGAGGGCTTGCATCTAGTCGTCCTCCTTCGCGGCCTCGTCGGCGGGCACCTCACGGCGAATCGGCCGCCACTGTCGAAATGAACTCCTTGTTCTTCTCTTGTTCTCATGGATGGATTTTGCGACGAGATGAACAGAGAAGATGAAGGTGATGGAGGTAAGGTCATCGTAGAGAAGAGGTAACAACACCACATAATCCAAGCAACCAAATAAAACTAGCTTATCCAGGCTTAGGTAGCACATGACGACCAAACACTGCCAGGTTGCATTGACTTGAATAGGCTATCTCAAGCCTGGCTTATTTTCTTAGCCAGGTTTGCTGGAGAAACGTAACCAAACACACCTATAGTGAAGGCTTCCTCACGACTGTCTGGTTGGTACGGCACCTCCAAGGCCTCCTCGAATGTAGGTCTATTATGAATCTATAGAGAGTAATGGAGAAACCCTAGCGGGTGCAAAGAATAGCACTAGGGCGTAACTAGGATCTAGAGTAAGGGTGGTCCATTTTAGATGTAAAACTAAATTATAGAGTGATTCATATACATTTTTTATGATTTTAGAGAGGTCATCTACTATAATTTAACCTTTACTAAATTTTAGTGTGGTCCATAGACCACATGTCCACCTAGCTAACTTGGACCACATGTCCACCTAGCTAACTCCGCCTATACCAGCTACCACACATGCTATTTCTGCCTTCCCTTCTTCGATGGGGGGGGGGGGACGGCCCCCGTGGGCTCAATTCAGGGAGCAGAATCTTCCAGCCCAGCCCACGACTACCAGTGAATCCTAACGCCAGCCCTGCAGCGCCCCACCCCCGAGCAGAGCGGCCCCGCACCTTCCCCCTGCTGTCCGGACTCGCGACTCGCCCTGGCCCGTCCCCGTGACCGCGACTTCGGCGCCGCCGGCCGCGCACGCGCTGACGCGCGGGAGGCAGGACGCCGGCCGACGCCCCGTCTCGAGCGAGGAAGAGCGACCGTGCGTCCGTGCCCCATCCGCCCGTTGCCGCCTCCGCATCCTCCTCTATGCTTCCCGCGCTACCCGCCTGCTGCAGCCCCGTCCTCAACAACGGCGTCAGCAACCGACGGAAGCGGCAGGAAGTCCGGTGTGGATCTCCGCCTCGCGGTGGCCCAGGAGAGCACCGGGGCGGGCGCGCTTCGCTTCGGCTCGGCCCGGGGCCTCGACTCGGCGTGCAGAGGTTTCCTAGTTCAGTGTCTAATTTTTTATGAATGACGTTGCCATCATGACAATGTATAGTAATAATTGAATGCCAATCGCAGACTTATATAAAATTTTGGTCATTCAATGCCCTTTCTTTGCTACAGTATTTTCTATCTATATACAATGTTATATTGTTAATTGTGTTCTTTTTTATATTATTACATTTACTAGACTACGTGTACGGGTAGTGAGATTTAGCTCTCTGTTATTTAGCCCCCCTCGTGTCCGGTTTCCGGATCCGCGGTTGTGTGTGGGTGTGTCGGTGGGTGGAGGGGGAGACCTGAAAAGATGACTAGAAGTTTGCGTGGGCATCCAAATCAAAATAGATAGTAGGAGATTCAAAATTAGTCTTCAACAGAGTAACTATACGGAAGACTTATTTGGGGTTGTCTGAGAGATATAACCTAAATATGAGTATCATTTTTCCTAAAAATCCATTTGCAGAAATGATTCTCTTTTGAGTCCTGTTGTTAGAGAGGATGTCGAATGAGTATTGAACTCTTTCACTGTAACACTACCCAAACGTCGAATGAGTCTTGTATTTTTGGTGTTGTTGTTGGAGATAGTCTCCTTGGTTGGCATGTGGGCTATATTGACTTGGGTATCGAGCCATCCTTAGCCCGCTAAGCTTGCCCTAGGTGCTCGTGGGGCCATGAGTGTGGTTAATGCATCTTTAGATTGTTTATTATTCCTGATTTTGCAACACAGAGAAAAATAGAAGTTGCTTGTAAAATCATTAGTCTTAGGGGTTAGTTAATGGTATAACATACAATTTAATTACATATATTAGGAAAAGTTAGTGTAAAAATATTACTATAAACAGTGCAATAGTAATTAACTAAGGCCTCTTTTGGAATGGAGGGCAAACATAGGAATTTTGAAGGATTCCGTCCCTATCCTATGAGGTCCCTAGAGGGTTCCTCTATGTTTCCTTCGGTCAATAGGAGGTCCAACCTTGTTGTTTTGCTTTATATGTTTTTCCAATGTTGCTTGCGAAAGCTTCTTAAACTTTCCTTAGTTCTAAATCCTATAAGATTTAAAATGTTACGACATTTAGTCCAATAATTTTTCTAATTCTATATTTCAATAATCTTATGTGCACAACAAAGCCTAAGGTTCCTTTAGAACATAGGATTTTGAAGGATTTTTGTAGGATTGTAAATCTATAGGATCTTTTCCTATGTGGCCATTTGGAGCAAAGGATTGAGCATCCTAAAATAAAAAAATCATTTAGAAATGGTTCAGTTGCTGATATATTTGGGCCCTAGTATCCATGTCACCGGGAGATAAGCACTACAAAAAATACTCTTATACATGATGGTTTACTTTAGTCACAGCAAACGAAAATGCGTCACAGTTAACTCACCATAACGATCAGAAAAAACGTCATGTATCTCGCGTACATTTGCTAGACCAAAATGGACCGTCACTGATTGTATTTTTTGTTCGTCGTGGATTAGTTATCTGCCTCCTATAACCAGCCCAAATCCAAATCATAGTGACAAAAAAAGAACATCACAAATTTATGCCAAATTATCACTGCATTAACATGCATCACAACTCATAAGATACACCAATCGTATAAACAAACATTGATTTATTCCTGTATTAGCATGTCCACAACAGTCATATTGAACATCAAAGTACAAATGGACCTAGCTCACAATCATTTGGTTTTGAGGACAGGCCATTTTAGATCTAAGCTCTCATAACATCTAAGTTTGCACATAAAGATTTCATCTCTAAGGAGCCTAAATAAACAAACATATGAGAACTTCAATTGGCTTGCTGTCGAAAAGGTGCTACCTGAAAATCAATATGAATATGGGATAAGTCAGTTTTGAGCAAGGATTCTAAAAAAATACCATCTATTTATAAAGAAGATATGAAACCAGTACTCTAAAACAAACGAGCACTTCCATTGGATTGCTGGTCAGGGATAAAAGTACTCTATTCCCATTATTATTGTATCAAAGAAAGACGTTTTGATCAGCAAACCAAGAGATATGCCTGTGTTAATTTAGAATAGCACATAGATAGAAACAAGACCCAACCCAGTGCTACAGATATGTCAGTGTCAGTCAATCAGGCTGAACTGCACACAACCAGCAGAACAAACCATGGTAATTTTGGTAGAAATTACAATCCTATAGAATGACATCAAAAATTAATTTTAGCAAAGGATGGTTGTGTCAAACTAAAAACCTAAGTTTCTAGAAATTAAATTAGCAAATAACTTTCAGTAAGATTGCATCATTATAGAAAAACTGGAGACATACCACGTGTAGCTTGAAAACAGAATGGTTTCTCCACTCATATACAAATAAGCAAATCGCACAAACTATGAACTTAAAGATGAAAAATTGACTGTACTATTTGTTTGCACTGATCAGTACAAACAAAATTAACGCTTGTTCAGAGATGCAAGAGATAAATGTCGATGCAGGAGCAAATGATGTTGCAAACTTCATGCTATTCCTCACATCCTCAAGCAAGTTGGGGTAGGCTAGAGTTGAAACCCACCAAGAGCCCCAAGTCACGGTTCAGACACTTTAATAGATGCTTTCCAAGCACTCCTATTTAAATATAGATCTCTAAGTATATTCCAAGCTTTCAAATATCTTTTTATTGCCTCCCCCATGTCAATTTCGGTCTTCCTCTATCTCTTCTCATATTATTAGCTTGGCTTAGGACTTTATAATGCACTGATGTCTCTGGAGGTCTCCTTTGGACATGGCCGAACCACCTCAACCGATGTTGGACAAGCTTTTCTTCAATTGGTGCTACCCCTAGGCAATCACGTATATCATCGTTCCGAACTCGGTCCATTCTTGTGTGACCACAAATCCATCGCAACATACGCATTTCTACAACACTCAGTTGTTGAACATGTCGAATCTTTGTAGGCCAACATTCTGCTCCATACAACATAGCCGGTCTAATCGTCGTTCTATAAAACTTACCTTTTAGTTTTTGTGATACCCTCTTATCACAGAGAATGCTAGAAGCTTGTCGCCACTTGATCCACCATGCTTTGATTCTATGACTAACACCCGCGTCAATGTCTCCATCCCTCTGTAGCATCGATACCAGATACCGAAAGGTATCCTTCTTAGGCACTACTTGACCTTCCAAACTTACATCTCCCTCCTCTTGTGCAGTTCCACCAAAAGCCGCATCTCATGTATCCGGTTTTAGTTCTGCTCAATTTAAAATATTTAGACTCAAGAGTCTGCCGCCATAACTCTAGTTTCCTATTTACTTCCGCCTGGCTTTCGTCCACTAACACTACATCATCAGCGAACAACATACACCAAGGGATATCTCCTTGTATGTTCCTGGTAACCTCATCCATTACCAAGGCAAAGAGATACAGACTTAAGGCTGATCCTTGATGAAGTCCAATTTTAATCGGAAAGTAATCCATGTTACCATCATTTGTTCGAACACTAGTCACAATATTGTTGTACATGTCCTTGATGATGGTCACGTACTTTGATGGGACTTTATGTTTGTCCAAAGCCCATCACATAATATTTCTTGGTATCTTGTCATAAGCCTTCTTCAAGTCAATGAAAACCAAGTGGAGGTCCTTCTGCTCTCTAAACCGCTCCATAACCTGTCTTATTAAGAAGATTGCTTCTGTGGTTGACCTTCCGGGTATGAAACCAAATTGGTTTGTTGATATCTGCGTCATTCCTCTCAGGCGCTGCTCGATGACTCTCTCCCATAACTTCATAGTGTGGCTCATCAACTTAATTCCCCGATAATTAGTACAACTTTGGATATCTCCCTTGTTCTTGTAGATTGGTACCAATATGCTTCTTCTCCACTCCTCAGGCATCTTCTTCGATCGAAAGATATTATTGAATATCTTGGTTAGCCATACTATAGCTATATCCCCGAGACATCTCAACACCTTGATTGGGATACCATCAGGGTTCATCGCTTTGCCCCCTTTCATCCTTTTCAAGGCTTCTCTGACCTCCGATTCTTGAATCCTCCGCATAAAGCGACTGTTAGTGTCATCAAACGAGTCGTCCAGCTGAACAGTGCTATCGTTCTCATCATTGAACAATTTATCAAAATACTCTTGCCATCTATGTCTGATCTCATCCTCCTTCACCAAGAGCTGCTCCCTCTCATCCTTTATGCACTTAACTTGGTTGAAGTCCCTTGTCTTCCTATCGTGAGCCCTAGCCATCCTATAAATGTCATTCTATCCTTCCTTCGTACTCAAACGTCGGTAAAGGTCCTCATAGGCCCGCCCCTTTGCCTCACTCACCACTCGTTTTGCAGTCTTCTTTGCCACCTTATACTTCTCTATTTTGTTTGCACACATGTCATGATATAAGCACTTATAGCACTCCTTTTCCTTAATAGCCTTTTGCACATCTTTATTCCACCACCAAGTGTCTTTCGAGTCATATCCGCTCCCTTTGGTCACTCCAAGCACCTCTGAAGCAACCTTCCAAACGCATGTTGCCATCTTCTCCCACATGTTGTTTGCATCGCCTTCATCATTCCAAGGGCCCTCTTCAATGACCTTTTCCTTAAAGACATTTGATGCCTCCCCTTTTAATTTCCACCACTTCGTTCTAGCAACCTTAGCTTGTTTGTTTCCACGAGTTTGCACCAGAAAGCGGAAGTCAGCCACCACCAGCTTGTGTTGAGCGACCACACATTCTCCATGTATCACCTTACTGTCCACGCATGTTCGTTTATCCCTCCTCCTTGTAAGGACAAAGTCGATTTGACTAGAGTACTGGCCGCTACTAAAGGTCACTAAATGGGACTATCTCTTACGGAAGAAAGTGTTAGCTATCATCAGATCAAAAGCTATGGCGAAGTCTAAGACTTTCTCTCCCTCCTGGTTCCTACTACCATATCCGAAACCTCCATGAACCGCCTTGAAACCTGCACTTGATGTACCTACATGGCCATTAAGATCACCTCCTACAAAGAGCTTCTCGCTACTAGGAACAGCTCTAACCAAGCGATCTAAGTCTTCCTAGAAAAGCCGCTTAGCACTCTCATCATGGCCTACTTGGGGGCATACGCACTAATTACGTTTAAGACCATATCACTAATGACAAGTTTAACTAAGATGAACCTATCCCCTTGCCTTCTCATCTCCACCACACCATCCTTGAGGCTCTTATCAATCAAAACTCCTATTCCATTTTTATTTGAAGTTGCCCCTGTGTACTAGAGCTTGAAGCCGGTATTGTCCACCTCCTTCGCCTTCTGCCCCTTCTATTTAGTCTCTTGAACGCATAAGATATTTACACGCTTCCTAACCGTTGTGTCCACTAACTCTCTTAACTTACCTGTAAGGGACCCTATATTCTAGCTACCTAAACGGATCTTAGTTGGCTCGACTAGCTTCCTTACCCTTTGCACCCGCCGAGGTAGGCGTGAAGACCCTTGCTCATTTTGCACCACATCCAGGTGCCGATGTGGCGCGCCACTAAGGATGCGACGACCCGATCCTTGCTCACTTGACACCGTGCCCAGATTGCGACACGACACGTCACGGGGGGTGACGACCCGGCCCTTGCTCAGTTAACACCATATTTGCAAATAATGAAAACAAAACAAACCCTCCAACATTGATTAGGATGCAGATGTTGAAGCCCAGGTAGCCTGCTTCCTTCTTGCCCCCAATCATTTACTCCCCTAAATCAAGTAGTAAAATCAATAACAGGCAAAGGAGTACAGTTGGGGAGGATCTGAATCGTTAATCGGGAAATCAAATCCCTAACCTTTGGTCGTCCTGGTGGATTGCACGTCGGCACTCGGGCGCTGTGACGGTGCCGCTGCCGCGCTGGCCGCTGGGCGCTCCATGGCGGCCCCTCCCGACTTCCCTCGATCGACCGCACTAGGCCCTAGCAGTTGGATGCAGCAGCCATGGGCCGTCACCACCCTGTAGATCTAGCAGCCGCAAGGAGCTCCAGGGCCACAGCAAGCCCCCGTCGCCCACACGTGGCCGCCGGCTACGTCCTCGACACCCGCCCTGCCTCATCTCATCGAGTGTGGAGCGCCGCCCCTATCGCCGTCGCACGCCTGGGCTGAAGAACGAAGACGCGAGATTTATGGTTGGGGAGCCGGGAGCAGCGAGGCCACGTGGATGCGCCACCGCCTGAAACCCTCCTATTTGTGCGTGGGAGAACTAGAGGATAAGGGAGCTGTGGTGGGAGAGGATAAGATTGAGGAATTTTTAGAGGCAGGGATGGTTTTAAGGTCTGTTGTCACACGGGCGTTCGAAACTGAATGGCGCGGAGCGATGAAAATTTAATCATAGAGTGCACGGTGGATCTGTGATGTCAAACCATGATGATACGTTAACAAGTCGACATAGATTTAGCACCTTGGAAATAATCTATCACAATTACAGCATTCTATGATGATTCTTCAGAAGGTCACGTCATATATAAGGTATTTCTTGTAGTGAAGCTCCACCAGGACAAGATAGGGCAATCCTGCTAATGAAGAAGCCCATACTGGACAGCGTACATCAACTACTTAGAAGATAAGATATTGATTAGGTGTACTTGGAAGCCAAGCATGTCATGTTATTCTACTTGGATTTCCCTGTAACAAACATGAAAACCATAGATCTAGGTACTTCAACATTCCAACTGCTTTTCAGACTATATAAGGAGAGGTAGGGACAATCCATTCGTAGATAGATTCATCCAAGCAACCCGTAGCTTAGAACCCTCAATAAATCCATCAACGTCCATGTAAACCCAAACATATGACACAAGAGAAGTATTATCCACAAGATGTAGGGTACCCTCTTACCACCCTCTTACCAGAACCATTATAAATTTGTATCTTGTGTGTTTCATGCGCACAAAATGATGATCTATTAGTCGGACGGCAGTCCATAGCAGGAATTCTAGAGGAAATCTAACAAGGTCCAACCTCTTGAAAACTCTCTTGTGTCTATCTCTCTTCTAATTCATGTGTTTCTCATGTGTTGTATCCAGATGCTTGATTAGAAGCTTTTCTACGAGCTTGTTCGGTTGCATGTTTTTGGCTGGCTGGATCCTCTTTTTTTCCCAGCCAGAGCAGTGTTTTTCTCAAAAAAACCCAGTATAAACAGTGAAAACCAGCGTAAACAGTGTCAACTTTAGTCCAGCCGAACAAGTTGTACATTTTTAATTTCTGTTGGATTGCAAGTGAATGCAACTTCAATCCTACGTTTTTACTATTCATGTGTTTTAGTTTGTGAGCGAGAATTCCGTGGCCAACCGCCTGATTACTACGTCTTGGATGCAAATGCTTCCTATAACACAAATGCAACGCGTGTTGTCTCCGTAGCTACCAGTCGAATAGTCGATCACGAGGCCCTGGAGAACCTTGGGCTACTGTTCCAGCATGCGGCTTTATTAATACCTTTGTTCCCACTCTGACTCTGGTGTAGATATCCTCAGCAAGCAAACTCCAACGGTTCTCGTGGTCGCCTGAAACAAAGGCGTGGTCGATCTTTTAATGGACAGACAACTTTGCTGGTAGACTTGTCACGCTGCGCTAGCCACGGCCCACGGTCAAGGGAAAAAACAAACACTGCACTGCAAGCCGCGCGCAACAGCTAGGGTACGTACCGAGTCGCCAGTGCTTGAGTCTGACGAAACAAGTCGAAAGAGTAGAGTCAGGGGCGGATCCAACCCACGTTCCCTCAGTACGCCTGAATTTTTAGGAAAGGCTATAGTGGAGCTGCAGACTTAAGATTAAGCGAAGTGTTGTTCCGACCTAAAATATTTTTCTGGATCCGGCCGGAGTAGAGGGCACGACCAGCGTACGCCTACCGAGAAAGGCATGTGGAGCTGCAATGCAAATGACGACCGGGCCGGATGGGGTGCGCAGCGTGCTTTCCAGCGTTGGCCTTGGGTATGGCCTGTTCGAGTTTGTTTGGCTTATAAGGTACGACTAAAAGCACTGTTGACTGATTTGATGTAAGAGAAAAATACTATTCGTTAACTGATAAAGTCATGGCTTATAAGTTGAACTAAGCGAACATGCCTATAGATTACGGTGACACGAGCATAGTACTCCGGCCGCCGGGGTCAGGTCAGGTCAGGTCAGGTGAGAATGAGATGAGCATCGGTTGAAAATGCTGTCCCAGGTGCTCCTCACCGGTCACCACGACGAAATCACGCTCGGCAGCCAGTGCCATCCATCATCGTCTCCCGCTGCTTTCTGCAGGCGAGTTCATATGTACGCCTACCGTAAGCGCGTGGTACGTAAGCAAGATGATGTGAGCAATGAGAAACTGAGAACACACGGAACGGAACTCACCGGATGTCCACGTCAGAATCATCTACGTACGTACGTCCTGGCCTGTACACGGACTAGTAGAGCTCTGTATATATCAGCAGCAAGGAGACGAGAGCAGGATGATGTGTACTCCTATATCAACAAGCCGCTTCTGTTATGAGCCGTGAGCGTACGTACTTTGGCCTCTGCGCCTCTGCAAATTCGTTATGGCTGTTCGCCGGCGGGCGGGCGGGCATTGATGAGCCCCGATCATGCGTCGCCGTCGCCGTACCGGATCGTAACCATCGGCCGGCCGGGCTGCCGCATTGAATTCGACCAACATGCCGGGATGGGCCTTGGAGCATTCCTCGATCCCCCAGCTTCCTCCATGGGAGTTGAATGGTGGCCCTAGATCTACGGCGGACGGATGGGTCAAAAACCTTTCAGCCACAGGCGTAAGTGTAACCTCCGATCCGTGGAACTGAAGTTCTCTTGCACGATCGATCTGAACGTGTCTCCAACTGTCCCTAGCTACGTGTAGGCAGCTGGTACTTCACTGACCGGCCGGCTCGCGACGTTGCGACTCAGAATTCACCGGGGGCGCGCGGAAGCTGAGCCACAGCGGGCCGGCAGGGGTAGGCGCACCGATCGCTGTTGGCGCGCGGCCGAACACACGCTGGGGAGTGGGGACTAGTGCGCGCGGGATGGTGCCACATGCCGAGCGGCCGCACTTGCGGGCGCCCAAGTCGGCAAGTCCCAACCATGGCGAGCGTGAGCGAGCAGCGAGCCGGCCAACCCCCGGCGCCGGCAGGCGGCAGGGCAGCAGCACTTCGACTCTGCTGCTGTCCTGCTGCCGCTGCTCGCTCGGGGCCCAAGAAGATCAGACAGGTGAAAACTGAGAACTCGAAAAGGAGCCTGCCCGCCTGCCCGGACAGCAGCAGTAGCCACTCCACTCTGTCGGACAGTTTATCCGAGAATCTAGTACTCCTACGAGTAGCTACTACTAGGAGTACTCGCATGCATTTCATTTCATGTACGGTCCGCATATGTAGAAGCGTTATGTGTACAGTATTGTACTGTACCGTTGGTGACTAGAGAATACGAGTAGTACGCGTACAACTACACACGGCGTGGCTTTCCGACGGGGGCCGATCGAGATCGAACAGGAGCAGGCAGGTATGTCGGTACGTGGGTGCGTGCTCCGGCCGGCGGTCAGGACTCGCTCGACTGATCCCCGATCTTGATCCCAAATCCGCAGCTGCTACACTACGCGCCGCGCTGCTATAGCACGGTGGTTGGCAACATTTCGCGTCCAGGGTACGGTGGTCACCCACACACGCGCGACCCAGATGGCTCGCTAGCTTCCACACCAAGGGAAGGGGAGCCCCCCCGCACCTGCGCCGGCGTGCGTGTGTCTACCACCGTGGGGATGAAACTGGAACAGTGGAGCTGGTACGGTGCTTCACCGGCCGCGCCGTCGCCGCTGCCGGACGTCAAGCCTACAGGAACACACCAGTACATTAATCACCTAGCTAGCTAGTTCAAATCACGGTGGTGACCTTGGCTGGTCCAATGGATAGATGGCCCTGGTTAGTGGGTTAAGTGCATGTGGTTGACCTAATTTTCCTCGGTATATTGCATTCTACTCTGAGTCCTGTAGGTACAAACAGCGCCTCTTTCTTAACATAAATAATAACAACAATTGCATGCCTTAATTCCAACGCTGGTCAAAATTAAAACATAGAACTGTTCTTATACACTAATTCTACATCACCGTTGGACAGAAATAGAATTAATGCATAAAATCATTAAAATTATGAAATTATTATTAACAACATTGGTCAGAAAATAACAACATCATAATCATGTCAAAATATCTTTTTCTCCAATTATACAACTGTTCTTATACACTAATTCTACATCAGCATTGGGCAGAAATAGAATTAATGCATAAAATCATTAAAATTACGATATTGTTAATAACAACGTTGATCAGAAAATAACAACATCATAACCATGTCAAAGTCTCTTTTTCTCCAATTATTCAATTGTTTTTACACACTAATTATACATCACCGTTGGATAGAAATAAAATTAATGCATAAAATCATTAAAATTACGATATTGTTATTCACAACGTTGGTCAGAAAATAACAACATCATAATCATGTCAAAATCTCTTTTTCTCCAATTAAATATCACGTTGGTTCAAAATAACTGGAGAATAAACTATTTCTTTAGCAGCGGAAAACGTATACTCAATTTCTTGAATTTTACTCTTTTGAGCCATTTTCCATTTTTCAATTTTATTGAAAAAGAAAAAAGGAAAATTGGGCTCCCTGTTTACTGCTACTGGGCCCAAAGCCGGCAATTCGGCTCGGCCCACCACTCTGCGCGGCGCCCGGCCGCACCCAGGCCGCAACGAGGGCCTAGGCCGACAAAGTGCTGCGGCCGCGCGCGCCCACCTGGGCCGCGAAACGGCCTGCTCGATCTGAGCCGTCCGCGTCGATCCGATGGCCGAGCGACGTTATCGGGTAAACAAAACCCCCTTCGACCGACGCGGGCGAAACCCTAGCGCCATTCCTTCCCTCCCGTTGTCTCTCTCACTCAGCCGCGCGAGCCCGAGCGAAGAGCAGGCAACGACGAGAGCGAGCAGGGCCTCGACGCCGTCGCCGGCCCCCTCGCCGGCGCGGCTGGGCTCTCCGGTGGTGGTGAGCGTTGTTGCCAGAGCGGCCTGCCACGGCGGCGCCTCCTTGGTCGGGGCCCAATGAGCATTGCCCCGGCTTGGCCTTCTTCTCTCAAGGCAGCAGCCGGTGAGGCAACCCACTGGCTCTTCCTCTTCCCCTTTTCTTCTTTGGATCTGGTTCTTCTTCTCGGTTGAGTCCGATTGGGATGGGGTTTCGTTCTAGGGTTACAATCTTGGGTTAGGGTTTCACTGTGTATCATCCCCGTGGAGTTTTAAGGGGTTTTAGGGTTTGTCCTCGTGTGCTGAGGGCCCTTCCTCTTCACCCGGTTAGGGTTGGGGTTAGGGATTACTGTTCTTCTTCCCGGACGGGTTAAGGTTCTTTCCTTCACCCAGTTAGAGTTAGGGTTAGGGATTATGGTTCTTCTTCCCCGACGGGTTAGGGTTAGACTCACTGGAGTCACTATTCTTCTTTCCTAGCGAGTTCTTCGTGGGTTTGAGCTCGGATTCGGGTTCTACTTGAAGCTGAGTCCTTCTTCTTACTCCTTTCCTTCACCCTGTTAGGGTTAGGGAACCCCTTCTGTCTGCTCAGATCCGAAAGGAGGTATGTTCTTTTCTTGCCGCGCGCCGGCGAGAACGGCGGTGCGGCACCTTTCCCCGCACGGTGGCGGTAGTGACTGGCAGTCAGTGACGCCCGCCACCCTCGGTCTCTTTTTAATTTTCTTTTACCCGGTTAGGGTTAGGGTTTCAATCCAAAACAGATCGAACCCTTGTTCTTTCTTTGATTTCTTTTCAAAGCTTTACCCCATACTAAATCTACACGCTGGCAACCTAGGCTCGATACCATTGTTGGTACAAACAGTGCCTCTAAACCGTAGATCAGGGTAAGCATCTTACTTAGGGTTCCTCTACTTTGCCCTGGCGCAGTTGCGCCACAGCCATGTGGACGCCGGTGTCGAGGGAGCTCAGCGCGGCGGAGTCCAGCGTAGAGGTGGCGAGGTCCAGTGGCGATGCAGAGGCGACGGTGAGGTTGGTGGGGCTTCCTATCGTTGGCAGCACTCTTCTTTAGATCGGATTAGCGTTTCTCTGCAGGTGGTTACGGTGGCTCAGGTCAACCTCGTAGTTAGAGCCGTGATCCCCACCTATCTTTTATAGTGCTGTGCGACAGGGGCCCACCAACCATATTAGGGTTGGGCGCCCCCGATCAGGGCGCAAATCCAAGGGCCCAATTGGTCGTTGGGCCTATTGGTGGAGATGAACTAACATTCTCCCCCTTGATCTCACTACCATATTTTAATTTCATATCATTTACTTTTGTTCATTCCATTACAGATTAGCGCATAGAGCATGTTTCATCGTCACGGTCAATTGTCGATACATTTAACAGCTACAACACACCACTCTGTTCTGAAATAGATACTTAACTTTGAGCCTTCTTTTGTCCAGAAATTTTAGGCTTTCCCTTAAACCCATGCTAGCTACATGTTCACTGAACACGTTGGGTGGTAAGCCTTTTGTAAGTGGATCCGTGAGCATCTTTTTGGTACTTATATGCTCAAGACTTATGACATGATCTCGGACTTTATCTTTCACAACATAATACTTTATGTCAATGTGTTTGGTAGCACCACTTGACTTATTGTTGTGAGCATACTGTACTACCGAATTATTATCGCAATATAACTTAAGTGGTCTATAGATGTCGTCAACCACCTTCAAACCGGGTATGAACTTTTTTAGCCCATTCACCTGGATCGTTGCCTCATAACACACTACAAACTCGGCATACATTGTGGATGATGTAGTGACGGTTTGCTTTGAGCTTTTTCATGAAATAGCGCCCCCTGCGAGAGTAAATACATATCCAGACGTGGATTTTCTATCATCTCCCGCATAATCAGAATCTGAATATCCCAATATATGGAGTGAATCAGATCTTCTATACGTCATCATGAGGCTTTTCGTTCCTTGCAAATAACGCAATACTTTCTTTACTAATTTCCAGTGTTCTGTTCTAGGATTGCTCTGGAATCTGCCAAGTAACCCGGTAACAAATGCCAAGTCAGGGCGCGTACATACTTGAGCATATTGCAAGCTTTCGACAAGCTGAAGCATATGGAACCGCTTTTATTTGATCGATCTCATATTGGTTCCTGGGGCATTGAAAATCCCCATATCTGTCGCCCTTGACTATAGGAGTAGGCGAGGGACTACATTTGTGCATACTAAATTTCTTTAAGATCTTTTTTATGTATGCCTTTTGTGATAGTCCTAATACCCCTTTACTTCTATCTCGGTGAATCTCGATCCCTAAAACGAACGAAGCTTCACCAAGATCTTTCATATCAAATTTTATGGACAAAAACTTCTTTGTCTCCAGCAGTAGACTGACATCACTACTAGCAAGTAGATATCATCAACTTTCCATTCTTAACTTTGCATAGACACAATTGTCCTCAACATTCTCTTTACACCCAAAATTCCTTATTGTCTGATCAAACTTCAAGTACCGCTATCTTGAAGCTTGTTTTAATCCATAAATGGATTTCTTTAGGCGGCATCCCATTCGTTCTTTTTCTTCCATTACAAAACCTTTCGGTTGTGCCATGTAAACATTTTCCTCCAACTCCCCGTTGAGAAATGTCGTCTTTACATCCATCTGATATAATTCTAAATCGTAATGTGCCACTAATGTCATTATGATTCTGAAGGAATCCTTACATGATACTGGAGAAAAGGTCTCATTGTAATCAATCCCTTCTCTTTGCGTAAAGCCTTTTGCCACAAGTCACGCTTTATATCTCTTTATATTCCCTTGAGAGTCAAGTTTTGTTTTGTAGACCCATTTACAGCCTACTGTTTTGGCTTTTTTAGGAATTATTATTTCTAAGTCCTAAACTTTATTGGCATTCATAGATTTCATTTCATCTTCCATGGCCTCAAGCCACTTTGATGAATGATCAGTTCTCATGGCTTCTTCAAATGAGGTGGGATCATCCTCCATTTGAAATTCCTCAGTGTTGTATACTTCATTGTCAGCAGGAATAGCTGATTTTCTAACTCTTTGAGACCTTTTAGGGGCCTTCACATTTGGCACATCTTCTGTTTGAGGCTGTTGTTGCTCCCCCTCATATGTGGCAATATGTTCTACAGGATCCTAAAGAACAGGTTCCTTATCGACATTCATTGTTGCCATAGGTAGAATAACAACAGGTGCTGGCACCACAGTATCTTACACTGTCGGTGCAGCGACAGCAGGTAGTGAGAAAAATGGCTCATGAATCATCAGAGTGGGCACATACACCCGCTTCTCTTCAAGGTTAATTTCTCGAGCTACCATGCTCCCCCTCATCATTTCATTCTCTAGGAAGACAGCGTGTCTTGTTTCCACAAACTTTGTATGTCTGTCTAGACAATAGAAACGAAAATCGTTTGACTTTTCTGGATAGCCAATGAAATGACAACTTACTATTTTGGGATCTAGCTTCCTAATGTTTGGGTTAAATACTTTAGCCTCAGCAGGACTCCCCCACATATATAAGTGGTTTAGTGAGGGTACTCTTCCTGTCCACAACTCATACGATGTTTTGGGCACCGACTCACTTGGTACTCTATTGAGAATATGAATAGCGGTTTTAACGCCTCCATCCACAGGCTCAACGGTAAGGTGGGGTAACTTATCATACTGCGCACCATATCCATCAAGGTACGATTGCATCTTTCAGCTACTCCATTCTGCTAAGATTCATCCGGTGTAGAATACTGGGCTACTATGCCATTCTCCTATAAGAACCTTGCAAAAGGTTCAGGAACTTGACCATATGGGGTATGCCGACCGTAGTACTCTCTCCCACGGTTGGACCTGACTATCTTAATCTTTAAATTGCATTGGTTTTCAACTTTTGCCTTAAATATCTTAAATTTATCTAATGCTTCAGTTTTTTCTTTGATTGGATAAATGTAGCCATAATGGAAGTAATCATCTGTGAATGTTATGAACGAATCATAACCATCCACACTCTTTACAAGAAACTGACCACAGATGTCTGTGTGAATAATCTATAAAATTCCTACGCTTCGTTTGGCATCTTTCTTAATTTTCTTTTTATATACTTTCCTTTTATGCATTCTCTGCATTGTTCTAAATCTGAGAACTTTAATGGAGGAAGAATATCATTCTTAACTAGTATTTCTATTCCCCCTCGAAATATGGCCTAAAACGACAGTGCCATAATTTCGACGACGCATCATGAGCTCTCGTATGCCACCATTTTAAAGTAACTCTCTGTCACCAGCTGCTTTATTAGCTGGGTAGTATATATCTTTGAAGAGCAAGTGAACTGACTCTTTATTCTATCGAGGTACTCGGTGACCGTGTCACACTCTGGGATTGAGCCCACAATTACAGGCTAAATCGTGTTCTTTATCACAGCTAAACATTTTTTATTGGCAGTGACCCACTTTTTATGCTCAATGTCATAGGACATCTTTTAGGATTCAAAATCCCTCTCTTTAGTTGCCCAAGCGACATCAGCCTTGTTTGTCTCCCTCACCGGTGCCACAGGCTCAGTGGAACACGGTGAGGTGACTACCCAGTCCACCTCAGTCAAGATGAAGGCCAGGTCAATCTTTTTCTTAACATAAAAAATAACAACAATTGTATGCCATAATTCCAACGTTGATCAAAATTAAAACATACAACTGTTCTTATACACTAATTCTATATCACCATTGGGCAGAAATAGAATTAATGCATAAAATCATTAAAATTACGATATTGTTATTAACAACGTTGGTAAGAAAATAACAATATCATAATCATGTCGAAATCTCTTTTTCTCCAATTATACAACTGTTCTTATACACTAATTCTACATCACAGTTGGGCAGAAATAGAATTAATGCATAAAATTATTAAAATTACGATATTGTTATTAACAACGTTGGTCAGAAAATAACAATATCATAATCATGTCAAAGTCTCTTTTTCTCCAATTATTCAACTGTTCTTACACACTAATTCTACATCATCGTTGGGCAGAAATAGAATTAATGCATAAAATCATTAAAATTATGATATTATTATTCACAACGTTGGTCAGAAAATAACAACATCATAATCATGTCAAAATCTCTTTTCTCCAATTAAATATGACGTTGGTTCAAAATAACTAGAGAATAAACTATTTCTTTAGCAGCGGAAAACGTATACTCAATTTCTTGAATTTTACCCATAGGAAAAATTCGTTTTTCTGATTTCTTTTGAGCCATTTTCTAATTTTCAATTTTACTGAAAAAGAAAAAAGGAAAATTGGGCTCCCTGTTTACTGCTACTGGGCCCGAAGCCGGCAATTCGGCTCGGCCCACCACCTTTGCCCGGCGCCCGGCAGCACCCAGGCCGCAATGTGGGCCTGGGCCGGCAAAGTGCCGCGGTCGCTCGATCTGAGCCGTCCGCGTCGATCCGACGGCCGAGCGGCGTTATCGGGTAAACAAAACCCCCTTCGGCCGGCGCGGGTGAAACCCTAGCGCCATCCCTTCCCTCCTGTTCTCTCTCTCACTCAGCCACGCGAGCATGAGCGAAGAGCTGGCAACGATGAGAGCGAGCAGGGCCTCGACTTGGCCTTCTTCTCCCCAGCGGGTGAGCGCGCCGCCGTCGAGCGGCCTGGCCGTGGCGCCTCCTTGGCCGAGGCCTAGCGAGCAGCTGCCCCCGGCTTGGCCTTCTTCTCCCCGTGCGCTGGCGAGGCAGCCCACTGGCTCTTCCTCTTCCCCTTTTCTTCTTTGGATCTGGTTCTTCTTCTCGGTTGAGTCCGATTGGGATGGGGATTCGTTCTAGGGTTACAATCTTGGGTTAGGGTTTCACTGTGTATCATCCCCGTGGAGTCTTTACGGGTTTTAGGGTTTGGCCTCGTGTGCCGAGGGCCCTTCCTCTTCACCAAGTTAGGGTTAGGGTTAGGGATTACTGTTGTTCTTCTCCGACGGGTTGGGGTTCTTTCCTTCACCCAGTTAGGGTTAGGGTTCGGGATTACTATTCTTCTTCCCCGACGGGTTAGGGTTAGACTCAGTGGAGTCACTATTCTTATTTTCCAGCGAGTTCTTCATGGGTTTGAGCTCGGATTCGGGTTCTACTTGAAGCCGAGTCCTTCTTCTTACTCCTTTCCTTCACCCTGTTAGGGTTAGTGTTAGGGAACCCCTTCGGTCTGCTCAGATCCGAAAGGAGGTCTGTTCTTTTCTTGCCGTGCGCCGGCGAGAATAGTGGTGCGGCACCTTTCCCCGCGCAGTGGCGGTGGTGACCGACAGTCAGTGACACCCGCCACCCTTGGTCTCTTTTCAATTTTCTTTTACCCGGTTATGGTTAGGGTTTCAATCCGAAACAGATCGAACCCTTGTTCTTTCTTTGATTTCTTTTCAATGCTTACCCCATACTAGATCTATACACTGGCAACCTAGGCTCCGATACCATTGTTGGTACAAACAGTGCCTCTGAACCGTAGATCGGGGTAAGCATCTTAGTTAGGATTCCTCTACTTCGCCCTAGTGCAGTTGCGCCGCAGCCATGTGGACGCCGGTGTCGAGGGAGCTCGACGCGGTGGAGTCCAGCGTAGAGGTGGCGAGGTCCAGTGGCGATGCAGAGGCGACGGTGAGGTTGGTGGGGCTTTTCGTCGCTAGCAGCACTCTTCTTTAGATCAGATTAGTGTTTCTCTGCAGGTGGTTACGGCGGCTCAGGTCAACCTCGTAGTTAGAGCCGTGATCCCCACCTATCTTTTATAGTGTTGTGCGATAGGGGCCCACCAACTATATTAGGGTTGGACGCCCCCGATCAGGGTGTAGATCCAAGAGCCCAATAGGCCATTGGACCTATTGGTGGAGATCAACTAACAAGTCCCACTTCAATTCCATGTACAGTTTATGGACTTAGTGAGCGACATAGATGGTTCTCCTTCTGCTGATCTTTTCAAAATTAGAGGATCTAAGTAGTATGTATGATCGTGCATGTTAGCGTTACACAAGATATCACTTAGCCGTCAAAGGTGTTATTTTAGTTTGAACAATGGGGTGGCGTTGGACCATAACTCCAGGTGTTTAGTTTTATGAATATAGTTTAGTTGATACATCGTCATCTTACTTTTCACAACAATTACTCAATGTAATCATAAAGAATGTGTTAAAAATGCTTATAGAGGCAATCCCTCGATAAATGACTACCACGACTACATTGAGGTTCAATTCCCCAAATGAAAAACAACTCATAATTCAATTTGTCCAAACAATATGGTTAGAGATGCAGCACGTATATCTTATCTCACTATTGTTAATTAGCTCTACCCTTTTAAAGGGTTTATGTTAATTTTCAAACTAGAACGAAAAAGAGATAGGGAATGATAAGAATTATCACATAGAACAAAATATCTAACCATTGATATGGTGGGCTCTAATCATTATTAAATATTGAAAAATAATCATTCATTATATCTAGCTTGTATCTAATTACCCACCTTTTCCATTATAAAATTTTAACCCAAAGTATCACAATGCTAACACCTTTTAGGCCATTCACATTAACCCTCCCATGTAACATGGTAAAAAAAATACAGAAACACTAAAAATTCTCACAAAATGTCAAACATCCTACCATCCATTTGGTGTGCTAATCATCAATGAAAACAATAGCTGGTTCTAACATATTTCTAAATTACTAATATTTTCCATTATGTAAGTTAACCTAAAGTATGGTCAATATCTACTTTGAATTACCTATATGTATTATAGCTTATGGGAATACAAATCCAATGCACCACAGTATCTGCTTTTAAATTGCACACATTTTTCATTTAGAGGACAAGTACACTTGTTATTATAAAAGTTCAACACAAAGCCCCCACAATTATGTGGCGACATCTAGAGGCCAAATTTAGAAGCAAAAGAAGAATTATGCCACATGTTGTCCCAACATATATAAAGAGTACAGTGACATGAGAGGAACAAAGAAAAAACTTTGCTCAAGGCTCAATAGATAGATATATTTATGAAACACAACTAAAATATGAAAATAATCATCTCTAAATCCTAAATCATAAGCATTTCATGAAGTTTTGTTATCCATGTATTTATAAAAAGAAAAAAATCATAAGCATTATCTTGAGTTATACTAGCACTAACAACCTCACTTAAAATAAGCTGCAAAATGCTCTTCAATGTCACTACCATAGTACACTAATGTAAGGCATATTTAAAAATATCTTCAAAGTATATTTTGTCCTTAATTTGATTTCTCTTATACTATATATTGACAATGTAACAAAGTCAACATCAACATAAAATTATTTTAAATACAAATCTATTCATGCAACTTTTGTATACTAAACATAAATATAATTTGACTAATGTTTTCTATTTTTTTGTTGTGAAGTTTGAGTTTTTCAAAACAAAATGTGCATTACATTATGGACAGAGGGAGAGTATATCTTACTCCCACATTAATTAAGTTTAAGATATTTTGAAGAGCTCAAAACCATCCAATTTTAAATTAGCCTACAATATATTCATCTATGCTTTGTATCTGTTGTTGGAAAAAAGTAGTATATGTAGATCCATATTAGATGACATAATTATATTTGTTTGTAAACATACATTTTTTTTGCATAAAATAAAGCTCCACGGTTTTGTGAGGACAAGAGGACAATGATGTCGGCTTGAAAATGTTATGATTTTAGGACTTGTTGAAGTTCATCCACCATTTGCCTTACCACACAATAGTTATAGATATATACATGCACACCGTCATATCATGAACTCATAATGTGGCATCAAATGTTCACTACATATCAATTATAAATATATGATTCTTTGTTTTAGAAGAAAGAAACAAGAGTATATATGAATGTCCTTGAATATTGTTTGCCAAGAAAAATAACATCCTTGAAGTAATTCAAATATAATGTAAAGACATACATATGTATCTTTTTAAAAAAATTAAAAAAGATAAAATTTTGTTGTAATTCAGAGTCACTATAAGTTCTGAATTGCACTTTAATTCACTGGTATATATGGTGAACTGTGTGATTACATTTTGCAGCAATAATTCTGCTATCAGAGAGCATTGTGGTATTACTGCTAATTTACACCCTAGAACTCTCTGCTACCCAACTCTGGTACCCAGCTATTTCCACAAACTGAATTTTTCCACCATCAGAAAGCACTACTGGAAACTCGAATTGCCCTGTGGGTGACCAATTTTTGCTGTGTGTGTTTTTTTTCGCTACACATAGAAAAATTCCAATTATTCTGTCGGTTCCAGAATATACCGACAGAAAAATACGAAAACTCACAGGATAATTGTATGATTTTTCTGTGCGTGACAAAAGACACACGGAAAAATATACACTCACAGAAAAATTGAAATTATTCTATGGGTTTTTATAAAACTCACAGGAAAAAACTATACACGCACGGGAAAAACACAATTATTCTGTCGGTTTTGTATTACACACAGATTAAAATTACGTACGCACAGGAAAAATAAGTTCTGCGCATGGATTTGGCTTTGGCGCCCTGTTTTCGGCATTGGCGCCCTATTTTTGATAAAGGCACCTGCCTTTTGGTATTGGCGCGGTATGAAATAGAAAAGAAAGTGAAAAAAACAAAAAAACCCCTAAACCTAATCCTCCAGCGGCCGCCACCCCTGCTCCCTATCCCAAACACGCCGCGGCCCATGCCCTTATGACCTGTCGCTCCCAGTTCTAGGTCTGTCGCCCCATCTCCGCTCCACATCCGTCGCTCTCCGCCTGCCGCTCGCCACCCCAGCTCCATGGACGTCGCTGCGCCGCCCTAGGTCCATCGCCGTCCGCTGCCCCTAGATCTGCCTCCTGCCGCACCAAGAGCTTCGCCGCCGGTCACCGGCCCTCCAGGGCGAGGCCTCAGGCATGCCGCTGGTCGTCCAGGCGTGTCCCCAAGGCTCGCCGCCGCGTGACTCGCCTCGACCGTCCTCCAGGCCACCGCCGCGGGACGCGCCTCGCCTCCAAGCTGCCCGTGATGATGGAGCCACCGTTCGTGCCCACCGCCCTATGCCTTGCGTCTCCGTCTTGTCCACCTCTGACCCTAGCCCCGCCGCGCTCGCTCCAGCTCCGCCCTGGCACCCAGGTGTCTAGATCTGTAGCTATGAGCATCCACAACACCAAGTATGCATGTCCCTTCTCTTCCCTTCCTTTTGTGTAAAACTTAGCACTGGAACACAAATTTAAGTTATTTGGCTATCTGTAGATCTAAACCCAAGTGTGTGCTTGTATGAGCAAATTTTGATTTGGTCTTCCTGCAGGATGTGGATTGAATTTTGTTAATAAATTTGTCTATGAATTTGGCCAAACTTAGAGAAGTTTGATACAAATGAGTTAACTTTGACATTGCCCTGTAGTGTAGGTTTGTATCAAGTATATCTCTTTTTGAATAGTTTATGTATCTTGAAGCCAATACTTCTTGATATAGATAAAGGACTTATGCTTAATTTACTCTAATTCTCTCACAAGTTGTTCCCTTATTATTCCTGATTCATATATGTCTCACAATTAAAGTACTACATTTGACAAGTTGCATCACAAATCCACGACAATTGTATCTAGGGAGTTTTAATCTTTAGGATACTGCTATGTTATGATTTTATTCTTGTAACTGATATGCATCACAAAAACATGAAATCAGAAAATCATTCTATGGGAAATCAAAATATTGGTTGTCATGTATTTTCGTTTTGCTAATTGTTATTAGTATTATTTGAAAATCAGGGAATGATTTTATGGATGTATCTCACGCCAAGTATGAAGCTAACTCAGGTAGAGGTGGGGCTAGGTATGGAGACTCTTGCACCTGGCCTTCTTATTTTGCTTTTTGGTTGGCACCTAAGGACATCAAATTTGGATGATTTTGATAAAAAGTAAAGGCATCAGCAAGTTATTTGTAAAATCAGCATATGTTAGTCATACCAACGTATATATGATTCCATTCTCATTTGGATGTATAGGGAGGAAACTGTGAGTCTAAACACAGTTAGTTTTTTGTGAGACTGTAGCAACCACTGAATTCAGTAGGGTGAGTGAATCTTCCTTTCTTCAATTACCTTTTGCCATAAGGACTACTCTGAATTTTGGTGGCTATATGATGCAATTTCCTGTTCTATTTTCTACAGTGTGATGTGCTAAATGAAATTTTCATGCCCATCAGTGTCTTAGATAGGGTGGTGCCTTGCGTATAATACTAAGTAGTAGTAGTAGTGGTATCTATAAGTTTCTTATACTACTATTCATTCTGTTTGTGACTTGAAGTACATCATTGTCAGATGTCATATGCCTATAATTTTGTACACTTCATTGCAATCCTATGCCTATGAAGCTTGACACAGTTTTATCTTTGTGTAGCATTGGAAGCATTAGAGTTGAACTTGGAATACTTTTGTCTAAAGGAGTAGGTAAGCAACTTGTTGTTTCTTAGTAGATGGCATTTAGTGTAAATCAAACTTGCTTCATTTGATTTGTTACTTGTTTAGTACTTAGATTAGATTTCACATATTTAGAGATTGGAAGTTGCAACTCAAATGGCTGTTGGTCCTGTTAGATACTTGGATAGAGCACATATTTGAAGATTTAAATTGTTTACGATCTTGTTGTTACTTGGATAGAGCACATATTATAGTGCAATATCTATCTAATATAATTGATGTTATTAATTTACATTTGTGGGTTCACAATCTTTTGGCAGGTAGCATGAAGGTTAAAGCAGTCTGTGATGCATAATTCCCATAAACAGCCATGCTTGCAGCAGAGGATGTTGACAAGATGAAAGGTACTGAGCTAGCTAGAGTATGCAAGAATTGATGATTTTTGGTTCTGTACTGCAGAAAAAAACGAACTTAGAAAAAGTGAGATATTAGAGGAACCACAAAGAAAACTAGCCGCATAGATCGTGTGCCTGACTATATGCCTTCCTATCATGTCATTTTTGCTCCATGATTACTCTTGTAGGCTTGTTGGCATAATCTTTTATGTCGAATTTCTTCATGTCATGCAGAAACTACTAGTAGTTAGTTTGAATTTGAATTTTGACGTGAGGTGTTATTCACTGTCGCCTTTGTTTCAAGTATATTTTAACCAACAACATATTGTTCTGTTTATAAAGCAGCTTGCCTTTATGCTATAGACGAATTTACTACCTATATAAACTAAAGAAAGTTCCTCGTTTTGTAATTGACACACTCCTTTTTTTGTTTCATGTCAGGCCCTTGAGCAGGTTACTTTGGTGCTCTGAATTTTAAGTGGTGTATATTCTAATAACTTTTTAGGAGAAGATGAGAGCAACAGGTGTGTTACCATAGCAAGTGTTCAATTACAAGAAAATAAAATCCTATACTTTTAATTGCAGAAATAATACATTCTCTTTTGTTTGAATCATTCTAAATTGAATAAGCCTAACTTTTATTTGAGAAGTGAGGCATTTCTTTTACTTGCTAGCATAGCTATTGAAGGCAGGCTTACACCTTTGTAATATCTTTAATGTCATATGTTCTACTACAGTTATGTTCTTCGATGAGGATGAATGACCAAGAATGTGATGGTGGTGTTTAGTTGCAAAACATGGATGTGGTGGTGGTTTCTTCTTTTGTAGTGTTGTGCTTTTGCACACTAACTTGCTAGGAGGCTCTAGCTTTGGTTTTAGCTATATGGCTCAATGATGCATACCGGTGGTCATCTTGGCTTAAACTTAGAACTGCTGAGATGGTAATGGTTTTGAATGTATTGATGCCGGAACATTTGGACATCATCTATGTACCTATGAATGTGCTGAACATTTAGACACTTATAAATGTATTTATTATGTTGTGATGTGTCATGAAATTACTGTATGGATAATATATATTTTAATATGTTGTTGCTACTATTTTAAAATAAATTATTTTCTGTGCGTTTAACTCTTTTTTCTGTGAGGATGGCTACAGAAAAAATACTTTTAATCTGGGCGAAAGGAATTTTTCTGTGAGTTCACCTAGACCGATAGAAAAATACCCAGATTTTCTGTGTGTTTATTTTTTTTTTTTCTATGTAGATATCCTCACAGAAATTTTATTTTTAATCTAGCCAAACACAATTTTTCTGTGCGTGTAAGACCGACAGAAAAATTATTTCTGACAGCGAACCGACAGAAAAAATCGATTTTTCTGTCATTCTATTTCTATGGGTAATTTTCTGACGGTACACCGTCAAAAAAATATTTTTCTATGGGTATTTGTATTTTTCTGTGGATTTTTACACACACAGAAGTATTCGAGTTTCCAGCAGTGAAACACCTAAGTGCAAGAATGCATGAAAGAGGTATACTAGTGCTGGAGCACTCAAAAAGAGAACTGAGACGAAAACTAAGCATATGCTATACCGATCTCTCCTCTCCTAGCTCTTCACCTCTCGCATAAATGAACAAGTGCAAGGAGCTGCATGTTTAGGTACTGCTATGGAGTAAGTTGAAAGGCCAAGCCTTGGACATCCCCCAATCGTATCCATGTATTTGTAGTATGTATGAAAGAGATGCGCACGTAGAAGTTAAGGAAGCCATTGCACCACAAGGTATATAGATATATAGAGGATGCACAGCAACTACACTCCCATGCAACTAACAATGAGCTATCCCCTTGTAGTGCCATGAGGGTGAGGCAAGGACAGCATGCAGAGAAAGTTGAGACCACAGCCCAGAAAATAGATACAAAAAAAAAAGGCATTGGGACATGTAGGTGATAGTTACAATTACAAATAAGCAAAGCAACTTGACGAGTCAAAGACTTTGGCAAAACTAGTATTTAATAGCCTCTATGTTAGATCAGCATAATGCAGTCGCAGTATTCATCTGATAATCTGATATAGAGTAGTAGTGCTTCGTTAGAGTATAGTAGTAGTAAGAACATACTACTATAGAAATACGAGAGAACTTTCGAGTCAAAGTTCGTGTACTGCAAAACTAGTATTACTATAGTTATCTAAGTTAGAAGCAATAATGTGAATCGCAGGAACAATCTGATAATCTGCATAATCCTAGCTTATCCACACATTGTTAGGTTGATACTGCTATCAAGGAACTAACAACTAGAGTACTACTACATGTATTCTTTAATACAACGCATTTGGTATATAGCCGAGACCCCAACGTAGCATATCGTAATATATGCCCTCCAGCACATTGAGGCAGTACGTACAGTTGTTTAATACAATTGCCCAGTGCATCAATCCTAGAATTATCCACACATTGTTAAGTTGATCCCTGCCTTATCAGTTAACTAACAACTAGAGTACTACTAAATGAAGATTCTTCACATCAAAACGCATTGGAGTATAAATGCAGAAATCAAAAACTAAGCATACAGTTAATATATACCTCCAGCATGTTTTGAGGCTAATTATCAACGATTGGACAATTATTATCAAATACAAACAATGCCCAGTGCATCAATAGGAGAATGCCGATTTGGGGGCCCTGAACTACTCATCCCCCAACAAGAGAACAAGGTCTCGTTCACTTTACAAAAAAGTGAATCTGATGAATAGTATTATTTTTGTCTTATTTGGTAAATATTATTCAATCGTGGATCAACTAGGTTCAAAAGATTCATCTCGTGATTTTCAACTAAACTGTATAATTAGTTATTTTTTTATCTACATTTAATACTCCATATAAGTGACTAAAAATTAATGTGATAGAGAAAGTGAAAAAATTTAGAATTTGATGACATCTAAACAAGGCGAAGTACTACTGCTTGGCATGGAGCCATGGACGCATGGTGACGAAGAAGTGAAGTGTTTGTGTGCCATACTGCCATTGCAGTACAATGGTACAGGCCATGGACAAGGAAATGCATGCTGTGGTACACAGGTGAACACTGGGCAAGTGTGAATGCTTAACAACAAAAACAAATGAGGCCTTGTTTAGATTGCAAGTTTTTTCACTCTTTTTTCGTCACATCAAATCTTTGGACACATATATGGAGTATTAAATATGGATAAAAAAATAACTAATTACACAGTTTGATTGTAAATTACGAGATGAATCTTTTGAGCCTAGTTAGGTCATGATTGGACAATAATTATTAAATACAAACAAAAGTGCTATAGTACTAAATACTGATTCCTAACGGCAATCTAAACGAGGCCTGAGTAGTAAAAAGTTGCATTCTTACCCACTCAGTCTGTGTTTAGTTCGCAAAATGAAAATCTTTGATGTCACATCGGATGTTTCGAGAATGTCGGAAGGAGTTTTCGGATACTAATAAAAAAAACTAATTATATAGCTCGCCTGAAAACTACGAGACGAATTTATTAAGCCTAATTAATCCATCATTAACGCATGGTAGTACTGTAGCACTTATGGCTAATCATGGACTAATTAGTCTTAAAACATTTGTCTCGCGATTTCCAACCAAACTATGCAATTAGTTTTTTTCATCTATATTTAATACTTTATGTATGTGCTGCAAGATTCAATTCGATGTAATAGTTTAAGATGAAAATTTTTTAAACTAAGGGCGTGTTTAGTTCCGAAAATTTTTGGCTTTTGGCTACTGTAGCACTTTCGTTTGTATTTGGTAAAAATTGTCCAATTATGGACTATTTAGGCTTAAAAGATTGGTCTCACGATTTCTCGGTCAACTGTGTAATTAGTTTTTTTTCATCTATATTTAGTACTCCATACATGTACCGTAAGATTCGATATGACAGATACTTTACAAAAAATTTTAGGTTTTGAAGACATCTAAACGGGGCCTAAACCAGGCCTTGGACATGAAAGCCTGAGGGACGGAGACAGATCTCAGAAAGATGCAAGAAGCACTATGATGAGCAGGGGGGAGGGCGCGGTAGCGTTGTACCTTTTGGCTTACAAAAACGATAAAGGTAGTACAAATGGCCTGCCCAGGCACGTGCAGATGGCCAAACATATGATATAAATAAATACCTATATGGCTATATCCATGTGGAGAAAGAGAGGGTAAAGTTTCTTTAGGCAGTGGGGTGTTTGTCATACGTACATATTCTCCTGCTCCATCACCATGCGGCCATGCCTTCTCTGCTCCACCCTGACCTCCTCCTCCTCTCCTCACTCACTCGTTTAGATTAGAGTTAGAAATTAGTATTTGGCACTAAAGCACTTTTATTTGTATTTAATAATTATTATCTAATTATGATCTAATTAGACTTCAAAAGATTTGTCTCATAATTTATAATCAAACTATGTAATTAATTATTTTTTTATCTACATTTAATACTTCATATATATATATATCTAAAAATTTAATATGATAGAAAGAAATTAAAAAAACTTACCATCTAAACAAGGCCTCTCTCTCTCTCTCCTCCCTCGCTAGTGCCTTTCATGGCTGGAAGATTCTTGGTTTGGGAAGATGGTGAGACATGACATCTCAGAGCTAGCCCTGCTACAAGAAAAAGGAGCGCTGGGACAAGCTTGGAAAAGTAGAGAAACATCGAGCTACAGTACATTACTCTAGTTTAAGTGTAGCACTGTGAACACCAATCCTGGATTATAAATCAATTTTTCAAATCAGCACTAATAATAATCCACGAACAGACTAAAAATATACATTACATGCGCTCAAAAGCAACCTTTGTTCTCATAAAAAGTACTTATACTACTATTATATATGAGCCTACATGACTACATCATAATTAAAGTAGCAAGTCAAAAACAAAATGAATATCTCTAATAATTTGGATGAATACACAAACTTGCAAGTCCCCTTGAAATTACTAAGATCTAACTCTACACCAGTAGCTTCAAAGTTCACACACTGCACCCGTTGTTGTTACCAACCAAACACACTGATTCACTAAACCTTGTATCAATGTGTGGCGTGAACACATTGATGTATACCATCTAACTTGAAGCCGGCCTAAAAACAAGCTTCCCAAGCCCCCGGTAAGTGCTACAGTGAAGCAGCTACCATGGCAGATCAAGTGAAATATCAGAAATGAGAGAGGCACCAAGAGATGTCGATCAAGCTATGTATCATGACCCCTGAAATTTTTTTGTACTCTCTGGTGTGTTAGAGCCCCAATTAAAGTCGACGGTCAGCAAAAACACACATGAACTCGCGACGGCGACGGCGACGGCGAGAAGACGAAGAACACCACCAGGAACCAACACTAGGAAAGAGATCAAACATCCCATGTCAGGGCGATCACCACCACCGATGCCAACCTCTTATTGAACCCTTGTCTCTACTGCATGCCTATAATGTCTCCAGTCGCCCATGCACGCTCGCACGGAGGCTTTTGCATGAGCCATGCATGGCGCCGCCCCCGTGCATGTTTCTCCATTACCAAGAAGCGCCACTGCCGCCGATCATGCCGCTCCAGAACCCCGGCGCGTCGTGCCCGGCACCGGGGCCGCCGTCGCCGCCTCCGCCTTGCTCCTTGTTGTGGTCAAACTGATTATGGCTGCTATTTCCATCGCCGGCGCCACCTGTTGCACCACCGGCCACACCACCACCTCCAGAGCTAACCGGCGGCTTCAAGTCCTCGAAGGGGAACAATAACCTGCCCGCGTTCTCCGGCACGCCCTGCAGCCCGGCGCCGGAACCGTACCCCGCCGCGGCAGCACCGGACCCCGGGCCGTGCGCGTCCAGAGAGAAGCCGAGCACGCTCTGCGACGGTGGAGGCGGCGGCGGCGGCGTGCGGAACTCTCCGAGCGCAAACCCTGCCGCCGTGTAATCTCCTGGCATCTGCAGCGGCACCTGCAGCGGCATGTAGCAGCCGGAGCTCCGCAAGAGCTCCATTGCCGAGAGCGCGCCGACCGCGGGCCCCGCGCCGCCGCCCCGGCCGTTGCTCGTCATCCCGCCGCCCGGGTTGCACACGTTGCTGCTCTCCAGGCTCGGGAACGCCGCAAACTCGGGGGCGTGCAGGCCACCGTGATGCGGGAACGCCAGGTTGAGGTCGTGCGCGCCCTCGTGCGCCAGCTTCGGGTTCTTGGACGCCGCCCCCGCCGTGCTGGCCATGGACGAGCTCGTGACCGAGGCGGAGGTGGAGGCGGACGCGGACGCGGACGCCGAGGAGCGCTTGTTCTTGCGTGAGCCGCCGCCCACGGGGACGTTGCGGAGGGATCCGCCCTCCGTCCAGTAGCGGCGGCACGTCTTGCAGAAGTAGCGTGGCTGCTGGAGGCTGTAGTTGTTGTAATAGCAGAATTTGGTGTTGGTGGAGTTGCACCGCGGGCAGTTGAGCGCCTTCTCCTTCTGCGGCCGCGCGCGCCGCTCGGTGCTACCCGCGCCCGCCAGCGGCGCCGGCGCGCCACCGCGCAGGGCACCGCCAGGTGCCGACGACGGCGCCGGCGCCGGCGGGTTTGGATTCGAGCCTTGGCTCGGATTTGCGGCGCCCGCGTTGGCCGCCATCAGCATCTCCTCCATGGGCTTCACCAGCCCTAGGCCCTGATGAGGACACGCGCATGGTGCAGCAACAGCACATCATTAGAACGCAGAGGATCAGGACCAAGTTAGTTAAACAACCACAGCAAGAAGCAAGAACAGTGAACAAAAATAGCATGTGTGGGCATGCAGATGCAGCAGGGAAGGAGAGGGGGGGAGCGAGATGTGTGGGGATGCTAGAATCTTTATGGCGCAACTAAGAACCAAACAAATGGATACAAAGGTGATGAGGCAGGCCGGGGAAGAAAAAGATGAAGAAAGAGAAAACACAACACACCACAGCACAAAACACACCTTTGCTGCTTGTGCTCTTGTAGGGTTGTGTGTTTCAGTACTACTACTGCCACTGCTGCTTTCTGCTACAGATCACCATGGGACGACATGGCTTCTCTTTTGATGCAACAAGGGGTGGTGAGCCGAGGAGAGAGAAGGAGAAAAGCCATGGAGGAGAGGTAAAAAAAGGAGGATAAAAAGGATGATAGAGAGGAAAGGGGGGTTAGAAAGGGAGGAAAAGAAAGGTGGTGGTGGTGGTGTGTGTGTGTGCTGCTTTCAATCAACGATTAAAAGGGCCGGGCAGGTAGTAGCAGAGGATTAAAGCCACAAAGGCCTCACCTCCAAAGGCTACGGATGAGATAGATGCTGATGATGGTATGCATAGATCTACACGAAGGATATAAAGGAAGAACAGAACCCAAGAAGAGACGGGAGGAAGCATGAGAGATCATGGCCTGGTCTCATCAAATAAAGCGCAGCACGCACCAAGAACAAGGCGCAGAGAGGAAGATGAACACCAACAGGATCGAGAAAGAACGAAGGCCAAATTCGCACAGATGATGCATATGTCCGGGCCGGGTAGCTTAGATGCATGTGGTTGTGGTGCAGAATTGATCTTTGTTTTGCAAGACAAATTTACCTGCTGCCAGTGGGCTGCATCCATGCAAGAACTCCAATTCCTTTGCTACCCCCACAATTCTTTGCTTCTTGGATGCAGGAGTGGTCCGAGGAGGGGAGAGTTGAGAGGAGGAGGGTGAAGAAGACGAGCCTCCGCTGGATTTCTTGACCAAAGAGGAGGAAGAGAGAGAATGCCCTGTGGTTGGCCAGTGCGAGTGGGAATTATGCCTCCTCCCCCTCCCTCTCCACGCTCCTCTCTCTTGCCCAATAGCCAATCTAGTAGTATGGTGGAAGATTCTTTTTTAAAATATTTTTATGCACCTCTCAGCTGCTCGCGTCGTCAGTGATGGGAAAAGAATTTGGAGCGCTGTGTTTGGCCTGCAATTGTGGCCACAGCAATTTGGTTGTGCTGTTGATAAGTACTAGTAGGCAGCTGCCGATCGAGAGCCGTTGCGTTCTTGCTCATGGACTCGTGAGGTCCACAGCAGTCAACCGGCCGGGATTCCACAGAGGAACGCGGAGGAAGCCACCAAGGGAGGAAGCCCTGGGAATGGCGGTTTGTGGTGCGCGAGGGCGGCGTGGCACGTGCGGCCAGCCCGGCTGCATTCCCTCCCTGGGCGTCACTGTTTAGTGGTGCTTTCCCCGTTCTCCCTTTTTCTTGGCACATGCGACATGGCACCTGCTTCTTTCGTATTTCCAATCCGAAATTATAAATCCTTTTTGACATATACTAGTGTTATATAAATATATAACATATTTCTAGATGTATAAGAATTATATAAAATATGGAAGAAGCACACTGCAAGCTCAAACAAATGATCCCATACCACGGGGTATGTACCACCTCTTATAATAAACTCTAATAATCATGAAGGCAAATTGGATCCTCTCCGTAAGCGTTGACCCCAGTTTCTTCTCCTTCACTACTCCCCGTTCCAAATTATACAAGTCGTTCTGGCTTTTTGCTTTTTCTGAATACATGTTTTTGCTAATATATAACTTAGTTATGTACTCCCTTTGTCCCCCAATTAACTGTTGCCATTGATTTTCGTGCCAAAAATTTAACTCGATTTGTAGAAAATACGTGTAATATTTGTATCTTCAAATAATTTTATTTAAAAACTAAATTCAAATATTTATCTAATAATATTAATTATGTATCATAAATATTAATATTTTTTATATATATTTAATCAAAGTTGTTTCTTGATAAACGAAAACGATAGATATTTAGGGATGTGGAAGTATCTAGAAAAGCTGGTACGGAGGAAGTAACTATTTTTTATGGGTTTTTATCTTATATATTGTATGTAGATGTACGTTATGACTGAAATGATAAAACATAATTATTGTTCAGGTAGGTGGACATTTCTTGCATAACCACCAAGCTAAAAAGGTGGTATACAAGTACCATTGGCTGATTAGTCACATGATCATATCACACACCTATAGCGTACCACAGGATGCGTGGACCAAATACATGTTTTGAGGTTTTCAAAATAACTTTCTAAAATAAACAAATCGATTATCTGTGACACGCACACACACTAAAATGTCGTAGTCGAAATAAAGCAAGGTACGTGGTTGTTGCCAAAAAGACGCACGCCTACGTGCAACTTGGAGGTGGATACCATCTAATGATCTAACTTTGTAGCGCGCATCGTTTACCTTTATATTCCCATGTTTTTTTTTCTCTATTGTTTTTTCACCAGTACGTAGGGTGCTTGTGTGTCTTTGTTGGAAAAAAATGGGGTGCTTATGTGTAGCTAACTACTCCATTCTTTCCAGATGTATGGTATTTTAGATATGTTTGGATCTATTAGCAACTAAAATTAGCAGTTGATGATCTAGATATGCATATATGATGCATATATGATAATTTTAGCAACTAAAATTATAAGTCGCTTTGATTTTTTTGGTTTATTTATTTTGCTATGTATCTAGACATGTTATTATATCTAGATGCATAGCAAAATGGATGTACCAAAAAAATCAAAGTGACTTATAATTTGGAACGGATGGAGTAGCTATCAACTGGTGGAGTTGCTAACAATTAATTCATTAGTTAGCAGATGGGGTGCTAACAGTTTATATGCACGTCTAACCAACTATCCAGCTACCTATTAGCAGGTGATCCAAACACCCCACTAATAATTAGCGGCTATTATCACTAGAAAAGTAAAACAAAGATGTGGTTGGTTGTTCCATAAAACGAGTTGCCCGAACTTGTATGGACAAACATATGGACATCTATATAATACCAAACAAAAGCAACATCAAGACATATATCATAGTTGATTTAATCAACCTAATGATGTTATAAATAGGGATTGTCTACTACTATATGTCTGGGTGAACAACTTCCCTCCTACACCCAAATTTTATTATGAGCATGTATGTTATAAGAAAAAAAAGATGCTTTAGATAAGTTCTGCAATCTGCATCTAGATTAAAACTGTTGTACGAACCGGGTGAAATTTTCCTTCCCCCATACCTGAATCTTTATTACATCGGTCCTTCCTAGAAATTACATCAAAATAATCATCGCCCTGTTCGCTTGATCGTTTCTGTGGCTTATAAGCCGGCTGATGTTGTTTTGTTATGAGAGAAAAACATTATATTATAACCGATAAGCATGGCTGATACGATCAAGCGAACATGGTTGTCATTAACTCTAGTACACATCGAGTGTAAACCTAACATAAGTTGTCAATAACTTAAATTCGGACTTGGGAGAGATTTCACGTGAACCTTCAAAAAAATTTTTTGTGATTACACAGTACAAAATAGACACGCAGAACGACGCACGTATACTCACCCCTATAAACACACGCACGTAAACTTCACTCCTAGGAGCATATTCGAAAACTAGACTGATAAAACCTTGAGATTAACGAAGTCACAACAGGTGCCTCGCTGTGAACGGGAACGACGTCTGCCACTGAAAGCCCAACACACTTAAATCCTGGAATATTCAGTCTGATCCCATGAAAAGTCAAACTCAGGATCTGAAGTGCTATTGAGACTCTTGTAATCATTAGGCTACCGACTCTTTCGCAAGTGAACCTTAATTTCATCAAAATAATCACATCAACTCTTGTACAAGTTGAGTGTTATGTTTGATTGGCCCTCCTAAATTTTAGTCAATGTCTCATCGAATGTTTGACACATGTATGGAGTATTAAATATAGACTAATTACGAAACTAATTGCATAGTTTGCGACTAATTTGCGAGACGAATTTTTTAAACATAATTAGTCCATGATTTGATAATGTGGTACTACCGTAAACATATACTAATGATGGATTAATTAGGCTTAAAAATTCGTCTCGTGGAGTACTGACGGATTATGTAATTTATTTTTTTATTAGTATCCGAACACCCCATGCAACATCCTCCCGACACATCTCCTAAATTTTGGTCACGGAATCAAACACCATCTTAATTTATCATATGCTGACACTAGACAGTAAATAAATTTGGGTGCGTGAGAGAGAAGATTTTCACCCGAACTTACATTTATTCCGTTTTCATTCATGTTGTTTAGGAAGAAGAAAGGGAAGAAAAAGAAAACAGGAAATTCAGGTCTGGGAGATAAGATTCCCAAGCACGGCATAGCAAAACAGTATAAATATTGAAAAGTAGAGAAGCAAGTACGACGATTAGAAAAAAATTTAACAAGTGAGTGAAAAAAAAACATCCCGTCTCATCCATCGTGTCTGTTGCGAGGAACCAATCAAGCCCATCTAGATTGCATCACTCCTCCAATCCGCTACGTGCTCCGTTTATCTCCCGACCATCCCGCGGTTTTCCCCTTGAAAAGTGTACCTGCTAGAACATCATCTTCAGCTTAAAAAAATATAGAGGAAGAAATACTGCATCAGCTGATTGAACTGAACAACATATGCACAGTATACTTCTGTTCCTGGCTCGAAAAACTGAACATGCGCTTCTGGTTCGTGGCTCGGAAAAAATCGTACAGTATGCTTCTTGTTCACTCCGCCGCTGCGCTGCCCGGCCGTCCACAATCGAGTGGACAGTCAGCTCAGTTCGCCAAGTCAGGGGAGTCATGCATGCGTCGAGTTCATAAACCGGATAGACCTGCTTCCCTATAAATCTTGATTCAGCAGAGGGCGTAGCGATATCACACGCCTAAGTCGGTCCAGATACATAATAATAGAGCAAGACCATGATCCGGTCCCCGACCGGCACCTCCGGCCGGGAGATCTGGTCGGAGCCCCGATCGGAAGGCTGGCCGTGGTGGGACCACAGTGCGACTTCGACCCTCTTTCTCTGACCAAGGATACGCCGGACCTCTGCTCGATGCTCTTTCCTGACCGACATGGTCAGGGCCGACTGGAAACGACCGACCGGGGACGCTCGCTCGGTGTGGGCCCGAGGAGCAGGCGGAGCAGATAAGGTAAGGCGCTCAAGTCAACCGCAACACCGAGGACCGTACCCTGCCATGCCCTGCACACCTGCAGGACGGTGTCGTCCGGCCATGTCAGGCGAACACTGTGTATCCTGCTAGACGCGTCAGAGCATAAACAGTATTGTGGGCGCCGTCGTTTGCCGTACCAGGCGAACACTGTACAGCCTGCCAGACACATCAGAGCATAAACAGTATTATGGACGCCGTCGTTTGCCGTACCAAGCGAACACTGTGCAGCCTACCAGATACAAAGAGCATAAACAGTAAGGTGGGCGATGGTGGTGTAAACAGTATGGCGAGCCACGACGGCCATCCCGTACCCGATGGCGTGGGCAACAAGACTAGGCAGCACCTGTATACACACACTCTCTCTCTTTCTCTCTGACTTGTAAGGCCATCCCTTCAACTGTAAAAGGGGATGCGCTCTCTCCTAAAAGACAATGACCCGAGGACTTGAGAACTCGACGACTCGACGGCTACATAGATTCGAGACCTTCCTCTTCGGAAGTCTGGACTTCATCGCCGACCAGCTCGGCGTACTCCACCTCCACGAGGAGGCGCTCATCCCGGCGTCCACTGGAGGAGGAGCGCCCTCCACCGGCCCCGGGTCGCTCGATGACCTCGACGTCGAGACACTTGCGCTTCGCCTCGAGCCCATGCTAGGCTCAAACCCCACGGTGAGTAACGTAGATATTCTTCTTTACTCACTGTTTAACACCTTCCGCCAGCTTTCCGGAGGGACCCCGTTGTCCCCACCGCGACCGCCATGCGACGATCGGTTCCCCTATGGCTTCGCGTCCCCGTAGTCACGTGTGCACGGGGGCTCTGGAGGATGTTGATGTCGCCCCCTCTCACGTCCGAGTTTGTGGGGATGACGGGCTATGCCCCCGCCTCCTTCCATGACCTCGTCGATGATGAGGTCGAAAGCGACGACTCCAGCATCGGCGACATCATGGCACCTGGCCACCCTCTGTCCTGGGAGTGCGCTATGGTGGACGCCCTGGGACAGCTAGCGGAGGTGGTGGAGTCTCTGCAGACTCACACCCCTCCGGACCCCCGTGCGCAGGCCCTGGCGCGTGCGCAAGAGCACGGCGAGGAGTTACGATAAAGGTGGTAGAGCCAGCCGCCACCTGCGCTGGCGCGCCCGGCGCAGCACGCTGCGCCACACGCGCGTAACCCAGGAAGCGGTGGTTGGGGTCGTGCCCGTCAGGTCAGCAGAACATCCTAGACGGAGGGGACGATCCCCCTTAGTTTGCTCTGGCTGTGGCAATGCTTTTGCGCAGCCTCCCCGAGCCCGTCGACCCCTAGGAGCAGGTGATCCACCGGAACCTCCGGGCGCTGGTGGAGACCGCCGCCGTTCAGCAGGTGAAAAGCTCCATGTCGCGACACCGGCATGTGGCCTCTTGCCCAGCCGTGGGACTGGGGCCATACCCGTTGAATCACTCCGTCCACTCACCACACTAGTTGCCGGGCATGGAGCAAGAGGCCACGGCTTCACCGTAGCCCAACCCGGGCCCGCTCCACACCGACCACCTATGCGTGAATGGCTCGGGCTGAATCGTGATGCCCGCAGCGTCATCAACAATAGACGCCACGCCCGGCACGATGATGACGTCCATCGAATGGCGGCGGAGAGCAGGCGGTGGGGGCCCTGGCCTGACCATTGAGGAGTGCGAGGACATGTACCCCAGGCATGGCGGCCGAACGAACGACCGGAGCCCCAGCCCAGACAGCCCGAGGCCACAAGCCTTTGGTCGCCGCATCCAGAAAGCGTCGTTTCCACAGCCGTTCCAATCGCCCACCAACATCGCCAGGTACATCGGGGAGACAAACCCCGGTATATGGCTCTAAGACTTCCGGCTCGCCTGCCGAGCCAGAGGAGTGGATGATGACTACTTCATCATCCAGTACCTCCCCATCTGCGTGGGGTAGCATGTTCGAGCATGGCTCAAATTCCTTTTGCCAGACAACATCTGTGACTGGGCGGATCTCAAGAGGGTCTTCGTCGGAAATTTCTAGGGGACGTATGTCCGTCCTAGGAATTCCTGGGACCTCAAGAACTACCAACAGGAGCCCAATGAGTCAATGCGGGATTACATCCGTAGATTCTCATAGCAGTGCAACTCTCTTTTTGATGTCATCGACGTGGATGTCATTAGCGCGTTCCTCTCTGGGACAACCTGCAAGTCCCTGAAGCCCCGTACCATCCGCGACCTGCTCGACATCGCCATGAACCACGCCTCCAGCGAGGAGGCGGTTAGGGCGGTCTTTAGCGGCGGTTGGGACAGGGGCAAGGCCAAGCGCGAGGACAAAGGTGAGGGCCCCTTCACACAAAAAGGCAAGAAGAACAAGAAGGATTGGTGCTGACCGACCAACTCAGCTTTGGTCGCTGCGGCCGACTGCGCGGGCAAGCAGCCCCAGTAGGGCCAGCCCGACCACTTCAACAAGCTCATGGAGAGTCCGTGCACCAACCACGCCTATACCGTCAAACACCTCTACAAGGACTACGAGCTCGTCAAACACTTTCTGCGGCAAGCCACCAAGCCAAAGAAAGGGAAAGGCAAGGAGGAGGCGGCCAAGAAAGGAGGCGCGATGGGCAAGGATGAAGACAGCTTCCCCGACCCCAAGGAATGACTCATGATCTTTGGGGGATCCAACGCCATCCACTCCAAGTGCCAGCGCAAGGTACGCTACGAAGAGTCTGACCAGGTCATGACTTCATTCATCACCCCGTATGGTTCGTACTGTTACGTAACCATACCTTTCGGTTTGAAGAACGCTGGCGCCACCTATCAACAGTGCATGCAATGATGCCTCGCTGACCAAATTGACCCATCCGACCAACCTGACCAAGTCGAACAGCCAAAACCAACAATCGCTGTCTATGTAGATGACATAGTGGTGAAAACGGCTCAAACTAGCGACCTGATCGCAAACTTGGCCACCACATTCGCGAATCTTCGAAGGTTCAGCGTCAAATTGAATCCCAAAAAATGTGTTTTCGGGGTTCTGAAGGAGAAGCTACTCGGATACATCATGTGCGAGCGGCATCGAAGCCAACCCCGAAAAAATCACGGCCATCTCCAACATGGACCCTATAGGCAACGTCAATGGCGTATAGAGGCTCACCGACTGTTTGGCCGCCCTGAGCTGGTTCATCTCCCGACTAGGCGAATGGAGGATGCCTCTCTACAAACTTCTTAAGAAGACAGACGCATTCATCTAGATAGAGGAGGCACAGCAGGCTTTGGAAAGCCTCAAAGCATCACTGACGTCAGCCCCAATCCTCATCCCTCCCGAATGGGGTCCTCTACATTGTGGCAAGCAACCACGTTGTGAGCGCCGCCCTCATCGTCGAGAGGCAGGAGCCAGGACACCCCCTAAAGGTCCAGCGATCAGTGTACTTCGTCGGTGAGGTACTCACCGATGTCAAAATTCGCTACCCCCAGATTCAGAAGCTTCTGTACGCCGTGCTAATGATGACTCGGAAGCTCCTGCACAACTTCACCGACCACGAGGTCATCCGTAACCGCGACGCCATCCGCTGGATCTCCAAGTGGGTTCTCGAGCCCATGGACCACGACATCAGGTATGTCTCCTGCACCGCTATTAAGTCTCAGGCTCTTGCCGACTTCATCGCCGAATGGACGGAAGTCCAGCTCCTGACCCCGGACGTCACCCACGAGTACTGGACGATGTACTTCGACGGATCGGTCATGGCTCCTAGCTCGGGGGCTAGAGTGGTTCTGATCTCCGCGGATGGGAGCAGGCTCCGCTAGGTAATCTGTCTCCATTTTTCAGCATCGAACAATGCCACGGAGTACGAGGCCCTCATCAATGGACTGTGCATCGCCGTCGAGCTCGACGCCACGCGGCTGCATGTCCATGGCGACTCAGAGTTGGTCGTCGACCAACTCATGAAGGAGTTGTCCTTTAAGATCCCTCTCATGGCGGCGTACTGCCAAGAGGTGCGCAGGCTCGAGGACAAGTTCTGAGGGATCGAACTGCATCATGTCCCTCGAAAGGACAACGATGTTGCTGACTTCCTTGCAAAATTGGTAGCCAGACGGGAACCGCCCACCGATGGGGTCTTTGTAAATGACCTCCACGAGCCATCTGCCCATATCCGAGAGGATCCAACCCAGACATGCTCCAACACCAATCTGGCACTCGGGGGTTCCGATCCCCCGACGTGCCCCGACCTCGACCGAGCGCTCGGAGGCTTCGACCTTGGCGCCTCCATGACAACATCGCCTGACGATATCGCTGTGATAGCACTCGATCTGGCCGACTGGAGAGCACCACTGCTCGCCTACCTCCTCGAGGAGGTTCTCCCACATAAAAGGACTGAAGCACGACGAATCACTAGATGCGCCAAGACGTTCGTCGCCATTAGTAATGAACTTTACAAGCGAAGTCCGTCGGGAGTGCTCATGAAATGCATTCCGACCGACCAGGGGAAACAGTTTCTCCTCAAAGTCCATGCTAGAATTTGTGGACATCACGCGGCCCCAAGGTCGCTGGTCGGAAAAACATTTTGCCAAGGTTTTTACTGGCCCACTGCAATGCGAGATGCAGAGAAGGTGGTCTGCAGGTGTGAAGGATGCCAGTTCTACGCTCGGCAAACTCACCTATCGGCGCAGGAGCTTCAGACCATCCCCATCACCTAGCCATTCACGGTCTGGGGCCTCGACATGGTCGGACCCCTAAAAAAGGCCCCGGGTGGCTTCACTCACCTACTCGTGGTGATGGACAAGTTCTCCAAGTGGATAAAGGCGAAGCCCATCACCATCTGCGTGGGGTAGCATGTTCGAGCATGGCTCGAATTCCTTTTGCCAGACAACATCTGTGACTGGGCGGATCTCAAGAGGGTCTTCGTCGGAAATTTCTAGGGGACGTATGTCCGTCCTAGGAATTCCTGGGACCTCAAGAACTACCAACAGGAGCCCAATGAGTCAATGCGGGATTACATCCGTAGGTTCTCATAGCAGTGCAACTCTCTTTTTGATGTCATCGACGCGGATGTCATTAGCGCGTTCCTCTCTGAGACAACCTGCAAGTCCCTGAAGCCCCGTACCATCCGCGACCTGCTCGACATCGCCATGAACCACGCCTCCAGCGAGGAGGCGGTTAGGGCGGTCTTCAGCGGCGGTTGGGACAAGGGCAAGGCCAAGCGCGAGGACAAAGGTGAGGGCACCTTCACACAAAAAGGCAAGAAGAACAAGAAGGATTGGTGCCGACCGGCCAACCCAGCTTTGGTCGCCGCGGCCGACTACGCGGGCAAGCAGCCCCAGTAGGGCCAGCCCGACCACTTCAACAAGCTCATGGAGAGTCCGTGCACCAACCACGCCTATCCCGTCAAACACCTCTATAAGGACTACGAGCTCGTCAAACACTTTCTGCGGCAAGCCACCAAGCCAAAGAAAGAGAAAGGCAAGGAGGAGGCGGCCAAGAAAGGAGGCGCGACGGGCAAGGATGAAGATAGCTTCCCCAACCCCGAGGAATGACTCATGATCTTTGGGGGATCCAACGCCATCCACTCCAAGTGCCAGCACAAAGGTACGCTACGAAGAGTCTGACTAGGTCATGACTTCATTCATCACCCCATATGGTTCGTACTGTTACGTAACTATGCCTTTCGGTTTGAAGAACGCTGGCGTCACCTATCAACGGTGCATGCAATGATGCCTCGCTGACCAAATTGACCCATCCGACCAACCTGACCAAGTCGAACAGCCAAAACCAACAATAGCTGTCTATGTAGATGATATAGTGGTGAAAACGGCTCAAACTAGCGACCTGATCGCAAACTTGGCCACCACATTCGCAAACCTCTGAAGGTTCAGCGTCAAATTGAATCCCAAAAAATGTGTTTTCGGGGTTCTAAAGGAGAAGCTACTCGGATACATCATGTGTGAGCGCGGCATCGAAGCCAACCCCGAAAAAATCACGGCCATCTCCAACATGGACCCTATAGGCAACGTCAATGGCGTATAGAGGCTCACCGGCTGTTTGGCCACCCTGAGCTGGTTCATCTCCCGACTAGGCGAATGGAGGATGCCTCTCTACAAACTTCTCAAAAAGACAGATGCATTCATCTAGATAGAGGAGGCACAACAGGCTTTGGAAAGCCTTAAAGCATCACTAACGTCAGCCCCAATCCTCATCCCTCCCGAATGGGGTCCTCTACATTGTGGCAAGCAACCACGTTGTGAGCGCCGCCCTCGTCGTCGAGAGGCAGGAGCCAGGACACCCCCTAAAGGTCCAGCAATCGGTGTACTTCGTCGGTGAGGTACTCATCGATGCCAAAATTCGCTACCCCCAGGTTCAGAAGCTTCTGTACGCCGTGCTGATGACGACTCGGAAGCTCCTGCACAACTTCACCGACCAGGAGGTCATCCGTAACTGCGACGCCATCGGCTGGATCTCCAAGTGGGTTCTCGAGCCCATGGACCACAACATCAGGTATGTCTCCTGCACCGCTATTAAGTCTCAGGCTCTTGTCGACTTCATCGCCGAATGGACGGAAGTCCAGCTCCTGACCCCGGACGTCACCCACGAGTACTGGACGATGTACTTCGACGGATCGGTCATAGCTCCTAGCTCGGGGGCTGGACTGGTTCTGATCTCCGCGGATGGGAGCAGGCTCCGCTAGGTAATCTGTCTCCATTTTTCAGCATCGAACAATGCCACAGAGTACGAGGCCCTCATCAATGGACTGCGCATCGCCGTCGAGCTCGACGCCACGCGGCTGCATGTCCATGGTGACTCAGAGTTGGTCGTCGACCAACTCATGAAGGAGTCGTCCTATAAGAGCCCTCTCATGGCGGTGTACTGCCAAGAGGTGCGCAGGCTCGAGGACAAGTTCTGAGGGATCGAACTGCATCATGTCCCTCGAAAGGACAACGATGTTGCTGACTTCCTTGCAAAATTGGTAGCCAGACGGGAACCGCCCACCGACGGGGTCTTTGTAAATGACCTCCACGAGCCATCTGCCCATATCCGAGAGGATCCAACCCAGACATGCTCCAACACCAATCTGGCACTCGGGGGTTCCGATCCCCCGACGTGCCCCGACCTCGACCGAGCGCTCGGAGGCTTCGACCTTGGCGCCTCCATGACAACATCGCCTGACGATATCGCTGTGATAGCACTCGATCTGGCCAACTGGAGAGCACCACTGCTCGCCTACCTCCTCGAGGAGGTTCTCCCACATAAAAGGACTGAAGCACGACAAATCACTAGATGCGCCAAGATGTTCGTCGCCATTAGTAATGAACTTTACAAGCGAAGTCCGTCGGGAGTGCTCATGAAATGCATTCCGACCGACCAGGGGAAACAGTTTCTCCTCAAAGTCCATGCTAGAATTTGTGGACATCACGCGGCCCCAAGGTCGCCTGGTCGAAAAACATTTTGCCAAGGTTTTACCGCCCACTGCAATGCGAGAGATGAGAGAAGGTGGTCCGCAGTGTGAAGGATGCCGCCCACGCCGGCAAACTCACCTATCGGCGCAGGAGCTTTAGACCATCCCCATCACCTAGCCATTCACGTTCTGGGGCCTCGACATGGTCGGACCCCTAAAAAAGGCTCCCGGTGGCTTCACTCACCTACTCGTGGTGATGGACAAGTTCTCCAAGTGGATAAAGGCGAAGCCCATCACCAATATCCTATCTGAAGAGGTGGTCAAGTTCTTTCTCGACATCATCTATCGGTTTGGTGTCCCTAACTGTATCATCACCAACAGTATTGTATCATCAGACGGACACTCTACAGCCTACTAGACGCGTCATAGCATAAACAATATTGTGTGCGCCATCGTTTACCATACCGCATTTAACACAACACAGCCCGCCCGCCGACATGTCGAGCATAAACAATATTGTGGGTGCCGTGCGTTTTGCCGTATCGCATTTAACATTGTACACAACTGCTGCCGACACGCGTCGAGAGCATAAACCGTATTGTGGGCGCCTTCGTTTGCCATTCTAGGCGAACACTGTGCAGCCTGCCAGACACAACAAAGCATGAACAGTAAGGTGGGCGATGTCGGCGTAAATAGTATGGCGGGCGACGGTGGCCATCCCGTACCCAATGACGTGGGCAATAAGACTATGCAGCACCCGTATACAATATCTCTTTCTCTCTGACTTGTAAGGCCATTCTCTTCAACTATAAAAGATGATGCGCTTTCTCCTAAAAGACAACGACCCGAGGACTCAAGAACTCAACGACTCGACCACTCGACGATTCGACGGCTACACAGGCTACCGAACACGGACTCAACAGTCTCAACAGCTCGCAAGCTTGGGCATATAGGGACGCACACAGAGCACACGCTTCAACACTAAGCATACGTTTAAGCCCTCGTCACTCTCTTCCGCTCGGACTAGAGTCCGACCGGGCCTTTTACACCCCCACTTCATTCCTCACTCATTTGTAACTCGACAGCAAACTTCGAGCACCTGGGGTCAGGAATAAAGTCACCAACCTACCTCAACTGGACGTAGGACCCGTTGTCTGAACCAGTATAAATCCTATGTCATTGAGTGATAGGGCACATTTCGCACCGACAGCATGCTTCAAGGAAATTCACTGCTCAAGCGTGTCCGAAGCCCGATCAGCACCCACACGACCAATGATGGCGCCCTCGCCGGCCGTCCGGCCGATAGATCGATCGATCGATCGGTGGATATCCATACAGCTCGATCGCTCGCAGGCGTCGTTGGCACGCGAGCAGCCACGGTAAAGGCACAGTGACCGCCCTGCGCGGTGGCTTGGTGGCGCCTGGCGCGGCGGGTGGTGCAGACGCGCGCTTGGCCCCGGCGGCCACGTCCCCCGCCCCCGGTGCCCCGCCCGCCGAGACGATCGATCGCACCCGACCCCGGCGAGCGGAGGGCCCAGCGCGCATACATGCATGCATGTGTCCCGGACCCGCTCCGACAGCGTATGGCACGCCGCTAGACCCACACGGCCGGCCACACGCCGCGCGGGCCGCCTCTCGGCAGTAGACGGCTGGGTGGCTGGCCGGCAGCCCGCGCGCTGGCATGATTGATGAGTACTCCTGCTGGCATGATGGCGCCACCCGCCGGCGAGCAGGCCATCGCGTGCCCCCGCTCGTCTCGATCGGGTCTGTCGCGAGTTTGCGCGCTCCGCCTTCGAAAAGGCCTCGTTTGGGCATGGCTCCACGTATGTGCCTCCCTTCCTCCCGTCGGAAAGGCGTTACCAAAAAGGGGACGAAATGGACAACTATTTCACACGTTACTCCACGATAAGTACAGTGGTAATGTTTCGCGGAGGAAGAGACAAGGAAAGGGCGGGGACGAGGTCGACCTCGTTTTTGTCCGATCCTGCTGCTCAAATCCGGGGGATTGTTCCTTTCTCGTGCGCGGCACCTCCACTGAATTCTTCCGTGATCCGTCGTTAGCGGCGCTAGCACGCAGCCGACGGATCGTGAGCGCTGGGTTTTTCTCGGAGTTGACTCGAGTTCAGCAATCCGACGTCTCACTCGCAGCAGAAGAAAGACATGAAATTTAATGGGACAGTGAAAGTAGCGGTCCCTGATCAGGTACAAGCGTCATTAATTAGTCTATCTTGTACCCTTTTCTTTCAAAGGTACGGCCTTTTGTCGAGCCGTCATCCTCCTCCTTGCTGACCTTAACGCCTACTTGATCGAGTTTGGTCCTAAAGTTGCAGGAAAAAGAAGTTCTGAAGCGAATGAGAATAGAGCAGGACCGGTTCGTTCAGGTTCAGAGCCTCAGGGGGACCTGGGGTCTGGGGATTATTGATCCGTCGTCCCCAGGCTACTACTATCGTTTTCGACTTTATTCAACTTGTTTTTCTCCTCGCCTGGCCTAAGCATCAGGCTACTACTATCGTTTTCGACTTTATTCAACTTGTTTTTCTCCTCGCCTGGCCTAAGCATCATGGAATTTAGTTACGCAGAGCAACGCGTGCTGTTACGCAGAGCAACGCGTGTTTAGTTACAGGAATTTGGAATTTGGGGCTACTGTAGCACGTTCGTTTTTATTTGGCAATTCGTGTTCAAATATGGACTAATTAGGCTCAAAACGTTCGTCTCGCAATTTCCCACCAAACTGTGCAATTAGTTTTTTTTTTCGTCTACATTTAATGTTCCATGTATAGATCGCAAACATTCGATGTGACAGGTACCGTAACACTTTTTGAGATTTTAAGGTGAAACTAAACCAGGGCTGAATCTGTTTGAGAACTGCCGTGTCCTTGTGTGGCCCATGCATGTTCCAGGATGATGACAATTGTGGCGATGCCCACTAGCCCTCACACTTTGTTTAACTTCAGTACAGTTCAGTACTAGGATCTCAACTCTGCCACACGTACGCTCCGAAAGTCCGACACTGCCGCTGCAATTTTTTGGTCGCTACTGCAATCGCAATAGGTATGCGGACTTAGCACACTTAGGCCAGTCTATTTATCCATGCTGTTATACGGGCTAAAATCTTTGAAGATTGGCTCCGTTTGCTTCGCTGAAAAATATCGTTCGCTAAATTATTGTGAGAGAAAAACACTGGCTGATAAGTTCATGCAAACAGGGTTATAATCATTAAAAATCATGTTTCATATGGACAGTCTCAATGAAAAAAACTAGTAGTTTTTATAACATAGGATATCGCACTAAAAAAGTACTGTTTTTCAACCCATGGTTTATATCAGTAATAATTATTTTCTCTTTCTCTCTCCCAACTCTATCTTCTTCCTCCAATGGGTGTGCGGCACGAGCCTCCTAGAAACTGGTGGTTTCTCTCTAATGACGCTTTCATAGTGCATTGGGTCAAGAGAAGACCTGATTTCTTCATGAGGAAACCATTTCTAGGATTTTTGCTCTCTTTCTTCATTAATTACGTTGCCATGTCAGCGTTTTACCTACGTGGCAAGTCATTTAATGAGGATAGAAACCTCATCAATACATCATTGAGACTGCCCTTAGAGAACTACTCCAGTACTCCCCTTTCTAAAAAATACACAGATCTCAAAGCAGCCCATCTAATTAATTATCATTTTCTTAATTATTTTCCTCGTAGGTCCTGCATGGGTCCGGCCCGTCCAACCCAGCCCGATTTTAACACTGACCTCTGGACCCCCTTTGTTCGGAGCCTCTCCGTTGGTTGGACGTGACTTTGTTCGGAGCCTCTCAGTTCGTTGGACCAGACGGCGCCGCCCATTCCCGAGGAGCCGTAGTCGGCGGGCTGACGAACCACGAAACGGCAGCCGGCAGACCAAGCGGACTGCAGCACCTCCATCCTCCTCCGATCTCATTTGCTGGCGAGCGTAATCTCAATTGAATCACGAGAAAATCCATGCTCGTAGTTCCCAGAACCATAAGAAATTCTTGTTGTCTTTCTGGGACAACCACTAATCATGTCATCGTTGTTTATTCCACCTTTAACCCATTCACCATTATTAGTAGTAGAACCCAACATCCGGCCAGGTGGCCGATCAGCGTAACTGAATATTGTGTTGTCAGTTACTCTCTCTTCCCATGCCGAGACCACCATTGAACACCAGATCAAAAGCACCAAAGACAGGAATATCACGGTGGTTACCGGTGGGCATCAGGAAGGGGCGGCACCGCCGACAACCATAGCCAAGGTACCCGATCAAGCAGCACGTGTTCGTGAGCGGCACCACGGAGCACGTGATGAACCGGGCGAGTTCCGGCGGCGGCAGCTCGACCAACATATCCGGGCTGGACCTGGACTCATCCTGGGTTGGACGGGCTGCGCCCATGCGAAATCTAGGAGAAAAATAATTAATTAGATGGGCTGCATTGAGATCTGTGCATTTTTTTTAGAAAAGGGAGTACCGGAGCATTTCTCCCCTTTAATTCATTTTAAATGGATACATAATATCTATTTAGTCATCATAAATTTATCGATTACCCTATATATTTTTTCCTTTCATATACATCTCCTCCTCTCCAGACCTCCATGTGTGATATTCATTTATTGAAACATTTGTTTAAGTTATGGTGGCTCTTATTGTAGCTATATCTCATGATGACATCAATCTAGATTTTGACTTTAAAAGTTTGATATTATTAGTTGCTATAAATTTTTTACCCCAATATTAAGTTTTAAATTTTCTACTTATTGTATCTTGTATTAAAAGTCACTCTATATTTTTATTCGTGTTAGAATACTCAATCGAGTTCTTACAATGAGGAAGAGATGGTGGGAGAGAGATGGATCTAGGGTTTGCTCAAGTGGCCGAGCCGATGGTCCTTCGATCGTTCGATGTCCTCTACAGGGCAAACCTTATATATCAGAAGGTCAGAGGAGTACAAGGAGATTAGGTTTGTAGAGGTTTTCTAGGATTTCGCACCTTGATCTTTAGTTGGTGGTGGCGCCGAGCACCGTCCCTTACTGTTGGTCGTGGCCGACAATAATGCTGAACCTCCTTTGACATCCTCTGCCGAAGCTTGGAGCTGGCTTCAGAAGAGGGAGTCGCTGTTGCATCTTACCTGAGCTTCTCTTCCTCGCGGCGTCTGTTGTACGCTAAGGGCGTGGTCGCATGCTAGGAAAGACTGACTTGCGGGCCTAGCCACACTCATGCAGTAGCCACGCGCCCACCCCTGTCGCGTTGTTTCATGCCCCCGGCGTGACCCTACGTTGGGAGTGGCCAACACATCCCGCGAGGGCGTGGGGGCAGGGCTCAAGCTGGACTTGGCGTCCTGTGGCTTTGCCCACGTGTTAGGTTTAGGGCATATATCAAATTCCAGAGAAAAATTCCTCACGTCGGTTAAGGAGGAAAGTGGGATCAGGCAGTGCGATGGAGCTCGCGGCCTCCCTTGGTCGGTTGCCGCCTTCCAAGGGCGGGATCGTCCTAGGCCACACCAAGCCCCCGGACGTAGGTGGCTGAGGTGCGGACCCTACTCTCAGACCTAGGTTCCAGAAGCTAGGGCCTTTCACCGAAGCGGATTGTCTCGGGCCTAACACACCTTCACAAGAGTCCATAGTGTGCACGTGAGTGCACACGATGGGCATAGCCCCTGAGTCCCTGGCGGATTAGGAGAATCAGTCAAGGGGTTACTCGCATTATCATGGTCGTTAATTCAGGGTTTAGGTAACTCCTCTGTTAGGTACTCATCACAAACCATCACTCATAATAAATTTTTCACAAGTACCAATACTACAAGGCCTCAGTTTCCCTCGACATCTTACATGATAGACTTAATTTATTGCGCAACTTGGCTACGACTCCCCCCTAAACATATTATAAACAGAGACGGTTACGCGCATAAGCATATATCAATCTCCAAAAAATGTAAACACACGGTAATACCACTACAAATAAATAGCTATGAGAATTAGACTAACATATTTTGAGATCGAATGACTCCATTTGGCCGGGCTTTGGCTCCTCATATAGAGCAGTTCTCTAATGGAGCTAGTTGAAGCCATTTTGTAAAAAATTTGGTCAAAATTGCTCCAGTGACAATTTTGTAATAATTTATGTTAGGTTTGTGAGGAGTTATGAGAAACCACGTTTTAACTACTCTGGCTCCTCTATATAAAAACACTTCGGATCCTCAGGCTCTTTGCAAAGAACCGTTTTTCGGGTGAAATTTGGCAGGGCTCCTTGCAAGGAGCCGTAGAAGCCGGAGTCGAAACCTTGACAAACAGGGCGTGGGGGCCTAATCATCGGAATTGTCTCGCCAACCTCCGCTAACCACTAAACTATTGCTCAATTCAAGCAAATTTGCTACGGTTATGGTGCTTTTTTACCCCCTTAGAAAGCAATGGCATGCACCCTTCGCTAATTAAGTTAGTCACACTACAAATTACACGTCAACGACAAACTCCGGTTGCTAGGTGCCACTAGTACTTGGTTCAAATCTGTGATCATCACGGTAACAAGCTAATAAGACAGTGCCGTGTTGGCGTTTCTCGGGAAACTAGGAACAAGGGCCCCGACTGTAACCACTTTGAAGAATGATGAACCTGTCGTCCTGCTCTCTTCCTCAGCGATTTTTTTTAATTTCTAACACTTTTTTAAACTATTTTCAAATTTGACAGTGTTTTTTATTTTAAATCTAACACTTTTGGCCGCGCCTATTGCCACGGCGCGGTCGAAAAACGCTAACGCGCTATGCATGGCGGCGCAGCAGTGGCGATGACGTGGCACTTGCCCGAGCCCTGGCCGCTGACGTGGCAGGCGCTACCACGCCGCAGATCTTGGCGCGGCAGTGCCGCGCCACGGCCCACGGTGCGGCGAAACCACGTCTAAGCGATGCGCCCTAGCTCCCTCCCCCCCCTCTGTCTATCACTACGTCGAGGCCGGACGCCCACGTCCCGCGCCCGCACCCTTCGCCAGCGCCGTCCCTCGCTCCCAGGCGGCCTCCCGGAGGCCGCGCTGCCGTCGTTCGCCCCCCCCCTTGGGCGGCCGCCGCCCGCCCTCCCTGGCTGCTTACCTCCCTCCTTCTCCCAAGCTTCTCCTCAGCCTCCATCAAGGTATTCATGCTCTTTTGTTGTTTGAACTGTAGATTCAAAGATTACGATTGGTAGCTAGGGTCTAGAGGAGTAGTAGGATTGGTAGCAAGGGATTGGTAATGGAGGATTCCTACTTAGGGTTTGGAGGAAAAGATTAGTTAATTTTCTCTATGTGAAGGCTAATTAGTTAGTTACAACTATTAGTTAGAACTATCCGTGCGTAAGTGTAGGTTATATTTTCTTTGTTTTATTGCAACTGGTTCACCTTTACATTGCTTTAGTACTTTTTTTGTTTTACATTAATTTGTGATGTTTTGAATGATGTTAAACTACAACCGTTTTATTAGATGGAAGACAAGTATCGGGAGCAGTTGTGGCAAAAATGGGTTTCGTCCTAGAGAATTATACCCCGACGCGTCTAGCAAAGATGCCCCCGTCCCTCCTGACCTCCCTGTCCCCAACTATGACTGTGGTCGTCCGGCCGACATGTTTCAATCGAGACATCGAGACACAGTTGCGTGTTGCTTCTACACATGCAGTAATTTTAATGTAAGTGATTATTTCCATACCTTTTTTCTTTATTTGTGTTACTAGGTTACTAATATTTTGTTCGAATCTTGTTGTGTAGTAGCATGAGAGGTGCTTTTTCTTTTAGTGAATCGATGGTCCGAACAAGTTTGACCCAAGGTACCTCCTTTTCGACGATTGGTGGAGAGGGAGACATCCACGTGAGCACTTCGAGCGGTGGGTTCCACCTTCCCCTAACCCCCGCCAATGATGGCTAAGGAGAAGCACTTAGCCATAGTTGGACGACTGAAGGAACCTCCTCTGTGCGATTGTGGAGATCGAGCGGTGACAAACCTTGATAATACGTTGGAGTTTGTGTGTCCAAACAAGCATGAAGTAAGTGCATAGTGTATCTGTTGAAATGTTGAGCTATAGCTGTTCATGTACTAATGTCACCTCTTTTAGGTGTTTGCATTTGTGAAGTGTCATTTCAAGGAGTGGCTCTATGGTCCTAAGAATCAATGGTTAGAGCCGCCAAAGAAAAAGGAAAAGAAAAAGAAGAAAGAAAGGGTAATTTTCAAAGCACCACCTGCCATGTGCGAATGTGGTGTTAAATCTAACTACATCCCCTTCGGAGCCTGAAATAGGCCATTATTGTGGCCATATGGTTGACTATGATATGGTTGGTTATTGTTGTGGAAAACCTGAAATCATTTTTTTTTCTTTTGCTAAGACTTATGATATAATTTTTCGTTTGAACAGAGCACTAAGAAATGCAAGTGGGAACCTTATAATGGTCAGGCTAGGTTCTTGGATGAGTTGAAGGGGAGGCAAGTAATTACATGGAAGAGGGGATATGGACCTGACTACGTCGACCTGTTCGTTAAACAGCGGAAGAAGGACATGCGTGAGTTTGCTAGACAGAATGGTATTCGTAACCCGATCGGTGTCAGGCTTGACAAATGGGGGTTGGAGAGACAGAGTGCGTTAGAGGAGGAGAGGACAGGGAAGGCTGCAATGGAGGAAAGAGTATAGATGCAGGTCTTGAACGACCATGTTGCTGCATTGTGTGCAAGTGAGTCATTGGAAGCCTTGTTATTTTCATTGCCTGCTTTTAAATGTAATATAATCGCATTGCTAACTTATTGCATTTTATACATGAAGGGACTGGATGCAATGGGGAGCACGCCGCAGAGGTGGCCCATGCAAGGTATGTGGAAAAGAAGTTACATGAACATAGAACACGAGCTGGTCATAGCGTTTTATCTCCGATTGTGTTGGACATTGAGGGGGACGAGGATGAGGACGACACTGCTAGGTTGAGCGATCTCATCACTCTAGCGGAGGCGGGCTTGTAGGTGGAGAAAGATGAAGACAACATTGGCAGACTAAGCGAGCTCATCGCTCTAGTAGAGGCGGACTTGTAGGCGGAGGAGGATAAGGACGCGTTCTTCTCTCAAGCCACAAAGTCCACAGATGAAGCGGAGGCCGCTTACTATAGGCGACAGGTAGATTAGAGCAATGCAGGTGAGCCTAGCCACATAAACGAGGTGGAGGAGAACACATTCTTATCTCAGGCCGCAGATAAAGTGGAGGCCACTTACTACAGGAGACAGGCAGATCAGGGCAATGCAGGTGAGCCTAGCCACATCAACGAGGTTGTGGTAGAGGATTGGTACTCGGATGATGAGTTACTTACTTAGTATGTTTCTGACTGAGTATTTGTGATTGCACCGTGTGGTAGTTCCATGCTTCAGATTTCTTAGTTCCATGCTTTGTTAATGAACAATATTGTTATGTACTAGAACTTTCATTGTGTTGTCTTGTGTTACATTTGAACTATTGATGTATTTGAACTTTCCATGCATAGCCTAAGTGCTTTCAAAGTGGTCAAGAAGAAGAGTCTTTCATTTGAACTATTGATGTATTGTACCCATCGAACATTGTTTCCATGTACTCGAAGTACCCATGTTCGATCGTAAGGAAGTATCTTCATTCCATTCATTTGTCGCCCTCTGATCCATCCAACTATAACCTAAGTTTTTTTAATAATAACGTATATGAGTACCTTAGATGTGGGTTGGAGAGGTTACTTAATTTTTATTTCTATACCGGCACGAAACTTATCTAATCCAATATTGCTTGCAAGACGTGTGAGAAACTCACTTGGATTGTCACCATATAAGCCATTTCCTGCGCTTAGTCTGCCCAGCTTCTGCTATGCCACCACAAGAGGCGCGGCAAGCCTGACGCACTAGGGGCAATGGCGCAGCAGCCTGACACGCCAGGGGCAATGGCGTGGCAATTCCTGGATGTTGTTTCGAGCAGAACAAAGCCGAGCAGTAGCCTCCACGGCGCGTCAATACCACCACTGATGTAGGTTGGACGCAAAAGATAACAAATTACACAAATTGAACAAAGTTGATCAAGTGCACAAAGTTAACAGATTGCTACAAAAGACTTTATTCGTTTGACATAAGTTTGACATGACTAGTTGCTACATAAGACTTGAAGCAAATTAAGTTCATGACAACATAAGTCCGACAGTACATGATTCGTACAACACGAAGCAAATAAGTCCACCAAGTGCATAAGTTGGTACGGAGGTCTTGAACCACAAGTGCACAAGTTGATGGACGTCTTCCTAACATGATCCTTCACGATCTTCAGCATTTGAAGGCATTATTGAATCTGTACCTACATTATTGTCAGAACGGTTAGTAAGGAGGCAATACATCAAGTTTTGCAATTGAGAAGACTTGAAAAAAAACATGGACTATGCTTACCTAGACCCTACGTCCTAGGAGTGTAAGGGTCCCTCGGACGCCTCTATCTCTTCGTATTTGTAGGCAAGACATTAGGAGTGTACCCAACGTCAGTGCGGTCGCGATGGCGGGGCTGACGGCCATACTGTTGCGTACGACTCATACCCTGCAAGTATAAGATAGGCAAGATTAGTTACAATCTTTATCATTGCTAGTTCATACATGCTAGGTATTTAAAAAAAGTAGGTTTGTTAGTACCTGCTTATCTCCTTGGGTACCAAGCGGGGCACCACCTAGCTGAGACATGCCAATCTCATCCTGCTGCCAAGGGTCCCACTGGTGGTGGTGTATGTGAAAGCCCAGAGCGTCGTCATCGTCCTCGTTTGTAGGGCCCTTCCCAACGCTATAGTGTGGTGGTGTACGCACAGCGAAAATCGCACCTGTCATCGGCTCAGAAGAGCCAGCTGGTGTCCTCAAAGAGGTCGAAGTCGTGCCACCTGACTACGTCGGGTACTCGGGTTCCTGCCACGGAGTGTCCTTGTAGCTCAACTTCTGAGCTACCTTCCTATAGCTCTTTCTTCACTTTCTAAATGAACAGACGTTAAAGATAATGCATTGAGACTAAAAGAACATTTTCATAATGGACAAGTTTATGTGTACCTCCACAAAGGCCTATAGAACGCTTGGGCCCTGCCCTCTAGACTCGTGAAATCGAAACGTTGCTTCTTTGGACAACCTTGACAATTGTGTGGCCTTGGTACATAACTAATCATTTTAGTACACTTACTAAATGTCAAATAGATAACAAATTGTACCATTCGAGTATCTTACCACGTATCTCTGAAGTGGGGCTCTCTATGGTTGTGTCTCCTCCCTAGTGGCAATGTCATACACATCTTTAATGACATCTTCCTCGTCATCCTTGTCATTTGCGTCCTCAGTGTAGGGGGACTTGATATGTGTTCTCATAGACCTGTGAAGCCACTGCAGTACTCATCAAAGTTGTGCTGGTCATGTGGGGGACCCACATCAACCGCTCGCCGCTCCTTGGTCTCCAATAGCTGGATGAACTCATAGAGCTTCACACGCCAATCCTTATCCTTGTACCTCTTCCCGCGGTCAAACTTGCAACAAAACGATAGTTAGTTCTACCACATGCACACCTCACAATTGTAACTTTGTGGTGTCTGATGATGCACCCGTGCAATTTTTGGTTGGTGGAGTAAAGCGGTGGTGGGTAGCCTGTAATTCTTCTGAACTGCCTAAAAACCCTGATGGGCAAGTAGATCTCGACCACATGGAAGAAAATAAGAGGGGCGTTGTAGCGATACTCGTCGGGCTCTTCCCTAGTGATAGGACTCAGGTACTCTTGGAGCTCTAGAGCATCCCTAAGGACACCAAGTGACCTGAACATTTCATAATTGAGTTAGATTGTGAGATAGTGTACATCCAACAAGACACGCGTATGATACGAAAGAGAGCGTAACCTAGTGCTATGTTAGGACATCGAGACAGTCCATGTACTCCTTGTATTTGCACCTCGCATTCCCTCTAACTAATTATGCTTCCTTCTAGATATACAGAGCAGTAAGCAGTGTATCCTGCCCATTCCAATGCTGCATTGAACATGACAATGAATTAGCCAATCATAATTTCATGATATGTAATAGCTTCAAAGTAACTAGTGAACCAAAGTACTTATAGGCAAACCATTAAGAAGGGTGAAATCTCTAGTTTGGTTTTGGTGAATTGATGAAACCCTAAGTGCTAACCTAGTTTATCAAAGTGATTATGAGATAGGTAGCACTACTCCAAGTGGTGAAGCAAATAAAGATCATGACTTGATGATGGTGATGCCATGATGATGGTCAAGTGTTTGGACTTGGAAAAGAAGTAAGAGAAAACAAAAAGCTCAATGCAAAGGTGAAATTGATAGTAGCTTTTTGGTTTAGTGATCGAGACATTTAGCGAGTGTGATCACATTTAGGATCGATAGACGTACTATTAAGAGGGGTGAAACTCGTATCAAAATGCGATTATCAAAGTGCCACTAGATGCTCTAACTCATTGTATATGCTTTTAGAATCTAGTGGAGTGCTAACACCCTTGAAAACATTTGTGAAAATATGCTAACACATGTGCACAAGGTGATACACTTGGTGCTTCGCACATTTGAGCAAGGGTAAAGAAGATTGAGTTGAAAAGGAGTTGAATGCACTGTTCACGGGGTGACCGGACGCGTCTGACGTCAGGACCGGAAGTGTCCGATATCTTCCCGACGTGACCGGACGCGTCCGATATCCATACCGGATGCGTCTGATATTTTGGCCAGGCACGACAGAGTTGACGAGGTGATCGGACTCTGGGTTGTAGCAGTGACCGGACGCTGAACAATCACTGTTTAGCATCCGGTTGAGGTGACGTGGTGCGTGGGTGTTGGTCCAGAGAGGACCGGACGTAGGGATGTGTCCGGTCGGCCACACCAGACATGTCCGGTCGTAGTTGAGCGGCTCTAGGAGCTCTCTGGACTTGACCGGATGAAGTGACCGGACATGTCCGGTCACCACACCGGACGTGTCCAGGATGAACCAGCAAGTCTTGGGTTTTCAGCGCTATAATAGATCGGACGCTGGGAGCGTCCGGTCTGGTGTGACCGGACATGTCTGGTCGGCCCAGAGCGGCTCTGGGAGCTCTCTGGACTCGACTGGATGCTGCGTCTCCCATGTTCGGTCATTTTGTAATGGTGTGTCCGGTCACTAGTATTACTGTGCATAGAGATAACCGTTGGGCACGAATGGCTAAACAATTTGAAAGAGACATGTGGTGGTCAGGCTGTGACCGGATGCAGTGACCAGAAGCATTCGGTGCGCACGACCGGTGCGTCCGGTCATCCCGCAGTCAGCCTAATAATTGAGCCAACGGCTCTATTGTTTGGGGGTGTCTATAAATATCGTTTGGCCGGCTCTAGCTCACCCCCTTGGCCATTTGCATTGACATAGCAACCTTGTGAGCTTAGCCAAAGCCCTCCCACTCATCTCCATCATTGATTCATCATTTTTGTGAGATTGGGAGAGAATCCAAGTGCATTGCTTGAGCGTTTGCATCTAGAGGCACTTGGTGTTCGTCTTTCGATGCGGGATTTGCTTGTTACTCTTGGTGGTTGTCGCCACCTAGATGGCTTAGAGCAGCGAGGATCATCGAGCGGAGGTTGGTGATTGTCTCTGGCTCCGATCGCGGTGATTGTGAGGGGTTCTTGACCTTTCCCCGACGGAGAGTCAAAAGGTACTCTAGTAAATTGCTCGTGGCTTGTGTGATCCTTATATTTGTGTTGTTTGTGTGGCACCTTATTGAGGGTTTGGCATGTGATGCTAATTAGCGCATGAACCTCCAAGTGAGTGAATCACCACAACGAGGACTAGCTTGCCGGCAAGCAAGTGAACCTCGGTAAAAAATCATTGTGTCATCATTTGATTTCGAGGTGATTGGTCTTCATTAGTATTCATTCTTGTGATTGATTGGTTCATTCCTCCACTTGGCGGTATAACCATCTTGCTCTCTCTCTCTTTACATTACCGCAAACTAGTTGTCAAGCTCTTTAGTGTAGCTAGTCATGAGAGCTTGTTAGTTTGGTTAGTGTGGCTCTTTAGTTAGCCTTTGAGAGCACACTAACTTAGTGTAGTGACATAGCCATTGTGTGGATAGAGACTATAGAAACTAGAATTGTGGTAGGTGGCTTGCATTTTTAGTAGGCTAGTGCAACACTCACTTCGCCTCATATTTGTCTAACCGGTTTGCTAAGTGTTGTTGTAGAATTTTTTTAATAGGCTATTCACCCCCCTCTAGCCATTAGGACCTTTCAAAGGGGCCTCCCAATGGGCCATCTTTTCCAACACCAAACCTAGAGTAGGTAGGAGCAACCACCAAGGCTCGTAAACCCTGAGGTGCGACGGCAGGCAAAGCATAGTTGTCGATATGTCCATGCTAGGACCGCGCTACCCCAGTTGTACGTCGCTATGTTCTCCCACGGCTGGCGTAGCATGTTAAGGAAAATCTAGCTAATGGTGTTGCTCGATGCATCCGGGAATTAGAAAGCACTAAGGAAGTGCCAGAGCCACACTCGAGAGAACCTATCGATCTGAGAACCTGTCGATCTCAGCCTCATCAGCTTGTGGGTGTGAGTTATCGAAGTGCTCTACGATCCATGACGATGAAACACCAAAAGTTTTCCTGAAATTCACCAAAGATAATGAGACATGATGGATTCAGGAAAGCAATGCAAGTATTAAATAGGGTTCAATTGCTTACTTATTTTTTTGCATCCTTGTCGTCCGGTGAAAGAAAGCCACGGAATTAAGCCATCAGCTCTCTCCAGTGATCGTTGTCAACTATACATGTCACTATAAGTCCCCAAACTAAAGGCCAAAGATAGCCTTCACGTCCTTCATGGTCATGGTCATCTCACCGCAAGGTAGGTGGAACGTGTGGGTCTTAGGCCTCCACCTGTGAGGTTGCATTACGAAAATAGAACGACTGTTAGTTACCTTAATTTTGTTATAAGAATGTTTATGGAGAATGAAGGAACTCGCACCTGTCTATAGCTGCAGTGAGAAGTGTGGAGTCAAGGGCCGAAAGACCATAGTTGACAACGTGGACAAGCTCGAGGAAGCTGGCACGCCATATGTACGGCGCGTAACCCTCGTCCCAATGGTGTGCCCTATTGTGCGTGCGTGGCCTCAAAGGAGGCAAGGCCACCTCTACGTCGGTGTCGATCAACACATGAGCTCGGTGCTTGTTGTTGTACTCCACCTCAATAAGGGGGTATAGCGGGTGCTGTGTGTGAGGGGCCATCCTGGTACAAATTGATAAACAAAGGGTTAGCACAAACATGATGAATAATACAATATTGAAATTAATATTAAGTAGCATTGCAAAATTTAAACTATGCATATATGCAATAGGAACACAATATGAAACCACATGTACATATTGAAAGTAACATTAACAAACATGTTAAACAACTTCACTAAGAAAATAAACAAGTTCTATGTATGGACTTGTCGCTCTCGTCTTCTATGCCTGCTAGCCTTGTGACCAGATTCTTTGCAAACGGAGCAAAGATTCCTGCTATGGGTCTCGTTGAAGTCCCCCTCCGTACATGTCTTTGTCGTATCCTCTCATAGCATCCATATCCCCCTTGAGTCGCTTCTTCTTCCTCCTACCCTTCCCTACCTTCATTAGGTCTGGATACGGCACATAGTCAAAACCATGATAAGGGGGCCACTGTGTCGGGTCAAGGTATGGCTCGAAGCTTGTCTCCCATATACTAAGGGTGTTCGAACGGAGATACAAGGGTGACATGTATGGTAGACCCTCGAAGTCATTTCCGTGGACCCTGTTGGTAGTGATCATGTGAGAGCAAAGGGTATGCATGAACTGAGGGACGTTGCAACTGCACTCTACTTTGTCAAGATCAACTCGGTAGTTTTGTCCTCCATAATGTTCGCCACCCAAGCTTGTGCCACCCTTCCCCCATACACTAAACACATGCCGGCGAGGTCCATACAGCTCGGCGGTATGCTGCTTGGCCATTTCCTTAGCCTCCTTCAAATATTCTGTTCTGGCCTTTCCAAATCGCCCATGCTTAGCTAGATTCCTCTACGTAAGTTCCCACCTCTTGACAAAATATTCATTGCACTTTTGAAATGAGAACTCAACAATTCCAGACATAAACAACGATCGAACTCCGATGTATACACTGTGGAAAGACTCTGATGAGTTGGTGGTCATGATGTCGTACTTGAAACCACCCTCATCATATGCTAACGCCCACTTAGCCTTCTGTTCCATCTGCGCCTCTAACCAGGCCTTGCCCACTTCGTTTACCATCTTGTCTAGTTCTCTCTTTGTCTCCTTAAACTGGTGTTTTGTACGTACACAACATATTGTCTTTACCTTGTCATAAACCTCCTTCTTCCTCTGACGCCGCCAAAAATTAGTGGCAAAATATCGCATGCACCATCTGTGCACTAGAGGTGGGAACCCATCGATATGTTTACCTGTAGCATTAAGAATCCCTAGGTGACGGTCCAAGATCAAACATATAGTGCAAGATGGGCCAAGCACTTGTACACATAGAAGCCGCATGAACCATGACCACGATTCATTATTCTCTCCCTCTGCCAAAGCAAAAGCCATGGGTACTATCTGGTCCTCTGGATCAACAGCAGCAGCCATCATCAAGGTGTCCCTGTACTTTCCTGTCAGGAAAGTGCCATCAATAAGTACGACTGGCCAACAAAACTAGAATGCATGTTACGTCTACGCGAGCGACCAGAACACATGATGCAGGACATGCCTCAATGGGTCCTCAAAATACATCTCTCCGGTGTCTACAAACTATTTCAAGCCAGGGTTGTAGTAATGCATTGCACATAATATTTGGGGAACCCTGTTGTACGCTTCCTTCCAGCTACCCCAATGAATACCCAGGGCAATTTGCTTAGCATGCCAAGCCTTTCCGTACTTTACATCATACTTAACGAATCCGGATATGGACTGTTGTAACGAAAACACCAAAAATTCGTTATTGTCATCAATGAGCCCCAATATACGGTGGGCAAGGTAACATGCAGTGAGTTGCTGATGATTTTTCTTTCCCTTATTTGATAGGCAAGTGTGGGGTCGAACCACTTTACTTATCCTCCACTTGCCATCACTCTATCTCTTTTGTGCATTTAACCTCCACATACAACCATTTTTGCATATCATGTGGTACCTCAACTCCTGGTCTGAATGAGTGACGGTGTACGGCCTATGGTAATACACAGCATAGTCCTAAAGGAACAACTTCATCTCTGACATTGTATTGAATATGACCTCCTTGCTAAGGATTTCATTCTCAAGGTCGTATAATGATTTCCTACACATCTGCAGACCGGTGTCACAAACTGCCATATCCGTCATGCTGACATCCCTATAAATCGGAACGCCACTGAAAGGTATGTTCATCGATCTCAGTTGCATAAGCTATGTCGCTGTGTAGGGTGGTCGTGGAACGTACTGCTGTGCTTCGCTAATTCTACCCCATGAATCATAGGGGGTACCACCCTCTGGCAAATCTGTGACTAGTCTACCTTGAGCCAGCATATCATGAAGTACCTCAGTTGGTACTGGTAATGGCATAACATGAACCTGTACTGGCATGGCATGAACCAGTGTTGGCATAGCATATGTACCTCCTTAGTCATCATCAGAATCGTCTGAATCACTGCTAACTACATCACCGATCATGTCCTCCTCCTCGTGCTCCTCTTCCTGTTCGAACTCGTTCACATCGAAGTCATTGTTTATACAGCCTACTGGAGTTGAATGAAATTGCTCTTGCATCAACTAACCGTCCAAATCCATGTTACCCTGAGTTGGTTTCCCTTCGACCCCCAATTCTTGTTCATTGCCTCCAACACCATCATTGGATGGCCCGTCATGGAGACCCTACATCCTATACCCATTCTCCACCACCACCTCAGCCATAGGCACATTAGAACCTTGGAGCACCCTATTGTAGCACGACTAGTGAGCAAGGTCACGCAAGGGCATCAGGACATAGTGTGTCCTAGTCTTCCCACTATCAAACTCCCCTCTTTAGTGTGAAATCATCGCCAAACTTTGCATTCAAACAGACACATAGGTCGTTGAAGCTATGAGGTTCATCAAACCATTCCGATTCTTCTTCCATATCCTCAAACATACCATCTTCTTTCCTAACACTTCCTCCGTAAAAAACTCGGACACAACAATCCATCTACAAAAGCATTTGAGGAAACTTCATCAAGTCATTAAAATCATCGTATCACGCACTACTAAGTACCAACACATGAAAACTAGTATCTATACTAACTACCATTACTACTAGAAACTAACTAAACCCTAACTACCTAACCAATCCCTAAACCCAAAGACCTAACTAACAATAGCCTATACCCTAAACCACTAATCCTAACTAACAAAAACCTAAGCCCTAAATTACTAACGAAACCCTAAATCCAAAATCCTAACTAACAAAAACCTAAAGACTAACTACCTAACCGTACCCTATATTCTAACTACTTAACTATACCAAATCACTAACAATAATCAATTGATTCAAAATTTAATCACCAAAATGATGGTCTTTGAGGGGGATACCTTAGCAACAATGGGGAGAGCTCCTGGGGGTCAGCCCCGACAACGGAGAGGGTCGCCGACGAGCCGCCCACCAAGGGAGGCGGCGCGGGCGGCCAAGGGGCTGACGCCCAGCCTATAACCAAGGGAGGCGGCGCGGGGGCAGGTAGGGAGGCACGGCTGGCGGTGGACGAAGCCAAGGAGGGGCGATGGCAGCGCGCGACAACGGGCACGGGCGACGGCGACGGGCACGGGCGACGGCGGTGGGCGCGGGCGAGCGTGTGGCGAAAGCAATAGAATGAAAAGAGAGGAAAGAGGAAGCCGCGTCACGGGCTTGTACTAGGCCGTGACGTGCCGTGGGCCATGGCGCGGCACAGCCGCGCCAAGATCTGTGTCGCGGCAACACCTACCACGTCACCGGTCCTACTCGCGCTGCCATGCATGGCGCGACAGTGTTGTTTGGCCGCGTCGTGGCAATAGGAGCGGCCATAAGTGTTAGATTTGAAAATAAAAAATTACAGTGTCAGATTTGAAAATAGTTTAAAAAAATGTTAAAAAAATTATCCTAAGCACACAAGGCTTTTTGGCTAGTACTTATATTGTGGGACGGAGAAAGTATTGTTCATAGAACCATGTGCTGCGCCGTCATAATGGACACTAGCACCAGGTAGTTTCACTGTGCAATACATCTATCTATGGATTATCTTAATACAACAATGTTAAAAGAATACACTTCGCTCTCCAAGAGGGCATCAAAATAAACAAAATAATTAAGAAAAAGGAAAAACATACACCATTAGGTTTTATATGATGACGTAATGGTTTAGATTAAATAAAATAATAGTCAATGCCAAGTACACTTAATAAATAGAAAAATCAAAACAATAATTAAGGAAAAATATCAATCTGATTTCCATACGAGTTGGAAACCAACATGCCTAAATAAAGAGTCCATGTAAAACACAATTAATAAAGACAAAATTTGAACAAAAATGTATGAAAAATTAATAGTCTGATCTTCAAATGAATTGAAAAGAAAAACCCTAAATACACAGTCCATATAAACTATAATAAAAATATCTAAACTCAACATTGAAAAATTAAAAAGTAATAGTTCGATTTCCATAATGTAGGAAAGCCAAGATAGATAAAAAAAAGTTGGTGTATTACTGTAAGTTATAAGGATCGATTTCCATAACCATGGTGTTAAATGACAAAACGCAGGTATGAGCCTCGGCGCCGAATCTGGTAATGCTGAGGTTCGAGGCTCAGCGTCAGCTACTTTGGCGCTGAGGTGATGTGGGTCGTTGCAGCGAGCTTCGCCAGTAAGCTCCAACATACCATGGCATCTCTATATAGGATTCGTGCACCAAAAGCGGGCAAACCATCGTGCCACGTCGCCCGCTCAGCCGCGAGCCGTCAGATCAGGCGAGCAAGCGATCTAGTCTGTTGGATTATGGGTCAGTTGGGTCTCATACCCACTTTATCGTCGACCCGAACCAACGCGAACCTTCGCGGGCCAATCCTTTGCCGCTCCCCTCGCCCTCGACTCCCGCACCTCCCTCCTCCTCGGCGGGCGGGGTGCAGGCGCGGCGTTCCCGGCGCGGATGGCGGCCCACGGCAGCCCCGGCGACCCCGGCGCGAGCGGGGGTGCGGGCGTGGCGGCTCCGGCCACCTCGGAGCAGGCGGGGGGCGCGGGCACGGCAGCTGCAGCCACCCCGGCGCGGGCGTGGGGCTCAGGCGCACCGGCCCCGGCGGCCCCCCTCCCACGGCGACCCCGGCGCGGCATCCCCAGGCGACGCTCCAGGCAGCGAAAGGCGCCTGCGGCAGGTCGGGCGGATGCTGCAGGCAGGCTAGCAGCGCGACGCTGCGAGCCGGATGCACCCCTTCGAATGCTTCTTGATGTGAATCTACGGCACGTTTGTTCCTTCGTCCTCTCCAGAAGATGAACAATACAAGCTAATAAGAACTTGCACAGTTGTACTAATCCATGCAGAAACTCATGAAAATCGTAGGAAAATAATTATAGATCCAAAGAATGTGAAATTAATTTTTTTAGATTCATAACTTTATACTCTACCCATGGAAAATATGTTTGCATATGTTACTGGAGCCAAATTTTCTTTATTTATTACAATGTGCAGAATTTGATAAATGCAAAATAAATTCCCTAGGGCTCTACAAATTGCAACACCAATTTTATTGGATGTGTTGTGATGTGGCCTTGCTTGGAGAAATGCATATGCACAACCATCTTTGCATTATAATGATTTATATGCTTTAGTTGCCTTATGTTGCAAAAAATATTAAATTTTTGTAGACATTAAATATTATCTTTGCATTATATCCTATTGAAGAGTTTGACAAAGAATTAGACTCATACTTTATCAGAGTGGTTTGGTTTAGCAAGTGTAGAACCTAGGTAACAGGATTAACTTCTAGCTTAGCTCCTGGAAGCTTGCTTTTCATGACACTAGCTTGTATTTTATTGAACTATAGACTGCATTTAAAAATTGATTACTTCTTGGTGTGATCATACGTGAATGATTATTTTTTGTCTATGGGATCTTGAGCTTAAGGCATAATAAATCAGAACAAAGAACTTATATTATGTGTCCTTTGTCAGTTCTATTCTATATGCGGTGAGTGGCTCAGGGCGAGGGAGTACGAGGGCCTAGGGTTCACCGGCCTCGGCCTCTACTTCGACTACAACGCGATGAAGCTATGAATTGGATTTCTAGGATTAGTGGAGGTTTTGTGAACCTATGCTGATTGGACTATAAAATTTGATGTTTGCCCTTAGCTCACAATTTATAGATCATGTGGTGCTGGTTATGCATTATCCTCACTGTTTCGGTCTATCGTTTTGACTAGCCTCCCTAGTAGCGCTTAAAATTCCTGTTATGCAGATGCTGCAAGGTCTTAATCTCGTTTCTATAAAAGCCGAGTAATGTTGTTCTTGAAGACAAGTGAAAGAGCTGAAGCTAGATAGCTGCATTAGAACGGATTGGTATGCTGTGCATGATTCATTCTGGAAAAAATCCATAGGACCTGTGTACCCTCTTCCAAGTTTATTGTGTCTTCTTTTTTCAACATAGAGTTTGGATATAGTTACTAACATGTGACATCCGGTTCCTTCAAGCACTAATGCTTTCTTAGAGGTTCAGCAAAAAAGGTAGCTTCTTCTTTAACTTGGTTATCATGGATCATAAACATTGAATTAAGTAGTCCTATTATTTTTAAAGTTCAATTTTACTCCAGTCTAAAAAGAAAGGTTCTGTTAATTTATCATTCACCTCATAAAAGTTTAAGCTTCTTAATTCCAAGACTAGACGGCTTGTGTGTACATACCAAAATCAGGGAACTATTTTTTCACATTTTTACCACTACTGTTGAACAATATGCTGAATAAACGCAAACCCATAATATGATATGGAATCATGGTAGCGACTGTTTTAATTGTGTCAAATGTTGTATGGTTTACTGCTTGGTACTTCAATTCAACCATGCCTTTTGTGACTAGACTAGATAAAAAATGCTCTTCCTTAACCTTTCGTTGCTGGCCGGCAACGCAATCAGCTGTGGGTCGCAACAACCACATCAACTGGCTATTAGATTTGTTTAATGCCATTTGTATTCTTTCTATGGTACTTATCCAGATCATGCTAAGGGTGTCCGCCTCCATGGAACAACATTACCTCAGATTGCGTGCGATCCTCAGGAGTGGGGAAAGAAATCATTTCCATTTTTCTCTGAAAAATTCCAGCAGGGGTCACACACCTCCGGTTTCCTAAAAATAACCGAAGCATCCTTGCTTCGATCTTTCTTGCGTGCGTGCGTGAGAGGTTCTTTCTTTCTTTTGTGCCGTGGTCGTTGGCTAATTAATTTCCATTCTACGCAAGTTAACTGGAACACTGGAACAGGACATGAGCAAAATGTGTTGGAGATATTAATTGATGTTTCATGGATTTTAGTGCGCTGATTCTATTTTAGTTTTTTTGCACGTGAATTTCATCCCCATATCTGTGGGGGGTATAACCTCAGATACCCACGGCAATGGACATGGGCCGCAGCACCAGGGGTGGTCCAGCCCATAAGAAGAAGGCGTGTGATGCAAGACACTGATCGACATGCATCACACAGTTTTAGGTAAGAAGCTTGAAGATAGAGAAGGATCTGTATGGATATGATAGATATCGTATTTCTTGTAAATACTTACTATGGCCCCATTCGCTTCGCTGAAAAAACAAACCGAAACACTGTTCCGGCTAATTTGTTGTGAGAGAAAAACATTGTTCCGGCTGAAAAATAAGCTGAAAATTACGGATTATAAGACAAGCGAATATGGCCTATATACCCAAATAGATCTAGATCTAACTGACTTGTAACCCTACTCCCAAGACTATATAAGGCGGGCAAGGACCCCTCGAATTCATCTCATATTCAATACAATCCAACAAAGACACAGGACGTAGGGTATTACGTCGATCAGACGGCCCGAACCTGTCTAAATATGCACCTCCACCAATCATCTGGTTCCTATTACGTGCACCTCCACCGATCATCTACTACCATGGGTATATCTCTTGATATACTGCCAACCAGATTTCGTCGACAGTGGCACATCAGGTAGGGGGTGTGCGTGCTGATTCCATGGCCAACCAGATGGTCACTTTCCCGAGCTCCATGGCCTTTCCTGAGTCAGGCCAAATCTTTCACGGTTGGATCCATGACTTGGGTCATCGGCCCTGACGGCAGTGGGGAAATCATGGAGGTGGTGCAGGATCACCCTGCGCCGATCATGCCAACATCTACAACGACATCTCTAATCCCGACGCCTTGCCATTGGGTTAGGAGATCCATCAACAATGACGATTTGATCGAAGCCATCGATCGGGTCACGGACCGCTTAGCGGAATGTCAGCTCCTCGTGGATTCGGTTTTAGATCGATCTAGAGCGAGCGACGAACCTCCTGCACTCCAAGGTCACCATGCCACTAATGCCAAGCGCCCTGCTTGTGCACATCATCCGAGGTGGCAAGATGAAGATTTGGTGATCACGGAACTCCGAAAGGCGTACCGTTCAATGTCGACAACTCCCGCCCCAACGGAGAGCATGTTGAGGGCCTATCCTTTTGGGCTAGTGGGTGCGGGTCTGATCTGTCTGGATAGGGTGCACCATCTTTTTGCCGACCACGCTGAGCGCAGCCACACCGACGACCTCTATCAGATCGACATCCTTGAGGCCAACCAGCCTGCGCTAATGGTAAACATGGTGCAATTTCGAACAGATCTTCTGGATGAAACGCTCCACACCATCCTGGAGGAAAGTCCTAAACCGTACTCCGAGGCCTCTGCCAACAACTGCCCATCTTTCCCTCCAGGTTTAGGGGGAGAGCTTTTCATGGTTAGCCACGATAGCGTTGTTATCGATCGAGAGACCAATGTCCAGCGCCGTGAGCGTGAAACCAAGAACACTGATCGCCAATGACATCACAATGAAGAAGTAGAAAACACCACCCAAGCTACGAGAGGTGGCCGGCCGCCTCTCGCCCGTAATCTCCAACAAGAGTTCCTCTTGGTGGACAATCAGCGAGTGGAGCAGACGCCGAGCGCCAATCTGGCTGTGGCCACCCACGAGTTGGCCAAACTCCCACAAACGCTAGAGATACTTGTTGTGAAATGACGCCAGTACACCAATAGGCATCCTTCTACAAATGATCTCATCCGTCCGTATAAGCAGTTAGGATTAGAGATTAGATTAGTAGTAACTATAGCACTACAAAGGGGCATGCCCCTTCGGTAGTAGACTGTTCTAGTGAACAGTTGCCTTTCCCGAACAGTCACGTCCGTACGACGTCCGTACGATGTACGTACAACGTGACCATTCATTTGTATATAATCCTAAGAGATCAATGAAACAGACAGTTGTTCCCAAATCATTGTTCATTTCATTCACTTTACAATACGTTATCAGTCACTTTGGCTCTTCAGGAACAGGAGAAGGAGAACGACAACAGAGGCACGTATGCCTCTGCACCTCCATCGGTAAGCATGGCAAAGATCAACTTACCATCACATCTTGTTCGTGGCTTGCTCTTCACCCTTCATCGCATCGGTGGAGTTCGCCTTGGCCTGATCCGACACCACGGCCACCATGGACAGCGCCGAAGCGTCTTCGAGCACCTTGGGCCTCGCGTTCACCGCAACGTTGCCCATGGTCATGGCCATGGTCCTTTTGGCCGCCTCTTTGACTCCACTGTTGCTACTGCGGGATTTACACTAAGTAAACACTTAGTGACTATCTCAACGTGGGTACCCAACATCACAAATGAGAACATTTGGTCTACATCTTTTCACAAAGATGACTACCATTAATTCGCATTTCTATTGGCCATACACAAGGTAGCACCATAGTTGCTACTGTGGAATCTACACTAAGTCCACAACTTAGTGACTATCCTCAATGTGCGTACCCAATTTGTTTGCGAATTGACTAAGGTCTACATCATTCTTGATGACTACCTTAAGACGTGTTTATACAACTTGCATAATTACTTGGCATCTACTGTTAATACATATTATGCCCCATTTGAGGTCTACACCTTATGGTGACTACCTCCATTTTACAATTTATGCACATGAGATCTTTACACCATTAATAATACAAGATTTATCTTGTCTCTATTTTGCATCCCATAATTACAACACACCACAACATTTTAATAACTTAAAATGTTTTGATGGTTTGCCTCGTGTAGGATCAATAACCGTTAAAGAGTTTGAATTGTTAGCTCTAGACAGCCACAATTATCCAACATGGGCGTGGACGTAAAAGTTAGTCTTGCGTCCCGTGGACTTTATCGAGCCGTGTTACCACCCGAAGAGGGTGTTGCACCACTTGATAATCAACATGTATACATGGCCCTATATCTCATTAGAAGCCATATTCATCATGATCTTAAGGCTGAATATTTGTTGGAAGAAAATCCACAAAATCTATGGAACTCTCTTAAGCAACGCTATGAACAACAAAAGACACTTGTCCTGCCTGCGGCCAACTATGAGTGGACGCAACTTCGCTTATAGGATTTCAAAACTGTGAGTGATTACAACCATGTTGTTCATAGGATTTGCTCAAAGTTGCAATTCTGTGAGAAAAAACCTACAGATGTGGATAAAATAGAAAAGACTCTATCTACTATGCTTCCCTCTGAAAGGATTCTTCAACAACAATACTGTGAAAGGCGTTTCTAGGTTTTTTCTGAGCTTACACAAACTTTACTTGAGGCCGAAAAACATTCTGAACTTATGGTTTGGAATAATCAGTAGCACCCCGTAGGGTCTGCTCCATTGCCTGAAGTACATGCCTACACTCAGAATAAACCCAAATTTGATGGTGGACTTTCTAAGACCCATCCTTAGGGAAATTCCAAGAAAGGTAAAAAACAACGCAAACGCAATAAGAAATCCCAAACTCGTGTTTCTAGGAATGGTAAGAACATTTCCAAACACAAGAATGACAAACCTGTGTGTCAGAAGTGTGGTTGTTATAGCCATACTACAAAGAAATGTCGTACCCCATGTCATCTTATTGATCTCTACTTAAAGTCTGTGGGTCACGGACGTGCTGCACCAGGATAGAAGTATGAAGCCCACTTCAACATTCGACCTGACACCACCAGGAATGAGGTTAGTTGTTCACAAGTTCCAATGGAACCAAGCAACAACAACATACGAGGAGGCGAGGATCTTACTGATACGGGGAATATGATCGTGGAATATGCATCCAATGACATATTTGGAGACTTTGAATAGGCTCCCAATCCCTTATATTCTAATATCTTTATGTCCTAGTGATTATAATAGTTAAAATAATTTATGTCCTATGTGTTGTAAATATTTAAAAATGTTATCACTATTTAGTTTGAATACCCAATAAATGTATTGTACACATTTGATATTCAATAAATAAAGTATGTATTCTATATATCATCAAAGAGTTTCATATCAAATTATTTATTTATATATAGTTTCTCCGGGGTCAATCTGATGGAGGAGGAATTATGCCTAGTGGACAGTGGTACAACTAATTCTATACTTAGAGAAACAAAGTATTTTCAAACTCTTACAAAAAGACAAGGAAATGTTTTGACAATCGCCGGGCGCGATGCTACAATAGTTGGCTCTAGTCGTGCCACTATTGTACTCCCCATGGGTACCCAAATTACAATTGAGGATGCATTATTGTATCCCGATTCAAAGCGTACCTTGTTAAGTTATAGAGATATCCGTCAAAATGGTTTCCATATAGAAACCCGTGATGACAATAATGAGGAAATTCTCCTTGTTACTAAAAATAGTGGATATGGCAAACGAATTGTTGAGAAAATTCTCTCTTTTCCGTCTGGATTGTACTACACATACATCAAACCCATACCGCATGTTGTGTACATGGTAATTTTTCATAATGTTGACGCATTCAAAACTTGGCATGATCGCCTTGGCCAACCTGGTATGGGGATGATGTGAAAAATTATTAGCAATTCTAATGGTCATGAGTTAAATACTGCTAAATTCCCTAAATCTTTAGATTTTATATGCACTTCATGCGCTACAGAGAAATTGATCGTACGGCCATCGCCCGTTAAGATATAAAATGAGCCACTAAAATTTCTTGAACATATTCAAGGAGATATTTGTGGCCCCATACAACCACCGTCTGGACCGTTCAGGGACTTCATGGTTCTAATAGATGCATCTACTAGATGGTCTCATGTGTGTCTTTTGTCCACACGTAACCATGCATTTGCAAAAATAATTGCTCAAGTTATTTGACTTAGAGCACATAATCCTAAACATCAAATTCAATGAATTCGAATGGACAATGCTGCTGAATTTTCCTCAAAGGCTTTCAACGATTATTGTATGGCTTTGAGAATTCAAGTTCAGCACTCTGTCCCATATGTCCATACACAAAATGGTTTAGCGGGATCTCTTATTAAGAGAATTAAACTCATTGCAAGACCGTTATTACAAAATTACAACTTACCAACTTCATGTTGGGGTCATGCAATCTTACACGTAGCTGACTTAATTCAATTGTGACCAACTGCATATCATGTAGTCTCCCCATTGCAATTAGTACGTGGGAATATGCCAAATATTTCCCATATGTGAAAATTCGGTTGCGCTGTATATGTACCGATCTCACTACCTAAGCGTACCTCTATGGGCCCACATAGGAAACTTGGTATCTATGTGGGATATCAATTATCAAATACCTCGAGCCTCTTACAGGGGACATATTCATGGCTCGATACGCTGATTGCATATTTAATGAGGACCATTTCCCGGCATTAGGGGGAGGCATTCCCCCCTCAGATCCATGTACTCTAGAGACTGAACAACAAGTTTAGAAAATCATAAACTTGCAACATATTGCAAATAACCTGCCAGAAGCATTTACTGATTATAAGGGTGTTACTAAATCCTCTTATGCTGCTCACAATGCCCCCGAAAGAGTGGATGTACCAATAAAACCATTCAACTCCCACTTCCAAAGAAGAGGGGGAGAAGTACGGCCGCTCCTAAGGATATTGCTACAAGTAAGCGTCCGAGGATATCAAGGGTTAAATCCTCCAAATCAGTAAATTCAAGCCAACCTCAAGTTGGTAGACACCCAATAGTGGATAAAAATCCAACACTAGGACCAAATCCACAACCCGGATCAACGATGCATCCAAATTCTGATCCTGGGATATTGAAACACAATGACTCCATAGTTTTGGGAAATGTTGAGTCAAATAATGGGGTGAAAGAAATTTCCATCAATTACATAGATTCTGGAGAATCATACGATCGTAAGACTACTGTTGTCGAGATGTACTTCTCCACAGCAATTGCAGAAATCTTTCTCAATGATCCAGATCCCAAGACCATGGCAGAGTGCAAAAAGCGCTCAGACTGGGCTCAATGAAAAGAAGCAATTCAAGCTGAGATAGTCTCGCTCACTAGAAGAGGGGCATTCACGTCTGCAATACCTACACCTTCCAAAGTCTTTCTTGTAGGCTTTAAATGGGTTTTCATCTAGAAACGGAATGAGAACAATGAGGTGGTGAGATATAAAGCGAGGCTAGTAGCACAAGGGTTCACGCAGAGACCTAACATTGATTACAATGAAACCTATTCTCTAGTAATGAGTGGAATTACTTTCCGATACTTAATATCATTGGCAGTTCAAAATCATCTATCTATGCAGTTGATGGATGTGGTGACAGCATATCTATATGGGTCACTTGATTCGGACATATACATGAAGGTTCCCGATAAAATCTAAATTCCGAATCCAAACGCAAATCGCAACATGTATTGTGTACAACTACAAAAGTCATTATATGGCTTGAAGTAGTCGGGACGAATGTGGTACAACCAACTGAGTGAATTCCTTCTAAAGAAAGGATACACTAACAATGATGATTGCCCATGTGTTTTTATTAAGAAATCTCGAACAGGATTTTGTATTATATCCGTGTATATTGATGATTTAAATATCATTGGCAACTCAAAAGATATAGAAGAAGCACGCAAACATCTAAAGATGGAATTCGAGATGAAGAATTTGGGTAAGACCAAGTATTGCCTAGGCTTACAACTGGAGCACCATCCTTCAGGGATTTTAATGCCTCAATCAGCCTATATCTAGAAAATATTGGAGAAATTCAATATGGATAAATCATACCCTAATAAAACTCCGATGGTTGTTCGTTCCTTAGAAATAGGGAAAGATCCATTTAGACCACGGGATATTGGGGAAAAGATGTTGGGACCAGAAATCCCATATCTCAGTGTCATTAGCGCACTTATGTATCTTGTAAATTGCACCAGACCTGATATCGCATTTGCAGTTAACTTCCTGACTAGCGGACCCAACTCGCCGTCATTGGACGGGAGCGAAGTGTATCCTTAGATACCTTAATGGCACAAAGGATCTTGGTTTATTCTTCAAGAAAAATCATGATTCCAGTATAATTGGTTATACTGATGCGGGTTACTTATCTGATCCTCATAACGGAAAATCTCAAACAGGATTTGTATTCTTACATGGAGGTACAACTATTTCATGGAAGTCTTCTAAGCAGACTCTGACAGCGATTTCTACTAATCATTCTAAAATTATTGGTCTATACGAGGCATCACGAGAATGCGTATGGCTTCGCAGAATGATTAAACACATACAACAGTCATGTGGTATTGGTTCAATTGAATCACCTACAATTATCTACGAAGATAATTCCGCTTGTGTTACACAGATGCAAACACATTACATAAAGAGCAATATCACTAAGCATATTGTTCCTAAACTATTTTATCCCCATGAATTACAAAAAAGCGGGGAAATAAACATCTTGCAAATCAAGTCATGTGATAATCTCACTGACCTATTTACTAAGTCCTTACCAACTTCTATGTTTCAAAAATTAGTACATGGAATTGGTATGCGGCGACTTTGAGATTTGCCAGAATCAGGGGGAGATATCTCTAAATGCTGACATGTACCAGCATCATATTATACTCTTTTCTTTCACAAGTTTTACTTACAAGGTTTCTTGTTAAAGTTTTTAATGAGGTAATATTAATATAAGCATGTGTCATATTTCCTATTTTCCCCACCGGGGTTTTTGTGGGAAATATCAAAGACACATATTGCCCTCACAACTCATCCATGGTTTTTCCCTAAAAAGTTTTTTCATGTGAGTTATCCAAGAGGCAATACCAATAATATATTGTCATATTTTCTCCTAAATTTCCCACTGGGTTTTTATAGGAGTTTTAGCAACATATCACTTTATATTGCTCCTCATATTTTTTTCTGAATTGGTTTTTGAGGAAGTAAACTATATATCGTATCTCCAATATTTTTCCCCACTAGGGTTTTTAATGGGATACCAATGACATAGTGATTTATTTAAATCACACTCATATATGTTATTTTCTCCTTATTTTCCTATAAGGTTTAAAAGAGTTTTTATAGCATATCTATACATACATATATACTCAGTTTTTCCCACAGGGTTTTTTCAAGGAATCCAATCATACAGCTGCATTGATCTCAAAGAAGATTCGATCAAGGGGGAGTGTTGTGAAATGACTCTAGTACACCAATAGGCGTCCTTCTACAGATGATCTCATTCGTCCGTACAAGCAGTTAGGATTAGAGATTAGATTAGTAGTTAACTGTAGCACTATAAAGGGGCATGTCCCATCGGTAGTAGATTGTTCTAGTGAGCAGTTGCCTTTCCCGAACAGTCACGTACGTACAACGTGACCCTTTATTTGTATATAATCCTAAGAGATCAATGAAACAGACAATTGTTCTCAAATTATTGTTCATTTCATTCACTTTACAATAATACTCAAGATTCAGGCGCTGCTCAAAGCAGCTCAGGCCCAGATCAATGACATCTAGAATTGGATGTGGCCACCCGTGAATTGGCTAGACAGTGAGGCCATCTCCGCTTTCACTAGAGGACTCCATCACCGTCAGGAGCTGTGCTCCAAAATTCACCGCAAGAGGTACCAGACCATCGGTGAACTCCTCAAGGTTGCAAACTCATACGCAGACTCCGAAGAAGCTGATCAGCCAGAGGGATCAAAGACTGGAAAACTTCATCGACAACGTAGAGCAGCCACGCACTAAATGAAATTTCAATGCTGCCTACAAAGAACTCCTCGATGGTCCATGCCTAATTCAAAAGAACGGCAAGCACACCATGCGGTAATGCTATGGTATGGCCAAAGCTTTCCACAATGAGGAGCAGAAATGGCGAACGCGAAAGGACGACAAGTCAGACAATGGCAAAGGGAGGAGCGTCCTAAGGGTGCACGACCTATTGCCCAAGATGCCAACAAGACATCGCCACAATTTTTGGAGGATGCGCCGCCTCCGAGAGCAAACGCCAGCAGAAGTTCACCGCTCGGTAGGTCATGTCGATCATCAAGTATGACACGGTCACCGATCCCAAATATCTAGACTAGTTAGAGCATCCTATCACGTTCAGTAGGGTCAACCAGTGGGCAGATATCCCATATCCTGGGCATTTCCCACTAGCTCGGATCCAACCATCTACAACATGCGGTTCTAGAAGGTCCTCATCGACGATGGGAGTGCCCTCAATATCCTCTTCACGTAGGAGCCCTAACTGAGTTAGGCCTCACAAAGGACGATCTCGTTCCAATTGATTCTCCATTTTGGGGTATTGTACCTTGCAGAGCGTCCTAACCTTTGGGGCAGATCACCTTGCTAGCCTAGTTTGGCACCCCCGACCACTTCCATACTGAGTACGTGAACTTCTTCATGGCAGACTTTGACACCGCCTACCACGCCATCCTTGGCCGACCAGCTCTTGTCAAGTTCATGGTCGTGCCCCATTATGTCTACATGGTGTTGAAGATCCCGACGAAGAAAGGCGTTCTCACCTTACGCGCTAACATCTCCACTGCCTACGACTGCGAACGAGAAGGAATCACCATCGGTGAAGCAATGGACCTCTCAGCCAGAATGGAGGTTTGCATCGCCGACTCCAAGAAGATCCCAACAAAGGAGCAGGCGATCCCGACTCAGGAGCCACCTCGGTCTGTGGCTAAGTCCAAATACACAAAGGAAGTTGAGCTCGTGATCAGTTACAGAAGCAGGATGGCCTAGATTGGGGCCCATATCGACCCCAAATAGGAAGACACGCTCATCAGCTTCCTTCATAGAAACATCAACGTGTTTGCATGGAAACCTGCTGACATGCCCGATGTTCCTTGAGAGCTGATCAAGCACTCCTTAAACGTCTCGCTGACTGCCAAATCAATCAGCAAAAGCTACAATGATTCGTGCAAGACAAAAAGGAGGCCATTAGGGCAGAAATAACACGGCTCTTAGCAGCCGGTTTTATTAAAGAGGTGTATCACCCGGAGTGGCTCACCAATCCGGTCCTTGTAAGAAAAAAGAATAATGAATGGAGAATATGCATTGATTACACCGATCTTAACAAGCACTGCCCTAAAGACCCCTTTAGCTTACCTCGCATTGACGAGGTCGTAGATTCAATAGCTAGTTGTGAGCTCTTATGCTTTCTCGATTGCTATTCTAGTTATCACCAGATCTCCTTAAAGGAGGAAGACCATATCAAGACTTCGTTCATCACACCCTTCGGCGCCTATTGCTACACCACCATATCCTTTGGGCTAAAGAATGTCGGCGCCACCTACCAGAGGGCTATCCAACGATGCCTCCAAGAGCAAATTTGGAAAAATGTCGAGGCCTATATCGATGATGTGGTGGTTAAGTCTAAGACTACCGATAACCTCATCGCCGACCTCGAAGAAACCTTCTAGAACCTAAAGAAATTCCAATGGAAGCTGAATCCCACTAAGTGCATATTCGATGTTCCATCTGGTATACTCCTAGGCAACGTCGTCAGCCACCACGGCATCAAAGCAAACCTAGAGGAGATAGAAGCAGTCACCAAGATGAAACCGCCCACCTGTGTAAAGGATGTCCAGAAGCTAATGGGATGCATGGCGGCTTTAAGCCGTTTCATATCACGATTGGGGGAAAAGGGTTTACCTTTCTTCAAGCTGCTCAAAGCTTTGAGAAAGTTCACCTAGCCGCCTGAAGCCGACAAGGCCTTTGACGAGCTCAAACAATTCCTCATGATGCCTCTAGTTATGACAGCACCACAACCTGGTGAAACCTTATTGGTCTACATCGCCGTAACCAACCGTGTTGTTAGTACGGCCATTGTCGTCGAACGAGAAGAAGCCGGGCACGCCTATAAGGTTCAGCGCCCTGTATACTTCATCGACGAAGTCCTGAATGAGTCTAAGGCTCGGTATCCTCAGGTCCAGAAACTGTTGTACGCTATCCTTATTACATCCAGGAAGCTCCACCATTACTTTGAGACGTATCAAGTAGCAGTGGTCACTGAGTATCCATTGGGCGACATCCTACATAATAAGGAAGCCAATGGACACATCATTAAATGGGAGGTAGATCTCAACACGTACTCCATTGATTTCAGGGGCTGCCATATGATAAAGTCTCAAGTGCTCACCAACTTCATCGCCGAATGGACCGACATGCAAACTCCTGTCTCAGCCGATCGACCTGAGCACTGGGTCATGTACTTCAAATGATCCCTCAACCTTGATAGTGTTGGGGTAGGTATCTTTTTTATTTCTCCATCCGGGATCACCTTCGATATGTCCTCCTAATTCATTTACCAGCTTCCAATAACACCGCCGAGTACGAACCTTGTCTCCATGGTCTCCATATTGCTGTCGAACTTGGTGTTAAACGCCTCTTGGTATACGGATGACTCCATGCTTGTCATTAATCAAGTCAACAAAGATTGGTCTTGTACCAGTGACAAGATGGATGCTTACTGCTCGGAAATCAGAAAGTTGGAGGGCAAGTTCTACGGTATTGAATACCACCACGTTGTACGAGATCAAAACCAAGCAGCCGACTAGTTATCTAAGCTAGGGTCGACCAAAGCCGAGGTCCCAGCTGGTGTCTTTGTCTAGGATCTTCAAACTCCATCCATTAAGAAGGAGCAAGCAGTTCATGAATCTTCCCCTACCGAGCAATTGGTCCTGGTAATTCCCGCGCCTAGCAGTGATTGGCGAGAGCCTTTTATCAAGTACTTGACACTGCAGATGTACCGGTGACAAGACCGAAATGGAACGCCTAATTCGCCGTCAGCAAGCATTACATGCTAGTCGATGACAAGCTAATGCGGAAGAATGCAAAGGAGGAATTGCTTTAGAAGTTCATATCTTAGGAAGAAGGAGAGGCATTGCTTAAAGAAATCCACGCTAGATCTGCGGCAACCACACAGCCTCTAGAAGTCTAATCGGCAAAGCCTTCCGAGCAGGTTTCTACTGGCCTTCAGCAGTAGCAAACGCCGAAACACTCATCCGACGTGTGAGGGTTGCCAATTTTTCGCCAAATAGATCCATGTTCTAGCTCAGGCTCAGCAGACGATTCCCGCCTCTTGGCCATTTGCATGCTGAGGAATGGACATGATTGTGCCATTGAAGAAAGCCCCCGGCGGATTCCGATGGGTTTATGTCGCTATTGACAAATTTTCCAAGTGGATCGAGTACAAGCCGCTCGTCCAATCTACAGCAAAGAAAGCAGCGAAACTCTTCAACGACATCATCCATAGGTTTGGGTAGCCAAATAGTATCATCACCGACCTTGGTTATACATTCATCAACTGTGACTTTTGGGATTTCTACGAGGATTGGTGCATATCCGTTAAGTATGTATCGGTCGCACACCCCAGGGCCAATGGCCAGGTTGAGCGAGTGAACGGCATGATTTTAGATGCCCTGAAGAAGAGGTTATATGAGAAGGATCAGAAACATCTGGGCAAATGGCTCAAAGAACTACCATCCGTGGTCTGGGGACTTAGGACCCTAGCCTAGTCGCAATACTAGAGTCTCCCCTATTTCTTGGTGGTCGGATCAGAGGTCGTGCTACCCATCGATGTCGCTTTCCGAGCACCAAGGATAGAGAATTATGATGAAGAGAACAATGATCATGCACGACAAGATGATGTTGACCGACTTGAGGAAGATCGCTTGGTCACATGTGTTCGGATGGCCAAGTATCTACATAGTCTGCGTAAGTACTACAACCGCAATATCCAGGAGCAATCTTTCACGATCGGCGATATGGTACTCCGCAAGAGACAGAAGACCGATGGGATGCACAAGCTATCTTCACCTTGGGAGGGTCCATACATCGTCAAGGCTGTGACCCAACCAAGGTCATACAGGCTCTGTGATCAAGACGGCGTTGACATCCCTAATTCTAGGCACATCGAACACCTTAGGCGTTTCTATCCTTGAGCCGTTCTACAAAAGATACGTACCTTTTTATGTATATATGCATTTCAATAATAATTTTCTCCATGATGTTTTCTCCATTTGTTGTTTTCTCCATAATTTTCCTCCAATTATCTTTTGTTTTTCTCCATGTTGAACATCTTTAAGATGATGCATACTATCACCATTCAAATTGGATTGCGCCCTCGCCTTAGTCGGACACGCTCAAGGGCTTCATCTCCCTACGTGTATTGACTCCGTTAGGCTCTGATTACGCCTGTTTGCCTACGACCCTGTCGCGCCGCCGAGCCGCCGAGCTATTCGAGCCGCCGTGCCACCAAGCCGCTTGAGCCGCCATGCCGCCGAGCTACCAAGCGAGATGCTGAGTGAGCCGCCTGAGTTGTAATCAAACCATGCCACGCCACGATGATAACCTGCCGCGCAAAGAACTACGTATAGTGCTAAGCACTCTCCACGATCTCTAATATTTCACCACGGTTGCCAAATTTCGCCACGTTCTCCAATTTTGCCACGGTTCACCACGGTATAGTGCTAAGCACTCTCCATGCCGTCCACTATTCTCCACGGTCTCAAAATTTCGCCATGATCTCCAATATTTCACCACGGTCGCCAAATTTCGCCACAATCTCCAATATTTCACCACGGTCGCCAAATTTCGCCACGGTCTCTATATTTTGCCACGGTCTCCATATTTTGCCATTGTTCTCCAATGTTCACCTTAGTATAGTGCTAAGCACTCTCCAAATTTTACTCCAATGTCCAATGCTAAGCACGGGGATTTCATTCTTTTTACAAATATGAACAAACTCCAAATAAACATAAATTGCTCTGCAAGATATAAAATTCACCGATATATCGTTCCAGATAAACTCCGCTCTGCTTTCTTCATCATTGCATTCATATATTCTGTTATCCGTCCTACATATTTGTATTACAGGATTATCATGTAGATGATCGCACCACCTGGCCTTCGTATTTCTACGCCGATCAACTGGTCGGACCATAGGTTCAGGCCTTCGTCGCCGACCAGTTGGTCGGACTGTTTGGCGTTCACATCTACTTGACGTCACTTCGCCGCTGACTAGTTGTTTGGGCTGCTCAGCACAGGATTCATCACCAACCAACTGGTTGGATTATCCGTCCCTTCATCGTCAGTGATGCTAGGGGCCCACCTGCTAAGCTAGGGACTCTTCGGTGTTTGGATTCTTCATGCAAACATCCCCAGTTAAGCTAGAGACTCCCAGGGGAATCAGATTCTGCTACGTCTCTGTAAGGTCCTAATGGCTAGAGGGGGTGAATAGCCTAAAACAATTCTACAACAACACTTAGCAAACCGGTTAGACAAATATGAGGCAAAGCGAGTGTTGCACTAGCTTACTAAAAATGCAAGCCACCTACCACAATTCTAGTTTCTATAGTCTCTATCCACACAATGCTATGTCACTACACTAAGTTAGTGTGCTCTCAAAGGCTAACTAAAGAGCCACACTAACCAAACTAACAAGCTCTCATGACTAGCTACACTAAAGAGCTTGACAACTAGTTTGCGGTATTGTAAAGGGAGAGAGAGCAAGATGGTTATACCGTCAAGTTGAGAAATGAATCAATCAATCACAAGAATAAATACCAATGAATACCAATCACCTCGGAATCAAATATTGACACAATAATTTTTACTGAGGTTCACTTGCTTGCCTGCAAGCTAGTCCTTTGTGGCGACTCACTCACTTGGAGGTTCACGCGCTAATTGGCATCACATGCCAAACCCTCAATAAGGTGCCGCACAACCAACACAAGATGAGGATCACACAAGCCATGAGCAATTTACTAGAGAATCATGGCTATCCACCGGGAAAGGTCAAGAACCCCTCACAATCACAATGATCGGAGCTGGAGATAATCACCAACCTTTGCTCGATGATCCTTGCTGCTCCAAGCCATCTAATTGGTGGCAACCACCAAGAGTAACAAGAGAATCCCATAGTGAAACATGAACACCAAGTGCCTCTAGATGCAAATACTCAAGCAATGCACTTGGATTTACTCCTAATCTCACAAAGATGATGAATCAATGGTGAAGATGAGTGGGAGGGCTTTGGCTAAGCTCACAAGGTTGCTATGTGAATACAAATGGCTAAGAGAGTGAGCTTGAGCCAGCCATGGGGCTTAAATAGGGAAGCCCCACGAATAGAGTCGTTGGCTCCTCCCTGAAAAATCAGGGCGACCGACGCACCGGTCGGTTAGGACCCCATCGTCCGGTCCTTAGATATTCGCCACGTGTCCTCGAGTTCAAATGTTGATCACCCGATCCCAATGGTCATCAGTGCACTTAAGTTGTGACCGGATGCGCTGCTTGAAGTGACCGGACGCACCATCACTGGCATCCGGTCGTTTCCAGTAAGGTTCCAGAGACGGTTTTTCACGATCGGACGTGTCCGGTCACCTGACGGGACTCACCCAGCATCCGATCAACACACGGATCAAACCCCCGAGCGCCACGTCAATAGCAACGGACGCGCTAGAGTAGCGTTCGGTCGGTTTTATCAGCCAGTGTCCTGTGTAATTCAGAGAGAGTCTAGAGAGCTCTTTGAGCGACTAGATGCGTCCGGTCACACATGACCGGACTCGCTCAGAGTCCGGATAGTCTCTATCGGACGACCGACGCCTAGGTTTAGCCACCGGAAGCGTCCGGTCCCACGGGACAGCGTCCGGTGCACTCTATGAAACTCTGTCTTTTCTGTATAGGGCGCGGTGGCATCGTCGGACTGTTCACCGAAGAAGTTTTGAACCCTTGCTTCCAAGTGCTAAACACAATGTGTATCACCTTTGTGCATATCTGTTAGCATATTTTTCACAAACATTTTCAAGGGTGTTAGCACTCCACTAGATCCTAAATGCATATGCAATGGTTAGAGCATCTAGTGGCACTTTGATAAACGTATTTCGATACAAGTTTCACCCCTCTTAATAGTACGGCTATCGAACCTAAATGTGATCACACTCGCTAAGTGTCTTGATCACCAAAACAAAATGGCTCCTACCACTTATACCTTTGCCTTGAGCCTTTTGTTTTTCTCTTTCTTCTTTTCAAGTCCAAGCACTTGGATCATCACCATGGCATCGCCATCATCATGTCATGGTCTTCATTTGTTTCACCACTTGGAATGTGCTACCTATCTCATAATCACTTTGATAAGCTAGGTTAGCACTTAGGGTTTCATCAATTCACCAAAACCAAACTAGAGCTTTCAGTCTCGACTATCGATTCGCCTTTTGGCTCACTACATTTTGCCGACACTGCATGTCATATGTGCTATCAAGGTGCTCCATGTTGTTCAGATCAGGGTGCTGATCCTAGGCAACACGTTAGGAGCCTTGATAAGTACATCTATCGCTAGCTACCAAGTGCTAAGCACAGGGACTTCGTCCTTCACACTTAATTCTTTGATCCTGCAACAAGATGTGTATCTATCTAACAGTAGGCTCGGGTTCTAAGTGTGTACACTTCACCTTGCAGGTGAATGTACTGTTATTCCTTCTTACTGGTTTTCAGCTAAGCTGAGGGCTAGCTATGTGCTCGGCTACGCTGGGAGTTGATTATCCTGATTTAGTGATTGTTGTAATTGTTTGATACTAACACCAGATGATGATCATCTGACTTCGCCAATGAAGCCTAAGTGTGTACACTTCACCTAAGGTCGATGTCTCTGGCAAGCTTCATCGCTACTTTCTCCGCCGATCAACTGGTCGGATCGCTAGGTTCATGACCTTCATCGCCAACAAGTTGGTGGACTATTCGGCACTCACTTCTACTTGGCACTCACTTCATCGCCGATCAGTTGGTTGGGTTGATTGGTGTTCATTTCTTCGCCAACCAACTGGTCGAATTGTCTGTTGCTTCATTGTCAGTGACGCTGGGGGCTCGCCAACTAAGCTAGGGACTCATCGGTGTTCGGTTTGTTCATCGCTTCATCGCCAGCTAAGTCGGGGATTCCTTTGGCGGTCGGATCTTGCTACGTCTCATCGGTGTGCTATCAGCTCGCACCATGTTGTTCGGATCAGGGTGCTGATCTTGGGCAGCACATCTGGGTCTTGATACGCACATATCAGATGACGTAGCAAGCTTTCAGATTTATCTTCTTTGACCCTGCTACAAGATTCATTCTTCATCTTCTAGCAGGCTCGGGGACTAAGTGGCTACACTTCACCTAGCGGTGAATGTAGTGCTCTTTTTCTTGATTTACCCTCCTTATTTGACTAAGTCATGGATGATTCTTCGCAAACGGAGTCTAAGTGGCTACACTTCACCTAAGGTGAAGAGTTTTTAAATTTTTATCTTGAGCCCCTTACATCCTTCTGGTAAGCCTTACTTGGCTAAATTCGAGATCTGCGTACCAGTTAAACTGGTCGGCTTCAATTTTCACCGCTCGAATCACCGGCTATACTAATCGGCTTCATGTCAAACTGCTCTGACTTACTCAAGACGGCGTTGCTCGGCAGATGCAAGGTGTTCGAGGACTAGCTGTGGGGGTACAACCCCAGATACCCACGCCAATGGACATGGGCCACAGCACCAGGGGTGATCCAGCCTATAAGAAGAAGGCGTGTGATGCAAGACACTGATCAACATGCATCACACGGTTTTAGGAAGGAATCTTGAAGATAGAGAAGGATATGTTCGGATATGATAGATATCGTATTCCTTGTAAATACTTACCATATACCCGAATAGATCTAGATCTAACTGACTTGTAACCCTGGCCCCCTCAGACTATATAAAGCGTGCAGGGACCTCCCTCGAATTTATCTCATATTCAATATAATCCAACAAAGACACAGGATGTAGGGTACTACGTCGATCAGATGGCCCAAACCTGTCTAAATCGCTGTCTCTGCGCCTGGTGTCACCATCTGGTTCCTATTACGCGTACCTCCACCGATCATCTACTACCATGGGTATACCTCTCGGTAGACTGCCGACTAGATTTCGTCGACAATATCCTAATTTAGACATTTGATATTTCTTTTGTTTGATGGAGTTTCCATGCCCTACTTGCTTGTAGCAGGCAACTGCTGATGATTGGCTTGATTGTGAGAAATCGCTTTTGTGCTCCATGCCATGACTCCGTCAAGGGGCGGCGCTGGAGTCAGTAAAGGGAGGATGCAGAGCATAGGCAAGCAACTCACCTTCAGCTCACTGCCTATGCCAAAGAGATTGTACAAAGCGTTAAGTGGTGACCGTGATTTCTAAAGGTTAACATCTGATCTCATTACTAAAATTGAATTTTTGTCCAATCCGTACCAGCGTCTCTAGAGGAGTACTATCAAGTGTCCATAGCATAGGTTGTAAAGTCTCTCTGTAGCCTTTCCTGCTTTTTATATTTCTCAAAGAGCATAAACTCACTTTGGAGTTCAAAAAAGATACAATATATTTAAGTACAGCCACATTTTATACGTCGATCCTACTTACTTTTCTTTATGTAGCAATTTTTAAGGATTCATCCTACCATGATTTAATGCGACTAATTATCTATAGGAATACTCTATCTCTTTACCTCCTTTGAAATGCATCCATTTCTAGAATATCATTATGATTGATATATTAATGAGAAGCTAAAGTAACAACGGAAAATGCATTTTGTTGTATATAAACCTTCATCTGTCTTGAGAGTGATATATAAATGGTGTTTCCACTTCCTGATTTCAAAGATAAGAGATATGTGTTAAAAATTTATTAGTCTTGTGATTAACAATGCTTCTTTTATATTTTACATCACTGAATAGATAGGGCATGTTTGGCATAGCTCAACTTCACTAGTAAAGCTATTTTTTTAAACAGCTTCATGAGCAACTTTCTAGTTGAAGCTGAGCTGTTTTGAAAAAACTGTTTAACAAAACAGTTTCACCAACAACTTCATATATGGATGCGGGAGAGAAATGATAAAGAGAGCTAGGATAAGCTACTTTTTTAGCTTCATTTCAATTCATGTCTTTATGAGAAATGAAGAAAAATAATTTTATAAGTGAAACTATTTTAAAAATTAATATTTAGCAAATAAAACAGCTCACAACAGTTAATAAAACTGCTGTGAGCTATGTCAGACATGCCCATACGTTAATGCGTATGCAGTCCTCTGCTCCACCTTGACATTTCGAGGTAGCCTAACCCTGGCAGCTGCGCGGCAACGCTGCGCGCCCACAGCGGTGCTGGCGTACGTGCTGTCCTCCACACCGGCGGAGGCCGCGCGCGCGTCGCCCACGGACGGCGCCACGCCGCTCCACCTCGCGGCGACCGCCGGCGCCTCGGGCAGTCAAGTCCGCGCACCTCCTCCTCGACGCGGCGCTCGACTTCTCGGGGCTCCGTGCCATCCTCAACCCGGCCTGGCCCTCCTCCCCGGGCAGCAGGCTCAACACCGCGCTCGCCGGCCGGGAGCTGGACTTCGACCTCGAGCTGCTCGCGCTCGACCAGTACCAGCAGAAGCTCTTGGACTAGGTGTCGTCGCCAAGGGCCAGCTGGGGCTCGGCCGGCGGAATCGGCTCGCCGCGGCGCCCGCCAGGCACGCAGCTGTGCAAGCACGGTGCGGGGCAAGCACCGGCCGGAAGCGAGCTCTGCCTTCCTTATTAACTTGATGACGTCACCTGATGGCATGCCTACGTAATACGCCTGTTTTCCTTTATAGGAAAATAAATCCAGTAATACATTAGAAATACAAATATAAATAACAGCAAGAAACCTCGACCGACCATCACCCGATCTATGATTCACTCGTGAACATGGACCACGGTGGACCGCTCTTTCCTCCCCTGGACGGTGGACTGTTTACTGAGTCATGCCAATCTTTCTTGCTGACCTTTCCGGTCTACGCAAAACCACATCCAAGCCTTCCTATAATTAATTAAAACCCCCACCAAAAAGTGGAGTTTTCACTATTTAGGCTTATAACCAAGTTTTTCAATACAACATTTTTCAAAGTAGTTTAACAATTATTAAAACAATAACATCTATTTTAATAAAACTTAAACTTTAAAAACCAATATATTTTTTATCGATAGCTCTGATTTAGGTGGTTCTTGCGCTCACGGAATCACAGAAACGAACTCTACATGTTAGTAATGTTTTTAATTACCTTTTGAAAATATTTGTTGTATTATTTTCGAGAACACGTTGTTGACCATTATCCGATGGAAGACAAGTATCGTTGATCATACTTATACCTATCTTTATTTTTTGTTAATATAGTTACACCTTTAGTTTTATGTACAGTCTAAATCTAAATTTTTTAACATGCACCAGGCTCGCTCGCACGTGATTCAGCCACATCAGCGAGAATTTCTCAACCGTCGGATCTTGAGTGGACGGCTCAGCACGGTTCTAACACTGTTAATTTACTATTCATATTTATTGTTTTGGTACTGTTTATTAACGAATACTGTTTGTTTTAAAAAATACATGTAATTGATCAATGTCGATTCCACACTGGCTAAAAGTTTTGCACCTAAAAAACCGTATATGAGAGTGCAAAAAATAATTTAGTTTTTATAAAGTGTATTCCATCCATCCATAAAATAAGGTAATTCAGCACAAAGATGACAAAAGGAGTTTCCTGCTGCTGGGATAGAAGAGGAGGACCTGTTGCTCAAGCTTGCTGGCTGGATAAGAGATAGAGGAACTACGGCTCAGCAGAGCAGCTCTCTCAACGCAATAGAGCAAGGTACACAAAACGATGCATCATGTTGTGCCCTACAAACAACTGGTATTTCCAAAACCGATGGTCAAAGCTTAACACATAAAACTACTTGGTTATGGAATTTGAGCGAGTACCTTGGGCATTGATAGAACACGTATTTGCCAAGAAAATTTTGGATTAAACATGCTTTTAAAAAAGACCCCAAACAGACAATGTGCCCACTGTGCCGGCAAGAGCACAGGGGACGCACGTAGCAAGTAAAATAGCGGCCGAATCGACGAAGGCTCACCATCTCAGATGTGGTAGGAGATCAACACGATTTCTACAGCATGTTCGTTTGCTCGTAAACGATCGTAAATTTTCAGTCGAAAACAGTGTTTTTCTCTCACACCAAACCAACCAGCAGCAAATAATCCATGATACGATACGGCCTTCCGAACAGACTGCTAGAAATGAAGACCTCAAATAAATATGTGTCCTACTAGCTTCGGTAGATCAAGTCGTACGGGAAAAATAACCCATCTACGCTGCAAACAGGCCACACGCGGCCTTGCCGCGAGCATGTTTTATGTACGGATAGGGTCACGTCGCACGCAAACCAGCTAGCCATTGAATCGAGCGTTCATGTGCAGCGTGTTCGGCTGAGGCTGGCTGGTTGGCTGGACTAGTCAGCCCCCTCACACGGACACTGTTCATATGAACCAGCCAGTAGTAATTTTCTTTCACATAAACGAACCAGCAACAATACGAACCAGTCAACCGAACAGGCTGGTGATCTTGTCCGTTCGATATGGATCGGTCTGAGTCTCATACCCGTTTTATCGTCAACCCGAACCATCATGAACCTTCGCGGGCAAGGGGACTGTGGCCGCTCGCCCGCTTCCCTCGTCTTGCACATCCCAGCAGCCATCGACCGGGCCGCCGCCGACTCAGAGAGAGAGAGGCATGCCGATGGCATGGCGCGGGTGCAGGTCCACCTCCTCAGCCGTGTCGAAGCGGCTGATGGCGGGCGACCCATGCCTCCGCGTCCCCATACTCGCCTCCGCGCACAACACCACCTGCGTCGCCAGATCTGCATCTCCCCGAGCCCCGCGTCGACCCGATGCACCACTGCCGCGGTTATGGCTACTCGTGGTTGCCTTGGAAGGGGCTGCTAGCCTGCAGATCCATGCGGAGGCAGACATTCTCCGAGCAAGCAAAGTGGACGCGGTCCGACGTCAGCTCCACGCGGCGAACCAGACGTGGACCGCACGCCTGCAGGCCGCCCGCGCCCCGCGCCCCGCGCCCGCGCGTGCCCCCCTGCGAATGATGAAGCGGGGTCTCAGTGGACGCCGCCATCAACCGCAAGAATCCAGCGTCCGCAGATATGGAATTCCGTCGGCCCGCCTTTCGGCTGCCGGCAGGCCAACTGCAGCTTTCAGCCCCCGATCTCCGGCTTCTAAAATAGCATGTCACTTGCGCCTCAAAACCCGCTTTACAAGTGTAAATACCATAGCTTCTGCCTGCAATTGCATGTCGTCCCTCTCTCGATCCTCACCCTACCTTTTGTCCTGTACCCTTTTGGTTTTGTCTCTTGCTGCTTGGGACGACGTTGCCAGGGCCACCCGCTAGTGATGATGGGAGGGAACGTTGATCGGGCTTCCGGAACAAGTTGGAGAAGGAATGAGCGAAATAGCAACGGGACGATGGCGGTTTTGGCCCGTTCTGTACGGGGAACTGGCGGTTGGTCAAGCGTGCGTGATGGTCGTGGAGTTGGATATCGAGCTGCGTGCAGGATTGCAGGTCAAGCTGGTTTTAAGATGCGTGGTCTGATGACTGATGGCTACCGTTGTTAAGGGGTTAACTTTCACATGACTAAGCTGTTTGGAAATATAATTAGATGATCAATTAGTAGATAATTATATCGTTAGACATGTGCTCTGAATTATTAGATACATGATAATTAGGATTAGTGATGATGTCTACTGGACCTTTTCAAGAGGGGTATGTCCTTTCCGAATAGGCATGAACTTGCCTACTGAACGAATATATATGTAGTGTAATCGCTTATTCATTTAAACATACACCAATCAATACAATCAAGCCTGCCTTCAATCTCTTGTATGTATACTTCTTTCATGCAAGAAAGCATGCATATGCTTGGTACACGACTTGCTATTTGTTTGGCGAAAAGCAATGTTTTTTTTTTTCTGAAAGCAGGTACTATGGAGGTGTACGTGGTGCTCATTGATTATATAGTCACTGTTAGTTGGTACGTAGTATATATATATATATATATATATATATATATATATATATATATATATATATATATATATATATATATATATATATACTTCCTCCGAACTGGCAAGAAAAAAATGCGCACACGAACGTACATTGCTTCAAACTAACGTGTGCAGAAAATCATAGTATCCCTTGGCCGGCCGGTTGGACCTTTGGCTGGTCAAGCATGGATCGCATGCGAGCAGGGAAGCATCGAAGCGTGTTCACCGTGCAGTGGCACCCTGATGACATCGAGCCAGGTACGTCGTCGAATCGATTAGGGAAAGAATGTCCAGAAAAGGACTTGTGCAGTGGAATGGTTCGCTGGATTAGTCCATTGCTGCTCCGCAAAAATAAAGGCAGCAGGGAAAGATGGGGGGCTGCCTTCTCTTTTGACATGGGAATGTTCCTGGCGGTGGAAATGAATGTTTGATTTCGTGACTCGTATGTGCTCGACGCATCTCCGGAAGTCCAGAACTAATCACGAGAATTTGCTCAAAACGATGGGAGAAAGGATGTTATTTTTCTTCTGAAAGACCCGGCAGGAGCACTGCCATATCATTTAAGTATAGATAGAAAGCAAGCAAGTTTTACATTTTTTTGTTACGTAGAAAAAAAAAACATCTAAAGTACCGATGGTTGGCCACACGCTCGCCTCCTGAGGCCCATCTCCTCCTTGATTAGGCCAGACACCTGAACTGGTGTTAGCGTTCGCCCATCAAAAGTTCTTCGAATTCTTTCCTCAAAAAAATAAAAAGTTCTTCAGATTCGTTCCTTCCAAACGTTCCAGCTTGCATAGATAAGGAAAATTGTAGTTAATGTGTTGTTGAGGACTTTGTTCCTGCAACTATGATGACCACCACGTACTCTTGCAGCGTCAAGGCATCATTAGCTTAAACTTGTATGGCACCACTCGTCTAGGGGCTCATGAGCATCCATACCTCTTTGGCGAAAGGGCTACTGAGGGAGTGAGTTGAGAGGATAGAGTCGATTTATATGTAGAGTTTTTATGGAATGGTCCATAATAGACTGTCCTGTTAAACAAATTGTACTCATCCAGATACTAAAATCTAAGGTGGTGGTCCAGGCACGACACTAATCATCGGGTTGTCTTGATTGGCTCATGTCCAGTCGTGCTTGGATTGGGGCCATCTAGCCATCTAAATCGAAATGCATTATAGGTTTTATAGAACACAGTTTATGACGGACAAAGTAAAGCATGACCGTAGCCAACTCAATTACTACTTCAGAACATCTGCACCGTTAGGAGTCCGGTTGTTCTACCTGTCTGAATCCGTGGCACACTCTAACAAAGAAAAAGGCCAGCCACAATTAGCTAGTGGAGGAGAATTTGATTTTTGCCAATATTATTTGAAGTCAGTCTTCATGGAATGGATTCCCCATCAGTTAGCACAAATTTGATCCCTACGCATTGGTTTTTTTAATGAACCGACCCCAGTACCCCACCATCGATCGATCACATTGGTTGGTCGAGCAATGGGGGCAAGCCAGCGCCCGACAGCAAGCTCCAAGTTTCAACGCCGAGTCCCGGCGTGCCCTCACCTGTCACCTTCGTGACCTCACCTCCGATTCCTCACCGTCTCCACTCCCGAATATATAAGCAATACTCCCGTGGACAGGAAGAATATAGAGAAGCGAATAAGAATCGGCGCTGCCAGAGGTCAAATCAAATCCGCCGCGTATCTGACCCAACTCGTTGCATCGCATCTTTCGTGCGCGACCCTTTGAGAATACTCGTAAGGAACACGTCGTCTCACAGCAAGGTGTGTTAACATCGGCGACGAGCTGTTGGACGTCTCACAGCAAGGTGCGTTAATTACGTCACCGTGGAACACGTACCGAGAAGATTTGACGTCGCGTGTCGTGGCCATCTGCGCTCATCACATGCACCACCAGGAAACACATCCATTTCTGTCAGTCAGTGTAGCACAGGCAGGCAGGGCGATCTTCAGGCACACACGGCACGTAACGGCTCCTATTCGCAGGTCAGGTTTATTCGCCTGGCCCGGCACTCCACTAGCTATCGTGAGGTCATCACACACGCGTTCTGGATTGACCCCGGTGGCGACGGCGCCGCAGCCCGCAGCCGCGCAGCGGAAGGACGGAAGGGGACAGGAGCCGGCCAAAAACGAGCACGGCCTAGTCTCAGTCTCAGCTGCTCCGAATCTCAGTGGACGACGCGCCGGCGGCGCCCGGGACGACCAACCACATCCACCACGCGAAGCGCTTCCCCAGTCAGTAGTCACCACTTCCGCTCCCTGCCCCGCACTGGCACGCTCGACCGATCAAGTCAACCGGACCGGCCGGCCGGCCGCCCCGCGCGCAGCCACCACGTAAAACCGACTCGGCACGCACGACACGGGCAAGTGACTGCCCAGCCAGCCACAGTCCGGCAGGGGCTGGCTGGCCTGTGTTGTACGACGCGGACCGCGGGGCGCTGTGGCTGACCTTGCTCTCTCGACCTCCCCACGACGGATAGGTCAAGCCTAATGGAGCCACGGTGGAGGTCGCTGTCCTAGGCCGGACTCGCTCCATCGGCGCGGCGCGGGGACCTGACGCCTCTCGGTCCTGTCCAGCCATTTTTTTTTTTTTCCTTTTTTAAAAAGTTTTTCACAAATCTATCCTGGATGTATGCTTTTAAAATCTAGACCCCTTATGTCGGCACTGTTGTTATTGGCGTCAAGGTCATGGGACGACGTAGACGTGACGGTGACATGGCAGCCACCTCGACACCAGAGTCATCGGCGCCGAGCTTGGCGTCAAGATCATTGGCGCCGAGCTTGGCGCCAAGATCTATGGCGTCGAGGTGGTGCTTTAAACCAGCGTCCAACCTTCTTGGCCGAGGCTTTTACCTTTTCTTTCTCCTTCCTCTCGGATTTTCGCTCTCCCCACTTCGTCCTCCCTCACGAATCAAAATATTGGACCTTGAAAACTTTAATTTGATCCGTAGATCTTCGAGAGCAAGGTATCCTCGCTCCCCTCCTAATTTTTTTCGCATCGATTCGGTATATATTAGTCGGATTTTTCTATCTAAGAATCGTCATTACTTAGAGTTTCATGCAATTTTTAATATTTGTATTATACAACCGTAGGATGCTAAGGCGTGAAAAAGCTAGCAAACCAAGGTAACCTCAGCGCATGTTGTTATATTATGGGTTTATTATTGTGCATCAAATGGAAACCCTAGGTTTAGGGTTTAATATTAATTGCTTTCGGTTCTTAGAATGATTTTGGTTGAATTATAGTTATGGCCGGATGACCGAAAATGCCTTCGATCCATTGCCTCTGCCTAGTGGTGTTCCATTGCCCATGTGCTTTTGCGGCGATTCTAGCAAGGTAGCCAAGTCCGATGAAGAGGACACGTATAGGCAGAGGTATTGGATGTGTTCTAATTTTGCGTTTGAGCCTATACAACGTCAGCGCCGTATTAACAAGATGATAAGAAATTGATGTTGTGTAATAATTATTTTATGTCATATGAAGTATTGCATGATTTGTTTGTTTTATGACAATAGCATTTGTTGTAGACCCCTCCACCGCTCTGTGATTTTGAGCAGTGGATCGACACTGAGATCGAGTCTGAAGACAAGGAATAGAAGCAAAAACTGTTGCGGTGGGAGACAGAGGACAAGGAGACGATGGAGAAGAGACGTAGAGAGGAGGCTGCAAAAAATGAGCACATGGAAGAGGAGGAAAGGAGGCGTGTTGCTGCGTATAAGGAGAGGAAGAAGAAGCTTGAGCATGCGCGCCAAGCAAAAGTAGTGATGGATGAGAATCCCGATGCCCTAAGGAAGGAAAAGTGGCCTCGTTGCACTCAGTAGTCTCCATGACTTGTTAGTTCTATAGTTTATTCATAAACAATGTTGTCTACTCTTGGACTTTTCATTGTGTTCTCATGAAATGCACTTTAAGTATGGGCGTACTTAGGTCATGTATTGCGTTATTTAGTTTGTCGGCATATACTTCTAGTATTATTGTGTTGTTTAATGTGTCTTAGTATTGAACTTTTATTGTGTTGTTTTCATTATCTGTGGTCATAATACTCAGTTTAATATTACGGACGTAGTGAAATAAGATCACGTACTCAAATAAAATCTGACAAAGTAGTGCATTATATAATTCAACACGCACAGCACATAAAATGGCATGTGAGAACATGTACCAAACTATGGGTACAGAAGTCATGAACTAAATCTAACGTGCCTTAGGTAATTGAAGCGAATAACAAGCACACAAAATGGCTTGTGAGAACATGTACCAAACAAGGATGCATAGTTCATTCGACTAAAACTAGCATGCCTTAGGTAATTAAACCAAATGACAAACACATGGATGTGTCATGTGAATAAGATAGGGTCGTCCTAGTAGTGTGGCCACATAGCAAATTATGTTGCACCTTCTTCATAGTAGCCTCCCATTGTTGGTGATAGTGGTTGCGGGGGTGGCAGCGGAGGCCCCTTGTTCTTGTGATTAGAGCAGGTGCAATATGTATCATTACAGAGTGCCTCCTGTAGACTTGCAACATTGTTGTTGTCGTCGTCTTCGTCTTCCTTGTAACTACTGCTAACTTCCCTTTCTAGATCGAAGATACGGTCCTACAGGTAGTAAATGTATTGCTGATGTTGATAAATTGGTCGAGGATCGACCCACCTACAGAACCCACAGCTTTCTTTGGACTCAGAAGACTACAATAAGTATGTCATGTGAGTTGTAAGGGTATTCGAGAAACATATTTAACAAACAAATAATAATAACAATTACCCATGCTCGCGGGCATTTGAAGAAGCGACGACCTCCGTCGATCTCCTCGGTGAACATCTGCACTAAGCAGTCTCACCATGCATGCATTTTGGCCAATCTTTCTTTCGGTTATCGTATCCTCTGAGAGGGCACTCTTGAGTGAAATCACTCTTGCTCTCGGGGGGGAACTGTTACACTGTTTTCTCAAAGAAATCAGTACCAAGAGACCTCTCCCACACAAAGGGAGTTCCCTTCGGTCCCCCTTTCCTCTCCCACTCCCGAAAACTTTTCCTTTAGATGACCCTCCAGACATTCCTACTCTAACGAATCCGAATATTAGTCTGGTTTTGCTTTTGGTTACCAATGCATCCTGGAACGCATATATATAGGCGGAGGCAGGTTTGCTAGCCGTTGTATTGTGTTGTAAATGCTCCTGTAAAGTCTACTCAGAATCACTGAAAAGCCTACATCGAAGGACACTGGAGAGCCTAGATTCCATGACTGAAAAGCCTATTCGAATTTAGACTTCAATCACTATTACGAAGGACACTGAAAAGCTTATTTGACGGTGACATGATAAATCACTGTAAAGGCTAGATGCTATAGGTGTACTGCACAAATGTACTTTAGCCAGAAAATTTCAGAATAACTTTTCCTATTTTTTGATGCAATGCATACACAAATATGACATGAATATTTAACCTCAATACAACATGTTCAAACATACAAATATATGCCACATTCATCTCAATCCATATACATGAGCATATTAATAGTCCACACAGTACATAATTATAGTCTATAATAGTTCATATAGTCCATAATAATAGTCCATACAGTCCACAATAGTTTATAATAAAAGTCCATAAAGTCCATAATAATATCTACCACAAACTCTACCACAAACCCTCACTACCTCATAGTCTTACCCTTACCTTTGTGACCAAGAGCATCGGTGCCTAGAGTGAAAGGGTCAGGTGGACGGTGTCGCCTAGTGCGTGCAGGCCGTGTAGGCTGAGTCGATGGAGTGCCCTGTAGCTGAGATGGTCCAAGCTCCTCGTGCCTCTGGTCCACCTCCTCATCGTCCTCGTCCTCGTACGCAATGCCTATGGACCCTGTAGGTGCTTGACTAGACGAACCTAAGCCTCCTCTGCCTGCGAGGAAGAAACATGCACGTCTTGCATCGTGATTGTACTGCAACCACAACGAGCAGCCGCACGGCATAGCCGACGTGACAGTCTCTGTTGTACAAAATCATGTTAACTGAAAGAATTTAACGTATTAATATTATACTTGAAAGAATTTTTAGAATCTAATGTCGAAGAAGCTACGCGTGTCGTCGTCCCTGACTCTCGGACGAAAAGCGCTCAATGCCTTCAACCGAGTATTTGAGGGTGTTGCCCTACAACAAAGTTCTCAGTAAGATTATATTGGTATGCAACTCAACATAGAAAAATAAGGTAATTGACTTACCACTATGTCCAAGATTGGGAGGGGAACCTAGGTGAAGTACATCCTCCACTGCGATGCCATCATTATCATCAGCTCCATGGCAATGTAGCTCCTCCCGAGCCCTTGCAACCAACTCACTAAATGAAAGCTTCTCATTGAATAACACAAGCACGCTTTGTATGTTAACAAACTCAACATATACATAGTGATCTCTTTCCACAGTGCCTTTATGATTTATGCTCACTAGGTTGTCCATCTAGTAGTTCATACGCAAATTCAAACACAGTTCATTTAGTCCAAAGTAGTTGTTATATAATACCTCTCTAATACATACTAAGTAACTACACACTAAATATATAAATACAATATATTAACTACATAGCTAAATCCTACCTAAAAAACTAAATATTCAATTACCTATCTATCTAACTATTCTATCTCACTAACTATATCAACTACCTACGTCATCAAATTTACTACAGACTAGCACTACAATTCAAGCTACATAAGTACCTACATTGCATATTCAAAAATTTTACCTGTCCGACGAGTGCAATGAATAGAGCAGGCGACGTTGGAGGCGAAAACCACTAGCCGACCTTGCCGGCTCTGGCGGCTGCTGCGGCCGTGCAGCCGGACACCAGACCCTTCCCTGTCGTCGGGGAGGGTAGGCTCACGGACGCCGCATCAGGGGTCGGGGTCGCGACAGGCGGAGCAACCCGGGGATGCGGACGCGTAGGCCGGGGACGCGGACGACGGGCTCCACGGCGAGGTCGTGGCGCCCTGGCAGCAGGGGACGAGCCCGACGCACGGGACGAGGGCGGCGTACGAGTTGGGGGTGGGTCAGGGCGTGGCGCGTCAACAGGGGCGAACCCTTGTCATGCGTCGGCGGTAGGTGGCAAAGGCGGGCATGGGGGCGGCCATGGCCTTGTGTAGGGCGGGGGTGGCGGGGCGTGGTGGGGCAAAGGGCGGCGTGCGGTCAGGAGGGAGATAGAGAGCTGAGAGAGAACGGGAGTGAGAGGGAGGAAGAGAGAAAGGAAGGGTTGAGCCCACCTGTTAGGCTAGCACGGCGCCATAGATCTATGCGTCGTGCTTGGCGCCAAAATCTATGGCGCCGTGCTAGCTGCCACGTCTACGTCGATGTCTACGTGGCATTAAGACCTAGGCGCCAATTTCTCTGGCGCCGAGACGTGAGGGTCCAGATTTTAAAAGCATACCTCCATATATAGATTTATGAAAAATTTTAAAAGAGGGCAAAAAAAAACATCGGTCCAGGCCGCTCCAGGTGTGGAACGTACAGCGAAGGAATGCGCGCGTGCAGCGCAGGGCCCCGCGATGCCTCCGCCCCGCCGAGCTCCACTACCTGGGTCGGTCGGGGCCGCCTGTCCTACTCCCGGCCCCCGCACCCTTTTCGTTTCGATTCGGGTGCCGGGAATTTCTCTTGCGTCCGCGAGACCGTGCAGCGGTGCAGGTGCAGGTGGGTGTCGCTGTTGACCTGCTGATTGCTGTAAATTTGTAACACGTGCGGTTTTTTTAATTTAATTGACACATGGAATGGTACGGGAGGCTACGGGTAGGCATGCTCCCTTGTTCGGTGTGCGCCTGTGCACGAACGCCAGTCAGTCGACAGTGAGGCAAGACGGTTTGCTTCCGGTGCGCGATCTTTCTGGTGTTTGGAGATTCCCTCATCAAAAAATACTCTTGACTTTTAGTTCCGAGAAGATGAACGGCCGGTTGGGTTAGGCAACGCAACGAGAGCCGACCCAGAAAATAAGAGAGGCCCATAGCAAAAGTCCAATATGTATTGTGGACTCAAATCTTCCTCCATAAAGCATTTTTGCCTCTGGGCCTATTTTGCACCTGGACCTGGATCTTGGAGATTGGCATTCCTCTACTATAAGGCAGCCCATCAACTTGCCATTAGCATACTCGGCCCAGTATTTGCCACGTGACCCATTACGTTACCTTTGCTGGGTCCACGCGAAACTTCTTCATAGCCATGCTAGTTATTATTGCAGATTTGCAGTGCCATTTTTGCCCCAAAACAGATGGGCACATCGCGTTGCGCTCGTCCTCGCCAAAGCGAACAAGAAATCGCCACCACCGGAACTGTTCCCGCGGGGCGCACAGGATGGCTACCTGTGAACAACTCGATATGGATCGCGGCACGGCGATCGTTGACGTCCCTCTCGTGTGTCGTGTGGCCTGCCGCTGACAATGACAGAGAGATAAAGGACCCACGAACCAGATGCGCGTTTGACTAATGTGTTACACTCAACGGTCAAAGTGCAGTAGAAGTGGCAGTGCTACTACATACAGTACATTATAGATCTACACGGATGTGAATATCCAGCTTGTTCGCTTATGCTGAAATTTGGATTATGTTAATGCTTATGCTAAAATATTGTGAAAGAAAAATACTGTTTTGAAAAGTAGCTCAAGTTAACGGGGCATCGTCGTGTGCAGGTACGCGCGCCGGGGCTCGGCACACACCACACATGCGAGTATGCGACGCCGGTGCACATGATTTGTACTGTTGCCCCCATAACGGCAACTCGTTCCCTAGCCGGAAAAATGAGGACGGGACAGGCGGGCGGCGAGACGGCGAAAGCTCCAGGCGGGGGCACGGACGGGCCTTGGATTTGGAAAGAGATATCGATCGGCGATCGCGCCATCCCTCCGCATTATTAGGCCTTTCGCGTCCTGATGATGGACTGACGCGCGACGACGCTTCCTTTTTTCCCCGTCTCGCTCCCTGTCGGGCCGGGGCCCATCACAGTGATGGCCGACCTTCTTCGCCTTGTCCGCGTCCGTGTTGTCGACCGTACGGTGTTTCCTGCACCGCTGGCCCACGTGATCCATCGCAATCGCAACCACAGGCCCGGCCGCATGCATTTTATTAGTGGATTATTGGATCACATCGCTCCTCCTCTGTTACTCTACCTAGTTCCTACTGCTAGTCTGCTACTCGCCTAGTGCCCTACTCCAACTCTCCAAACAAGGTGCGCTCGAGCTCGAGCTTATTATCCTTAACAACGCCTTACAGCAATGCCATGGGATCCGAGCTAGCGAGCGGCGGCCTGTCCCGTCCAGCTCAAGACGCGTCTGGGCCTGCTGGATCGGAGAGCGAGAGCGGTGAGTGCATGCACGTTGCACTTGCACGGCCATATATTTCCAGCCTGGACAACATTGGACTAGCTACTAGTACGCTAGACCTGTACTTGCTTGGATCGACCCACAGCGCTCTGACATCGGACGCCGATCGATCAAGTCGTAGTCTTATTAATTTGGAGCGTTATTTCTGGCCGGCCGGCCGGTCGGACCATATATATAGATAGAGCATCAGTGATCAATGTCATATATAAGCTCATGCGCGGCACCGGCCGGGCGCATGCAACGCAAACCGCCGGAGAAAAACGAATCGAGTTGTTGGCCTCGGGGCCCGTTGCCCGGCCCCGTGCACATGCATGCGCGCGCCGAGCACCTACAACCCGGCACGTAGCGGCCAGGTGTAGTAGGGGGGCGACTAGCGCATATTAACTACTATAGGAGTACACGCAACGCGACATGGCTCTGCGTAGACGACGCGCGCGCGCGTACGGTACCTTGCGTAGAAACTATAACCCCTAGCTCTCGCGAGAGTGGGCGAGTGGCTACATACGCCGCCTACACATGCATGCGTGCGCGCTGGTTCGTGTACGAGCGGTGGCTTGGCTCTTGCATCAAGCACCACGCCGCACACGGCACACGTGTCTCGATCGACGATCAGCACGGATCAGTTGTTGCGTTTTCTCGGTTGTTGTACCGTGTCCTAGCTTTGTCGCCTTGCTCGCCGTCGCCCGTGGCCGGGCGAGTTGTTTATGGCTCGCCCCGGGTGCCGAGTAGCTTCGCGCTGCACCTGCACGCACAAAGCCTTCCCGGCCGTCGCGTGCTTTGTTTAGCAGGAAGTAGGAGCCGAAGCGCGTACGTGTCCCTCCGGCTTTTATTTCCGTGGGAGATGAGGGAACCAACGACGTCTTGAAGCACCGACAGAGTGAGCGCGCGGGAATCGATAACGATATGATACATGTCATATCCAGGCGGCTCCCGAGTCCGGGCCCTCGCGGCGGCAATTCAGTCGCTTTGTCGGTTTCTCACCCGAACTGCTACGGCCGGCGTTGGCGCGTTGCTCCGTCCGTTGACATGCACATGCCCTAGATACATATAGAAACAAGCGATTCCAATTGATACACGAGAGTGGATTCTTACGTGCAATGTCTTTGCTATGTACTAGTATAAGGTTTGTTTGATTGACGATTGATACGAGTGCGTATAGTTAGCTAGTGTGCCAATAGCTTGGCACAATTTTCTTTAAGAAAAAAACATAGTACAGGCACACACTTTCAAATACCAATATGCACACTGACCGTACCCTTGCTGTAAGCACCTCCGACTCAGCATCTCACACGCTTATCATACCCTTATAAACACCTTCGACTGATCATCTTGATGTCGATGGACACGTCTATAACTGGTGTTAGTGTAGCTACTTGTGTCATGTCGAGAACTTTAAACACGGATGGATAGGTTTACCACAATAAACCTAATCAACTGAGCCACACTAGCATGGTACACACGTCTGAGCCTTACAAAGTATAGATCGATCTTCAGAGTTATCACAGGTTTATGGATGCCAATGAGCACACCATACTTATTTATTGAATGAATAGCAGTATGTCACTGTAGATATAATAGAAGAAAACTCCAAGAACCACTACAGACTACTAGTGTATAGAATTTTAATAAGGTTAGTAGATTTCATCGTCTACACTAGTACGCAAATCATACTGGCCGGCCCCTCTGAATCTTGAAACATAATATACTCCTACAAGCTTTAAAATTTTGTCCATAATTGTAATGAATTTTAGATGAAGTAACCCTCCAACACAACTAAAACAACAACAACATTCACATGCATATACAGCCTTTAATACATGTCTATCACCAAATGAATAAAATCACTCGAAAGTACTTACTACTACTACTTCTATACCTTTATTAGTTAAGACAACCGCCGATTAAAACGGTAGTACAGATTTCATCTTTTTCCTTAATGCCTTTTTGTGTGTTCCCGGCCTCTACCTACAACATTGGGGTGGCCCTAGGGACACAGGTCCTGTGCATTGTTAATTTGTCATCTCCCACGCATGCAACATACGGTACGCGGTGCATGCATGCTAATATCAAGGCTAATTTTGTTTCCATCTCCCGTAACATATAGGAGGTGTCGACTGTCGAGAGGAGTTGACACGTGCTGCCGCTCACTGACACTGGTCACGTTCGCTTCTCTTATAATCCATACTTTTCAGCTTGTTTTTTTAGCTGAAACAGTATTTTTCTCTCACAACAAATCAGCCGGAACCGTATTGCGGCTTGTTTTTTTCAGCGAAGCGAACGGAGCCACTGTCGAGTATAGGAGCCCCCCCTCACTTTTTTATTTCGTAACCCTGCCGGCCGTTTGACAACCGGGAGAAGTCATGCATTATACTAGTATATTATCATCGTTACACTAGTATTACACGGGGCCTGGGCCAGCTGCCCAGCTTGCATTGCGCGCGCGCAAATAAAGTCAACTCCCCACTGGTGACTGGGGCAGTGCGTTGCACTCGATCATATCGTGGAGTAGAGTACGTACTCCATTTGCGAGTTGCGACGGCAATGATGTCGTGGGAGGTGCATCGCATGCATGCGAGACATCGGAATCCGGGATGAGTTCCTAGGACTCCATCTGCTCCGCTAATCATGGTCATTATCTAATCCGTGGTTTTGCATAGCAGGTGGCTCGCGATCGGGAGTTCCAGGGATTTGCTGTCAGAAGTGTCGACACTCGACACCGACCAACCCCACATAGGCTGACAAGTTTGGATTTACTTTACTTTGCTATTAACCTGCTGATGCGATGGGCTTACGATTACATTATAAACGCGCGTGTCAGCAGCTGCGCGGTACAAAACTCAGGACCAGCTTGGGGTATGAGCCGCTCCCACACACATTGTTTTTAAGGAATAGAAACTTTTGAACACCGATTTCACTGACACACGAGAGGATTTTTTTTTATATCACGTAATTTGCGCAAGCGAGGCGGAAAGTCGAACTCCCAACAAGTTGGCCATAAGCTCATTATCCAATTTTGCGTTTTGACACAAAAAAGGGCCGTACCCGCCATCTTTCACCATGGGCTTGCACAACTTGTACAGGGACGGCCGGCTGGTTGTTGCACAAGAGAAGGAGTTACTTATTTTATGTCATTATTACTTCCTCCTTTCAAAAATAAAAACACATTTTTATCTCAGAGAAAAAGTCAAGTTTTTAAATTATCAACAATTAATCAAAGTAGATACAAGTTTAGGACTTCAAACTTGTATGAATAGAATTGTGTTCATGGTGTCTCTAAGGATATTGATATTTTAGTATTTGATGACATATTGTTAAAGAAATTAAGAGGCAAAATAATTTTTTTTAGGTTTTCCTTGTCAATACATGCTTATTAATTCTAAATGGAGGCAGTATTTTTCTTAAGATAAAGCTTGTCTCAATCCAAAAATTTGGTCCTCTAGTGGGTTTCAAATTAAGGTGGGTTTTTATTTTCTAAAAAGTTCTAGGTTAATATAAAAAACATAACTAGTTATTTTTAATCAAAAAATGAAAATAAGTACGTTTTTCCTAAGATATCTATCCGCTAGGGGTCTATCTATAGTTATTTGAAACTTATTTATTTTGGATCCTATTGTTTGATTGCTCATAGATGTGGTTGTTGTTTATTTAATTATTATTTTATACTACATCAAACCTAGCACGAATAGACAGCTGAAATTTTTAGAATAAAATCAAGATAAATTAGTTATGAAGTTTATAGACTAACCATGTTTTATTACTCCCTCCGTCCCAGAAAAAGTGATGTTCTGTGATTTAAAATTTATCCTAGAAAAAATGATGTTATGATTTGACAAGGTGTTGGCCCACAAAAGAATCCGTCGACTCATGCTTGCCCAACAAATCTGGCGTCAAATTACCAATTGACATGCGCTAGTGTTTGTTGACTCCCACGGATCTCTGCATGCTTGCATGCAGCACGTCTTAATTAGGAAGTAAACACATGACATCACTTCTTTTAAGAAAATCATGTGTAACAGAGATATTTCTCTTCTCCACTAATCTGTCTAAAAAATCCTAGAACGTCATTCTTTTTGGGACGGAAGGAGTATTTTAGAAAATGGTAAAACATCTTCGTAACGGCTACAGGACTAAATTTGTGGTTTGGATAGTTGGAGGATATTTGATACCCAGAGTTCTGGTTGGGTGTTGAAAAATGGACGGTTATGCAAGTTGTAGGTTGAAAAAGATTTTTATCCGATTTTTATCATAATAGAGGTAGGTAATATTTAAGAAGACTTAATATATCCAATGGCCATTATTATGCATGATAATTAGAATCCGAAAAAACAATGGCTAGATCTATGTAATTTTTCTAAGACCCTTTAAGAATGAATTTTTATTAGTAATAGTAAGATCAGATCAAAGCTACTAATTATACAATGTTATTACCGAATAAGTATTACCAATTTTTTTTATTTAACCTATTTTAATCATTATTTTAAAATAATCAATCAAAAAACTATTTGTAAATCTAACTCGTCTGGCCACGCCAACCTGCATGGCGTGGCTGGATTATGCTATCGTGGACTTGCATTGGCGTGACAAGTCTTCCACATTGGCATCATGAATCTAAGTGGGAGGTGTTGTTAGGCCATCCTCTCTGGTGCGACAATCGCCATTCCATTCGGCATGACCAGAGGGCACCCCGCCAAAACTCGTTGCACAATTGCCTTTTCTATCCCTCATAATAAGTATTTATTAGGATTTGATCTTGTAAAATTCAACATATGTGTTGTATATATGGTAAACAACCCAATTTAGTGACTTGCACAGTACCATGGAATTTGATATATCTAATTTCAAAGTTGGTCACCAGTTATTATTGTATTATAGTTTCTAAGTGTTAGGAGAAACAATTTCACTTGCTCTCTTTATCCACTCAAATTAAATTAGCTGATAACGAACCCATTTTTCAGACTTTGATAGTACACAACATGTGGTGTAGGTGTTTCATTTTAACTATCATCACACCACAAATAGTCATACCCTTAAACTTATTCATTTTTTAAATTGGGCAAATTTATATGGCCAAGTGGGTTGACTAAAAAGTTTACAAGTGTTAGATTTTTTTTAAAAAAAACAGATAGCATTTTTTAAACCACTAAATAAATTAGAAAACCAACTCAAATTTGATCAAATCTCTGTAATAGATGAAGAACAAGGCGTGGAATTTGAATTTTTCTACATGCACAAATATCATCTTATATATTTATAAACTATTAAATTTATAAATGTTCGGCCTGTTCGCTGGTTGGTTTCTGGGCTGGTTTGGGCTGGCTGGTGCTGGTTTATTGTGAGAGGAAAATACTGTTGGCTGGCTGGTTTGAGCTGGCTGAAACCAACAAGCGAACATGCTGGTTATTGGGCGTAACCTCCACGAGTGCCCTCTCTGCGTAAATTTTTTATTTTTAGCCCCTTTTTTGAAAGTTTCTCACAAATACGTTCCTGGAGGAAAGATTTTAGAATCTGGACCTTTAGCTCGGCGCCATCGATACTGACGCCGAGGTAACACGTCTCGGCGCCAGCGTCCCTGGCGCCGAGCTCTTGGGATGGAGACCCACGTGGAGGTGACATGGCAGGGAACTTGGCGCCAGTCACCCTGACGCCAATGGCTCCGAGCTTGTGTTTTAACCCCGGCCCCAACCTTTCTGTCCGAGCCTTCTTCCTCTTCTTTCTCTTCCCTCTCGGGTTTTTTCTCTCTCCACTTTGTCCTACCTCACGAATCAACATATTGGACCTTGGAAACTTTGATTTGATCCGTAGATCTTCGAGAGCAAAGTATCCTCGCTCTCCTCCTAGTTTTTTTCGCGTGCGCCGGCGAGGGCGAGGGCGAGGCCGCGCGGGCTCGGGCAGCCGGTGGCGGGCTCCGGGCGTGGCGGCGGCGATGCTCTGCTCGGCTCGGGCGAGGGAGATGCAAGAGAGAGAGAGAAGGGGCGAGAGGAAAAAAGAAAGGATTGGGGTCCATACGTAATAAAGGCCCAAGATCTATGGCGCCGAGCTTGGCGCCAAGGTGACTGGCGCCGAGCTCCCTGCCATGTCACTCCACGTGGGTCTCGAGCCCAAGAGCTCGGCGTCAGAGACGCTGGCGCCGAGACGTGTTAGGTCGGCACCAGCATCGATGGCGCCGAGCTAAGGGTCCAGATTCTGAAATCTTTTCTCCAGGAGCATATTTGTGAGAAACTTAAAAAAAAGGCTAAAAAAAAATCGGCCTCTCTGCCGGCGCGCCCACCCACCCAGTTGTCCTCTCCCCTCTAGCGCATCCTCGAGCAGGCCCTGCCACCATTCCACCATCGGCCACCTCAAGCACGATCTCTCCCTCCACATGAGCTCACCTGACTTTTAGTTTGCCCTTCTCTCCTAACTAGATGCCCTCCCGACTGGTGGTGTGGTGGAGGGAGCAATGGTACGGCACATTTGCGGCAAGCGAGGAGGAGAAACAGCAGGAGTCGACATCGGAAGAGCTGCGGTTGTGATCGGGGTCAGAGAAAGCGAAGCACAACGAGGAAGCAATCGCGGCGGAGCCTGAGAGGTGGTCGCCAGTCAAGTTCGAGGAGAGCGAGTGTGTAAAATGTGGAAGAGAAAGACAAAATAAATAAATAAAGCTATGTCAATGACAATTGCACTGGGTCCTGCGTGTCATAATAAGAAAAGATGAGATTCTGTGTTCGAGATATTTACATGGAGTACTCTGTATACTAGATAGATAGAGAAACTAGCTAGCTAGTGAGACCGTGGGAACTGACCGTGCTGCTGCTGTGACGAGCGGGAACTGACCGTCTGCGCTTGGGCCTAGACTAGTCAGACTGTTCCGTCCGGTCGCCGGGCCTTGTCAGACTTTTCCGTCCGTCCGTTTCGCCGGTACAAATCATTTTGCCGGCAGTTACATACCGCGCTAGAGCTAGAGCTAGGAGTAGACCCGATCAGAGTCTTTAGCTACGGCGTGGCGTGGGTCGTCTTTTAAAGGTGGAACCGATCCAGCAGAGCGCAAGCGAGACTGGTCTTTTTCGACGCACCGTACCGTTTGGGGCCAAATCGATCGAAACGAAGCAGAGATCCGACCTCAGTCCACGGACACGACTCTGACTAGGGCCTTGTTTAGTCGGTGATTTTTTTTGGGAAATGGTACTGTAGCACTTTCGTTGTTATTTGGCAATTAGTGTCCAATCATAGTCTAATTAGGTTTAAAAGATTCGTCTCGTGAATTTCGTCTAAACTGTGTAATTAGTTTTATTTTTTATTTATATTTAATGCTTCATGCATGTGTCATGTGTCCAAAGATTCGATGTGACGGAGAATCTTGAAAAATTTTACAAAATTTTAGTAACTGGCACTAGCACGGGATGACTCGCGTATAGACAAGAACGGGCGTTCGGTCTAGTCACGTTTGCGCTGACTCGGAAACCGATCGGCGGCGGCCACCAAACGGCAAAGACGGCCCCGCTGGCCCATTGTACCCACACAGATCCGCAATGCTAGCTACTATAGCTCAATAGAGTATGGTCTTGGAGATGTATATACATAACTATAATATGTAGGAGATTAAATAAAACTATAATGAACTAGTGTAATTTTTCACCGATCTATACAACTAGAGTGTGTGTGTGTGTATAGTTAAATGCATACGTGGAACTAGCCTGAAAAAAGGTTGTACGTACGTGCAGTGTACGAGTAGCTGGTATCACACGGTGATACGAGAGCAAACTGATGAAAACTCTGCACCGTACGAACAATTCCATGGCCTACATTCGATCGGTGCGTGCTTGCCTCGATCGGGCCTTTTGCCCACAGACCAGTACCAGTACGGCCTCTTTACAGCACGCGTCCTAGCTCTATGATCCTTCACCCTCAGCTCACCCGTCCGTCCTTTCACGCAACCATTGCGTTCGGTCGGTTCGTACAACGTACGCGTACATCTTCAACTTTAAAGTCGCATAATATCGCATCGCATCTGGATCTCGACCGATCGATCCATATTTCATGCAACCATACTGCATGCAAGAGAGCGCCATTTGTGTGCGGTGGTACCACGCTAGCAATATAATCGACGATCCATATCCCCGTGTTAAAAGCGTCGTCGGTCCACTACTACTGTATATATGATGCTAGCTGTACGTGTGGAGATCTCGCCTCGCCCAGCTTTGCACCGATTGTTCTTGCCCTGTCGGCCATGCACTGCATGCATGAATGAGCCAACCATCCCAGCCCTGACTTGGCTCATGTTTATGCAACTTGACACGTGACAAGTAGCTAGTAGCTAGTAGTAGTAGTATATAACACACTATAAATATATACACATAGGCCCTGTTCGCGTCGTATATTTTTAGCGAAATAACAATGTTTTTTCTTTCATACCAAATCAGCATCGGCCAGCCGAACAGAACCATCATTGCTGTGTGTGCATCGTAACCGGAGGAAATCCCAGCCAAATCTTGCCCATACGATGAACAGTGGCAGATTCGATCGTCTAACGGAAGTGTCCTACTGTGTCCTCTACTCCTCCTCCCTTTTAATTTGTTTTACGAGACGACAACCTGGCTGGATTCTCTGCGTGTATGCATGAGCTATACACTTCCTCCGTTGACATCTAAAGAATTCAGCAGTGCGGTTTATTATACACTCCATATGTCAACCATATTTATGGATTTATACATATACTCCTACTGTAGTGGGCAACAGTAGCGTGTCTGTGGGCTACTATACCTTGGACAGTTGGACGGCACCTTATCTTATTTGTGTGGTGTCATTTGTTTCGACCGGCATATCTCCATCGATCTCACAGTCACAGCGGCACAGAACACACGTAAGTTGTTTAGTCTAGCTACTTTCGATCATCACATGGCGCTACCGACGACGACGACTACTACTACCGTGGTGCATGGTATCTGGTATATCTGTTGCTGTTGGAACCCTAGATAGACAGGGATCCTTCCATGAATGTGACACTGATTTGTATCTTTGCTTATGTTAACGTGCCAACAACAACAGCCAATGCAACAAGTCTATTGATCCATCAAGGCATGCAATAGCTTATGGCCTCAGGCCTCATCTTTTTGGTTGGGCCTGTTCGGCTGATATTAAAGCCGGCTTAGCCGGCTGATAAGTCGGTTGAAGCTGTTTTGTTGTGAGAGAAAAATACTGAAGATTCTAGCTGATAAGTTCAAGCGAACAGGCCAAACGCCAAGCTGCGCACTGTGCAGGGTCTGTACTCACACAGTGCCTGACAAGGACATCAACTTTGAAAGCGTGTTGTTGCACGTTAGGAATGCAACATAGTAACCACACATATGTAGACCATTTAAATTAGCCAGTGTCATATTATATAATCATCAGCTGTTACATCATTCTATTTTTTTTACGAACCGTTACATCATTCTAACTGCAGACGACTGCAGTAGTGTGATCCTAATCCACCTTCCTTTTGAGCTAGCTTTTGGCTTCGATTCTTTGGTTTTTGCTACTTCTGTGGTCATAGTGCTTAATGCTCTTCCAGCCTTATCTTCTTCAATCCTGCTAGCCAGATTATTTGTCAATCGATTGGCCAATAAAGAGCAAACACAGGCCAAAAAAACAAATAGCTAGCAGAACATGGAGAATATTTTCCTCTTTGTGACATTAGTGCACATAATAAAATTAAAAGCTTGGTCGTCATACATTTTATAGATGACAATATATAATGGACAGTCCGTACATGTAAGGAGACTAGTATTATTTTGCTGGTGCTGGGATTAATTCATGGAATAATCATCCACGTCGTCGTCGTCATCCAACAAATTGAAGTGGACGGGCATACGCGAGATTATTCCTAGCTACTATACTACTCTCTTCGTTCCTAATTATAATTCGTTTGACTTTTTTAACCCTAAATTTGACTGCTCGTTTTATTCAAAAAATTTATACAAACATAATCAAATTTAAGTCGTTCTTGAAGAACTTTTGTTAACAAAGCAAGCCACAACAAAAGAAGTGATATTTAGCATAAATTTTTGAATAAGACGAGTGGTCAAACTTGGGGTCAAAAAAGTCAAACGTACTATAATTTGGAACGTGAAAGCATCTAGGCCCCTAGTTGGGTTTCGGTAATTAATGACAATACGAGATTACTATGACTAACGTGTGTTTTGCAGAGACAATTTGAGTTATGTCATGGTAATGGAAATTGATTGGGCAATCATGGTTGTCATGCCCCTGACGATGGAAATCATTTCAATTTTCAAAGGATGAACGACACGGTTAAGGACGGACTAGTTCTAAGTGTCGTTTGGTGTTGGAGAGACACTTAGAGTAGTTTAGGACTTTGTTTTTCCTTTGGCCGTACTATTAAGGGGTATGGACTAGTAGCTTGACCTAGGTAAGTCTAGTTGGTTAGGTGTGGTGCATACTTGTCAGACCTAGCACTAGGTAGCTCAGGAATAGCCCTAAGATCAATTGGAGTAAACTTCATTCACATATGATTTCGGGTTGAAAGTGGATGGATGGTCAAATGATTGACCGGACGTTGGTCTGATTGTGACCGGACGCTGGAGGGTGAGTCCAGTCAGTTCATTTGATCAACTGCAGTCGTCTGGTACTGACTGAACGCTGAGTGGAGGTGCTGACCGGATGCTGGGTACCTACGTCCGGTCAACTCCAGCGAAGTTCTGGAGAGGTGTTTTCGTGACCGGACGCATCCGACCGGTGCTGACCGGACGTTGGTCAGGATCCGATAACTGACCGGACGCTGAACAGTGAAGTGATCGGACTCTGGGTGCCAGCGTCCGGTCAACATCAGTAAGGTTTCATAGAGCGTTTTACTTGACCGGACACTGGCCAGTGTCCGGTCAGAACTTAACGGCTCTTTCTGACACGGTGGCGGGTATAACTGACCGGAGCGTTCAGCACCGCAGAGTGCCGACTCAGCCTCCAAACGTTATGTTTTGAATGAGGGAGTATAAATACTTACTCCACTCGTCCAAGGGGGGTCTCTTGCCCATTTGTTCAGCTGAGAAACACCTTTGGAGTGCAAGGGAGAGCAAGAGCCCAGTGAGGTGATTGAGATTTGAGAATCCAAGTGTCGGTGCGAAAAGTGACCAACTAGTAAATATTTATCATTTTGCCATACGTTGTGATCGGATGTGGCCTAGCATTCAATGGCACAGGGTTTATACTGGTTCAGGCAATGTGTCCTACGTCCAGTTTGAGTCGATCGGTGATTTTATTCCTGAGCCCAGGTGCTCGAAGTTTGCTGTGGGGTTACAAACGAGAGAGAGTAAGATGAAGGGTGTTAGATGTCCGGTCGGGCTCTGGACCGAAGGGTCGAGAGTGACGGGAGCTCCTACGTGCGCTAAGTATTGGAACGTATGCTCTGTGTAGCTTTAGAAAGTCTAAAGCTAGCAGAGTCAGTCAGAATGATCCGTCTGTTGTTTGTTGTTTGTCGTCTGAATCGTCTTCTCCCCTTTTTTTGGGAGAGGGCGCATCCCCTTTTATAGATGAAGGGGATGGCCTTATAAGTGAGAGAGAGAGTGTATGTGCTACCTAGTCTTGTTGCCCACACCGTCGGGTACAAGACGGTTTGTCGGCGCCCACAATACTATTGACGCCCAGATGCATGTGGTTAGCTCCATCGTGTTCTTCTGGTATGGTAAATGTCGGCACCTACCATACTGTAGGACAAATGTCGGTGCCCGCAACACTGTTCGTGTTCTAACATGTCTGGAAGGTTGCAAAGTACCCTTCTGACATGGCCTGACAGTACTGCCCTGCAGGTGTGCAGGGTACGGTCCTCGGTATTGCGGTTGACTTGTGCGCCTTACCTTATCTGCTCCGCCAGATTTCTCGAGTCCTCACCGAGCGGACGTCCCTGCTCGGTTGTTCCCAGTTGGCTCAGACCGCGCCGGTCAGAGAAGAGACGTAAGTAGAGGTTCGGTGTATTCCCAGTCGGAGACACGAGTCAGAGTCGGAAGCGAGCGTCGCCCCTCCTTGGCCAGTCCTTCCGGTCGAAGAAGCGGGTCAGAGTCAGAAACGAGCGTCGTCCCTCTTTGGACAGGCCTTCCGATCAGAGAAGCATGTCGGAGTCAGAAGCGAGCATCGCCCCTCCTTGGCTAGGACTTTCAATCGGAGACTGGATCGCTCTTCCGGCCTATCGTTAGGTTTTTGGGCCGGCCCAGGAGTTGCGCGTCGTTCACAATGTCGTCTGCTGGGCTAGGCTTTTGTTGGGAAGCAGGCCCATTAGGGACCCTGGGTTTATGAACCTGACAGGAGCCCCTGAGCCCCCAGGCGATTTGGGTAGAATCGTCTGGGGGATTTTTCATTTTTGACAACGGGTGCGCGTGAGCGCATTCGGTGGGTGTAGCCCCTGAGCCCCCGGGCGATTTGGTAAGAATCATCTGGGGATTTTTTGACTTGCCAGCGGGTGCGCGCGAGCGCACACGGTGGGTGTAGCCCCCGAGCTTGCATCCGACTAGTGAGTCGGTTGGAGGCTGAGCATCTTAGTACTCTTTCCTAGGGTCATAGACTCCTATGTTTCTGCCATTCGGGGTATTCGCCCGTGACCTGCGTGGTCGATTGATTTTTTCGAGTCAGCGTCGGGCGACCTGAGCCCCTAAGCCCCGCTGGCTTCGGTAGGGGTTGGTCTAGTTCCGTGCGTTTCCCCGTCTACGGTTCTGCAACCAGAGGGGCTGAGCTAACGTCGCTTGCCTAGATGGCTCGAGTGACGCGCTCGGTGAGCTCACTAACGGGCGTGTTCGAGAGGAATCTAGGTCCGTCGTTCGTGACGGGGTCGGCATAGCCCTCATGTGGCATTCCATTGCTCCTTAACCCGCCTCCCGGTAGATGCCCGGGTCGTTCCGGAGACCGACTCAGGTGGCCCGCTGCCCTCTCCTCAATGGAGATTCTGTGGGCATGGCTCGAGGTTGGAATCGAACGAGAAGGTTGAGATGACCCTATTTGCTTCTGAGCATATCGAGCGAGGGCCTCTGGGGCTCAACTCGTTTTTTCCCCTAGCTCTGTTTGACATGAGGGGGCCTCGAGCCCTTCATGGGCCGGCCTTTGAACCCCGATCGGTCGTTGCTCATATTGAATGAGGCAACTACCACTTTGTGACGCAACACAAAGCGTTGTGATGCATTAATTGCATATGCGATGCTTTGGATTTATGGGATGAATGAATGATGGTATGAATGAATGTGTGAACGTGTGCATGAGAATGGATGAATGAATAATCATGTATTAAAAAAATAAAGTAAGAAGGTTTGGTAAAGTTACCTTGATGACTCGAGTGACGGGTTTGAGGAGTTCTTATCGGATATGTCCGAATGGGATCCGTGTTCGTCGTTCGTGATGAAGACGGCATGGCCCACATGGGGCGTCCCACCGCTCCTTACCTGTCTCTTGGTAGTCGCCTAAGCTGTCTGATTGACTCAGAAAGCCCATCGGTCTCTCCTTGATGGGGATCCCATCATTGGGCCCTTCCAAGTCTGGCTTGGGAAGGCGGAGGGCCGTCTACGTGCGGTTGCGCCTTGTTTCCTACGCCCAGCGTGCGGTAGTGGTGGGCCATGCCTAGGCCATGTTCCATCTAACCAGGTGTCATTTCATTAGACAGGGCGCGTCCCATCAGTCAGGACGTGTCCCACTATATCCCTGTCCGCATTGAATAGGGGAAGAGAGAGGGTTTTTTGCCCCAATCCTTTGCCTTTCTCCAACTGCTGCTTCTCTTCCTTAAATAGGGGAAGGGAGAGGGTTTTTGTCCCAATCCTTCGCCTATTCTCCAACCATTGCCTCTCCTCCTTCTTCCTTCTTGCCAAGCATGTTTGTGTGCTACGGCGGTTTCTAGGAGAAAAGAGGGTAAATCGAGGGAGAGAAGAACTCACAGATCTGTTTGTGAGTCTAAAGCGCAATATTGAGCTAGAGGCCATCCAATGTGGATGAGGCGGTGCTGGCTGCCTTCGCCAAGGGGCTGCTTCTGTCGAAGGAGGTGGCGCACTAGAGGGCTCCTGTGGGGGAGGCTGTTTTGCGACCTTGGGCCGATGAGGTTGTCTCCTTCCTCGCCTTCTATGAGCGTGGGCTCAGCTATCCCGCGCACTGGTTCTTGTGTGGGCTCCTCAATGAGTGGGGCCTAGAGCTACAGCACCTCAATCTGACTAGGGTGCTACACGTTGTTGGCTTTGTCACCATCTGTGAGGACTTCCTTGGGATGGAGCCGCATGTGGACCCCTTCCAGCGGATCTTCACCGGGCGCGCTTTGTCGGAGGGGAAGCCGCCCAGGACAACGCCGGTGGGGGGTTTCACCCTGCAGAAGAAGTCGATGCCGTCGGGCTCCTACCCCGCGTACTCCCCTACGACTCCAATCGGAGGTGGCATGGGGAGTGGTTCAATATCAGGAACCCAGCGGAGACGCCGTTCCCGCCGTTCACCGGAAGGAGGCTGGACAGGTGAGAGAGCTGGTCATGGGGGCCCTCTAGTTGGTTGAACAAGCTGGAGGTCATCGAGGCAGAGCTCCAGAAGCTAGGGCAGCATGGCGTCAATGGGCTATGGGTGTTCCACCCCTTCTTCCGCCGTCGGGTCGCCTCGCTGGCGGAGAGGGGGCGGCCGATGTGGATGTACTCCGGCCCAACGGATCCTGACCGTGCGTCACCGGAGGAGTTGGTAAAGGACGAGGTCTGGAGTCAGCTCGACCGGGTGCTGTAGTTGAGGAATAAGGAGACCCTTGAAGGAAAGCCCGATCCTCTCCATGCTGCGAAGCTATCCAATCTGGTACACTCCCCTTCTCCTATTCTGTGACCTTTCTTTCTCCTGCTCTCCTTTATTCTAAGTTTGAGTCTTCGTTTTGTAGGGACTCGCCGGCTACAAATCCCAGCCACATCTTTTGAGGGGGTCGGAGGGCGCAACTCGGTGAGCTGCCATGAAGGAGGCAGCGGACGCCAAGAAGAAGAAGAGAGCTGAGAAGGCTCGGAGGAGGCATGAGAAGAAGAAGGAGATCGCTCGGCGGGTGTGGGCTAGGGAAAATAGGAGTGATGTGGAGGCAGAGCTCGAGTCAGAGGAGCCCACAGAGATGGGTGGCGATGCAAGCTCCTCCGAGGATGAAGGAGGCTAGGACGTTGTTGCGACCTCGGTGGAGCGTCGCGAGCCTACGACCACATCCGTCAGCGGCGGGCGGGACGTGGAGAGGCGCGGTGATGTTCCCGCGTCAAGGAAGCGCGCCGTGAGCTCGGATGTCGCCACCGAGCGAGAGCCAAAGCGGACGCGGTCGCCATGGCCTTCAGAGGCATCGCTGGTGTTGCCCTCCCCTACTCCAAGCGTGGCAGGGTAGGCCGACTGGGCAGAGGAGCGGGCTTGCAACCCCGCATCTTTGAGGCCGGCGTCGACGTGCGACCCACAACAGCGGGAAGCCCCGCCAGCTGCTCTGGTGGGCGCATCACGAGCCGATGGGTGCGGCCACCCACGGACTGATCGGGAACCGGCTGGGTCGACCCCTCCCTTGGTCGATATGAGGGGGCGCGGGTCACGACGCGTAAGCGGTCCTCATCCGGCGGGCTCATTGCCAGCGGGTCGAGGCTTTAGGGCCCTACCCCTTTCGTCTAGGTATGTACCTATGTTACTTTGATCTCACAGTTGAGTTTTTTGAGTGCGACTGACCTATACTTTTTTGATAGTGGCCAGATACTAACGGGACTGAGCATCGCCCCGCCTCTCGTGCAGGAGGAGTGGAGGCCTAGCATACAGCGGGTCGCGACGAGCGGCGGGGAAAGCAGGCTGGCGACGGTGCGACCTTCCCCTCTGGGGGTTGCGCCCTCCTAGCCAGTCGTGGGCTCGGTGGCAGCGGCAGCAGCGGTGATGGTGGCAATCCCCATGGTGACGACAGAGGCTAGGTCGGAGGTGACCCTTGCGATCCCTCCCGCACCAGCTACGACAGACGAGAGGAGGGAGACCAGGCTCCCTGCCTCACCCAGTGGAGGGACACACGGCTCACCCTCCTAGTCGGAGCTAGAGGCGTCGGGAGGTGACACTGCCAGGTCGGAGGTAGAACATCCGCCGGTAGGCCATGGGGTCAAGGAAGTGGAGATCCCCTGCCCCGGCAAGGCAGGTGCTAGGGTGGAGCCGCCAGCCATCCCGCCGTCTTGGGAGCTGGTGGTGGTCCGATCGTCGGCTGGGCCTTCCAGCGGGTTGGGGGGACCCGTGAGCTGGTGTGGCCCTGTCCCGACGACCCGAGGAAGGCCCTATTTGTCCTACGTGACGAGGAGGAGGTGGCGCTCTGGCACTTCCTCGAGGAGAGCGGACTATTGATGGAGTCCGACCTCGCCCAAACCAAGGCGAAGCTGAAGGAGGCCTTAGAGCGGGTTGAGCTCGTCCATCAGGCGGTCTCAGTCAACCTACCATGCGTTGTTGAGGTAAGCTTTCTGTGCTTTTAGTGTTTGTCCTCAGCTCCTTGGTCTTCTGCTGGTTGTGTCAGCATGCTTGCTTCTTGCTTTACAGGAGTTAGAGGTGAAGTCGCTCTGCAAGTCCCGTTTCCTTCGGGAGGAGCATGGTCGGATGGAGTGGGAAGCCACGATGTCACGGCGGGTCGACGACCTCAAGCATTAGCTGGAGTCTGCCCATCGTGAGTCCCAAGACCGGGTGGCCGAGGTGATGGGAGCGTGGGCGGTGGAGCTGCTTGCGATGGAACGAGCGACCGTTGCCGAGCGAGGACACACGGCGGTGGCGGAACGAGCGACCGCTGTCGAGCGGGGACTCACGGTGGCAAAGGTCCACCTGACGAAGACTAAGGTGGCACTCCATAAGTCCCTAGAGACCCTGGGGATGGAGGGGAAGGCCCAGTCAGAGGTCGATCAGGAAGTTCTCGTGCTCCGGGGGCAAGTGCTTGGGGCGGATGAGTCGAACGCTCGGCTGCTCGAGAAGGTGACCCGATAGGAGGAAGGACTCTCCATCCTCAAGAACACCCGCCTTGGTACGCACCTATTACGCCTTTGGTTGATGTCTTGGTTTTTCCTTTCCCTTACTTCTGAACTTGTCGTGCTTTTTCCAAAACTGAGCGGAAGAATCAGTTCTCTGGAGCGGGACCTGGAGACAACTAAGGTGGCGATCGGTCGGAGTGTGGAGGCGCTGGCCAAGTCCCTTGAAGAGCGATGTGCTCTCGAGGGGGTACTTGACCAGATCTGCAACGTCGCCTAGGTCATTGTCTCGGAGGTGTTTGGGTCGGCACCGAGCACTAGCTCACCCGCCATCTAGCTGGCGAAGGTCCCAAATGAGGTTCGGGCGCTAATCTCCGACGGGATGTTCTACGAGACGTTGGGGTGCTGACCTTAGTGGCAACGCACCACCCAGACCTAGACTTCACCACCATCTGCAGAGGGTACGTCGATGGCTAGAGCGCGGACGCCATCCATGCGCTCGGCTAAAGCTTGATGCCACACACATAGTTGGTGGCCGAGCAAGTCTCCACGCAGTGGGTGATGGAGGCTCGCCGTGCGAGCGTGGCTGAAGGCGTGCATCAAGAAGACATCACTTAGCCTATGGATGGAGTGGAGGCCGGGTCGGAAGCGAGCGTCGTCCTGCCTCTAACCGAACCGAACGTCGCCCCGTAGGAGAGGGAGCAACCCTTATCTTCGTCGGTCGTGCTGTCAGCCGAAGCCATCGGGCGGCCATAATAGAATTTAGGGCAAAAGTAGTTAGTATATGTAAAAGTTAACTTCATGGGGGAGACCCCATGTGAACAATTTGTTTGTATTGATGAATACATCAATTTTGTTTTGTGATGGAATCACTTTGTAAGGGGAATCATGTCCCATCTGTTCTTTGTTTTTATCCTAGCATAGCTTTGTTTTTTATCCTTTCTTTTTCGCACTTGCCCATTTGACCCGTAGGCTGCAACCTTAAGAACCTAGGCGTGGCCCGTGAGGCTCAGCTACTCGTAACCGTAGATCGTGGCGGGGTGTGATTGGTTTGGAGTTTAAAACAAAGTTACGTAGGGTAATTAGAGGAACGAACTACCCTTTCGTTCGGGTAAAAAGTATTTACTATTTGATAGTAAAAGAGAGAGGTGGTATCACGCCCTCGTGGAGCCCCTGAGCAACCCCGGGCCAAAAGTGTTCGGGCTGGGGTGCTTGTAGGAGCAAACATTAAATGAAAGAAAGTGGTAAGACCAAATTTTTTAAGGGAAGAAATGACGTAACTGTTCGATGTTCCAAGTGTTGGTGAGAACGTTGCCGTTGTCGTCCTTTAGTCAGTAGGCGCCCGGTCGGATCACCTCGGTCACCATATAGGGTCCTTCCCATGGTGGAGAGAGTTTGTGTTTCTCCTTGGTTGATTGGGTTCTCCGGAGTATGAGGTCTCCGACCTCGAGGATCCTCCCTCTGATTTTCCTTTCATGGTATCTATGGAGAGTTTGCTGGTAGCGAGCGGAGCGGATGATGGCCGTCTCGTGAGCCTCCTCGAGCAGGTTGACCATGTCTTGCTGAGCCTCCGTGTCTCGGTCACGGTCGAAGGCCTTCACTCTTGCGGCACTATGGTTGAGGTCAGAGGGCAGCACTGTTTCAGCTCCGTTGGCCAGGAAGAAGTGTGTGAACCCTATGGATTGGTTCGGGGTCGTTCTCAGGCTCCAGAGGATCGCTGGGACCTCTGCAACCCATCGCCCGACGTACTTATTGAGTCGGTCGAAGATAGGTGGCTTGAGTCCTTGGAGGACCATGCAATTGGCCGGCTCGACCTGACCATTGGTACGTGGATGTCCGACCGAGGCCCAGTCGATCTTGATGTCGTATCCATCACAAAAGTCTAGGAACTTTTTCCCGGTGAAGTTAGTTCTGTGGTCAATGATGATATAGTTAGGTACACCGAACCAGTAGATGATGTCAAGGAAGAACTTGACCGCCTCTTTCGAATGAATATTGGTGATGGGCTTTGCCTCTATCCACTTGATGAATTTGTCCACTGCTACGAGTAGGTGAGTGAAGCCGCCCAGGCCCTTTTTGAGGGGTCCTACCATGTCGAGGCCCTAGACCACAAATGGCCAGGTGATGGGGATGGTTTGAAGCTCCTGTGCCAGCAAATGAGTTTGTCGAGCATAGAACTGGCATCCCACACACCTGTGGACGACCTCCTCTGCATCCCGTAGCATGGTGGGCTAGTAAAAACCTTAGCGAAAGGCTTTTCCAACCAACAACCTCGGGGCCACGTGATGTCCGTAGATTCCATCATGGACCTCGAGGAGGAGCAGTTTCCCTTGGTTGGTAGGGATGCACTTCATGAGTACTTCTGACGGACTTCGCTTGTAAAGTTCGGTACCAAATGTGATGAACATCTTGGCGTGTCGAGCGATCCATCGTGCTTTAGTCCTTTCAGCTAGGAGAACCTCCTTGAGGAGGTAGGCGAGTAGCGGCCCTCGCCAGTCGGCTTGATCAGGTGCTACTATGGCGACATCGGCGGGCGACATCGTCACGGAGGCACTGAGGTCGGAGACCCTGAGCGCTAGGTTGGCATTGGGGTGTGTCTTAATTGGACATTCCAGGATGCGGGTGGAGGGCTCGTGAAGGTCATTGATGAAGACCCCATCCGGAGACGGAACCCGCCTGGCAACCAATTTTGCGAGAAAATCGGCGACATCATTGTCCTTTTGGGGGACATGATGTAGTTCGATCCCTTGGAATTTGTCCTCGAGCTTGCACACCTCCTGGCAGTATGTTGCCATGAGGGGGCTTTTGCAATAGGACTCCTTCATGACTTGGTCAACGACCAACTTTGAGTCACCACGGACATCGAGCCGCGTAGCGCCGAGCTCGATGGCGATGCATAGTCCATTGATGAGGGCCTCATATTCTGCGGTGTTGTTTGAGGCCAAAAATTGGAGGCAGATCGCGTAGCGGAGCCTGCTCCCATCCGAGGAGATCAAAACCACTCCAGCTCCCGAGCCAGGCACCATTACGGACCCGTCGAAGTACATCGTCTAGTACTCATGGGTGACGTCTAGGGTCGGTAGCTGGACCTCCGTCCATTCAGTGACAAAATCCATGAGAGCCTAAGACTTAATAGTGGTATGGGGAATGTACCTGATGTCATGGTCCATTAGTTCAAGTGCCCACTTGGAGATTCGTCCCGTGGCGTCGTGGTTGCGGATGATGTCTCCCAACGGGTATGAAATGATGACCAAGACTTTGTGGTCAGTGAAGTAGTGTAGGAGCTTCTGGATTGCCATCAACACAGTGTATAGAAGTTTCTGCACCTAGGGGTACCGAACCTTGGCATCGGTGAGTACCTCCCCAATGAAGTATACGGGTCATTGGACCTTAAGGTGGTATCCTGGCTCCTCCCTTTCGACGACTAGGGCGGCGCTCACCACGTGGTTGCTTGCCAAGACGTAGAGGAGCAGGGGTTCTCCCCGTTTAGGAGCGACGACAATTGGGGCCGACGTCAGTGATGTTTTGAGGCTCTCCAAAGCATGTTGTGCTTCCTCAGTCCAGACGAACACGTCCGTCTTTTTAAGAAGCTTATAGAGAGGCATCCCCTGCTCGCCTAGTCGGGAGATGAACCGGCTTAGGGAGGCTAAACAACCGGTGAGCCTTTGTACGCCCTTGACGATGCGTATAGGGCCCATGTTGAAGATGGCCATGATTTTTTTGGGGTTGGCCTCGATGCCACGTTCGAACACGATGTATCCAAGAAGCTTCCCCTTTGGAAACCCAAAAACATATTTTTTGGGATTTAATTTGATGTTGAACCTTCAGAGGTTCACGAACGTTGCGGCCAAGTTTGCGATCAGGTCACAAGCTTGAGCCATTTTGACCACTATGTCATCAATATAGACGGCGATTGTTGGTTTTGGCCGCTCGACTTGGTCAGGCTGATCGAGCGGGTCGATTTGATCGGTGGAGCATTGCTGCATGCACCGTTGATAGGTGGCGCCAGCGTTCTTTAGACTGAAAGGCATGGTTATGTAACAGTACGAACCATACAGGGTGATGAATGAGGTTGCGAGCTGGTCGGACTCTTTCATCGCGATCTAGTGATAGCATGAGTAGGCATCCAGAAAGGAGAGGATTTCGCATCCTAAGGTGGAGTCGACTATCTGGTCTATTCGTGGCAAAGGAAAATGGTCCTTCGGACACTCCTTGTTGAGGCCAGTATAATCAACGCACATTCTCCATTTCCCGGTCTTCTTTTTTGACAAGAACAGGATTGGCAAGCCAGTTAGAGTGGTATACCTCCTTGATGAATCCGGCTGCTAGCAGTTTGGCGACCTCCTCGCCTATGACCCTATGCCACTCATCGTCAAAGTGATGCTGGCATTGCTTGGCAGGTTTTGAGCCTAGGACGATGCGTAATGCGTGCTCGGTGACCTCCCATGGTATGCCTGGCATGTCAGAAGGTTTCCATGCGAAGACATCGCAATTGGCGCATACAAAGTCGGAGAGCTTGCATTCCTATTTGGCCAGGAGCTGGGTCCCGATCTGCACCGTCTTGATCGGGTTGGTGGGGTCGATCCCCACCGACTTAGTTTCCTCGAGTGGGCGGAAGGCAGCCGAGGAGGTTGACTTGTTGCAGTCCAGGACTGTTGGGGTCAACGATTCTCCGAGCCGAGGGAGCTCGGCTTAGTTGATGACGGTAGTGGCGAGCTCGTAATGCTCGTGGTCGCACGTGTAGGCGTGCGAAAAGGTGCTACCCACGGTGATGATGCCATTCGGTCCTAGCATCTTCAACTTGAGGTATGTGTAGTTGGGGATCACTATGGGCTTGGCGTAGCATGGCTGCCCCAAGATGGCATGGTAGGACCCTAGGAAGTCCACCACCTTGAAGGTGAGGACCTCCGAGCGGAAGTTGGCTCGATCGCCAAATGTGACAGGCAGGTCGATCTGCCTGAGCGGGTACGCCTGCATCCCTAGGATCACGCCATGGAAGGGAGAGCTCACTGGGTGGAGCTCCAACCGGGGGATGGGCATGGCGTCGAGGGTGTTGACATAGAGGATATTGAGGCCGATGCCTCCGTCCATCAGCACCTTGGTGAGGCGCTTCTTGCGGACAATGGGGTTGACAATGAGCGGGTAGTGACTTGGTCTAGCGATGTGGGAAGGATGGTGCCTCTGATCAAAAGTGATCGGAGATTCTGACCAGCTGAGGAAGGAGGGGACGGCCGTTTCAGCGACGCATGCTTCTCTGTAGCGCACTTTGTGCTGGCGCTTAAAGTAGGTGGCATCAGATCCCCCGAAGATCATGAGACATTCCTCGGCATTAGGAAAGCCGTCCCCATCCTTGCTCATCGCACCTGCTTTCTTGGTCGTTGCCTCCTTCCCCTTTCCTTCTTTTGGCCCGCTGGCCTATTGCAGAAAGCGCTTGAAGATTTCGCAGTCCTTGTAGAGGTGCTTGATGGGGTAGGCATGGTTGGTGTAGGGACTCTCCATGAGTTTGTCGAAGTGGTCAGACTGGCCCTACTGGGGCTGCTTGCCCGCACGATCAGCCGCGGCGACCAAAGCGGAATTGGCCGGTCCTTCTTGTTCTTTTTGCCCCTCTGCATGGAAGGGCCCTCGTCCTGGTCCTCGCGCTTGGCCTTTCCCTTGTCCCGACATCCACTAAAGACCGCTCCAACCGCCTCCTCGCCGAAGGCATGGTTCGTGGCGACGTCGAGCAGGTCGTGGCTGGTCCAGGGCTTCAGATAGCCGAGCTTGTGGATCAGGGACTCACAGGTTGTCTCGGAGAGGAACACGCTGATGATGTCCGCATCGACGACATCTGAAAGGGAGTTGCATCGTTTTGAGAACCTACAGATGTAATCCCGTAGGGACTCGTTGGGCTCCTGCTAGTAGCTCTTGAGGTCTTAGGAATTCCTAGGACAGACATACGTCCCCTAGAAATTCCCGATGAAGATCCTCTTGAGATACGCCCAATTGCAGATGCTATCATGCGGGAGGAATTCGAGCCATGCTCGAACATGTTCCCCCACGTAGATGGGGAGGTACTAAATGATGAAGTGGTCATCATCCACTCCTTCGGCTCGGCAGGCGAGCCGGAAGTCTTCGAGCCATATACCGGGATTCGTCTCCCCGGTATATTTGGCGACGTTGGTAGGCGGTCGAAAGCGTTGTGGGAACGACGCTCTCTGGATGCGACGGCCAAACGCCCATGGTCTCGAGCCGTCTGGCCTAGGAATCCAGTCGTCCGGTCGGCAACCATGTCTGGGGTGCGTTTCCCCGCTCCCCTTGATGGTCCAGCTGGGGCCCGGGCTGCCTGCTCTCACCACCCCTCGATGGACGTCATCATCATGCTGGGTCTAACGCCGGTTGTTGATGACGCTGCGAGCATCTTGGTTTGGCCCGAGGAGTTCGCGCATAGGTGGTCGGTGTGGAGCGAGCACTGGGTCAGGCCATGGTGCAGCTACATCCTCCTGTTCCATGCCTGGCGACTGTAGTGGTGAGCGGATAGAGCAATTCGACTGGTGCGGCCCCATTCCTCGGTGGGGAGAGAGGCCGCGAGTCGTTGTCACGACACGGAGCTCTCCACCTATTGAACGGCGGTGGTTTCCACCAGCGCCCAGAGGTTCCAGTGAACCGCCTGCTCCTAGGGGTCGACAGGCTCTAGAAGGCTGCACAGAAGCATCGCCGCAGCGGTGATGTTCTGACCAGCCCGAGCAAACTATGGGGGATCATTCCCCCCATCCATGATGTTGCGCTAGACCTAGCGAGCGCGACACCGGGCACTGCTCGCCGGGTTTCACGCGTGGGGCGCAGCGTGCTGCACCGAGTGCATCGACGCAGGTGGTGGCTAGCTCTGCCACCTCTATCATAGCTCCTCGCTGTACTCCTACGCACGCGCAAGGGCCTCCGCATGAGGGTCTAGAGGGGTGTGTCTGTAGCGACTCTGCTACCACCGGTGGCTATCCCAGAGCGTCCGCCATAGCGCACTCCTAGGACAGAGGGTGACTAGGTGCCACGATGTCACCGATGCTCAAGCCGTCGCTTTCAACCTCGTTGTCCATGAGGTCATGGAAAGAGGCGGGAGCGTAGCCTGCCATCCCCACAAATTCAGATGTGAGAGGGAGCGACGTCCGCATCTTTTGGAGCCCTCGTGCGTATGTGTCCGTGGGGGACGCGAGGCCATAGGGGAACTAGTTGCTTGGCGGTCGTGGTGGGGACAACGAGGTCCCTCTGGAGAGTTGGTAGAAGATATTAAATAGCGAGTAAAGCACAATATGTATGTTACTCACAGTGGGGTTTGAGCCTAGCATGGGCTCAGAGCGAAGCGTAGGCACCTCGTCGTTGAGGTCGCGGGGTGGCCTGGAGCCGATAGAGGGTGCTCCTCCTCCGATTGGCACTGGGACAAGTACCTCCTCGTGGAGGTGAAGCACGCTGAGCCGATCAGCGATGAAGTCTAGGCTTCCAAAGAGGAAGGCCAGGGATGGCTCAAAGACGGGAGGAACCCACATCCCAACAGATGGGAGCGTGGGAAATTCCAGCGAGCCAAAGCAAGTCGTATCACTTGGGCTGACATGCCAAAGATGGCAGAAAGGTGGGCCATCCGATGACCAAAAGCGTGAATGTACGGCGTCCTCCCCACAGACGGCGCCAACTGTCGGTGCAAAAAGTGACCAACTAGTAAATATTTGTCATTTTGCCATGCATTGTGATCGGATGTGGCCTAGCACTCAATGACACAGGGTTTATACTAGTTCAGGCAACGTGCCCTACATCCAGTTTGAGTTGGTCGATGACTTTATTCCTGAGCCTAGATGCTCGAAGTTTGTTGTGGGGTTACAAATGAGAGGGAGTAAGATGGGGGTGTTAGATGTCCGGTCGGACTCTAGACCAAAGGGTCGAGAGTGACGGGAGCGCCTACATGCGCTAAGTATTGGAACATATGCTCTGTGTAGCTTTAGAAAGCCTAAAGCTAACAGAGAGTGAGTCGGAATGATCCATCTGTTGTTTGTTGTTCGTCGTTTGAATCGTCTTCTCCCTTTTTTTGGGAGAGGGCACATCCCCTTTTATAGATAAAGGGGATGGCCTTACAAGTGAGAGAGAGTGTATGTGCTACCTAGTCTTGTTGCCCATGCCGTCGTGTACAAGACGGTTTGTCGGTGTCCACAATATTGTTGATGCCTACCATACTACAGGACAAACGTCGGCGCTCACAACATTGTTCGTGTTCTAACATGTCTGGAAGGTTGCAAAGTACCCTTCTGACATGGCCTGATAGTACTGTCCTGCAGGTGTGCAGGGTACGGTCCTCGGTATTGCAGTTGACTTGTGCTCCTTACCTTATCTACTTCACCTGATTTCTTGGGTCCTCACCGAGCGGGCGTCCCCATTCGGTCATTCCCAGTTGGCTCTGACCGCGCCGATCAGAGAAGAGCCATAAGCAGAGGTTCGGTGTATTCCTGGTTGAGACGTGGGTCGGAGTCGAAAGCGAGCGTCGCCCCTCCTTGGCCAGTCCTTTCGGTCGGAGAAGCGGGTTGGAGTAGGAAATGAGCGTCGCCCCTCTTTGGATAGGCCTTCCGGTCGGAGAAGCATGTCAGAGTCAGAAGCGAGCGTCACCCCTCTTTGGCTAGGCCTTTCAGTCAGAGACTGGATCACTCTTTCGGCATGTCGTTAGGTTTTTGTGCCAGCCCAGGAGTTGCGCGTCGTTCGTAGTGTCGTCTGCTGGGCTGGGCTTTTGTTGGGAAGTAGGCCCATTAGGGACCCCAGGTTTATGAACCCGACACCAAGATTAAGGACCTCATTAGTGCATAGAGAGTAGCAAGTGTGCATCCACCCTTCTCATTAGGCTTGTCGTGGTCAAGTGAGAGTTTGTGCTTGTTACTCTTGGTGATCGCCATCACCTAGACGGCTTGGTGGTGATTGGGAGCTTGGTGATCATCCGGTGGAGCTTGTGGATGACCCAAGTCAAGTTGTGAGCGGTTGTGGATGATTCACCGCGATGGAGTGTCAAAGAATCAGCTCGTAGAGAGCACTTGATCCTTGCGCGGATCAAGGGGGAGCTACACCCTTGCACGGGTGCTCCAATAAGGACTAGTGGGGAGTGGCGACTCTCCGATACCTAGGAAAAACATCGCCGTGTTCCTTTCTCTCTCTTTACTTTGAGCATTTACATTTGATCAATTCATTTCATGTCTTTACATTCCTAGAATTCCCATGCTAGAGTAGGATTGGAACCTAGGGTGCAAAACTTTTGTGCGGTAGAACAATAGAAACACATTCTAGGCACAAGGGGTAAAGTGGGCTAAGTGTAGAGTTTAATTTTTGCAAAGAATTTAGAATTAGCTCAATTCATCCCCCTTGGGCATCTTGATCCTTTCAATTGGTATCGGAGCCTCGTGCTCGCTAAATTAGGCTTAACCGCCTATAGCAAGATGTCCCACGGGGATGGACCCCCTCCTATCTTTGAGAGAGATGATTTTCCTTTTTGGAAAATCCGTATGGAGGCTTATCTAGAAGCTTTAGATGTTGGAGTTCTTAGAGCCGCCTCACAAGGCTTCTCAAAACCAAAGGATCCCACAAACCTTCAAGGCGATGAGGTTAACTATGAGAAGTGGAATGCAAAGGTTAGAAACACCCTCTTTAGAGGCCTTTGCAAAGATGTTTTTAACCGTGTACAAAACTACAAAGACGTCCATGCACTATGGTCGGACATTTGTGCGCTCTATGAGGGAATAAAAAGTGAGCGTGAGGAACGCTACCATCTTGTTATGAAAAAGCTTAATTCATTTGAGATGTTTTCTAGAGAAAGTGCTAATGAGATGTATTCACGCTTAAATATTCTTGTAGAGAAAGTCAATGGGCTTGGACTCACACAAATGCAACCCTCTGATGTTGTAAGAAAGATCTTGAGTGCCCTCCTCATTGACAAATATGGGCATATTATGACGGTGCTTTATCAAGGTGATATTTCCACCGCTACACCAACTCAAAAATTGGGGAAGATCAATGCACATGAGATGTACATGTACATCACACCATAAGATGTCTCTTCTTCCACCAAGAAAAAAGATTTGCCATTCAAGGCTAGCCAAGAGAAGAAGGGCAAAGCAAGAGTTAATCATGATAGCTCAAGTGATGATGAAATTGATGATGAAAGTCTTGCTCTCATGGTGAGAAGAACCGCCAAGATGCTTAAGAAGCTCAACAAGAATGGTGTCAAGTTTGATGGCAAGAAGAAGAAATTCTTCACTAGCAATATAAGGAAGCCCATCTCCAAGATGGATTGCCATAATTGTGGAGAACTTGGTCATCTAGCTCATCAATGCCCCAAACCCAAGAAAGACAAGTACAAGAAGAAATACAAGGGCAAGAAAGATGACTCAAGTGATGAAGATGATAATGAGAAGAAGAAAAACAAGCCATACAAGAAGAAGGATGGCAAGAAGAAGGAATATCACAAGAAGAAGAAAAATGGCAAAGCATACATTGTTGGTGATTGGCTCACGAATATTGAATCATCAGGTGGCTCATCAGACGATGAAAGTGAGAATGAGAACGAGAAGGTGGCTGCTATTGTAATTGATTCTCCACTACCTTCACCGACACCGTCGCCGTCATCCTCTACACATCTATGCCTTATGGCAAAGGATGAACAAAAAGGTACAAAATGATGATGATAGTAGTGCTGATGATAATGCTAGCAATGATGATAGTGATAGTGATGAAGAATTTGAATCACCTTGTTATAATAATCTTGTCAAGTTGCTAAACCAATACACTAAAATTATTAGAAAGACAAGAGCTAAAAATTAAAAGCTAGAACTTGAGAAGGACTCACTCTTAGCAAAATTTGACATAGCCGAAAAAGCTAATGTTGAGCTTAGAGAAGAAAATAAAATTATGTCATCCAAACTCAAGGAGCTCAAATCTTCCAAAGATGAGCTTAAAGAAAAACATGATAGACTTGAGGGGATACATAATGAGCTCACCACTAGCTACAATTTGCTAAAAGAAGAGTACACCAATCTCAAGGTTAATCATGACAATCTTGTTCTTTCAAATGAGTTACTATCCAATGAGAAACATGATGCTACTAACAATGTTGTTAAAATTGATATAGCTACATCATGTGATGACTTGATTGTTGAGAGCATTGAGCAAGGTTCTAGTAGCAAAGGCAAGAAAGTGGTTGAGTCTGACAACTATGGGATGAGTATGTCAAGCTCAAGAATGAGAATGAAAAGCTCAAGAAAGATCTTGAAAAGCTCTCAACCACCAACACAATCGTGATAGAGAATCTTGACAATGATTATGATTAGCTCTTGAGAATGAGATGCTCAAAGAAAAGAACAAGAGACTCAAGATAGAGAAAAATCATGATGAACTTAGAGAAGAAAACAAGAAGCTCAAGTTAGAAAAAGAACATCAAGACCGGTTTGAGGAAGTTCACAAGAGGCCAATATCTCCAAAGTGAGCTACTCATGAATACCATGATGAAGATGAATAGAAGTGGTATTGGGTATTTGGCAAATCAAGAGAAGAAGGCTCAAGCTCAACATCAACAACAACACAAGTTAAAGCCTAAGCCAAAGAGATATTTTGAGTGCAGACAAGAAGGTCACTTTGCCCATGAGTATCAAACTCCACCACCACAACCCTTGCCCAAGCATGCTAGCCACTTTGCCTTCAATGCTCATTACATGCTTAGAAAGGATTCTAGTGGAAAAATGAAAGTCATGTTCTTAGCTCCTCCCAACAAGAATAGGCCTAAGAAAATTTAGGTTACAAAGTCACTAGTTGAGAAAGTCAAGGGCCCCCATCAAGTTTGGGTCCCTAAACAACAAGCTTGATCTCTTGTGTGTAGGTGAACTACAAGACCGGTGGAAGTCATTGGGTTATTGATAGTGGTTGCACTCAATATATGACCGGTCTTCCTCATATGTTCACCTCACTAGATGAAGAAGTAGATGGTCAAGAAAGGATTATATTTGGTGATAATTCAAAGGGCGAAGTTCAAGGGTTGGGCAAAGTTGCAATATCAAATGATCATTCAATTTCAAATATGCTATATATTACTTCATTGAGTTTCGACTTGCTATCCGTTGGTCAATTGTGTGATCTTGGCTTTCAATGCTTGTTTCTCGAGAAGGAAGTGGTTGTATCTAAGAAAGATGGTGATCAATTTATATTCAAGGGCTTTAGATACAACAACCTATATCTAGTAGATTTCACCTCCGAAGATGCAAACTTGAAGACAAACTTATTCACTAAAACTTCACTTAGGTGGCTATGGCATAGAAGACTTGCACATGTTAGGATGAGCTCACTCAAAAAGCTAATGAAGAATGAATTGGTGAGAGGTTTGAAGGATGTAAAGTTTGAGAAGGATAAGCTTTATAGTGCATGTCAAGCCGGCAAGCAAGTTGCAAACACTCATCCAACCAAAGCTTGCATGTCAACAATAAGAGTGCTAGAGCTCCTTCACATGGATCTATTTGGACCAACAACTTATAAGAGTTTGGGAGGAAATCTCTATTATCTTGTGATTGTTGATGACTACTCTAGATATACTTGGGTGTTCTTCCTTCATGACCAGACCGAAGTGGCCTCATGTTTCAAGAAGTTTGCCAAGAGAGCACAAAATGAATTTGAAGTGAAGCTCAAGAAGATAAGAAGTGACAATAGAAAAGAATTTTATAACATAAATATTAAAGCATATTATGATGAAGTAGGGATCAAGCATGAGGTCTCCGCAACATATACTCCTCAACAAAATGGTGTAGTAGAGAGAAAGAATCAGACACTTATCACATTTGTAAGAACAATGCTTGCTGAGTACAATACACCCAAAGCTCTATGGGTGAAAGCTATCAACACCGCATATTATGCATCCAACCGTCTATTCCTTTAAAAGTTTCTTGGCAAGACCCCTTATGAGTTGCTCAATAGGAAGAAGTCGGACGTCTCATTCTTCCGAGCGTTTAGTTGCAAATGCTACATCTACAATAAGCGGCAACATTTAGGGAAGTTTCAAAGACGTTGTGATATTGGTTTTCTTGTTGGTTACTCATCAAAGTCCAAAGCATATCGAGTATTTAATCATGCCATCGGCTTAGTTGAAGAAACATATGATGCGAAATTTGATGAATCTAACAGCTCCCAAGGAGCACATGAGAATCTTGATGATGTAGGTGATGAACCATTGAGGGAGGCTATGAAGAACATTTTGGTTGGAGACATCAAGCCCAAAGATGATAAACATGATATACAAGTGATTGATCCACCCTCTTTATCAAATGTGCCACAAGATGATGATAAAGATGGAAGAGTAGAAAATAAAGATACTCATATCTCCCATGATCAAATGGTGGCACAAGCTCAAGATGTTGATGCTCCACAACCTCCCCCTCAAGTGGTTGATAGAAGAAATTCGCCCCTACTATAAGCACATCCACAAGATCTCATCATAGGGAGTCCTTCAAAGGGTGTAATGACTCGCTCTCAAAAACTTGCTTCATTTATTGAACATCACTCATTTGTTTCTTGCATTGAGCCTACAAATGTAGAAGAAGCTCTTCAAGATCCGGATTGGATAACTGCCATGCATGAAGAGTTGAACAACTTCACCCGCAATGATGTTTGGACACTTGAAGAGCGACCACAAGGTGCAAGAGTAATTGGAACAAAGTGGGTGTTCCGCAACAAGCAAGATGATCAAGGCATTGTTGTGAGGAACAAGGCAAGACTAGTTGCAAAGGGGTTCTCTTAAGTTGAAGGGTTGGATTTTGGAGAGACCTTTGCACCAGTTATAAGACTTGAAGTCATTCGTATCCTCCTTGCATATGCATCGCATCATGAAATGAAATTATATCAAATGGATGCTAAAAGTGCATTTTTAAATAGTTTCATAAATGAACTAGTCTATGTTGATCAATCTCCCAGGTTTGAAGACCTTAGATATCCTAATCATGTTTATAGGTTGTCCAAGGCGCTATATAGGCTCAAGCAAGCCCCAAGAGCTTGGTATGAACGCCTTCGGGATTTCCTCATTGAGAAGGGCTTCATCATTGGGAAGGTCGACACCACACTATTCACCAAGAAGCTTAATGAAGAGATCTTCATTTGTCAAGTATATGTTGATGATATCATATTTGGCTCATCCAATGAAGATTATTGCAAAGAGTTTGGTGAATTGATGTCGAAGGAGTTTGAGATATCAATGATTGGAGAGCTTACATTCTTTCTTAGTTTTCAAGTTGCAAATAAGAGAAGGGATTTTCATCTCTCAAGAAAAGTATACCAAGGACCTTCTCAAGAGATTTAAAATAGATGAATGTAAGCCAATCAAGACACCTATGCCATCAAATGGACATCTCGACCTAGATGAGGGAGGTAAATCGGTTGATCAAACTCTCTACCATTCTATGATTGGTAGTTTATTATATTTGACCGCATCTAGGCCCGACATCATGTTTAATGTGTGTATGTGTGCTAGATTTCAAGCTAATTCTAAGGAAGCTCATTTGGTTGCCGTTAAAAAAAATCCTTAGGTACCTTAAGCACACACCAAGCATTGGTCTTTGGTATCCCAAAGGAGCTAGATTTCAACTAGTTGGCTATTTCGATTCGGATTATGCCGGTTGCAAAGTTGATAGAAAAAGCACATTCGGAGGGTGCCATTTGCTTGGTAGATTACTAGTGTCTTGGACCTCCAAGAAGCAAAATAGTGTGGCTTTGTCCACCGCCGAGGCAGGGTACATTGCCGCGGGTACTTGTTGTGCACAAATTCTTTACATGAAGCAAACTTTGCTAGACTATGGTTTAGTTCTAGAAAAGGTACCTCTTTTGTGTGACAATGAGAGTGCAGTAAAGCTTGCTAATAATCCAGTTCAACACTCTTGCACCAAGCATATAGATATCCGCCATCACTTTCTTAGAGATCATATTGCTAAAAATGATATATCACTAGAAGGTGTAAGGACCGAGGATCAATTGGCGGATATCTTTACTAAACCGCTAGATGAGGCTATATTTTGTCGGTTGAGGAATGAGCTCAATGTGCTTGATTCTAGTAACTTCACTAAAAAATGAGCTTGTGTTGTCCCTTGCATTGTATTGTAATATAAAACATGTTTATTTTTTGGTAATGCACTTAGGGCTTGTCTAACATGGTTAAGATAACCACCAAAAAGCATGTGAAGAAGCTTAACCTTGGATCAAACTTGACAAGCAACTAGAATTACTTTCAAGTATTACATTGCATGTGCATGTGTGTTGCTTTGTCGTTTCTTTTCGGTTATCTTTTGAGCACCCGCTGTGTTTATCCACAAATAGGGAGAGCCTTTGAAGATCCTATTGGTTATAAAACCCTATTGTGTGACCACATGTTGCTCCTCGCCCCTTTATTGCCTATTTTCTTAAAAAGAATTATACCCTAAGGCAAAATACTTTGAAAAATTTGAGGGTTTGAGAGAGGTCTCTCACATCAGTTCCAATTGGTGTTTATTTGTGTCTTATTGAAGTTGGGACTTGATTGGGAAAAGGTAGCGCAAAGGAACTTTGAAGATCTACTGAAAAATGGTGACCGGACTCTGCTTCCAGCGTCCGGTCAGTTCACACGAGGTGAACAGATGCAGCAAAGGAGTGACCGGATCGCTGAACAGTGTTCCTCCAGCGTCTGGTGCGAAGATGGCCCTGCGTCCGGTCAAACGAAGAAGAAGCTGTCAGGATCGATCGAACTCTGGTCTGTGTTCGGTCAAGGGTAATCGGACGCGTTCGGTCGTGACTTGAGGGGTTTTGGACCTCTGTGTTATCGACCGGACTCCGGGTGGCAGTGTCCGGTCGTTGCCATCGGTGCGTCCAGTCATGGAAGGTCAAGCAAAAAGTTTTCTCTTCTCGTTTCTTGTCTGTCATGGGAGGGCCACTACTTATTTTTTCTCATCATGCACCCGCGTCGCCTTGACCTAGCAGCGCCGCGCCATCGCCTGCCTTACGCCACTGCGCCATCTCGCCCGCATCTACGCCTACCTTCGTCGTCACGCCGCCATGCAGCTGTGCTAGCGCCCATGCTAGCCCTAGCCATACCCGTGCCTGTGTCAGCCTCGCGCCGCTGCACCACCACGCCCGCCTTTGCTGTCGCGCCACCACCCCCATGCCAGCCTCGCTGCAACAGCACCCGCATAGCCTCGCAGCGCCCGTGCCCGTGCCTACATTGTGCCACCACTTTGCGACGCCAAACCCTAACCCTAGGCGTATCCTTGTCGATTCTAGTGTTGCCCAGTGATTCTTTCCTCTGCTTCTCGGTCGCCGGATCATCGGATTTCACCAGGTAGCAAGTCATCGATTTCAATTTCGCTCCTACTGCTTGCTTCCTAGGGTTTCTCATCTCTAGATGAATATTGTGATTATTTATATTTCCTATCTATTCCATCGTGCAGCGAGTCGGTGCTCTTGTGGTTGTTTTGGTAGTTGTCAGTGAACTCAGGGCCAAGCCCACGAGTATGGATTGAGTCCAAGCCTCATGAGTGTTAGTGGCAGCGATTCTTACCAATTTTAGAGATGGCACGTTGCAAGAATGCCGGAGGTGGTCCCAGTGATGAGGATCCAAGGCCTCCGCCTCGCCTAACTGCTCAGCAAAAAGGAAAGGCGAAAACAATTACAAAGAAGAAGCGGAAGTTAGATGATGTTGAGGCAGAGAGGGCAGCAGCAGTTGCAGCTGCCGCAGAGCATGCAGAGAGAGGTGGAGCTGGCAGTGGTGTTCGCATAGGAGACCAGTTGTCACCCGCTCAGAGGGCCGCCGTCGAGAGGATTGAGGCCAGTCTTGGTAGTCCACCTGGGACTGTCATGCTTGGAGGACGACGTGTCTCTTTAGAGGAGAGTCAGACTCAGTGGGAGACTGAGTCGTAGACACAGTCAGTAGAGCAGACAAAGCATGCTCAATAGGTTGAGGAGACAGAGTAGGCAGCACAGCCATAGCTTCGACGCTCTAGCCGTACACGCACTCAGGTGTCACCGAGGCCTCAGACATAGAGGCGGGGCTCTCATCCACCTCCCAGACCATAGGGTCCACCTCCGGTGGTTCACCTTGACCTGAGGGCAGCCACAGCCAGATAGGTGCAGCAACTATGGTTCGTTCAGGTTGAGGATTCATGTTCGCCGAGGCAGGATGAGCGTGCCTAAGAGCACTTCTACACCGTACTGCAGGAGGATTTCTATAATGCATATCTCAACAGTGGTGTTGCCTTTAGATCTCAGCGAGTCTACTCCATAGAGCCTTTAGTTACAACTGTAGGCGAGTAGATCCATCCTCATCTCTCGTATCTACTAGGGTTAATAGATCTTCTTGGATGGACAGGTCGTTATGTTCCATCATGCGTTCATGAGTTCTACTCCTCTCTGTGGATTGACTCGAGGCATAGATTTATTCACTTTGCTTTCAGAGGTCGTGATTACAGGCTCCAGAGCTCGAGGGTCAGAGAGATATCGAGGATTCTAGAGTCAGCTATTCGCCTTCATGAGGTATGCTATGCTCAGACAGAGCCTCCAAGATGCCCTCACGGTGGACTTGTGCCACCTATAGATCTTGTCAGACTATGCTTCATAGAGCCGTTTAGCGAGGGGTCGAGCAGGACACCACGTGACCTTACACCTACAGCTTAGCTCCTTGATGCTATTATGAGGACTCTGCTCTCGAGGATAGGTTACCACGAGGGTTTGACTCGCATTCAGCTGTGGTTAGTGCATTCTCTAGTGTCTCAGACTGCATTTGATATTTGGGATGTGATACTTTCAGAGATGGAGGATACACTAGCAGAGGGCTTCAGAGGTCACCGTTAGCTGCCTTATGCTCATTAGATCACTTTCCTAATCCAAAAGACAGTTATACAGAAGTCTCCTGAGACAATGGCAGAGTACACAGGTGCTACTACTGAGTTTCCACCATATGACATGACCCAGATGCTACGTCATAGTCATGCGAGGACACCTCGCCAGCTGAGCCGTTGTCCAGAGATACTAGAGACAGTAGCTCAGCAAGATGAGATCATCAGAAATATTGCAGCTATAGAGGAGGAGCAGCTTGATGCACAATAGGAGGATGTGGTTGAGAGCGACCCGAGTGACAGCTCTGATGATGACTATCAGCCGATTCCACAGATGGCTCCTCGACCACACGACAGAGAGGCCAGTGGTTCCAGCTCCGCTCTACCATAGCCACCACAGACAGACCCAGCTCTTCTAGCTGTACTTGAGCGGATGAGGCAGGATCAGGCACGCAAGGCATAGGAGACCATAGCTGCACTTGCTCAGCTTCAGGCTTGACAGGATGAGTTTTAGACGCAACAGCAGGCCATACAGCAGCAGCAGCTTGTGATTCAGCAGTAGTTACTTGGCTTCATGCAATATGTATTCACTGCTATTGGGGTTGCTCCTCAGCAGTCTACACCTTAGATAGGCTAGCCTACTACCACCACTCCAGTGACTCCAGCAGTACAGCCCAATGGGCTTCAGAGTCAGGGACCACTAGCTACTCAGTTTGCTTCTCCTACAGAGCAGGTGTCCTAGTGGTTTGCTTCACTAGTGACAGCTCAGGGTCCACATTACTCCTATTGTTATGGGCTTCACTCCAACTCAGAATTCTTCAGTGTTAGTGATGGACACCCAGTCTCCAGGAGTCTCAGTGCTACCTTCAGTGAGCTTATAGGGCAACCTACACCTCTAGAGTTACGAATCCCTGTCCCTACCATAGTTGCTCCAGTGACCGGGACTACAGAGATGATTCCATCATCTATTGCATCGTCCGAGCCACCTCAGACAGTCACTCCTACACTTGAGGCTTCAGCGACAGCAACAGAGGTAGATGTGGCTCCACTTCCTACAGTGATACTTCTAGAGTCACAGGCCACGCCAGTTATTGAGCAGACCCCGATCGCTTTACCTTCACTTCCAGCTATAGAGGGTCAGACCACTCAGAGTTTAGGGTTAAAGGATGATGCAACTTAGTTTCAGATCTCTCACCGCACCTCAGCGCCCGACTCGACTGCTCCTGTCCCGCCGTTCGACCCTTAGGTTTTAGTGCTTGACGCCAAAGGGGGAGAGTGAGCAAGTATGTTAGATCTAGGGGGAGTATTAGATCTAGGGGGAGCGTGTGAGATAGTCTCGATACGATTCTTTTGGTCCTTTGTGTGTGATACTTCATGCATTCACGTTTACTTTCATGCATTATATTATATACATGTGTTAGTGAGACTTATGTGACATGTGTGCTCTCTACATTTATTTATATATATATATATGTCATGTCACTTGGTTATGCTCATTTGCTTTGCTTCCACGTTTTTACTCCGATTCAAATGAGCTTTACTTCATGTACTCATGCTTATTTCATATATTTTGAGTACACCATGTTGGCTTGGATCATATAAGCATGCCTAACCCCTTTGTTCTTATTGTCAAAAGCTTATATGAACCAAGCATGTTGAAAACCTCACACATATCTTTTACATACTCGAGGTTGTGTTGTCATCAATCACTAAAAAGGGGGAGATTGAAAGCATCTAGGCCCCTAGTTGGGTTTCGGTGATTAATGACAACACGAGATTACTATGACTAACGTGTGTTTTACAGAGGTAATTTGAGTTAGGTCATGGTAATGGAAATTGATTGGGCAATCATGGTTGTCATGCCCCTGACGATGGAAATCGTTTCGGTTTTCAAAGGATGAATGACAAGGTTAAGGACGGGCTAGTTCTAAGTGTCGTTTGGTGTTGGAGAGACACTTAGAGTAGTTTATGACTTTGTTTTTCCTTTGGCCACACTATTAAGGGGGGTATGAACTAGTAGCTTGACCTAGGTAAGTCTAGTGGGTTAGGTGTAGTGCACACTTGTCAAACCTAGCACTAGGTAGCTCAGGAATAGCCTTAAGATCAATTGGAGTAAACTTCATTCACATAGGATTTCGAGTTGGAAGTGAATGAAGGGTCAAATGATTGACCGGACGCTGGTCTAGTTGTGACCGGACACTGGAGGGTGAGTTCGGTTAGTTCATTTGATCAACTGCAGTCGTCTGGTACTGACTGGACGCTGAGTGGAGGTGCTGACCGGACGCTGGGTACCTGCGTCCGGTCAACTCCAGAGAGGTTCTGGAGAGGTGTTTTCGTGACCGGACGCGTTCAGTCAGTGCTGACCGGACGCTGGTCAGGATCCGGTAACTGATCGGACGATGAACAGTGAAGTGACCGGACTCTAGGTGCCAACGTCCGATCAACATCAGTAAGGTTCCAAAGAGCATTTTTCTTGACCGGATGCGTCCGGTCAGTGCTGACCGGATGCTGGTCAGAGTCCGGTCAGAACTTAACGGCTCTTTCTGACACAGTGACGGGTATAACTAACCGGAGCGTCCGGTCACCCCGCAGAGTGCTGACTCAGCCTCCAAACGTTATGTTTTGAATGAGGGGATATAAATACTTACTCCACTCGTCCAAGGAAGGTCTCTTGCCTATTTGTTCAGCTGAGAAATACCTTTGGAGTGTAGGGGAGAGCAAGAGCCTAGTGAGGTGATTGAGATTTGAGAATCCAAGATTAAGGACCATATTAGTGCATAGAGAGTAGCAAGTGTGCATTCACCATTCTCATTAGGCTTGTCGTGGTTAAGTAAGAGTTTGTGCTTGTTACACTTGGTGATCGCCATCAGCTAGACGGCTCGGTGGTGATTGAGAGCTTGGTGATCATCCGGCGGAGTTTGTGGATGACCCAAGTCAAGTTGTAAGCGGTTGTGGGCGATTCACCGCGATAGAGTGTCAAAGAATCAGCCCGTAGAGAGCACTTGATCCTTGCACGGATAAAGGGGAGCTACACCCTTGCGCGGGTGCTCCAACGAAGACTAGTGGGGAGTGGCGACTCTCCGATATCTCGAGAAAATATTACCGCGTTTCTTTTCCTCTCTTTACTTTGAGCATTTATATTTGAGCAATTTATTTCATGTCTTTATATTCATAGAATTCCTATGCTAGAGTAAGATTGGAACCTAGGGTGCAAAAACTTTTGTGCGGTAGAATAATAGAAACATATTCTAGGCACAAGGGGTGAAGTGGGCTGTAGAGCTTAATTATTGTAAAGAATTTAGAATTGGCTCAATTCACTTTCTCTTGGACATATTGATCCTTTCAAAACAGATTTAGTAGAAGATAATTATCAACCGCATGTGTATGCATGCATGCACACACCACCAATTATATATATATGCCAGATTCGAGCAGGAATAATATTAGCTTACCCAGACAGCTTTTGGATTTGTTTTTGTAGTTTGCTATAAGTGATTGTTTTTTTAGGTTGAATGTCATGCTCGGATAACAGTAGTGTCCAATTAATAATTAGCATATGATTGTTAATTGTTACTGGACATATATACATGCCTGCCCAAGAATAGGATGCACTACCAACAAACCACTCCAAACCAGCAGGACGAACTGGAGCTGTTACGCTTAATGACATCATACCTAACCTGCATTTCATGATCAAAGGACGCATCGTAATGATTGGTGATATGATTTCAGACAGAGGTCGTTCTTGTTGTAGCAGAAACAGTGACAGTCTAATCAAGTTGCTATTTCTATCGCTACTTCAAGTTTGGTCTATGCATATCAGCATATGTCATATTTTCCCACCAAATTAAATCACCTTTTTCTCTTTAAATAATTACGTTATTAAAAGTGAAAGTCTTGAATAGCCCATGTTACTTCATCTAGGATTCTAGGGGTACAGTACAGTACAGAAAAGCATCTATGCTTCTTTGTGGCTAGGCTTCCTAACACTACCAGTAAACAAAAACCACGACCGGTGTTTCTTCTAGCCCTTTCAGCAGAATGTTAACTGGACTAGTATATAGTATATATTTTGTCACTATCAAAGTGAAGGAACCAGCACAGGAATACAACTGATTATACTGTCCAAACTGAACGGCAGAACACCAAAGATGGAACTCTGACTAGACCTGCTTCTTATACAGTAGTTATAGAGAGATGACATAAGACTATGAAGCTTTATCGCTGAATGGCTTTGACATTTTTCTTCAGATAATTCAAGCTCTGACGAAACTGTATCAGAATTGCCAACTGACTCAACGATGAGAATTAAAATATCTGGTGGACAGAACTGGATGCTTGCCGCCTCATCTTTTGGAGGGGGGGGGGGGGGGGGGGGTGATAAGTGGATACCTGATCAACCACCGAGCCTCCGGTGCCGTGACCGGGAAATCTTTCGGCGGAAGCTCTCCTGTCCCAACGGAGGTCGACTGAGACCGGGACGCCGGATAACTCTGAAACCGGTAGCCTCCCAGAGAGCAACAGCTTTCGTGCAAAGACGGCCGTGGATAAACAAACAAACACAAAAGCTTAGCCGCATGCAGGAGGCGCGTATATGGGGTTGTTGCCGTGCCGCCCTCGCCTCTCGCGTTGTTGCCATCTTTGCCCAACCACAAATCAACTCTGGAACTGCAGGGTTATTGGGTTAGCTAGAGATGGATACGTCCATGCATCTACTCATGCATATCCAGCTCGCTGGGTTCAGTAAACTAGCAGACAGCTCGATCTACGTACTAGCCCATTATCAGCATCTATTTTTGTGTTTTTTTTCCTTCTTCTGCTCACTCATGCACGTAGCAAAAGCCACACAAGCAGGTGACTAAGTTCCATGCATGCATAATTTGTAACGTCACTGCTTGTGCGTTCTTCTTACCCTAGCCGGCGGCTAGCCGCTCCGATGAGGGGACTGTAACTGTTGATGAATTTCTGCGTCCAAAAAGGGATGCAGCTGATGCAGGCTGAAATGCACCAGCAGTTGGTATGTGCTCGGCACAACTGACCGGAATAGAGGAAGAACACAGCAGCAGCAGAGCCCCCGCTGACGGCTTGACCCAGACCAAGTCGCCAAGAGAAGAGATCTCTGCGAAATAGTGTGCTGTGTTCCTGTTTTGCGTGACTAGGTAAAAGAAATCGCACTGTGCCTGTACGCGCAACGGTGCAAGGGGACCAGGCAGGCAGGCAGCGGACGGTAGTAGCATGTTAGGTGCATCAAACTGTTCCCCACTTTGATGAACGTCTTTATTTGGCGCCAGCACCCAGTAATTGCCATTCCAAGCAAGACTTATATTCCTTTCGCTGAGCACACAAAGTTGGGCCAAATTTGTGCCAACATACATGTATTCCCTTTCGCTGCTCAAAATCCAACGGCAGGCAAGGGTTTAATCCTAATCCCGGTTTACTCATCAGTTTCTGCCGAATGCAGAGCAGAGTACTGTACTGTTGCTGTTACCATTTACTGCCACAAGTGACTCGTGGCAGGCCACGCATCTGCTACTGCGGCACTACCTCAGCACATCAGCAGCAAAGCAAGGAAAAGATCTCTTCCTCTGCAGACCGTCGCATCAGGCAACGATTACACGAGCAGGTCGGTGTGCTGCAACGGCGATGGCACCCGGTTGCAGTAGGCTTAACAGCGAATTCCTCGTCAGCCATTATAAAAGATTATAATTCCTCATGAGCCACTAAAAAAGTTCGGAGGACTTCAATGCTACTGCTCTACTTTTTTTTTTTTTGCCCTCCATGCCACAGCCATTAAATTGGGCTCTAACGGTGTCAAACTGTAGGTGTGAAAAGTCAAAAATACACTTAGATCTAAATATGTCATTAATTTTTTTGAGCATCTTAATGACTTCGAATGAAAAAAAAACTCAAAACTAGAAAGTTGTAGATCTCGTCGAGATCTATAATTTTCATATAAAAATAAAAAAAAAACTCAAAACTAGAAAGAAAGTTGTAGATCTCGTCGAGATCTATAATTTTCATATAAAAAAAAAAAAAAAACTCAAAACTAGAAAGAAAGTTGTAGATCTTGTCGAGATCTATAATTTTCATATAAAAATTATCTTCATTTAATTCCGTAAAAAAAGATATGATTTGATATGATTAATATATCTTAGAAAAATTATATCTTTTTTACAGTATTAAATGAAGATAATTTTTATCTAAAAATTATAGATCTCGACGAGATCTACAACTTTCTAGTTTTGAGTTTTTTCATTTAAAGTCGTTAAGATACTAAAAAAATTAATGGCATATTTAGACTTTCGACTTTTCACACATATAGTTTGACACCGTTAGAGCTCAATCTGACGGAAGTGACATGGAGGGCAAAACAAAAATTAGAGCAGTGGCGCTGAAGTTCGTTGAACTTTTTCAGTAGCTCATAGAGAATTGCGATTTTTTTTGGCAAAATAGCCGAATTTGTCATTTCAAATTTAACACAGTTGTTTTTTTATTTTTAAATCTAACCTGGTTAATATACTGCTAAAACTTGGTTTGTTTTTTTTCTGACAATCTTAAAGACCTCAAATTAAAAAAAATTTAAAACTAGAACGTTGTAGATCTCATCGAGAACTACAATTTTCATATATAAAGTATCTTCATTTGACCCCATATATGAGAGATACGATTTTTCCAATGCGATAAGCACTTGTACGCGATTAGTATACTGTTAAAATATTATTTAAATTTTTTGAGCATCTTAATGATCACAAATTAAAAAACTCAAAACTATAAAGTTGTATATCTCGTCGAGAGCTACAATTTTCATATAAAAATCATCTTCATCCAAGATCGTATAAAAAAGCTCGACGAGATCTACAACTTTATAGTTTTGAGTTTTTTAATTTGAGGTCATTAAGATGATAAAAAAATTAAATAATGTTTTAACAGTATACTAATTGCGTATAAGTGCTTATCGCATCGGAAAAATCGTATCGCTCATATATGGGGTCAAATGGAGATACTTTATATATGAAAATTGTAGTTCTCGATAAGATCTACAGCGTTCTAGTTTTGAGTTTTTTTAATTTAAGGTCTTTAAGATGCTCAGAAAAAAAAACCAAGTTTTAGCAGTATATTAACTCGGTTAGATTTAAAAAGAAAAAAGCAACTTTGTTAAATTTGAAATTGAGCCCAGCACGATAGTTCAGGGACCGAATCGGACGTTTTTATAGTTGAGGAACGGAATTGAACCCAACACAATAGTTCAGGGACGAATTAGACTATTTTACCATCTTTTTTAATGGCTCACAAAAAAACTCCCTCTAGGCCTGAGGGTGCATAGACCCAGGTATAGACCTGCACGATTTATTGCTGTTGTTGCAGGTGTATTAGGGTGTCTCCAGTAGTTTAAAAAAATAACTGATAAATCAATAAATTATTTAAGTGACAAAAATCAAGAGCATATTTATTGGCCAGTTTTCAGAATTTCGTTGATAAAGTATAGAAGACAATTTTAGATAAAAAAATCATAAACTATTTTTAAAACATTGTAACCACTTTTATGTTTTGTATATTTGCATTGAGAATCTTGTCCTACTTTCTTCTTTATATCCTTCCACATACTGATCTATCGCATATATTTTCATGTAATTGGTTCGATTTTTTCAGGTGCAAAAAGATGAGAGTTGAAGCTAGCCTGAAAAGTACGGTTGTCTGATTTGTCGTGAGAAAAAAATATTATTTGTTTGCTAAAAAAGTATGGCTCATAAGACAAGCGAACATGGCTGTTGTTGGAGGATAGTTTTTTTTCTTCCGTCTGACCAGAAAGTTTAAGATTAGGAATGAGTTTTGAAAAACTCTTGAAAATGCTCTTTACCGTACAGAACGACCACTCACCCAAAGAGAAAGTAAAAGAAAAAAAGAAAATATATAGCGAGTAAAAAGAAGAACAAAGGAAAAAAGAAAAAGAAAGTGTGCATCAACATTGGACCAGTGGCGGAAACGTCTGGAGAGAGAGGGAAGAGAGGTGTCATCAGAGGGAGAAATGAATCAGCGAGGAAAGAGAAAGAGGGAAATCTGAGACATCTCTGCTGATTTCATTTTCACGAGATCCATTTCTTAGAGAAGAAGAATAAAATACAGGGAGGGAATTGCGCAATATTTTACTCGTTCTTGGCTCTAGCAGCAGTGCATTACCAGAATTAAATTAAATCCGATTTATTTTTTCTGGCGATGATGATGGGGGCCGGACGGGGACCCCCAGCTCGGCCAGCTCCTCCTGCTCCGCCTCCACGTCCGTCGTAATAAATCGCCCGTCGTCTCCAATTCCCCTCTCCTTTCTCCTTGCCGCGTCGGCTCGAATCCAATCCCTCCAATAATACGCACCGGCACCCCATTTGCGCCATGCTGCCGCGGCCGGCGACCACGAGCCAAGAACACGCGCGGCATCCCTGAGCTGAGCCACCAGGCTAGCAAAAACGATTCCTTTCTCTCTCGGATCCCAGCCGCTCCCCAAGCGTGCGCGCGAATTCTCTCCTTGCCTCCGGCCCCAGGTGAGCTTCCCCTGCCATCAGTTTGTTCCTTTTCTAATCACTCATTATTCCCCTCTACCATCATCAATCTACTGTTTCGAGATATGTGTTGGTGAATTAGGCGGGTCTTGAGAGGGGGGGAAGGGATTAAAAAAAAACTGAAATTTTGTCAGCGTTTTTTGGCTTGGCTGCCCGCTTTAATAATGGCCGCGCGGTTGGTTGTTCCGATTGCCAGGCCAGATGCATTGCTCAGGAGCGCTTGGGCCGTGCGAGCTGCGGGATTTGGGAGATGCGTGCAGTTGAATGCGTGGGATTTGCCGCGATTTCTTTATGCTAATCGCCCCCACCTCCCAACCCGTGCTCCCCCCGCGTCCGCTCTCCCTTTCTCGTCCCCAGTTGCCGCCGAGCCAATTCAGCGCCGCTTTACTGTTATATAAGCGCGCCTCCGGACCGGACCAGGGCTCTGAGATGTGTTCATCTTTCTCTCCTTGCAGCGCCGTGCTCTTGTGCTGAAGATCCATGGAGGGGTGCCAACTGCTAGTAGGCTGTAGGATGGAGATGGAGGAGGAAGCGTTCTTTGACTCGCGAGAGGAGCTCACGGCGTCGCCGTGGTCGGGAAGCCTCGACAGTGTGTGCCAGAGGAGGGAGCGGTTCGTGAGAAGCATGGGCCTAGAGTGCTGCCCGGCTCCCCTGCAGGCCGATGCTGTGGCCACTGTGGGCGATGTCGAGAAGGAGGAGGAGGCTGTGCCGGAATTTGGGAGATTGTGGTCGCAGTCGGATGAGAATGACTGCTCCATGTCGAGTTGGTCCACGGAGGAGACGGGGAGCTCAGTGGATGGTGTCTCGGATGACAATTCTGTCAGTGGATCCAGCCGGGATGATGCTAGTAGCAAGGTGGGCAGGAGTTTCAGTTCACTGTCCTTCATCCAGAGGCTCATGAGCCGCAGTGGTAAGATTTCTGGTGTTCCCAAGTCGATCGAGAGGAGGAGAAACGGATGGCTTCGGAGGCTGGGCTCGAGGGCTGGTATCCTCGATCATGGAGGCGATGAAGCTAGCACCAGCTCCTCAGAGAGTGAGCAAAACAGGGGTGGAAGGTATGAAAGGGTCAAGGTCCGTTGCTACAGGAAGCGGTCGAAAGAATTGTCAGCAGTTTTTCAAGGCCAAGTCATCAAGGGCCATTTTGGGGCCATCCTGACTATGAAGTTTAGTCCGGATGGGCAGTTTCTTGCAAGTGGAGGCGAAGATGGAGTTGTCAGGGCCTGGGGTGTCACGCAGTCTGAGGACTGCAAAATTCCCATGGATGATCCTTCATGTGTTTACCTCAAAGCTCATCGCCAGAGTGGCTTGGCTCCTGTTGATTCTGACAATGAGAAGAAGTGCAAAGTCAAGGGCGTGAAGCAATCTGCAGATTCTGCTTGTGTTGTGATTCCAACAATGGTGTTCCAGATCTCAGAGGAACCATTGCATGAGTTCCGTGGTCACTCTGGTGATGTACTGAATCTGTCATGGTCTAACAACAAGGTCAGTACAATGAAATGTGCTATCCCCCTCATTTGTAAGGTTTGATTGCTTTTTTTTTTCTTTTGTCCTTTCCTTTCTGATGATTGAAATTTTCTACCTTGCAGCGTCTACTGTCAGCATCAACAGACAAAACTGTTCGCTTGTGGGAAATTGGATCTGCAAACTGCATCACTGTTTTTCCACACAGCAACTTTGGTAGGCCTATAGTCTCTTAATTGCTGCCTCAAAAGTTTTCAACTATGCTTCTGAATTTGACCTCACAATTTCGCTATGAAAATTTACTTTTGCAGTGACTTGTGTCCAGTTCAATCCAGCCAATGAGAATCGATTCATCAGTGGATCAATAGATGGCAAAATCCGTGTATGGGATATTCCCAGATGCAGTGTCATTGATTGGGTGGATATTAGAGACATAATAACAGCGGTTTGCTATCGACCTGATGGAAAGGTATCAGCATGCATTCTGAAGTGTTTTTTTTAGCTAACTTGTTATTTCAGTAGTTTGTGAGGTTAATCTTCCTTTTCTTTTACATCTTGCAGGGAGCAGTGGTTGGAACCATTACCGGAAATTGTCGATTTTATGACGCATCAGGTAAAAGAAAAAAAAAGTTAAATCTCTACTAGCTTTTCAATACCATTTGAGCACGTCTCTGCTTTTACTTGAATGATATTCCATATATGCTGACTATAACTACATCTTGATGGATCAGATAATCTGCTGAGGTTCGAGACACAAATTGCACTCAGTGGCAAGAAGAAGAAGTCTTCTCTTAAAAGAATTACTGCTTTTGAGGTAAATATCTTCACGAGAAGGAAGGCTTTTATTGCATAGATTACTTCATCAGTCATTTTTCGTTATGATGCTCCTATGTTCTGACTCTTTATTTTATTTTTCATGTTAGTTCTCCCCAAGCAACCCAAGTAAATTAATGGTTACCTCTGCTGACTCGAAGATCAAAATTCTTGATGGAACCATTGTGACTCAGAATTATAGTGGTACAGTCCACATGCTTAGCCTTCATTCTTATTGATCTAAGCAATCATTACATTTTATGTATGATTAACTCATCATTTTATTCATTCAATCAGGACTCCGAACTGGCTCTTGCCAGTCATTGGCAACATTCACTCCTGATGGGCAGCATATAGTTTCTGCTAGTGAAGACTCCAATATTTATGTATGGAACCATGAAAACCAAGATGAGCCTTCACTGAAACATGCAAAAACCATATGGTCCTCAGAGCGTTTCCACTCCAACAATGCAGCCATCGCAATACCATGGAATGGCCAAAAACCCAGAAACCCATTCCCTTTGGCCTCTCAAATTTTGTCACCACAAGGAGATAACTTCTGGTGCATGAGTAAGGCTGTTAAGTGCAGTTCAAGTCGCAGTGAAGATTCTGCTATTAATAGTTTTGTGTCAAGATTTGCTCCTGGTATTTTCAATTTGAATCAGGAGTTCTCTGAGTCCACTTGCAGAAGTTCAGCAACCTGGCCAGAGGAAATTCTGCCTTCTCACTCAATTCGTGCAATTTTGGATGAGTCACAGTACAAGTTCCTAAGGAACTGTTTCCAGACCACACCAAACTCCTGGGGTCAAGTGATAGTTACTGCAGGATGGGACGGCAAGATTAGGTCGTTCCAGAATTATGGCTTATCAGCGCATCAGTGATCAGCTTGAGCATTTGCTGAAACTACACGGCAGTTTTGACACCTCACATGGCCTGAAGAGAGGTACCCAAGCACCCAGCTATGCTGGTCCAGCGTGTGGTTTCTTGGTAAAAGACATCACATGCTCAGTGCTCCTGCTGAATTGTACATGGACCAGTGTTGTACATAATCAACCTGGTGGTCCTTCGAGATCTCCGCAACAGCGATTGTTCATGGCAGGACCCGTAGATTGTACCTTTTGTAGAAAATTTTTATTGTAGATCAGATTTCTTCCTTTGCCCCTTATCAATTGCTCATTGATATATACAACAGAAATGTTAGTCTCAGATGAGTGTAAGTTCCCCTCCCATTGTATTGCGGGAGCTCAAGCGGGAACCGCCAGATATATATGTTCCAGTCAAGTATACAAAATTCGTTCATTTCTTTTTAAACTTTGTGCCCTGTTGTTCTGCTCGTTCTTGATCTATACCTCGTCGAATTTCAGTTACAGGTGACTGGTTCTCCGGTTTGACATCATAAGCAGTTCGGTGTGGACCCAGTGAAGCTGCTCTAGAGGTTATTATTGTACCTCTTATGGGGCCTTAGGTTGTTGATCTTTGATTGGTTTGCCATGTTAGTTGAACATCTCACAAATCTACCGATCTTGATCCTGAATCCGTTAATTATTTGAGCTCAGACCTAGCATTATCTGATGAATGTGCTATTATCTGTTTCCAAGATATTTTCCCCGTGCACTTGATCTGTTATTCGTTATCTTTGCGAATCTGTGTTATCAGCGATTTTATCCTTCTAAATATTTTGTTGTCAATCTTGAGCTAATTATGTGGGATAAGATATCAAGATATTTTGGTGCTAGCAAGAACCCCGTTTGCTGCTAGCAGCACATTACTACTACTTAGTGTACATTTCTTTGGAGGTTGGGTTCCCTGCTGTTCTTAGGCTGGCAAGTCTCCCAATGCATGTGGCCGTCATGCCATTCGTCAGGACGTCAACAGATTCAACTCACTAAAAACATCAGAGATGCATTTGTCTACTTAGATGCCACAATTGGATCGAGGCAAGGCGATCATTGATTGCCTCTAAATTTTTTAACAACTTGGCCAAGATTAGTGATCCTGATTTTGTCAAACATTAGGTTACTCAGTCTGCATGATTGACTAATGTAAGTCCAACGCAGGTAGACATGGATTTTCAATCTTTCCTGCTTTTGGGTACTGATAGTGTCAGCGGTGACGCCATGCTGACATCTGACACTGCGACGATTATGTACGATTATGGATGGGTACAGGAAATTCGTTTCAATCCGGACTCCGGAGGAGGGACTTCACTGCTGCCCAGAATCGAGGCGTGTAAGTTCCGTAGTTTGATCACATACTGAAATTGAATTTTGCGGCTTAACATGGTAAAGCCTGAATACTCTGACCACGACAAAAACTATGAACTACTAAAAAAAATTATGTTATCGAACTACAATTTCCATTTCCTGCCATAGTTGGACCTGATCATCACTAGGTCATCAGAATTGAGCAATTGTAGTCAACAGCGGCTAGCTTAAAGTTGAGTAATAGAAAATTTTGTCAGGTTGCAGCCTTGCTTCAGCTTCAAACTTTGCATGCCTCTGGTTATTAGTCATCGCTGATCTCCTTCACTGACCCTCTGCTTAGCTCATACTCCTATTACTATACATTTTTTAACACTATGCTTCCAGTTCACCACGGTCCTGCAATTCAACCAGAAAAAAAGAGAGGCGCTGCGCTAAAAAGGAAAACCGGTCCTGCAAAGTCAGAACACGTTGGAAAAGCCGAGAAAGCCTCCGCTGCGGATTCAGAAAATCTGCACTGAAACCACCGGTAAACGGCTAAAACGCCGCGAACAGTAGGAGGGGATTTCCGAATTTACTGTGCCACGCTTTGAATTTACTCTGCGCAGCGGCCAGCGGCAGCGCGGCGCAGACCTGCAGGCTGCAGCACAGCAGAGTACTCTGAACATTCTGGCCAGGCTCGAATCATTGCGCTGGTCTCAACTGATCAACTCCCTAGGCAGGCATAATTGCGTCGGTTTGCAGCTCATCACATCACCTGCTCATTTTGCATTCGCAGCACCACCGCATACCGATCCGTGCATGCACAGAGATAAAATAAAAATAGCATAATAAACTAGTAAACATCCGTGCGGTCTTCAGTTGCAACCAGATTCTGTTTACGTCCTCCGTGACCTCATCGCCGCGGCCTCCGTTTTCCAGCGAGTGCCAAAGCAAGCAAGTGGCCACCACCCTCCAGCCAGATTGCCGCCGCCTGCACAAAGATTGCTGCGAGCATGCACGGTAAACAAAGACCCCCTGTGGTGGGTTGTGGCACAGTGCGATCAAGGCACTAATCCTCAGAGCACCGAGCAGTGCTCCGGATCTGAGCTGAGCGCTGTTTGTTTGGAGCTGGAAATCAGAAGAGCTGCAGTGGAGCGTCGTCTGGATTTGTCCGTGGGGGATCCCGGGGCATCAGCAGCATCAGCATGTTGTCATATGGCAACTGTCTTGTGCTGTAGCAGCAGTGGGAGACATGCAGGTACAGCATCCACCACTGCGGGTTCAGCAGATTCAGAGCGGTGGACACGGGACGAGCCACACACAGTCGCATCGCCCTGCCTTTGCCTGCTCCCGACCTCCGATCGCCGCTCATGCGCGATGCGATCTCGGGTGGGTGTGGGTGTGGGGGTGGAAAAAATGGAATTATCAGGCGAGCTACAGGGACAGCTCACTCGCGCACGACGCGGAATGATTCGTTGGGTTTCTCATGGACCTCAAGAGCTCTCGTCCTGTACCCGCCAAAGGAAGCAGTGCCGAGGCAGTTTAGGCAAAGGTGATAAAAAACAACATCTGTGCTATGCTTGGACATCCAAGAGCAGAAAATATTCGTTCCAAAAAACTGTGCCTCCGGTATGTATTTGCAGACTGCATTGTCTCGTACTCGTACTCTCGTTAGGTGTCAGACTGTCATGGTTTCACGTGATGATGAAGGATGAGTAGTTTGTAGTTTGTTAGTGCTGTAGTTTGCCGCACGACCTGAGGCGGCACAACGGTAGTTTGTTAATGCGTCGACTATTGGTCAAGGAAGATACCCATCTCTACTCCAGAGTCCAGGCCATTTTTAAGCAAGAAGCAGAAGCATGCCAGATCCTGCAAATTTCATTAGGTGTTAGACTGATTGACCGAATGGCTGTTGGAGATGCATGTTGCGTCCAACCATCCTTATTGTTTTTGCACACAAGCAACTGAAGCAAGCTTCTCCGACTCCGACTACCGGAACTTGAACTGACCAAGAAGTAGTGGTCAGCAGAAGTTAGAAGAGAACAGGTGCTAAGCTCGCTTGCTTCAAGCCAATGTCCAGACCAAGCGGACGTTGCCTGAGCAAATGGTTGGTCATTTTCAGTTGCATTCCGCGCGGCCCTCTTTCGCCCTCTGCGTGTAAAACCGGACAGCATGTCAGAGCGGGACGCTGGTGAACTTTGTCCTGAAACCAAGAAACTGTCGACAGGTTTCAGAAACGCTAGACGAGAGGAGAAACACTGTGCATGCGTGCATGAGCGTTCAGCTCTGCCGCCTGCCGGTGCCTCTTGTGCAACCCTGTCCCTTCTGACGACGGCAGGATGCAAGCCACTGTGATTGCCTCCTCGCTCGTGCATAATACCACCGGATAAGCACGTAACGTGCAGGATCTCAATCTGTTATTCTACTGCCGCCCCCCTCCATCACCTTCGAGGCGTGGAGGAGCGGAGGACCGAGCCCCAACGGGAAACCGGTCTCTCTTCGTCCTCTCTACATACACGCTCACTGCTGATCGACCTCACCGCTTACTACACTGTTACAACCATCACACGCCATTCAGAAGAAATCAGAGGGATACGGCCGGTATGCAAATGGCCGCATTAACAAACATCGCTGCTGCTACAGCAGTGGGCCAAATGCACTGCTCCCTTGGTAGGACTCTCGCTGCGACAGCAAATGCATGGCGTCGAGAGTGGCGAGCACGACCTTCTAGATCCACTTCGTTGCAATTCGCAATGCAAGGCTGCAACCGCGTGCCGTTGCCTTTTGTTTATGTCCGCAGGCGGCAGCGGGCAATGGCATCATCGCTTAGTTTACTCGGCGCAATCTTCGCTCGCCGGGGGAGATTGTCAATTGTGGTCCGTGAGATTCAATCAAAAATCATCAAACGGCACTGCCCCCCTCGGACTCGGAGGCAAGGCATGGATGGTGGGTGTGCTGCTGTAGCGGCGTGGGAAGACAGCAGGATGCCGAAGCAGGGATCCAGCCGCGGCACCGGCGCACCGCTAGTGCTGGAACCTTGGATCTGCCGGTCCCTCCTAGTTTATATGGCTTTATGCCCATGGGCCTCCTCGTCCCGGGACGGGACCAGACAGCTAACTCGATCGGGCGGGAATGCGGGATCGAGTTGCGCAGGCGCAGCGCGTGGGTCGTGGACTCGTGTGGCCCGTGTACGATGAGCGCTCATGGGCCAAGGGGAGCCTGCCCTCGCGTTGGACGCCGTACGATCCGTGCGGCGGGGCGAGCGGAGGGCTAGGATCCGCTGCGGCCTGCGGGAGGAGTTAAGGAGCGCGCGGTGCGAGGACAGGTGACACGCTGCGGTTGGTGGATTTTGCAGGCTCTGAAACAAAGACAGACAGCTCATTTGTGCACAATGCGTTTTAAAATGACTGGTTAGTTTCTGTGGCCCGCTCGGCTCCTCTTTGTGCGTCCTAGGACGCAAACGGTGACGACGCAAAAGGCGACTGAATGAGTGATATATGCACACGTAGCAAGTAGCATCTCTGCTTTTGTTTTGCAACGTACAAAAGAAAAGATAGAGGAGCATGCGTGTTTCTGCAAAGCAGTGCATTTTCCTTGCGTCGTTAAAGTAACATGGTTACATGTGGAACACCGAAGCGATAGCAGCAAACGCAACGCAATGGCAAAATGTGCAATGTACAATCCTCGTCTTCTAGAAGGCTGTCTGCCTGGCACAAGCGATTCCATTTCTGTGCGGATAGCATACCCAAGATAGCATTTGAGTAGTCTTTTCAAAGCAAGACTCGATTCAACCGCTCTTCACGTGGTGTTAGACACTTAGACTGGTTGAGTGGCCCTTAATTGGTTGGAGTTGGAGATGCCATCTTTGGGTCAGTCAAGTATTATATTGTTGCACACAAGCCTCTCCGACTAGGATCATTGGGACTTAACTGAACAACTAGTGCGCTAAACGAAGAACCAGTCAGTTGCACTGGTAGATTCCTTCAGGGCAGGTTCACCTCCTGTTTGGATCCTGAGAGTTTCAGTGATTGTCAAACGCTAACTGTTTATTGTATTGTTCTCTGCTGCATCCTGCTTTGGCTGCCTTTCCCGGCCCCTACGGGGCTGCTGCTGTATAAAAAAAGATCAACAACCTTGTCAGAGACAGGAATCTGACGAACCTTTATTTGCTAAAATCACGAGAGACGAGACTGCCAAAGATCAGGAATGAGTCGGAGCATTCAGTACCAATCGCCGAGAACAAACTAAAGCTGAATACCAACGCCGTGCTTGCATGGTCGACAATGTGACAGGCTGCATTCAGCTCGGCCATTTGTGTAAGCGTGTCCCTTGTGGCCGCGGCCGAATCATTGTGCTAGCCTCACGCATAATTGAACATGTTGGCCTTTAACAACTCCGTGTTAGCACCTAGCAGCAGGATCGTGATCTCTTATAAGCTTTTGATATGGCCTCCCATGGCTTTGTTTTGAGCCTAACCCACACCATGACCTCATTGCTCGCCGGCCATCGCAAGTTCACAAAACGGGGTGGGTGCATGCATGCATTGTTATTATACAAAACACTTTCCGTTTTCTGCACTGCACACACCAGACACCACACGCCGTGGCATCGAAAGCGGCGACCGCGGCCTCCTAGATTCAGTGCACGGCTCCAGCTTTGCCATGGCGCCACCGTGCGTTCCTATTGCCCGTCCCCGTTGTTTAATGGGTTAATTGGATTGAAGCCATTACAAAAACCGTACTTTTCATCTATTTCGAATCGCGCTATTACAATTCCTTGTACAATGGAGAAATGCCAGTTTCTACACTTGGCGTGACATGTGGCCCACCTGCAGGCATACGTAGACGTACCCCAAATCCGTATAGTCCATTATGCCCCTGCCTTCCGTATTAGACGCCCGCGCCGCTGACTGGATCGAGTCGCTGCCGTTCATTTCCTCCATCTCGTCTCCTCTGTCCAGAAACCCTAACCCTACAGCGGCGGCGGCGACGAAGAGTGGCAACTGCGACTGCGACGACTCTTGGCGGGCACGGTGGCGGGGATTGGTGGCGACCACCTAGATCCGCAGCTATGGAAGGTTGAGCAAATGGCTGGGGGTTCTCTTAGCGCCAATCCTGGCGCTAACTCTGTGACAGAGGACGAGATGTCCGGGTACTCCTCTGAAACTCCATCTCTCTAACACCAAGACGAAGATTAGTTTATGGTTAATTGTTGTAGTCAGCTTTCTATGATTTGTTTTCACATTGATGCTAGGAATGACCTCTTCGCGCTAGAGATTAAAGTACAAGTTTTCAGTACAACAGACTTTGGTAGAAAAGTGTATTGCAAAGGCTCTATAATTAAGTGGGATGTGGAGATAGAATCGTTTACCCTAGAACTGTTGATGCAAAGTTTGCAGAGCGCAGTTAAATGGTCCTCTAACCAGTGTGCCACAGTGTGGTTCTTTGACAAAAACTTGAAAGAAGATGTCAGGTTAACCAGTGAGATTCAGATGATAGATTTGTTTGACATGTATAAGGCTCAAATGTCTTGCCACTTTGTAGTAGGAGTGTTGGACAAATCTGTGTCTAATGCACCTGAGTTCGACCTACTAGAGCCCCTTTGTGTTATTCCACCTGATGACAGTGCACCCACTGATGCTATGCTAGATGGGGTTGCCAATGCCAATGCCAATGCTTTGCCAGACATCCCCACCAATGCTACTGCTTTCCCAGATAGCCCCACCAATGCTAATGCTTTCCCAGATAGCAACACCAATGCTAATGTTGATGAGGCTGCAGACCTTGAACCAGACAGAGAGCCGGACTTGTTTGATAATGAAGAGGAGTATGTTGGGGTAGATGATGAGCACTTGTATATACCAATACCACCTAGGCAGCCACCAACCATTGAAAATGTTGAACCAGTTGATGAAAATTCTGATCCTGTTGCTGCTGATGGAGGTGTTCCTCTTGAGGCAGAAGTTGATGATGCAGATCCCTAGGAGATTCATGTGCTTCATGATCCAGAGAACCCCAAGATTATCAAGGGACAATTGTTTCCTGACATAGTTTCATTCAGAAAGGCAGTACGACATTATGCTGTGACAAAAGGATTTGAGTTTGCTAAGGTGAAAACTGACCCAACCAGATTCGTTGCCAAGTGTGCAGCTGAGGGGTGCCCATGGAGAATTTATGCTTCTAGAATTTATGATCGAAAAACAATATAGGTACAACATAAGACCTTTTTTTGAAAATATAATTGTTGCCTACTTCTATAATTTTTTCTTGCAGATAAAAGTGTTAAGTGTACAATATGTGACCTTTTTTTGCTTTCAGATAAAAACGTTGCCTGCTGAGCACAACTGTCCCAGTACCAAGCTGAGAGAAGGCAAGATGGCCAGTCCATGATGGTGTGCTGATAGGTTTGGAGAGTGGGTGAAGAAAAATCCAAATAAAAGAGCCAAAGATGCAAAGGATAAGCTTGAAGGAGATTATGGCATCAAACTGAAATACTCTAAGGCCTGGTCAGGTATGAAGCTTGCTCTTGAACAGATTCATGGAAAGTATGAAGAAAGTTTTCAATTGCTGTACAACTAGAAAGCACATATAGAAATTAGCTCCCCTGGTAGCATTGTAGAGATAGAGGTAGAAGGGAAGAAGAAAAAGCGCTTCAAGAGAATTTTTATAGCACTGAAGCCATGCATTGATGGTTTCTTAGCTGTATGTAGGCCATTTATAGGTGTAGATGCATCTGCTCTGCGTGGTAGATATACTAGGCAGCTGGCATCAGTAACTGCAGTGGACGGTCGCAATTGGTTGTATCATGTGGCCTATGCTATTTTTGATTTGGAGACAGAAGACAACTGAAAGTGGTTCATGGGGCAGTTGCGTACAACTTTTGGGTATCCAACTGGTTTGGTTATATGTACAGATGCCTGTAAAGGTCTTGAAAAGGCTATGGGTGTAGTTTTCCATGGGGTAGAGCATAGAGAGTGTATGAGACACTTGTATGCCAACTTCATGAAGCACTATCGTGGAGATGTGTTCACTGATCACTTGTACCCAGCTGCAAGAAGTTACACTCTAGGTTTGTTCAAGTGGCACATGCAGAAGATCTATGAGTTTGCTCCAGATGCCATACAATACCTGGAGGACCACCACAATAGGGTTTGGTATAGATGTAGATTTTCAGAGAATAGTAAATGTGATTATTTGACCAATAATGTTTCTGAGAGTTTCAATGCTCAGATTAGGCACTTGAAAGGTGTTTTATTGCATGAACTGGTTGATGGGACAAGGGAGCTGATAATGGAGAAGAGATGTTTAAGGAGGCATATTGATAGGAATCTGCAAGATGGTATACTCCCTAGTGTCATCAAGGACATAAACACTGTAAGCAAGAACATAAAAGTTATTAAGGTTGTCCAGAGTGATTTGGATATAGCAGAAGTGACATTGCTTGATGACTGGAACAACCAGAAGAGGCACACTGTAGACTTGCAGCATCATTCTTGCTCATGCAGAGAGTGGCAAGTCACAGGCAAGCCATGCAAACATGCATTGGTATGGATACTATCACAAAGGGGAATAAAATTGTAGACTTTGTGCATGAGTACTATTCTGTTCAGAGGTTCAAGGTTGCATATGCTCAGAGAGTTGAACCAATGCTAGACAGATCACAGTGGCCAGAGGTTGACCTTGGATTCAAAGTTTGGCCACCTCTACTAGGAAGAGCGGCTGGTAGGCCTAGAGTAGTAAGAATCAGAGGAAGTAATGAGAAAAATGCTACTAAGAAGAAGGTGAGGTGCAAAAGGTGTGGTGAATTGGTGAAAAGTCATAATGGATAGAGGGGGGTGAATAGTCTATTAAAAATTTCTACAACAACACTTATAAACCGGTTAGACAATTATGAAGCGAAGCGAGTGTTGCGCTAGCCTACTAAAAATGCAAGCCACCTACCACAATTCTAGTTTATGTAGTTTCTATCCACACAATAGCTATGTCACTACACTAAGTTAGTGTGCTCTCAAAGGCTAACTAAAGAGCCACACTAACCAAACCAACAAGCTCTCACAACTAGCTACACTAAAGAGCTTGACAACTAGTTTGCGGTAATGTAGAGATAGTGAGCAAGATGGTTATACCGCCGTGTCGAGGAGTGAACCAATCAATCATAAGGATGAATACCAATGAAGGCCAATCACCTCAGAATCAAATGATGACGCAATGATTTTTTACCGAGGTTCACTTGCTTGCCAGCAAGCTAGTCCTCGTTGTGGCGATTCACTCACTTGGAGGTTCACGCACTAATTGTCATCATATGCCAAACCCTCAATAGGGTGCCGCACAACCAATACAAGATGAGGATCACACAAGCCACGAGCAATCCACTAGAATACCCTTTGGATCTTCGCCAGGGAAAGGTCAAGAACCCCTCACAAGCACCACGATCGGAGCCGGAGACAATCACCAACCTTCGCTCGACGATCCTCGCTGCTCCAAGCCGTCTAGGTGGTGGCTACCACCAAGAGTAACAAGCGAATCCCACAGCGAAACATGAACACCAAGTGCCTCTAGATGCAAACACTCAAGCAATGCACTTGGATTCTCTCCCAATCTCACAAAGATGTTGAATCTATGATGGAGATGAGTGGGAGGGCTTTGGCTAAGCTCATAAGGTTGTTATGTCAATGCAAATGGCCAAGAGAGTGAGCTTGAGCTGGCCATAGGGCTTAAATAGAAGCCCCCACGAAATAGAGCCGTTGGGCTCCTCACTGCACTGAACACGGGCCGACTGGACGCACCAGTCAGATTGACCGGACGCAGGACCCCAGCGTCCGGTCGTGCGATGCATGCCACGTGTCTGCTCTCTTCAAAAACTAAGCGTTTGATCCCAACAGTCAAGTGATGACCAGACGCCCTGCTGCGAAGTGACCGGACGCTGGACCTCAGCGCCCGGTCGTTTCCAGTAAGCATCCAGAAGCGAGAAATCACGACCGGACGCGTCCGGTCATGCTCGACTGGACACACCTAGCGTCCGGTCACACGACGACTCCCCTGTGCGTTGCCATGTCAGCAGGACCGGACGCAACCCTCCAACGTCCGGTCACTAAGTGACCCAGCGTCCGGTCAGAGACTGACGCCAGCGTCTTCGCTACTTCTTCTGACCGGACACGCCGGTCCTACCGAGACCAGCGTCCGGTCACTTACAGTGACCTCCGTCTTTTCTGTATAGGGCGCCGGTGGCACCGTTAGACTATCCGCACTCTACGGGCGGACACTCCGCTGGTGAAGTTTCTAACCCTTGCTCAAATGTGCCAACCATCAAGTGTATCACCTTGTGCACATGTGTTAGCATATTTTCACAAACATTTTCAAGGGTGTTAGCACTCCACTAGATCCTAAATGCATATGCAATGAGTTAGAGCATCTAGTGGCACTTTGATAACCACATTCTGATACGAGTTTCATCCCTCTTAATAGTACGGCTATCGATGCTAAATGTGATCACACTCGCTAAGTGTCTCAATCACCAAAATAAAATGGCTCATATCATTTATACCTTTGTCTTGAGCCTTTTGTTTTTCTCTTTCTTCTTTTCAAGTTCAAGCACTTGATCATCACCATAGCATCACCATCATCATGTCATGATCTTCATTTGCTTCACCACTTGTAATGTGCTACCTATCTCATGATCACTTGATAAACTAGGTTAACACTTAGGGTTTCATCAATTCACCAAAACCAAACTAGAGCTTTCAATTGGACCACTTTGCCAAGGCTTGTAAGATGCCACAGTTAGGGGAAGATGGAGAGGTTGAGTTGAATTCAAAAGCAAAAAGGCAAGTTTTTTTACTGCAGGTCTCTTTCCAATTGTAACACAGTTTAGCAATTATTTTCTAACAATATTGTGACATTTACAGGAAAAGGCAACTAGAAGAAGTAGAAGAAGATGAGGACATTGCTAGACCATCATAAGTCAAGAAGAGGACACCTAAGAAGAAGAAAACACTGAAGAAGAAGACCCCAGTAAAAAAGAAGCAGAAGAAGGCGGCGGCTGCTCCAGAAACTAGTGTTGTTCGTAGCCTGAAGACTTTTTAAACAACATGGAAGCTTGAAGTTCAAGTTCTACTTGTGTGCATGTGAACAGGCCATGTCTTTTGAAGATGAAGTTCCGCCTGTTGTCTTTTGAAGTTGAAATTGTGCTATGTAATCTTTTGAACCTGTAGTTGTGCCTATGTGCATGTGAACTGGATGAGGCGCGGTCATATATGTATGCCTATGTGCATGTGAACTGGATGTTAGGTAGTCTGGTACATGCTTCTGAACCTTTATGTGTGTTATGGTCAGAAGCGGATCAGTATTAAGCCTGTCAATATTAACTGCTTGTGCCGGTGAACCCATTTATGTGTTCTGATCATATTGATGAGCTTGTGTTAATGAACCCATTTCTGTGAAAGTTGGTGTTTCTCACCATAGATTAAATAAAAATATATGATGTTCCTTCCTGACCTGTGCACAGGGGAGAAATAGCAACGGATAAGTGTTGATAGAACTGAATGGCCTCTGTATGTGGCCACAAACTGATCATCTGGGTGCTTAAAATAGTGGGCTTCTGATGGAAATGGCATCCACCTATAGTCCCAGTCCAAACTTTTTATTTCGGCCTAGCACTATCAAAAAAATTATTTGCTAGAAGACACTAGGAAGTGCCCTACAATAAAGAAATTTTAATGTTCTATAGCAAGTTTCACAGAAGCTTAGGGTCCAGTAGCAAAATTATCCAAAAAAATATAGAAATATATTCACAAAAAACATAGTCACATAAACACTAAAAAAAGATTTACATAACCACATGACTGAAACAGAGTCACATACATATTTAGATTAACACGGCTAAAACACATGATACTTTCTCCTTACCTTCCAAAATGCTCCCACACTACTAACACTGCTAACTAATAGGGTATGCAACCAACGTGCTCCTAACCTACAGACTACTTCACTTCCAAATTGCTGCAACTAAGATTGTTACAAATAGATTCAGCATCACCAAAACAACTAATGCATTGGCTACGTCAAAAGGCTTGCCCAATCCTCCATTCTTCAAATCTTTGATCTCTAGCTTCAAGTTGGCAATGTCGACCTAGTCAGTTATCTGAACCTTCATGTCCAGCATCTCCACCATCCTGTCGCTATTCTGTTCTGTGCCAACAGGAGCACCAAGAACAGCAAGGGCAAAAGCTGTGGGCTGTACAAAATCCACTTCAACACCCTCAAGCAGGTTTGGATGATTGGCACGTAAATACTCAAGGTATTGGTCCTCGAACCAGTATTCCTTAAAAGTATCATCATTCTGCAAATTATAAACAAATCAAAACCGAGCCCAATTAACCCTAGCAGCATCTTGTGAAAATAGACAAAAATCATGACAAATTACCAGAAAATTATTGGGGCACTTGTAATACACGTTGCCAGCCTTGCTCTTGCGCCTAACGACCTTGATCTTGCATTTGGGACAATCAATCAAAGGAAGACAACGAACAGTGCTTGCACTCGAGATGGCAGCTGTGCTCGCCATCACCACAGAGCTGATGAAAGGCACTCGAGAGGGATGGATAATGGCAGATGGGGTAGGGAAGGAGGAGCAGTCACTGCAGCAGTACCCGTCGTTGGGACCGTCGCCGTCGTTCGGGAGGGAGAGAGAAGGTGGGGAACGGCAACGACTCGATCCAGTCAGCGGCGCGGGCGTCTAATGCGGAAGGCAGAGGCATAATGGACCATATGGATTTGGGGTACGTCTAAGTATGCCTGCAGGTGGGCCATAGGTCACACCAAGCTTAGAAACTGGCATTTCTTCGTTGTACACAGAATTGTAATGGCACATTCAAAATAGATGAAAAGTAATGGCATTTCTCGAATATACGGTTTTTTTAATGGCTTTAATCCAATTAACCCTTGTTTAATCGGCGCGATCTTTACAGAACGAGATGAGGGCACGATCGGGCCAAGCGCACGAGTTGGTCATGGTCGGGGGGAGCTCGTGGGCGCACGCTGTAGCGGCGAGGGGAGACAGGGGTGGCGCGGCCAGATCTAGCCGGGCGGGCGGGCGGGCCTGGGCCACGCCTGTCGTGGCCGTGAAACGTTGGATCTGCCATTTCGGGCGTAGTACGTGGTGGTGGCCACTGGGCAGGCGCCGTCGGTCCCGTCACCGCCGAGGGTCCGGTTCCGGTACGGTCGGATCTGGGCGCCCAGTTTCTAGTCCCTGCTGCGTTTGCTGCCCATGGGCCGGCCTCCATGTCCACGGGACGCGACACGATGGCCCGGATGGGGGCACACGGCACAGGCTGACATTCGGACAGCTCATTTGTTTGGGCGAAGTGTGCTGTGCCTGTGCGGTCGTGCGTGCGGAGTCTGAGACGCCAGACGTGGGAGCAGGGCGCGTGAGTTGTGGTGACTCGTGTACGATGACGATGATGGTCGATGGAATGAAACGCTCATGGGCCCTGACGCCCTGGCACGATCATAATTTCGTTAGATGTCTGCTCTGCTCCGCAGTACGATGATAAGAGTGTTGAGGTTTCAAACGGAGTATGCTTTTGTCGCGGGGGGGGCGGCGGGGAATCAGGGATTACACTTTAAACACCTGTAAATCTAGATTATTCTTCATCTCGTGGCTTGTGTGCAAGTTATAGATAAAATCGTTAGGAGAGGTCAATTTCTCTGTTAAGCACCACCTAGCTAACACACATACTAATATCTTATCATTCATTAAATTCCCTACGTGAGCCTTTGAGGATAATAACTCCCAAATGTTTTGTTCCCCGAAATGGCTTGTGCGTGGTATGAAGCATAAATATCAACTACCCAAATGCTAGACGCATCATATGTCTTTTCCATTTCAACAGTCATTGCCTCCTCCGGTTCCCCAATAGCTACCTAGGGGCTTCTCTGGATCCGATCCCCCCCCCCCTTCCCCACGACGGTAAGGAAGAGCAGAGATCCTCTGTCATCCAAAATTGGTAGCGATGTCATAATATTTTATAGGCTAGCGGATGGCGTTATCTTTGTTGCTTTCTTGTTGGATCTTAATTCTCATAGAGATCTCTTATACGGATGCTTATTTAGACATCTAACACATCGGGTAGTTGACCCTCTCGTTTGCATCTTTGTGTTACCAATTCGCTAGAAAAAATGATCTAGCAATGGCCGAAAAGTAGTGGCGCCGGATTAATGGCCTCTTGACCACCTTTATAGACTAGGAAGTCGATGTTGTTTCAACATGTCAAATGCGTTGCGTGAAGTTCCCGTGTCTCCAAAGTTTGGTTCATGTCGTTGTGGATGATTAGAGGGCGATGTTTGACATTTGTTGGTGTTGCTCATCTCCCGTGGATGACTGGAGGTGAATAACGTTATTGTAGGGCTCCGGCTAGCGTATCTTTGTTTTTTAGCTAAGGCTTGCATGTAAATGGGTATGTAATTGTGTTCTCAACTTAATAGACTCCCTTTCCCTTCACAAAAAGTTAGCATGCTAACTAATTTCTGGTTTATGCTATAAGTTTCAAAGTTACTAAGTTTATACCCCTGGGATGTGGAAATTGAATATCCCAAATAGGATTCATGTTTTTTGTTTGTCTGCTAGGAGTAGCCAATTACATATTTCTGACAAGGTTGCTTCCCGAATCTGCCTTGACTAAAGAAGGAATTTAGACGATATTTCATGTTTCTTTATGTTTTGAGCCGGAATCTGTGTCTCAAACTTCAATTGATTACTGTGTAGCCAAACTGATTTGGTTCCAGACACCGTGAGTTTTTTTTTCTCTAAAGCATCTCCAAGTACACAATAATTCTTCCAATCCTTGTGTTTTTAGAAAGAATGGAAAAAAATTATCTCCAACAACTTTCAAACTCACCCCCCAATCTTTTGGCACTTAGGAAAAAACCTTCCTTCGCGTAAAGATGCGCTGACTCCAGTCACACGTATCGATCTGCCAATCTAAGGTGAAAGAGTGTGAGAAAGAATAAAAATTAGAAAAGAATTCCGATGTAAATGTACATGAGAGAAAGAATATATAAAAGTGGCTAGGATAATTTAAAAATAGTATAGGGTTTCTTGATATAAAATTATGTTCTATATTTTCGGAGTGAATAATGGAAACCGTTGGAGATAGTCTTATTTATTCTTTTTGGCGAGTTACAAAACTATTGGGAACTCTTGAAGATGCTAGGGTTAACTTTGCAACTTGCAAGTGTAACCAAACAAGATGAAAATCTGAATAGGCCATTAAGTTTTCAAATAATTCGTTAATAAAATACATTTTGTTTGTCTGTTTGGGTTTGCTACTCGTCGAACGAAGCGGAACTGCCACCGGCCGCAATGGGCCCTGGTCGGCTCCAGGCCTCCAGCCGTCGTGGCTGCTATATGCAATGTCTGCCGCCCTTCATCCGCACCCTGGTTTGGCCCAGACTGATTACTACCGGCCTGTCACTACATCAAAGTACCGATGCGGAGAGCTCTAGCCATCACACACTACAGCGGAGTACCACTGTCGTCTGTCAATAAGCTAGCTCCCCAACTGGATACAGATGTGCTCCTCCAGATATATGTAAGCCCCATTCGTTTGAGCTTATTCAAAACTATTTTTCAGTTATGAAACGGTGTTTTTCTCTCGCAATATTTCAGCATAAGCATAAATCAAATTTTAGTATCAGCGAACAGGGTGAATATTTCAATCTGGAATTGACCCTATATGGGCTAATTGCTCGCCTGAGGATGCTAGGCGACCAAGCCATCATAGAAAGTCCTTGTACTCGTCTAGTCGTGTTCCCATTTCCAGTTAGCCGTCGGGCTGCTATGTCTGCTAATGATTCATTTCAGCCGTGAAAAAAAAACGATCCATTTCAGCCCGGCTAGGCGGCCAGGCTACTGGTATGGTAGTGGTAGTCTGGTAGGACAAAGATCAGCTGAGGGCGTGTTTACATTAAGAAAGTTAGAAATTTGAAATACTATATTAAATATAGATTTTATTAACTAATTATATGTTTTGATTATAAATTACAAAGCGTTCATCTCGTAATTTTCACCAAACTGTGCAATTAGTTTTTTTTTCTACATTTAATCAAATACAAACAAAAATCGTAAATATTAAATAATGATTTCTAAAGCATTTTTTTGGATTTTGGGTGAAACTGAACACGCGACACTACTAGTGTCATATTGTCAGTCTGTCCCTTCTGACGGAGAGCCGTTCCGAGTGCTAACGGCCTAATAACGACGCGTAACCTGGCCACAGCGACGACACCATGTTGGCCGCCCTTTAGCCACAACGAAGAGGCCGAGTTGACCAAAGGCCTTCCTGATTCCAGTCCTCCACGAGAGATTCGGATAAGCCACAGCCCACAGGCGCGCCAACAATGGCCGGCAGCGACACCGCCGCGGCCTCGGCGCAGGCGGACGCCGCGGCCATCTGCGGTCAGATCGCCTCCGCCTTCTCCGCGCCGTCGCCGCACCCGCCCGCGCGCTCCGTCCTGGTCTCGGAGCTCGAGGCCGTGGCCTCGCGGGGCGGCCGCGTGTTCGTGCACGGCGTCGGGCGGGAGGGCCTCATGATGCGCGCGCTCTGCATGCGCCTGGCGCACCTGGGCCTCCCCGCGCACTGCGTCGGCGACGTCACGGCGCCGCCCGCGGGCGCCGGGGACCTCCTCGTTGCCTCGGCGGGGCCCGGCGCGTTCTCCACCGTCGACGCCATCTGCGGCGTGGCGCGCGGCGCCGGCGCGCGCGTCCTGCTGCTCACGGCGCGCCCCGGAGGGGACTTCCCGCGGCGCCAGGCCGACGTTGTGGCGCACCTCCCCGCCCAGACCATGGCGGACGACGAGGAGGGGGCGGGGGAGACGGAGAGGTCGCCGGCGCGGGCGAAGCTGCCGATGGGCAGCCTGTACGAGGGAGCTATGTTCGTGCTGTTCGAGATGGTGGTGCTGGAGCTCGCGCGCGTCTTGGGCCAGAGCCCGTCCCAGATGAGGGCCCGCCACACAAACTTGGAGTAGTGGTGTTCAGCTCTGCTGGCCTGTCCTCAGTCCTCTTCGTCAGGTCGATGTTGAGCAACTACAGAGCGTCAGTGCCAAATGATGGTATACAGCCTTTCAGCGGTTAAGACGTTAATACGTTGTAAAATTGATACATAATGTGTGCATTGTTTCTGTAATGGATATCAACATTTAACTGGATTTGATTTGAGTCGGCGGCATTACTTATTTTAAATTTTTGGATGTGGCGGTCCAAAATTTTCTGCGACAATTTTGAAAAGAAATATCCAAAAAGAACAAAAAGTGTCCATTTGGGCTTTGTCCAAGTGTAACTCAGCGAACCCCTTCCAGCCCATCAATCCAAACGGGCACTCTCTAGAAACAGCGTACGTGTCCGGTAGCGCAAGGGAAAGATGGGAACCTTCTAGAACCCGCTGGATGCTTCTCTCACCTAGGTCCAACCTAATCTCATCCCCAAATCCACCTTTCTAGATGCGTCTTCCTCTCTGTGTTCTCTCCTCACACCTTCCTTTCCTCTCCTCTGCACACCGCACTCTCTTGCCTAATGGCGTCGCCGGCGGCGGGGACTCCGCCGTTCCTGACGAAGACGTACGCCATGGTGGAGGACCCGACCACGGACGAGACGATCTCCTGGAACGACACCGGCACGGCGTTCGTGGTGTGGCGCCCCGCCGAGTTCGCCCGCGACCTTCTCCCCAAGCACTTCAAGCACAGCAACTTCTCCTCGTTCGTCCGCCAGCTCAACACCTACGTGAGTACCCGAGTCGTCCTTGTCCATTCCGCTCATCTTCTTCTGCCTAACCGTTCATTCCGTTCTGTTTACACAGGGATTCAAGAAGGTAGTGGCGGACAGATGGGAGTTTGCCAACGACGGGTTCCGGAGAGGCGAGAAGCACCTTCTCGGCGGGATACAGAGGCGGAAGGGGACCGGCCCCGTGGCGGCGGTACCGGTACCGGGCATACCGACGGGGATACCGATACCGATCTCGTCCCCGCCCACCAGCTCCGGCGGGGAGCCAGCGGTATCCTCGTCGCCGCCGCGTGGATCGACGGCAGGAGTTAGCGGCGCGGTGGCCGAGCTGGAGGAGGAGAACGCGCGGCTGCGGCGCGAGAATGCGAGGCTGGCGCGGGAGCTGGCCCGCGCGCGGCGCCTCTGCGACGGCGTGCGGCACCTCGTGGCGCGGTACGACCAAGGCAGAGGCGGAGATGAGGATCTGGCTGACGGCGACGAGGGGCACGGCGGCGGCGGGGAAGGCCCCAGCGGGCCGAAGCCAATGCTGTTCGGCGTCGCAATCGGGGCCAAGCGTATACGCGGTGCGGATGGGGACGATGCGGACGACGGCGAAGACGGGACCGCCGTGGAAAATGGCGAGGAGCACAACAACGAGGAACAAGACGAAGACGAAGACGACGAGAGGCACGCGGTGCGGGAGCGGGGGATTAAGGCGGCGAGGAGGAACGAGACGTCGGATCTGGATGTGCTGACGCTGTCCGTGCGGGCGGCCGCGGCGGCGAGGACGGGCGGAGGGTCACGTGACCGCAAGAGCTAACCGCTCGCGCCGCTAGGACTGAAATCACTGACACTCGTGTAGAGTACGGTAGTCTTGATTGTAGTATTGTATCGAGTCATGGTGCAGGCTTAAATTGAAACATCTTTGTACTGCTACCAGCCAGAAATCAAAATTCAGCTATGGTCTTGTTTTATTGTAGCCTTAGAGGTAGCAACACTTCGTATCAGATTATAGATTATCTATTCTATTTTTTAGTAGTGGAGAACAACTTCAGGAGACTATTTACTAGTCCATCTGAATTTATTGCACCATAAATTTTGTTCTCCCACTATCCATTCCCGTTAGGCCAATAAGTGGCTACCTCAATTTTCTTCGATGGTTTCCTCACTGCGCTCTTCGCACATGACGCCCGCACTCACCCGTCGCCCCGAGAAGCACCTTGCTGGCCCCGTTCCACCGCGACCGCCATCCCGAGCAACACCTCGCTAGCCCTGTTCCACCGTGACCGCCACCGTCCATAGGTCTAGCGAGGTCAGATTAGACCACCACTTTCTCTCTCCACATAGGTTGGAAAAGGCACCAGGCGGTCTGTAGACGGTGACTTACTTCCTAGAGCCTAAACGTGTCTAGGCATTTTCTAGACGTTTTATACATATACATATACATATATTATCCTAATTAAAAGAAAAAAACAAAAAACTGTGGACCTAAAGCTAGACAAAAGGCTCATAAAACAATCCAACCCACCTTATCTACCCCAGTATTAACCATCCACCTCCTCCCAACTGCACGCACTAACACACGGATGCACTTGAGTCTAACTCTCAGACTCTACTTTCTCCTCGACTCGTCCCTTCTGTCTCCGCCGTCGCTCGCCTCCTCCCTTCCATCTCTGCTGCCACTAGTTTCTACGCGTTCACATTGACCATCTTTGTCGTCGTGCATCTACGCTTGTTGTCTCCGCCGCCGTATGGCTGCTGAAAGCTTCTAATGGCTAGAGGGGATGAATAACCTATAAAAATTTCTACAAACAACACTTAAAGCCAATAGGTTAGGCAATTAAATGGTGAAGCGAGTTTTACGCTAGTCTACTAAAAATAAAAGTCACATATCCACAATTTTAGTTTCTATAGTTTCTATGTCACACACAAGGATAGGTCACTACCACTAAGTTAGTGAGCTCTCAAAGACCAACTAAAGAGCCTCACTAACCAAACTAGATAAGACACTAGCTAGCTCTCAAAACTAGTTACACTAAAGAGCTTAGCTACACTAGAAAAATAAATACACAAAAGAGATAGTGAGTTCTACCACCATGGCAAGAGATGAACAATAAATCACAAGAAATCCCGAGAGACAAAGATGACACAAAGATTTTTCTTCCAAATTCACTTGCTTGCCGGCAAGCTAGTCCCCGTTGCAGCGATTCACCAACTCGGAGGTTCACACACTAATAGACATCACACGCCTAACTCGCAATCGGGTGCTGCACAACCATCACAAGGTGGGGATCCACAAACTACGAGCAATCCACTATAGTACATTTTGGCTCTTCGCCGGGAAAGATAAAAAACCACTCACAATCACCACGATCGGAGCCGGATACAATCACCTTCCTCCGCTCGACGATCCTCGATACACTAAGCGGTTTAGGTGGCAGCAACCACCAAGAGTAACAAACAAAATCCACAATGAAACACAATCACCAAGTATCTCTAGATGCAATCACTTAAAGCAATGCACTTGGATGCTCTCCAATCTCACCAAATAATAAATCAATCAAGTAGAAATGGATGGAGAGGAGTAGCTCAGCTCTAAGGGATGAAAAGTATATCAAAGTGCCAAGAGAGGGCGCCCAAGACCGACCCTTTCACTTAAATAGACATCCCCAAGAGCTCATACCAAGAGCTCATAGCCGTTGGGTCACATAAGTGACCGTCGGTCTCTGAAAACACGGGGCATCGGACCGTCCAACGCTGGGTCCGACACCCTGCGCGACCACTGCCACGACGCCACGTGTCCCGTTCAAAGGAATTTGACCGTTACGCGCCAGCGGTCGCCTGCCACGCGCTGATCACCACTGTCGGACCCAGCGTCGGACTGTCCAACGCCCAGAGTCCAACGACGTTCAAATCTACACCGAGAGGTCTTACAGCTGCAAACAAGGGACGTAAAATAACCTTACTAAAGTATGCATGATAATTGTCTAGCTGTCTGCGGCACCAAACATTTATTTTGAGTAGGGCACTGTCAACCAAACTTAGAACCCTGTTGCCACCACAGGTATCCACAGAACAAATGAAGCTGTTTGTATATAACTCTATTTCTTTAACGTCGTGGTGCACTTGAAGGTTCTGTATCTGAAGGCTTGCATGTTTCAGTAGAAGAATCTCCCCAGTTTGAGAAAACTGAATGGAAAGAAAACAATTATATGAGTATGCCATGGGTACAAACAAGGTAACACTAATAAAACGGTCAGGTATCAATAAGGTTGCTTCAATTAATGGACAAAAGAAGTTTTCCCTGCCTCTAAGCAGAGTAAAGGCAATTCCATTTATTATGGTTCACAAGACAATTGATTCATCAGAGCAGCTCCTATTCAATAGAAAGCATCGTTGTATCACAATGTCCATCCATTCTAAATGTCAACAAGTTAGCTCCTATTGCCTACAAACATACTAGGTGCTCTTGCAACAAAGGAAATGCAGAGACATGATGAGCCACAAATTCATAATTCGCTAGTTCATGCTATCAATAAGGGGCAACGGATGCTATCCGGAAAGGAGAAAGGGCAAATTATAGCAGTAAAAAGACCTTCTGGAAAAGCACCCAAGCATAGAAGATGTGGTGCAACTTCTCAGTAACGCCCAACATAGGCCAGGTCAGCTTTGCTGTTTCCAGTATCTCATCAGCCTCCTGGTAGTAAAATTAGATAGCACATTCAGGAACTCAGGATGGAACACTGCTGTCCACGAACAAATCAGCTATGTGGTAGCAGGGTGTGATCTTTTTTAAGCAGACCAGAGAGGATATATAATGATATATAGTGAGTAAAGAAAAAACAAACCTCTACAAGTTGCCCATCTTCAAGAATATCAAACACACTGCAAAGTAATTTCTCATATAGCCTAAAATTAAAATGATAGTTATGGGTCCAATGGTAGGTCTCATCTTTAATGTCAAACTTCTTTGTCAGCGCACAAAGTTTTGCGTTGTATCTTTCAATGATAGTCAAGACCTCGACACGGCCCTCAGGAACACTTACAACCCAGTCCTGGAATAGTTAACGATGCATATATACAATGAAATCAATACTGTGAATCAGTCCGTTGCGAAGAGAAAGATGAAACAGTTGTTTATTTTTGAGATAGATACTAGTATCATTGCTGAAGGGCGGGCCTGGTGCAAGCGGTAGAGTCTTACCGCCTGTGACCAGAAGGTCCCGGGTTCGAGTCGTAGTCTCCTCGCATTGCACAGGCGAGGGTAAGGCTTGCCACCGACACCCTTCCTCAGACCCCGCACAGAGCGGGAGCTCTCTGCACTGGGTACGCCCTTTATACCTAGTACTTGCCTCTGTACTTTTTAGCTTAGAGAGAACTATCCTTAATGTCTTGCTCATATCATACTCAAGAGATGCTGAGAAGAGAAGTAATTCCTCAAGAACATTCGCCTGGATAGCAGAATCAGAGACAATAGTAAGACAGACACACATACTGGCATACTGCAGATAGAAACGATTATAAGTGCTTGCCTGTCTTTTCTGCCATTGCCCACGCAATCTTTCTGTTGGAAAATCAAGTTTGCCAACAGAACTTAAGAGCTGTAGTGATATACGGGGCACATCAAGTGTTTCTTTCGCTGTCTTCAAACTAATATGTCTTAAAGCTCGTTTAGTCAGTGCGTCCATAGATTCTGAAATCTGGAAGAATTTTGGCTAATGAGTCCTCTCTAGAATATTTCCTAGCCTAGTAGTGAATTCAAAATGACCGTTGAATAAAAAGGAGGCAAAAAAACTTCTAATCTCTAGAGTCTCGAGGACAGCATAGAAAATGTTATTTAAAAAAAATTTAAACGGACTGATGAAAGAGAGAGTAGAAACTAGAAAGGTTCCTCTGATATATTAGCTAAGAACTTTGCTTCCTAAGATCATAACAGACTCTTGTACTCAGCGATAAAATGAAATGAGGGAACCAAAAATCGTTAATATCTGGCATTCATGTGAACATTGAAGAATATTGACAGGCTAGGCATCATTACCATCTATTTTAGACAGACAGTGAATACCCGAATTTGTTTCTTAAACTAACATGAAAAATGACCAATTTGTGAACAAGACCTTGCCTCCATTTGTACTCGGATCAAATCAAGAATGTGGGCATAGCCATCTTCCACCTGAGGTGATGGATTTGATCCTTAAGTCTTAGTTCTTCAACCCTTCAAGAATTTGTGCTTCTTTTTCTTTTTTCTTCAGAGAAGTGTACTTTTCCACTGTTAGAATTCTATTGTTAAGGAAGCTGAGTTAGAATTGTAAATGTATACTTCAAATATGAAGACAAACCATGCAGTTAACGCAAACAACCAAGTAGACACATTTTGTAGAAAATTACCTGACAAATAGAGAAGCAAGAAGGACCTCATAAGCTGATTATCTTATATCATCATCAGACAGTTCTTGAGTTAAAAAAAGAAAGAATAGAATTAGCTCTAGAAAACAAATTAGGTTATCCCCACACGATTCGTCTTCTTAAAACAGGGTAGAAACTAGAAAACATAATAAGTAATCTATATGCTATAATATATTCCTATATCTATGATTCTGGGTATCAATATCCAAAGAATAAGAGAATAACAAATGAAGCATGTACAACTTTCTACCTGTGGTTAGCCTAGGCAAACCTAGAGAAAGAATATCCACTTTCTTTACTTTCTGAGGAGAAATATCTGCCAAGTTATCTTCATTCGTGCCATATCCTATTCCTGAGGCATTAATAGCATCTCTGAAGAAATCTCTTGGTTCAGTTGGTTGTCCTGCTGAACTTGAGCTGTCTTGTACAGGTGCCTGTGGCCCAATGCTAGGTGCCGCTTCATTTGGAGGGGAATCAGATGGCCGTGGCCTCGAAAGAAGAAAATAAGAGTTCCCTGATGGCGACCCAATCTGGACACAAAATTGACAACAATCACAGAAAGGGAAATTGAAGCAGTACGTTATGGTTTTGACCCTTGTTTTAACTTTCAGAGTCCAAATGAACCTCATGCCAAGGTGCAAACATATATTATCTCCGATGAAGGTTATGGCAGATGAGAATAATTAATTATGTTCAGATAAACCCCTACACCTATTATAATACTCCACAGAAAATGTATGTAACAATAGAGCACTCAGTTGTTCGTCGATACCAAGACGAAACTCGTTATGCCAAATTATGCATATGTAACTATGGAGGACGAATGGAACACTCAATTGAATCAGTGATCTTCACTTTAACAGTAGGATTTTAAAATCCAAAGAATGGAAGGAATTGAGAAACAGTAGGATTGAGGAGATTTAAGCATTAAGCAGGTAACTGTAAGATATGACTACATAGCCATTTCATTACAACTTTTGAGTGCAACTCAGGATCCAATGGTTTGTTCGAGAAAGAAAGTATCCGATGGTTGGATCATTAGATGGAAGGCTCATAAATGTATTGGATGGTTTAGATGCATTGTTGCACTTGAGTTGTACTAAAGCAGTCACATTAGAAGTGTTTCCCATACATAAAATTGACAGATATCCTAATTAAATTGCGATACTGAAATCTGTAATAATCTCGATGGTTTTAAAGATCAAGCACTAATCAACTCTGATTAAGAAAATACTGGAGAAGCATGCTGCTTACAGTTGATGAAATTCATGCATAGTGGAATATTATTAGCATAGTAAGAGCCGAGCAACCTTTTTGTAATGAATTCTCAACTACCTATTGCAGTAATTATATTGAATTCAATTGCATAACAACAAGACAGCTAATCAGTTGCAAAATTTTATGTAAAACTCGAAAAATCCAACAATATATAGCCCCAATACTACCAACCGTTCACAGACACTTGTTGTCAAAGAAGAAGACTTATTTCGGGATCAATAATAACAAACCAACAAGCAACAATGAAGATCAGCTCAAGCCGAAATGGCAAGGAAATTCATTGATGAGATCGCCTCATACCATGATAGGGTACCTCCTCTCGTCGAAGTACCTCCTCGTGGCCTCCGAAGCATTAAAATGGGCGCCTGGATTGATCAGAACTCGAACCATCAGGTGAATAAATTCGCCGTCGCCGATTAAACACACATGACCAAGGTTCGCGTGCGGGCACGGAGGGGGCTCTGCCTGGCTTACCGGAGGCGACGCACTCGAGCGCGTAGTCGGCGCTGACGGCGTCGAGGTCGACGCGGGAGAGATCGAGGGCGCGGCCGCCCCCGCCACCGGCGGAGAGGAGGAAGCCGAGGAGCCTGCGCCGGACGCGGCGGTACACCTCCAGCATCGATGCCGCGTCCATGGCCCACCGTGCGCAGGTGCTTGTCGAGGCCGAGGGTTTGGGCGCGGGACTAGAGGATTCCTGCCTGGCTCGGGGGAGGCGGAGAGGGTGAGGACTGAGGAGACTGGCCCTGCGAGGCTGCGACTGTGACTTCGAGTGCGGGGTGCGCGGTAGCGTTTGGTGGGGAGACACGGCGGAGGGACGGAATGGTTTTATCTTCTGTTTGGTTGATGAGCGACGGGACCGATCAATTTTGTATTTGATTCAGAGGCATAAAAAGTAGGATGAGATACCGATAAGTGAGACTCATTTGTAAGTTTTTTTTTCTTTTTTCTTTATCTTTTTCTTTCTCTTCTCCTTATCTTTTCTCCCGACGCCTGCCCGTGCCTTCCGTCCTCCGTGAAGCCTCGGCGCCGCCACCGCCCATGGGCCTCCTCGCCGCTTGAAGCTCGGCGAATGAGCCCTTGCGCGCTTCCCCGCCCCGCGAAGCTCAGCCATCGAGCGCTTCTCCGCCGCCGCGAGCTTGTGGCGCCAGATCGAGGAGAAGAGGGGGCGCGCGGCAGCGAAAGGCGTCTCTGGTGTGGCCGGAGCGAAGCTTCGTCTGACGGCGGTGGGCAGAGCGAGCTCGGCCCGCGCGTGAGGCGAGAGCTGGAGCCTGGCCGAAGCGAGCGAGAAGCGGATCGATCGATCCCACAGGTAGGTGCTATCCTTCCTCGTCTGGCGACGGGAACGGAGCACTCGCCACGACCCCGTCCGTGACCGTGACCGACACCTCCTCCTCTTCTTTCTTCTTGCATGAGCCGCTCATCCCACAGGTGGTCGCCCCGTTCGTGAAAATTTTGGGGACGGGGTCATTCCGCATCTCACGGTATATTCGCACAAGGGACATCCTCACTCACCGCTAGCCCCTCAACCAAAGCGTTGCTCGTCCCTCCAGTCCGTCCCATCCCATGCCACCTTGTCCCTCCAACCAAACGCTACCTAAGCGGAGGGACAGGGACAGGGGCTTTGCCGCTTTGGTGCGGTGAACAAGGCCGCACGCGTGTGAGGCAGAGACGGGAAGAAGCAGACCGCGTCGGGGCCCGTGACGAAGCAAAACTGGACGATGCGTACCCGGCATGGTCCGCCTTCCTCTCGAAATTCATTTTCTTCCTCCGGCGGCACTCAAATTTTGCTGCCACTTTTGACAGGGTAGGATTCGCGTTTGTTGGCGAATGGCGAGTGCGCACGACGGCACGAGCAGGCGCGGCGCGGTGTTCCCGACTTCAAGCTCGAGGTTCGACTGTGTAAGGGTGATTTGAGACTTTGGCCGTCTTTGGCACGGCTCCCAGTTCGATCTCCGGCTCCTCCTCTCCAGTGCAGAACTGTACTGCCCTGTACATAACTCTGTAGAGATTTCGGTTCCTTCAGTGATCAGAGAGAGAGCCGAAGGAGCCACACTTGAGAGGCTCCGCAGCTCCACCACAGGCTGCTACCGTGGCTGAAGCCGGAGCCGCCGGAGCACTACCAAATAGACCCTTTGAGTCGTCCAAGTCCCATACTGGCTATTTGGGGCACTGAAATTCTGAAAAGCTGCTGGATCCCCGACCACCGTGGTACTCGACTGGACAATTCCAAAACTGCCATTTGGGGCATTCGAGTTTTGAATATTTTGCTGCCTAGAATCGACCAATCAAATGGCTGCTTATCCTCACTAAGAACAATTACTACAATAATAGTAACTTATTAGCTAGCTCTAATTATATTACTTCATATCTTTATAAGAGAAAGAGAAAAGGCTATCTCTTAATTAAGAGCTAGTCTCATATACACACTTCAAAATCATGTGAGATTATTATATACAGCTATTTAAGTTATTAGTTACTTTCTCTGTTCTAAATTATAAGACGCTTTGTGTTTTTGGGATATATGGCATTTACTATGTTCTAGACATAAGGTATACTCCCTCTGTCCCTAAATGTTTGTCGTCACGATTTGCATGTCGATAACTTTGACTCGATTTATAGAAAATACGTGCAACATTTCTATCTCTAAATAAATTTATTAAAAAACTAGATTCAAATATCTATCAATGATACTAATTATGTATCATAAATATTACTATTTTTTAATATTAGTCAAAGTTATTTATCGGGAAGCGAAAACGACAGATATTTAGGGACGGAGGGAGTATCTAAGTATATAGCAAAAGTTATATATCTATAAAAAACAAAAGAGTAAAATGCACCGGAGATCCATTAACTTTCGTGGAGGTGTCATTTAGGTCCATCAACTTTGAAACCGTATTTTTAGGTCTATAAACTTTTAAAATTGTTCACTACAGGTCCATATTAATTTATTTAACGTTAAATCCAAAATATATTTACAGAAACCCCCTACCTTTCCCCGAAGCTGAGGCAGTACGTGCCGCTCCGGCTGGGGCTCATCGGCGACGGGCTGAGGCCTGTTCGCTTGGTCGTAAACGATCGTAAATTTTCAACCAGGACAGTATTTTTTTCTCACACCAAATCAGCCAGCAGTAATAATCCATGATCGTATACGATCGTTTCAGACCAGCCGAACAGGCTGCTGGGCCAGACACCCGACTCCAATAGCACGCTGACGCACTACGAGTCCCACCCGGGCGACACCGTGCTGTTCGTCGGCGACCTGTTGTACGCCGACAAGCACCCGCTGCACGACAACAACCGGTGGGACACGTGGGGCCGGTTCGCCGAGCGCAGCATCGCGTACCAGCCGTCCAGCCGTGGGTGTGGACGACGGGCCTACTCAACTACGAGGGCTGCGAGCTGCTGCTGATCGCGGCGTCGGACGACGTGGAGGACGAGCTCGGGCTCCAGTTGGAGGGGGAAGTGGAGGTGCAGGACGGCGAGGGTGAGAACCAGAAGGCCGCGGCGAGCTGCTCGGACCTAGTGAAGATGTTCGGCGAGGTGGCCGACGTGAAGCCGCTGCTGAGCGGGAGCTGGGACTAGACCACGACTGATCCGCTGATCTGATGCCATTGTACAGCGTTCGTAGGTCGTAGCTAAGTGTTTTAGTTTTGCTAGTACGCTGCTAATAGGTGTTTGTTCTGTACTGGACCGACTGCTGCTAGTGTGTGTTTATTAGTTTGCTGCATAGTCCGTCCTTGCACAAGCTTCGGTCCGTTCGCGTGTCCTTAAACCCGACTTGGTCCACTTTTTTTTTTATCCGGAATAGTATTTTTCTCTCATAAATTTCTCCAGCATTCCTCCAAACCATCCAAATTCCTCCAGAATTACTCTAAGCGAACAGTGATGAGGATCAAATGACTGGCAGAGTGCCGGAGACGAAATTCTCCTGCTCCTGTTTTTCCTCCCATCCTTCTTCTGAATGAAATACTAGTTAAAGCATGGGCCGATGGGTGCGACGTTTTGTTGCTCGGCCCAGTCTGCTTGTGTGGTGCATGATATGATATGATATGGTGCTCGGCCCACTCTACTCGTATATACATACATGATCGTGACATAAAAAGCCAACATGAAACCAAACTGCATCTCTTCGCCAGTGAACAAGCGTTGCTAAACCTGAACGCTGATCTCATATCCTCCGAGAGCGGCATGGCGGGCGGAGTGGACCAGAGAACAGGGGCGCCACTCGCTCCAGCGCTACACTGCCGCAGTGCTCCCGCTCCGATCCGGAACAGGAAGCGGCCGGTGGCCAACAGCGGCGCCGTGCGCAACACAATGGGTCGGCGAGTCAGCACACCCCCACGAAGGGGTGCAGGGCCGCTGGCGCGAACGTACGCATCTTCTCTTACCAAAAATCACGGCCGGCGAACACGGCGTCGACGCGGGCGTCCACGACCATCTTCTCGAACTGCGCCCGCATCGGCTCGCCCTCCATGTAGTGGAAGTTGTTGCTGTTGTACCACGGCACGTGCGTGCTGATGAACAGCCACGGCGTCACCTTCCGGTCCACGTGCTTCAGCTCCGCCTCCAGCCACTTGTATTGCGGCGTGTACTTGCCGAGCGCCGAGTAGGACGACAGCACGATGATGTGCGCCGGCCCCAGCTTCACCGAGTACCAGTATGGCTATGACGACTCGCTCGCCTTCCACGTGTTGGAGTTAGGATCGTAGATCTAGCCGGTAGAGTGATTCTATTCGGGATAAAAGACGCAGTACATCCTAATACATGTAGAACTAGAGAGAAAGATGGAAGGGAGAAGGTGTTGAACCTGACACTGCAAAGGGGAGGGTTCAGAGGACGCCATCACGTTCGTCGGTGTAGTCTGCGCACGGGCAGCGACGGTCGATGAAGAGGGCGGTGAAGACGTCGACGTCGACGTCGATGGAGTGGGCGGCACGGCTGGTGGCTTTCCGTCACTGGCTGCGCCCCTCTCTAGATCGGGTTAGGGTTTTGGTGTCGGTGGGAAGCTCGGCTCAGGTCAACCTCGTGATCAGAGCCGCCGTCCCCCACCTCTTTTTATAGCGCAGTGTGACAGAGGCCCTCCAACCATGGTGGGCTGGGCGCCCCCGATCAGGGCGCGAATCAAAGGCCTAACTGGGCCGTTGGGTCCAATTAGGATTAGAGATTATTCTAACAATCTCTCCCTTGATCTCCTTCCATCTTTCATTTTCATATCATTTATTTTTGTTCATTTCATTATATATTAGCGCATAGAGCATGTCTCATCATCACGTTCCATTGCCGATAGATTTAACAGCCACACTACACCACTCTGTTCTGAAATAGATACTTAACTTTGGACCTTCTTTTATCCAGGAATTATAGGCTTTCTCTTAAACCCATGCCGGCTACATGTTCTCTGAACACGTTGGGTGGTAAGCTTTTTGTAAGCGGATCCGCGAGCATTTTTTCGGTACTTATATGCTCAAGACTTATAACATGATCTCGGACTTTATCTTTCACAACATAATATTTTATGTCAATGTGTTTGGCAACACCACTTGACTTATTGTTGTGAGCATACTGTACTGCCGGATTATTATCGCAGTATAACTTAAGTGGTCTATAGATGTCGTCAACCACCTTCAAATCGGGTATGAACTTCTTTAGCCAGTTCACCTGCCCCGTTGCCTCATAACACGCTACAAACTTGGCATACATTGTGGACGATGTAGTGATGGTTTGCTTTGAGATTTTTCATGAAATAGCTCCCCCTGCGAGAGTGAATACATATCCAGACGTGGATTTTCTATCATCTCCCGCATAATCAGAATCTGAATATCCCACTATGTGGAGTGAATCAAATCTTCTATACGTCATCATGAGGCCTTTCGTTCCTTGCAAATAACGCACGACTTTCTTTACTAATTTTCAGTGTTCTGTTCCAGGATTGCTCTGGAATCTGTTAAGTAACCCGGTAACAAATGCCAAGTCAGGGCGCGTACATACTTGAGCATATTGCAAGCTTCCGACAGCTGAAGCATATAAAACCGTTTTTATTTGATCGATCTCATATTGGTTCCTGGGGCATTAAAAATCCCCATATCTGTCGCCCTTGACTATAGGAGCAGGTGAGGGACTACATTTGTGCATACTAAATTTCTTTAAGATTTTTTCTATGTATGCCTTTTGTGACAGTCCTAATACCCCTTTACTTCTATCTCGGTGAATCTCGATCCCTAGAACGAACGAAGCTTCACCAAGATCTTTCATATTAAATTTTGAGGATAAAAACTTCTTTGTCTCCAGTAGTAGACTGACATCACTACTAGCAAGTAAGATATCATCCACATACAGGACAATGAAGATAAACTTCACATTCTTAAACTTTGTATAGACACAATTGTCCTCTACATTCTCTTTAAACCCAAAATTCCTTATTGTCTGATCAAACTTCAAGTACCACTGTCTTGAAGCTTGTTTTAATCCATAAATGGATTTCTTTAGGCGGCATCCCATTCGTTCTTTTCCTTCTATGATAAAACCTTTCGATTGTGTCATGTAAACACTTTCCTCCAAGTTCCCGTTGAGAAATGTCGTCTTTACATCTATCTGATATAATTCTAAATTATAATGTGCCACTAATGCCATTATGATTCTGAAGGAATCCTTACATGAGACTGGAGAAAAGGTTTTATTGTAATCAATCCCTTCTCTTTGCGTAAAGCCTTTTGCTACAAGTCGCGCTTTATATCTCTCTATATTCCCTTGAGAGTCAAGTTTTGTTTTGTAGGCCCATTTACAGCCTACTGTTTTGGCTTCTTTAGGAATTATTTCCATGTCCCAAACTTTATTGGCATTCATAGATTTCATTTCATCTTTCATGGCCTCAAGCCACTTTGATGAATGATCACTTCTCATGGATTCTTCAAATGAGGTGGAATTATCCTCCATTTGAAATTCCTCAGTATTGTATACTTTATAGTCAGCAGGAATAGCCGATTTTCTAACTCTTTGAGACCTTCTAGGGGCCTTCACATTTGGCACATCATCTGTTTAAGACTGTTGTTGCTCCCCCTCATGTGTGGCAATAGGTTCTACAGGATCCTGAAGAACAGGTTCCTCATCGTTATTCATTGTTGCCACAGGCGGAATAACAACAGGTGCTAGCACCACAGTATCTTGCATTGTCGGTGCAGCGACAGCAGGTAGTGAGAAAAATGGCTTATGAATTATCGGACTGGGCGCATACACCCGCTTCTCTTCAAGGTTAATTTCTCGAGCTACCATGCTCCCCCTTATCATTTCATCCTCTAGGAAGACAGCGTGTCTTGTTTCCATAAACTTTGTATGTCTGTCTGGACAGTAGAAACGAAAATCTTTTAACTTTTCTAGGTAGCCAATGAAATAGCAACTTACTGTTTTGGGATCTAGCTTCCCAATGTTTGGGTTAAATACTTTAGTCTCAGCAGGACTCTCCCACACACGTAAGTGGTTTAGTGAGGGTACTCTTCCTGTCCATAACTCATACGGTGTTTTGGGCACCGACTTATTTGGTACTCTATTGAGAATATGAATGACGGTTTTTAACGCCTCCATCCATAGGCTCAATGGTAAGGTGGAGTAACTTATCATACTACGCACCATATCCATCAGGGTACGATTGCATCTTTCAGCTACTCCATTCTGCTGAGGTTCGTCCGGTGTAGAATACTGGGCTACTATGCCATTCTCCTGTAAGAACCTTGCAAAAGGTCCAGGAACTTGGCCATATGGGGTATGCCGACCGTAGTACTCTCCCTCACGGTCGGACCTAACTATCTTAATCTTTAAACTGTGTTGGTTTTCAACTTCTGCCTTAAATATCTTAAATTTATCTAATGCTTCTGTTCTTTCTTTGATTGGATAAATGTAGCCATAATGGGAGTAATCATCTGTGAATGTTATGAACAAATCATAACCATTCACACTCTTTACAGGAAATGGACCATAAATATCTGTGTGAATAATCTATAAAATTCATGCGCTTCGTTTGTCATCTTTCTTAATTTTCTTACATACTTTCCTTTTATGCATTCTCTGCATTATTCTAAATTTGAGAGCTCTAATGGAGGAAGAATATCATTCTTAACTAGTCTTTCTATTCTCCCTCTCTAAATATGGCATAAACGACAGTACCATAATTTCAACAACGCATCATGAGCTCTCTTTCATTTTCTGTTTATATCCGCAGACGAGGATACATTCTCATTGTCGCATGCAACGTTCCCATCATCGCATACAACATTCACATCATTACGTAGTGATAACAAATAAAGCTCATTTTGTAAGATAGCAAGACCAACACATGCATTATTAAATGTTATCTTACATTTGTCATTTCCAAAATGGCAATCATATCCATCATTGTCCAAGCATGAAACACTAATCAAGTTTCTCTATAGGGAGGGAACATATAGTACATCTCTAAGTAAAAGTGTGAAACCATCAGCAAACTCTAGAGAAAGATCGCCAACGGCTTCAACATCTGCTCGGACTCCATTTGCAACTTTAACGTGTCTTTCGTTTCTTTGCGTAGTCCTCGTCGAACGGAATCCCTATAAAGAATTAGCAACATGAACAGTTGCACCTGAGTCAATCCACCAAGTAGATTTCGAATACTGTACATACAGGGATTCATTTATGAACGTAATAATGTTCTCACATTTCTTTGCCATGATCATCTTTAAGTAATCGGGTCAATCTTTCTTTAATGTCCCGTCTTCTTGCAATAGAGACACTGGTCTTTCTCTACTGTGAACTTGTTTAGCTGAGGCTGATGCATCATGGTACCTTTTCCCTTTGACTTTGAGGAGTTAGTATTAGTATTCTTTTTCTTGTTGTCTTTTAAATAATTAATTGTGCCACCATTGGCAGCTTTTATTCTCTCCTCCTCTTGCACACACATAGCCATGAGCCTTTTCATGTCCCACTTCTCGGGCTGTATATTGTAGTTGACAACAAAGGTGTCAAACTCCTTTGGCAAAGAAGCAAAAATCAGATAGATAAGGAACTCTTCCTTGATAGCCAGATCCATTGGTTTTAGCTTGGATGTCAAATTGCTCATTTTTAGTATGTGCTCTGTTATGCCACCATTTTTCGAGTATCTCTCTATCACCAGCTGCTTTATCAGATGGGTAGCATGTCTTTGAAGAGCCAGTGAACTAACTCTTTATTCTATCAAGGTACTCGGTGACGGTGCCACACTCTGGGATTAAGCCCACAATTACAGGCTCAATCGTGTTCTTTATCACAGCCAAATATTTCTTGTCGGTAGTGACCCATTTCCTATGCTCAAGGTCATAGGACATCTTTTGGGATGCAAAATCTCTCTCTCTGGTTGTCCAAGCGGCATCAGCCTCGTTTGTCTCCCTCACCAGTGCCACATGCTCAGTGGGACACAGTGAGGTGACTACCCAGTCCACCTCAGCCAAGATGAAGGTTAGGTTAATCTTTTTCTTCCACTCCGTGTAGTTATCACCTTTGAGAGTGGGGATCTCTTTGATATAACTCATCAAGTTGTATCCGCATGAAAACACAATTCATATAGAGTGAGAACATAAACATAATAATAACAATTGCATACCTTAGTTCCAACGTTGGTCAAAATTAAAACATACAATTGTCTCTACACTAATTCTACATTACCATTGGGCAGAAATAGAATTAATGCATGACAAAACTCATCATAATATTGCCATTAATCAACATTGGTCAGAATAACAACAATATTATAATAAGCTAAAAACATATCCATTTTTTAAAATTAAATTATCTCGTTGTTTCAAATTTAATAATGAAAACAACAACTTTAAAATATACAGCGGAATAAATGAACTCATTTTCTTGAATTTTACCCACAGGAAAAATTATCTTTTCTATTTTCTTTAAGCCATTAATCAATTTCTAGGAAATAAAACTTTTCTCTGGAAAAAGAAAAACAAAAAATAATGCATTTTTTTCTTCCGGCTTCCTCAAATTTTGCTGACCAAAATTTGCCGGCCCGGCTTTGACAGGGTAGGATTCGCCTTTGTTGGCTAACCTCGCGCTGGGCGATCGCTAGCCCAATCACGCAGGTGCGTTCATCCTGAAGATCAGACGGTCGAGGTCGACTTCGACTTTCGGAATAAAAATTTGAGACTTTGGCGACCTTAGGGAAAACCCTAATTCACTGGCTCTTGCTCTCTCTCTCTCTTGCGCCTCGCTGCTCTCTTCTCACAACTCTGTAGAGATTCCGGAAGCCTTCAGTGATCAGAAGCAGAGCCGGCGCCGCCGCCACCCCTTCGGCCGACACGCGTGCTCCCGCCGCTGGTGCCAGCGCCGGCCGTCAAGCGGACTAAGAGCGGCGCCGGAGTGAGGAGCTCCGAAACCCAAAGGCCCCTAGATCTCCGGCCTCTTCTCCACCATTTTGTTTCTCTGAAATTATGAAAGCTGCTGGTCCCCTTCTTCTCGTGGAGTCGAGGCGGCGGACAATGTGTCCAATGGTGAAGTTTGCCGTTTCCCCTTCCCTGTTTCTTTGATTGGATTTTTCTTCTTTTCTTCTCGGATCTATCCAATTTCTACCTTTTCTTTTTGGATCTATCCGATTTAGGGTTGGGGATGGGGATCGAAGTTAGGGTTAGGGTTTCGGGTTTTGTTAGGGTTTCACTATTTATCTTCCCCGTGAAGTCTTCATGGGTTTAGGGTTCAGTCTCTCACCTTCTTAAGGCGAAACCCTCTTCATCTTTAGGTTTTCCTTAACTTGATTAGGGTTAGGGGTTCAACCGAACCCTTTGTCTTCTCAGATTGAACCGGATCGACCTTTCTCTCTTTTCTAACACCTCTGCCGAGATCTACACCTAGGGGACCGGCTCTGATACCATTGTTGGAGCTGTAGGATCACTAGGATCATAGATCTAGCCGATAGAGTGATTCTATTCGGGATAAAAGACGCAGTACATCCTAATACATATAGAACTAGAATTTAGAGAGGAAAGGAGAAGGTGTTGAATATCGACAATGAGAGGGAAGGGTTTAGAGGACGCCATCACGTTTCGTCGGTGTATATTGCGTCAAAGTTACGGTCGGTGAAGAAGGCGGTGAAAGACGTTGACGTCGATGGAAGCGAAGCGGCAGTGGTGGTGGCTAAGTATATTTGGCTGCGCCTCTCTATAAAAATCGGGTTAGGGTTTTGGAATCGGTGGGGAGTCGGCCAAAGTCAATACGTGATTAGAGCCGCCGCCCCCATCTCTTAGAGCCAATAATTGATCATAGGGGCCCTCCCGGCCATGGTGAAGGGGGCGCCCGATGCGTGAATCAAAGGCCCAACCGAGCCGTTGGGTCCGATTAGAGATTAGATATCAATCTAACACCAAGACGGTTGGTGCGTGAAGCGGCGCTACTCAAGGAAAACTCTAGCATCGAAGTCCACCTCGTGGTTGCCCGTCGTCCACCCAAAATGCGATTTCTTTCGGCGAAAAGGCCCCACGTGTCCCACCGGTTGTTGTCAAGTGAGTGCTTGTCGGCGACGATAGGGAAAATTTCTTTGCGTATTCGGGTGGGACTTGTAGTGCGTCGATGTGCTGTTGGAGTCGGGCGTCCGGCCTAGGTCGCCGATGAGCTAGACACTCAGCACGTGGTATCATCTTACGAAAAGTTAGGGGGTTTCTGCAAATGTACTTTGGATTTAAGGTTAAATAAATGTGTATGGACCTGCAGTGAATCATTTAAAAGTTCATAGACCAAAAAATACAGTTTCAAAGTTGATGGACCTAAATGACACCTCCACGAAAGTTAATGGACATTCGGTGCATTTTACTCAAAACAAAAACATCTAGTAGTTTGGAATGGTGGGAGTATGTGCCAAAAGTTAATACAATTAGAAAAATTATCTTAGAGCCAATAATTAGCTCATAGGGTGCCCTAAGGCTAGCTCCAATGATGTTTCTAAGGCGGCGTCAAGATGAAGAGAGAAAAAAGAGCAAATGCGCAAGACGTTGGAGCGATGGCGCTAGTAAGGAAAAATCTAGCATCGAAGTTAAAGTATGCTACCGGTGCAAAGATTAAAAAATATTTCTTTCCTAAAAACTGACAAGAAACAAGTGTTGTGCATAGAAGACAAAGGGAAATTTTCTTTGATTATTTACAAAATGTTGGGTCCCGCAAGTTTTAACTATACCTTGGAGAAAAAGTTTAGCGCGTGTTTAGTTTCAAAAACTTTTTTCAAAAAGTGCTACAGTAGCTATCACATCAAATCTTACGATACGTGCATGGAGTATTAAATGTAGACGAAAAATAACTAATTGTACAGTTTGGTTGGAAATCACGAGACGAACGTTTTGAACCTAATTAGTCTATGATTAAACAATAATTACCAAATAAAAACGAAAATATTACCGTAGTAAGATTCCAACTCCCCCCTTCCCCCACACCACACCCCACCCCACCCAACTAAACACGGGCTTACTGAGCTAGACACTCAGACGTGGTATCATCTTACCAGAACGAAGTAGCCTACACATTAAAGCAGGTATAAAAGTCGGATAGTCTAACACTGGAGTGAAAACCCATGAGGACACCAACAGCCTGTTCGCTTGCTCGTAAACGATCGTAAATTTCTAGCTGGGAACAGTGTTTTTCTCTCACACCAAACCAGCCAGCAGTAAATAATCCATGATACAATACGGCCTCCCGAACAGGCTGCAAATTGCCTCTGGTTAGGCCATGCACAGCGTGCGCGTTTAAGGCCATGCCCGGACACATGAGCATGTTGGGCTGTTTGTCTGGTAATCCGTACTTTTCAGTTTGTTTTTTAGTTAAAACAATATTTTTCTCTCGTAACAAATTAATTAAAATAGTATTTCAATTTGTTTTTTTCAGGGAAGCGAACAAGACCTTTGGTCACCACATAGGCCTGTAGCTCGGATACCTAGATGTAGGAGATTGCTAAAAGGTGGCTTCACAATCCATCAAAGCTCAATAAAACTAATGTCCACTCGTGCAAGAGGTGAATTGAAACCAACAAGCCATAAATACATATTGGATTTCTCACAAGTTGTAAGTGCTGTGACTTTTTCCCTTCCTTGTGATCCAAGCATCCATTTCATAGCCGCAATGCGATCTCTATGAATTGCTTGGTCTGTGTCAGACAAGGTCACCGACACTTTTGCATACCACTCCGAGGGTCTGCAATGCTACTACTCTTCGTGACTTGACACTTAGAACATAGAATCTAGGGTAGTCCATGGTGGTGCACTGGTGCGTAGGAAAAGCCCCCGTACTGTCTTGCATAGGTGCCTATAGCCTTGTTAGAAATTGGCCTAGGCCTTGTTTAGTTACTCCAAAATCAAACTTTGGTATTATGCAAAAAGAAGATTCTTCGTCATATTAAATTTGCGGTACATATATGGAGTACTAAATGTTAACGAAATTAAAAACTAATTGCACAGTTTAGTTGTACTTTGCGAGACGAACGTTTTGAGCCTAATTAGTAAACGATTGGACAATTATTATCAAATACAAACAAAATGCTACAGTGCGCTACAGTGACGCCAGAATTCAACGGCGCCAATTCGGCCGGCAACTAAACGGGGCCCTAGACTAAAAATGACACGGGGTAGACAGAAACCTTTATGACATTGACGTATGGATTTAGAAAAGCAATAGCTTAAGAGCTACCTTTGGAGAGAAGTATTGGTGGGTCCATGAGGTAAATAACAGTTCGCTTGGTCGTATACGATCGTGGATTATAAGTTAGAATAGTATTTTTCTTGGGTACATGTGGCTTGGGTAGAAAATTAGAGGCTCTATCCATCTGGAGTTATATGGGGCCTACTTTTTGCTAAGACAAACTTTTTTTTGGTAATCATCGTTGATCGTGCTCTAACAGAGTCAGGACATGTTTGATGCATAGAACTAATAGATAGTTAGTACCGTTTTTGTCCCCTTAACATTAATCTATCCATCTTTCCACGTACTCTATTAATAGCTATAAAGTAAATTACATAATAGATAAAACATTCATACATCAACGTTTAATAGATAGTAGGTTAATAGTTATCTACTCTCTCCGTTCTAAAATAAATGCACATCTCGTTTTTCGAGAAGTCAAACATTTTTAAATTTGACTAAAAATATATAAAATAGTATCAATATTTATATCTTTCAATAAATTTATTATAAAGTATATTCTATTATTCATCTAATGATACTTATTATACATCATAAATATTAATAAATATATATATATATATATATATATATATATATATATATATTTGGTTAAATTTTTAAAAAGGTTCAACTTTTTGGAAAATAAGACGTGTGATTATTTTGAGACGGAGAGAATAACTAATATTAATTGTAACTAAAAATTAGTGAACTAACTATTACGGGCTCCCCTCGCTTCAGATTTTTGTTGCTGTTTGAGCTCCAGCTGCACAGCCTATCAGCTGCTGTCTCAGAGGCAGGTGTAGACTGTTTGCTGCTGGTAGGTAGCTGCAGGAACTGTGATGCAGCGCATCAACAGCCAGCACAGCCGATCAAGCTGAGTAGCTGCCAATTGATCCAGCAAAGATTCACACTCAGTCCCGCAAATGCTCTACCGCTCTGAGATGCACCGATGATGCCTAGCTCAGTGCCTCGGTGAAATGCTTCAGTTCCGAAGCGCTATACGAAACAGTACACTGCAAGACAAACAGCAAACGCTACTCTGCGATGCAAATGACAGCACTGTGCAGACTACAGACCTGAAGCATCCATCATCCATTGGTTTCTTTCATCAGCTATGTTGCTGCTGTAAATAATGGCCAAAGTCGGAAATTTCTTGTCAGTAGAAACCATGGAAGACAAACTGCCATCATTAACCCAGCAGGAAAACGACCGAATCAAACAAAAGAATACAAGTTACAGCACAACTAATCATATATTCCTGACAGTAAATACAGATGCACACCTAACTATTTAGTAACTTATACGTCATATGGACAGCACATTGAGTAACTTTAATACATAATATGACTCTATCAGCACATTTTTTGATACAAAAATTTACACTGATCAAGACCTGGAGTTACCCTAGCAACGGCACAGGCATTGAAACAGATTGGCATTGTCAAGCGGACTGCATTCACACTTCTTCACTTCCACTGCTACTGCTGCTTTTCCGAATGTTGTACTTGCACAGGGGGCATGTTGCATTGATGTGAAGCCACTTATCGATGCAGGTGCAGTGGAAATGGTGCCCACAGGGGAGTTCGCGCAACTCTGCACCATCATCATAAGCCGATAGGCAAATACAGCACTCCTGGATAGATAAAGTGAGCAAAGATTACATAAAATATTAATTCACACACAGTATATATTGAACAAAATAATTTGTGCATCTTTCTGCTCTAACCTAGGTTGGCAGCACTGCAATAGATAGTTCATTCAAAGCAAAACCAACTTAGTGGGATAGCATAAAAATGATGACAGAAAATCAGTCTTTACATGTTAACATGGCAATTCACAGAACATATATCAGTACCAAGTGTACAAATAAATGGTACAATACATCGGAATCTTTGTGATGCAGGCCAATTTAGGTTACACGTGGCCAGTGTATTTATCAGAAATCCAGAACCAACAGGTCCATCCACCAAAGACAGTAATGTTCAATGAAGACATATCAATTAATCATGGCCCACACCACCCCACTCAAGAGACAACACACATTACTACATCAGTCATTATGAATGAAAAATATAATCCGTGCTTGTGAAAACTGTAGTTCAAAAGATGTTCAGTGGTAGCAATTCAAGCATCAATAAGGCTAAAGCTATGTAGCATCTATGTTAAAAAATCCAAGCATTAGAACTTACTGCATCTTCAGCTGCAAGCACTTTCTCAATAGGTTGATTGGTGCTGCACTCTGTCATTATTCCACCAAAAGGACCCATGGGGTCAACATCTTGCTTTTCAGGCTCATCGGTCCGCCGAAATTTGTATCTTGGGAATTGACGAATGTCATCTTCAGATGCTCCTTCCTGTATTCAGTGAGATGATGTAGACGGTTATCTAATCAAGAATGACATGTCAACTTCACCATTTGAGTTATATATAGTACATTACACAAGACTTTTTTTTTTTGAAAGGTACATTACACAAGACTTGAAAAGCCATACCTGATCAGATACTGCATAGAGAATTGCTATGATACAAGGAAGGCAACAACAGACAGCAATACCAATGATACAAGCCAGAGCAACGCAGAATACAACAAAAAACACATCAAATGCCAGAAAGACTATGCAAAGCCTGCAAAGTAAGTCATAGCAGAAAAATGTTTAGGTCATAAACAAATGAGATGAGAACACTATCAAAAAATTATTATTGAATTAAGAAACATAGGTACCAGTAAAGTTGAGGTGCATCCCGGATAACCTCTTCACCCCCAGCAGATATCCAATAAAATCCAATTATCCACCATATGAAGGAGAACATTGTATTAGCAGACTCCAAGTGCTTTGCAATACTGCCAGATTAAACCAGTAATAACATCACCAGGTTAAAGAAATACTGGAGTTGTTACATGTCCAAAAAGATCATTTGATGCAAAAGAAAGGGACCAAAGGTGGATTTACAGCTGACATGAGAATAACAGTAGTTATCATGAAGTATGGATGCACATCAAGCATGAGATATAGAAACCAGTTACTAGGATAAAGTATACAAGAGAGGCACAAATGAGAAAACAGAAAGCCCCAGAGTTGACTACAATGTTTACAGTGACACGTAATTGAGACAGCTCCTGTGTAATGCATTCTTTTTTGGAACAAAGAACAACCCTGATAGCCGATGTCATTTATGTAGACATGAAAAAAAAGCAACGCTACATTATAATGTGTCTGCAACTAGAACCAGCATATGTGGCAGTCATACTATAGAAGTATGATTTCTGTTCTGAGAGGCCAAGAGAGCATGCTTCTCATTGTGGTATGAAATATAAGTATGCTTCTCATGACTAAGAAGCATGCTTATATTTAGGCCGTGCTTGGGAGGGCTGCCCGCGCCGCTCCAATGCCGGACCCGGAGCCCCCAAGACAAAGCCACAAATCGTGGCTCCGACACCGTACACGAAAAACGGCTCCGGCTCCTCCCATTCGCGGCCAGAAGCGCTATTCGCTGCTGCTGTGATTGGTGCGGCTCCGCCGGCTCCAGTGCGGGAGCCAGTGGAGAAGCCGATGCGGGAGCCGCACCAAATGGGGGCTTAATATACACCAACATGAGAAGCATGAATTCTTGGATATAATCATGAGTCATAACTAGAGGAATTTTAAAAATTTGATGGCCTGTGCTAAAGGAGTGAAGCAAAGAAAGATAGGTATGAAGTTGGTCAAGATCACACATCATAAAAATAGCAATCAAGTCCACATGACTGAAACATGTGACTTACTCCCTCTTTTCCAAATTATAAGACGTTTTGGCTTTTTTAAATACATAGTTTTTGCTACGCACTTAGATATACACTATGTCTAGATACATAGTTAAAGTAATGTATCTAGAAAAGCCAAAACGTCTTATAATTTAGAACAGAGGGAGTACATATCAAGCACTTGGGGCTGCTGTCATCATTTACTTGGCCTCTCCAAACAGAAGTCATATAGGACGCATTGCATCTCTTAGGTGACTATCTTCTACCGAGATTATTTGTATGATGTGCTCTTTTCTTACATACCGGGCAGGTATGCTGAAGGACAGCTTGAAGCAGCAGGTGATTCAAGGTGCAGAAGATGTGGAGATGGCGGCCATCTCTTTCCACAAGCAAGATGTGCAATTCCGCTCCACCAATGAGCAACAGCTGATCCCGTATGCTGGCTGAGTGCCAAAGTTTGCGTTATGCATAGTCTATGCGCCATTCTGGGCTATATGCCTATATGCCTTGTACAGTTTCCGTTTAAACTTGTTGGGTCGTTTTGTTGGCGTTGCCTTCGTAAGCTTGGGTAGTATTGGTAGTGTGTATCCTTGTGCATGTTCCCTTTGTGATCATGTGCACGGATTCGTCTTATGTTGCTAATCTGGTACTGTGGCACTTAAACTGTGACTTTCTATAATTTCGTTGCCTTGGTAATGAAATTCGATTTTACCGGTGTGGAAAAAGGTGACTATCTTCTACATTCTAGTCTATGCCTCAAAATTTTATGGAACACGCAACACAGCATTGATGTGTATCAATAAGACAACATTGTTGAGTCCTTGCTTTCTTTTTAGACTTAAAATTTAGGATATAACTTACATACACATTTTTTAACTGTGTAAAAGAATTTTGGGCCTCTTTAGGACCCAGTATCCTTGCCATGACACTTTAACTACTCGGTGCCATGTGCCGAGCCAAAATGCTCTACTTTATTATTGATGTATCTTACAATCCTAGGATCATACGAACAAGAAACAGCTGACTCAAAGTGCAATAGAACCCAATTAAACGAGAAGGCCAGGGTGAAAATTCTAGGCACATAATACTGAACTTCAATTCAATACTTTAATGTGCTTCGTTTGCCCTTGCATCGGGGATATTATGTCCAGGTTGATCACAAATGAAATTCTCCAATTTATTCCATTCAGTGACACTATAACTACGATAAGCACACTGAATATTTCACTAGAAGCTACACTACCACCCGCCTGTATTGGTCCAGTTAAGTTGGGATAAGAATAACACGATACATGGATATTAACGTAGATGTGCTGTGCATAAGCAGCTTTAGAAATATTTCCGAGCAGATCCATCAGGTTACCTGGCGTAATCGGTGCGGCGACCATGGCGATCGAGCTCCCTGTCACCCTCATCACTGGACGAGGACGATCCGTCGCTGCCCCTTTCCTCGTCAGCAGGCGCTGCGCCGGCGCCGCCGCGCTGGCCGTGGCGCATCCGGTACTCGATTGCGACGCAGACCATGTGTACGACGCGCTGCAGGGCGTAGCCGGCGACCCAGGTCCGGAGCGGCATGGGGAGTCCTCGTCGCGGCTTAGCACGAGCACGACCGCAGCGACGGTGATGAAGGCGAGGTTCCAGAGCAGGTCGAGCGCCACGGCGGGGCGGGAGTAGGCCCAATCAGCCTGCCGCTCCTCGAGGTGCTCTGCGGCGGCCTCCCGCACCAGCACCGAGGGTTCCCGCATGGCCCGCCGCCCGGCGCGGCGCAGCAGCCGCGCCGCGCCGCGGAGGGAGGGCCGGCGGAGCGCTCCGCCTCGGCGACGGCTCCCGCCGCCGGAGGCACCGCCCAGCAGCGGCGCAGAATCGAGGGGCACGTCGGCACGGGGGCTCGGAGAGCCGGGCGTCGCCATCGAGGGGAACCCCGTGAGAGATCAGGAGGAAGGAAATGGTCTCTTCTTCCGGAGAATGGAATTGGGACGGGTTTGGGGACTCTGGAGTCGTTTCTCTAGCTTTCTCTTTTTTTTTCTAATTTTATTTAATATACAAAACTCAAAATTAGACCATTAAAAAAAAGATAATTTTGTTCTATTTGAACCCACGAATCTATGGGTCCCTTTGGTTAAGCTGGGAAAGTGCTTTTGCTTTTAAGAAAAGTCAAAAGCTAAATCAAAGGGATGAGCTTCTAAACCTCTACTTTCACAAAAGCAACTTCTCTCATTCTCCACAGCCATCCGAGACGTGCTTTTTCCGGCTGTGAGGGCGGACGGTTCGCAAAAATTACCCGCAATGCCACGGGTTATGAGCGTACCCCTTCGTTTTTCTTTGCCACCGACGCCTCTGTCGCTCTCGCTCCCCATCCGTGCCTCCTCTGGTCCTGCCCGACGCCTGCTGCGCTAGGGTTTTGGCGCGCCCTCCGACGGCGGTCCGGCATGCCCTCCGGCAGCGGCGCCGCCCATCTGCCTCCCCTCAAGCCGGCGGCGGCGCTCCACCCACCGAATCGAGAATCCACGGCCCTCGTCGTCCTCCCAGCGAGCCCACGGCGGCGCCCCTCGTTCACCTCCCATGAAGCCGGCGACAGCGGCGCCTCGTCCTTCCCCGGAGCCCGTCGTTGACCTCCCGATCTACACGCCACCAACCTCCCCTTCCAGATCTGGTGAGGTAACTCCTCCGACTCCCCTTCCACCTGCATCTGTGTTTCCACTGATCCATTTAGAGGAACAAGTGTAGGTATCTAAGTTGGAACTTTGAACATATGGTCTAGGTGGAACCATCTACCAAGCATACAAATCTGCTTCGTTTTCTAGGGCTAGTAATAATGAGGAAAACAATGGGGATTATAGAACAGAAGTCTGATAATGACTTGTTTTTTTTTTTCGAGTCTGATAATGACTAGATCACTAGCTTACAAGAAAAATAACCAATTGCTTCTAAATACTCCTCGCGATGGATTATTTCCTGTAGTTTCCAAAAGAATGAATTATGAACCTAAATGTTGGCAAATCACACATATGCAATGTTGTACTGATTAAAGAAAGACAGAGAGGATGCAATGCATAAGGCAATCACCTGGAGTTTAGACCCTCGGGTAAGGGGAAATGTTGATAAGCCAAGTTCCTTTGCAAACCTTAGGGTGTGCTTGGTTTGAAGGCAACGGTTTTGGGGATGGGTTTATATGTAGTCAATTTTCTGTCGGTTGATTTATATACAATGAACAATATGCGAATAGATATGGCTTTCTTTTAATATGATCATGCAAGGGCAGTGAATGCTGAATTTGTGTAAGAGAAATAAGAAGCCCTTATTTTATCCATTGTATATATTATTAATTAATTTTCCCCATGAGTATCCACAACTTGCAATCTCCTCCCAAGTATTGTTTGGCTGCTGAACAACATTATGAGACCTGGGCCTGGTAATCCCCCATGGCCTGATGGAAAAGGTGTGAGTGGTCTTCACTTTATATTTCAACAACAATCCGTGTCTTATATTATTGAAGTGATATTTGACTAAATCACAGCAATGGAATGTGCAGCTTAAACACATGCACAAGGCAAGAATGTAGAGGGTAACTTTAGTTTGCGGGGTATTTTCAGCCTAAAATTGTCAGGGCCCCATCATATGTCTATCTAAGATCAGATGTGTCATAGATGAATAAATTACTACACATGTGTAGCTAGTGTCAAGGATATCCATAACTAAAATAAAAGGTGTAGGCATGAGTAACTGGTTTCAGATCCATATCTATCAAACTCAATGAACATCTGGCATATTGGTGTGATACCAATGTGACCTACTTTTGTTAGTTCTACTATATGCTGACACATCACTGTTTTCTTAACTCTCCTAAAAAGATGGCTGATAAGGCAGATTGGTGTGATACCAATGTGAGGCATTTCATTGACATATGCAAAGGAGAGATAGAAGCTAGGAATAGACCCTTGGGATTGTTCACTAGGACTGCTTGGAAAAATCTGGTAACTAAGTATGAAGAAAAAATTGGGCTGAAGCAAACAAAGAAACAATTGAAGAATAAGTTGGACAATATGAAAAAGAAATATACATGATTTATGGAGTTGAAGAATTCTGCCACCGGTCTTGGATGGAATGAGGCAAAGCAAACTGTTGACTGCTCCAACGAATGGTGGGATGAACACCTAGCTGTAAGAACTGTGTACCGTCCTTTTCATTTACAATTATGCATTTTGAGTATATGGGCTGACTTGTTAACTTTATCCATTTAATTTCAGAGATGCAACAATCCTGATAAAGGTATCAAATGCAATCATGTTAGGTTCAGAAAACAAGGACCGAAGCACCTTGATGATTTTCATATGTTGTTTGATAAGATACATGTTAGCGGGGCAAGTGCATCCTGTCCTGGAGATATTTCCTCCGATGACTCAAGTGATGAGGATGTGGGTGAGATACAGAAACCTCTATATAATGATGATGTCAAGTTGGCTGCTTTGAAAAAAATCGAAACCAGGAAAAAAGAAACAAAAGGAGTCCTCTACTGCTACTGACGAAAAGGATGAGAAGAGCCCATTCTTTCGCATATACAAGAACACATGTTTGAAGATAGAAACTACAGCAGAGAAGATCTCCACAAGTGTTGAAGCATCATCTGCACCTCCAACCAGCCAAGTCCCTAGCATTGCAGAGGCCATGAAGATGGTTAAAGATTGTGGGGTGCAAGAGAAAACAGCTCTAATGCATACAACCACCTTTCTGATTATGAAGCCTGAATTTAGGGAAGTCTTTAGCATGCTGGAAACAAAAGAAGGAAGGTTTGACTTGCTTGAGAGGGAGCATGCAGAACGCATGAGGCGTACGTAGAAGCTTTCAGTTATTTATTTTTAGTGTTGTGTTGTGAGAACCATTTATTTGCTTCCATATTCAGAACCATTTGAAATAATGTTGCCTGTACTCTGAACCAATATTTTCCTGAGTTATTTGCTTCCATGTTCAGAACCATTTGAAATAATGTTGCCTATACTCTGAAATAATATTTTCCTGAGTTATTGCTTCCATGTTTGATCTGTCAATATTTTGATTGCTTCCATCCCTAGTGTTGTACGTGTTTTGATTGCTGTCAATATTTTCCTGAGTTTTGATTCCTGTCTTATGTAGATGGATGGCAACATGGAGGATTTGGCAAAAAATGGACAAAAGGGACTACTGCTTCTTGCAGAACTGTCGCAGCAGGCTGCCATTATTGGTGAAATGGGTTACCAATACACCGAGCGGTATTTGCACAAAGGAAAGTATAGGGAAACACCAGAAACTGGACTTCAATGGGTTATGAGATGCATGGGTCGTCCGAGGTACTTCTATAAGATGTTTCGAATGAGCACTGATGTTTTCATGACACTACATGACTTGCTAATCTTGAACTATGGCTTAACATCAACTAATAATGTATCATTAATGAAGTTATTGGCAATGTTCTTGTGAATCATTGGAGGACCGGAATTATTTTCACAAGCTGAAAATCGTTTTACCCGATCACTCTGGACAGTTCACACTAAATTTCATGAAGTACTGAATTATCTGCGCAAGTTATCAAAAGATAATATCAAGCCAAGAGATCCTACTTTCTGTACTGAGCATGATAAGGTCAAGGAGGAACGTTTCTGGCCTTATTTCAAAGGAGCTATTAGAGCTATTAACGGTTCACATGTTCTAATAGCAGTGCCAGCAGACGAAGTGGTCAACTACACATGTCGATATGGCTACACATCTCAGAATGTGCTAGCTGTTTGTGATTTTGACATGATGTTTATTTTTACGGTTGTTGGTTGGCCAGGTTCTGCACATGACACGCATCCTGAACCATGAGTTAGCAAATTTTCCTTTATTTCCCGTGCCTCCTAAAGGTATGCATGTTTCATTACTAGTTGTCAATATTTCTATTGTTATTTGGCTTTGCTGATTTGGTTTTATAGGTAAATACTATATCGTGGACTCTGATTATCCAAACCGAATAGGATATCTTGCTCCTTTTAAAGGAAGCACATACCATATACAAGAGTTTCGACTTCGTAATGGATGTGCTCCTCAAGGAAAGAACGAGGTGTTCAATTTCTTGCATTCATCTCTTCGAAATGTCATTGAGCGGGCTTTCGGGGTCTTGAAGCAGAAGTGGCGTATTTTGAAGGGCATTCAAAGTTTTCCTACTCGAACTCAGAAGCATATAATTCTACCTTGTATGACATTGCATAATTTTATTCGTGACACCAATTTGGAAGACAAGTTGTTCGATAGATGTGATGGTGATGAGGAGTACCTGCTACAACACAGTGCCACGGCAGACACACAAGAAGATGACAATCAAGATAGAGAGAATGAGGACACCATGAATACCATTCGCAGTAGGATAGCCGATGCTTTGGTTAGTGCGAGAGGGAGATGGTTATGTTGAAGAAGGACATCATTATGTGAACCATATGTCTTTTGTAATATTCTATAATTTCATATATGTGAACCATATGTTAATGGTGAATGAAAATCTTTAAGAAAATTAATTTTTTCTTTCTAAAATGGTAATTTGCATGCGAATTAGTGAACAAAACAATGTTTTACAATAAATTTAAATGTCAGCATTCTTCTAGAAGTTCAAAGGCATTACAGACATTTCTTACCAAACCTACAGCTTCACAGCCATTCTAACCAAATGGCTTTCAATTTTCTCATAGCTCACAGCTCACAACGCTTTTTCTCAGACTCACAACCCATATTAGCTTTTTTTACAGCCACAGTCCAACCAAACAGACCCTATATCTCTTGTATAAAGCTAAACCCCACTACAGGTTTATCTCAACATATAAGGTATCCACATCATTTTCTATTACCTATCCACATCACCTCTACTAATAGCCATGTCATCCACTAATTTTCAATCTCTTAATACAAGCTGATCAAACTATCTCCACTAAGCGTAATTTAATTTTAATATATAAGAAATGTAGAAGGCATTCACGTATTGCTATTTGTTTTACCATTCCATCATCTTCTAATTTGATCTAATTCTGTTAGTTTTTTTATTGGATTCTTTCATTGTTCACACCATTTTCATGAAGCATAATTTAATTTCAATATATAAGAATTATAGATGGCATTCATATATTGTTATTTGTTTTGCCATCTCGTAAGAACATATAGGTTTAATTTATACATGTAACAATTTTATTTCTAAGAAAGTTTCACAGCAACGCGCGGGGTATCCTTCTAGTTTTACTAAATTATACAAGAATTTTATAAAAATTAGGTCAATTTTATAGAAAAAAATACAAGAATAAAAACAGTCATGTTCAAACTGGACCGCATGTAGTGTTTGGTTTGGAATGGGGCGTTAGGTGACGTTTGATTTGGGACGAAACACGGATGAGGTGGCCTTTGGTTTGAAATGACACACGGATGAAGTGGCATATCCCACATCGTTCTAGTGTAGTATTTGATTTGGGACACTTTGAGACGTCATAAAAAGAAACATTCTCTTAAATTCAAGGATAACCCGGTCCCAACAACAAAAATCGAAGGGACGACATCATCCCCTTCCGACGCTGTCTCATTTGTCTACGTCTCTTCACTTCTTTCTCGTGTCTGAGCGCTTTTGGCAAGGGTGGGCGGCCTCGGCTCCCACGTGGGCGTGCAGTCATGGCTCCGACGGCGGTGGACAACATCGACCTCAATAGGAACTTCGACAAGGTCAGGAGTGCTAGCCATGGGCGGGCGGGGTCGAAGCCAAGAATGATGATGTGGGCGAGGTCAAATCTAAACATCTAAACATGTAGGTGGGGCTGACGCCAAGGCACTGGATGGAAGCACCGAGCGAGAAGACGGAAGCATGAGCCCAGATGTAGCCATAGGAGAGGAGGGAAGAAGAAGATCAGCCTGTTCGTTTGGCTGTGGCTTGTCGTAAACGATCGTAAATTTTCAGCCGGAACAATATTTTTTTCTCACATAAAGCAGCCAGCAGTACTTCTTCATGAACCAATAACGAAACAAACCAGCCAACCGAACAGGGTGGATGGTCATGGTCATAAGATTGACGTGCAGGTCCCATTTAAAAAATGTATCTATTTCTTTCTCTTACCATTCCTCGCACAACACACAAAATAGGAACATTTGTGCTCGTATCATGATATACGTGGATGCAACGCATAGACGCAATTAATCAACGGTAACCGTAACTCTTAAATATATGATTACGCTCCGCAAGCTAACGAGCTAGCTTTAATGACTAACGTACTGGTCTACGTATCCACGTCGTCAAGTAAGACTTTGTCTCCGGAAAAAAAATGTTTTAGTTTTAAAATCCCAAAGTGCTTCGGTATTTTATTGATTAAATATATATTTTCGACTAGGGCTCATTTAGCTACCTTAGCAAACTAATTATGCTGGAGCTAAAAAAATTACAATGAGCACCTAATAATGTTAGGAATTTACTGTAAAAGTTTCAGAGCTAACACTACCACCAATTTATCACAAAAAATCCTACAAGTTTATATCTTACAATATTAAGCATCTCAAATTAATTAGATCATTTCTGAAAATATTATAAAACTATGTGAACAAAATATACTAGCAGATAGATCATGATTTTAGAAAACTAACAAAATTAGTTTCATAATTTTTGACCAACTACACAAATTTATATTGAATTTACAAGTTTATCTTAGAAACTAAATTAAAAAATACTTAGAAAAGGAAAAGGGCCGACAGCCACCCCATCTGGCCCGGTAGCCCAGCGCGGCACGATCGCACGCATGTCGCGGTGTCCTAGTGCGGCCCAAGGACGGAGGCGCCCACGCGGGCGTGCTCATTTTGCAAAATAGGACTCGTATTTTTGGACAATTAAGCGGCGCAGCGCAACACTATTACAATAGATTCAAGTTTTGCACTTAGGACCCAGGAATGTGGTGCCTTCGCAACGGGACGGTCCCCGGTGTCCCTGCGCACGACGGCGCAGCTCTGGCTAGCATAGCACGTCCACGCCGGCCTACTGAGGGCCAAATTGGCACGTCCATCGGACCTGGTAGGACTCATGGGCCAATGCGCAATGGTGAGAGGCAGCGAAAAGTCCAATGGTGTGCTACTCACCCCTAGACTCGACGATGATGGATCCGTACGGTGGCACGAGCATTCCGGCGAGCCTACGCCCTCACAAAAAGGTAGAGATGACGGAGAAGCATCAGTAGCTCACCGTGATGTACGCTATAGTGAAGGTTGAAGCAAGTAAAAGCTAAGGTGTTCTAGCCACGTGCACCCAGGCATGGTGGCGACGTCCCGAGCCAGACACCGATGCGTCACCATGTCGCCGACGAGTTCCCTGGCCAAAACAGTGTGAGCACCGAATAGAGAGAGTCAAGGCGAGTGTAGGGTTACGAGCAATCGAACTGCTACCACTCCTACATGCCTTACCTCCCAACCTACCGATTTGACGGCGCCCACGGCCAGCGGCGAGCAAAATGCCAAATTATCGGTCGATAGTGATCGGCCGAGCTTGAGGAGAACAGCGTGCGTACCTGACTACCTATGCCACCCACTGATGTGGGGAATTGCGCTGCGAAGCCTGAGCTAGTGATTTAGAAAGGGAGGAATGGTGTGCTGCTGCTGCTATGTTGTGGGCAGCGGCCTCGACTTAACGCGGACCGTCCCAAACACGACGAGGGCACAGCCGCATGGGGACATGACCGTGGAGGCGGTAACAGCAGCGCGTCGGTGGGTGAGGGGATAATGATGGAAACAGAACAAGTAAGAGCGCCATGTGCAGCTGGAAGGAGGTATGCCGCTAGGTTTTATCGTCTCCGAGCGTGGCATCGAAGCCAACCCGAAGAAGATCTCGGCCATCACGAGGATGGGCCCGATTTAGAACATAAAGGGGGTACAACGAGTTATAGGGTGCCTCACCGCGCTTAGCCACTTTATCTCATGCCTCAGCGAACAAGGTCTCCCCCTCTATCGTCTCTTGAAGAAGGCCGACCATTTCGAATGGACGCCCGAGGCCTAGAAGGCACTTGACACGGTCAAGCAGCTTCTGACGAAGGCCCCGATCCTAGTCCCTCCAACCGACGGGGAACCGCTTCTGCTCTACATTGCGGCCACCACGCAAGTGGTCAGCACCGCCTTGGTGGTGGAGCGAGAAGAAGAGGGACATGCCCTTAGAGTGTAGCATCTCATGTACTTCATTAGCGAGGTCTTGTCCGATTCTAAGACTCGCTACCCCCAAATCCAAAAACTCCTCTACGCCATCCTTATCGCCAAGAGGAAGTTACATCACTACTTCGAGTTGCATACTGATAAGGACATGAGCTCCATGCATATGACCATGCTTGGAGATAGAGGACGAGAAGATCAACGAGGGTGTCCTAACCGAGAAGGAGGCCCGAAGCTCATTCGGTTCGAGTCACCAAGGTGGAGGCCCAAATCAAGTTCGAGCCCATCACGGGTTTCAGAACTAATATGTCATAAAACTAGTCACACGGGCGTGTTAGGGCTCTGTTTTTTACGATCCACATATGGATTGAAAGCTAATTAGATAAGGAAGCCAATGCAAGTGGTCTCACATCAAAAGCCCTTCGGAATCAACAGGAATCGTCGAAACAAGTCAACGTCCAGAATCTACCAAGGTGCTGCGATACCGTCTTTTGGTCCGTTGGGCCGTATATCGTCTTAGAGCCCATTAGGGGTGCATCCAGGGGGTGACATCCGGGGCTCTATAATTAGCAGCTATCGCTCTCCTTAGGGTTTGGGTTTTATTTAGTTCTTGATTTCCTTGTGAAACAGACGTTGTTTTGCTGTAACTGTGCCGTCAAGGCCGCTTGCTGTGAACCAGGGCCCCGGTTCTTGATCTTGTTCGCCTGTGGCGATTAGTTCTTTTGAATAAAGACCTGAACTCCTTCTCATTATCATAAGCCTCATATTTATTTGCAATTTTAGATTGTGTTTATCCTATTCTTGCTTGTGTTCTTGATTCGCTTGCAGAAAAGCCTTCTCGGCGAGGTCAATCACATTCGCGTGGTTGATAACCAATGGAGCAGTGGTGTAACGGTTGCGAGGGTTCGAATCAGTCTTGGTTCAAAGCCTAGATCATGAATGTCGAGTCTCCACCAATCAACGCTATCGTACCTATCGGAAGATCGGGCCTTGTCTACATCAAATGGTATCAGAGACCTTGTTACCCGTTAGATATACTTTTATTTTCCCTTTTAGATTGTTACTATTTTTGTTTTACCTATAGTCCACAAAAAGCCAAAAAAACACTGCCACATATTCCCTATCCTACAACCCCTTTGTGCCATCATAATATTTTTTAATTTCAGTTTGCTTTATTGAATGGTCGTCCCTTGTGTGTCGTTGTGTTCATTGGTTTATTCAAGTCAGAGTCTAGTTCTTCTCGAATTTGTTCCTCTCAGTTTGGTGTTGAGTTGTTCCTATATACACATATTAGATTGGTTTCTTATTTGATAGTTAGTCAAGAAAGTACAAATGCGTTGTGCCATCTTGCTAAAAAAAGGAAAAGGAAAGTTTAGTTGTACGTGAGCAGACAAGAAATAGGAAGATTTGCATAATTCCTTATCTAATAGATATCAAGTCCAATTTAGTTTCTTCTTTAGCATGTACGTTAGACTTTGGAGAGCTACTTTTGGAAGCACATATCGTGCTACTTTTTGATATCCTAGAACTTGAGTCTTGCATCGTATCAGAGAGAAATTAAACTCTAACTGCATTGTACCACATGATATATTTGAAGGTTGTATTGTGGCACTTATCTGGTTAAAAAATCAATCAAAGGTAGAAAAAGGCAAAGAGGTGCAAAAACCAAAAGAAGGAAAAAAAAGCCGCACCTAAAAGAGAGAGAGAGAGAAAATAAAGAAGAAAAGAAAAAGAGTGAAAAAAAGAAGTTCAGAAGTGCTTGCATCCTTTTGAGTCCTTGTGCTGAGTTGTATTATATTGCTTGATTAAACTAGGTCCAGGACGAGTTTAGGCCAGCGACATAGACTAGCTTGGGACTACTTTTCAATTTTGCAGTTTCTAAAGTAAATTATTGCTATTCCTTGCTACTATATTGTGCCTATCCAAACTCCACTTTCTTCTAACCAAGTACAGGTTCGCCTTGCAATTGTTACACTCAAGCTACAACGGTATCATAGTCACCGACCGATTGCACCACATGTTGCTTGGTTACAACACTTGTAAGACCGTGGTAAGACGCTTGAGAGTGTGTGACTTTACTCCTTGACCACATCCTATAGTAGCTGATAGGAAAATACATACTTGTGTGTTTTCTTGTTTGAAGCTAACAATGACAGGTTACAACACGTACTGATATGAGACATCAATGATGCATGAGCCACGCACTATTGCTGATACATCTCCTCCCGGAGGTCAATCTATTCTTTCTTCCCTGCCTACTTATGATGGTATTGGTGCTGATGAGTATATTGAGTGGGAAACTAAAATAGATAACATTTTTGCACAAAGTTATATGTGCGAACGGAGGAAAATTAAAAATGCAACTAGTGTTTTGAGACAATCTACAGCAACTTGGTGGGAGTCTTTAAGTTTTTCAGATAAACCTCACACATGGAATGATATGAAAGATCTTATGAGAGAAAATTTTGTTAATCCATCTCTTGTAATTAATTCAAATGATGAGGTGCATCAACTAGATCAATCTCTTGTTATTCCTCTTGCTATGCCTAACCTTTTGCAGGACAATGTATAAAAGAGCGAGGATGACGTGATAGAAAATGAGATGCTCACAGCCTCATGTGAAAATTCAGAACCATCAACTATTACTCCTGCTGAATATGAGAGCAAAGGTAATGTCCATGATGCTAAACTCACGAAAGGTGAGAGTTCTCTTGATGTGCTGAATTTTTCCACCAATCATGCTATGATAGAGCAAGTTTTAGTGGAGCCTTCGCTTGATTTATCTTTGTCACAAGATGATTTGCTTGATGTTCCTTATGACGAAGATGACTTGCATGATGATATTTATGTTATACCCATGCAATCATTGAAGAATGATCATGCTATATGTGTGCTGAAATCGAAGACTTGTGCTAAAAATAGACTTGTTATTCATAATGCTAGTGAAGTTGATGAGCTGAAATTGTTGTCTTCTTTAAATACTTTGGGATACATTGAATTTGATGTTTCGTGTAATCTTAGTTCTTTAGAGGAGAAACTTTATACATATGCTGATTTGTCATGGTTCTCTAGACATACATATCATGTTTTTAGCAAATATAACAACCAAGGATAATATTTGATACAACGAGTTTACATTTGTACAAATTCGAATTCTCCTTTTGTTGTGCAAAGTAATGATCAACTAGAGGACAGTAAAATCAACACTATTGTTATGCCATATTCCTCTAGTTTTGCTTTTTGAACACAAGTGGAATCCAAAGAAAGGGAGCATATGTTTCTTGTTAGTATTAATCTTTTGCAGGATAGTATTGGCAAAGATCGTGTGTATTTCAATCAAGCAGACTACATGTCTGTAGGACAAGACATGCTACAAATCTGGATATGTGGTCATATTCTTTCTCACAACATTGTCCATTCCCATTATTTTGTTCTCATGTTATGCAGGATCGACTTCAAGCAAAATCGACACTGAGGACGGCTTTTCATCAAGAAAGGGAGGATGATAAGGACATGAGCTCCATGCATATGACCATGCTTGGAGATAGAGGATGAGGAGATCAGTGAGGGTGTCCTAAGTGAGAAGGAGGCCCGAAGTTCATCCGGTTCGAGTCACCAAGGTGGAGGCCCAAATCAAGTTTGAGCCCATCTCGGATCCAAGACCAGTCTATCATAAAACTGGTCACATGGGCGCGTTCGGACTCTGTTTTTGACGATCCATATATGGATGGAAAGCTAATTAGATAAGAAAGCTAATGCAAGTGGTCTCACAGCAAAAGCCCTTTGGAATCAATAGAAATCATCGAAACAAGTCAGCGTCCAGAATCTACCAGGGTGCTGCGACACCGTCTTTTGGTCTGTTGGGCCGTGTATCGTCTTAGAGACCATTAGGGGGCGCGTCCAGGGCGGGTGACGTCCGAGGCTCTATAATTAGCAGTCGTCGCTCTCCTTTGGGTTTGAGTTTTGTTTAGTTCTTGATTTTCTTGTAAAACAGACGTCATTTTGCTGCAACTGTGCCGCCAAGGCCGCTTGCTGTGAACCAGGGCCCCGGTTCTTGATCTTGTTCTCCTATGGCGATTAGTTATTTCAAATAAAGACCTAAACTCCTTCTCGTTATCATAAGCCTTATATTTATTTGCAATTTTAGATTGCGTTCATCCCGTTCTTGCTTGTATTCTCGATTCGCTTGCAGAAAAGCCTTCTCGACGAGGTCAATCGCGTTCGCGTGGTTGATAACCAACGAAGCAGTAGTGTAATTGTTGCGAGGGTCCAAATCAGTCTTGGTTCGAAGTCTAGATCATGAACGTCGAGTCTCCACCAATCGACACTATCATACCTATCGAAAGACCGGGCCTTGTCTACATTACATCCGGTGACGGTCGTGATGTCCTTCCCTCTCGGCGAGGTCGCCCAAAACCGGGATACCATAGGAAGAATCGCGAAGTGGGCACTTGAGTTGATGGGTCAAGGAATTTTGTATGCCCCTCAGATGGCTATAAAGTCCTAAGTGCTTGCTGATTTCGTTGGAGAGTGGACCGAGGTCCAAATGCCACCAGCAGTCGTCGACCAAGAGTATTGGACAATGTACTACGATGGATCGCTGATGAAGAAAGGCGCCGGCACGGGGCTGGTCTTCATTTCACCCCTCAGGGTACGTAGGAGGTATATTGTTCGCCTCCATTTCCCCTCCTCCAACAATGTGGACAAGTATGAGGCACTCATTAATGGCCTGCGCATTGCTGTCGAGCTGGGCATTCGATGGCTCGACGTCCGGGCTGACTTCCAGCTGGACATCGACCAAGTCATCAAGGAATCAAGCTACCACAACCCCAAGATGGCTACATATTGCCAAGAGGTCCGCCAGCTAGAGGACAAGCTCGACGGTCTCGAGCTCAATCACAACCCGAGGCATCTCAACGAGGCGGCTGACGTGCTGGCGAAAATAGCGTCCAGCCGAGAGTCGATGCCGACGGGCGTCTTCGCTAGCGATCAGTACAAGCCCTTGGTCCGCTACGAGGAGCCAAAACAAGCCAATGACAGGCCACCTACCCTAGGCTCGGTGGCTAACCAATAGTCAGCTCCATCCGACCCGAAGTCATGGAGCTTGACGAGGATCCAGCGACAGAGCCCGACCCTGTGGCCGACTGGAGGACACCTTACTTTCACAACCTCCTCCATGAGGCGCTATCGATAGACAAAATGGAGGCTCGGTGGCTAGCGCATCGCGCCAAGTCCTTTGTCCTTATTGAAAGGCGAGCTCTACAGGCAAAGCCACACCGGGATCCTACAGCGCTGCATCCCCATCGAACAAGGGAAGCAGTTGCTGAGCGACATCCACGGTGGGGTCTACGGTCACCATGCTGTGCCTAGAACCCTGGTCAAAAACATGTTCTGGCAAGTCTCCTACTAGCCGACCGCGGTAGCCGACGCTGAACATATCATGCGCACCTGCGAAGGGTGTCAATACTATGCTCGGTAGACCCACCTACTGGCCCAAGCACTCTAAACGATCTCCATCACATGGCCATTCATGGTCTGGGGGCTTGATCTGGTCAGACCTCTTAAGAGGGCGCCCGGGGGCTATACGCACTTGCTTGTCGCCGTAGATAAGTTTACAAAGTGGATAGAGGCTCGATCAGTCTTCGCGATCAAGTCCGAGCAAGCTGTGTTGTTCTTCCTTGACATCGTCCATCGCTTTGGGGTTCCAAACTCCATCATCATGGATGATGGCACGCAGTTTACCAAAAAGAAGTTCCTTTAATTCTATGATGAATACCATATCCACGTCGATTGGGCCGCTGTGGCGCACCCCCGCATGAACGGGCAGGTCGAACGCACAAACAGTATGGTCCTATATGGCCTCAAGCCTAGGATCTTCAACCGGTTGAACAAGTTTGACGGACGATGGGTCGCGGAGCTTCCCGCGATGCTCTAGAGCCTGAGGACGATGCCCAGCCGGGCCACCGGCTACACACCATTCTTCATGGTCTACGGTTCCAAGGCTATCCTCTCGACCGACCATGATTATGGAGCGTCGAGGGTTAGGGCGTATGATGAACAGGGAGCAAAGGTGTCCCTCGAGGATGCCATGGACCAGCTAGATGAAGCACGCAACATTGCCCTCCTCCGCTCGGCCAAGTACCAGCAAGCGTTGCGCCAGTACCACAGCCGACGAGTGTGCGGTTGGGCCTTCGATGTTGGGGACCTGGTGCTCCGTCTTGTCCAGAGCTACAAGAACTGCCACAAGCTCTCTCCACCGTGGTAGGGGCCGTACGTTGTCATGGAAGTGCTCCGACTCGGCACCTACAAGCTCAAGACCATCGATGTCGAAGTCTTCGTCAATGCCTGGAACATCGAATAGCTACATCGTTTTTACCCTTAATATACGCACACTTCTCTTATCAGTTTCGCTACCAACTCCCTGATCTTTAGTGACATCCGACCCCAGCAATGGTAGGGGGCAGGCCTCACTCGGAGGCTAATAAAAGCATATCTATCAGGTACACATTCTCTACGACTGGCCCTTTCTCACGTTAAGACCTAGAAGCGAGGTGCGAAAATAGACGTTGAGTAAAACTGGTCGGATTGCAAGAAACCTACGCCCTAATGGCTATGGCGTTTTTGCTCACCAGCGCGATCAGAGTTTTTTTTGTACCCCAAGCTTTTCTAGCCTTAACTATAGAAAGAGTCAGTACATGTCTAAGAGTATATCCACCTAGCAAACATCCTCTATGCCCGACCCTTTCACCATAAGATCTAGAAGCAAGGGTTGCGGAAACGGACGATGAGTAAAACTAGTCGGACTGCAAAAAACCTACGCTCCAGCAGCTACGACGTTTTTGCTCACCAACATGATCAGAGTTTGTTCACCCGCACCCTGGGCTTTACAGCCTTAACAACGAAAAGAGTCGGAACACATTAACCTTTTATACAAAAAGGGGAGAAGGTCTAAAAATTTGTTTGGCCATAACAAAATTTAAGAGCTTGTTCACTTATTACGAGTTCGTCGCCTGGCTTATCTGCCTAACTAAAATTCTTGGGAAGGATGATTTCATCCTCTATCTTCACAGGAAAGTCCTGTGCCAGTGGGTCACCCAAGTCGGTCGAATGGCTCGGGTCGCTACCGAGAGACGGGTAGGGAGCAGCAGGATGATCCACGCGGGTTAGGCCGACTCCGTCACGAACAACGGTTCTGGATTTCACTCGAACATATCTGGTAAGAGCTCTCCAAACCCATCACTCGAGCCATCAAGGTAAGTCCTGTGCCAGCGGGTTACCCAAGTCGATCGGATGGCTCGGGTCGCTGTCGAGAGACGGGTCATCTTTAAGTGACACCCGACCCTAGCAACGGCAAGTGGTCGGGCCTCACTCGGGGGCTGGCAAGAGTGTCTATTCGGTAGACATTCTCTATGCTCGACCCCTTTCTCATGCTAAAACCTAGAGGCAAGGTTTGTGGAAACAAATGCTGAGTAAAACTGGTAGGACCGTAAGAAACCTACGCCCCAGCGGCTATGATGTTCTTGCTCACCAGCATGATCAGAGTTTTTGTCCCCGCACCCTGAGCTTTAGCCTCCGCCTTCCCAGGAAGGGTTTGGAGGGGCCCATCGGTGGAATCTCCATCGAGGAGAGGCCAGCAGGTCACCCAAGTCGAACGGACGGCTTGGGCCGCTGCCGAGAGATGGGTCATCTTTAAATGACACCTGACCCTAGCAACGACAAGGGGTCGGGCCTCACTCGGGGGCTGGCAAGAGTGTCTATTTGGTAGACATTCTCTATGCTCGACCCCTTTCTCACGCTAAAACCTATAGACAAGGTTTGTGGAAACAAATGCTGAGTAAAACTGGTCGGACCGCAAGAAACCTACGCCCCAGCGGCTATGACGTTTTTGCTCACCAGCATGATTAGAGTTTGTTAGCCTAAGCGATTGACGGCAGCGGCGAGGCTACGGAGGTAAAGATGCGGACGTGTGTATAAAACACAGAGGGCTAACCCTTTGGTTTTATATGGGCGACTGGTGCGAGGAAACCAATCACCGCCTAAATCTCCACGCCTGCCACGGCCTATCACCACGCCTCGCCGTGGGGCGTGCGCACGCAACCTATGGCCACCCCTCGGAAAACTCGCCGGACGTTTCACCTCCCCGAACGGACCATGACCCGTCACAGGTTAGAGGGATACGGAGCTGAAAACGCTCCTACGGCCCGTCTAAGCCTAGGAGTTCGAAGGTTGACCAACCGACGAGTTCGACAACCGCTCCGGGCACTTTTGGAGTGAGGGATGAAAGGGATGGGCCCGCTAGCGGCCAATACCTGTGTGTGTGTCAAATGCAAGCTACAGTAGCTGCTAGTGAACGACAACTAGCTACGCAGCAACTAGTAGTTTTACCTAACAATGCTGCAATGCAAAGGGAGCCTATGCTCATCTACTCCCAGAGGTGCGCATTAGTGTAACATCTGCTGGTCACACAAAGTGGGTGCTCAAGTAGTCAAGTGTAACGTTAGCCGAAGCGGTAATGAATTTCGCCCTTCATAATGAAGAATATGGCGTCGACGGACCATGGGTCATTAACCATGAGAAGAAATAGGTAATTAACTCCGCATGTTGCTGCGGGAGCTGAAGAACTGATTTCTCATGTTGCTATTTTTCATAAACAAAGGAAAAAAAGAAGAATACATATATTGACGAGCTAGAAAATTGTAGATAGTCTTGTTTATGAATATGTTCAGTTTGACATTCACGTCTTGGTTGGCTACCAATTTTTACTCAACCAAAATTATGACAAGCCAAAACTTAGGCTTGCCAAAATCAAGGCTGCCAAAGTTAAGGTAAAAAACATAGGTGCACATTTGGTTGACCGCCAAATTTAAGGTTTGCTAATTTTCTCTTTTATGCAGTTTAAGAACTTTCTAGAAACTTTTCAAAACTCTGGCTATAAACATTGATGTGCCAATTCTTTGGCAATGAACCAATTGATGACTACAAATTTTGGCAATACCATGGTTTTGGCTGGGCAAGAATTGGAAGCCAACCAATCAGGCCCGAATTGTATTTATGAATTCGACATTTGTTACTGGAGGGAGGGTCGTCTGGTTGGACTTCTGAGTGATAATTAAGGATAATAGAGCAATCTGTTAATAGACTTGCACTACTGGAAATTAGAATAGCCCTGTGGTAACGAATTTTTCTATACGTTTTTTTGGTACACACAGTGTCGGTATAAAAATCCCGACAGACAAATACAAAAACCCACATGGGAATCAGGGAAATTTTTTGTGCATGACAATACACACAAGAAAACTATAATTACTCTGTTGGTTTTGTTAAAACACAATGGAAAAGCATGAATTATCTTGTCGGTACAGAAAATGTCTTGTTTTGGTTCTCATCAATCACGTGGACGTACGCAAAGACTGCTGCCGGGCTGGCCGGCCTCACTATCGGAATCGCAAGCTTTGCCGAGTGCCAAGAACTTTGCCGAGTTTTTTTTTATCTCGGGCAGTCGGCAAAGGCTGTCTTTGCCGATGTAACACCCCGGTGTTATGCCTACATTTAGGCACTGCTAATCATACATATCATGCATCATCAAGCATCCTAATCATACCTGCATAATCTTGCATATAACAACTGGAACATTACTTCGAAACATACGAAACATGTTTGTGAAAAGTAAATGATGTATACACTTATTAGAGTTGTTTTGCTCTGATTCTTGCTTGCTAGTTGAGTAGAAATTGTTGGTTATGCTTGTAAATCATCTAGAATTGTTTAGCACAATTTTTGGGAGCAAGGTTTGTATTCAAATTAATTCAAAAATTTTGCTTCCAAAGTAATTTCCCAAAATTTGGGTTTTGAGTTAAAATTTAACTTTGAGTCTATAATTTAAAATCTAGATAGAATTGGACTTTGGTCATAAAAGCAAAGTTGTAGGGAATTAAATTCTAAGCAACTTTCATTTTTGGTCCATTTTCAAAAGATGTCATTTTCTTGCTCAAAATGAGATTTGAAAAACTGGAATTGAAAATCTCTTGAAAATTTAAATTGAAAATCTTCATTTTTCCTTAACTGTGCCACCGCTTCTCGCTTGGCCTGACAAAAAGAAGCCCAGCCCAGCCTCCCACCCAGCGCCAAGGCTTCCACAGCGCTTGGCCCGGCCCAGCCAATGGCTCTTTTCTCCCCTCTTCTCACATACTGTCGCGCGTCGTCGCCACGCCTTGATGACATGGCGAGAGGAATCCCTTGGCGTGGCATGACCACGCGCCGGCGTCGCTCGCCAGGCGGCAGCCGCTGGGCTCGACATCGCACCACGCGCACCGCCTTCACCTGCTGGTGCTCGGCAAGACTCGCTCACTGCGTGCGCTAGCCCTTTTCTCCCCCCTCCAGTCGAGCCTCGAGCTCGCCCTCGCAGCCGCAGCTCCGCGGCGTTGAGCTCTCGCGCCGCGCGCCATTTCCGATTGCTCGCGCGCCAGCTCCGCCTTCGCCTCCCTCGGCTCACGCGCGCTTGCGCCGCCTTCCGAAAGCCTGGGTGAGCTTCCCGTGCCTCGCCACCGACGTCCATGGCGCGCCGTGCGTTTTCGGCCGCCGTGGAGCGTCCTCTTCCTCCTTTCTCACCGTGTGCTTTATTGCTGCTTCGCTTCGCCATTGCCTCGCACAACTCCTGCGCTCGTTCGCTTGTGCCGCTGCGGGTCGGAGAGATAGCCGGCCACCGGCGGGAAAAAGCTGTCGTCGCCGCCAATACAGCACCCGGTGAGGCACCTGCTTTCTGGCCGGTAAAGCCGAGCCAGCCGTCAGGTTGACGCCTACTGTTGGGCCGTCTTCCTTCCTCGGCGCTTTCGGGGCACAAGAAGTTTGTGGCCGTGGGCCAACTGTTTCACTGGCGGCCCAAGATTTCTTAAATGAATTGATTTCCATTTATTATTTGTTAATTGAAATCTGAAATGGTTTGAAAAATATTTGGGTGATCAAACTTGCTCCAAATTTGTTGAAACAAATTTTGCTAGGTTCCTTATCATCAGATCTACTTGGGAAAATTATTGCATGTCATTTTGGGATATTTTTCCTGTAGGATTTTATTTAATCATGGATATTGTTGATAACTTGAAAAATATGTAGAAAAATCTATAGGCTTCAGAAAATATGATTTCAAGTTTGTTAATCTTATTATGTAATGTACTTCCTAGGAAAAATATGTTTCATGCATGTGCTGTGGGAAAATTTTGAGGTGTAGTTCAAGTACCTCTAATGGCTGAATTTTGTTATTTTTGCTAGAGAGCAAAATTTGTATAAAACATGCATGTGGTAATTTTTGTACAGTTATTATTGACTGTTTAGAACTTAGGAAAAATACTAAATCTGTTGGTTGACACTTTTCATAGTACAAAGTAATTTCATGCTCATTTTTATGCTATAGCTTGTCATTTTTGTGTAGGATAGTTTACTTATCCAAATGCCATGAAATTTTTATGGTAGTCTGTTTAGGGTAGTATTATGCTACTGTATTTTTCTCAGATTTTTAGGAGCATCAGAAATATATGTTGCTATTCAAACCTATTATTAATTAGGGTTTAAGCAAGTGTTGCTTTAAGTGTGATTAAGAAATTATTAAAGCTTTGGTGTATCTTTGAAGCATTTCATAAGATATGTTAACTTAACATATTGGTAGTAGAAGAGAATGCAGTAGATGACATGTGCTTGTAGCATAGTTTCTTGAATGATGTTGACTACCTTGCTTTTCAACATATCCATTGCATTCATCTCCTTCGATGCACCGATTGCATAGGCACTTACACGCATTGCATCATACAGGATCGCAAACCGAGAACCCAGTCGTCATTCCCGAGGAGCCCGAGGAGCAGTTCGAGGTGCAGCAGCAGGAAGTGCCAGAAGCCGACGAGGAGGACGTTGAAGAACTTCCGGAGTGCCCCGATCACCGTCCAAGCTCCTTCGAGAGAGGCAAGCCCCGGAGCATCTTTCTCCCGGTTTGCAATGATTTCATTAAATCCTTTACTTTAAATTGATGCATTACGTTCAGGAGTTGTTTGCAACCGTTGCTGCATTATACCTTGTTTACCTTTGTTATACTATATCCTTGTTACCCCGGTATCCGCAATGAAGTCAATGCTTATCGGCTTAGACCGTAGAAGTCGGGTGATTTTCGTCACCGCGAGCTATAGGTGGTTACCCGGATCTGTTTGGATGGCTATGAAGTCATGGTATAACTAAGTGTTAAATGAAGTTGAGACCGGCAAGGAGACTTGCGGTGGTTTTGGACTGTAGTGTTTCCATCTCAGGTGTCGATTAAGGACCGACCAGTTGTTGGGCCTCGAGTCATGTTGAACGATGCCTTACATTTAGCCGGGGCGGATAAAGTACCTTCCGACCGCTGAAGCCGGGAGATTTTTCGGGCCGAGTAGATTGCCCCGCAGCCAAGACCGTGTCAAGGTGTGTGGTAGGACACGGGCGGGATGATAAGACCAAAGTGCGATCGGTCGGCCCCGGTACATGTGGTTCCCGCAAACTCGAGATACCGGAAAGTTGACTCGGTGATCAATATCTCACTTTAGCGGGTGAGTGAGATTTGTGTAAGGAATAAATCACCCGGTGGTTAGGAATCGATTGAATCGCCATCGCCCCGGATAGTGAGCACTTGACTTGAGTGACTTCATCGTAGTAAATGTTTATGGAACACTTGGACAGCTTATAGTGAATATGACAAGATGGAAGTTGTTTAATGATCGGTGGTTATCATTAATTGCTTAATCACATGTTTACTCTAGTATAGATGCAAATCTAGTCGATGAGTTAATAATAATTAACTTGACAATAATGCTTTTAGAAAGGTTCTTGAAATGCTAAAATGCTTCTTTTGCAAATGAGTCAGCTACCCTACTATAAAGCCTTCATGATTCCTTGGTGTCATTTATTTTCGGTTATGTCGGGTAAGTCTAGTGAGTACCTTCTCGCACTCGTGGTTTTATTCCCACTTGTTGCGAGATGGGCGGATGTATTACGGCTATTGTATCAACCGCCTTTTATCCTGCGATGGTGATGCTTAGGACCATGGGCATGGTCATTCCTTACGCCTCGCCTAATGCTTTTGTTAGAGATGATCATTCACCGGCACTATATTTAAACTCCGCGTGAGTGTGTGTGTGGTTTGAACAAATGACTTCGCTACTTTTATTCGAACTGGTTTGTAATAACTATGTTTAAACTCTGATGTATCCGAGGTTGCGAACTTTTATGTAATATGTGATGGTGACCGCTAAACTTATTACGATCATGGCTGGGACACGAGTTGGTTTGAAATCCTTTGTGATTTCACGGACTACCGGGTTATACGGGCTTAAGTTTGTTCAATCGTCCGCTTCGGTGGATGATTCTCTTACTTAATTTCGTATAATTGGTCGGTTCTGTTACAGCTGGCATCAGAGCATAGTTTAGCGTGTTACTGTTCACAAGTGTATTTAAAACAAAAGGCATTTGGAAAACGTGATTTTCAAAATCTAAAGTGTGCCAGTGATCATATCCTTTATGCCCAGTTAAGGACTTTAGGTGGCTTAATTAAGTACTGACTTGGGGTTCTTGCATCATATTTCTCTTTCGTCGCTCATACGGCGTGCTATTGTATGAGTGCCACTTGTTTGAGTGGTAATGAATGGATCATTTGCCTCTACGCCTCGGTAAGTGTGAGTTGTGAGAGCATGATCGGATACACCGCCGATCTAGGGTGAGTGCTTATACGATGCTGGAGTAATTACATGTTCTACGCATGTTTTACAAAGGTATCTCATGTATGGGTCTTCCGTCTGTGGAGGCGATGCCGTCAATAGGACGATGGTTCGGGTAGTTACTACCGTTGTACATGTATCTGGGGATTCGTGTAGAGCGTGTAGATAAAACTTTACTGCTTTTATGCATTCATTGGGAATTGGGCTGAAATGAATCTTCTGCAGGTACATAACAACGCTATCGTGTAGAACGTATTAGCTACGTCTTGAGAGATCGTTGTATGCCACCGAATTCGTCGTTAGAAATTATTTATTCCTAAGTTTGTGAGAACGTCATTTGGTGCACGTATACATACATCATGTTACTTGTGCATTTCATTCATGCCATGCATTCCTCCCCTTATAAATTGATTCTCTCATGTTGATAAAAGTGGTATCACCTAAAATATGTTTCCCGAGGTAATGAAAGAACTTTTTTACTGAGATGGCCCCAGACGAAGGCATCGCCCAGTAAGTCCACCGGAGGAAGAGCACCCCGACACCTGTTATTCCCGAGGGAGCACCGCACCACCGACACCTTCTTGAGCGAGTTTGGCATGCCAACTTTGCTTTGGAGAGTGCTCCATGATGTGGGGTACCAGAGGGTCAAGAGCCGGTGTACTCTTGAAATGAGAGTCGATTAGCGTAAGATGGACTAGCGATGGTGGAGATCACGGTTCCCGCTCTCGGTGATGCTCCAGATTGGGATGGTTGGCACTTGAGTTTGAGGGTCGCACTCCCGATTGAGGGTGCAGAGGGAGCAGACCTTCCGTGTCATTAGAGACATTATGAGCAGATTTCCCGGTGAGCTTGCAGCAGCTCTGGTGGTACTTTTCCTAGGGATGATCCTCGTGATGCCATTTGGGTTCACCTCGTGGAAGTGCATTGGTCGAGGTCCAAACCAAGGACAAAGCTAGCGACAACTGTGCAATGAGTGCTATGTTCGCCGCCATCGAGCGTATGAAGGTCTCGAGAGTACCCACTTGGACTTTGACCGGCTTGCGTAGTGAGGATAAGCTCAAAGGGAAGAAGCGTAAGAAGAGACAGCACGCTATAGCTAGCTTGCAGGAGCAAAGTTATCGATATGAACTTACAACGAGATCAAGCGGTTGTGAGAGGTGATAGAGCTATGCAATGAAAGTGCATACGTTGACTCAAGCCAACAACAATGCGCACCGCATGATTGGACAGATTGGTTCAAGAGAGGAATGAAGCCTGGAATGCAAGAAACCTTCTGCTGCAGAGAGTCGATGAGCTAGAGGAATACAACGGCAACCTGCACGAAGAGTTTCACGCGCTCTATAATGGGGTTGGCCCATATGCTCCACCAAACGCCGCTGGCATGGACATCGACGACGACAACCAGAACGAGCCTGTAGTTTCACCTAGAGGCGATGGTGACGTCTCCGATCCCGATGATGGCCCCGAGGAATAGGCTAGTTGCCTTGCGCTAGTATTCAGGTCCTGTCGCGACAACCTTTCTTTTGTTGGCATGTAACCTATCGTGTGTTGCTTCGAACGTCTGAGACTTGGCATGTGGTTGGAACTTGATTTTCGAATGCGATATCTGAACGCATAAAAAGTCCAGTGTATGTATGCTGGCAATGTGACTGTATGGATGCGATGTTTGCCATTGAAGTAATTCGATTAAGTGTTGTTGTCTTAATTGGGATGAGATTGTTGTGCCTCTGTTTTATTGCATGAATTTATTCTCTCCAAGGTAAAATCAGATGCGGCATAATTTTTTCCTTCACTGCAATCATTATTAGCTTCACTCAATCGTTACTTGTTCTTTGAAATATGCGAGATGACAAACACTCGCCGAACCACGATGAAGCCGCCGAGACCGGTGCTAACGGCAAGGGACCGGTGGTGGTGGTGATGGTTGGAACCACGGCAACAACAATGAACCTCCCCATGAACCACATTTGCCACCTCCTCCCCGTTTACCCCGAGATGTTTCTCGACAACTTGCCGGAGTCAACAAGAATGCGGAACAATCCCGAGAAAAACATGGAGGATTTTTCTGCGCACCATCGCCAACAACGCTCAACGTGGTAACAATCAAGGTGGTGGCATGGGAGTGAACCAATATAGCGACTTCAAGGATTTTCATGGACACCAGGCCACCAGATTCAAGAAAGCATCAAGATGGCCCCATTCAAGCTTTATATGGCGTAAAAGGTAGAACGCCATTGAATTGGGTCGAGCACGGTGATAGAAGATATTATGGCATTGACTTTGTAGAAGAAGCCGAGAAGAAAGTTCATATTATTCAAAGAGAATATGAAAGCTGCCCAATCACGCCGTAAAAGTTATGCGGATAAAAGAAGGAGACCCCTTAGTTTTGAAGTTGGTGACTATGTTTATCTGAAAGTCACACCAATGAAGAAGAAAAGGTTGGAATCAAGAAAGCTTGCCGCAAGATTCAGAGGACCATACAAGATCTTGGAACAAAGAGGTCCCAGAGCCTACAAGTTAGAGTTACTCGAGACAATGAGTACAGCTTTTCCCGCTTTTCCATGTATCACATCTCAAGAAATGTTTGCGTGTTAGGAGGAAAGAATAGAACCTCGAGGTATTCAACTCAAATCAGATTTGGTGTATCGTGAACAACCAGTCCGGGTGTTAGACACTAAGGAACGTGCTACTCGGAATAGTGTGGTGAAAACATACAAGATACAGTGGGATCATCATGATGAGGGAGATGCAACTTGGGAAACAGGAGAGTATCTACAAAAAGCTTATGAAGAATTTTATAACAAATGGTTCGTAACCCAAATCTCGGGACGAGATTTTTATAAGGGGGGAGGGCTGTAACACCCCGGTGTTATGCCTACATTTAGGCACTGCTAATCATACATATCATGCATCATCAAGCATCCTAATCATACCTGCATAATCTTGCATATAACAACTGGAACATTACTTCGAAACATACGAAACATGTTTGTGAAAAGTAAATGATGCATACACTTATTAGAGTTGTTTTGCTCTGATTCTTGCTTGCTAGTTGAGTAGAAATTGTTGGTTATGCTTGTAAATCATCTAGAATTGTTTAGCACAATTTTTGGGAGCAAGGTTTGTATTCAAATTAATTCAAAAATTTTGCTTCCAAAGTAATTTCCCAAAATTTGGGTTTTGAGTTAAAATTTAACTTTGAGTCTATAATTTAAAATCTAGATAGAATTGGACTTTGGTCATAAAAGCAAAGTTGTAGGGAATTAAATTCTAAGCAACTTTCATTTTTGGTCCATTTTCAAAAGATGTCATTTTCTTGCTCAAAATGAGATTTGAAAAACTGGAATTGAAAATCTCTTGAAAATTTAAATTGAAAATCTTCATTTTTCCTTAACAGCCACCGCTTGCGCTGCGCCCGACGGCATGAAGCCCCCCATTGACCCACCTCCCACCCACGCGCCTCGTGCTTCCACACAGGCGCCCGGCCCACCTTAGCTAGCGGCTCTTTCTCCCCCGCCTTCGCCTCGCGCGCGCGTCATACACGCTGCATGATCACAGAGAGAATCTCTTGGCGATGACTCACACGCCGGCGTCGCCACGCAGCACATGCGGTTCGACACCACGCCATGCGCCCGCCTTCACTGCTGGTGCCACAAGACTCGCTCACTCGCTACCGCGCTCCTTTTCTCCTCCTCCAGAGCCGAGCCTCGAGCTCGCCTCGCCTCGCCCGCGCCAGCTCCGCCGGCGTTGAGCTCTCGCGCGCGCGCCATTTCCCGATTGCTCATCGCAGCCCTCCGCCGCCTTCGCTTCGCCTCCGCACGCGCTCACGCTCGCGCTTGCGCTTCCGAGCCTCGGTGAGCTTCCGCGCCTGCCGCCACCGACGTCCATGGCGCCGCCGTGTTTCGGCCGGCGTGGAGCGTCTTCTTCCTTCCTTTCTCGGCCGTGCTTGGCTCTGCTCGCTTCGTCATTGCTCTCGACAACTTCTAACTTCGCTCGTTCGCTTGTCTTGCGTGGCCGGAGAGATGGCCGTCACCATGGCCGAAAGCAAAATTGCCGCGCCAATACAGACCCCAATGAGGCACCACGCTTCTACCGCAAAGCGGCCGAAAGCAGAAGTAGGGTTGACGCCTGTTGGGCCGTCTTCCTTCCCTCACGCTTTCGGCCAGCAGCAGGCGGTTGTGGCAACCGTGTAATAACTGTTTCCCCACGGGCCGCCCAAGATTTCTTAAATGAATTGATTTCCATTTATTATTTGTTAATTGAAATCAAATGGTTTGAAAAATATTTGGATGATCAACTTGCTCCAAATTTGTTGAAACAAATTTTGCTAGGTTCCTTATCATCAGATCTACTTGGAAAAATTATTGCATGTCATTTTTGGGATATTTTTCTGTAGGATTTTATTTAATCATGGATATTATTTGATAACTTGAAAAATATGTAGAAAAATCTATAGGCTTCAGAAAAATATGATTTCAAGTTTGTTAATCTTATTATGTAATGTACTTCCTAGGAAAAATATGTTTCATGCATGTGCTGTGGGAAAATTTTGAGGTGTAGTTCAAGTACCTCTAATGGCTGAATTTTGTTATTTTTGCTAGAGAGCAAAATTTGTATAAAACATGCATGTGGTAATTTTTGTACAGTTATTATTGACTGTTTAGAACTTAGGAAAAATACTAAATCTGTTGGTTGACACTTTTCATAGTACAAAGTAATTTCATGCTCATTTTTATGCTATAGCTTGTCATTTTTGTGTAGGATAGTTTACTTATCCAAATGCCATGAAATTTTTATGGTAGTCTGTTTAGGGTAGTATTATGCTACTGTATTTTCTCAGATTTTAGGAGCATCAGAAATATATGTTGCTATTCAAACCTATTATTAATTAGGGTTTAAGCAAGTGTTGCTTTAAGTGTGATTAAGAAATTATTAAAGCTTTGGTGTATCTTTGAAGCATTTCATAAGATATGTTAACTTAAGATATTGGTAGTAGAAGAGAATGCAGTAGATGACATGTGCTTGTAGCATAGTTTCTTGAATGATGTTGACTACCTTGCTTTTCAACATATCCATTGCATTCATCTCCTTCGATGCACCGATTGCATAGGCACTTACACGCATTGCATCATACAGGATCGCAAACCGAGAACCCATCGTCATTCCCGAGGAGCCCGAGGGAGCGATTCGAGAAAAGAAGCAGGAAGTGCCGGCCAACGAGGAGGACGTTGAAGAACTTCCGGAGTGCCCGATCACCGTCCAAGCTCCTTCGAGAGAGGCAAGCCCCGGAGCATCTTTCTCCCGGTTTGCAATGATTTCATTAAATCCTTTACTTTAAATTGATGCATTACGTTCAGGAGTTGTTTGCAACCGTTGCTGCATTATACCTTGTTTACCTTTGTTATACTATATCCTTGTTACCCTGGTATCCACAGTCGAGTCAATGCTTAGCTGGCTTAGACCGGTAGAAGTCGGGTGATTTCCTGTCACCGCGAGCTATAGGTGGTTTACCGGATCTGTTTGGATGGCTATGAAGTCATGGTATAACTAAGTGTTAAATGAAGTTGAGACCGGCGGAGACTTGCGGTGGTTTTGACCTGTAGTGTTTCCATCTCAGGTCGATTAAGGACCGACCGTTGTTGGGCCTCGAGTCATGTTGAACGATGCCTTACATTTAGTCGGGCCGGATAAAGTACCTTCCGACCGCCATGGGCTAGGAGATTTTTCGGCCGAGTAGATTGCCCGCAGCCAAGACCGTGTCAAGCAGGTGTGGTAGGACACGGGGCGGGATGATAAGACCAAAGTGCGGTCGGGTCGGCCCCCGGTACATGTGGTTCTGGCAAACTCGAGATACGGAAAGTTGACTCGGTGATCAATATCTCACTTTAGCGGGTGAGTGAGATTTGTGTAAGGAATAAAAATCACCGGTGGTTAGGAATCGATTCGAATCGCCATCGCTCCTAGATAGTGAGCACTTGACTTGAGTGACTTCATCGTAGTAAATGTTTATGGAACACTTGGACAGTTATAGTGAATATGACAGTATGGAAGTTGTTTAATGATCAGTGGTTATCATTAATTGCTTAATCACATGTTTACTCTAGTATAGATGCAAATCTAGTCGACAAAGTTAATAATAATTAACTTGACAATAATGCTTTTAGAAAGGTTCTTGAAATGCTAAAATGCTTCTTTTGCAAATGAGTCAGCTACCCTACTATAAAGCCTTCATGATTCCTTGGTGTCATTTATTTTCGGTTATGTCGGGTAAGTCTAGCTGAGTACCTTCTCGTACTCAGGGTTTTATTCCCACTTGTTGCAGATGGGCAGATGTATTACGGCTATTGTATCAACCGCCTTTATCCCGCGATGGGTGATGCTTAGGACCATGGGCATGGTCATTCCTTACGTCTCGCCTAATGCTTTTGTTGGAGATGATCATTCATTTGGCACTATATTTAAACTCCGCGTGAGTGTGTGTGTGGTTTGAACAAATGACTTCCGCTACTTTTATTCGAACTGGTTTGTAATAACTATGTTTAAACTCTGATGTATCTGAGGTTGCGAACTTTTATGTAATATGTGATGGTGACCGCTAAACTTATTATGATCATGGCTGGGACACGAGTTGGTTTGAAATCCTTTGTGATTTCACGGACTACCGGGTTATACTGGGCTTAAGTTTGTTCAATAAATGCCGCTCGGTGGATGATTCTCTTACTTAATTTCGTATAATTGGTCGGTTCTCATTACATACCGGCATCGAGCATAGTTTAGCGTGTTACCGTTTCACAAGTGTATTTAAAACAAAAGGCATTTGGAAAACGTGATTTTCAAAATCTAAAGTGTGCCAGTGATCATATCCTTTATGCCCAGTGAAGGACTTTAGGTGGCTTAATTAAGTACTGACTTGGGGTTCTTGCATCATATTTCTCTTTCGTCGCTCATACGACGTGCTATTGTATGAGTGCCACTTGTTTGAGTGGTAATGAATGGATCATTTGCCTCTACGCCTCGGTAAGTGTGAGTTGTGAGAGCATGATCGGATACACCGCCGATCTAGGGTGAGTGCTTATACGATGATCTTTGGAGTAATTACATGTTCTACGCATGTTTTACAAAGGTATCTCATGTATGGGTCTTCCGTCTATGGAGGCGATGCCGTCAATAGGACGATGGTTCGGGTAGTTACTACCGCTGTACATGTATCCGGGGATTCGTAGAGCGTGTAGATAAAACTTTCATCGCTTTTATGCATTCATTGGGAATTGGGCTGAAATGAATCTTCTGCAGGTACATAACAACGCTTATCGTAGAACGTATTAGCTACGTCTTGAGAGATCGTTGTATGCCACCGAATTCGTCGTTAGAAATTATTTATTCCTAAGTTTGTGAGAACGCATTTGAGTACATACATACATCATGTTACTTGTGCATTTCATTCATGCCATGCATTCCTCCCCTTATAAATTGATTCTCTCATGTTGATAAAAGTGGTATCACCTAAAATATGTTTCCCGAGGTAATGAAAGAACTTTTACTTTCTACAGATGGCCCAGACGAAGGCATCGCCAGTAAGTCCACCGGAGGAAGAGCACCTCGATGCCCGTTGGCCTCGAGGGAGCACCGCACCACGGACACCTTCTTGAGCGAGTTTGACATGCCAACTTTGCTTTGGAGAGTGCTCCATGATGTGGGGTACCCAGAGGGTCAAGAGCCGGTGTACTCTTGGAATGAGAGTCGATTAGTAGAAGATGGACTAGCAATTGGTGGAGATCACGGTTCTCCGCTCTCGGTGATGCTCCAGATTGGGATGGTTGGCACTTGAGTTTGAGGGTCGCACTCCAAATTGAGGGTGCAGAGAGGAGCACCTTCCGTGTCATTAGAGACATTATGAGCAGATTTCCCAAGTGAGCTTGCAAGCAGCCTGGGCCGGTACTTTTCCTAGGGATGATCCTCGTGATGCCATTTGGGTTCAAACCTGTGGAAGTGCATTGGTCGAGGTCCAAACCAAGGACAAAGCTAGCGACAACGTGCAATGAGTGCTATGTTCGCCGCCATCAGAGCGTATGAAGGTCTCGAGAGTACCTACTGGACTTTGACTGGCTTGCGTAGTGAGGATAAGCTCAAAGGGAAGAAGCAGAAGAAGAGACAGGCACGTGCTATAGCTAGCTTGCAGGAGCAGTTGGCTGATATGAACTTACAACGAGATCAAGCGGTTGTGAGAGGTGATAGAGCTATGCAGCGAGTGCATACGTTGACTCAAGCCAACAACAATGCAGACCGCATGATTGGACAGTTGGTTCAAGAGAGGAATGAAGCCTGGAACGCAAGAAACCTTCTGCTGCAGAGAGTCGATGAGCTAGAGGAATACAACGGCAACCTGCACGAAGAGTTTCACGCGCTCTACAATGGGGTTGGCCCATATGCTCCACCAAACGCCGCTGGCATGGACATCGACGACGACAACCAGAACGAGCCTGTAGTTTCACCTAGAGGCGATGGTGACGTCTCCGATCCCGATGATGGCCCCGAGGAATAGGCTAGTTGCCTTGCGCTAGTATCTAGGTCCTGTCGCGACGACCTTTCTTTTGTTGGCATGTAACCTATCGTGTGTTGCTTCGAACGTCTGAGACTTGGCATGTGGTTGGAACTTGATTTTCGAATGCGATATCTGAACGCATAAAAAGTCCAGTGTATGTATGCTGGCAATGTGACTGTATGGATGCGATGTTTGCCATTGAAGTAATTCGATTAAGTGTTGTTGTCTTAATTGGGATGAGATTGTTGTGCCTCTGTTTTATTGCATGAATTTATTTGCCGTGTGCTCGGACATGCCACTCGGCAAAGACTTTCTTTGCCGAGTGTCAACGTCTCACACGGCAAATTTTGGCCCGCTGTTAAACCAGCTTGCCGCCGTCAGCTCTTTGCCGAGTGTACAAATGCAACACTCGGCAAAGAGGCTCTTTGCCGAGTGTCAAAAGCAGACACTCGGCAAAGTATAATTTTTTTTGATTCCTGCACTTCAAAATTTTTCACCTCTCCACATACCACATATGGTACTCCATGCTTAAGTTTGGTGTATTTTTGAATTTATTTGCTATATTTAACTAATTAATTGCATTTCAAGCAATTTTTTGAATTAAGTTAAATTTGAACCGCAAGTGATTCAAATATTTGGAAAAAAATGAGTATAAAATTGATATTCGTGTTATTCAACCCAATTTGAGGCCTTACCTTTAAGATTATAAGGGTTTTCGAACATCTTATTTCAGAAACACGACCCCGAGCGTGTGGTTGAATGGTTTCTAAATTCTATAAAAAGCAAAGGAAGTCCGAAAATCATGAAATTTGATAAGATGTCATGATATCATATGTGGAGGCTGTGGTAAAAAATTGAGAAGGTGTCGCATAAGTTGTCACGTACATTGCTTACAAACCGAAACATCTCCGAAGAAGTTTCATGATTGTTGAGAATGATCTGGTAAGATTTGGAGTGAAAGTGACGGTCGAGTTGTGGTTTGACTCCGAAACTTTTTGTATAGCCAATAGACATCAAAGATCGTGTCATGTTAAATTTTAGCGATTTTTTGGATCCATTTGATAATTATTAATTTGTAATTGCAATTATATAAATGGAATTTGAGCTATAACTACATGAAATCATGGTCTATTTTTCGCTGAAGCATCAAATTTGCATTGTTGAGTGAATTTGACAAGGTATTTTCAAAGTGTATTGGAACAAATTTGGAAAAAACGGTTAAGGAAAAGAGAAAGGAAATAGAAAAGTTTTTTTTAAAATACCTTTGCCAAGTGTCCTAGGGTTAGCACTCGGCAAAGTATAGTCTTTGCCGAGTGCCTTATCGGCTTGACTCTCGGCAAAGATTTTTAATGTTTTTTTAAAAAATCCTGGCTTTGCTGAGTGCCGGATCGTGGACACTCGGCAAAGGCCTGACCCAAGACTTAACTGGCACGGCCGAGACTCACTCACGCACACTCCCATCCCCTCGCTCCCTCACCGCCCTCTCGCAACCTCCTCCCTCCTCCCTCACCGCCCGCCAACGCTTGCCCCCCGCTTCATCATCCTCCTCGCGCCAGGCTTTCTTCCTCATGCGCTTCGTGCCGTTTCGCCACGGGCCGCCCCCGGCCACCTCCACTGGCAAAGTTTGGCCCGCCGGCCACCCCCATCGCCGCCTCGCACGCCACCCCGCCCGCAACGCCATGCCTGCGTGCCGCCCCGTGTGTGCCCGCCCGCCCACACTAGCCGCTCCCGCCGGCGGCCCGCCGCCTGGACTCATCTCGCCCATGGTTGATCTCCTCCATCCGCTCGCCGCACCGCAACCCGGAGAGGAGACCATGCTCGGTCGAGCACCACCTGGGGCCCAGCGTCCTCGCGACCATCTCTGGCACGGCGTTCGCCCTCTGCAACCCCGATGTCCCTGCGACCGTCGCTGCTGTCCTACTTCGCCACTCGCCACTTTGGCCGGCGACGTGCGCCCAAACCTTAACGTAATTCATAGGTAAAAAAATCGTGTGCCCAAACCCTAATAGTAAATTAGGAGATCTCGAGCTCTGTTTGGTGGCAAGGGCCACATATTCTAGATGTGAATTTGGTCCATGCGCATGGTCAGGATTGTCTAGAATCACATATATGGCACTGTATTGTCTTGTTCTCTTGAACTGATGACTAGGTTAAGTTGAACTGACCCATATTTGCAAGACACGAACTGTATACCAAATTATGTGGTGAACATGTGGAGTTTTCTAATCTCTGCTAGCAAATATTATGAAACTGTGTGATTATATATGTAGTAGGAGGAGGAGGAGGAGCAGTAGGACTGGTGGTGGTGGTAGTAGCAGTAGTTGTGATTATATATGTTTATATGAATGTGAATCCAATGCATATGCATATGTGGTTATCGGCCATCGTGCCATACGTTTTTTGCAGGTTTTAGAAACCTCACCGTGTAGGGGAGGTTCTGTCAAAATTTTCAATTAAGCCTGTATGTTCTTTTTTTGCAGAAGAAGAGCCCGTCGAGCCGAGCCGAGTACCCGGCGCACCCCGATCAGATTCCTCGCCATCGTGGGTCTGGGCTGCACACTGCGTTGCCTCGCCACTCACACCGACCCACCATGCCCGCTTAGCCCGACTCCACCGCCACCCAAGGTATAACCCCTCTTTCCAGATCATGTTTGTAGATCACATAACCAAGTTAGGTGTCTCCTGTTCGAAGGGATACGGTTGGAAGTATGCAGATCTTTGCATATCTATAACCGTATGTGTTTTGAATTGTCCACATTTTTGATAGTTCGAGGATGCGTAGATAGGGGTTAGTTTTCATGGTCTACTCGATCCGAGACAGAGTTTGGCATCATCTCCTATTTTCTCCGAATACACAATCTTCGCCGGACATGTATTTGGAGAAGAGCGGGAGGTGCTGTCGAAATTCTGTCTTGGATAGGAGTAGAGCATGGAAACTAACCTCATCTACGCATCCTCGGGTGGGATTAGGACCTATCTTCACCTATTAGATAGTAGGATCCTCGTGTAGATGCAATGGATTCTTATATTACTCATGTATATGGTAAAGGATGGATGACCGTGAGTGGATGTACACTGGCCAAAGGGGTTATGGAGACTGGACTGATGAATGGATGAAGAAGACCAATGCTTTCTTGGAAGCAGCATTTTAGGAGGCTAAAGAAACAGATAAAGTTTGGTGTCCCTGCAGCGAGTGTGAGAACAGGCGTAAACAAACAAAGATGGACATGGGTAAACATCTTGGCAAGTATGGATTTATGGCAGACTATACCCGGTGGACCCTCCATGGTGAAGGACATAGGAGAGACGAGGTCGTGAGACAATGCATCGAGGATCTTGATGTTGATGGCGGGGTAGGAGACATGTTAGGTGACTATCATGAAGCACACTTCAGTGAAGGACGTAGGGATGAGGAGCCAGAGGCAACCACAAAGGCGTATTACGACATGTTGTCTGTGGCACAGAAACCCCTTCACGGCCAGACAAAGGTCTCTCAACTAGATGCCATTGGACGCCTTATGGCTTTCAAGTCCCAGTGCCACCTAAGTCGAGACGCCTTCGATGTTATGCTGACAGTTTTTGGCACTTTGCTTCTAGAAGGTCACATTCTGCCAAGAAACATGTACGAGTCGCGGAGACTCCTCCGTGTACTTAAGATGCCATGTGAGCAGATACATGCTTGTCCAAAGGGGTGCATCTTATTTAGGAACGAACATGTGGAAGCTAAGTACTGTACAAAGTGTAAATCCTCTAGGTTCCTTGAGGTAGACTATGGTGATGGTCTCAAGAGGCAGCTTGACATCCCCGTGAAAATCCTATGGTACCATCCGTTCATACCGAGGATCCAACGGCTATACATGACCGAGGAGTCCGCAAAACAGATGACATGGCACAAAAATGGACGTCGATACAATCCAGATAAGATGGTACATCCTTCCGATGGTGAATCATGGAAACATTTTGATGACATTCATAGTGAGAAAGCCCTAGAGGCCTGTAATGTCCGTGTTGCGCTGGCAACAGATGGGTTCAATTCTTATGGAATGATGGCTGCCCCATACACTTGTTGGCCCATGTTCATTATCCCACTCAATCTCCCCCCCCAGCGTCATCTTTCAATGGTAGAACATATTCTTGTCGTTGATAATTCCTGAGCATCCGGGGAATAGTATGGGTGTGTTCATGGAGCCTTTGATTGATGAATTGCTCAATGCTTGGGACGAAGGGGTATGGACATACGATCGAGCTACAAAGAGAAGCTTCAAGATGCATGTTTGGTACCACTACTCCCTGCATGACTTCCTGGCATATGGAATATTCTATGGCTGGTGTGTTCACGGCAAGTTCCCATGCCCAGTATGCAAGACAGCTCTAAAGTTTATTTGGTTGAAGAAGGGTGGCAAGTATTCCTCGTTTGACAAACATCGACAATTCCTCCCTCTTGACCATGCATTCAGACAAGACATCAAGAACTTTATGAAAGGCCTCAAAGTTATAGACCCTCCACCGGTGATGATGACAGGTGCCGCGGTCCATGCTCAGATAGATGCTCTCGAGGTCAATGAAGTAGAAGGTGGTTTTATGGGATATGGCGAGCAACATGCATGGACTCACAAGTCGGGCTTGGAGAGGCTCCCCTATTTTGATGACCTTCTTCTTCCACATAACATTGATGCAATGCACATTGAAAAGAATATCGCTGAGGCACTTTGGGGAACAATCATGGACATTGATAAGTCAAAGGACAACGTTAAGGCTAGAGTGGATCTGGCAACGTTATGTGACAGACCAAAGCAAGAGATGCAGCCTCCTAGAAATGGCAAGAAATGGACTAGGCCTAAGGCCAAATTCACATTAAACAGGCCCCAAAGGAGGGAAGTACTAGAATGGTTCCAAACGTTAATGTTCCCTGATGGGTATGCAGCGAATCTGAGGAGGGGAGTGAACTTATCTACTATGCAAATCAATGGGCTCAAGAGTCATGACTACCACATATGGCTTGAGCAGCTTCTTCCGATGATGGTTCGAGGCTATGTCCTAGATCATGTCTGGCAAGTGCTGGCAGAGTTGAGCTATTTCTAACACTAGCTTTGTGCTAAGGAGTTATCTCGGGCCGTGGTTGCAGACATGGAAAAAATGGCACCTGTATTGCTCTGTAAGCTAGAGAAGATCTTTCCACCAGGCTTCTTCAATCCGATGCAGCATTTGATTTTGCACCTCCCGTATGAGGCACGAATGGGGGGGCCTATGCAGGGCCATTGGTGCTATTCAATTGAGAGAACCCTAAAGGTTGTTGAAAAGAAATGTAGAAATAAATGCAAGATTGAAGCTTCCATCATAGAGGCATTGATTCTGGAGGAGGTGTTAAACTTCACAACAACATACTATGGTGACAACCTTCCTAGCGTGCATAATCCACCCCCTCATTACAATGCTAGGGAAAATGAATCGAACCTCAGCCTTTTTCGAGGGCAACTCGGAAGTGCAAGTGGTAAGACCCTCAAGACCTTGAGTCATGAAGAGTGGCACACTATCATGCTATATGTACTGACCAACCTCGAAGAAGTGGAGCCGTACATGGGGTAAGTCACTATTTTCAACAAACTTGTTCTCGACTAGTCACTATTCTACATCCAACCCCCTTGTTTCGTCGTCAGACAGGAATTTACTCATGAATTTCGCATCGATCAAGGGCGCCTACCCCGTGGGAATTTCACACCCTTCTTAAACGGGGTGCGGGAAATGGAAACCCAATTTCATTTCTTGGTTCAAACGCAAGGTACGTTCTAATTTAGCTCGTACTTAGTTTGACATTACAAGTTGCTCGTATGTGCGAATGATATAACGAACTATCCTGCTTGAGCTTGCAGGGCCAAACCGATGCATCTATGAGCGTCGAGTTGAGTCAGGTTGCCGGTGGCTGTGCCTTTAGGGTCATGTCATTTACCGGTTATGACGTGAATGGATATCGCTTTCACACAACAAGACACGAGCAGAGTCGGCCCAATCGAAGAACCACAAATACCGGAGTTTTCACGCCCGCCCTTGATGGGCTCGATTATTATGGAAGAGTTGAAGAAATATACGAACTCAGGTTTCATGGCCGCAAACCTCTTAATCCTATCATATTTAAATGCCATTGGTTTGATCCTAAAAAAATAAGACGGACCCCTAATCTTGGGCTAGTCGAAATTCAGTAGGATTCCAAGTACCCAAGAGACGATGTCTATATCGTGGCTCAACATGGGCGTGCCAAGATGACCTGCATCTTAAGGGTTGGGATGTTGTGAACAAGGTATCGCCACACAGTAAACTACTTGTCCCAAACAATGAAGATTACAACTTTGACCCAAACACATATGATGGAGAGTTCTTTCAAGAAGAGGGGCTACAAGGGAGCTTTGTGATAGACATTACCGATCCGGTCAGAATGGAAGTAGACAATGAAAGGGTTGATGATGAGGACGATGGGGATGAGGTTCAAAATGTGAAGGACTTAGAATTACTTCGGTGATTATAATTAGGCAATGACAGTGATGACAACATTGCTCCTCCGGATGGTCTTGATATCAACATGGAAGTAGACATGCATGATAGTGATGATGAGACTTATGATCCAGCTAATGCCGATCATGATGATTATTTCTAAGACATGTAATATTATGTTACCTTCTAATTATGTTTTGTTCATTTTGCAATACGTCTTATTTATTTTACATCTCTTTCTAATTATGTTTTATTCATTTTGTATCTCTTTGTAATTGCAGGTGATTGAACAAAGATGCCAGGCGACGGGGGTCTCTTAAGGAGTTTAAGGAAAGTAAAGTCAAAATACAAGAGGGTGGAGGAGGTAGCTCCTCCACCACCGCTAAGGAAACGTAGGGGTCGTCAGGCTCCTCCGCCATGGAGGCAGGAGGAGGAGGTGGAGGAGGAGTCCGAGGAGGAGGAGGTGCCCGAGGAGCATGAGGAGGTGGTGGAGGACGATGAGGAGGAGGTGCCTGAGGAGCACGAGGAGGCGGTAGAGGACAAGGAGGAGGTGGAGGAGGAGGAGGACGAGGAGGACGAGGATGAGGAGGACGAGGATGAGGAGGTGGCGGGGGGTTCCTCTTCCTGTGGTGCGGCGGCAGGGGGCTCCTCTTCCTCTAGCACGGCTAAACTCTATCAACGAGGTCCCTCACAACTCCCGAAGCGACCGATACCTCTTGAGAGACGCCCGATGATTCGACCCGGTGGTTCAAAGTAAGTAACTTTACATGCTGTCACTATTTTCTCATTTGTTATGTTGAAACTAATAATTTTATTTGATCACTTGGGCAGGGGTTTCATGATTGTGGGTGCAGGTGGTCACGAATGCCATCCCAATGGCGTTCTTGGTCTTTTGTGTAAGACACACTTCCCTGGCCTTGTTGACTTTGCCGGAGTGCGGCAGCTGGCCTGGACATTTGCCCACTACGCCGTCTGCGTAGATGCATATGATTGGGATGGTAGGATCTATGGCCACAAGGCAGAGCGGGTGATTACGGAGCTGTGGGTAAGTCTTTGTCTCACTACACTGCTCAATTCATCACATTCATTGGACATTCTTCAAATAATGATAGGATACATTGCGTCTACATATAGGATTTCTTCAGATGCGAGCCGGGATGGGAGGTGGCAGCGAGGGCGGCGGCTAACAAAGCTTGTCACAAACTCGTGGGTGACATGCACTACGAGGCACGCCTCCAGGCCGTCGTGACATACAACGTGACCTTTGAGTTTAGGAAGGTCATGAAAAAAGAGGCAAGAAAGGAGACGCTGACCAAGGAACAATACATGAAGGTAAATATATAAGATTAATACTGATTTTTTCTAAGATTAAATAAGCTTAATTTGATCTACATATACTTGATGTCGTGTAGGTGGTTCCGTGGTGGTGCACTGGGGACGAAGACCGCTGGGAGGAAATGGTGGACAAGTGGTGCAGCCCCGAGTGGTGGGAGACGCACAATGCTTGCCGAGAGCGGTGTTTGATGATGCCTGGTGCACCACACCATCAAGGCAACCTTTGCCTCCCGGCCTACGCAGCTAAATGGGTACGTTGAATCCATTTCTTTATTCTAAAGCTCAACTATGCAAATTTCTAATCATCCTGCTGTTTCTTTCGCAGTCGGCGTCACATGGTGGCATGCCCGTCTCCCAGTTCGAGGCGTGGGCAATGGCCCACAAGGGCAAGGCGACGTCCAATGTCCACTACAACCCGGAGGACCCGCCTAAGGCGTACAACAACTCGTCCGTCCACACCCGCCTCACTGAGTACACAGCGATGGCAAGGGAGGTCCATGGGCCAGAGTACGATCCCAGCTCTGAGGACCTTGATGGAGAAGTCGTCATGAGGTTGGGAGGAGGGAAGAAGCACGGGCGGTACTGGATTGGCGACGGCGCAATCGACCCGGCCCGTACTAGGTCTATCTCTGAGATTCGAGCAAGGAGCACGAGCTCGAGCCTGGCCATACGCACACAGCCGGACTGTACACAGCACACGGTGCAGGCACTCAAGGTTATTTCTGTTTTATTCGTCGTTCATTGATTTTTACATACCTTTGCTTTGCGTTGTAACATTGGGGTGAAATATTGTAGGCCGAGGTGGCGGAAGAGAGGAGGCGACGGGAGGAGGCTGAGGCGAGGGCTGAGGAGGATCGACGGAGGATGGAGCAGATGTTTTGGTATATTCAAGGTCTTGGAGCTTACTTAGGCTATGTTCCGCCACCGATGATATTCACTCCACCAAATGATCCTGCTGTCACTCCTGTGAGTTTCTCTACCTTAAATCTAAATGTGAATGTGGATATGGATATATGAATGTGAATTCAAACGATATGTTCAGACAAATGCACCATGATATGTGAATATGTATATGTGGTTGTCGGCCATCGTACCGTTGTTTTGTTGTAGGTTTTGGACACCTCACCGTGCAGGGGAGGTGCTGCCAAAATTTCGAACTGACACTAATATGTTGCTTTTTTCAAGTTTTTAGAACCTACCTTAAATCTTGTCTCACACATGCAATCACTTCTCTTTTGTGCAGGGGAAATCGGTGGCGTCGAATGATGTTCATGGCACACCTCCAGTTCATGGCACACCTCCATCTCAGGGCACACCTCCATCGCAGTGGGACCGGTGGAGTGGCCGTCAACAATAGAGGTAGATGGACTTGTGCTTGTGATGCTAATTTGTGAATGGTGGCACTTGTGGCGGCACTTGGATGATATTTGTGGATTATGTGATACTTGTGGACAACTTGTGATGATATTTGTCATGGTTATGGATTATATGTGATGGTTGTGTGATATATGTGATTGTTGTGTGATATGTGATATTTATGTGATATATGTATGTGTGGATGCAATAAACAAAAAAAAGCAAATTTCCCAGCTATGCCGAGTGCAATCACCAAGACACTCGGCAAAGCTGGGAAGTTTGTCGAGTGCCCAGTTTTGCCGAGTGCTATGGCCATTGCACTAGGCAAAGGCAGGAAGTCTGGCACTCGGCAAAGCCTCCATGCCTTTGCCGAGTGCCACCCATTAGGCACTCAGCAAAGCGGCCACCTTTGCTGAGTGTAGTAGGACTGACACTCGGCAAAGAGGGCGGGCTTTGCCGAGTGCCCTCCGTCAGGCGCTCGGCAAAGCGACCGTCACCGTCAATTGGCGCCGTCAGGCAACTTTTCTTTGCCGAGTGGTTTACGGGCACTCGGCAAAGCCTTTGCCGAGTGCCCGACAAAAGACGCTCGGCAAAGAGGTCTTTGCCGTCACCGGCTTTGCCGAGTGCTCTTTGCCGAGGGTTACACTCGGCAAAGGCTTTGTCGAGTGTATATAGGGATTTGCCGAGTGTCACAGGCGCATTAGTGTAACGTCTGCTGGTCACACAAAGTGGGTGCTCAAGTAGTCAAGTGTAACGTTAGCCAAAGCGGTGGTTTATTTCGCCCTTCATAATGAAGAATAGGGCGTCGACGGACCATGTAACCATGAGAAGAAATAGGTAATTAACTCCGCATGTTGCTGCGGGAATCGAAGAATTGATTTCTCGTGTTGCTATTTTTCATAAACAAAGGAAAAAAGAAGAATACATATATTGACGAGCTGGAAAATTGTAGATAGTCTTGTTTATGAATATGTTCAGTTTGACATTCACGTCTTGGTTGGCTACCAATTTTTGCCCAACCAAAATTATGGTAAACCAAAACTTAGACTTGCCAAAATCAAGGCTGTCAAAATTAAGGTAAAAAACATAGGTGCGCATTTAGTTGAATGCCAAAATCAAGGTTTGCTAATTTTCTTTTTTATGCAGTTTAAGAATTTTCTAGAAACTTGCCAAAACTTTAGCTATAAACATTGGTGTGTCAATTCTTTGGCAATGAACCAATTAATGACTACAAATTTTAGCAATGCCATGGTTTTGGCTGGGCAACAATTGGAAGCCAACCAATCAGGCCCGAATTGTATTTATGAATTCGACATTTGTTACTGGAGGGAGGGTCGTCTGGTTGGACTTCTGAGTGAGATAATTAAGGATAATAAAGCAATCTGTTAATAGACTTGCACTACTGGAAATTAGAATAGCCCTGTGGTAACGAATTTTTCTGTACGTTTTTTCGGTACACACAGTGTCGGTATAAAAATCTCGACAGACAAATACGAAAACCCACATGAGAATCAGGGAAATTTTTTGTGCGTGACAATACACACAAGAAAACTATAATTACTCTGTTGGTTTTGTTAAAACGCAATGGAAAAATATGAATTATCTTGTCGGTACAGAAAATGTCCTGTTTTGGTTCTCATCAATCACGTGGACGTACGCAAAGACTGCTGCCGGGCTGGCCGGCCTCTCCATGGTACTCTACGAGCTGGTGTAGAGATCGAGTAGCTACGTACTCCTGGGGAAATTAAGCAACAGAACGCGGGAGACGAGGGCCATGCATGAGACCAGCATCGACACACCTACCAGGAGTCCAGGATAGAGACACGCACGCCATTAGTGTGATTCATGGGAGCGATAGAACTAACTCGATCGATTAGTTAGCGTTCGTGTTGTTGTTCATTCGGATCATCGGAGACGCATGTATAGTAGGTAGCAGGTGCCGGTGGTGTAGTACGTACGTACGTACACGTGTATTTTAGCTTGGTTTTAATGGGGCCGTTCGGCTGTCCTGAATTTCAGCCGAAATTCATTGTTCATTCTCTCACAAATTTCTCCATATTTCTCCAAATTTCTCAAGCGAACAGGGCCAATTTGCATTGGCGTGCCGCACATGCATGCAGATCGACACAGCTTACCCTTAATTACCGTCCGATCCTCCGATCCCTCGGTTTCCATCCGCACCGACCTGCCATCATCGATCGATATCATCTCTACGGCGAGCTCGATCGCACCGGCCGGCCTAGCTCGCCGATCCATCACCATATACTATCAACGATCATCCAAGCGGATCGGAGACGAAGAGGACTGCGGGCACACATCCCGCCCACCACCACCGTACCTCCCTCGCTCCCACCCTCCAGCTTATAACCTAATTAATAATCCATCCGATTCCGACTACCACCTATCCATCGATTCCATAGCCGTCGTCATGGTGGTGGTCCTTCTCCGACCTGTCGCCACCCTACCTCCCATCCAGTTCCACGGCCGGTCCGGTCCACCACCAACCAAATATCTCCTAGATCTTCCCTCAATTTATTCCTTATCAAGACAACATTCCATATATAACAGAAGTACGAAAGTCTATAAATTCTAATCCAGGAAAGACCAACCTAGAACTCCAAGGATCTGATGAAAATGTCCCTGATAATCATATAGATGAAGAGTTAGGTGAATGTATAAAAGATTTTCATATAGCAAATTCATGCATAGAATGTATCAGTCTGCAATCATTAGCACCAAATTGGTATAGAGATATAAAATCTAAAAAAGATATAGATAAAATTGTAACAAGATTGGAAGATATTCAGATAATCGGAGAAATATCAATGAAGCATTGGGATAAAAATGGTATAATATGTAAGATTAACATAATAAATCCTGATTATATAATCAAGACAAGTCCTATAGAAGCAACACCTAAAGATATAGAAGAATTTAAGATGCATATCGAAGAATTATTAAAATTAGGAGCTATAAGAGAAAGCCGAAGTTCTCATAGATCAGCTTCATTTATAATTAGAAATCATGCTGAAATAGCTAGAGGAAAGTCAAGAATGCTTATTAATTATAAAAGGCTAAATGATAATACTATAGATGATGCTTATAATATCCCAAATAAGCAAGAATGGATAAACAGAATATAAGGAAGCAAATATTTTTCAAAATTTGATCCAAAAGCTGAGTTTTGGCAAGTAAAAATGGCAGAAGAATCAATAGAATGAACTGCTTTCACATGTCCTCAAGGTCATTTTGAATAGCTAGTAATGCCCTTAGAATTAAAAAATGGCCCTACTTTATTTCAAAGAAAAATGTAAAATATTTTTAATGAAAATCAAGAATTCATATTAGTTTATATTGATGACTTATTAGTATTCTCAAAATCCTATAAAGAATATATAGCTCATCTGAAACCTTCTTTAGAAAGGTAGAACAACATGGATTAATATTGTCTAAAAGGAAAATAGAGATATGTAAAGAAAAGATAATTTTTTTAGTCATGAAATAGGAGAGGGAAAATTTATTTACAAGATCATATTGCAAAGAAAATTTTAGAATTTCCAGATGTCATGAATAATAAGAAAACTCTGCAACAATTCTTAGGAATAGTAAATTATGCTAGAAATTATATTAAAAATTTAGCTAAGCTAGCTGGTCCATTGTATGCAAAATTAAGAAAAAACAGTCAAAAATATTTTAATTCTGAAGATATAAAGTTAGTAAGAACTATTAAAGAAAAGGTCAAAGACTTAAAACCCCTAGAGTTACCTTTAGATGATAATTATTTTATTACAGAGACTGATGCATCCAAGTTAGGATGGGGTGCAATATTAAAACAAAAACCACACAAGTACTCTCCAAAGTTAGAAGAAAAAAGATGTAGATATGCTTCAGAAAAATATAAGCTAAAAGCAATAAACAATACGGATAGGGAAATTTTAGCTGTTATAAATGCAATAAATGCTTTTAGACTATATCTATGATTTAAAGAGTTCACAGTTAGAACCGACTGTGAAGCTATATGCAGATACTACAATAAAGTCAATAGTAAGAAAAGTTCAACTAGACGATAGGTTTTATTTAAAGATATTATTACTGGAAATGGTTATAAAGTAATATTTGAGCATATAAAAGGCAAAGATAATACATTGCCTGATATATTTTCACGATCTTCTATTTTGCAGGAATGAAGAGAGGAGCAAGCCCTATTGGGGGTGAATGTTTCAGCTTTGGAACTGATAATAAGCTAAGAATTTTCCCACCAATTACCTATAAATTTAAGCATCGAGATCATATTGTTCTAGATGACATACAAGAATGCATTCTAGATATTTTTTTGTTTCAATATAACAATAAAAGAGAAGATAAAGGTTATATGCTAGCTATATTAAATAATCTTGCTGAATATTTTCATATGATTAATGGTAAAATGCAACCAAAAGAACCATCTAGCAATATGGAGAAAAAAGCCATATATGTTATATATAGGGGAAAAACACCAGGAATTTATATATCATTTGAAAAAGTTATTGCTCAGCAGATAGAAAAAGAAAAAGATGGAGGAGTGTCTTGGAAAAAATATTTAGACATTGATCAAGTTCTTTCATATGCAAGAACTATTCTGGGAGTAAACTATTATTTAGAGCCAGCAGCTAAAGACTATATCCAGAAATATAAGAAGGCCAATGAAATAAAACCAATATGGGTAGGGCCAAATATAAAAGAAGATGGACCGTCAACACCGCATACATATAAAGAAACGGTAAAAAAGACATAGTTTCATTGAATGAAGAATATGTTAATACTAAGATGAAAGAAAAACTAGAGTCAATAACTCTTCAATGGAAGAAAGACATAAAGAAAGAAATCTTACAAGAAATAAAAGGTGAAATAGATGAAAAAATTGAAAATCTAAGGAAAGACTATGAAGAAAATATTAAGAAAGATTATGAGTCAAAAATGAATATACAGATATCAAACTATGATGAAAATGATGATGATATGTTGGATATCCGTGGTCATGGACAAAGACCAGAATATTAGATTTCAATATGATGAAAATTAAAATACATATGTTCCATAGGCTAATAAAGCCTAGTTATGGCAAAGATTGTCAATTACGAAAAGAATATTGTGAATTGTTGTCCTAGTATGAAATATGGCAACCTGAAGAAGCGGACAACGAACAAAAAATTGAAAAGTCAATATAGACTCAGTTCAATATCAATATATATACAAGAAATATACTCCTTATGTTGATAAGGTGTTATCAACAATTTGACCGGGGAAAGAGATAATAAGATAATATTACAATACATATACTCCATGGCATGATATTTGATTTGATGTTTGCAACATTAATCATTCGGACGTGGAAGACCATACCAAAGAATATCTAGAAGGATAAGACCGTACGCGACGAAGGACAGCGCAAAAGGAATATGTAGTCACTCTACTATAGCATCTACTGTAGCCAGGACAATTATTCTCCGTCCAGCTGTCCAGGCAACAGTAAAAGATGATAATTGAAGACGCGAGATGCTTCCTTAAGCACGAAGGCTCCTTAGACGATGACTTCACCTCGAAGGAACTTCAGACGATAAGCATGAAAGGACACTCCCTTCGTGCTATAAAGCGAGAAGCCAGGCGCATTCATCCATCATGGGCATTCAGCATCGGAGCGAACCACCAGACACCGAAGACACCACACTCCACCAACTCACCACTCACACATACACATGAAGACATGATCTCAGAAGCACTCTGAGACCCATCCACAAATAATAGTAATCACCCATTAGCATTGTATCACTCCACCATTTGTAAATTACAGAATAAGGGAGGTCCCCGTGTTCCTCCTGAGCTTGTAAGGTAATCCCTCAGGTTTGTGTTAAGTGCTTGAGGTTTCCCGAAAGGGAAAGCCGTATGTAAGCTTGCTCTATGGAAATGAATTAAGCTTTCCTGTTTTAATCCCTGCCTTCCTTTAAGCTCGTTCTTATGGGGCGATGTCTCTATGCTAGGGACCCTAGAGGAGAAGCCTCTGCGTGTGTTGTTCTCGTGTTAGCCCTGGTAGCGACGTTTGTAGAGAACCCTGTGTGCGTAGAGAAGTGTTCCCTTCGGATGAAACTGCCTGGGGAGACGATAGAGCCTGAGTCCTGTGTGTTCGTGGCTGGGATAGCGAGGGAGTAGACCAGGTTAGCCTGGTTCTGAAACGAGCTAGTGATGCATACGGTGAGTACCAAGTAGGACTGTCACAAGCATAGTCGCACGACCAGCTGAAATATTGGTCTCGCCAGCCTGCAAAACATCATGAGAAATATTAACCAGCATACTCACTAATCGCACACATACTCACTAATCGCATGCATCCTTCATTCATAAAGCAATACAAAGTGCTTCAAATAGTTAAGCGCATAGTGCAATAATAGTGAAGAAGTTGAGTGACTGAGCCACCCTCTGGTGAGTGCTCACGCACTGTTTATATTTCAAATTTAAATAGTAGCGAGTATTTTGAATAGTGCCACGAATTTGAACAGTGAATGCCGAATTTGAATAGTGCTGTGAATAGTAACTCGAGAATTTTAAATTTGACTTTTGAGTTCGAGTTTGTATATATATATATATATATATATATATATATATATATATATATATATATATATATATATATATATATATATATATATATATATATCCGATCCGCGCCGCCAATTCACAGTAAGCTAATTAACCTCGGCCTCATCGACCGGCTGACATATTTCTTCGCACGTCCTTCGGCAGCATGTCGAATCCCCGGCGGCTGCCTTGACTTCCTGGAAGATTACTTCGATCTGGGAGTGCAGGATCGCTGCAATGGTCTGCTCTTGGTGTGTGACATGGTGGCCAACCCTGCCACACGTCAATGGGCCAACTTGCCTACCTCCCCGGAACCATCCATTGGCGACATGCTTGGGGTAGCCGTCTGGAGGACGACGATGGGTGAAGAAAAGGACAACCACTGCTTGTATTCAAGCTTTTACCTTGTGTACGATCCCATGGTGCAGTCACCGCAGCACTTCGAGGTATTTCTTATCCCCTTACTAGGCCGTGATCTGGGCAATCGGGAAAACGTCACCATCGACATTGAGGAGCAAGAATGGCCGCCATCGACGTTCAGAACCCACGTCTTCTCGTCAGCGAGATGGAGGTGGGAGGAGAGGTCCTGGATCCGCCAAGGGGAGCCTGCCGGGACCATGGCCGATATGCTGCAATCCAATTGCTGGGACCGCAAGGCCGTCTATTTCCGGGGAGCACTCTATGTGCATTGTCAAAATGATTCTGTCATGAGGTACTAACTAGCTAGTAGTAGGCACCGAGTATTGTTGTTGTACAACCGCATGCTATATATATGATTTATTTGCTCGATCTAGTGCTGATTAAGCACACATGCATATGTATTCATGCTTTTTGTAATTAATTAATTGCAGGATAGCCTTGTCCAATGACAATAAGTATCAAATGGTGAGATCTCCAGCAACACGGAGCAAACTTGGTGCTGAGCGTGCTACCTTTTACTTGGGAAAATCAGAGAAAGGAGTGTACTCTGCGTTACTTTATCGGGCCGACTTTGGTAGCTGCCCCCAGTTTCGAGTCTGGTTGCTCAAGGAGGAGGAAGAGATCAATGATGGAAATCACATTATTCACTTGGAATGGGTGTTGAAGACTAACATCAGCCTTGAACCACTGCTGGCAAAACATCCTCCTCTTCACGGTCATAGCTTTGTCGATGATGAATGGAGGGTCATCCGTAACTATAACGAGGAGGAATTAGAAGCACCACCACCTGCTGCTGCTGCTGCTGCACATGACGGCGACGAGTTTGCTGATGATGATGAATGGGACTTTAACAATGCTGATGAGATTGTCCTTGAAGCCAACAATGATAATAATAAGGCCGAAGCAGACACCTATCCTGTTGATTTTCTCGGATTTCATCCTTACAAAAAGATTGTCTTCTTTTCCTTATCATCGAGGACAATATCTTATAATTTGAATACCTCAAAGGTTCAACAGTTGGGCGGCGACATATGTTTAGCGGTGGGCATAAGAAAATGTTTCCCATACACACCATGCTGGCTGACCATGGGGGAATTATTTGAAAACAGTTAATATGAGTGGTTGGCTTGTATCAGATATATTATTTTTTTTTTAACGCAATGGCAGGAGCTCTGCCTTTCAATTAAGATAGGGAAAGAAAGTTTATGTACAAGCAAGGACAAACGAGATTAAGGTTTCATCCCTCTTCCCCCATACACATGTGAGCTAAACGTACACAAGAGCTCTCTTCCTTTGGTGTATGTATTCCTTTATCCTTGCGGCTACTTGCGGCACCGTTTCTATCAAGTTGTCAAAAATTCTCCTATTTCTCTCCTTCCATATATTCCAGAAGGTGTAGATAACTACCCCGTTCAGCCGCCTACGCTCAGATCTTGGCACTTTCGCTGCCGTGTCTTCCCACCATGACTTGATGTGGGTGGGGTGTACCTGGAGGTGCTATTGCAGTTGAGTGAACTTTTTCCACGATAGGATTTGACCCCAAACCGCCTTGGCAAAAGGGCAACAAAGACATAAGTGGATGCTTGTTTCTAAGGTACCGTTGCACAGGACACATTGTTGTTGGTGCGGCCACCCTCTCTTTTGTAGGTTATGAGCCGTTAGAATTTTATCTTGCACTAAGATCCAGGCGAAGATCTTGCATCTGTTCTCCACATGCGCTTTCCAAATCAAGTCCGTACGGAAGGGGGGTAGCGAACCTCTGAATTGGATTATGTATGCCGAGCGGGTGGAGAAATTCCCATCATTGGTCCAACGCCAGGTGATGGTGTCCTAGACGCGCTGCTGTAGGTGCACATCCTGTATTCGTATCTAGAGGGATACAAACTCCTCTATGTGGGTAGCCGAGGTGATTTTCCTCCCTAGTTTACGCATCCAATTGTTGTTCCGTAGCTCTTTTTGCACCGTTTGGTTTGTCCTTGAGACTAGCCGGAACAAGTTCGGGGCTAGATGCTTAGGAGCCTGTCCATCCAGCCAACTGTGGTGCCAAAACTTTGTCTTTGCACCATCTCCCAAAGATATAATGATTGAGGAGTTGAAGAGGAGGCGGTCATCATCAGAACATGGGAGCTCCAAGCCGCTCCAAGGCTTGGAATCGTCCACCCATTCCTGCCAAAGCCATCGCAACCGGAGAGCTCGCCCAAATCTCTCCAAGTCAGGGACGCCTAAACCGCCAAGGTCTTTTGGTCTAGTAACTGTCTGCCAGTTAACTAGGTAGTGTTCGCCGTTTGCAGTCTCCTCCCCCTTCCACAAGAAAGATCTCCTGATTTTGTCGATCTTCTTCTTAGCCCAAGCGGCGAGAGGAAACACTGTCAGGTGGTAGGTTGGCATGGAGGAGAGGACAGAGGTTACAAGAGTGAGGCGTCCCGCTCTGTGCAGCCATCTTCATTTATTTTGGGTAGCCTGTGCCCAATCCGGTCTATGAGAGGTTGCACATGGATCCTTTGCAGTGATCTAATGTGGAGTTGTAGCCCCAAATATTTGCATGGGAAGCCCCCTCTAGTACCGGTGAAAGGTGACAGTACTTGGTTTATGTCGACGTTTTCACAACCAATTGGATGCACAGAGCTCTTCTGTAGATTAATATGGAGTCCCGAGAATGTGCCAAACGCCTGCAGGATGGTTTTGACAGCTTCTACATCGTCTTTTGTGGGGCTGATGAAAATGGCGGAATCATCTGCATACAATGAGGTTCTCCATTTAGCCGCCGTGATTGGTAAGGGGGTGAGAATCCCCTATTGAGTTGCTAGGTCAAGCAGACGTTGAAGCGGGTCCATAGCTAGGATGAATAGCATCGGCGAAAGCGGATCTCCCTGACGGACGCCTCTGGCATGGCTAAAGGTGGCCCCCTATCGCCCATTCAGCATGGGTGTCGAGGAGGATGTACGTAGGAGGATAGAGATCCATTCCCGCCATCGTTGCCCGAAGCCCAGAGCCTGCATTGTCTCAAGCAAGTACCCCCAGTGTACCGTATCAAAGGCTTTGTGGATGTCTAGTTTCATAAACAAAGCCAAAATCTTCTGCTTGTGTAGTCTTTTGAGCGCGCTGTGGACGTACAGAAAATTATCGTGGATGCTTCTCCTTTTTATAAATGCGCTCTGGCATTTCGAGACGAGGGAGTTGAGTCGGGGGGCAAGTCTGTTAGCTAACACTTTGGAGAAGATCTTTGCAATGCCATGGACTAGGCTGATTGGTCTAAAGTCAGTAACTCTTGTTGCATCCGTTTTTTTGGGTAGAAGGATAATGGAAGCCGAATTTAGCCATTCGAAACCCTGGGCATTCAATGTGAATAAGCTGTTCATGGCTGCCATAACATCCTCTTTAATGGTTTCCCAACAAGCTTTGAAGAAGGCGCCCGTGAAGCCATCTGGTCCCGGCGCTTTGTCGGAAGGCATGGAGTATACAATGTTTTTTATCTCATCCTGGGAGAAAGGCACCTCCAGATCAGAAAGATCATGTTGATTATAGCCAAGGGCTTGCCAGTTGATTGTGGAATCTCTCGGACGCCGTGGAGCCAATGTGGTTTCTAAAATAATCGTGTATGACCTTTTCTTTATCTTGGTGGGCCACCGCGATTCCCCCATCCGTATGTAGACAATGTATGTAATTCTTTCTCCGTCGAGCATTGGTTCTACTGTGGAAGAATTTTGTGTTAGCATCTCCACATCGGATGTAAGTTAGCCTCGATCTCTGTCTGATTCTTAATTTTTCAATAGCAGCGAGCCCAGTGCTACGGGATTTGAGTCGGCGACATAGGTGAAGCTCCATGGCAGTGAGCACCCTATGCTCTTGGGCTGCTTCTAGTTGTAACAATACTTCTTTCACAATGGCGAGCTGTATCCTCATATCTCCTATCTTGTCTTTCTTCCAACGCTTGATTGCTTTTGCCACACGCGCCATTTTGATATGCAAGTGTTTGATAGGAAGAGCCGAGGCGACCGGCCTATTCCAAGAATTATGGATGAGGTCTTGAAATCCTTCCATCTTAGTCTAGTAGTTTTCGAAGCGGAAGGACGTGCTGTGATGGTGGTCAAGCTCTCCCTGGAGTAGCAGAGGGGTATGGTCCGACATGAGTGATGGGAGGGAGTGTAAGAAACACGCAGGGAAGAGCAGGTCCCACTCGGTGGTACATAGCAGTTTGTCAATTCTAGTGAGCGTCGGGTTGTCCTGTTGATTGCTCCAAGTGAAGCGGCGCCCATTTAGCTTGATTTCTTTGAGCCTCAAATGATCGATCGTCGCTCTAAATGCCCCCATGAGGCACCGGTTTAGGTTGGAGTTGTTTTTGTCTTCCGCCTGGTAGATGAGATTGAAGTCTCCCAGGATGAGCCATCTATTGTGGACCAGCGGTGGAATGTTCTTCAATTCTTGGAGGAATTGAAGTTTAGCTGCCTCTCCCTGCGGGCCGTATACCACTGTAATTTACCACCTTGTTCCATCGGCCCTCATGTTGATCTGCGCGGTTATGGTGTTCGAGGTAAGTACAATGTCGGAGAGGTCGAAGAAGTCTTCATTCACTGCAAGGAAGACGCCTCCTCGAGTCTGTTCCGCCGGTAGCACCGTATAGGAGTTTACAAATTTCGCTCCGACTGTTCGGCGTACCACATTATGATCTATAACCTGCATCTTTGTTTCCTATAGACATACAACGGTTGCAGCAGTGGTTCTCACTAACTCGCACACCGAGTCATGTCGTGCTCCGTCATTCAAGCCCCTGACGTTCCAGTTAAGTATGTTGCAATTCAATTGTGCCATAAGGAAACCAACTGGTCCCTTTTTAAAAATGCTCGGAGGAGGGAGGCAAGCATGGTGCCACCAAGGACATTTGAACTGGCAATTAGCAGTAAGATAATGACACGGATGCATGGATTCAAGAGAGTTGCAAGCTGAAAACGCCGATACATCTGAAAGCCGGCCGTCGGCAGAGCGAAACAAAGCAAAAGTTTGCTGCTCACAGAGGTAATGCTACAGCTAACTGTGAGATGGAGGGTCCAAGTAGTTTGATGGGGAGACGACTGAAGGCCTCTGGCTGTCGCCCCTCCCAAACACCATAGCTGGACAAGCACAAAAGATGCAGAGCTCCCTGAGCTCCCGTTGCGGTGCACGATTACTAACATCGTCTAATAACCTACCCCTGCAACACAGTAGCTATCTAGGCGCTGGTGGTGGGCAGCATTGCCGCTGCGTCGAGGCCACACAGTGCCGTCAGCGCCTTGACAGTGTCGTCGTCGAGCGGTCCCTTGAACAGGTTGAAGTAGCGCAGCATCGCCTCATCATGGTTGAGGCCTTGGACGTCGAGGATGCCAAGCCTTTTCATGAGCACTTGTCTGGCCTTCGCCTGGGTGTCCCCCCTTGGCCAGATCTTGGCCGCAATGCGCACGCTCCTGCGTGCCGGGACCGGTGGCCTCTTGCGTCGCTGTGGCAGGCTGGGCTAGCGCACTGGACCCTACAAAATGGGTTGAGGCAGAGGTTGTGAGATCCCCATTAGGAACTATGACACCGCCGCTGCAGTGTGCGTTGTGCTCTGGCCAGCGTCGACGTGTACCTCCGGGGTGCTGGTGTGACAGGCGCTGGTCTGGCCCGGTTGCTGCTGGTGAAGTCCATCTGTCATGCGTCGACTGCGCGAGCAGTTGGTGGGCGTTCCGCGGGCGCAGCGTCTGGAGTAGACGAGCCCAGGGCGGAAGCGAACCACCTGGGTGCTTCCCACCGGCTGTGCCTGCTTCCGATGTGGGGGGAGGACACATGGCCGCCTGGAGTAGACTCGCCCCCAGCGGAAGCGATGCTCCGTAGCGAGGCGTGATCGTTGCAGTGACTCTGTTTGTTTGTTTATTTGGAGCTACATGTTGATCCCCCGCCACTTGCTATAAGTATATGGAATAATCAGAGTGCCCATACATCTTCAACTTTATTTGTCAAAATTGTCTTTCGTCATGCATATTTTGCTTTCATTTTTGTGGCGATATATCTTTGAATCACTGCCTGCATCTCGCACAAAGTTAAAGGCCCACGCACTTATATATATAGCCACGAGCTGAAACGGTGTACACATTATTTTACTTGCTATAGTTGAACGAACATTAGTTTGTTTCAATTGATTTGAAAATATAACACAGTACAAAATAAATATTTTAGTTACTTCCTCCGTTCCAAATTATAAGATGTTTAGTGAATTTTCTGCTGGTCAGGCAGACTGGGTGCTCAAGTGTAACGTCAGCCTTGAAGCAGTGGTGAATTTCGCCGTTGATAATGAAAAATATGACGACCATGGATCATTAACTATAAGAAGAAATCCAATAAGGACAAGGAAACACAACCTACTGCACAAGAGGAGGAGGGGGAGGGGGAGTTTGCTGAATGGGATTTTGACAATGGTGCTATCATCCCTCAAACCAAGGCCAAAGACAACTGGCTGCATCTAATATATTTCCTCGGATTTCATCCTTACAAAGAGATTGCCTTCCTTTGCATATCACAAACAAGGGCAATAACTTATCATCTGAACAGCTCAAAGGTTCAAGATTTAGACACCATAAATATACCTGAAATGGAAAATGCATTCCTATACACACCATGCTGGATGGGGGAGTTATCTGAAAAAGAATAAGGCAGATTGAGTTCGCACGCATTGTTGTTTATTTGGAGCATACTATATAAATAGTCTTCGTAGTTTATTGTTAGCTTATTAGCCCATAAATGTAACAATTGATTCCTCCCCGCTTGCTAATAATCAGATCGAGTGCGCGGGTCTCCAAGTTTGTTTTTATCATTATATATTTACATCTTTTTCCCATCATGTTTTTTTCTTTTTTTTATTGTGGTGACAAATATGCGCAATGTAGCTGCTTCATTCAACGGATAAAAAAGATAGTCACGAACGATAACTATATTTCTCTGTGATTGACACATAAAAAATTTTCCTCCAAAAAAGAAAGTGAGAAACTGTAGTCACTTATTACAGTAAGATTCCCTGACATCATAACATTAGAGTCAAAACTTGAAAGCAGCACTGAGTACTACTATAGTCACAGCAAAAGACGGAAAACAAGATTTGCAGTGACACAACACATTTTCTCCTAACGAGTGTGCCAAGAATGAGCACGCCAATTGGTGATGATGGTAACTAGCTAGACCAATACAATAAGACAAGGTGCGTCTTTTCTTTAGCAACTAGATGAGTTGAAATTTTTCCTCAGCAATGCAGGAGCATATAATGTGCACATAATTATAATTTGAAAACAAAGTGCAAAAATGTGCAGATTTTCCAGAACATGTGCAGAATTTCTCCTTTTCTCCCATTGTTACTGAACCAAAAGGATATATTTTCAATGAACTCTGCACATAGATCTAGCTATAAGCTGCTTTGACAATTTCTATCAATACAACTCCAAGTCACTCTGACACTTACATAGCCAACTGTAGGATTCGTTTTGATGCCGTGCTCTGATCCATATTCTGATAAGGGGGAAGTGAGGAACAATGCTAGTAGCATCACTCTGGACAATAGAATCACCTGATGACAGTAGAGTGAAATGAGATTACTGGCGCCTGAATGAATGAATGAATTGCAAGATGATGTGTCAAATGTCAAGGGAAGGAAGAAAGTACTTACTGTAGTATACAACAAGCAGGCATCCTAGAATTCAAGGTCGGATGGCTGGACTGCGACGTGTTCCTTCCTTGTGGGCCGTGCCTGCCTTGGGCCTACGACGGGTCATGGAGAAGAGGCCTATTTCCTAGATAGAAAGAGGAAGAAGCCTCACCCGGCCCACGATCCTTCCTCGCTCGCTCGTCAGTCGTCGTCGGTGTCTACTCTACTAGGAAACCCCATCCCACCAGTCGGCGCCGCGGCCGCCGTGATGGGCTCCGGCTCCGGCTCCAGAGAGGAGTGGGTGCTCAGCCACGGCGACGTGGAGCTCATCCGCTCCGACCTCGCCATCCTCCGCGGGCCCCGCTTCATCAACGACCGCATCATCGCCCTTCTACTTCGCCCACCTCTCCGCCGGCCTCTACAGAGACGACCTCTACCTCCTCTCCAACCTGCCCGACCCGGACTCCGTCGCCGCCGTCGCCGACCCGCTCCGCCTCGCCTCCCGCCGCCTCGTCCTGCTCCCCGTCAACGACAACCCCGACGCCTCCGTCGCCGAGGGCGGCTCCCACTGGACCCTCCTCGTCCTCGACAGCGCCACCAGCCCCTCCGCGCCCCGCTTCGTCCACCACGACAGCCTCCGCGGCGCGCCCAACCTCCCCATCGCCGAGCCCGCCTCGCCGACGTGCTCCGCCCCCTGCTGCAAGGGCAAGGCAGTGTTTCGGGCACAGTTCCGCTCGTCCAGGGGCACACACCGAGGCAGACCAACGGCTACGACTGCGGCGTCTACGTCATGGCCATCGTCAGGGCCATCTGCGCCTGGTGGAACGACGCCCAGGACCACCGGGGACGGGGAGGGGATTGGCTCGAGGCGGTGAGGAGGGAGGTGGACGCCCGCAGCGTCAAGGCCATGAGGACCGACCTGCTGCAACTAATCAACACCCTCATCCAAGAGAAGGCCAAGCCCAATTCCACATCTGAGGGAGACACTGACTGAGGGTCATCAGATTGATAGGCAGTAGCTTAGTTGCTGGTAGTGATTTCTCAAGTCTGATACTCCCTGTTGATCTTAATCAAGGGTTTTCTTGCTATGTCGCCTTGTTTGTGAAGAAAAAGAACTGGTAGAGCACTAGAGCATACACACTTTGTTAAGTAGTGAGGTCTTAGGAAAATACATCTGTCCATGTGAGTAAATTTTTTGGCAAAACCCAGTAGCAAATTGACTATTACTGATCATGATAAAAATGCTGCGATCTCACCGTGCTTATGCTTGCAGGTTTGTTGAGTATGAATGGATTCGTGTTGAAGTTCTATTCCTTTGGAGTTTGGATATTAGGCTAGCGCTGGTACATGTTTTTTTTTTTGGTGTGTGTATATGGATTTTGGATGACAATTGAGAATTAGTTGATAAGAGCGAAGTGGCTGGTTGAGCAGTTCAAGTGTTGTTTCCTGAAACTTTTATTCACTGGGATTTTAGAACTTGAGAGCTATGTTAAATGTGCTTACATGTTTCTTACTCAAATGTTTCATTGAATATGCATATTTGATATTTTATTATAAAACATGCCAGTTTCTAGTATACCATCCTAGAAACAACTGCTGTTCAACTAGGTAATCCTGAACCTGTTCTAGTTGAGATGTATTATGTTCAATTCTAGTTTAAGCATTCCTGTTATTTTCCTTATCTCAGCAGCTCTAGCACCACTGATCTTTTGCCTTTCTGTTGGCATGTATGTGTTGTAATATTCTGCTATAATGAACACTACAGCGGTACCCGAGTTCACAAAGACTGTAGGTTTTTGTCTTTTTGCGCCAGGTGTAGTGAAAAATGAGCAAGGGTCTTCACATCTGAGTCGACGGGTGCGAAGAGTAAGGAAGCTAGTCGAACCAACTATGATCCGTTTAGGTAGTTGAAATGTAGGGTCGCTTACAGGTAAGATAAGAGAATTAGTTGATACTGCGACTAGGAGCATGTAAATATATTGTGTTCAAGAGACTAAATGAAAGGGTCAGAAGACAAAGGAGGTGGACAATACATGTTTCAAGCTTTGGTACACAGGGACAGTCGCGAATAGAAATGGAGTAGGAGTTTTGATTGATAAGAGCCTCAAGAATGGTGTGGTGGGAGTGAGAAGGCAAGGAGATAGGATCATCTTAGTCAAGCTTGTCGTTGGTGATATGGTCTTGAACGTAATTAGTGCGTATGCATCCTAAGTAGGCCTCGACGAGAGTGCTAAGAGACAGTTCTGGGAAGACTTAGATGGTCTGATTAGAGCTGTACCTAGTAGTGAGAAGCTTTTTATATGAGAAGATCTTAATAGGCATGTAGGTACTACAAGCGTAGGTTTTGAGGTAGTTCATGAAGGTTTTGGGTATGGTAGTAGGAATCAGGAGGGGGAGGAAGTTCTGGACTTCGCGATAGCTTTTGACCTGATGATAGCCAACACTTTCTTTAGAAAGAGAGAATCTCATTTGGTGACCTTCAGCAGTGGACAACACTCTAGCCAGATTGACTTTGTCCTCGCAAGAAAAAAGGACAAATGAGCATGCTTGGGTTGCAAGGTGATACCAGAGGAGTGTTGTTTCTCAACATAAGCTTTTGGTGGTAGACTTTCGTTTTCAGGTGCGTGCCCGTAGGGATAAATAAACTAAGATTGAAATAACAAAATGGTGAAAACTGAAAGGGGAGACGTCAGAAGTATTCAAAGAAAGGGTTATCAAAGAGGGCTCTTAGAACGAAGAAGAGGACATAAACAACATGTGGAAGAAGATGGCAACCAACATTCGGAAGGTGGCCTCAAAGGTGTGTGGAGTAACCAAAGGAAGTGGAGGCGAGGCTAAAGATACTTGGTGGTGGAATGAGGAAATCCAAAGGGCTATTAAGGAGAAGAAAGAATGCTATAGATGCTTGTACCATGACAGAAGTGTGGACAACATACAGAAGTACAAGGTGGCAAAGGAGACTGCAAAGCGAGCTGTAAGTGTGGCAAAGGGTAGAGCGTACGAGGATCTTTACCAACATTTGAGTACGAATGAAGGAGAGAAGGACATTTATAGGATGGCTAGGGTTCGTGAGAGAAAGACGAGAGACTTCAACCAAGTTAAGTGCATTAAGGATGAAAGGGAGCATCTCTTGGTGAAGGAGGATGAGATCCGACATCGATGGCAAGAGTATTTTGATAAATTATTCAATGGTGAGAATACGGACACAACCTTTTAGTTGGATGACTCTTTTAATGACACCAATAGACGCTTTGTGCGGAGAATCAAGAATCTGATGTCAGAGAGGCGTTGAAAAGGATGAAAGAAGGTAAGACGGTGGGATCGGATGGTATCCCAGTTAAGGTGTGGAGATGCCTCGGGGACATAGCTATAGTATGGCTAACCAAGTTATTCAACCATATTTTTCGATCGAACAAGATGCCTAACGAGTGGAGGAGAAGTATATTGGTACCGATCTACAAGAATAAAGGGGATATTCAAAGTTGTAATAATTACCGAGAAATTAAGTTGATGAGCCATACTATGAAGCTATGGGAGAGAGTTATCGAGCATCGCTTGAGAGCAATAACGCGGATCTCTATGAACCAATTTGGTTTCATGCCCGAAAGGTCAACCATGGAAGCCATTTTCTTAATAAGACAAGTTATGGAGCGGTATAAGGAGAAGAAGAAAGACATACACATGGTTTTTATTGACTTGGATAAGGCTTATGATAAAATACCAAGGAATGTTATGTGGTGGGCTTTGGATAAACATAAAGTCTCAGCGAAGTACATCGGGCTCATTAAGGACATGTACAACAATGTTGTGACTAGTGTTCGAACAAATAATGGAGACACGGATGACTTTCCGATTAGGATAGGACTACATCAAGGGTTAGCTTTGAGCTCTTATCTGTTTGCCTTAGTGATGGATGAGGTCACAAGAGACATATAAGGGGACATCTCTTGGTGTATGCTTTTCGCGGACGATATAGTGCTAGTTGATGAAAGCCGGACAGGAGTGAATCAGAAACTTGAGTTATGGCGGAAGACTTTGGAGTCCAAAGGTTTTAGACTCAGTAGAACTAAAATTGAGTATATGAGATGTGACTTTTGCACTACTACTCAGGAGGAGAAAGATATTAGTTTAGAAGGTTAAGTAGTGACTAGGAAGGATACCTTTCGATATTTAGAATCAATGGTACAGAGAGACGGGGATATTGATGAACATGTTAGCCATAGAATCAAAGCAGGGTGGATGAAGTGGCGCCAAGCATCTGGTGTCCTATGTGACAAAAGGTACCACAGAAGCTAAAAGGCAAGTTTTATAGGACGGTGATTAGACCTACTATGTTGTATGGTGCAGAATGTTGGCCTACGGAAAGACGACATGTTCAACAGATAAGTGTCGCGGAAATGCGTATGTTGCGTTGGATTTGCGGTCATACAAGAAGGGATCGAGTTCGAAACGATGATATACGTGATATATTAGGGGTAGCACCAATTGAAGAAAAGCTTATCCAACACCAGTTGAGATGGTGTGGACATATTCAACGAAGACCTCCAGAGGCACCGGTGCGTAGTGGAATCCTAAGTTAGGATAGTAACGTGAAGAGAGGTAGAGGAAGACCGAAATTGACTTGGGTAGATGCAATAAAAGGAGACTTAAAATGATGGAATATACCCAAAGACTTTGCCTTAAATAGGAGTGCTTGGAAAATAGCTATTCACGTGCCTGAACATTGATTGTTTCTGCTGGATTTCAACTCTAGCCTACTCCAACTTGTTTGGGACTTAAAGACTTTGTTGTTGTTGTTGAATTTTGATCTAATAGCCACATTTGAACTGCAAACTGCTGCATGATGGTAGATGATCCAAATTGATGCTTTTTGTTGAACTGAAACTGCAGGCTTCCAATGCAGAAAGCTGATGCTGATCTGTATATACCCTGATTTGTGTCCATCAAATCCACATACTTTCACAGTTTAACTAGCTTCCTCATGATGTTTCTAGCTGCACGACTAGTCCCAGCTGAGAGCAAGCGTGCTTCAAGGCATTGAAGTGGCGGATTGAGTGGTGGAGAATGACAATTGTGGGAATGCTGCTTTACTTGGTACCCACATTGTCCGAGCTATGCAACTGCATGCTTTACCTTCAGGTTGGCCCTTTAAATGTGCTGACTCTGTCTGTTACTCAGAAGCCAAAGCTTGTCTCTGACACCCGTCAAAACAAAAGAAAAAATAAACAAAAGCTTGTTTCCAATGCTGCTACACACGTGCGCCTTCGTTTCTCTCATATACTGACCTCTAGAAGCTTTATATGTTCCAAATATTCCATAAGGATAAAGGTTGACATTTTGTTGCCAGATAATCTCTTCGCTGCTGGAAATTGTGACACTGTTTTACACATATTTGTTAGCAAGCAATTTAGGACTAAACCTGAAAGATACACATTTTTCCTGATTGATGACAAGTGTGAGTGTAATAGTCCTTTCTTTGGGGTGGCTGGGGGCGGCAGCTAGGGTTGAGGCCCTGGTGGGCGACGGTGCTAGGGAGGGAGCGGCGGCAGGGACAGGAAGAGGGAGGCGTAGAGGAAGAGGGGGATAGGGGAAAGCCGTAGCTATTTCTTTCTTGAATCCAGATAATTACAATGCCCCTATATTTATAGTCCGAATAGACTTGCCTCTCAAATAATCTAATGAGGAAAATCCTTATATATTTTGACTTCTCTAAATCGTATCTAATCTAAACCGACTCTATTTGTCGGATACCACAAGAAGGGGTACCCTAAGCAAGAACCAAAAATATTGCTTAAAGCCTTGCAAAAATCAAAGCCAAAGGACAACCACGAGGTCTCGGCAGATTCTCCGACTCGCCCAAGGCTTGCGCCGAGGCCTCAGACAAAAGACTAAAGCCCTCCGCCCCGCCGAGGCCCTCTCGCCGAGGCCCCCTCGCCGAGGCCCCGCCCCGCAAGGCCTCGGATGGGATACCAATTCTTCGATTCGCCCGAGGCTGGGCTCGGCAACAACCTCGTCGCCTCCATCCCGACCGACTCCCCTGACAAAACGTCACGTCCAGTTAATGCGCCCCACTACTCCCGCAACGTCAGCCGCACGTCGGCACTGTACAGGCAGAATGACCGATGGGACAGGGGACCGGGCGCAGCAGGGGTTACCTACCACTGTGCTCATCACTGTGCCCCCTGCTGACACCCATACTGCCCTATGCTGCCTAACTCCTGCGCCAAGGACAAAGTGGCGTGGAGGGTCAAGTCCGGGTCCCAGTAGTCTCGGAATCAGCATGAAAGACCAAACCGTTCCTTCTCCGCCTCGTCCGAGACCCCCCGGCAGGGCCTCGGACGTACTATTCCTTCTCCGCCTCGGCCGAGGTCGGGCTCGTCCCGCATCCCCGTCGTCTCCGCCTCAACCGTCCCACTGGCGAGTTGTCACATCCGTTTAAATGCACCTGGTCACACCTACTACGCCAGCCACGACTGACAGGGTATAGCGACAGGGGCAATGGGACAGTGGTCAAATCTCCTTTTTACCATCCCCTACTGACGGTGCAGGGGTTACCGTGCCCTGTGGACGCATGCTCCGCACTTCTCCACCTGAACCGGGTACGACGCTGACCGCCGAGACCCCCGCATCATACACAGGTCACCTCTGAGGCCTCGGCACGATCAGCTACAGCACCCGCCAAGCCTCGGCACTCCACCAAGTCAGGAACACACAAGGCACGGCATGCCTCCTACAGTGGAAGCCATACTGGCTAGACGTCAACAATGACTCCACGACCTCAACAACCTCGTGCCTGGCCAGCATGGCGCGCCAGTCAAGTACCAATCGCCATCCCCAACGCCATGCTGCTACAGGACTGAACTACAGTAGGCTCCACGTATAGCTCACTCATGTACTCCTGGCTCCCTCCTTGCGGTTATAAAAGGAAGCAGCCAGGGATAGCTAGGGGAGGAGAAAAGAGGAGAAATAGGAAGAACACCTGGTAGCTCACACACATACACATCCCAGCCGCCTGAGAGCAACGTCTCAAGCAGCCCACACGACACCTCGCCGAGACCTGGGATTAGCTCCCTCTCTCCCTATGCTTGTAACCCCCTACTACTAGCACTTCGGTGCAAGGAATACAAGATCGATCTCTTAGACTGGACGTAGGGCATCGATTGCCTGAACCAGTATAAACCTTGTGTCTCTTTGCATCACCATCCAGGATTAGGGACACGCAGTTCAAATTCACTAGTTGGTTGAGGACCCCCGGTCCGAAACACCGGGCGATTAGCGCGCTGCCGGTAGGGGCCTCTACGTGTCGGGCTTTTGTCATCCCAACAAGTTCGGATGGCGAGACCCGCATTTAACGTTACGTCTCGGCACGGTGATCTGGTTCGGGGGCCTAGAGTTCATGTCTCTGAGGCATGAATACGACATGGTACTCCTCATGCCCCGAGCCCCACCAACCGACGGCGACGTCATGCACCGGCAGCCCAGGCGTAGGCGGCGCCCGGGCGGCCGCTCTCGCCGTGCTCGCCAAGCACGACGCGAGCAAGACCACCCCAATGCTACTCGAATCTAGGACGGCCCGCCGCTCCCTGCCGACATCCTATGACCAGCTGTTGGAACAGGCTCCCTGGCTGGGGACATGTCTAGCCTGAGCTTGGACAAAGGAAAAACGCCGATGGCACATGGCGACGCCCAATCACCAAGCTCTGCTCCACCACTCCCTGAAGAGCCAGTTTCGGCGGAGCAAAGTCCGGCGATGGCACCATCCTCATACCCCTTTGGGTTGAGAAATGCCGCCACCTCTTATGCTTACGCTTACGCCGCCGCTCACAAGGATCCCCCAGAATGCCGCCAGCGCTTCACTCTCAACCTGGGCACCCACGCCGACTCCTCGGAGGAGGACAAGGCATGACCCAGAGTGGATTTCTCTCGACTCCACGACCCTAGGGCTATGCGTCATTTCCCGGCATAGCGACTCATCGCCCGGCCACTCTCCGACCGACAACGAGGGCACCTACGACCCCGCTCGCGAGTGTTTCCATGTCGAGCTCGGGATGCCGAGGGCGGGTGAGGAAGACGAGGGGGCAGGTAGCCGTTCCCCGCTTCGCCCAGGTACAGGCGCCGCCACACCTTCGTGCATTCTCCTACCGGCGAAGACGGAACGAGAACCCCGCTCTTGTGCGACTCAACGCCCGGACTGGAATAGCTCCGTGAGCTCCGTGCCAAGGTCGAACAGGACCGACTCCTTCTCTAAAGCTTGAGACTCTCTCGAGCAGAGCAAATGAGGGTCGCGGTGAAGGCGAAGGAGCCCGACGAAGGGCCCGCGATGTACATCATCGCATCCACGACGATGACGAAGGGAGCGAGCAACCCCCAGTCTTCAATCGTGCTAGCCAGAATGTCGTGGCCGCAGCAATGCTGGTTCGCGCGATGCCCGAGCCTTCTACCACGGAGGGGCGGCGGGTCCACGGCGAGCTCCGAGAGCTCCTAGAGACCGCCACGGTTCAGTAGGCCGAGAGTTCCACCTCCCGACGGCACGGGGGTGTCTTGAACCTGCCCACGGCACCGCCTTGGCAAGACAGGGAAGCCTCGGCTCGTCCCAAGCCCGCTCGAGCACCGATAGCCCACAGGGCCCCCGTGCTTCTGGACCACCTCGGCAACCGACGCGAGGTGCAGGGAAACCATGAGGTGGTCAGCAGGCGACGACACCACGACAGCGAGGGGCCCGCTCGGGGCTACCACCCACACCGAGGCGGCCGCTATGACAGCGGGGAGGACCGCAGTCCTTCCCCTGAACCGCTAGGCCCTCGGGTCTTCAGCAGGGCCATCCGCGCTGCTCTTTTCCCCGCCCAATTTCGGCAACCAGCCAATCTCGCGAAGTACAACGGCGAGACCAACCCCGAACTCTGGCTTGCCGATTACCGCCTGGCCTGCCAGCTAGGTGGCATGGATGATGACCTGCTCATCATCCGCAACCTCCCCTTGCTCTTGTCAGACTCGGCGCGAGCCTGGCTCGAGCACCTCCCTCCCTCACAAATCCACGACTGGCGCAACTTGGTTGGGATCTTCGTCGGGAACTTTCAGGGCACATACGTGCGCCCTGGGAACTCCTGGGATCTTAAGAGCTGCCGCCAGAAGCCGGACGAGTCTCTCCGAGACTTCATCCGGTGCTTCTCCAAGCAATGCACCGAGTTGCCCAGCGTCGGTGATTCAAAGATCGTCTAGGTTTTCCTCTCCGGCACCACCTGCCGAGACTTGGTTCGAGAGTTAGGTTGAAACGTGCCACGCTCCGCTGCCTCGCTCCTCGACATCCCTACCAACTTTGCCTCGGGTGAGGAGGCTGTCGGAGCCATCTTCCCGGACAGCGACACCAAGGGTAAGCGGAGGGACGAGGCCCCCGAGGCCCCAGCCTCACACCTCCCCAAGAGAAAGAAAAAGGGGCGCCTGGGGAAGCAGGAGGTCCTGGATGCCGATCTGGTCGCGGCCACAGAACGCAAGAATCCCCGAGGCCCCAAAGGCCCTAGGCCTTTCGACGACATGCTTAAGAAACCCTGCCCTTACCACCAAGGCCCGGTCAAGCACGCCCTCGACCAAGCTTGGGGCACGACGTCTCGATGCCCGAGCTGACTCGTAGCTCGTCGTGGATCAGGTGATGAAGGAGTCAAATTGCCTCGACCCTAAAATGGAGGCTTACTGCAAATTAGTACGTCGCCTAGAAGACAAGTTCGACGGCCTCAAACTAAACCACGTCGTGCGGAAGCACAATGAGGCCACCGACGAGCTGGCAAAGATGGCCTCGGCACGGGCCTCGGTCCCCCCAAACGTCTTCGCCAGAGACCTCCACAAACCTTCCATTGACTACACCTCGACGACAGAGGAGGGCCCACCTGTGGGACCCATGGCAAAGATCGACGACCCTTCTGCTGCCAAGACCCCCTCGACCGAGCCTGAGGTCATGGAAGTCAACACCGAGCCTCTGCAGACTGATCAGGACGCGGATTGGCGAATCCCGTTCCTCGATTGGCTTGATCGGGGGGAGCTTCCTGGAGATAGGATCGAAGCACGACGGCTCGCGTGCCGAGCCAAGACCTACGTCCTCTACAATGATGAATTGTACAGGCGAAGTCCCTCAGGTGTCCTCCAACGATGTATCACTGCCGAGACAGGCCGAGCCCTGCTTTGGGACTTGCACGTAGGCGCTTGCGAGCACCATGCGGCGCCTCGGACGCTCATGGGGAACACTTTCCACCAAGGGTTCTACTGGCCGACGGCGGTCGTTGACGCTACCAAGCTGGTACGCTCCTGCGAAGGATGCTAGTACTATGCTCGGCAGACACATCTCCCGGCCCTGGCCCTGCAAACCATCCCCATCACGTGGCCGTTCGCCGTGTGGGGGCCTCTGCAAAAGTCCCCTGGGGGCTACACCCATTTACTGGTATCAGTCAACAAGTTCTCCAAATGGATCGAGGCTCGTCCGATCAATCGAATCAAATCCGAGCAGGCAGTGCTATTCTTCACTGACATTATCCATAGATTTGGAGTCCCCAACACCAACATCACCGACAACAGGACACAGTTCACCGGCAAAAACTTCCTGACAGTTTTGCGACGACCACCACATCCGTGTGGCATAGTCAATCGTAGGACACCCAAGGACCAATGGTCAAGTAGAGCGTGCCAACGGCATGATCCTACAAGGCCTCAAGCCAAGGATTCACAACCGGTTGAAAAAGTTTGGCAAGAAATGGCTCGCCGAACTCCCATCGGTCATCTGGAGCCTGAGGAACACTCCAAGCCAAGCCACGGGGTTCACTCCTTTCTTCCTGGTCTATGGGGCCGAGGCCATCCTCCCCACTGACTTGTAATATGGTTCCCTGAGGCTACAAGCCTATAACGAACAAAGTAACCGCACCACCCGAGAGGACGCCCTCGATCAACTGGAGGAAGCCCGAGACGTCGCGCTACTACACTCGGCCAAATACCAGCAGAGCCTACGGTGTTATCAAGCCCGACGCGTCCGAAGCCGAGACTTGAAGGTAGGCGACCTGGTGTTGAGGCTAGCACAGAGCAACAAGGGCCGCCACAAGCTGACCCCGCCATGGGAAGGGTTGTACATCATCGCCCAAGTACTGAAGCCCGGCACCTACAAGCTGGCCAACGAGAAGGGCGAAGTCTTCACCAACGCTTGGAACATAGAACAGCTATGTCGCTTTTATCCCTAAATTTTCAAGCATTGTATATGTCGTTTCTCGAAATAACAATTAAAAAGCGTTCTTTAGTTGATATAATATTTCGAGAAACCCCCCCAATATAGTAACACGACAAGAGAGGCTCGGCTCTACCTCGGCAGAACCAAGCCTCCCTCGGGGGCTAGATGGGGGACTCCCCCTAGGTCCCATGCACTATTCTTCAGTCGTTTTTCACAAAAAATCCTACGCCAAGACTCTAGCATGCTCTGACAAAAAATCCTAAGTAAGAGGCCGGTAGAGTCGCGAGACGGCCCACGCCTCCGGGCTACGGCACTCCCTCACTACCTCTCGCCCAAGGGACGGCTTAGGCCCCAAGGGGGTGTTTTGCAAAGCGAAATATGATCAGGAGCAACAGAGGACAGAGGCTCGGAAACATGAGAAAAACAACTAAGAAACACAAATACTTCAAAAATAAAGGCCTCGATGGCCACAAGCGTTACGATACAAAAATAACTCCTACTCTATTTTTACATAGCCCCCAGGGCCCAGATCAAGGCTTAGGGCCTTCAGCACCGGCAGATGGTAGGGGAGGAACCACCTCCTCTTCGAAGAGCATCGCCAGCGTCGTGCCAGGGCCTTCCGCCGCCTCCATCAGCTTCGTGACCACCGCGTCAGCCTCCTCGTCATCATCAGGCAGGACATACCCATCACTAATGGCCAGAAGGTTGATGCCGACGTAGTGAGAAGAGATGACGGCCAACACGCGCTTGACACCCGTGTGCAGCGCTCCTCGGAGCCGCTCACGCATTTGGTTGCTCAGCGCGATCAAACGGCTTCCTAGGGAGCTGCCTGACTGAACCCCTTCAACCTCCAAGGCCTCGCAGGCAGAAAGGGTAGCATGTTTCAGCGCCTCGTGCTCCCCAATCTCGTTATCAATCACCGTCTGCACCGCGCTGGAAGCCTCGGCTCCCCGAGTAACCTCTACCTCTGACTCTGCACCATGGGGAACAGAGTAAGGTTGAGCGAGGAAAAAAAAACAACCTAAAATTAGGAGAGGAAACCCACGGAACTCACCCTTGGCCTTTAGCTCCTAGTGTCGGGTCTCGACCTGACAGGCCTCGGCTTTCTCCTTCCAGCGCAGGGCCTCAGCCCTAGAAGCCTTGGCCTCCTCCTTCAAGCGCCGGGCCTCGACCCGAGATGCCTCGGCCGCCCTGGAAGCTTCACTCCCCAGCTCTGCGTCACACAAGGGAGTTAGGGAGCGAACATAAGGAAAAGAAAACAAAATGAGGGGACTAAGACTCACCCTCGACCGTCCCCCTCCAAACCACAGCCTCGGTTCACGAGGCCTCAGCTACAGTAAGGGCCTCATCCAAGGCACCTTTCGTCAGCTGGTGCGCCCTCTGTTCTGCCCCTAGCTGCCCCACGAGAGCCGCGGCCGAGGCCGTACCATCAGTGGCTCAGCCCCTGAAGGCATCCCGATCGCTGACCGCGCGGGTGAGCTCCTCCTCCAACTCCTTGACCTGCGCTGCCAGAGGGGCGAGCTGCGTCTGGGCCATGGCCGCCTCGACCTTCGCGTCAGCACAACAAAGGCAGAGGTCCTCTACCTCCGCGCTCCGCGCCGACAGGAGCTCGTTGGCACCAGCAAGAAGGCCCTCCTGCCGTTGAAGCTGGTCCCAGACGCCCCTCTCCCGCCGGAGAAAGACCGACTTCCCAAGGGACCGGGTCTCGAGCTCCTGGGGAAGCAGAACAGGGGTCATTGATTGTAACAAAAGTAGAAAAGGACAACGTCGCACGAGAAAGGAAAACGCAAACCTGGGCGACTTCGGGTAGGTCGTCGACCACCACGGACAGGGCTGTCCGTAGCGACCGCTCCGCCAGCTGACAGTATTGCTCGAAGGTGCCCCAGCGCCCACCCTTGGCTGCGTCCTCGAGGGCGAACAGAGGCTCCCCCTTAGGGTCGTCCCGGCTCCGCCACAGTACCCGCGGGTGATCCCACCCGCGAGGCTCGTGTCGCACCCGCATGAGGGCCAAGTTTCCCTCGTCCAAGATCGGCATCGGCTGTCCCATGGCACCGGCATTCTCGGCGTCGACCACCTCCCACGCCCGGGAAGTATCGTCGGAGGAGATCGGATAGACCTCCGTCTCCCGGGTGCGCTCTCGCAACAACGGCAGCCCCTGAAGCAAGGGCACCTTCAAGGCCTCCGCCGCCTTTGTCTCCGCCTCCTAGACAGACGGCCTCGCCGCCATCATGACGGCCTTGGTGGTCTCGGGGGCTCCGGCCCCCGCCATCGCGGCCTCGGAGGACGCAGAAACACCGACCGCAGCCACTGCGGTCTCGGCGGTCTTGGACGCCCTGGCCTCCGTCGCCTCAGCCCTAGAGACCCTGGGGGCCTCGGCAACCAAGGGCACGCCGGCCCCATCCGACTCGTGAGCCTCGCCCTCACGGGGCGGAGGCACTCCCTCCCTCGTCTGTGTAAGGGCCGCCTCGGCAGCCCCTCCTTGGGCGGCCGGCTCCTTCGGATCGACCCTCGCCGACACCGCGCCGCGTTGGATAGCGGCTTGTGCCTCCGCCACCTAGTGGGCGGAGGAGCCGGGGCTTGCCTTGAGCGCCATAAGGGGCGCCAAGGGAAGCTCATCCGCAGGCCGCTTCCGACTAAGGAAAAATAACCAACAGGGTCAGCGCGAGACCAAAAGGCGAACGGAAGGCACTATGACCCTACCAAAAATACTCTTACATTGAACGGGGCGGCAACCGTTTCGCCATGGCAAACCTCGTCCGCAACGGCAGAGGCGGCGGCACAGGCGTTGCCTCCATATCCATCGGCGCCGGTCGGTCCTTAATGGACCCCGGCGCCCCTTTGGTCCTCTGCGAGGGCGGTGGTGTCGCCTCCACCGCCACTTGTTCCACCATAGCCGCCGAGCCCATCGGGCTGACGACGCGTTTGCCCAACGCCCGCGCCTCGAGCGTGTCAGCCTCGGCCCCGGAGCGGACAACCACCGACCCCGGGTTCGCTTCTCCTCCTCCCCCCGGGAGTGCCGAGCTACTTGCCATCGCCCCGGGCACCACCTCCACTATGTCAGGAAGATGGTCCAGGGGACCTCCCCCCACCTCGCTCCCATCATCCCCGTCCGAGGCCTCCATCGACAGCGACGTCGACGGGGATTCCTCCAACGGGAGACCATCCTTCCGTTGTTGACGGCGGCGCTTATCCAGCTCCTCGCGTGCGAGGATTTGCTTCATGCGCTTCGCCGCCTTGGCGTCTTTCCACTTTTTCGACGCATCGGCGTGCGCATGGTTGATCGCCCGCCGCCTCGCGTCCTCGGGAATGGGCGGCGGAGATGAGCATACGTCCCTCATCCCCCTGCATAAACGACGGACGCGCATAAGGAAACAAGGGGTAACGAGAGACTGAGGAGGCTTGGAGGCTACAAGCGGCGCACGACTTACCAGCGAAAGGAACCCCCGCGATGGCCGCATAGCGATAGGGGTCAAGTTGCCGCCCCTCAGCTTCGCCTCTACCGTCTCCCCCACCCGATGAAGAATTTCCTTGTCGGAAAGGGTGGAGGAGGACATCCGGGTGCCCTCAATGGGCTCACCCGGCTTCATCTCGAACACCCACCACCGCCGAGCCATCAGCGGTAGCACCCTCCGGCGGTGGAAGGCAGCCACGACTCTACCATGGTGAGACCGTGGCCCCCATGACCTCGCCAAATGACCCCTCTAGAAGCGGCTCCGGCTCCGGCTTGGCTGGGCTGGTCGTCCTTCGGGACGCCGTACTTCCATCTCTCCGGGCAACTCCCCACAATCCGCCCAGTGTAGGGGGGAAGTCCTCCGTCGTCATTGCGAAGGTAGAACCAACTCGTGTACCACCGGCGATTGGATGACGTGAGCTGGGCCGGAATGTAGAGGTGCAGGCGGTCCTGGCGCACTTGGAGAGTGCAGCCGCCGGCCCTCGTCGCCTTCCTCATACCCGACGTGCCCATCGGCTTGGTAGTGTGCCCCGCCCGGAATAGGTGGAGCCACAACTCCCAATGGGGAGCAATCCCCAAGTACCCCTCGCAGATGGCAACAAAGATAGCCGCCTGAGCGATGGAGTTGGGGTTGAATTTGTGGAGCTCCATGCCGTAGTAATGCGGGAGCGCCCGCATGAACTGATCCGCCGGGACACCAAGGCCGCGCTCGTGAAAGGAGACGAAGCTTACAACGTAGCCATCACGGGGCCTTGGCTCTCGCTCGCCGTACTTAGTAATCCACTCTGGCCTAGTGGGGTCTGTCACCGGGCGAAGGAGTCTGCCATCGACAAGCGACTGAAGCATCTCCTCGGTGACATCCGACGGATCCCAGGGGTCTGCCTCGACAACGACGATGTCGCCGGCCATGGGTGCGATGGAGGAATCGCGTGCGGTGGTGAGTTTTTTCTCTCTCTCCCACACTCTTACTTTTTCCTCGCTTTCTCCCTAGGCTCGCTCTTCTCCCCTCTTCTTCCCGGCACCCGCTGCTCTAGCGACGGCTCGATGGAGGCAGTGCTAATGCAGGCAAGGTAAGACGAGGAGGGGCGGGACTCTTCGGGTATTTATGCAGGAGGAGGCTTAAACGACGGGCGATTTAAATCGGGAAGTTTCCCCGATCCAGTATAGTTAACCACGAGCCGATTTCGCCGGCCCACGCACCCACGTCTCCCTCATTAAATGCGAGAACAGTTACGTCCCATCCACCATGTCACGCTCAGCCACTACGGCAGCAGGTGTTGTTTCACCTCCCTAGGAAACCGCCTCAAAAGGCACGCCACCCGTTGCCGAGCCAATAGGGAAGAGTTTTCCCACGGCCTATTCCTTTCATATGAAGGAACCAGGCTCTGAGCCTATTACGGTCTAGGGGTTCGAAGGCTGGGCCCCAAGAGGTTTCGACAGCTGCCCCAGGATAATAGAGTCAGGGACGACCGTGGGCGAGCCTATATGGGGCCGAGACCAAAGCAAGCGAAACACTTGGGACGCCCAAAGTCGTGTCCGAGACCGGCAGGAAGGTCTCTGAATGGGGTCCCACCGTAGGGAGGCACCGAGCCACCGAGGCCCAACGAACGGCCTCGGCACCCACTAGAGAAATCCTCTAGTACTCTTGGAGTGTGTCTCTGGACCGCTAGCCGTCCCCTAGCGAACGGGGTTCAGGCCTCCACTCGGACTACCCGATAACAGCTCACCGGAAGTGTCCGCGCTCGTGCCCATCGAGGGTAGCGAGGCACATTCCACCCCTCCTTCCGAGCGAAAAGGAAGCATGAGGGTCGTACAAAAAGTCAAGGGGGCCCCTAACGGCCTTCTCGCTCTATACAGGGGCTAAGGGGCTCTTCCTGCAACCTTGCCGAGACCCGACGACCCCGGCTCACACTCGAAGGGGCTTGGCAAAACAAACCCTCCTTCCGAGCGAAAAGGAAGCGTGAGGGTCGTACAAAAAGATAGGGGAGCTCCTGACGGCCCTCTCGCCCTGTGCAGAGGTTAGGGGGCTCTTCCTGCAGATACGCCGAGACCCCACGACCTGGGCTGGAGCCCAAAGGGGCCTCGGCAAGCAAACCCTCATGCGCGAGGGGTGTATAAAAAGCCAGGGGAACTCTCGATGGCCCTCTCGCTCCGCACAGAGGCTAGGGGCTCTTCCTGCAACCTTGTCGAGACCAGCGGCTCCGGCTCGCACCAGAATGGGCTCGGCAAACAAACCCACTGTCCGAACGAAAAGGATATGTGAGGGTCGGATGAAAAAGCCAGGGGACCCCTGACCGCCCTCCAGCTCCTAGCGGAGGCTTAGGGGCTCCTCCTACGCCCAAGACAAAGACAAACGGTCTAAGTCCACGCTAGAAGTTCCGTTACAAATACGATAAAGGGCACCGAGCCTGTTACGGTCCAGGGGTTCGAAAGCTGGGCCTCCAGAGGTTTCGACAGTCGCCCTAGGACAACAGAGTCAGGGATGACCTTGGGGCGAGCCTACGAATGGCCGAGGCCCGAGTGAACGATCGCTCGATCGCTCGGGGCGTCCTAGGTCGTGTCTGAGACCGACAGGGAAGTCTCTGAATGGGATCCCACCGTAGGGAGGCACCGAGCCACCGAGGCCCAGCGAATGGCCTCGGCACCCACTAGAGAAACCCTCTGGTACTCTTGGAGTGCGTCTCCGAACTGCTAGCCGACCCTTAGCGAACGGGGTTCGGGCCTCCACTCGGACTACCCGATAATAGCTCACCAGAAGTGCCCACGCTCGAGCCCATCGAGGGTAGCCTGGCACATTCCACCCCTCCTTCCGAGCAAAAAGGAAGCATGAGGGTCGTACCCAAAGTTAGGGGGATCCCTGACGGACCTCTCGCTCCGTGCGGAGGCTAGAGGGCTTTTCCTACAACCTCGCCGAGACCCCCGCAACCCGAACTTGCGCTTGCGGGCTCGGCAAATGCGACAAAAACTCCTTGCTCAACGGAGAAAAAAGCCCCTGGAGGAGTAAACCCACTCCTCTAGGGCCTCGGGGGCTACACCCGGCGGGTGCGCTTGCGCGCACCCACCGAAACCACCAAGTACAAAACATAATCCCAACAGGAGCTGCTACGAGCCAAGTCTCGTCAAAACCTCGGGAGAGTGCCCGCACTCCTCCTGAGGCTCGGGGGCTACTGTCAGATACCACAAAAAGGGGTACCCTAAGCAAGAACCAAAAATATTGCTTAAAGCCTTGCAAAAATGAAAGCCAAAGGACAACCACGAGGTCTCGGTAGATTCTTCGACTCGCCCAAGGCTTGCGCCGAGGCCTTAGACAAAAGGCTAAAGCCCTCCGCCCCGCCGAGGCCCCCTCGCCGAGGCCCCCTCGCCGAGGCCCGCCCGCAAGGCCTCGGATGGGATACCAATTCTCCGATTCGCCCGAGGCTGGGCTCGGCAACAACCTCATCACCTCCATCCCGACCGACTCCCCTGACAAAACGTCACGTCCAGTTAATGCGCCCCACTACTCCCGCAACGTCAGTCGCACGTCGGCACTGTACAGGCACAATGATCGACAGGACAAGGGACCAGGCGCAGCAGGGGTTACCTACCACTTTGCTCATCACTGTGCCCCATGCTGACACCTGTACTGCCCTGTGCTGCCTAACTCCTGCGCCAAGGACAAAGTGGCGTGGAGGGTCAAGTCCGGGTCCCAATAGTCTCGGAATTAGCATGAAAGACCAAACTATTCCTTCTCCGCCTCGTCCGAGACCCCCCGGCAGGGCCTCGGACGTACTATTCCTTCTCCGCCTCGGCCGAGGCCGGGCTCGTCCCGCATCCCCATCGCCTCCGCCTCAACCGTCCCACTGGTGAGCCGTCACATCCGTTTAAATGCACCTGGTCACACCTACTACGCCAGCCACGACTGACAGGGTACAGGACAGGGGCAATGGGACAACGGTCAAATCTCCTTTTTACCATCCCCTACTGACGGTGCAGGGGTTACCGTGCCCTGTGGACGCACGCTCCGCACTTCTCCACCTGAAGGTACGATGCTGACCGCCGAGACCCCCGCATCATACACAGGTCACCTCCGAGGCCTCGGCACGATCAGCTACAGCACCCGCCAGGCCTCGGCACTCCACCAAGTCAGGAACACACAAGGCACGGCATGCCTCCTACAGTGGAAGCCATACTGGCTAGACGTCAACAAGGACTCCCACGACCTCACACAACCTCGTGCCTGGCCAGCATGGCGCGCCAGTCAAGTACCAATCGCCATCCCCAATGCCATGCTGCTACAGGACTGACTCACAGTAGGCTCACTCATGTACTCCTGGCTCCCTCCTTGCGGTTATAAAAGGAAGCAGCCAGGGATAGCTAGGGGAGGAGAAAAGAGGAGAAATAGGAAGAACACCTGGTAGCTCACACACATACACATCCCAGACGCCTGAGAGCAACGTCTCAAGCAGCCCACACGACACCTCGCCGAGACCTAGGATTAGCTCCCTCTCTCCCTGTGCTTGTAACCCCCTACTACTAGCACTTCGGTGCAAGGAATACAAGATCGATCTCTCAGACTGCACGTAGGGCATCGATTGCCTGAACCAGTATAAACCTTGTGTCTCTTTGCATCACCATCCAGGATTAGGGACACGCAGTTCAAATTCACTAGTTGGTAGAGGACCCCCGGTCTGAAACACCGACACTATTCCTATTTTATTTATTTCCTTTCCTCTATTTGAGATCTTCTAGATATGGGCATCGGCGGCACGGCTGGAGGCCGCCCTCGCTAGGACGCCCCCCTAGTGGCGCGGTTGGCCACTGCGTGGCTGGCCTGGCCCCCCCTCCTAGACCCTCTATTAGGCGTATCATGGATGTAACTACTCTTTACTTATTTAACCCACCACTAAACGAAAAAGCTAGCAACCAACTAGAATTCTAATCTGTATGCCAAGAGTTTGATCAACTTATTTAGGTGCCCATAATCACTTTGACCACAGCCACCAGAAGAGGATTCTTCGAACAATTGCTATTTCATTACATAAGCAAAGGAAAAGAACTAGGCCTGTCGATACTGGATTCTTCTGAATGCCTGATAGTCTGATGTATAGCTTCAAAAAGTAAGTCGTTTTTTTCAAAACTTACCGCAAGCTTTTAATAATATGGCCGTGATCTATCATTACGTGCGACTATCTCCACTATAGAAAGAAGAAAAAAAAGAAAGGAGGAAATTTTCTAGTGAATACTAGAAAAGAACAATGAATTCAAAAGCATCAAACCTCTATTTTTCGAAAGAATCGAAACACATCGAAATGGTATCTAAATTCTCAGGTGTCGAAAGATAGGTATTATCCATTAAGGCTCAAACTCTATCTTGTGGTAAGCTAGGGAAATTACAAACCAGTAGAGCATTAATTGTTGGAGAAGCTGGCTAGCTGTTTGCTCGGTGCTTATGCAGGTTTTGATTGGAAATCCAAAATTAAGAAACTTTGAGAAATAATTCAAAAAATAGCTCATTCAAAATGAATTTGTCGAACGAACCACACTCCTTCGTAGACGTCAGGAGTCCATTGATGAAAAGGGGCTGGAGAAAGCTTGAACCCAAGTCCTACAGTGATGAATATAAGCGTAATTGAAATTCCTGAGGAGTTATACATTTATGTATTGATAAGACCATTCACAATTTCTTGAAGCTCGATCTCCCCCCAGATGAACCATATAGCCAAGATAAACCATGAACCAGAATAGAAGAGCTAGCTCCACCCATGAGTAAATATTTTATAGTAGCCTCGTTAGACCGTAGATCTCTCTTGGTATATCTAGACAATAGGTAGGAACGTAAACTGAAACATTCTGGAGCTACGAAGATAGTTATTAAATCGTTAGTACCACATAAAAACGTTCCCCCTAGAGTAGCTGTTAATACAAATAATAGAAACTCTGTTATAGCTATTTCTGTACATTCAATGTACTCTACAAACAGAGGAATACATAAAGTTGAACATAATAAAATAAGAAATTGAAAGATTTCGTTGAAATTGTTCGTTTGGAAATTTCCCGAAAAGCTATTCTTTCTTAGCTAATGGGGTGGAAGATCCATCCAATTTGGTTATATCACGGACTCGAAAAACAGATTTGAATGTGACTGAAATGCACAGTCTTCACAGGTATCACTTTTCACGATACCTAAACCTAAAAGGTGGAAAGTCAAGAAATTCTCATCGAAACATCGAGAAATTGTGCATATAGAAAACTCTTAAGAAAGAAAGAAAAAAAGACCCATGCCATGATTTTCAAATCTTTTCTACTTAGTAGTCTAAGTTTCTCGATGAGAATAATTAATTCGGTCGTTGTGGTCAGACTCTATTAAAACTAAGATTTTTTATTTATACCTGTTCTAGTTTTTTTCTATTCTGGCTCGGTTATTCCATCTAGCTGAGCCATTCATGCTTTTTTATGAAAGAATAATATTTGCCGATACTCTACTCTAATAAATAAAAAAAGAAATAAAAAAGAAATCATCCATTTAATGAATAACATAAGATTCATTGAGTTCTTGTCGCACTCCTTTGTGAAAGAGTAGAATGAGAATACGAGAATAAACTAGAATAGACTATAGTAAAAGAAAAAAAAGTAAAAGTAAAAAACCTATGATGACAACTCTCCCCCTTCTCCATTTAGCTGAATCATTGTCCAGTCATTGATGCCGTGGACGGAGAGGTTGCTACCCCAAGGTATTTCTCTCAATACGAATGAGGAGGTGCCCTAGAGTGTCATGCTGCTGCTCACAGCCGGTGTCGTTGGTGGAGATTTTGAAGCAATATTAGCAGGAGTCGATGTAGCCGAAGATGTAGTAGTTGAAGGTTCTGGAGCCTGTTGTCAGTCCATGGTGCAGCTAGGGTGGCACCAGGCAGGATCCCTGTGAGGTGTAGCGCCTGCATGACCTGTGGAGGTCATGGAAAATTGTATACCTATCCAGCATTGACTTGTCCTATAATGCGTCTGCATAGTGCTGTCGCCACCATGGATGGAGGTGACGTGGTCAAGTTCTCCAGGGTGCCGAAGCGGAGGTCGCCCGTGTCGTAATCGGTTGGAGAGATGAACGGGTGGCCATGAGCATGTTGTCTGTTGACTTAGATATCCTCAACAGTGAGAAATTGTCGACCGAAGAAGATGACCGTTGCTGATGATAGTATGCGATGTGGCCAGTCCTCTATTAGCAGGATGCTTGAGGGGAATGCCTGAGTCTGCGGTGCAGATGCCACTGTGTGGAAGCTGACTGCTATAAGGTACGGGGTTGTCATCCTTAGAAATTCCAGTAGGTCCTGCAGCAATGGAGAAGTCGTTGGTAAATAGTAGCGTCTGTTGTAGAGGATGACACCTTGTTGGAGTGACCATGCCGGTGTCGATGCATGGACTTCGATGGTGGCGAAGATGATCTGAAGTTCGTGCTCGTCCATGGCAACCATGTAGACCTGTGTGAGTATAACCGGGTCGGTGGTGCTGTCGAGGTGGGTAGCAGCTTTGGTGTTGTAGTTGGCCCATGGAGGAAGCGCCTTCAATGGTGTGTTGTTGGGTGTCGGAGCCGCTGCGAACGAAGGTGGTGCCAGAGCGCGTCCCAAACTTGCCTGTTGGGGTGTCGCACTTCCAGCTATGCTATGTCGTCGGAGTTAGTGTCGATGTTGGGGCTGTCTCATGCGGCGTTGATGGTAGGAGTTGTGAGATGCTCATGTGCTCGTGCCAACGCTATGGCCGCTTCATCTCCCATGGGCGGTGTTGTGAAACCGCCGCCTAAAGTGGGTCTTGTAGGCCAGTGATGAAGAGGTTGATCTGTTGAAGCTTGCTGGCAATGCTGACACATAGCAGGTACATGGTGAATTTGTCGATGTAGTCATTCACGGTACCGGTGTGCCGAGGAGGTGTGAGGTCGCCGAGCATGTCTAGGCAGTTTGGCGAACCGAAGTCGCAGGTGAGGCCGCAAGTGAAGAGTGCCCACTCGGTTATTGGTGCATCCTTAGTCGAGCAGATGAACTAGAGTTGTGTTGCAACTGTTAGATGAAAAGCGGCATACCAGATTCGTTGATCTTCAGGCACGTGGTGCAGCGTGAAGAGGAATTGCATCCGGGAAGCCACGGTAGTGGATCTGTGGAACCGTCGTATGTTAGGGTTGCCAGTCGGGAAGTGATGGTTGACTGGAGCGGTCCTTGTGTTGGCGTTGCCGAAGGGATCGGGCATTGCTGAGGTGTAGGTGGGGCTGGCTAGGGTAGGCGGTGGCCTACCTGGGTTGGCAGGGTGGTTGCTAGGAAAGCTGGTAGCCAGCCCGAAGACACGGGGGCACGGCAGCAAGGGTGGCTGCAGTGCTGGTGGTGCTATGAATAAGTTGTTCGACACCTCCATGACGTATCCGGGATACCGAATGAGTGGGTTCCTCCATCTTGTTGTTGAGGAGGGATTTGCTGGCGGTGATCATGACACATTTGGCCTCTGTGAAAGGATCAAGATGCCCAAAAGGGGGGGTGAATTGGGCTAATTCTAAAATTCTTTACAACAATTAAACCCTACGGTTAGCCCACTTCACCTCTTGTGCCTAGAAAGTGTTTCTATTGTTCTACCGCATAAAAGTTTAGCAGCCTATGTTCCAATCCTACTCTAACATGGCAATTCTATGAATGTAAAGACAAGAATTGAATTGCTCAAAGTAAATGCTTAATGTAAAGAGAGAAGGAGGAACGCGGCGATGTTTTGCCAAGGTATCGGAGAGTCGCCACTCCCCACTAGTCCTTGTTAGAGCACCCGCACGAGGGTGTAGCTCCTCCTTGATCCGCGCAAGGATCAAGTGCTCTCTACGGGTTGATTCTTTGACACTCTGTCACGGTGAATCACCCACAACCGCTCACAACTTGAGTTGGGTCATCCACAAGCTTCGCCGAATGATCACCAAGCTCCCAATCACCACCAAGCCGTCTAGGTGATAGCGATCACCAAGAGTAACAAGCACGAACTCTCACTTGACCACGACAAGCCTAATGAGAAGGGTGGATGCACACTTTGCTACTCTTGCTTTAACTAATGAGGCTTCTCTTTTGGATTCTCAAATCTCAATCACCTCACTAGGACCTTGCTCTTCTTGGCACTCTCAAGGGTGTTTCTCAGCTGTTGAAATCAGCAAAACTAATCCCTTGAGTGAATAGAGGAAGTATTTATAACCCCTCATTCAAAAACGAACCGTTATGTGCCTCTACGGGGTGACCGGACGCTCCGGTCAGTTCACCCCAAAACCAAGCAGTTAAGTGCTGATCGGACACTGAGCAGTGTCCGGTCAGCACTGACCGGACATGTCCGTTCGTGAAAACCGCTCTTTGGAACCTTACTGGAGTTGACCGGACGCTGGCACCCAGCGTCGGTCGCTCACCTCTCAGCGTCCGGTCATGCCAGACGACTTCACCTTGATCAAATGAACTGATCGGACTCTGCTCCAGCGTCCGGTCACACCGGAACCAGCGTCCGGACAGCATTTGACCCTCCATTCACTTCCATGTCGCAATCATATGTGGATGAAGTTTGCTCCAATTGATCTAAGGGCTATTTAGGAGCTACCTAGTGCTAGATTTGACAAGTGTGCACCACACCTAACCCACTAGACTCACCTAGGTCAAGCTACCTGTCCATACCCCCCTTAATAGTACGGCCAAAGGAAAAACAAAGTCCTAAACTACTCTAAGTGTCTCTTCAACACCAAATGACACTTAGAACTAGTCCATCCTTAACCTTGTTGTCCATCCTTTGAAAACCAAAATGATTTTCATCGTAGGAGCATGACAACCATGATTGCCCAATCAATTTCCATTACCGTGTCCTAACTTAATTGCCTCTGCAAAACACACGTTAGTCACAGTAATCACGTATTGTCATTAATCACTGAAACCTAACTAGGAGCCTAGATGCTTTCAATCTCCCCTTTTTGATGATTGATGACAATACTACCTCGAGTATGTAAAAAAGATGAGGTTTTCAACATGCTTGGTTCATATAAGCTTTTGACAATAAGAACAAAAGAGTTAGGCAAGCTTATATGACCCAAGCCAACATGATGTACTCAATAGATATGAAATAAGCATGAGTACAAGTTATAAAGCTCATTTGCATCGAAGTAAAACACGGAAGCAAAGCAAATGAGCATAACACAAGTGATATGACATATAAATAATTCAAAGTAGAGAGCACACATGTCACATATCACATAAATATCACGATCACATAGATATCACTATCACATAAATATAGTTTGATGCATGAAAGTAAACACATGAATGCATAATAGTGTATCACACATAAAAAGCCAAATATAATAGATAAACTCCCCCTAAATAAATCGCCCCCCTAAGTCTAACATACTCGATCCCTCTCCCCCTTTGGCGTCAAACACCAAAACCTAAGGGTCGGTCGGCGGGGCTACAACGGACGAGTCGGGCGCTGAGGTGCGAGGAGCGAGCTGGAACTATGTGCCATCATCATCTGATCCTGAGCTCTGAGCAGTCTGACCCTCTATAGCTAAAAGCGACGCTGAAGCAGTCTGGGTCGAATCAGGGACTGGTGCGGCCTAAGACTCTACATGTATGACTGTAGCAGGCGGCTCTGATGATGCAACTGAAGAAGGGAGTGTCTCTGTAGTCTCGATAATAGGAGCAATTGTGGAAGGACCTAGGATATGTAGATATGGTGAAGTAGGATGCCATGTCAACTCACTGAAGGTAGCACCAAGGCTCCTAGAGACTGTAGTATCTAGCACAAACAGCGAGGAAGTCTGAGCTAGTGTGAAGCCCGTCTGAAGAGGTGTGAACTATGAGGCTGGCACTAGCGAGGCAAACCACTGGGACAACTGCTCTGTAGGTGAAGAAAACTATACTGCTGGCTGTCCCTGACTCTGAAGCCCACTGGGCTGTAAAGCTAGAGTCTGTAAAGTGGTGGCAGGCTGACCAAGCTAAGGTGTATGCTGTGGCGGTGGAGCTCCAATTGCAGTAACTACATGCTACATAAATCCGAGTAACTGCTGTTGCATGAGGAGCTGTTGCTGATGCATGGCATGCTGCTGTTGCTATATAGCCTGCTGCTGCTGCTGTCGCTGAAACTCATCCTGTCTGGCCTAGAACTGTGCAAATGTAGCAGTGGTCTCCTAGGCCTAGCGAGCCTGATCCTACCTCATCGGCTCAACTATAGCAAGTAGAGCGGGATCTGTCTGTGGTGCAGGTGGAGCTGAACTAGAGCTACCGGCCTCATGGTCATGTCGTCGTGGAGGCATCTGATGGATATCCTAGTAGTCATCATCTGAGCTGTCACTGGGTTTGCTCTCTACCATACCCTCCTCTGAGCATCAAGTTGCTCCTCCTCTGTAGCCGCAATGCCCCTGATGGTCTCATCCTGCTGGGCTACAGTCTCTGGCACCTCTGGACGACAGCATGGCTAGCTAGGTGTCCTCACTACACTATGGCGGAGCATCTGAGTCATGTTATAGGCAGGAAACTCTGTAGTAGCACCATTGTACTCTGCTAGCATCTCAGGTGGCCTCACTATAACTGCTCTATGAATCAAGAATGTAATCCAGTGAGCATAGGGCAACTGTTGGTGACCTCTGAACCCCTCTACAATAGTATCCTCCATCTCTGATAATAAGAGATCCCAAATATCAAAGATAGTCTGCTGCATTAGACAGTTCAGAAGCCACAACTAAATGCGAGTCAACCCCTCGTGATATCCTATCCTCGAAAGCAGTGTCCTCCTCATGATAGCATCAATCACTCTAGCTATAGGAGTGAGGTCACTAGGTGTCCTGCTCGACCCCTCACCGAAGGGCTCTGTGAAGCAAGGGCGGACCAGATCTGTAGGAGGCACAAGACCACTATGGGGGCATCTAGGAGGCGCTATCTGACCATAGCACACCTCATGTAGCCGGACGAGCTACTCCTAAAGCTTGAGAATCTCCCTAACCCTAAAGCTCATCAGCCTGTAATCTCTATCTCTGAATGCAAAGTGAATGAATCTATGCTGTGGGTCAATCCAAAGTGTAGCATAGAACTCACGGACCCAAGATGGTACATATATGTCTGTCCGTCCGAGTAAGTCTGTCAGCCCTGGCAAGTAAGATAGGTAAGGGCGAATCTGTTCTCCTACTGCTGCTATAATGGACTCAATGTTGCACACCCTCTAAGACCTAAATGATGCCCCACTGTTGAGGTATGCATTATAAAAATCCTCCTACAGTAGTGTATAGAAGCCCTCTAATGCACGCTCATCCCACCTCAGCGAAAACCACTCCTAGAACTAAACGAACCTGAGCTACTGCACCTGCTTGCCCGTGGCGGCCCTCAAATCCAGATGAGTCACTAGAGGTGGACCCTATGGTCTCGGAGGTGGACGAGAACCCCTCCTCTGTCTCTGGCCTCGGTGTCACCTGGGTGCGAGTACGACCAGAGCGGCATAACTATGGTTGTGGTGCCTGCTCTGTCTCCTCTGACTGCACTCCCTCCTAAGTCTGCTCTGTCTACTATGCCTACTGCTGTGACTCCCCCTAAGGCTAACTCTCATCAATAGCGACACGCCGTCCTCCAACCATGGCTGTCCCTACTAGACCACCATGATGATGCTCAACCTCCTGGACAGCGGCCCTCTAAGCTGGTGAAAGCCAATCTACAATGACTACACCACTCCGAGCACCTCCTCTCTCTGCACGGTCTGTGGTGCCTGCAACTGCGGCTGCTCTTGCTGTATCAGCATCTGCATACTTGCGCTTCTTCATTGCAAGCTTCTTCGTCGCCTTGCCATTTGCCTCAGAAGGCAGGCGAGGCGGGGGCCTCGGATCCTCATCACCGAGACCACTTTCAACATTCTTGACACGAGCCTTCTGATGGAGCTGAAAAGAACAACTACACTAACAAGAATCAGCTACCAACTGTCACTTCCGAGGCTTGGCCTTGATCCGTACTCGCGAGCTTGGCCCCGAGTTGACTGACAACTACCAAAAAGACCTCAACAACACCGACTCGCTACAAGATAGAGTAGATTGGATATATGAATAATTACAATATATCTAGAGATACGAAACCCTAAGAAGCAAGCATTAGGTATGAAATTAGAAGCGAGGGCTTGCTACCTGATGAACCGGTGAACCGAAGAACAAGGAACGGAACACGGAGAACCACTGGGTCGGCACTGTGAAGCTAGGGTTAGGGTTCATTGGTCGGCGTGGATCGGTGGTAGGGAAGATGCAATGTAGTCATTGGAGGCGAGTAGGGACTCTGGCGAAGGAAGTAGGGACTCTGGCGAGGATCAGTCGGCGGCGCTAGGGCATGGGCTCGTGGTGAATGCAGGCATGGCGGTGCGGCGAGGTCGGCGTGGCACGGTGGCGCTGTTGTGGGAGTGACACGAATGTCGAGCACGGGCGTGGGATGAGGTCGCGGTGGAGCAATGCGGCATGGTTAGGCGGCACGGGCGCGGGAGCACGGCTAGGGCATGCGGCGTGGTGGCTGGGTAAAACGGCGATGTCGGCGCGGGTATAGGCGGATTAGGTCATGGCGCGGCTCAATCTAGGTTATATGGTGGCCCCGTGACATAAGAGAAAAGGAAACAGGAAAGAGTTTGGAATCCGCACGTTTTCTACTGACCGGACGCTCCGGTGGCAATGATCGGACGCTGCCACCCAGAGTCCAGTCAACTCCAAAGAGGTCCAAATCCCCTGAAGCCGTGACCGGACGCGTCCGGTTAACCCCGACCGAATGCAGCCAGAGTCCGGTCCAACCTGCCTTGATCACCTTCGCTTGACCGGACACAGGATCGCCTTCTGACCGGACGCAGGGAGAACACTGTTCCAGCGTCCGGTCACTCCTTCATAGCACAAGTTCACCACCTATGAACTGACCGAACGCATGACTTCAGAGCCTGGTGCAGCGTCCGGTCACTCTTCTTTAGTAATTCTTCAAAGTCCTTCGAGCTGCCTGTTCCCAATCGAGTCTCAACTTCAATAAGATCCAAATAAACACCAATTGGGACTGATGTGAGTGACCTCTCTCAAACCCTTAAATTTTTTAAAGTATTTTGCCTTAGGCTATAATTCTTTTTAAGAAAATAGGCAATAAAAGGGTGATTGAAGAGAAATGACAAAATAACATTCATGCACATGCAATGCAATACTTGAAAGTAAATCTAGTTGCTTGTCAAGTTTGATCCAAGGTTAAGCTTCTTCACTCGCTTTTCGGTGGTTATCTTAACCATGTTAGACAAGCCCTAAATACATTACCAAATATTAAACATGTTGTATATTATAATGCAATGCAAGGGACACCACAAGCTCATTTTCTAGCGAAGTTGCTAAAATCAAGCACATTGAGCTCATTCCTCAACCGACAAAAAGTTGCCTCATCTAGCGGTTTAGTGAAGATATTCGCCAATTGATCCTCGGTCCTTACACCTTCTAGTAAAATATCATTCTTAGCAAAATGATCTTTAAGAAAGTGATGGTGGATATCTATGTGCTTGGTGCGAGAGTGTTGAACCGAATTATTTATAGGTTTTACCGCACTTTCATTGTCGCACAAAAGAGGTACTTTTTCTAGAACTACACCATAGTCTAGCAAATTTTGCTTCATATAAAGTATTTGTGCACAACAAGCACCCGCGATAATGTATTTCGCTTCTGCTTCATATAAAGTATTTGTGCACAACAAGCACCCGCGGTAATGTATTTCGCTTCGGCGGTGGACAAAGCCACACTATTTTGTTTCTTGGAGGACCAAGACACAAGTGATCTACCAAGCAAATGGCACCCTCCGGATGTGCTTTTTCTATCAACTTTGCAACCGGCATAATCCGAATCGGAATAGCCAACTAATTCAAATCTAGCTCCATTGGGATATCAAAGGCCAATGCTTGGTGTGTGCTTAAGATATCTAAGGATTCTTTTAACGGCACTTAAATGAGTTTCCTTAGGATTAGCTTGAAATCTAGCACACATACACACACTAAACATGATATCGGGCCTAGATGCGGTTAAATATAACAAGCTACCAATCATAGAGCGGTAGAGAGTTTGATCAACCGTGTTACCTCTCTCATCTAGGTCGAGAAGTCCATTAGTTGGCATTGGTGTCTTGATTGGCTTACATTCATCCATATTGTATCTCTTGAGAAGATCATTAGTAATTTCTCTTGAGAGATGAAAATTCCTTCTCTCATTTGTTTGACTTGAAAACCAAGAAAGAATGTAAGCTCTCCAATCATTGATATCTCGATCTCCTTCGACATCAATTCACCAAACTCTTTGCAAGACTCTTCATTTGATGATCCAAAGATGATATCATCAATATACATTTGACAAATAAAGATATATCCATCAAGCTTCTTGGTGAATAGTGTGGTGTCAACCTTTCCAATGGTGAAGCCCTTTTCAATGAGGAAGTCCCGAAGGTGCTCATACCAAGCTCTTGGGGCTTGCTTAAGCCCATATAACGCCTTGGACAACCTATAAACATGATTAGGATATTTAGGGTCTTCAAACCCGGGAGGTTGATCAACATAGACTAGTTCATTAATAAAGCCATTTAAAAATGCACTTTTCACATCCATTTGATATAATTTTATTTCATGATGTGATGCCTATGCAAGTAGGATATGAATGGCTTCTAGTCTTGCAACCGGTGCAAATGTCTCTCTAAAATCCAAACCTTCAACTTGAGAGAACCCCTTTACAACTAGTCTTGCCTTGTTCCTCACAACAACGCCTTGATCATCATCTTTCTTGGATACAACCACTTCCTTCTCGGTAAATAGACATTGAAAGCCAAAATCACATAATTGTCCAACGGATAGCAAATTGAAACTCAATGAAGCAACATATAGTATATTTGAGATTGGATGATCATTTGATATTGCCACTTTGTCCAATCCTTTAACTTTGCCCTTTGAATTATCTCCAAATGTGATTGTTTCTTGTCCATTTACTTCTTCATCTAGTGAGGTGAACATACGAGGATCATCGGTCATATGTTGTGTGCAACCACTATTAATTATCCAATGACTTCCACTAGTGTTGTAGTTCACCTACACACAAGAGATCAAGCTTTAGGAACCCAAACTTGTTGAGGACCCTTGACTTTCTCAACAAGTGACTTTACAACCTAAATTTTCTTAGGCCTATTCTTGTTGGGAGGTCCTAAGAACATAACTTTCATCTTTCCACTAGAGTCCTTTCTAAGCATGTAATGAGCATTGAAAGCAAAGGGTCTAGCATGCTTGGGCAAGGGTTGTGGTGGTGGAGTTTGATACTCATGGGCAAAGTGGCCTCCTTGTCCACACTCAAAACACCTCTTTAGCTTTGGCTTTGACTTGTGTAGTTGTTGTTGAGCTTGAGCCTTCTTCTCTTGGTTTGCCAAATACCCAATGCCACTTCTATCCATCTTCATGACGGTGTTCATTAGTAACTCACTTTGAAGATGCTTGCCTCTTGTGAACTTGCTCAATCCAATCTTGAGATGCTCTTTCTCTAACTTGAGCTTCTTGTTCTCTTCCTTGAGTACATCATTATTTTTCTCTTCCTTGAGTTTCTTGTTCTCTTCTTTGAGCTTCTCATTCTCAAGAATCAAATCACCATCATAATCAAGAGTTTCTAGCACAATAGTGTTGTGGGTTTTGATGTCTTTAAGATCTTTCTTGAGCTTTTCGTTATCATTCTTGAGCTTGACATACTCATCATAATTATCGGTCTCAACCACTTGCTTGCCCTTGCTACTAGAAGTTTGCTCAATGCTCTCAATGATCAAATCATCACATGATGTAGTTATATCAATCTTAACAACATTGTTAGTAGCATCATGTGGCTCATTGGATAAAAATTCTTGAGCAATAATAAGATTATCATGATTTATCTTGAGAGTTGTATATTCTTCTTTTAGCATATTGTGGCTGGTGATGAGCTCTTTATGCATCCCCTCAAGTTTATCATGTTTATCTTTAAGCTCTTTCTTAGAAGATTTGAGCTCCTTGAGTTTGGATGACATAGCTTCATTTACTTCTCTAAGCTCAACACTAGCCTTTTCGGCTATATCACATTTAGCTAAAAGAGAACCATTCTTAGCTTCTAGCTTGTTATTCTTAGATCTAGTCTTTCTAATGATCTTAGTGTATTGATTTAGCAATTTAACAAGATCATCATAAGAAGGTGATTCATATTCATCATCATCACTATCACTATCATCATTGCTAGCATGATCATCACCACTACTATCATCATCATTTGATGCCTTTTGTTCACCCTTGGCTATAAGGCATAGGTGTGTAGAGGATGGTAGTGGTGGTGTCGGTGAAGATGATGAAGAGTCAATCACAATTGCAGCCACCTTCTCATTATCACTATCATCATCGGATGAGCAACTTGATGAATCAATGTTCGTGAGCCAATCACCGACGATGTATGCCTTTCCACTTTTCTTCTTCTTGTGGAAATCCTTCTTCTTGCCATCTTTCTTTTTGTATGGCTTGTTTTTCTTCTTCTCATCTTCTTCTTCATTACTTGAGTCATCTTTTTTGCCCTTATACTTGTTCTTGTACTTGTCTTTCTTGGGCTTGGTGCATTGATGTGCTAGATAACCAAGTTCTCCACAATTATAGCAATCCATCTCCGAGATTGACTTCCTTCTAGTGCTTGTGAAGAACTTCTTTTTCTTTTCATCAAACTTGACGCCATTCTTGTTTAGCTTCTTTAGCATCTTGGCGGTTCTTCTCACCACGAGAGCAAGACTTGCATCATCAACTTCATCATCACTTGAGCTCTCATACTCAATTCTTGCTTTGCCCTTCTCTTAGCTAGCTTTGAATGCTAAGTCTTTTTCTTTCTTCTTGGTAGAGGATGAGCCATCTTGTGGTGTGATGTGCATATACATCTCATGAGCATTGATCTTCTCCAAGATTTATGTTGGTGTAGCGGTGGAAAGATCACCTTGATGAAGCACGGTCACCATATGCCCATATTTGTCAATGGAAAGGACACTCAAGATTTTTCTTACAACATTAGATGGTTGTATTTGAGTGAGTCCAAGCCCATTAACTTCCTCTACAAGAACATTCAAGCGTGAGTATATTTCATTAGCACTCTCTTTAGGAAGCATCTCAAATGAATTTAGCTTTTTCATGATAAGATGATAGCGTTCCTCACGCTCGCTTTTAGTTCCCTCATGGAGCGCACAAATATCCGACCATAGTGCACGGGCGTCTTTGTGGTTCCTCACCCGGTTGAACACATCTTTGCAAAGGCCTCTAAAGATGGTGTTTCGAGCCTTTGCATTCCATTTTTCGTAATTTACTTCATCGCCTTGAGAGGTTTTGGGAATCCTTATGAGGTGGCTCTAAGTATTCCAACATCTAGAGCTTCTAAATATGCCTCCATATGGAAAATCATCCCCCTCGAAGATAGGAGGAGTACCATCCCCGTGAGACATCTTTCTCTAGACGGTTAAGTCTAATTTCGTGAGCACGAGGCTCTGATACCAATTGAAAGGATCAAGATGCCCAAGAGGGGGTGAATTGGGCTAATTCTAAAATTCTTTGCAACAATTAAATCCTACGGTTAGCCCACTTCACCCCTTGTGCATAGAAAGTGTTTCTATTGTTCTACTGCACAAAAGTTTAGCAACCTATGTTCCAATCCTACTCTAACATGACAATTTTATGAATGTAAAGACAAGAATTGAATTGCTCAAAGTAAATGCTTAATGTAAAGAGAGAAGGAGGAACGCGGCGATGTTTTGCCGAGGTATCGGAGAGTCGCCACTCCCCACTAGTCCTCGTTGGAGCACCCGTGCAAGGGTGTAGCTCCCCCTTGATCCGCGTAAGGATGAAGTGCTCTCTATGGGTTGATTCTTCGACACTCCATCGCGGTGAATCACCCACAACCGCTCACAACTTGAGTTGGGTCATTCACAAGCTCCACCAGATGATCACCAAGCTCCCAATCACCACCAAGCCATCTAGGTGATGGCGATCAACAAGAGTAACAAGCACGGGGTGACCGGATGCTCCGGTCAGTTCACCCCGAAACCGAGCAATTAAGTGGTGATCGGACGCTGAGCAACGTCTGGTTAGCACTGACCGAACACATCCGGTCATGAAAACCGCTCTCTGAAACCTTACTGGAGTTGACCGAACGCTGGCACCCAGCGTTCGGTCGCTCACCTCTCAGCGTCCGGTCGTGCCAGATGACTTCACCTTGATCAAATGAACTGATCGGACTCTGCTCCAGCGTCCGGTCACACCGAAACCAGCGTTCGGTCAGCATTTGACCATCCATTCACTTTCATCTTGCAATCATATGTGAATGAAGTTTGCTTCAATTGATCTAAGGGCTATTTAGGAGCTACCTAGTGCTAGATTTGACAAGTGTGCACCACACCTAACCCACTAGACTCACCTAGGTCAAGCTACCCGTCCATACCCCCTTAATAGTACGGCCAAAGGAAAAACAAAGTCCTAAACTACTCTAAGTGTCTCTTCAACACCAAACGACACTTAGAACTAGTCCATCCTTAACCTTGTTGTCCATCCTTTGAAAATCGAAATGATTTCCATCGTAGGGCGTGACAACCATGATTGCCTAATCAATTTCCATTACCGTGTCTTAACTTAATTGCCTCTACAAAACACACGTTAGTCACAGTAATCATGTATTGTCATTAATCACCGAAACCCAACTAGGGGCCTAGATGCTTTTAGTCTGCTTTGAGGTTGTGGACAACATCTTTCTGATCCAATCTTGCTTGTATGCCTACGATGACGATGTCTCTATGGGCGTGTGCTTGCTTGATGGCGTGCAGGCACATGTTCAGATTGATGAGCTGTTGATGCATCTCATCAAAATTCTTGCGGAGGTCGTCGGTGAAGATCTGGAGCAGTTGCTGTAGGTTGGAGGTGGTGTAAGCCATGGATCATCTGGTCTCCGGATACCATGTGTAATAGTGCTTTCTTGGGGGGTGGCTAGGGGTGCAGCTAGGGTGTTGAGGCCCTGGTGGGCGACGGTGCTAGGGAGGGGATGGCGGTAGGGAGAGGAAGAGGGAGGCGCAGAGGAAGAGAGGGATAGGGGAAAGCGTAGCTATTTCTTTCTTGAATGCAGATGATTATAATGCCCCTATATTTATAGTCCCGAATAGACTTGCCTCTCAAGTAATCTAATGAGGAAAGTCCTTATAGATTTGGACTCCTCTAAATCATATCTAATCTAAACCGCATCTATTCCTATTTTATTTATTTCCTTTCCTCTATTTGAGATCTTCTGGATATTATGGGCGTCGGCGGCGTGGCTGGAGGTCGCCCTCGCTGGGGACGTGCCCCCCTGGTGGCACGGTTGGCCACTATGTGGCTAGCCTGCCCTCTCCTAGACCCTCCATTAGGCGTATGACAGTGAGTCATTGACAGTGGCCCCCCTCCAAGGCTCGACTTCATCTTTATTCCATCAATGGCTTCATCTTTATTCCATCAACAAGCATGGACGACTGTTGCGAGCCACCGCGGAGCATGGATGACTTCTAAGGAGCCATTGATGGAATAAAGATGAAGTCGAGCCTTGGAGCTTCACATTAGATTAGATTTAAGTTTAGTTCTTTGATAAAGCATAAGATATCTTAGTTTTGATAAATTCACTGAATTCCGAACAAATGTTCTTGAGTTTGGAGTTTATGGACACATCATCAAATTTATTCCATTATGATTTATCTTATTAATTGGCAAAGAGATTTATTTCTTGATATGAGTTTCCTTATGTATGTTTTATCTTTAAGTTAATCTAGTCAGAGGATGAGACCTTATCGAAATTGTGTCACTATAGTTAAGCCACATTTCGAAGGGGGGAATGGACTGTCTCATCAGGAAAGAGATGCTGTATTATAATGAGATTATTAGATTATGGGACTTGAGAAATAAGTAATTCATAATTTTTGGTCCCTCAGCTCTAATTGAGGTATGACTTGTTTTCACTATTTTCTGGTCAAAGCTGATTAGTGTTTGCACGTTCATCAAGTTTCTTTATTCTAGTTCATTCTAGCCAACGCTGATTAAACTAGTTCAATAAAGCTTCTTTTTAGAGACTTATATGGCTTATGTTTATCATTGTGGCCAATGTTGTTTGATGAATATTTGACCATAAAAGTTTTACTAGGCAAAACCTCAGCAAGACATAAGTACAGTCTGGTTAAGGATAAGAAATGAGATTCTAAGTAAATGAGCTATCCACATGACACCCTGATAAATCCAAGGGATTATGCTCCAAGAGAAAACAGAAATCAGTGGGAGCAAAGTCCAAGGAATTGCGTTTCTACTGTTATAACTTTTTCACTAAGCTAAGATGTGATGAACGTGTTCTTAGAGAATGCAAAAATCAGTGGGAGCTAGTGGGAGATCACAAAGGAGGAAGACTAAATCTTGAAGAGATACGGACTTAGTTTTCTGTATCAATGACTCAAGAAGACAAATATATTTGTTTGTGCCATAAGTCATCAGTATATCTCCATTTTAAATTACTAGATTTTCTGTTGGGGTTATTCAAGAGTCGATTAGTATGCCACAACAGTTATATGTAGCAACCATTAGTTGATAATGAGGCACATAAGTAAACCTCTATTGTTATTAAACTGCTTGTGATCCATGATAAATATATAAGATGATCACATCAGAAGAGAAATTTTATTATTCTAATCCAAGCAATTTTATGAGTTAAAGTCCATAAGTATATATAAAGTGTGGATGTTAATAAGTTTTCTAATGAAGTCAAAATAGTAGGCTACAAAAGGTCTACAATTCTAAGAGTGGCTTCAAAGGAAGTTTTGAAAGATTTAAACTAAGCTTAAAGCACACTATGGTTTAGAATTCCATTCAATGGACAATTATGTCTATAAGAAAATAAAGGTGAAAAAGGTTATTATCTTAATACTCTACATGAGTGAAGTTGAATTAATGCGTGGCAATAGGAATATCACGTAAGAGTTTTCTAGTCGACCAAATTTTTAATACATTCTGGGCATTAAGATACACCAATACAGGACCAGATGAGTACTAGGATTATCACAAAGGCATATCAAGTGAATGCATAAGTGATTTAGGCCCCGTTCGCTGGTCTGAAACTTGGCTGAAACTAGCTGATTTTGTGATAGAGAAACAATATAGCGGCTGGTTGATGAATAGTGTTCTGTGAGGGTGTTCAGCCGGCTGGTAAAACCAGCGAACACGCCCTTAGTTTGAAATGCCATGTTTGTCTATTTGCATAATGCAGACTGCATAATGCATTAAGTTTAATTATCCCAAATATTCTAAGAATAAGTTAGTAATAGTTGAAGAGGAAGACATTCTATATGCTTTGGCTGTTATTAACTTTAAGAATGTTCAAAGTTAATACTAGTCTAGACTTGGCATTGGGATACTTGGTAAAATATTAGTTTATTAATTCAGAATGGGTCCACTGAAAAAGTGCTAAAGAATTTTAAGTTATTAATGAGGCACCAAAAGAATTATCATGTCACTTATAAGAAATAAGAATTAGTCGATTGTCAATTCTCTTGAGTATGTGTAAGAAAGTGCACAAATAAATTATACCTACTCTTGCAGAAAAGGTCATTTTCACTGAAAGCTCCAAATTATTAGTATTAAGAAGAGCTCAATTAGTGACATGTTTGAGAATGAATGCGACATGCCATGTGGCTTAAGAAATATTATCCCAAAATTGAGTATTGACATACTACTATACGCCTACAGTTGAGTTGCAGTATTATTTCGAGTAAAAACACATGAAATGTTGATGCCAAGCACATTGATTAAATGTTGCGAAAGAAAGAACCAATGATCAAATTATTAAGCTTCAGAAAAATAAAAACTTAGCTGGCGCTAACATATTTGATTATTTGAGGCTTAACACTTATCCCATTGATGAGCGCGCAAATCAATTTGGGTTTAGTGCAGAGTCTCTAACATGATTCCTGATAATAAGTCCATATACTCTCAATAAGTAATAAGTGTTCTAACAAGGTATTGTAGCGAACTATGGGTAATGGGGTCCCAGTGGTGATTAATGTGGTTGACGATGCATTAGTTTGGTCTTGCTGCAGTACTGAGTGTGAACATAAGTATAAAGTGAACATTAGCTGCATAGGTGCATTAGCTATTCGATCAAGTGGGAGAATGTTGGAATGTGATCTCGGCTAATCCCAAGATTAATTATGAAATTAATTAATTGTTAAGATAGTGGTCCGCCTGTTTAATATCCAACAGATCAGATCTGTCGTGATCGGCGGCAGCCCTTAGATCTTCTAGGTTTCGGCCCCCTGGTCCACAACACGATTATAAATAAGAGGTCTCCCATGGTGGCTTCATCCCTGTGACTTCACATAACCGATTGATTAGACGTTGGAGGGTTTAGAAAGGCTGTCTTCTCACGTCCACCCTGCCTAGGTCATCTCGGTGGCGACCAAAAGACCGCCATTACACGACACGTCTGTCACCTACAGAGGGTTCCCAAACCCTCAGCTGGTGAAAGATCCTCACTTGCTACGCCTACGGCGACGACTACATCGACACCAGAGGCACACGGCGACGTCCAACACTCTCTGGCACTCATCTACTAAGTTATCCACCTTATGTTTATTTTGTGGTCAAGTGTTAGTCTAAGTTTAAAATCCCATTTATGGCCCCCGTTCGGCTTACCTTATAATATGCACCATTCAGCTTGATTTTTCAGCCGGAACAATGTTTTTCTCTCACAACAATTCAGCCAGAAACAATATTTTCAACCAAGTTTCAGCAAGCCGAACGAGGCCTATGTCTAAGATTAGTTTGAACAATTGGTATCAAAGCCATCCTAGTTACGTACACAGTCTCATGCAGTGCCGTATAAATTTTTTTCTCAAGTGAAGGAAAGAGAGTGGGGAGAGAGGAGGTGCGAAACAACCCTCTCATGCGCTAAAATTTAGGATTATGAGACAATTATTTTATCACTATATGAGTTGTTGCCATACAACTCACAACTTTACTTTTATTCTATGTATGAATTAAAGAATTATCAGTTACTACTAGACAACTTAAAAAATAAATATTGTATATGTTGTCTATTAAGTCGTTTTAAAATTACGTGGCACTACATGAGACCACCTACCAGACAAGACCAATGTACTTGCCCTAACATAGTAACCTTTCTATGCTATTTTTCTAAATCAAATCTTTCTATGCTATTTTTATAAACTTCGGATCTTTTAACAGTCCAAATCTAAGGGGTGTTTGGATTCATAGGCTAAAGTTTAGTCCGTGTCATATCAAACGTTCGGATGCTAACTAAGAGGACTAAATATGAGCTAGTTATAAAACTAATTACACATGAGTAGACTAATTAGCGAGACGAACTTATCAAGTCTAATTAATCCATGATTAACACATATTTACTGTAGCACCACATTGTCAAACATAGACTAATTAGGCTTAGAACCTGTTTGGCAGGGCTCCTCCTTGACTCCAGCTCTGGCTCCTGCAGAGGAGCCCTGCCAAACATTTTCCTGGAGGAGCCATTTTTCAATAAAACGCAGAGAAACACCTCAAGAGAAGTCGTGCCAAACACCTCCGCCGAACATCTCTTTAATAAATTCATCTCATAAATTAACCTTCATTAATTTTATAATTAGTCTGCGTCTAATACTCCTTATTAGCGTTGAAACATCCGACGCGAGAGAGATGGTCCAAACACCTCCCGCGCAACAAAACCCTCGCGGGGAGGTGTTCCGGTTGATCCCAGCCGTCCAAGAAAGACGGGAGATGACGGACGACCGTGCCCCAGCCGGCCAGACGCGAAACAAAACCCTCGCGCGGTCGCGCCGCAGGGTCTCTCGCCAATTCCCCAATTTTTCCCTCCACAATCGCGTGGTTTCCCCCTTCAGGCTCCCGCGGCGCAAGCGCAGCCCACCCAAGCGCCATGGCCTCCTCCGCCGCCGACCCAGCCCCCGCCGACACCTACGACATCCCGTGGGTGGAGAAGTACCGCCCCACCCGCGTCGCTGACGTTGTCGGCAACTCTGATGCCGTCACCCGCCTGGAGGTCATTGCCCGCGACGGCAACATGCCCAACCTCATCCTCTCCGTAAGCGCCATTTCCTCGAACACCTCCCCGCGCAGCACGCCGCCCCCCCTTTTTTTTAACTTCCTTTCGCGCAGGGGCCTCCTGGGACCGGTAAGACGACGAGCATCCTGGCGCTGGCTCACGAGCTTCTGGGGCCCAGCTACCGCGGGCCGTGCTGGAGCTCAATGCTTCAGATGACAGGTTTCTGCCAGACTGCTACCTTGACGTGATTTTGTATTGGCGATTCGGGGCCGCCTTGAGTGGTGTTTGGTTGGATGCCTGATGGTCGGTTCGTGCTTTTGCAGGGGTTTGGATGTGGTGCGGAACAAGATCAAGATGTTTGCCCAGAAGAAGGTCACCCTGCAGCCAGGGCGGCACAAAATCGTGATCTTGGATGAGGCTGACAGGTAAGCCCCTCCGCAGAGCGTTTCCACTATCAGTGTGTTATAGGTGCAGTGCTGTATTTACTGAAACAAGTTGTTTTTTGCATGCTTTTTCTTATTTCACCATCGGTTGTTGTTTGGACTTGAGCCAAGAGCCCAAGACTAGTACTAGGAAATTAATTTCTTAGTTGTCAGTGAAATGGACAGACCCTGACTTCGTTATTTTGTGGAGTTCAAATGAAGTTTTAAAGCTTTGAGTCTATATCTGTTTGCTCAAATGTGTGAATACAAACCCTGTTTTAGTATGGGAGTATGTGTTTAAACCTCACTCTTGCTGTGTGCAGCATGACATCAGGAGCACAGCAAGCTCTGCGAAGAACAATGGAGATCTATTCAAACACCACTCGATTTGCACTAGCATGCAACACCTCATCAAAGATAATTGAACCCATTCAAAGCCGATGTGCTATTGTCAGGTTCTCAAGGCTCTCTGACCAGGAGATCCTTGGCCGCCTCATGATTGTTGTGGAAGCTGAGAAGGTAATCTTTGGCACTGCTTAACGCCCAAATAAATCCACACTGAACCCGTGAGATCAACCTTTTGTAAAAAACATTGGCCACTAATAAAGTACTTTGGTTTGCAACATGGAATATTAGTAGATCTATCATAAAGTACTGACCATTAGAAAATACATTGTTAAACATGTGAAAGGGAGATGGTCCCAGTGCTGAATGAAATTAAAAGAGAAGAGATACCGTAACTTCTTGAACTAAGGGGGTGTTTGGATCCAGTGACTAAAATTTAGGAGGTATGTCGAGAGGATGTTGCATAGGGTATTCGGATACTAATAAAAAAACAAATTACATAATCCGTCAGTACTCCACGAGACAAAATTTTTAAGCCTAATCAATCCATCATTAGCACATGTTTACTGTAGCAAAACATTGTCAAATCATGGACTAATTAGGCTTAAAAGATTCGTCTCGCAAATTAGTCGCAAACTATGCAATTAGTTTCGTAATTGGTCTATATTTAATACTCCATGCATGTGTCCAAACATTCGATGGGACAACGACTAAAATTTAGGAGGGGCAACCAAACACCCCCTAAGAGCTGCCGCAGTGTGGTGCAAAACCGATGCTTGGTTCTTCTCTCTGCTACTTTCAGCATCGATTTTCCCATTGCAACTACCGATGCTAAGTTGGAAAAAACATGCGTCGAGGAAAGTATAGGCATCGGTGCTCGTCCGTATACAATCTATATAATATTATTTCACAGAGATAGAATGCTGGAACGCGAGGCCAAGATCGGATCCAGTTATTTTATTTTATTCATGGAAAGGTCTCCGTGTTGCCATGGGCACCAATGCCGAACATTGTGAGCGGAAACCGATTCAAGCATCGAGGATACATGCAGTTGAAATGACGTTTGAAACATCGGTAACACTGCGGGTGCTCTAAGGGGTTCACCTATGAATGTGATAGCCTTGGTTGCATTAGCTAGAAAAACAACTAATACGTAACCTCTTCAGTCAAGTGTATAGGTTTGAGAAACATTTTATTGTTTCTGGCTGTAGTATCAATGTGAACTTTGATATAGCTTTATCACCTGTTGCAACTTAAGAGAGCCCCTTGATTGTGTCCTATGCATGTTTATGCCATGTCTGAAACCTAAAGATATGCCCAATTCCTATCATATATTTCTATAGTTTCCCACATGTTATGTGTTGAATATCCTCTCCTATAATGGCATCTATGGTCAATTTCTGAGTCAGTAAAGCTTACATAGGAGGTGGCATTTGTACAAAAATAAATAAATAAATAAATTCAAGTGTAAAGGAGAGGGGGAAGCATAAGAGTTATCTATATATTGTTATAAAAATGCCTTTAAGAAATCATTTCATTGCAGTGTCAATTTGCAGAACTCAGAGTAAATTGCTGCAATTTAGAATTTGATTTTCAACATTATCACAAAGCAATGCATGTGTGCATTTAATGGGTACTTGCCTACTGCATCAGCGTATCGTTTTCTTTTTGTTCTTGTGAAATTCTGAGGTGATGGTTTCGCTACCCGCTATACCCTAGTACCTAACCCCTTTGTTTCAGAACATAAGGTGTTTTAGTTTTGTCTTAGGTCAAGCTTCTTCAACTTTGGCCAAGTTTATAGAAAAATTCACCAACATCTACAACATCAAATTAGTTTCATTAGATCACCATTAAATATGTCTTAATAGTGCATTTATTTGGTCTTGTGTATGTTAATATATTATATAAACTTGGTCAAAGTTAGAGAACTTTGACTTAGGACAAACACCTTACATTTTGGAATGGAGTACTAATAACTGAATATGGTATTCGTTGGTAAGCTTTTGATACGATATTTTATCTGGAAATGCTACTGAATCCTAATGTTGTTTCAAATAAATTAGCCAGGTGTGTTGTGATAGTTGAGTGTATGCTTCTGGCAGATACTAAAGCATGCATTCCTTGCAAAATTAGGGGAAGAAACTATCCATGATATGCACATTGTGATACCAGATGTATCGAAACTTGAAAATAAGCACAAACTCTTGTTTATAAATAGACATAGATTTCAACTGTTGTTTGAGATGTCACCGTATTTAAAAACCTTAAGTTGAAGTGTACCGTAAATATGCATCTAGAATGGTTGTGATTATGCCAAATTGTCAACCAGCAAATGATCCTTTAACTAGATGGTCAAAACTCGAAACAAAGCAAAACTGGATGTGCTGAGTTATCCTATCAGAATAAATGCTAGATTAATAAACTGTATAGTTCTACTTGATGTATGCAAGTTAAATACTTTATGATTTCCAGTTCAAACTCATTTGATCATGGATACACCTATAGGTGGGAGTAGATTTGGATAATCCAAAGTCTAAATGGACACTAATTGCTTTGGATACACTTGGATTAGGGTCTATTTAGATTTGATGTACATCATCAGTTTGATCCAATATAATCCAAAATCCATTGGAGATGATGTAGACCAGCCTTCAATGTCTAGCTTTGAGTTTACAATGTGGGGTCAATGTATATATCTAGTCACACCAATCTACACAAAGTAGCAGTCAATCATACTAAGTCATCCCAACAAATTTGAGCCATTAATTATAGGCCCGACTTTCGATGTGTGGCCCATGAACACGTACATATCTAGTCACACCAATCTGCATAAACTAGCAGTCAGTCGTACCGAGTCATCTCCAACAAATTTTAGTCAATAATTTAAAGTGTGAACACATTTTTTAATTCTAAGGTCCAGCTTTTAACATAAGATCAACATGTAGTTATAATAATTTTGTTCTTATTGAATCATATTAGATGGATTTGGACTTAAAAGCAATTGGATTGTATATTAGTCGTTTTGTATTGTGGTAGATTTGGACTTGAATTTTTTCCTTGGATTTTAATTGTATTGTCCATATGGATTTGGATCCTAATCCATTACCACATCTGGGTACACCTGTGGTGGTTTGATTTATACTCTCTTTGGCTGAACGTATAACAGTTGAACAGTGAGACTGGGTTTTGTGATTTTGTCCCACTGTTCAGGGCCTGTGGTTCCAAATTTAATTTCATTTATTTTGTTGTATAATCAGGTTCCTTATGTGCCAGAGGGGCTGGAAGCTATCATATTTACTGCTGATGGTGACATGAGACAGGCTTTGAACAACCTGCAAGCAACATTTAGTGGGTTCCGCTTTGTTAATCAAGAAAATGTGTTCAAGGTTGATACTCAATTTATCATTTTCTGCATGTTTAATGTGTGTTCGGTTAGTAGTGACACTGTAATGGTGCCAGGTGTGCGATCAACCACATCCCTTACATGTCAAGAACATGATGAAAAACGTGCTTGATGGAAAGTTTGATGAGGCCTGCTCTGCACTGAAGCAACTTTATGATTTGGGATACTCTCCTACTGACATTATCACTACTCTCTTCCGTGTTGTGAAGAATTATGACATGGCTGAATATCTGAAGCTGGAAATGCTGAAGGTAACTTCATAACTTTGTAACTTTTCTTGAAGGAAACTAGTAAAATGTATCTGGATACTGCTATGTTACTGCCTTCGGAGTTCGGACTTACAGAGATGCAGCTGATTTCTCCTCCGTTGAACAAGCATATTCTGTTTATTTGCACAGGAAACCGGATTTGCACACATGAGAATCTGTGATGGTGTTGGATCATTTCTTCAGCTTTCTGGTCTACTTGCGAAGTTTGCGCTCGTGAGGGAAACTGCAAAAGCACCATGAACTCGTTGTGTTCCAGATGATAATAGCTTGTGTCAAGCTGTGCTAACATGGTAACCTAGTTATTTCAGTTAACAGTGCTGTCATGCGTGGCTTAATGGCTACAGACGTAATGTATGACGTAATGTATCTCTGTAAGAGAGTGCTTTCTGAAGAAACTATCATGTTTATCCAGTGTGGCAGATCTAGCTGTTGTGCGCCACCCATCCTTACTCTTATAGATTGTTTTCTGTTGCCCCGAAGCCTAGCCCCGAATGCCAGCTACGTTTAAAAATGGATTGCCCTATCTTGTGTTTCTGGTACTAATAAGTATGTAGACCATGAAAGGGAGGATGATGGAGATGGGAGTACCAGAAACAATAGTATCTCCAATTATAATTACAGGTCCTTTGGGGTGTAAAATATATGAATTACTGGTGCTGGAGCATGTATCCCATTAAGGACCCGTTTGAATGACTAGATTTCAAAAGCTATGGTATCAAAGAACAGAACTATGGCTTTATAAGTCATACAAAATTGTGGTTTAGAAGAAAAGAAGTCACAAGTGGAGTTTTTAAGCTCTAAAAAGTTTAAACAAAACCATGGTTTTAAAAACTAGAAGATTTGTTGTATCCAAACATACTTTTCTCCTAAATAGGGCTTATGTAGGCTAATGTTAATTGTTAGCTGGGGCTAAAAAATAGCTAGCTAAAAATAAACCAACTAACTATTATTCAATGGATGTTTGTACTTAGTAAACTGGCTAACAACTAGTTAAGGGTTTGGCTAAAAATTAATTCATCTATTAGCCCTCTTGTTTGGATAAACTAGAGCTAATAATTTTGAGTTGCTAGCTGTTAGCCCATGAAATAGGGCCCCATCTGATTCCTGAAAACCAACTGTGCAGGATCACATGTTAGGATGTGCAGAATTACATGCTTTTACATGTTGGAGTTGTTTGAGGGCATGTTTGGTTCAACGTGTAGACAATGCCTGGTTGCCTAGCTATGTTCATAAGACCGTCCTATTTTGAGTGCGCCCCGCGGCTAGCATCATTGTCTAGATGGCTGATTGCGAACTCCGTGTGCCCGGCGATGGCGCCGTGTGCTTTGGTATCTCCGATCTCTATTTGTGAGTGTTCTGTATCGTGCCAACCATATCAACATATCACGTTGGCTTCTTTCATGTCCACCACCTAGGCATTCAATAAAACTGAGCCGAGTGAACTAGCGCTGGCAGAAAGTCGCAGGTAACTTGGGATCATACGCTGTTCTCCCAGAATGATCATTCCATTGGAAGTCACCGAAACCTGCAAAACTGATAGCCTTACCAAAACCGGAAGCTTGTTTTGGACAACACGTCTATCATAAACTGCTGCTACTCTTACTACTGTTCCATAAAAAGATAAATCCATAGTTATCTGAAACTGAATCTCACGATACAATGCTGCATTTGTCAGATATTGACTGTATCATCACGGGGGCTCCTACATCTATCGTTAAAAGAGACCTGATACCAAAAACCATGAGCCAGCCAACAAAAACATAGACGACTCCAGACTCCCTAAAACAACCAAAACCATGTATTGCCTAGGCATGTCCAAAATCACCCATAACAGAACAGCGGCAGCGTGAGGCTGAGTCAATACCCGAACCACCACCATTGCTGTGTGCTACGGGCCAGCCCCATCGACCCGTACCACCTAGCAAAGGTCACTAATGTTTCACGCGGTTCGTTCTTGACTCAGGCTCATTACCAGCTGTTACCTCCATGCCTAAAGTTTCCTGTTCCCAAGTTCAGACGTCGCAGTGAAGTGCCGCCCTGATCTTCTCGATGGTACAAGAGATGAGGTTGTACACGGTGTCCACTGACTCCACCGTGAGCTTTGCCATGGGCTGGCTGTTCACAAGGATCTGGAATGCAACCGTGAGCAGCGATCCACATGTCTTGTGCCCAACCCCACCTGCGCTAGAGCTAGACCCATCAGGCAGAATGACGAAACCAGATGGCAAGAGTGCCACATTCGTCGAGTCCCCTCCACCAATCACAAGCTGCATTGCCGGGAAGTCCACTGGGGCATACACGACCATTGCACCAGATCTGTCAGTGCACGTCTCTTGTAGAATCAAGATGCTGTTCAGGTTGGAGTTTGTATGCTGTAAACATAATGCAAGCCATTAAGGTTAAGTATTATACAATCAATGGAAACAGGAAGAGCAGATCACATTCTATTGTACTTTAAGGATATCGATAGCTCAAAACATGAAAACTGAGAAAATCACTGAAGCTTTTAGACCTTTGTAATGCGGGATGGGTCTGCTTGGGTGCTAACACTTTCTAAGAAACAGAGTAGTCAGTTACTGGCCTACTAATTATACCTTCTTGAGTAGGTTTGTCCTTTTTTTCTTGGCGTAGTATTAACATTTGGCAGATTTTCTTAGTATTAGTGCAGGAGAAAGGCTTTACTTTTTATTTATCTTCCACTGGTGTTACAAGATGGCTAGTCATTGCTCCAGAGCCTTAAGTTTCAACATCCTCAGCACTTGCCACTTCTACATTTGACCGATGACATACATAGTCATTGAAAAACTTACGGACAAGCACAAGCATGAAGAACATAGGTGGGATCAGGAAGTATATGTGGCAGGAAATACTCACATCAGCTCTCAGTAGAGTTACAGAGTTGCCATCCAGTTGCCCCTTGGTAATGCGTAACATCTGCTGCATAGGGCCACCATTGCTGAGGATGTCCCATTCAGCACGGAGCTCCTCATCGCGAAGAAAGTTGAAGAGCCGCTCAGGTGTCACAGGCAACCATACTGCTGTGGCGACACTAAGCACCACACCTGGCGGCACCCCAGGTTCATCCACACTGTTCTGCACCATGACACGTACATCTTTCCCCATGCTACCTGTTAAGCCATCCAGTATCCTCCATTCACAGGAAGACGACGCACTCATCCCTGCACAGAAGTTCTCCATCATCCTCCGTGCCAACTTCAACAAGCTCCGTTTTCCTTCCAGAGAAACCGCTGTGTAAAGAGTGAAACATTTACAATTTTGTCTCTAGCATGCAACACAGGCTAGGAATGTTACACAAATCTTAAGTGTTTTCAAATTTCCTATACCTTCTAAGTCATGCTCTGGCACTGCAAGCGATGACATGAGGATGGCCAAGCACTCACACTGGTGTTGCAGTGTAGCAAGCCACCGCCCTGCACCAAGGGCGAGGCCAGAGCACAGAAGAGGCTGGTAGAGCTGGTGCACTGATGCCTCAGGATATTCTGCATGCTCAACCCATGTGACCTACAGTGGACATTCAGCTACATCTGTTAGCACATCAAAGCATGCCCACATGCAAACGTCTTGAGGTGTAATACACCGTGAGGGGAGGTTTGCCACACAATTCCACTACATAGTAGAGAACTGCAGGTACTAGTTTAACAGGGCCAAATAAACCATGCTCTAACATGCCATTTGGCTAGGGTTTACAACATGAAGGGACACAAGGGATGTGTTTGACAGTAAAGGCTGCCTTGAAATGCTATAATCTATCTTCGCCACTCACATTGTAAATTCTACCTTGTGCTTGCATTGCAATAAATCAGAAGAGTTACTGAGTTAGGAGTATACCTAGACACTGTGTTCTCAAGGAGACACATTTACCCACATTTCAACAGGAGCATAAATATTAAATGAAGGCGGGATGAACCAAAACAACATAAATGAAATAAAACTAACATAAGGAAACTTGATATTCCTTGTGTGGGGTGACTGTCTCAAAATTGATCTAGGAACAGCAGATCTTCTGCATGTGGGTCTGGTCACAAGCTCTGACATCATTCTGATCAGGGTATTTTAATTATCAATCCTAAAGATATGCTGGAACAATGGCATAAACGTAATGCAAAGTATATTCTTCTCAAACACTTCAGATTACGTAGCTACCACCCGTTATGGGTTTGTGAGTTCATGATAAATTAATTGATATGATGTAATTTGATATCACGTGAAATGATGAGTAAAAAGAGCTGGTGTTTTTTTTCCCTCGAAGCTCTCACGTAAATCAAGAGCTTGTCTAAAATGGCATTTGTATCAGAAATGAATTAGGTTTACTCTCCTTAGTCCAAGTAAAAAGAATCGGAAAACAACCACTCGTGTGGATGGATGTGCATTACCATTAAAGATTATACAAAGCTCAGGCACAAAACCCAAGGAGGAAATTACTTTTCTTCATTGTGGTGAGCAAGAAAAGAAGTGCCAAAATTTCTACGAGACACATCGATTAAACAACAGACAAGGAGATACCCAGGGGGCTCAATCCCAGGCATAGAAGTATCTGATCCCCTTGGATGGAGCTTATGACTAAACAAAAGCAAGGGAGTATGCATGGTAGAAGTATTAGATCTAGAAAATCAGTTAATTATTCTGAAGCAATTGTTTAAACCATCCCCGCTGACCAATACATTAATTTTGGGTGGTGCGCTCGTAACAACAATTAATTTATCGGGAACATGAGCCTAACCATGACTTGCGAACACTACATCGCATGACTATCAGTGCATAAGAAAAATAAACTAACAAAAAAAAGCTAGAAACACTACCAAACAACACCGTCTGTTCAATATTGTCATGGTGCGGAGGATTGGAAACAATGATGATCCTATTATTATCATGAGTACAGTACAATTGCCAGGAATTAATATGGGCGTTTCTGAAAAGGTGCCAAAGTCATGCATACTGGTATACATGGGCCATGACATAGGAAATTAAGGACTTTCAGAATCAATGGTAGGCATGGCAACACTGCAAAGATTTGCTAGACAACTAAACATAAAACCTACTTGAAATCTTCCAAGAACAAGAGGTAGAAGAATTGCTATGGTGTACCTTGCATCCATTGGGGGTATCTTGCAACACACAACCTGAAGGCAGCCTCCGGCATTTCGTGTTTGTAGCTAGGCATTGATCCATCTGCAGTCCATCAATGGAAACATCCACTACAGCCCATGCACTCTCAGCAAGTTGTTTGCAGAACCTAAGAAATGTAACCTCCCTTATTGGGACAAGAGGTGAAAGCACTTGTAGTTCTGCCTGCATCTGTAGCAAAACCATAGAAAATATGCAGATACCATGCTTAACCACAGGAACAGGATACAGATATTATTATGAACAACTGAACACTAGGGATATTCAACACTCACAAGCAGCAATGCACCATTTCTGCTTCCTGCAACACCAGGTGAGATCTCCTCAATGGTTGCTGCCTTGGCAACAATGCAGGAGAACATGTCCGACCATCGTCTCTGTGGCAACAATTCAAACAACCATGTGAGTTCAAACATACAGGCAATGGCAAAAGGAATGGGCACGGTGGCACGAGAAGAACCTCATCCATGAAGGCCTCCACAAGAGCAGCACTACTGTCAATGGTGACAATGCCGGACTCCCTAGAGGCCTCAGACACAAAGCCAATAGGCTTCACTCCAACACATGGCGAGAATGCCTTCAAGTACTCTTTAAAGTTTAGAGTCTCCATGGTTGGCGAGCCAGGTGAGGAAACGCTTGGAATCCACAGCGGTTCACTCATCTGCGCCATCTTGACAAGCTCATTCATCGCACTCACTGCAAGCTGTGCGACCTTGGACTTGTCAATGCTGACCATCGGCAAGGATGCAGTCAACATAGGCGTGATCACTGTTCCCATTGGGCTGGATGTGCTGCCAGCCAACTCGGAGATCGTCGAGACAGGCATTTTGCTCGATGGCACGCCGGAACAAACACCACCAGCAACTGCAAGTTCCAGTGACGAGCCTGGCATAGGACGCGCCTCCTCCGCGAGCAGCAGTTCCATGTGAGACATGGGCTTGCCAATGAACTTGGCAGTGAGGGTGCAGACTCGAGCGAGTTCGTCCCTGAGCCTCGCGTTCTCGAGGCGCAGGTGGTGCTCTTCGAGCGACAGGTCCCCGAGCACCGCTGGACCGCCACAGCCGCTGCACACCAGGTTCCTCATTGCCTCCCGGATGGACAGGTTCTCGACGCGCAGCTTGTCGTTCTCCTGCTTCAGCCGCGCGTTCTCCTGCCGCTCCATTTGGTTCTTGCCAGGTTCAGGACCATGCAAAAGCGAAAGCCATATCAAGCACTGCACCAAACGGCACGAACAAACGACGTAGACTCGTAGAGTACCAGAGAGAGCTGGGTTTGCCCGGTCGCTTACCTTCGCATTCGTGCGCCGGTTCTGGAACCAGAACTTGACCTGCTGCGGCTCCAGGCCCAGCTGCCTGCTCAGCTGCGCGCGCTGCTTCTCGTCCGGGTGGGGGAATTCCTTGAACATCCTGCGGCACAAACAACGATCCACGCATGAGCGCGGGCCTTTACGCAAGTTTCAAGAAAACACGACGAATCGATTGACGCGGGAGGGCGCTCACGCTTCGAGCTGTGCGATCTGATGCGGCGCGTGGCGGTTGTACCGCCTCTTGCGCTTGCGCGGGTTCGCGGCCTCGCCGTCGTCGTCGTCCTCGCCATCAACGCCGCCAGACAAGACGACATCGAGGTGTCCGCTCATCATCGACTGGCTCTCGTTCTCCGCCTCCGACGCGTCGTTCGCGTTCCCGCCGCCGCCGCGGCGGGCCGACGAGCCCGCCCGCGCAGCGCTGCCGTCGCGGCGGCGCCCAGCGTCCACCTGTAACCAACCACAGAAAACACACATTCTCGCATCACTCAACCGCACGAAATTCATCCCGCACAGCCACAGCGCAACGCCGCAACCAAAGAAAACGTCGGGCGCGTACGTAGTTCGTACCACGGCGAGGGAGAGGGCCGGCGATGACGCGAAGACGCCGTACGGGTACTGCATGCCGGACGCGGACGCGCCGCCGTCGAGGAGATCGCCGAAGCTCATGGCCTGCTCGGCGGCTCCTCCTCTTCGCCCGTCTTCTTCTTCCCCTCAGGTCGGAACTAGGAAGAACAAGCGGGAGACAGGCAAGCAGCAGCAGCAAGCGCCTAGGCTGCTGGTAGTGGCAGGCTTCCCCTTTTCTACTCCCGAAAAGGTTCACCTGACAGGAGTAGCTGGTTCTCTCTCCTCTAGTCTAGCCAAGTAGTAGGAGCATGCGAGCACTTGTGACTTGTGAGCTGTGAGTGATGATTCAAAATACTTTTTTTGTTTGTCAAGAAGTCAAAAAAATTAATTAGGCCGAACTATATCTTATATAAAATATTAATATTTATGATACTAAATATTTATCATTATATATTTTCACAGGAAATCTGTTTTAAAATATAAATGTTATTTCTACTTATATAAATTTAGTTAAATTTAAGATAATTTAAATTGGTTTAAATCTAGAATTATATTCTTTTTAGACCGAGGAACTGAGGAAGTAACTTTTAGGAAAAAAAAAACTAAACAGCACCGTATATATATTATAGGAAAAAAGCGTCAAAGAGACGAGACGACGATGTGGTCATGACGGATCTGCAGCTTAAACACCAGGTAAGCTGCCAGGTGTAGAAGGGGAGTCAACGTGAAAGCAAACAGCCAAGAGCAAGAGCAGTGTGCAGTCCAGTCCGGTCCAGGAGAAGAATGTGGGGGGCGGGCGGGCGGTGCGTGTGCCTGTGTGGACGCACGGACGGGGGGGGCGTGCGGGTCAAAGGGGCGGGAGTTTTTTGTTCGCTTGCGCTTGCATGGCACTCGCGCTTGCAATGTGGTCAGGCTGGGTGGTTGGCCACTGGCCCGGCAGGCACGGGCTACGCGCGGCGGACGTGATCCCGTCCCCGCCCCGGCGGCTTCGTGCTCTGGGCTTCCGCCGCCTGCTGCTGCGTACCCGCCGCATCCGGCCCCGGCTTTGGGCCCGTCCTCCTCCTCGTTCGCCCGCCTTGCGGCTCGGTGGTCGGCCGTCTCCTTGTTTGTTTCTGCGTGGAGGGGACACAGCGGATCAAACCGGAGAGGGAGCGGCAGCGTGAGTTGGTTCGGGTTGGCCGGTGCAGGTCCAGAATTCGACGGGGTGTCGCTGTAGCAGTGTAGGTGCCGTGGTGACTGTGCATGTGACCGACCGTGCGAGAGCGAGCCGCGAGCGTGACCGCCCGGACGTGGGGTCACGTGCCCGGCGTGGGACGTGTGATATGGATCCGACGGATGCGAGCCGGCTCCTACGACACAGTTTGCCCATCTGCCAGGTGCGATGGCTGTCGCCTCCTGCCTCCTGGCCTTGGTAGGCGTAGACGACGGGTGGGAGGGGAGACGGGAGAGGGGCCTGCACTGTGCCTCATAAATGCAGGGAGGGTCGGGCCCGGGTAGTAGCCGAGGCGTGCGCGGGGGTGGCGGTGGGAGGGTGAGGCTACAGTGATGGGACTGGGCCGGTGACATCCGACGGGCCATGGTACCGCCATGGAGGCGCGTGCGTCGTACACCTAGCTGGCGGCAGCACAGGACGGCATTGGCATTCGCATGGGCGCGCGGCGCCTCCTTGAGATCGAGCTCTACTGTCTTCTGTCACAGCCAGCGCCTGGCCGTCTTGAGATCTAGAGCTCTAACGGATCTAAATTCTTCTCTCATATCAAAGCCAGCTTGCGATAAATGGCCGTCGACACGGCAGAACATGTAGACTGCCTTCTTCCCCACACGGGGTGTTTAGTTTCTCCTTATAACTTTACTCGTCTAATCAATGTTTAACTTATATATATAGATTATTAAATATAAATTAATTATGAAACTAATTATATAGTTTTTGACTAATTTACTAGACGAATCTTTTAAACCTAATTAGTCTATAATTTGACAATGTAGTACTACAATAACATGTGCTAATGACGAATTAATTAGGTTTATTAAATTCGTCTCGTGAAGTATCGATAGATCTTGTAATTTGTTTTTTTATTAGTATCCAATCACCCTATATGACATATTCATATGACATCTTCTAAATTTTAGTCATCGGATCCAAACATCCCCTTTAGGCCTAGTTTAGTTTCTTCCCCTAAAATTTACCTCCTACCCCATCGAATTTTTGACATATGCATAGAGTATTAAATATAAACTAAAAAAATAATTAATTACATAATTTGTGACTAATTTGTGAGACGGATCTTTTAAGCCTAATTAGTCCATGATTTGACAATGTGATGCTACAGTAACGCATGTGCTAATGACTAATTAATTAGGCTTAATAAATTTGTCTCGTGGATTACTGACGGATTCTGTAATTTATTTTTTTATTAGTATCCAAACACCCCATACGATACCCCCATATAACACCCGATATGACACCTCAAAATTTTACCATGTATTTAAACAAGGCCCTACTCTACCTCTATTGGACTATTGGTACAATACTACTTTGCCCCATACGACATGTTTGGTTGCTGAAATGGTATTTGTCTTGACGAAAATTTTGTCCCATGCCGAAGGCATACGAGCAAGACGGAAGGGTCTGTTCGATGGAGCTGTAGATCCGTCTGACTTCAACGCAGGGATGGTCGATCCTACGTACTCCTCCTGACACGTGCCAATCAATTTGACCCGCAATTGATAATGAGGAAAGCTAATCAGCAATTTAAGGAGGAACATGCCGGTGTTGCCAAACAGTCCCGAATATGCGGCTCTGAGAGTCGATATGAAAGGAGATCGACTAAAGAGCCGATTCTAGCATACTCATAAGAATAAATCAGTTAAAACTCATGGGGTTGTGTAAGAAAAATCGGTTATTATTCATGATAAATATCGTTATTTAGATAAATATTAGTCAATGACAATAAGATGTCAACAATAATTAGTTTATGCTAAGCCAATGACTGCAAGTAACCGAATCCCTTTTATATAAAAGAATCAGCTCATCATTATTTAACTATTTAATAAAGATAAATCTAATGAACATATTAGATCTCATCTATCGCTGTGACTAGTGAGGCATGAGACAGAATCATGCATGCCGTAGAAACAACAATAGATTCGACGACTCTAACTTATTACTAATATCATTGGAGCATGAGACAGAATCATGCAGGCCGTAATACAATAATAAGATCATTGGGCTAACACATCTTTCAACATATCTTTACTTAACGGTCTCGTGACGTGAACTGTTCGTGAAAGCACTCGATATCGGCTAAAACAGCCGATTCAGGCATAGCGCACAGTTAAGGTCATGCCCTATCATGAACAGATCTACCAAATAACGATCTCCACTCCACGGTGCTAACAAGTGTGGTGTGAGGCAGAATCACACAGACCGTGATAACAGACCATGGAACAGTTTTCGCTAGCCAATAGATCTACTCAAGATCAGACATGCCTTAAACACACACTATGCACAATCAAGATTGACATAAAACAGCCGATAAAACATAGGGCCTGTTCGGCAGGACTGAAAAATAAGCCAAAATACTGTTCCGGCTGATTGTTGTGAAAGAAAAATAATGTTCTGTTTGGAAATATTGTTCACGTGAACAGTGATTTCGTGAGTGGAGTGGCCAGCCAGCCATCCAGCCACCAGCCAAAACAAGGCCATAACTCATCATTTAAAGTGCAGATTAGATCAAATTTAGATTAACAAACGATATGTTAAAAAATGATATAAGGTTGATCTAGATCAATCTCAATCGGACGAAGTGATATTGCTGTAATCAAATAAACAATAAAAGTAATAAGCAATATCGGTAACTTAATGAATCTATCCGAAGAACGCCACCCTTAGATAGAGCCGATAACTTGACCTTAATCTAGTTCGAGCAGTGGAGGTCGACCGGATCGATGCAGCCATACTTGAACTAAACAAGAGTCGATAACTAACTTATACCAGAGTCGCAGTGGAGGTTGACCGGATCGATGCTGCCGTACGAACAGAAATATAAGCCATGACGGTACTTACAGACAAGCCGGAGATCGGCCGGACCGATGCAGCCCTGCTCGTTGAAGAACTCGCCGAGGTTTACTCTACTCCTACTCCTAAGGGGTGGCGGAGCAAAAAAAAAAGTAAGTAACTTGTATTGGATTGATTGTGTGTCTTTTACAATAGCCGGGGTTCAATATTTATAACCGGAACGTACGTATGATTTCTACCTAAGCACGACTCATCATAATTTTTGGCCTAAGAGAAAACATTCTGAATTTAAGATAACTTAGACTGTAATCTTTTCCTTTTTGTAGAGTCCAATATGCTTTGTCCTGACACCGATCGTAGCCTTTGTCGTTATCTGCTGGCGCTATTGAAGAAATCCGATTTCAGTATTGCATTCGAATCAGCTGATACTAATCTGCACGTAATTAATTCCTTGATGACATGATCTTGTGAGCTTTCGGTCTCTGATTCTTCTTTCAAATTTTGATGTAAACAGTATTGGAAACGTAAAGGGAATATGATTACACGAGAAGACGATGAATCCATAATCTGATTACATAGGGCTGAAGGTGTATCAACTTTATACAGTATTGTATCTAATAACGGAGGTATTCGATTCCACGAGGCCGGAAACAAACATTAATTAATGGAATCAGTTACCGGCAGTAATCGAATCACGTTACATTCACGTGAACCAAACACTACGATAACGTCGGGTTCTTCATATACAAATATCTAAACATGGAGTTACTTCATATTTTAACTAATTATTTTATCAATGACTACAGACATCTGAATTTAAAGGGTAGATTCACAATATAAGATTAACACAACCAACAAACTAAGGGTACCTCAATTAGTTATGTTTCTTCTAATGATGGAAGCAGTTAATCTGAGTTCAAGTCTTCGATTTAATGCATGTGTATGCATTTTCCTCTGAGTGTCTGCTTCATACTTCAACTCAAAAAAATATGATAAACACAACTAAAACCAAAACAAAACATTTTATACCACATATCTCTCTTCTGTTTTTAATAAGATAGTGGTGTGCACTCTTTAATAAATAAAAACCTGCTTGAGTTCAACTAATCTGAAACAGTATCACCCAAAGGGCAAGCTTACAAAGGATGACACCGATGGAGAAACCACCTACTAGTTTCTACGGTATAACACAATATTTTTAGCAGTGGCCTAAACAAAAACTCAGCCAATCATTCACCTCACATCCTCTCTTCCCCATGTACTCTCTCTCATCTCCTCATCCTCTCACACCTTAGGTCTAGTTTGGATGTTGTCGGATTCATCTCAATCCACATGTCTCGGGATGAAATTTAGTGCAAGTTTTAAACTCTAAACCCCAATACATGTGGACTGATGCTAATCCGACTACATCAAAATAAGGCCTTAATAATGAGGCACTGTAATGTGCGTCTACGTGTGGGGATGGCAGTGTGCGGTGTGAATTTTGGATTGGGGCACCCCCAAATTTTAGGTCCAACGGTGATGTGTTTGATCCCCCACCCACACATATTTGCAGGTTTGGGGGCCCGAAGCAGATTTGGTGCAAGGCGAATTTTGGATTTAACTCGCTGATTTGAAACTAAAGTACTTCATGAAGTGTTGCCAAAAATTTGAAACATGTGAAAGTGTAAGGATTTTGTATGAATTTCTAGGAAATAATGTTACAAAGGAACAAAATTTTGTAAAAAAACTTTGGACCAAGTCAATCCTAGTACTAGTGTATGATCTACTATACATTTTCTTTATAATAGGAGGAATCCTACGTAATTTGCAGAAGGATATTAAAATCAGTTCATAGGGCATAATATGACATAGTACAGTTTTCTAAATTATATTTTGACACTCATTTTTATACCATATTAGTTATAACTGTAAAGTTATAATTATTGGATAATACATTTGAATACAAATTTGATTGTATTGTAAAAGTTAAAAGTTATTAGTCAAACTGTTGATCAAATATTACAAAAATTGACTCTTGATATCCGCAAAATATGTTATAAAGTGGATCGGATCGGAGGGAGTAAAATTTCTTTGCCGTCATCGCAGTAGCACCAATAGGTAAAAGGTACCAGAGGAGGAGCAAGCAATAGGCAAGATTGCAAGAACAAGCAAGTACAGTACAGCAAGTGCAGTGCTTCTTCTTTCGGTGAACAGTCCATTTTCTTGATTGACTTACCCCCTCATTTTCTCAGTTGGAACAGTACAACGATCGAAAGAGGGGCGAAGCTACGTATCCCACAGTGGGTGCCCTTGCACCCACAGCAAAAACAAAATTTAGTGTTAATCGTCTCACATTCACCATGTGTGCACCCCCCTCAGCCAACGTGGATGCGTGAAAGCTTGAGCAGACTGAGATTGTCTTAATTTATCAATTAGCATTTGGAGATTTTTTTTCAATTAAGGTAGAGATAGGTTGGATGCCAAGTACACAAGAATAATAAGGGCTAGGAGTTTGATCGGCTAAAGCTAGTTATTGATGTTATCTGATTCTATGGCAAACAATCGATAGCATCTAATTTTCTATACCTAAACTCTGCACATACTAGCAATAATTTTTATCTAAGCTTATGAACTCAATATACACCTTTATAGATTTTGCATACCTCCCTTTATTTTTAAATTTAAGTTTCTGTAAACATGATTATTGCTTTAGAAAAACCAAATTTTACCAAGTCCTACCTCCATATCCACAAAAGAATGCAATTCTAGGCGCACTCTCTGTGTAAGTATCTAAAGTTTGACCAACTTTGGGCGTGATTGGTTGTCCGAACCAGACCGTCATTTGGCCCATCCCACATCCTTTCATGCATTCGCTTATGTTTGGTTGCCCTACTCGCATTTTTATCCTGCTTCCTCCCGTGCAGATTTGCTCATCCATCTCGGACGGCGCCGTCTTCTCGATCCCCACTTCCCTCTCGGTGCAGGCTCGCTCAGTGCTTGGCGGGAACCTTCGCTCCGAGCGTGGGAGATGAGGCCGTCCGGGCCATAAAGCGCGCGCGCAGGTCTCGGCTAGGGTTACCGCCCTCACTCTTCGCCTCTCCTTCCGCCATAGCTCCGGTGCGAACTCCCGTCTTGCACTCCCTCGACCTCGGTAGCCCTACCGAGGTGACCCTCGTCGGCGGATTTCTCTCGGCCCTCCGGTGCTTGGACGGTATGAAAGGTCCTAATGGCTAGAGGGGGGGGTGAATAGCCTAATAAAAATTTCTACAACAACACTTAACCAAATGGTTAGACAATTATGAGGCGAAGCAAGTGTTGCGCTAGCCTACTCAAAAATGCAAGCCACCTACCACAATTCTAGTTTAGATAGTGTCAATTCACACAAGAGCAATGACACTACCCTATGTTAGTGTGCTCTCAAAGGCTAACTAAAGAGCCACACCAACCAAGCATGCAAGCTCTCACAACTAGCTACACTAAAGAGCTTGTCAACTAGTTTGCGGTAAAGTAAAGAGAATGATCAAGAGGGTTATACCGCCGTGTAGTGGTAGGAACCAATCAATCACAATAATGAATACCAATGTAGACCAATCACCTCGGAATCAAATGATGAACACAATGATTTTTACCAAGGTTCACTTGCTTGCCGGCAAGCTAGTCCTCGTTGTGGCGATTCACTCACTTGGAGGTTCACGCGCTGATTGGCATCACTCGCCAAACCCTCAATAGGGTGCCGCACAACCAACACAAGATGAGGATCACACAAGCCACAAGCGATTTACTAGAGTACCTTTTGGCGCTCCGCCGGGGAAAGGTCAAGAACCCCTCACAATCACCACGATCGGAGTCGGAGACAATCACCTCCTCCACTCAACGATCCTTGCTGCTCCAAGCCGTCTAGGTGGCGGCAACCACCAAGAGTAACAAGCGAAATCCGCAGCGAAACACAATCACCAAGTGCCTCTAGATGCAATCACTCAAGCAATGCACTTGGATTCACTCTCAATCTCACTATGATAATGAATCAATGATGTAGATGAGTGGGAGGGCTTTGGCTAGGCTCACAAGGTTGCTATGTCAATAAAAATGTGCAAGAGTTATGAGCCACAGTCGGCCATAGGGCTTAAATAGAAGCCCCCACGAAATAGAGCCGTTGTACCCCTTCACTGGGTACTCTGCGCTCTGACCGGACGCTCTGGTCCACTTGACCGGACCCTGGACTCAGCGTCCGGTCCATAGATGGACGCCACGTGTCATTCCGAGTTAAAACTGAACTGTCAGATCTTAACGGCTAAGTATTGATCGGACGCTCCGGTCAAACCGACCGGACTCAGGAGCCACAGCGTCCGATCGAGTACAGTAAGGGTCCAAATCCATTTTTCTTCGACCGGACGCGTCCGGTCCACCTCGATCGAACTCAGCCAGCGTCCGGTGGTATACCCTAGCCACTATACCGCCGAGTCAGCGCGACCGGACGCAGGCAGTCAGCGTCTGGTGCTTCTGGATTCAGCGTCCGGTCACTGGACCGACACCAGCATCATTTCGATCAACTCCATTTCAACTCTTACTTCTTCACCCTTGCTCAAGAGTGCCAACCACCAAGAATTTTGTATCCGGCGCAATAGAAAATAGACATTTAATTTTCTCGAAAGCGCCGAATCCCCCAAACCCATCTCAACCCTACAAACACCTTGTGCACATGTGGTAGCATATTTACACAAATATTATCAAGGGTGTTAGCACTCCACTAGATCCTAAATGCATATGCAATGAGTTAGAGCATCTAGTGGCACTTTGATAACCGCATTCCAATACGAGTTTCACCCCTCTTAATAGTACGGCTATCAAACCTAAATGTGATCATACTCTCTAAGTGTCTTGATCACCAAAATAAAATAGCTCCTACAAGTTATACCTTTGCCTTGAGCTTTTTGTTTTTCTCTTTCTTCTCTTCAAGTTTAAGCCCTTGATCATCTCCATGCTATCACCATTGTCATGTTATGATCTTCATTTGCTTCTCTACTTGAAGTGTGCTACCTGTCTCATGATCACTTGATGAACTAGGTTAGCACTTAGGGTTTCATCAATTTACCAAAACCAAACTAGAGCTTTCACGGTATATATGCCACCTGCGCTCTTCCCCTCCTCTTTCTTCAATGTCGATTTTGTTGATTTGTTGGTGGATTTTGCTTGAAATGCCAAGAAATCAGGGTTCTTGGTTTGACATCCTCAGATATGTACGATGCTATACCTGATTTATCTGTTCCTAGCTCAGATTTGTACATGATGCTTCGTATTTGGTTTATACCTCATATTTTGTGTAGATCTTGTACATGTTGATGCCTATTTTGTTGTATAAACTGAGCAAAGTGCCTAGAGGTCAATGATGTTGATTGTGTAACAATAAACGCTGGAGGAGCACCCTTTGGTGTGGCAGCCACGTCTTTCATAGTTCATTTTATCTGATTTTTTGCTTGCTAAGCTGTCGGTGTTTCGGACCGGGGGGTCCTCAACCAACCAGTAAATGTGAACTGCGTGCCCCTAATCCCGGATGATGATGCAAAGAGACACAAGGTTTATACTGGTTCAGGCAATCGGTGCCCTACGTCTAGTCTAGGAGATCGATCTTGTATTCTTTTGCACGAAGTGCTTGTAGTAGGGGTTACAAAATTTGGGTGAGAGAGGAGCTAGTCCGTGTCTCGGCGTGGAGTGGTGCGGGCTGCCTGAGTCGTTGCTCTCGAGCGGTGTGGGAGCGCAAGCGTGAATTGAGTGAGTGTGTTTTTTGGCGTGAGAGGCGGCGTGGTCTCGATCCATAGAAAGCGGCCTGGCTGCTTCCTTTATAGCCACAAGGAGGAAGCCAGAGTACATGAGAGAGCTACACGTGGAGCCTTAGCGAGGAAGGAAGATCGATCTTGTGGCCTATTTTCTGTGAAAAGACGAGGTAACCGGGAATGGCAATTGATACTTGATCACCGGTGCGTCATGCCGGCCATGCACCGAATTTGTTGAAGTCGAGGGGTCCTCGTTGATGTTTAGTCGGCATGGCCTCCTCTGTAGGTGACATGCCGTGCCTTGTGAATTTTTGACTTGGTGGTTCGCCGAGGGCTGGCGCAGTGTTTGTGGCGGCAGCGCCGAGGCCTGATTTGCCGAGGCCTAGGAGGTGACCTGAAAGCGATCTGGCGGTCTCGGTGGTCGTTGTCGCACCAGTTTAGGTGAAAAATGCAGGTGTGTGTCCATAAAGCAAGGTAGTCCCTGCACCGTCGATGGGAAATGGTAAAAAGGAGATTTGACCGCCGTCCCATCGCCCCTGTTGCTATGCCGCTAATCGTGGGGTGGCGAGGCGCAACCGAAGTACTTACATGGATGGGACGACCCGCGAGAGGGGCGATTGAGGCGAGAGGCGACGAGGATGCGGGACGAGCTGCTCGGCCTCGGCCGAAGCGGAGAAGGAATAGTATGTCTCCGAGACCCTTCCGGGGTCTCGGACGAAGGCGTAAAACAGCGGTTGGGCTCTCCTGCGGTTTCGAGACTACTGAGGACATGGACTTGACCTTCCATGTTGCTTTGTCCTTGGCACGGGGTTAGATAGCACGATGATGATGAGCATGGCAAGGTAACCCCTATTGCGCCCGGTCCCTCGTCCGTCGGTCGGTCATTCCGCCCGTCTTGCACACTGAAGTCTGGTGACGTTTATGGAGTAGTTGGGCGCATTAATCTGGATGTGACATTTCGTCAGACGAGTTTGGTTGGGACGGAGGTTACGAGTATGTTTGCCGAGCCCGGCCTCGAGTGAATCGGAGAATTGGCATCCCATCCGAGGCCTTTCGGGGCGAGGCCTCGGCGAGAGGGTCTCGGCGAGAGGGCCTCGACGGGGCGCTTTTGGCCTTTCGTATGAGGCCTCGGCGCAAGGCCTCGAGCGAATCAGAGAATTATGTAGAGACCTGACGGTAGTCTTTTGGCTTTGATTTTTGCAAGGTTTAAGCAACATTTTTGGTTTTTGCTTAGGGTACCCCTTCTTGTGGTATCCGACAGTAGCCCCCGAGCCTCGGGAGGAGTGCGGGCACTCTCCTAAGGTTTTGATGAGACTTGGTTCGCAACAGCTCCTGCCGGGATCGTGTTTTGTACTTAGTGGTTCCGGTGGCAGTGCATGGCACTCTGGCCGGTGTAGTTTCGAGACCCTGGAGGAGTGGGTTTACTCCTCCAGGGGCTTTTTTTCGTTTGAGCAAGGAGTTTTATCGTGCTTGCTGGGCCCATGAATGCGAGTTCGGGTCGCTGGGTCTCGACAATCTTGCAGGAAGAGCCCCCTAGCCTTTGCACAGAGCGAGAGGGTCGTCAGGTGCTCTCCTGGCTTTTTATACACCTCTCGCGCATGAGGGTTTGTTTGCTGAGACCCCCTCGGGTGCGAGCCTAGGTCGCAGGGCCTTAGCATATCTACAGGAAGAGCCCCCTAGCCTCTGCCCGGAGCAAGAGGGCCGTTAGGAGTACCCCTTGCTTTTTGTACGACCCTCGCGCAACCTTTTCGTTCGGAAGGAGGGGTTTGCTTGTCGAGCCCCCTCGAGTGTGAACCTGGGTCGCTGGGTCTCGGTAAAGTTGCATTGAGAGCTCCTTAGCCTCTATGGGGAGGTCCGTCAGGGGTTCCCCCTAGCTTTTTTATACGACCCTCGCGCTTTCTTTTCGTTCGGAAGGAGGGGTGGAATATGCCAGGCTACCCTCGGTGGGCGCGAGCGGTGACACTTCCGATGAGCTGCTATCGGGTAAGTCCGAGTAGAGGCCCGTGCCCCATTCAATAAGGGTCGACTAGCGGTGCAAAGACGCACTCCAAAAGTACTAGAGGGCTTCTCTTTTGGGTCCCAGGGCCGTTCGATTGGCCCCGGGGGCTCGGCGCCTCCCTACGGTGGGATCCCATTCCGAGAACTCCCTACTAGGTCTCGGACATGACTTAGGGCATCCCAAGCGATCGCTTGCTCGGGCCACGGCCATGTACGGGCTCGTCCATAGTTGTCCCTGACTCTGCTGTCCTGGGGCGGCTGTCGAAACCCTCGGTGGTCCAGCCTTCGAACCCTTGGACCGTAACGGGCTCGGCGCCCTTTTTGTTGCTTTTTTCTGAATGTACGAGTGCGGGCTTAGGTCGCTTATCCTTGTCTTGGGTGTAGAAGGAGCCCCCGAGCCTCCGCACGAAGCGAATGGGTGGTCAGGGGTCCCCCTGACTTTTTTGTTCAGCCCTCGCGCATCCTTTTTGTTCGGACGGGGGGTTGTTTGCCGAGCCCACTCATGTGCGAACCCGGGTCGCTAGGTTTCGACAAACCTGCAGGAAGAGCCCCCTAGCCTCTGCATGGAGCGAGAGGGCCGTCAGGTGCTCTCCTGGCTTTTTATACGCCTCTCGTGCGTGAGGGTTTGTTGGCTGAGATCCCCTCGGGTGTGAGCCTGGGTCGCGGGGCCTCAGCATATCTACAGGAAGAGCTCCCTAGCCTCTGCCTGGAGCAAGAGGGCCGTCAGGAGTTCCCTTGGCTTTTTGCACGACCTTCGTGCAACCTTTTCATTCGGAAGGAGGGGTTTGTTTGCCGAGCCCCCTCGAGTACGAACCTGGGTCGCTGGGACTCGGCAAAGTTGCAGGGAGGGCCCCTTAGCCTCTGTGGGGAGGTCCGTCAGGGGTTCCCCCTGGCTTTTTTATACGACCCTCGCGCTTCTTTTTTGTTTGGAAGGAGGGGTGGAATATGCCAGGCTACCCTTGGTGGGTGCGAGCGGTGACACTTCCGGGGAGCTGCTATCGGGTAAGTCCAAGTGGAGGCCCATGCCCCATTCGATAATGGTCGGCTAGCGGTCCAGAGACGCACTCCAAAAGTACCAGAGGGCTTCTCTATTGGGTCCCAGGGCCATTCGATTGGCCCCGGGGGCTCGGCGCCTCCCTACGGTGGGATCCCGTTCGGAGAACTCCCTACTGGTCTCGGACACGACTTTGGGCGTCCCAAGCGTTTCGCTTGCTTGGGTCTCGGCCATGTACGGGCTCGCCCACGGTCGCCCCTGACTCTGTTGCCCTAGGGCGGCTGTCGAAACCCTCAGGGACCCAGCCTTCAAACCCCTAGACCATAATGGGCTCGGCGTCCGGTTCCTTCACCTGAAAGGAATAGGGTGGGGGGATATTTCCCCCATCAGTTCGACAACGGCCGGCGCGCCTTTTTAGGCGATTTCCTGGTGGAGGTGGAATGATGCCTGCTGCTGCAGCGGTCGGATGTGACGTGGCATCAGCAGATGGGATGTAACTGTTCCTGCGATTAATGAGGAAAAGGTGGACACACGGGCGGTAAAATCGGATCAGGATTAACTGCGCCGGATCTGAGGGAAACTTCCCCAATTTCGTCGCCCGTCCGTTTCGCCTTCACCCTACATAAATACGCAACGAGCCTCGCTCCTCCCCTCCTTACCTTGCCCGTATTAGCTTTGCCGTCTTTGAGCCGTCGCCAGAGCAGAGAGCCCCAGGAGGAAGAAAGGAAAGAGGCGAGGTAGAGAGAGAGAGAGACTCACCGTCGTAGTTGAGCCCTCCACCGCACTCATGGCCGGCGACATTGTTGTCATCGAGGCGGACCCTTGGGATCCATCCGACGTCACCGTGGAGATGCTTCAGTCGCTCGTCGACGGTGGGCTCCTTCGCTCGATGACCGACCCCAATAGGCCGGAGTGGATCGCTCCGTTGGGCGAGCTGGAGCCGAGGCCTCGCGATGGCTACGTCGTGAGCTTCGTGTCCTTTCACGAGCGCGGCCTCGGCATTCCTACGGACCGATTCATGCGGGTGCTCCCGCACTACTATGGCGTGGAGCTCCACAACTTCAACCCCAATTCTATCACGCAGGTGGCTATCTTCGTCGCTGTCTGCGAGGGGTATCTAGGGATTGCTCCCCACTAGGAGTTGTGGCTCCATCTCTTTCGGGCGGGGCATACCACCAAGCCGGCGGGCACGTCGGGCACGAGGAAGGCAGTGAGGGCCGGCGGCTGCACTCTCCAAGTGCGCTAGGATCGTCAGCACCTCTACATCCCGGCCCAGCTCGCGTCATCCAACCATCGATGGTACACGAGCTGGTTCTACCTTTGCAACGACGACGGCGGACTTCCCCCCTACACTGGGCGGATTGTGGGGAGCCGCCCGGAGCGGTGGAAGTATGGCGTCCCGAGGGAGGATCAGCCCAAGCTGCTGTAACACCCCGGTGTTATGCCAGCATTTAGGCACTGCAAATCATGCATATCGTGCATCATCAAGCATCCTAATCATACATGCCCAATCATGAAAATAATAACTGAAATACTGCTTCGAAACATATGAAACATGTTCGTGAAACGTCAATGTTGCATACACCTGTTTAAGAGTTATATTGCCCTGATTATGTTGGCTAGGATAGTAAAACATGTTTGGCTATCATGGTAAATCATCTAGAACTGTTTAGCACAATTTTTGGAGCAAGGTTTGTATTTGAATTATTGCCAAATTTTGCTTTTAAAAATAATTCTCTAAAATTAGGGTTTTGAGTTAAGATTTACTTTAATTTTAGAATTCAAAATCTATCAAGAATTTGGCTTTGGTCATAAAAGCAAAGTTGTAGAGAATTACATTCTAATCAATTTTCATTTTTGGTACATTTTCAAAAGATGTCATTTTATTGCTCAAAATGATATTTGAAAGCTGGCATTTAAAAATTTCTTGAAAATATAAATTGAAAAAGGCTTCCTTCATTTCGCGGGCCGCCGCCTCGTTTCCGGCCCATGGCCGAAGCCTCTACTCGGCTGCTGGCGTGAGCCTCCAGCGCTAGCGCCACTGATCGCCTTGGCCCAGCCCTAGCCTGGCCCGCGCTAGCCGCCCGCTCTCGTCCACCCGCTGACATGCCGCGCCGCGTCCCGACCATGGCAGAGCAAGCCCGCCGCATGGCGGCCATGCGCCGTCGACGCCGCCGTGCGTCGCAGCCGTCCTGCGCCCGCTCCCACGCGCCCACCTACTTCTACCGCACTGCCTTTCTTCTCCGCCCGCGACGAGCTCGCTCACTCTCCCCCTGGCCGCGCCAACACACCCGCCGGTCAAATTCGCCGCCTCTCCTCCACCTCGGCCAGCAATCGTGCGCCAGTAGCTCTGCCTCGCTCTCTGACATGTGGTTCTCGCGCTTGTGCCGTCTGTTGAGCCCAGGTAGCGCCTTCTAGTGCCTCGCCACCGTCGGCCATGGCGCCGCCGTGCTCGGCCGCCGTGGAAGGCACCCTTCCTCCTCTTCTCCACCCTGCCGAGCTACCTGCCCGCATTCGCGCTTCTCGCGAACCGCATGCACTCGCTCGCTTGCTTGCGGCGCGGCGGTAATGGTCGCCGGCCCGTTGGTCGAGCCGCCAGCGACGTCCACGGCTTGGCGCCTGCGTGGGCTTCGCCGCCTCGGCTGAATTTGGGTGAGAGGCCATGGGCCGACGCCGGCCAGCCACCTCCCCTTCCATTCGCTCTCAGGCGCGAGGCCAGTTGTGTGTGGCGATGGGCGGCTGATTCCATGGGCCGCCCGAAGAGCAATAGGAGGATTCGTTTTCAATTTTTCTTTATTATTTGAAAATAGAAATAGTTTGGAAAATGTTTGGATACTCAAATTTGCTCCAAATATGTTGAAATAAATTTTTCTAGGTTCCTTATCATCAGATCTACTTGGGAAAATTATTGCATGTCATTTTTGGGATACTTCTCTGTAGAACTTTATTTAATCATGGATATTGCTGATAACTTGAAAAATATATAGAAAAACCTATAGGCTTCAGAAAAATATGATTCCAAGTTTGTTAATGTTCATATGTAATATACTTTCTAGGAAAAATATGTGTCATGCATGTACTGTAGAAAATTTATGAGGTGTAGTTCAAGTGCCTTTAATGGCTGATTTTTGTTATTTTAGCTAGAGAGCAAACTTTGTATAAAACATGCATGTGATAATTTTTGTACAGTGATTGTATGCTATGAAGATCATAGGAAAAATGCTAACTCTGTTGTTTGACACTTTTCACAGTACAAAGTATTTTCATATTCATAATCATGCCATAGCTTGTTATTTTTGTGTAGGCTAATCCACTCATTCAAATACCATGAAAATCTGATAGTAGACTACTTAGGGTAGTACTGTGCTACGTTAATTTTCTAAGATTTTTCTAAGCAATAAAAATAGATGTTGCTATTCAAACCTATTATTAATTAGGGTTTAAGCAAGTGTTGCTTTAAGTGTGATTAAGAAATTAGTGAAGCTTTGGTGCATCTTTGAAGCATTCAATAAGATGTGTTGACTTAACATATTAGTAGTAGAAGAGAATGTAGTAGATGACATGTGCTCGTAGTATATGTTCTTGGATGATGTTGACTACCTTGCATTTAAACATATCCATTGTATGCATCTCATTCGATGCACCGATTGCATAAGCACTTACACACATTGCATCATATAGGATCGCAAACCAAGAACCCAGTCATCATACCCGAGGAGCCCGAGGAGCAGTTCGAGGTGCAGCCACAGGAAGTGCCCAAAGCCGACGAGGAGGACGTTGAGGAACTTCCGGAGTGCCCCGATCACTGTCCGAGCTCCTTCGAGAGAGGCAAGCCCCGGAGCATTTTCTCCCGGTTTGCAATTATTAATTAAATGCTTTACTTTAATTGATGCATTACGTTCAGGAGTTGTTTGCAACCGTTGTTGCATTATACCTTGTTTACCTTTGTTATACTATATCCTTGTTACCCTGGTATCCGCAGTCGAGTCAATGCTTAGCTGGCTTAGACCGATAGAAGTCGGGTGATTTCCTGTCACCTGCGAGCTATAGGTGGTTACCTGAATTTGCTTGGATGACTATGAAGTCATGGTATAACTAAGTGTTAAATGAAGTTGAGACCGGATGGAGACTTGCAGAGTTTTGGACTGTAGTGTTTTCTGTCTGTGTCGATTAAGGACCGATCGTTGTTGGGCCTTGAGTCATGTTGAACGCATGCCTTACATTTAGCTGGCCGGATAAAGTACCTATAGCTCGTTATTGGTGGACCAAAATGAAGAAAGAAATTACAGCATATGTTGTCAGATGTGACACATGTTGTAGAGTGAAAGATATTCATATGAAACCTGCCGGTATGTTGCAACCCTTGTTAGTCCCTAGTTGGAAGTGGGACGATATAAGTATGGATTTTATCTCGGATTTGCCCACTACTCAAAAGGGACATGATTCGATTTGGGTAATTGTGGACCGTCTTACCAAGACCGCTCATTTCTTGCCTGTCAAAACAGAATATCGACCACCTCAATATGCCGAGAAGTATATCGCAGAAATTGTGAGATTGCATGGTATACCAAAGACCATAGTATCTGATAGAGGCTCACAGTTCATGGCTCACTTTTCGAACATTTACACAAAGGCTTAGGAACTAGTTTGATTCGTAGTGCCGCTTATCATCCTCAGACAGATGGTCAGACTGAACGAGTGAATGTTGTTTTGGAGGATATGTTAAGAGTCTGTGTATTGTCTTCTAAGGGATCATGGGAGTCATGGTTACCATTAGTTGAGTTTTCTTATAATAATAGTTATCAAGAAAGCATCAAGATGGCCCCATTCGAAGCTTTATATGGCAGAAAATGTAGAACACCATTGAATTGGGTCGAGCCTGGAGATAGAAGGTATTATGGCATTGACTTTGTAGAAGAAGCCGAGAAGAAAGTTCGTATTATTCAGCAGAATATGAAGGTAGCTCAATCACGATAGAAAAGTTATGCAGACAGAAGGAGACCTCTTATGTTTGCAATTATTAATTAAATGCTTTACTTTAATTGATGCATTATGTTCAGGAGTTGTTTGCAACCGTTGCTGCATTATACCTTGTTTACCTTTGTTATACTATATCCTTGTTACCCTGGTATCCGCAGTCGAGTCAATGCTTAGCTGGCTTAGACCGGTAGAAGTCGGGTGATTTCCTGTCACCTGTGAGCTATAGGTGGTTACCTGGATTTGCTTGGATGACTATGAAGTCATGGTATAACTAAGTGTTAAATGAAGTTGAGACTGGACGGAGACTTGCAGAGTTTTGGACTGTAGTGTTTTCTGTCTGTGTCGATTAAGGACCGACAGTTATTGGGCCTCGAGTCATGTTGAACGCATGCCTTATATTTAGCTGGACGGATAAAGTGCCTTCTGACCGTGAAGCTGGGAGATTATTCGGGCCGAGTAGATTGCCCGCAGCGCACTGTGCCGGAGCAGGTGTGGTAGGACACAGGAGCGAGATGATAAGACCAAAGTGCAGTCGGTCGGCCCCTGGGTACATGTGGTTCCTGGCAAACTCGAGATACCTGGATAGTTGACTCGGTGATCAATACCTCACTTTAGCGGGTGAGTGAGGTTTGTGTAAGGAATAAATCACCAGCTGGTTAGGAATCGATTCGAATCGCCATCGCTCCTGGATAGTGAGCACTTGACTTGAGTTACTTCATCGTAGTAATGTTGATGGAACACTTGGACAGTTATAATGAATATGACAGTATGGAAGTTGTTTAATGATCATTGGTTATCATTATCCGCTTAATCACATGTTTGCTCTAGTATAGGTGCAAATCTAGTCGACAGGTTAATAACAATTAACTTGACAATAATGCTTTTGAAAAGGGTCTTGAAATGCTAAAAATGCTTTCTTTGCAAATGAGTCAGCTACCCTACTATAAAGCCGTCATAATCCTTGGTGTCACTTATTTCGGTTATGTCGGGTAAGTCTAGCTGAGTACCTTCTCGTACTCAGGGTTTTATTTCCACTTGTTGCAGATGGGCAGATGTATTACGGCTACTGTATCAACTGCCTTTATCCTGCGATGGGTGATGCTTAAGACCATGGGCATGGTCATTCCTTACGTCTCGTCTAATGCTTTTGTTGGAGATGATCATTCGCTGGCACTATATTTGAACTCCGTATGAGTGTGTGTGGTTTGAACAAATGGCTTCTGCTACTTTTATTCGAACTTGTTTTGTAATAACTATGTTTAAACTCTGATGTATCTGAGATGCAAACTTTTATGTAATATGTGATGGTGACCGCTAAACTTATTACGATCTTGGCTGGAATGGAAGTTGGTTTGAAATCCTTCGTGATTTCACGGACTACCGGGTTATACGGGCTTAAGTTTGCTAAATCGTCTGCTCTGGCGGATGATTTTCTTACTTAATTTCGTATAATTGGTCGGTTCTGTTACAACTGGTATCAGAGCATGGTTTAGCATATTACTATTCACAAGTGTATTTAAAACAAAAAGGCATTTGAAAAACGTGATTTCCAAACTATAAAGTGTGCCAGTGGTTATATCCTTTATGCCCAGTTAAGGACTCTAGGTGGCTTAATTAAGTACTGACTTGGGGTTCGTGCATCATATTTCTCTTTTGTCGCTCATACGGCGTGCTATTGTATGAGTGCCACTTGTTTGAGTGGTAGTGTATGGATCATTTGCCTCTACGCCTCGGTAAGTGTGAGTTGTGAGAGCATGATCGGATACATCGCCGATCTAGGGTGAATGCTTATATGATGCTAGAGTAATTACATGTTCTACGTATGTTTTACAAAGGTATCTCATGTGTGGGTCTTCTGTCTGTTGAGGCGATGCCGTCAATAGGACGATGGTTCGGATAGTTACTACCGTTGTACACATATCTGGGGATTCGTATAGAGCGTGTAGATAAAATTTACTGCTTCTATGCATTCATTGGGAATTGGGCTGAAATGAATCTTCTGCAGGTACATAACAACGCAATCGTGTAGAACATATTAGCTACGTATTTGAGAGATCGTATGTATGCCACCGAATTCGTCGTTAGAAATTATTGATTTCATAAGTCTGTGAGAACGTACGGCACGTACATACATCATATTACTTGTGCATTTCATTCATGTCATGCATTCCTCCCCTTATAAATTGATTATCTCATTTTGATAAAAGTTGTATCACCTAAAATATGTTTCCCCGGGGTAATAAAAGAACTTTTGCTACAGATGGCCCGCACGAAGCAGACCGCCCGTAAGTCCACCGGAGGAAGAGCACCTCGACGTCTGTTGGCCCTGAGGGAGCACCGCACCACGGACACCTTCTTGAGCGAGTGTGGCATGCCGACTTTGCTTTGGAGAGTGCTCCATGATGTGGGGTACCCAGAGGGTCAAGAGCCGGTGTACTCTTGGAATGAGAGCCAGTTAGCAGAGGATGGACTTGCAGTGGTAGAAATCACGGTTCCTGCTCTCGGTGATGCTCCAGATTGGGATGGTTGGCACTTGGAGTTTGAGGGTCGCACTCCTGCTGAGGGTGTAGAGGGAGCAGCCTTCCGTGTCATCAAGGATATTATGAGCAGATTTCCCAGTGAGCTTGCAGCAGCTCTAGCGGGCACCTTTCCTAGGGATGATCCTCGTGATGCCATTTGGGTTTAGCCTCATGGAAGCGCCTTGGTCAGAGGTCCAGCTGAGGGACAGGCTAGCGACAACCATTCTATGAGTGCTATGTTCACCGCCATCAGAGCGTATGAGGGTCTCGAGAGTACCTACTGAACTTTGACTGGCTTGCGTGGTCAGGATAAGCTCAAGGGGAGAAAGCAGAAGAAGAGACAGGCACATGCTATAGCTAGTTTGCAGGAGCAGTTGGCTGATATGAACTTACAGCGAGACCAGGCGATTGAGAGAGGTGATAGAGCTATGCAGCGGGTGCATACGTTGACTCAAGCCAACAACAATGCAGACCGCATGATTGGACAGTTGGTTCAGGAAAGGAATGAAGCCTGGGACGAGAGGGATCTTCTGCTGCAGAGGGTTGATGAGCTAGAGGAATACAACAGCAACCTGCACGAGGAGTTTCACGCTCTCTACAATGGGGTTGGCCCATATGCTCCACCAAACGCCGCTGGTATGGACATCGACGACGACGACGAGGACGAGCCTGTAGTTTCACCTGGGGGCGATGGTGACGTCTCCGATCCCGACGATGGCCCCGAGGAGTAGTCTAGTTGCCTTGCGCTAGTATCTAGGTCCTATCATGATGACCTTTCTTTTGTTGGCATGTAACCTAATGTGTTTTGCTTCGAACTTATGAGACTTGGTGTGTGGTTGGAACTTGATTAAGAATGCGATATCTGAACGCATAAAAGTCCAGTGTATGTATGCTGGCAATTTGGTTGTATGGGCGCGATGTTTGCTGTTGAAGTAATTTTATTAAGTGATGTTGTTTTAATTGGGATGCGTTTGTTGTGCCTCTGTTTTATTGTATGAATTTATTCTCTCCAGTAAATTCAGTATGGCATAATTCTTTCTTCACTCACAATTATTACAGCTTCACTCAATCATTACTTGTTGCTAAAATATACATATGACAAACACTCGCTGAACCACGTATGAGGCCGCTGAGACCGGTGCTAACGGTGCGAGGACCGGTGGTGGTGGAAACCACGGCAACAACAATGAACCTCCACATGAACCGCATTTGCCACCTCCTCCCCCGTTTACCCCGAGATGTTCCTCGCACAGTTGCTCGGGAGTCAGCGCAACGCGGAACAATCCTAGAAGAACGTGGAGGATTTTCTGCGTACCATCGCCAACAACGTTAAACGCGGTAATAATCAGGGTGGTGGCATGGGAGTGAACCAATATAGCAGCTTCAAAGATTTTACGGACACCAGGCCACCAGTATTCAAGGAAGCAACAGAGCCACTCGATGCTGAGGAATGGATCAACACTATGGAAGATAAATTCCGTGTGTTGAGGATGACTGAGATGTTAAAAACGGAGTATGCTGCACTTCAGTTGCAAGGACCAGCGGGAATGTGGTGGAAGCACCATCGCACCACCTTCCCTCCAAATGCTCAGATTTTGTGGAGAGAGTTTGCTGAGGCCTTCCGTGGAGTTTATATTCCACCCGGGCTGACCGAGATGAAGTTGGAAGAATTCTTGGCGTTAAATCAGGGCACCAAGACCGTGACGTAATATTTGCATGCCTTCAACAACTTGTGTCGCTATGCTCCCGACATGGTTGACACAGATGCTAAGAGGATAGCCAGTTTCAAGAGAGGACTCAATCCAAAAATGATGAAGCATGTTGGTACCAACAACCGCGTCAGATTCAATGACTTCATCAGCGACTGTCTGAAGCAGGAGAAGAATAACAACGCCAGCACCACAGCCAAGACACGCAAGAGAGCCCTTGAAGGTGGTCCGTCCCAAGCTAGAGCACCTATGGGAGGTCGTCCTCCATACCGCCCATCGGCACCTGGCGCTAGGTTCATGCCACCTCAGCAAAGAAGTCAAAATTTCCGTGGACCCCAGAAGCCTTACAAGATGGCAGTACAGCCCAACAAGGCAGCCGCAACCGCGGTACAAGGCAGTTCCAAAGGAGCTATGGGATCTGCCGGGACAGTGAGGGGACCCTGCTATAACTATGATCAACCCGGCCACTTCTCGAGGTTTTGTCCGTATCTGCCCAAGAAGAAGCAGTAGACTTATAATGCTAGGGTGCATAGTACGACTGTGGATAAAATTCCTGAGGGAGAGCCCGTCACTGCTGGTAAGTTTCCTGTCAACGAAAACCCTACAGTTGTTCTATTTGATTCTGGATCATCGTATTCTTTTATGAGTCAAGCATTTGCACAGAAACATGAACAACTATGCATAGAATTGGGTTATGGTTACCGTATAAGTTCAGCAGGGGCTGATGTTTTGACCAACCAGATGGTTCGAGGGGCAACCCTTGAAATAGGTAGCAGGACGTTCCGAGTAAACTTGATAGTTATGCCTGGACTAGTTTTGGATGTCATTATAGGGATGAATTGGATGAAGGATTGGGGAGCAGTCATAGATACTGGAAGTCGAGTACTTACCCTTAAGGATCCCCTGGGTGAGGGTACTTTCCAAGTACCATTGCCTCGAAGAACAGACCTTATAAGTGTTACATGTGCTACGGCAGTCATTCCTATTCATCAGATTCCGGTAGTGTGTGAGTTTCCGGATGTATTCCCGGACGAGCTACCTGGTCTTCCGTCGGATAGAGAGATTGAGTTTGGAATTGAGCTAATCCGCGGAACAGCTCCGATTTCAAGGAGACCCTATCGGATGCCTCCAGATGAACTAGCTGAGCTGAAAAAGCAATTAGAAGATTTATCAAAAAAGGGGTTTATTCGGCCAAGCAAGTCTGAATGGGGATGTCCCGCCTTGTTTGTGAAGAAGAAGAAAGAGGGCACGTTGAGAATGTGCGTAGATTACAGGCCACTCAACGCTGTAACCATCAAGAATAAATATCCCTTGCCTCATATTGATGTTATGTTTGACCAGTTAGCCAAGGCCAAGGTGTTCTCAAAAATAGATTTGAGATCTGGTTATCATCAGATCAAGATTAGGCCACAGGATATACCGAAAACTGCATTTTCCACCAGATACGGGTTGTATGAGTATCTTGTCATGTCCTTTGGCTTGACAAATGCTCCTGCATACTTTATGTTTTTTATGAATACAGTTTTCATGCCAGAATTGGATAAGTTTGTGGTGGTGTTCATCGATGACATTCTGGTGTACTCCGAGAACGAGAAGGATCATGAAGAGCATCTGAGAATTGTCTTGACTAGACTTAGGGATCATGAACTGTATGCTAAGTTTAGCAAATGTGAATTCTGGTTGAAGAAAGTTCCTTTCCTTGGTAACATTCTGTTAGAAAATGGAGTTTCAGTCGATCCAAGTAAGGTGCAAGAGGTTATGAATTGGAAAGCACCGACCACAGTTCCTGAGATTAGAAGTTTCTTAGGACTAGCCGGTTATTACCATCACTTTATACCAGACTTCTCGAAGATTGCCAAACCGATGACAAGTCTACTACAGAAGGATCATAAGTTTGTGTGGACAGAGGAGTGTGAAGCAGCTTTCCACACTTTGCGGAAACTGTTGACCACTGCTCCTGTTCTAGCACAACCAGACATTGAGAAACCATTTGATGTGTTTTGCGACGCATCGAAAACTGGATTAGGCTGTGTTCTTATGCAAGAAAGGAGAGTCATTGCTTATGCATCACGTCAATTGAGAAAGAACGAGGTCAACTATCCAACACATGATCTTGAACTTGCTGCAGTTGTACATGCCCTAAAAAATTGGAGACATTATCTACTTGGTAATGTGTGCAACATTTTCACAGATCACAAGAGTATTAAGTACATCTTTACCCAACCAGAGCTGAACATGAGACAGCGCAGATGGTTGGAATTGATCAAGGATTACAACTTGAATGTGCAATATCATCCTGGAAAAGCCAATGTAGTGGCAGATGCTTTGAGCAGAAAGTCACATTACTTGAATGTGCAGCCATTACTTGAAGATGGGTTCGATCTGATGCATCCTGCTGTGTTACATAGTATTCAGATTAGTTGCTCTTTGGAGAGTAAGATAATAGAAGGCCAGAAAACCGACAAGGGAATATTCCACATCAAAGAGAAAATAAAAGAAAAGTCATCTCAGCACTTTAAAGTGGATGAACAGGGCGTGTTGTGGTTTGACGACTGTCTTGTGGTTCTTAAGGATCGAGAGCTTAGGAATAAACTCATGGATGAAGCTCACCTTTCTAAGCTATCTATCCATCCCGGAAGTAGTAAGATGTATCAAGAACTAAGATCTCGTTATTGGTGGACCAAAATGAAGAAAGAAATTACAGCATATGTTGTCAGATGTGACACATGTTGTAGAGTGAAAGATATTCATATGAAACCTGCCGGTATGTTGCAACCCTTGTTAGTCCCTAGTTGGAAGTGGGACGATATAAGTATGGATTTTATCTCGGATTTGCCCACTACTCAAAAGGGACATGATTCGATTTGGGTAATTGTGGACCGTCTTACCAAGACCGCTCATTTCTTGCCTGTCAAAACAGAATATCGACCACCTCAATATGCCGAGAAGTATATCGCAGAAATTGTGAGATTGCATGGTATACCAAAGACCATAGTATCTGATAGAGGCTCACAGTTCATGGCTCACTTTTCGAACATTTACACAAAGGCTTAGGAACTAGTTTGATTCGTAGTGCCGCTTATCATCCTCAGACAGATGGTCAGACTGAACGAGTGAATGTTGTTTTGGAGGATATGTTAAGAGTCTGTGTATTGTCTTCTAAGGGATCATGGGAGTCATGGTTACCATTAGTTGAGTTTTCTTATAATAATAGTTATCAAGAAAGCATCAAGATGGCCCCATTCGAAGCTTTATATGGCAGAAAATGTAGAACACCATTGAATTGGGTCGAGCCTGGAGATAGAAGGTATTATGGCATTGACTTTGTAGAAGAAGCCGAGAAGAAAGTTCGTATTATTCAGCAGAATATGAAGGTAGCTCAATCACGATAGAAAAGTTATGCAGACAGAAGGAGACCTCTTATGTTTAAAGTTGGTGACTATGTTTATCTGAAAGTCACGCCAATGAAGAAGAAAAGGTTCGGAGTCCGAAGAAAGCTTGCCGCGAGATTCGTAGGACCATACAAGATCCTAGAACAAAGAGGTCCTGTATCCTACAAGTTAGAGTTACCTGAGACAATAAGTACCGTTTTCCTAGTTTTCCATGTATCACATCTCAAGAAATGTTTGCGTGTTCTGGAGGAAAGAATAGAACCTCGAGGTATCCAACTCAAATCAGATTTGGTGTATCGTGAGGAACCAGTCCGTGTGTTAGACACTAAAGAACGTGCAACTCAGAATAGTGTGGTGAAAACATACAAGATACAGTGGGATCATCATGATGAGGGAGATGCAACTTGGGAAACGGGAGAGTATCTACAAAAAGCTTATGAAGATTTTTATAACAAATGATTCGTAACCCATATCTTAGGACAAGATTTTTATAAGGGGGGAGGGCTGTAACACCCCGGTGTTATGCCAGCATTTAGGCACTACAAATCATGCATATCGTGCATCATCAAGCATCCTAATCATACATGCCCAATCATGAAAATAATAACTGAAACACTGCTTCGAAACATATGAAACATGTTCGTGAACTCGCCGCGCCACCGCACTCGCCGGTCAATTCGCCGCCTCTCCTCCACCTCGGCCAGCAATCATGCGCCAGCAGCTCCGCCTCGCTCTCCAGCACATGGTGCTCACGCTTGTGCCGACTGTTGAGCCCAGGTAGCGCCTTCTAGCGCCTCGCCACCGTCGGCCATGGCGCCGCCGTGCTCGGCCACCGTGGAAGGCACCCTTCCTCCTCTTCTCCACCCTGCCTAGTTACCTGCCCGCATTTGTCAGCTTCTCGCGAACTGCATGCACTCGCTCGCTTGCCCTGGCACGACCGGTAATGGTCGCCGGCCCCGTTGGCCGAGCCGCGCCGCCGCGACGTCACGGCGCCGGCGTGGCCTTTGCCTCGGCCGAGCTGGGCCGACGCCCGGCCAGGCCGCCTCCCCTTCCCTTCGCTCGGGCCACGCAGGCCAAGTGTGGCAGTGGGCCGGCTAATTCCCGCGGGCCGGCCCAGTAGCAATAGGAGGATTCGTTTTCAATTTTTCTTTATTATTTGAAAATAGAAATGGTTTGGAAAATATTTGAATACTCAAATTTGCTCCAAATCTATTGAAATAAATTTTTCTAGGTTCCTTATCATCAGATCTACTTGGGAAAATTATTGCATGTCATTTTTGGGATACTTCTCTGTAGAACTTTATTTAATCATGGATATTGCTGATAACTTGAAAAATATGTAGAAAAACCTATAGGCTTCAGAAAAATATGATTCCAAGTTTGTTAATCTTCATATGTAATGTACTTTCTAGGAAAAATATGTGTCTGGCATGTACTGTAGAAAAATTATGAGGTGTAGTTCAAGTGCCTTTAATGGCTGATTTTTGTTATTTTAGCTAGAGAGCAAACTTTGTATAAAACATGCATGTGATAATTTTTGTACAGTGATTGTATGCTATGAAGATCATAGGAAAAATGCTAACTCTGTTGTTTGACACTTTTCACAGTACAAAGTATTTTCATGTTCATAATCATGCCATAGCTTGTTATTTTTGTGTAGGCTAATCCACTCATTCATATACCATAAAAATCTGATAGTAGACTACTTAGGATAGTACTGTGCTATGGTAATTTTCTAAGATTTTTCTAAGCAATAAAAATAGATGTTGCTATTCAAACCTATTATTAATTAGGGTTTAAGCAAGTGTTGCTTTAAGTGTGATTAAGAAATTAGTGAAGGTTTAGTGCATCTTTGAAGCATTCAATTAGATGTGTTGACTTAACATATTAGTAGTAGAAGAGAATGTAGTAGATGACATGTGCTCGTAGTATATGTTCTTGGATGATGTTGACTACCTTGCATTTAAACATATCCATTGTATGCATCTCATTCGATGCACCGATTGCATAAGCACTTACACACATTGCATCATATAGGATCGCAAACCGAGAACCCAGTCGTCATACCCGAGGAGCCCGAGGAGTAGTTCGAGGTGCAGCCGCCGAAAGTGCCCAAAGCCGACGAGGAGGACGTTGAGGAACTTCCGGAGTGCCCTGATCACCGTCCGAGCTCCTTCGAGAGAGGCAAGCCCCGGAGCATTTTCTCCCAGTTTGCAATTATTAATTAAATGCTTTACTTTAATTGATGCATTATGTTCAGGAGTTGTTTGCAACCGTTGCTGCATTATACCTTGTTTACCTTTGTTATACTATATCCTTGTTACCCTGGTATCCGCAGTCGAGTCAATGCTTAGCTGGCTTAGACCGGTAGAAGTCGGGTGATTTCCTGTCACCTGTGAGCTATAGGTGGTTACCTGGATTTGCTTGGATGACTATGAAGTCATGGTATAACTAAGTGTTAAATGAAGTTGAGACTGGACGGAGACTTGCAGAGTTTTGGACTGTAGTGTTTTCTGTCTGTGTCGATTAAGGACCGACAGTTATTGGGCCTCGAGTCATGTTGAACGCATGCCTTATATTTAGCTGGACGGATAAAGTGCCTTCTGACCGTGAAGCTGGGAGATTATTCGGGCCGAGTAGATTGCCATGGCAGCCAAGATCTTGGGGAGCAGGTGTGGTAGGACACAGGCGAGATGATAAGACCAAAGTGCAGTCGGTCGGCCCCTGGGTACATGTGGTTCCTGGCAAACTCGAGATACCTGGATAGTTGACTCGGTGATCAATACCTCACTTTAGCGGGTGAGTGAGGTTTGTGTAAGGAATAAATCACCAGCTGGTTAGGAATCGATTCGAATCGCCATCGCTCCTGGATAGTGAGCACTTGACTTGAGTTACTTCATCGTAGTAATGTTGATGGAACACTTGGACAGTTATAATGAATATGACAGTATGGAAGTTGTTTAATGATCATTGGTTATCATTATCTGCTTAATCACATGTTTGCTCTAGTATAGGTGCAAATCTAGTCGACAGGTTAATAACAATTAACTTGACAATAATGCTTTTGAAAAGGGTCTTGAAATGCTAAAAATGCTTTCTTTGCAAATGAGTCAGCTACCCTACTATAAAGCCGTCATAATCCTTGGTGTCACTTATTTCGGTTATGTCGGGTAAGTCTAGCTGAGTACCTTCTCGTACTCAGGGTTTTATTTCCACTTGTTGCAGATGGGCAGATGTATTACGGCTACTGTATCAACTGCCTTTATCCTGCGATGGGTGATGCTTAAGACCATGGGCATGGTCATTCCTTACGTCTCGTCTAATGCTTTTGTTGGAGATGATCATTCGCTGGCACTATATTTGAACTCCGTGTGAGTGTGTGTGGTTTGAACAAATGGCTTCTGCTACTTTTATTCGAACTTGTTTTGTAATAACTATGTTTAAACTCTGATGTATCTGAGATGCAAACTTTTATGTAATATGTGATGGTGACCGCTAAACTTATTACGATCTTATTTGGAATGGAAGTTGGTTTGAAATCCTTCGTGATTTCACGGACTACCGGGTTATCTGGGCTTAAGTTTGCTAAATTATCCGCCTCTACGGTGGATGATTTTCTTACTTAATTTCGTATAATTGGTCGGGTTCACATAACAGTACGCCGCTCTGGAGGGGCTCAGAGGTCATGGAACCGCCACCTTACTACGGGCTGTGGTCGTGGCCGCCTTTCACGGCCGGGAGGGTGCCGCTGCCTTGATGGCTGGCTCGCGGCGCCTGCTCGAGATGAGGCGGACGACGATCGATCGCGGGCATCCCATTGTCTGCCTCCGCCCTCTCGACGAGGAAATTTTTGCCGGGTGAGGGAGGCGGTGGGCCATGGCTGCGGAGCGGTGGTCCGACCACCCTCGCGATCGCGTCCGTCCGTGGGGTATCTCTTCTTTGTAAGTAAGTCGCGGCCCTTTGCATCCCCCGAGCCCTCCCTGTTTCTCATTATTTCTCATTCCCTTATGCACGTTCGCCGTTCCTGTAGGGGATGAGGGACGTGCGAGCCTCCTCGCCGCCCGTTCCCGAGGATGTGAGGTGGCGGGCGATCAACCGGGCGCACGCCGAGGCGCAGAAAAACGGAAGGACGCCAAGGCGGCAAAGCGTAAGAAGCAGATTCTTGCGCGTGAGAAACTAGATGAGCGTCGTTGGCAACAAAGGAAGGACGGCCTCCTGTTGGAGGAGTCCCCGTCGCCGTCGCTATCGTCGGATGCCTCGGATGGAGATGACGAGGGCGAGAGGGGGCAGGATCCCCTGGACCATCTCCCTGATGTTGAGGAGACGGTGCTCCCAGGAGGAGGAGGAGCTGCCTCCTCGGGGTCGGCGATTGCCCGCCTCGGGGCTAAGGCCGACACGCCCGAGGAGCAGGCATTGGGCAAGCATGCCGTCAGCCCGGTGGGCTCAACGGCAGCGGTGGTGCAAGTGGCGGCGGAGCTGACGTAACTGCTCCCGTAGAGCACCGAGGGGGCGCCGGGGTCCGTCGAGGACCGGCCGGCGCCGATGGATACAGCGGTCGTGCTTCAGCCGCCGCCGCCGCCTTTGCAGACGAGGGTCACCGTGCCGAAGCGGTTGCTGCCCCGGTCGAGGTAAGCGTACTTTAGGTGGCGCCACAACGTTTTTTGTTCGTTCCTTCGTCTCGTGCTGACCCTCTAAGTATTATGTTTTTAGCCAGAAGCGACCTACGGAGGTGCCTTCCTTGGCGCCGCTTAAGGCGCTCAAGGTGACCCCTGGCTCCACCGCCCATTGGGTGGCGGGGGCACAAGCCGACATACGACGCGGCGTGGCATCGGCGAGAGAAGGCCTGACAGAGTCGGTCTCCCAAGGAGGGGTTGTCGAGGCTACCCCGACACCGACAGGGGAAAGGGCGCCTCCGCCCCACGAAGGTGTCCTCGGTTGCCGAGGCGACCGAGGTCGAGGCCCGTAGGGTCTCCGAGGCTGAGGCAACCGACGAGGCCGCAGCAGCGGAGGTTGAAGTCCTTGCACCCATCGAGGCCACGATGGCGGGGGCCGGAGCCCGTGGGACCACCGAGGCCTAGGAAGTGGAGATGAAGGCGGCGGAAGCCTCGGTGGCACCCCTGGTTCAAGGCCCGCCGTTGCTGCCGGGGAGCGCCCGGGAGGTAGAGGTCCTTCCGATCTCCTCCGATGATGTTTCCCGGGCGTGGGAGATGGCCGACGGCGAGGTGGCCGGTGCCGTGGAACAGCCGGTTCCGACCCCGGGCGAGGGAAGCTCGGCCCTCGCGCGGGTACGACCCGAGCCCCGCGGGTGGGACCACCCACGTGTGGTGTGGCAGAGCTAGGACGACCCTAAGGCGGAGCCTCTGTTTGCCCTCGAGGACGCGGCCGAGGGCGGGCGCTAGGACACGTTCGAGCAGTACCGCCGGCTGGCGGTCACTTCGGACGGCGCTGTCCATGGTGGCCGACGATCTGCCCGGAGACGCCCTAGTTCGCACTTTCTTTCCTTACGCGGTGGTCTTCTTCTGAGTTTTCTTTGTAGGGATTGACCCATGTTCTGTTTCCCCCAGGAGCTCGAGACCCGGTCCCTCGGGAAGTCGGTCTTTCTCCGGGGGGAGAGGGACGTCTGGGACCAGCTTCAGCGGCAAAAGGGGCTTCTTGCCGGCGCCAATGAGCTCCTGTCGGCACGGAGCGCAGAAGTGGAGGACCTCCGCCTTCGTTGTGCCGATGCGATGGTCGAGGCGGTTACGACCCAGGAGCGGGTCGCCCCTTTGGCGGCGCGGGTCAAGGAGTTGGAGGCGGAGCTGATCTGCTTGGCCGGTGAGCGGGTCACCTTCAGGTCTCGGGCTGGAGAAGCCATGACCTTGAGCAAGGTCCTTGCTGGGCAGCTGGGGGCGGAGCAAAGTGCGCACCAGCTAATGAAAGGCACCTTGGATGAGGCCCTTATGGTGGCTGAGGCCTCCCGGACCGAGGCTGTGATCTGGAGGGGAAATGCCGAAGGTGAGTCTTGTTCCCTTTATTTAATTCGTTTTTCTTGTGTTCGGCCCCTAACTCCTTGGTGCGATATAGAGCTGGCGGGGGAGGTTTCTAGGGCGGCCGAGGCTGCTCGGGTCGAGGCTCAGCACCTGAAGGAGTTAGCCGAGGCGTCTCGGGTCGAGGCCTAGTGTTGGAAGGAGAAAGCCGAGTCCTCTCAGGTCGAGGCCCGACGCTGGGGGCAGAAGGTCACGGGTGAGTTCCGTAGACTTTCCGCCCTTGCTCTGGATTGTACTTTTTTACGCTCAACCTTGTTCCATTGCGTTTGGCGCAGAGCTGGAGAAAGAGGTCACCCAGGCAGCCGAGGCCTCCGCCGCAGTGCAGGCAGTGCTTGAAACCAAGATCGGGGAGCATGACGTGCTGAAGAGCGCCGCCCGTACTGCCTGCGAGGCCCTAGAAGTCGAGGGGGTCCAGTCAGGAAGCTCTCTCGGGAGCTGCCTGGTTGTGTTGAGCAGCCAGATGCATGAGCGACTCCGAGGGGCGCTGCATACGGGCGTCAAGCGCGCACTGGCCGTCATCGCCTCGCACTATGTCGGCGTTGACCTCCAAGCCATCAGCGATGGCTACGTCCTGCCCGATGATGATGAGGAGGCCAACGAGGCGGTGACGAAGCTGATGGAGGCGGCGGAGGGTCCCGGCGTGGCGCTGGCTGGGCTGTTCAAAGAGGAGGTTGTCCCTCCTCCGCCGTCCACCGATGCTGGACACCCTGCGCCGTGACCTGGGCCCAAGAGGCCGTGTAATTAGATTAGGGATTATGTTGTCCTATCATAACATTGGCGGTTGTTGAGGCCTTTTTAAAGTGATCGTGCGCCGATGCTTTTTCAATTGTTTTCCTTATTGTATTTCCGAGCCTCTGCCCTCTGTCTTGTTTCTGAACGTATCTCTTGTGAAAAACTTCCTCGGAGCCTAAGTTGCCCCTTGGGCAGAAGGTGGTGAGGGAGTGTCGTAGCCCGGAGGCGTAGGCCGTCTTGCAACTCAGCCGGCCTTCTGACCTTGAGACAGTCTTTTGATCCTTAGGTTCTTTCACAATAGATTTGTCAGAACACACTAGAGAGTTCGGCGTAGGAATTTTTTCGAAAAACGACTTAAGAACAGTGCGTGGGACTTAGGGGGGGAGTCCCCCCTTCTAGCCCCCCGAGGGAGGCTCGGTTCTGTAGAGACAGAGCAGAGCCTTCCTCGTGGTGTTATCGTAATGCCGAGCCCCGCGATGGGCTCGACGGGTTTCTAGAAAATTTAGAACATCTAAAGAACGCCTCTTAATTGTATTCCGAGAAACAATTTGTACAATGCTTGGAAATTCTAAGGGTAGAAACAACGTAGCTGTTCTATATTCCAAGCGTTGGTGAAGATTTCGCCTTTCTCGTTGGCCAGCTTGTAGGTCCCGGGTTTTAGTACTTGGGCGATGATGTACGGTCCTTCCCATGGCGGGGTCAGCTTGTGGCGGCCCTTGTTGCTCTGCCTCAGTCTCAGCACCAGGTCGCCCACCTTCAGGTCTTGGCTTCATATGCGCCGGGCTTGATAGCATCGTAGGGCTTGCTGGTACTTGGCTGAATGTAGCAGCGCAACGTCTCGAGCTTCCTCCAGTTGGTCGAGAGCATCCTCACGGGTAGTACGGTTGCTTTGCTCGTTGTAAGCCTGCAGCCTTGGGGAGCCGTACTCCAAGTCAGTGGGGAGGATGGCCTCAGCTCCATAGACCAGGAAGAACGGCATGAACCCCGTGGCTCGGCTTGGTGTATTCCTTAGGCTCTAGATGACCAACGGAAGTTCGACCAGCCATTTCTTGCCGAATTTCTTCAGCCGATTATATATCCTTGGCTTGAGGCCCTGAAGAATCATGCTGTTGGCACGTTCTACTTGGCTGTTCGTCCTAGGGTGTCCTATGGCCCACCAGACCACGTGGATGTGGTGGTCATCACAGAACGTCAGAAATTTATGTTCGGTGAATTGTGTCCCATTGTCGGTGATGATGGTGTTTGGAACTCCAAACCTATGGATGATGTCCGTGAAGAACAATATTGCTTGCTCGGATTTGATTTGGGTGATCGGTCGAGCCTCGATCCACTTGGAGAACTTGTCAATAGCTACCAACAAGTGGGTATAGCCCCCGGGGGCTTTCTGCAGAGACCCAACCTTGTCCAGTCCCCATATGGCGAACGATCATATGATGGGGATGGTTTGGAGGGCTTGAGCTGGGAGGTGTGTCTGTCGCGCATAGTACTGACATCCTTCGCAGGAGCGTACCAGCTTGGTGGCGTCGGCAACCGCCGTTGGCCAGTAGAACCCTTGGCGGAAAGCGTTTCCGACGAGCGTCCGAGGCGCAGCATGGTGTCCGCAGGCTCCTACGTGCAAGTCCCAAAGAAGGGCTTGGCCTTCCCCGGTGGTGATGCATCGTTGGAGGACGCCAGATGGGCTTCGTTTGTACAACTCGCCGTTGTTGACGACATAAGTTTTGGCTCGTCGCGCCAGCCATTGGGCCTCGGTTCTGTCTGTAGGAAGCACTCCTCGAGTGAGGCAATCAAGGAGGGGGACTCACCAGTCTGGCCCTCGGTCGGCCTAAGGAGGCCCTGCATCGACTTCCATGGTCTCGGGCTCGGCCGCCGGGGTCTCGGTAACAGAGGGGGCCTTGGGCATTGTGGGTGGCTCGGCCAGTGGGCCTTCTTGTGTTGCCGAGGGCTTGTGCAGGTCTCTAGCGAATATGTTCGAGGGGACCGAGGCCCATGCCGATGCCATCTTTGCTAGTTCATCCGCGGCCTCGTTGAACTTCCGCGCAATGTGGTTGAGTTTGAGACCGTCAAATTTATCTTCAAGGCGACATACCAGTTTGCAGTACGCCTCCATTTTGGGGTCATGACAATTCGAGTCCTTTATGACTTGGTCAATGACGAGCTGTGAACCGCCTCGCACGTCGAGACGCCGCACTCCAAGCTTGATAGCGATCTGCAAGCCATTGACGAGAGCTTCGTACTCGGCTACATTGTTGGAGGCGGCGAAGTGGAGCCGAATTATGTAACGCACATGCACTCTGAGGGGGGAGATGAAAAGCAGGCCCACGCCTGCCCCAGTCTTCATCAGAGACCCGTCAAAGTACATGGTCCAGCATTTTGATTGGATTTGAGCAGGTGGCAGCTGGGTGTCGGTCCACTCAGCCACAAAATCGACTAAGACCTAGGATTTAATTTCTTTCCGAGACGCAAAAGACAGGGCCTCCCGCATGAGTTCGACCACCCACTCGGCTATTCTACCCGAGGCCTCCTGGTTCTAGATTATCTCCCCTAGAGGGAAGGATGACACCACGGTCACCGGGTGGGATTCGAAGTAGTGATACAGCTTGCGCCGAGCCAAGACTATGGCGAAGACCAACTTCTGGATATGGGGGCAACATGTCTTAGTTTCGGAGAGTACTTCGCTAATGAAGTAAACGGGTCGTTGGACAGATAGAGCATGCCCCTCCTCTTGCCTCTCGACTACTACTGTCGCGCTGACCACCTGGGTCGTTGCGGCGACGTAGAGCAAGAGGGCCTCGCCCTTGGTTGGTGGTACCAGGATAGGGGGGTTGGTGAGTAATCCCTTGAGCTTGGTGAGGGCCTCTTCGGCCTCGGGGGTCTAGGAAAAGCGTTCAGATTTTCTCAAGAGACGGTACAGAGGTAAACCTTTTTCGCCAAGGCGTGAGATGAAGCGACTCAGGGCCGCAAGACATCCCATAACTCTCTATACTCCCTTGAGGTCTCGGATCGGCCCCATGTTGGTTACGGCCGAGACCTTCTCTGGGTTGGCCTCGATACCGCGTTTTGAGACTATGAATCCCAAGAGCATGCCTCGGGGGACCCCGAAGACGCACTTCTCGGGGTTAAGCTTGATGCCCTTCTCCCTAAGGCATTTGAAGGCAATCTCCAGGTCATCGACGAGGTTACTGGCCTTTCTATACTTGACTACGATGTCGTCCACGTAGGCCTCGATAGTTTGCCCGATGTGCTTACCGAAGACCTGGGTCATGCACCGTTGGTACGTGGCCCCTGCGTTTCTGAGACCAAATGGCATAGTTCTATAGCAGTACATGCCAAATGGGGTGATGAAAGAAGTCGCGAGCTGGTCGGACTCTTTCATCTTGATTTGATGGTAACTAGAATACGCATCAAGGAAGGATAAGGTCTCGCATCCTACAGTGGAGTCAATGATTTGATCGATCCGAGGCAACGGGAATGGAACCTTTGGACATGCTTTATTTAACCCGGTGTAGTCTACGCACATCCTCCATTTTCTATTTTTCTTCCTTACTAATACAGGATTGGCCAACCACTCTAGATGGGATACTTCCTTGATGAACCCGGCCGCCAAGAGCTTCTGCACCTCCTCGCCGATGTCCCTGCGCTTCTCCTCATCAAATCGGCGCAGCCGCTGCTTCACTAGTCTAGAGCCGGCCCGGACGTCCAAGGCGTGCTCGGTGACCTCCCTCCGTATGCCCGGCATGTCTGAGGGGCTCCATGTGAACATATCGGCATTCGCACGGAGGAAGTCGACGAGCACGGCTTCCTATTTGCTGTCGAGGGTGGCGCTGACCCTCAACATTCGGCCGTTGGAGCAGTTGGGGTCGACCGGAATGAGCTTGACAGTCTCTGTGGGCTCGAAAGTCCCGGCGCGGCGCTTGGAGTCAGGTACTTCGCTACCGAGTTGGTCGAGGTTGACGATGAGTGCCTCGGCCTCCACGATAGCCTCTGCGTATTCGATGCATTCGACGTTGTAGTCGTATGCATGCTCGTACGTGGACTCGACGGTGATGACGCCGTTGGGGCCGGGCATTTTGAGCTTGAGGTAGGTGTAGTTCGGGACCGCCATGAACTTGGCGTAGCACGGGCACCCCAGAATGGCGTGGTAGGTTCCCTTGAACCCAACCACTTCGAAGGTGAGGATCTCTTTGCGGTAGTTGGAGGGAGTGCCGAAGCAGACCGGCAAATCAATGCGTTCGAGGGCTCGTGCGCGCTTCCCTGGCATGATGCCGTGGAAAGGTGCAGCAACCCCTCGGAGCATCGACTGGTCGCGCTCTAGGAGCTCCATGGTGTTGGCGTAGAGGATGTTGAGGCTGCTACCTCTGTCCATCAGCACTTTGGTGAGCCGGGTGTTGCCGATAATCGGGTCAACAACGAGCGGGTATTGCCCGGGGTTTGGGACATAATTGGGGTGGTCCTCCCAATCGAAGGTGATCGCCTCCCAAGACCAGTTAAGGTACTGGGGAGTAGCTACCTCAACCGAGAAGACTTCTCGGCGTTCCCTCTTTCGTTGACACGCCGTGAGGCACGCTGAAGGCCCGCCAAAATCATGAAGGCATTGTGCACCTCAGGGAACCCGTCATCCTTGTCGTTGTCTCTATCACCGGCGCCCTTCTTCCTGGCATCATTGTCGGGAAGTCCGAGCTTGGCGTAGTAGCGTTGGAGCATGGTGCACTCTTCGAGGGTGTGCTTTACCGGGCCCTGATGGTAAGGGCACGGCTTCTTGAGCATGTCGTCGAATAGTCCGGGGCCCCTGGCGGGGCCTCAGGGATTCCTGCGATCCGCGGCTGCGACAAAATCGGCCTCGAGGGCCTCTTGCTTCCCCTGGCGCCCCTTTTTCTTTTTCTTGGAGAAATGGGAGGGCGAGGCCCCAGAGGTCTCGTCCCTCCGCTTCCCCTTTGCTTCGCCATCGGGGAAGATGGCCCCGACAGCTTCTTCGCCCGAGGCGAAGTTGGTGGCGACGTCGAGGAGCGCGGCCGCTGAAGTTGGTACGTTCTGGCCTAACTCTTGGACCATGTCTCGACAGGAGGTGCCGGAGAGAAAAGCCTAGACAACTTCCGAGTCACCGACGCTGGGCAACTCGGTGCGCTGCTTGGAAAATCGCTGGATGAAGTCTCGGAGAGACTCGTCCGGCTTCTGGCGACAACTCTTGAGGTCCCAGGAGTTCCCGGGGCGCACGTATGTGCCCTGAAAATTCCCGACGAAGACCTTGACTAAGTCACGCTAGTTGTGAATTTGTGAGGGAGGGAGGTGTTTGAGCCAGGCTCGCGTCGAGTCTGACAGGAATAAGGGGAGGTTACGGATGATGAGCAGGTCATCGTTCGTGCCACCTAGCTGACAAGCCAGGCGGTAATCGGCCAGCCACAGCTCGAGGTTGGTCTCGCCACTATACTTTGTGAGATTGGCCGGTTGCCGGAACCGGGCAGGGAATGGAGCGTCGCAGATGGCCTTGCTAAAGACTCTAGGGCCAGGCGGCCCAGGAGAAGGACTGCGGTCCTCCCCGCTGTCGTAGCGGCCACCTCAGTGTGGGTGGTAACCACGGGCGAGCCCATCGTTGTCGTGGCGATGTCGCCTGCTAACCACGTCGTGGTCCTCTTGCGCCTCGCATCGGTCGCTGAGGCGGTCGTGGACTGAGGGGGCCTTGAGGCGATAGTGCACCGAGGGCCGCTTTGAGATGTTCTCACATCACCGAGATGCGGAGCTCTTGGCCTGCTGTACTGCGGCGGTCTCGAGAAGGTCTCGGAGCTCGCCGCGGACCCGTCGCCCTTCCGTGGTAGAGGGCTCAGGCATCGCTCGGACTAGCATCGCCGCCGCCGCGACGTTCTGGCTAGCGCGATTGAAGATTCGGGGTTGCTCGCTTCCTTCATCGTTGTTGATGCGGCGGTGTACATCGTGGGCCCTCTACCGGGCCCCTCTGCCATCACCGCGGCCTTGCTGCTCCTGCTCGAGAGTGTCTCGGAGCTGTTGCAGTAGGAGTCGATCTTGGTTGACTTTTGCCTGGAGCTCACGGAGCTGCTCTAGGTCTAGGTGTCGGATATCCCCGGGGGCGATGTTCACGTTCTGCGTCGCCCGGAACTCGACGAGCGGGGGTGTGGCGTCGCCCGCCCCTTGGCAGAGTGGGGACCAGTTGCCTGCCCTCTTACCCTTGTCACTTGCCCCTGGCATTCTGAGCCCGACATGGAAACACTCTCGAGTGGGATCGTAAGTGCTTTCGTCATCGGAGTCGGAGTGGCTGAAGCAGTAGTCGCTTGCGGCCAAGAAGCGGCGCATAGCCTCGGGGTCACAAAGCCCGGAGAAGTCCGCTCTGGCCCATACCTCGTCCTCCTCCGAGGATTCAGTGTGGGTGTGGGTCAAGATTGTGGTGGAGAAATCGAGGGTGAATCGTTGGTGGTGTCCCGAGGGCTCCGTGTGCGTAGAGGCATAAGAAAAAGCATAGGCGGCGGCGATGTTTTTCAGCCCGAAGAGGTACGGGGATGGTGCCAACGCTGGGCTCCGCTCCGCCTAAGTCGATTCCTCAGGAAGCGGTGGGGCAGAGCTTGACGACAGGACGTCGCTGCGCGCTACTGGCGTCTCTCCCTTGCCTAGGCTTAGGCTAGATGGGTCCCCAGCCAGGGACTCTGTACCGACAGCCGGGCAAGGGATGTCAACAGAGTGCGGCGCGCAGCCCTGAGTTCGCGTGGCGTCGGAGTAGTCCCACTCGCGTCGTGCCTGGCGAGCGTGACGAGAGCGGCGGCCCGGGCGCCGCCTGCGTCCGGGCAGCCGATGCGTGACGTCGTCGCCGGCCGGTAGGGATCTAGGTGTGAGGAGTACCATATCATACTCTCATCCTAGAGCCATGAACTCTAGGCTCCCAAACCAGACCACCATGCCGAGACGTAGTGGACGTATGGGGTCAGCCATCCGGAACTTCTTGGGGCGATCACGCTAACACGTAGACGCCCCTACCTAGCGCGCCAGCTGTCGGTGTTTCGGACCGGAGGGTCCTCAACCAACCAGTAAATGTGAACTGCGTGCCCCTAATCCCGGATGATGATGCAAAGAGACACAAGGTTTATACTGGTTCAGGCAATCGGTGCCCTACGTCCAGTCTAGGAGATCGATCTTGTATTCTTTGCACCGAAGTGCTTGTAGTAGGGGGTTACAAGCTGGGTGAGAGAGAGAGCTAGACCTAGGTCTCGGCGTGGAGTGGTGCGGGCTGCTTGAGTCGTTGCTCTCAGGCAGCGTGGGAGCGTGCGTGAATTGAGTGAGTGCGTTTTGCGCGTGAGGGCCGGCGTGGTCTAGATCCATAGAAACGGCCCTGGCTGCTTCCTTTTATAGCCACAAGGAGGGAGCCAGGAGTACATGAGAGAGCTACACGTGAAGCCTTAGCGAGGAAGGAAGATCCAGTACTATGGCATATTCCTATAGCAGCACAGTGTCAGGAATGGCAATTGGTACTTGATCACTGGTGCGTCATGCCGGCCATGCCTGAGGCTGTTGAAGTCATAGGGGTCCTCGTTGACATTTAGTCAGCATGGCCTCCTTTGTAGGTGACATGCCGTGCCTTGTGAATTTTTGACTTAGTGGTTCGCCGAGGCCTGGCAGGTGTTTGTGGCCGACCGCGCCGAGGCCTGATTTGCCGAGGCCTGGGAGGTGACCTGAGTGCGATGCGGCGGTCTCGGTGGTCAGCGTTGTACCCGGTTTAGGTGGAAAAATGCAGGGCGTGTGTCCGCAAAGCACAGTAGTCCCTGCACCGTTAGTAGGGAATGGTAAAAAAGGAGATTTGACCGCCGTCCCATCGCCCCTGTTGCTATGCCCTGCTAATCGTGGCTGACGTAGGCGCAACCAGGGGTACTTACACGGATGGGATGGCCTGCCAGAGGGGCAGTTGAGGCGGAGACGACGAGGATGCGGGACGAGCCCGGCCTCGGCCGAGGCGGAGAAGGAATAGTACGTCTGAGACCCTGCCGGGGGGTCTCGGACGAGGCGTAGAATGAGCAGTTGGGCTCTCCTACGGTTTTCGAGACTACAGGGACATGGACTTGACCTTCCATGCTGCTTTGTCCTTGGCACAGGGGTTAGATAGCACAGTGATGAGCACAGTGGCAGGTAACCCCTGTTGCGCCCGATCCCCTGTCCCGTCGGTCGTTCTGCCCGTACTATACCTGAGTGCGGCTGACGTTTGCGGGAGTAGTTGGGCGCATTAATCTGGACGTGACATTTCGTCAGAGGAGTTTGGTCGGGACAAAGGTTACGAGTATGTTTGCCGAGCCCGGCCTTGAGCAAATCGGAGAATTGGCATCCCATCCGAGGCCTTTCGGGGCGAGGCCTCGACGAGAGGGCCTCGGCGGGGCGCTTTTGGCCTTTCGTATGAGGCCTCGGCGCAAGGCCTCGAGCGAATCAGAGAATTCTGCAGAGACCTGGCGGTAGTCTTTTGGCTTTGATTTTTGCAAGGTTTAAGCAACATTTTTGGTTCTTGCTTAGGGTACCCCTTCTTGTGGTATCCGACATAAGCAGTACACACCCATGTTGCATGCTCCCTTTCTAATGTTGCCCTCCATTCTGTTGGTAGACATGGCATTTAAAGCTAGGCGAAGGGCTACCGCTGTTGTGGTTGTTGCAGTGGCTGCTTGTTTTTTTCATGTGGTTTAGGAGGAGAGTTGAAGATTCACGCCCAGTCACCTATGGTCCCTTGGCTAAGAGGGACAAACAGAGGATGAACAACCTTAGATACATCTATGAATTTGATGATGTGCATTGTGTCAACCTTCTTAGAATGAGGAGGGCCCCTTTTCCAACTTTGTGACCTTTTCCGTAGTAGAGAGCTTGTCACTGACAGCATACATGCATCTGTTGAAGAACAAGTAGCCATGTTCTTGCATGTTGTTGGTCACAATGAGAGGTTTAGAGTGGTTGACCTTACTTTCAGGAGGTCCGCAGAGACAATTAGTAGGTTCTTCCAGAAGGTGTCATATGCGGTAGGAGAGCTGAGGAATGAATTGATTATCCCTCCTGCTACCAATGTCCATCCTAGGATCCTTGGGAGCAGAAGGTGGTACCCCTATTTCAAGGTTGGTATCCATAACTTGTCATACATAGGTCTCATGCATATCAGTTTAGTGTCAATGTTCACTTGCACTTATGTTTTTTTCCAATTAGGACTGCATAGGAGCAATTGATGGTATTCATGTATTAGCTAGAGTGCCTATGAAGATGCAAGCTGCCTTTAGAGGTAGGAAGCACACCATTACACAAAATATGTTGGCCGCCGTGGACTTTGACCTCAGATTCACCTATGTGCTTGCTGGTTGGGAGGGATCTGCACATGATGCTCTTATCTTGTCTGATGCTCTTGAAAGAGATGATGGCCTTAGAGTGCCACCAGGTATCATCCAAACAAAAAAACATTTGACACTTTGTTTAATCCTAAATGAAACTACTAAAACATATTCCTATCTGCTAATTTTTAGGCAAATTCTATCTTGTCGATGCTGGCTATGCAGTGAGGCCTGGTTTCTTACCACCATTTCGTGCCACAAGGTACCATTTGAGGGACTTTGGTTAAAACCGACCTCAAAATCAAAGAAAGCTTTTTAATCTAAGGCATTCGTCTCTTAGAGTAACAGTTGAGAGGGCTTTTGAGGCTCTTAAGAATAAATTTAGGATATTGGACAACAAACCTTTCCACCCATACAAGACCCAAGTTAAGCTTGTTCTTGCCTGTTGTATTCTTCACAATTGGAACCAAGGCTGCACCTAGTCTGGAATAGCATAGGAGCCATGGTGATGGATGTGAGGCTTTGTTGATCTGTGTGGTGAAGACATTAACAAAGGGTGATGGATTGTCACTTAGTTGATCTGAGCCCAAAAATACCATGGATTGTAAGTTCATCTAAAACATTTCAGATGATGTTATTGTTCTTGTAGGAGTTCCTATTTGGCCAATGATGCAAACTATATAGCAATCTGAGGTGGCTGTGGGTATTATTCATGTTGTTGCTTTATTGTCTTCTTGTGTTTTCTCATGTCTTTCATCAAACCGTGGGATACGTCCATTCCCAAACAACTGTTGTAGGCATGCCTACCGGATGGCTAGGATGGACGTGTCCCACGCTTCCATGGGAGTCATGAACTTGCCTTAGCAATTTGTATTCTTATTTGCCACCTGAGATGATTGCAGTTTACATTAGATGAGGCCTATGTTTTTTTTGTGCTTCTAATGTCAACCATTTTTTTGACTGAGGCTGATACATTTGTGATATCCTTTTCATGCCTATGAAGATAACAATGCCAGTTTGAGTAATGGATTATGCACATTGATGACCTTAGACTTGTGAGGCACTGGAGCATTGTTTCTTCTATCTTCTGCTTATGCTTCTCATGGCTATCATCAAACCATGTGAGACATCCATGCTCAAGCAACAGCTGGACAATTCTGATGATCTAATGGCTAGGCTGGATGCCTCTCATGATTTCATGCCTGTCATGATCTTGGTTTTCTACTATCTGTTTGAGGTTTGTTGTTGTCTATGTTTCTTAAGCTCCAAGTTCAAGGTCAAATAAAAAGGCAATTAAATCTGAGGCAAATCGATTGAACTACCTCTCATCTTATCAACATCTTATACTTGCTTTTATGTGTTTTTTAAGGGGCAAATGGTTTGGTATGTTGTGTACCGTGGCAGAGTTTCTGGGGTATATGCAACCTGGGCTAGATGCAATGCCCAGGTAACTGGTTTTAAAAACAACAGCTACAAGAGCTTTCCTAACAAAGAAGAGGCAGAAGCATCATACTTAGAGTTCATGGGTTGTGAAGATGATAAAGTTTTTATCAATCCTCCACCAAAGGTGATCAGGAAGAAACTGGTGTTATTTGTTGTGGCTATGGTGCCGTCTTTTCTGTTGCTGGTGCTCCTATGGTTCATTCTTGCTCGTTGCTACAACTGTCTGTGATGCTCAAAATACCATAACTTGGTATGTTGCCTATCGGGGAAAGGAGCCTGGGGTCCATGCCCTAAAATGCCTCCTTGCAATGCTTCGGGCAATAAATGAATCCCTAAAATACCTTGGTTACTGGCTATTGCTTTGGTTCGATCGTTTATTTTGATGATGCTTGAGTTTTCATTGCTAAGCATTGTTTTAGGTGCATCTAATTATTTCATATTGCCTATGATGTTTTCAAAATGCCATGAAAACGTGTGGAGACAATGATCTTGTGAGGAACTGTGACTTTTGGGCAACCAGTCACGCCCTTGTTCATGATTTCCTGGGAGTATTGTTGTCATGTTTATGTCATTAGAAGCTCCAAGGTCATTGTCAATGCCAAGCTTATTGAACTGAGACAAAGTTATCTATGTTTCCTTCTATTCTTCTTCATTATGTAATTCCTGGTGGTAACCACACCAAAACGGTACACGGGTGCTCACACCCCAGGTCGTGCGCCCAACCAAACACAAACGCTACCACCACTTCATACAGCAAAATGGTCAATAGGGCAACGAAACAGAATCATTGTCATCCAGGACAGCTAAGCTAAAGCAAACCAAACAAAGGTGGGTGAATGTTTTGATGTCGGCTCGGAAGAGCCTAGACAGAGCCACCATCCCGGACCGCTGACCTCGGAGCAACCAATCACGCCCTTTATTGATAAAAGTATTCGGGTTGAGCGGTCAATTAAACGGGCTAAATGAATCATTATATAGCATTTACGCAATGTTTAAATAGGCTAATTGACCGTTTAGAAGAACCATGGTCAGCCTGTTCGTTTGGCTGGGCTGGTTCGTTGCTGGTTCGTGAAGAAGTACTGCTGACTAGTTTGTGTGAGGGAAAAATACTGTTCCGACTGAAAATTTACGATCGTTTCACCCCAGCCGAACATGCTGGGTACTATTGAGGCCTTGTTTAGTTCCGTGAAATTTGGGAATTTAGCTACTGTAGCACTTTCGTTTTTATTTGGCAATTAGTGTTCAATCATTGACTAATTAGGCTCAAAACGTTCGTCTCGTAATTTCCCATCAAACTGTGTAATTAGTTTTTTTCGTCTACATTTAATGCTCCATGCACGTATCGTAAAATTCGATGTGATAATTACGATAGTACTTTTTGAGAAAACTTTTTGGAACTAAAAAGGCATGAAGTGTTGCACCCCTCGTTTCAACTCTAGCTTCGCCGCTGGATCGAACTGTAATTGTTTGTCCGGTTATGCATATGCGCCCACGTAGGAGTACTCCGTAGCTAGCACAGCAGCCCATCTCGTCAGTTTCCGACTGCTCGCAAGATGCGATGCAGGGGTGCTGCTGCCTTACACTTTGACAGGAACTGCGCGCTCCCTCCTGCTCTTTTCACGGAGGTCGCTCTCCATTCACAGTTCGGTCCTTTGCTCGCCGACGACGACCTTTTCACGCTCCTGTCAACGAGAAACCGGGCCTGCCAGACACCTGTTCCGAGCGCAGGTCCCGTTCGGCACGGCGAAGACTGAACTGGAGGGCAAATCCAAATCCATACTCCTACTAGACCATAGGTGAGCTCTTCGGTAGTGCGTTGATTTTCTATGCTTCAAGAAAACCTGTCTGCGATACAGCGACCGACCAGCAACTCAGCAAGTGACCCAATCGCTGATCCAGTGTGTACACGGAGGCACTGTGGTGTGCTCAGTGGGCCCGCGATGGTGCGATGTGGTAGTTCAGCACGACAGGGACCAGTGCTTCGTCGAGCAAGGGTTTAGCCCTCGTTTGGTGGGGTGAATTTGGATTTTCATTTCAAACTTCGTTTTATTTGGTAAATTATTCAAAAAACATTAATTACCATTGCAATTTTCCACCAAACTGTGTAATTGACGAACATTCCGCGGGCAACTTTTTAAACTTTGGGTCCAACTAAACAAGGCTTTACTCACAAACTTCCATTCCAAAAAACACCATTGGCGCGCTTGACGAACCGCGGGAAAGCGTACTGCTAGAAATTCTACACGCAAAGGACGGGGAAATCCAAGCAACACATGGACGGCGGAAAGCTTCGTTTGGACTGAGATCCTCAGGATAACGGTTTGTTGGTTTTCCACAGGGGTGTTTGTGTGCACAAGTCTCTACAGGGCTGCATAGCTTCCAGAATAAACAATCAGCTTGTTCGCTTGTTGGTTTCAGTCAAAACTTATCAGTCAGTCAATAATATTTTTTTCTCATAACAAACCAGCACCTATTAAACTTATCAATCCACAAACCGACCAACGAACGTGCCGAATAACGACACGTAAGATCAACGATCATCACTTGGACTGATGGAGACAAATGGAGCCTAGGGTGGTGTAGGTAGTTAGGTACTCCGGCCGGCATGCAGGCGGCAGGCCATCATGGCACGACTGATTTATTGAGAAAAAAAATATTGGGTTTTGTTTAGTTTTAAAAAGTTTTTCTAAAAAGTACTATAGTAGTCATCACATCGAATTTTGCGATACGTGCATTGATTATTAAATATAGACGAAAAAAAACTAATTACACAATTTGGTGGAAAATCACGAGATGAACGTTTTGAGCCTAATTAGTCCATGATTAACATTAATTGCCAAATAAAAACGAAATTGTTACAATAACCAAATTCTCAAATTTCACGTGAACTAAACACGGCCCTGTTCTCCACTCCGGCCAGCGCTCTCCGGAAGATTAGAGGCGGCGAAGGCAGGGCGGGCTAGGGCTACTACTACTACTGGCTGGAAGGGGCGAAGGGCTCGGTTGGCCGGCTAGCGACGCGCAGCCGATCGGCACGGTAGGCTGCGGTGGCCGCGCTCGCAATCGCGCTCGCTGATGCTTTTTCCACCAGACGCCATGGGGCGTGGAAAGCGCGCGAGCCGCGACGGCCTCGAGGTGCGCCTGGCGGCCTGTCCTGACGTTCGGCGGCACTGTATTCCCGAGTCCCGATCTGTAGCAGCACCAGCCGGCACAGGCGCTTGGGGCACGCCGTGATGCTCGCAGCACGGCACGGGATCGGGTCGGACGCGCAGGCCGGCCGCTCGGCAAGCCCGTTGGTTCAGAGAGAAGCTGAAGCTGATCGGAGAGCGCACTGTCGCCACTCGCCAAACGCGTGTGCTAGTAGAAGAAAGGGGACAGTTTTGTGATGGTAGAGAACTGGCCCATATGCAAATCCTCATCATGGCCAGCAAGGCCTAGGCCCAACTATATTTCCTTTAGATTTTGAGTAACTCTGCTTAGATTTTGATGGCCCGGTCCATACTGCCCAAGTCATGTACCCATTTCGCTGCCCAGCATTCAGATTCCAAACCAACGACACGGCCTTCTCCAGGAGCCCAGCTCCAAGGGCTTCGCCACTCCCTCTTCCTGCGTGACGTCTCGACTGCCTCCCTCGCCCCCGAGTCAAGGAGCGGCGACGCAGACGACCAGCAACCACGCCGGGCTAGCGGGAGCGCAGAGCGGCCGTGCGGGCGCTACATGCGGGGCCCCAAGCTGCGGCGTCAAGGCTGCAGCAGACTCTCCCGTGGTTCCCCGCCTCTGGGCCGTGGCTCGTGGCCACCTCATCGGCTCATCCTGCGGGCCCACGGAACACGTCGAACCCTCCTGCGTCTGAGTCTGAGGTGGTATCCCCATCCCCTCACGCGGCTAGTCCATTACTTGCTTTCGCGGCCGACGGCCTAATCCCCTCCCCTTTGCCGCAGCCATGCTGCGCCTCCGAAATCGCCTCCTCCCTCTGCTCCGCGCTGCCTCCCCGCGTCCCTCCCCCAATCACTCCCGCGCGTGCCGCCTCCTCTCCACCTCCACGGCCACCGTCCCCGCACCCTTCTCCCTCGAGGACTACCTCGTCGATGCCTGCGGCCTCGCTCCAGCCCAAGCCCGCGAGGTGTCCAAGAAGGTGTCCCGCGAGTTATTATGCATTGGATCCAGGAGATCACTGGATGAGCTCTCCTGCTCCCGCCTTAACTCCGCCTCCAATCCTGATGCTATCCTCGCCCTGCTCTCCGGCGCCGGCCTCTCCCGCGACGACATCGCCGCCGTCGTCTCCGCGGACCCGCTGCTCCTCCGCGCTTCCGTGAGTACCATCGACCCCCGCCTTCTCGCACTCCGCCACCGCGTCGGTCTGTCTACTCCCTAGATCGTTCGCTTCCTCCTGGTCGTCTCACGCTCTCTCCGCAAGGGCGACGTCGTTTCTAGGCTCGAGTTCTTCATCTCCTTCAACGGCTCGTTTGAGAAGGCCCTGGTGGCCGCAAAGAGGAATGGGAGCCTCCTCAGCATTAGTCTTAAGAGGCTAATCGAGCCTAACATCGCGTTGCTTCGTCAGTGGGGTGTTAGAGATATTGTCCAGCTATGTTCAAACGTCCCGCGGGTGCTTACCTTCAACCTGGAACGCTTGAGGGAGTCTTTGCTTCGGGCGGAACAACTTGGGGTGCCTCCTACTTCGGGGCTGTTCGGGCACGCAGTGTTCATCGTTTCCTATATGTCCGAAGAGAAGCTTGCTGCCAAGCTTGAGTTCTTTAAGAGGACTCTTGGTTGTTCTGAGTCTGAGGTTTCAATTGCAGTGTCCAAGGTGCCTGGTTTATTAGGAATCTCTCACGAGATTCTTCCGCGCAAGATTGAGTTCCTAGTCAATGAGGCTATGGTGGAGCCACGGTACATTGTGGGATATACTGCTCTCAATGAGCCTCGAGAAGCGACTAATGCCCCGGCATTATGTCATGAAGATCATCCAGGAAAAGGGATTGCTGAATAGCAATATGAGCTTTTGCACATTCACTAAATTAGGAGACAAGAGTTTCAAATTGAAGTTCATCGATTATCACAAGGACTCTATACCTGGCCTTGCAGATGCTTATGCTACAGGTTCTGAACTGATACTATCTGTAATTTCGTTGCCATGGTAATGAAATTCGGTTTTACCGGTGTGGAAAAAAAAGATGCTTAGGCTACAGCTCGTGCTGGTATTGTGCCCTCTACAGTCTAATTTTAGCATATCATTTTGTGTTTTAGGCGTATGATGGAACTGCAACTCATGCCCATTAGCAGCTGCCCACTGTGCAGGGCATTCTCGATTCTGTTTCTGCAAGAGAACCACTAGTGATTTCTGATTGCTCATGTATATTTCAAATTCAAGCTATAAGTTTTTTAATGAACGATATGTGCCTTATTCTACAGCCATAGTGTGCATGCTTGTTAGTTTCTTCTTCTGCTTACCACATGGCCGAGGATTATCCTTAACTTAGTTTTCCTTCTCTGAATAATTATTTGTTGTATAACTTATTAAGCTAATTGGAGTATGAGAGTATTACTTTTCCTTTTATCTAACCATTTTTATCGGTATGTTTTGTAGCAAAATATTCAGTGCAAACTACATCTTCGGTGCAATCGTGAAAATCCCATTGAAAACATAATTAGAAGTTTTAAAAAAATGAAACTATGCACATCCATAGTGCGTCTATTGATGAAACATTGCCAAAAGAGAGAGAGAGAGAGAGTACACATTTGTAGTGATTTTCTGATTTCTCGTGTTTATTTCATATTCAAGTTATAAATTATTTATGAAGGAGCTGGGTTTGACTTATTCTACTGCCTCAATGCACATGCTTGTTAGTTTCTTCTTTTGCTTAGCACATGGCTGAAGATTATTCTAAACTTAGTATTCCATCTCTGGACAAGTCTTTGTTGTAGAACTTATTAAGCTAATTGGAATGAGAGTATTACTTTTCCTTTTATCTAACCATTTTTATCAGTATGTTTATTACAACTGATATTTTACGTTGCTCTCACTAGCTGAATGTGTTTACTTATATGTTTGCATTGTATGAGACTAAACTGGTAGTTTCAGGTAGTGGCCGAAAACACTACTAAGAAGAAACTCTCTATGAAGCGATTTGCATTGGTAACGCTAGTGTTGCAAGAACAACAAAATATTCTTGAGTTCTAAACAATATTTTGGATGTCATGGACCTCTGCCATGTACCAAGATGGTTGTCAGTTTGGCCTGTAAAGGAATGAGATACTAATATGAAAACAAATGGCAATTTGTAAGGGAGATGGCTTACTATGAGAGTACTAATTTGTTGTTCTTTCATTTTTTTTTGCACATACTATACAAAGAGAGAATATATTCCTTCTATACTGGCATCTTGACTTAGCTGCCTAAGCTTCTCTCTTCATGTCTGGGCAATGGCGCTGCAACAGATCGGCTTACCTCACGTAGCACCTGGAGCCCAGGATTATGTCTTCTACTACGATTGCTGGTGCCTTGCAGCCAACCGGGTCCAGAAGCCGAGGTGTAAAGGCTTCCAACACTTCTCTGTTTTTGTCGCCTAGACAATTTGGAAGCACCACAACTGTTGTATTTTTTATAGCTTCTGACCTTGTGTCACTATGGACCTGCGAGATGGTTGGGGTTGTTCTCTCTTGTCTCACATATGTAACAAAAAAACTAACTGGGGCTGGTGATGGGCTTGTATTTGATCTTTTATCTCTGTGTAAGAAGCGGAGCTCTCATATTCATTAAATAGCTTTGCTGCCTAAGATTAAGGTAATTGATTTCTCTCGTGTATGCCTCTTCTGGAAATAAGCCCATTGAATAGGGGAGCCATTTGTTCTTAACTTGAAATCTCAAATTTGTTTTGTTACAAAGTTGTTTTGTATTGTGATGTTAAGAAGTAAGACTTCCTCTCAAAATATTTTCTACTCTTGTAGCCTATGAGTCCTGGTGCTATTTATAATGCTTTTCTTCTGGGTTTACAGCAACTAATGTGAGTTTCACACCATTTATGAGTGTTTGATAAGCAGGATCACAGGCCGATCTAACCACCAGTGCCCTCTATTTTTGCTGCTTGTGAAACGACAGATGTCTGCAGAGCTCCTATATTCATAAATTGTATGATGGATTGCCAAATTATTAGTCATTGAAAATGACGGCAATCCATGTTAATCTTTGCAGACAATATGATAATACCATGGTTAATCCAGTAGTTCTAGTTTTTATTTAAAGCCATCTTCATGCAGGAATAATATATATAATGTTTATCTTTGTATTTGTAGGTATGAACATTGTATTGATTATTTCAGCACCAAAATGGCTTCGATGAAAAATCCATGAGCTACACAATTGTTGAGATTTTCAATTTGCATATAAACTGTATTTCCATCTAAACTCCTATGAAAAGGTTGTGATTCTTTAAAGATACATTATACGAAAAAATTTAATTTCCACTAATTGATTTGTTAAAAAAAGAAATTATAGCAATTGATCTGGAAAATTTTAAATCTCATCGTGTCGGTGTTTCGAGTTACCACCGACGAGTAAATTTCTAATATTGCGCGTCTGACTCGGATGGTGTGCTTAGAGGACACGAGGTTTATACTGGTTCGGGCAAAAAGTTTCTACGTCCAGTTCGTCGCTGCTGCTCGTGTTACTAGCGCTGAAAGTTTGTAGTAGGGGTTATAAACGAGCGAGAGAGGGAAAGGATCCCAAGTCTCTTGTGAAAGGAGTGAGTGGGTGCTGAGAGCTCGATCGCTGCTCGACTGTGCATTCGTGTCGTGCTCTTGTACGGATCTGTATCAGATCTTGATGGGTTGATCGGTTTGGGATCCCTTTTAGACTTAATTCTAGGCGTCCTGTTTTCCTTTTTATAGGCCAAGGGAAAGTGTGGGTTATAGCGGAGGAAAATGAGAATAACGAGAAAGAGGAAGGTCTCCTGGATCGCCGGGTCCTTCTTCTCCTTCATGCGGGTTCCGTCGACCCTGTAGATGTCAACAGGGACGGCTCCTATGTCGCGGTCCTTTCCGTCACTGGCGCCATGCGCAGGCGTCATCCGCCGGTCATGGCGCTCCACTCCGTCTTGGCGGACGTCGTGGTGAACTGACGCGCCTGTCAGTGTTTGCACGAGGGTTAGCCAGAACAGCATCGGTACGCCCGACGCCGTTCTTGATGTGAATCCTCAGGTATAGCCCGTCGTGGCCGCGGGTTACATCGGGGCGTGCCGGTCTCTTCCTTGGTGTAAGAGTTTTGATCCAAGTCCATACGCTTGGAGCTGGAATGGTTGGCGATGGTATGGGTCTCCGTCGGGCGAGACGGAGCCCGCACCCAAAGGGTCTGGCTAGGCGGAGCCCGCGGCCTCAGAGTTGGACGAGGTGGAGATCGCGGCCTCGGGGTGGAGTTAAGTATAAACAATGAGGAATGTGAGATGTTGAATCCTTCACGAAGCTCGTTATACCAAACACTTGTGCCCAAGGCCATAAATAGACTTATGCAAGTTGCAAACATTATCTAGAATAAAAAAGTCTTTAAACCCAGATGGTTGTTCCATGAATACTTCATCTGTCCCCGCAAGAAATGCAAGAACACGAACCCGCGCACCTGGGTTCTTATAGAGTTATATGTACGTTTTTTACTGCTCGATTGAATCAATGTTGATGAACATTAGGTTCTCCTTTTCGAGTACTTAGTATTGGTCCCGACACGTCGTTTCTATTGGCTAGGCATTAACAAATTCGTGGCTTAAGGCTTTCAGCCTTCCGCTACTGTTATGCTGCGGGCTCATGCAGGTAACGTGGGATTCCAAGGTGGGCCATGCGCTTTTTTACTTGTTGCGCTGCTGGACAGCTACTGTATTCAAGAATCAAGACAGGCCATGTATCATTTCAGTTGTTGGGCTACGGGTGAGGACGAAGAAGCATCACAATCCTTGTCAGACTTAATTCGAGCCTAGCAAAGATCGGTCCTTGGATTGTGACTTGTGAGAGAATAATACTGAACTGTCGCCTGTCGGTGTAGTCTGATTTTTCTTTTTAAATTCTAAAATCAGATATTTTACCTCCTATAATTTTTCCAAAACCATCAAGTTACCTTCGTACTCTATTTGGAGGGATTTTCCAGGTGGTTTTATCTTTTTAGTTAAAAAAATTAGTAAATACTTAATAAGGTTTTTAAACTACAGTAAATATATATAATCTTTTAAATTTCCAAAAAAACTGAAGATAGATTGGGATACACCAAATCTAAATAAAATATTTAGATCTCATAAAAATATCTCTAAATGCTTAACAATAGATTTAGCTATAAGACAACTAAAAAATATTTTTAAAAAAATCTAGAAAGTTTCCAAAACATTGTAATCGATGTATAAACGTGTTTACTGGTAATACTCCCTCTGTCTTTTTTACATGTCACATTAGCTTTGTTCTAAGTTAAATATTGCTATCTTTAACCAACCATTTTAAAAAAAAAATCTTTGTAGTTTCACAACATATGAATTATATATTATGAAAGTACTTCTCATAATGAATCTAAAAACATAAATCTTATGAGATGAGTCTATATAATTTTTTTTTGAAAATCAATGGTCAAAGATACAAATGTTTAACTTAGACAAGGCTAATACGCCACATAATAAAAAGAAGAAGGGTGTACTTGGTTGCTAATAACATTTTTATATATTAGCGTCTCTATTAACTAATTTATTAGTTGAGTGCCGTTTGGATCTACGTAATATTAGTATTGCTTGGGATCGATAATAGCCTTTCATTAGGTACTAGTTTATTTTGAGCCGTCAATTAGACTCATAGCTACAGTGTTTGAATCCAAACGGATCCCAAGTCGAAACTCGAAACGCTTGCAGAACCTCCAAGGCCCCAAAGTCCTCGTGTTCGTGCGGCCCTCCCCTGACGTGCCAGCAGATCATCCCTCCTGGCCGCCTCGTGTCGTGCCAACCACTTGCGCGTATGCCAAGCGACACGGCACCTCGAAAAGGAACCGCTGATTCCTGGCCGTCTTCCACCCCTCACTTACATACAGGCAGTCAGGCACCACCGCCCCTAGCCATGGTCGCTTGGGTCCTCTCGGCGGCGAGAGCGCCACAGTCACATGAAGCCGGAAGCAAAGCAACACAGACGCTCACTGGTTCGAGGTGCATAACTAAGCGTCTAAAGCTGCTGTACCTAACCCGGATCAACAAAACTATGACGTCCGCATGCAGGGGACATTCTTGCTGCAGGTTCCTTGGCGGACCGCGACAATGTACCTCGCTAGTGGTTGCCAGGATGATCTGCTAGCGATGCTACTGGCGCTGGAGCATTAGTAATTGACAAAGGCCGACACAGTTTTTTTTTCTCGAATACACAAAAGATTTACGTACCATTATATTAAGTAGAAGAGTTTAAACAAACATACAACGCACTTCTATCGAGCGCTGAAGTAGATCGACCTAACATAACCGTAGCTGGATCATCCTAGCAACATACCTCTTGATTCGATATTACATAAAGGAAACCACCAATACCGACGTAGCGGTGCGACCTAGGAGGTGGCCTTACGCCTTCGCGGCCGCTGGACGAGACCTTTCCAACGGCTATGAAGAGTGCGTTGGACGCAGTCTACCGACACAGCTGAGCAGCTGACTTTGGGCATCGTTCTTTATTCTCTCTTCAGTTAGCTTGATTGGCCCCGGTTCGGGCAGGCGATTGGCCGTACCAAACCGCGGCAGATGTGAAGCTCCTGCCTTCGGACCCCTGCGCCTGCGCGTGATGCCGCGACTAATCGGTTACGGCCTTTACGGGCATCACGTACAACGAACAGCGGTTAGAGGATACTACCAGCAGTGGTACTGTGGTAGTAGTCCTAGTACGGAGTACGGTACATTATACGAGCACAACAGCGGAACGAGCTGGCCGTGACGGTCGATCGATTCGCCCGCAGGCGTAGCAGCAACGCGACGGAAGGGTGTGCTCGTTCCGTAGCCAGCCGTGTGAAACCGGCCGGCTCGACCTGAAACGCTGGTGCTGCTGGAGCGTGCGGCCACCACGTTCCGTATGTACTAGTGTTGCCGTCGCCGTTGGTTTCCGGTCGTCTCGGAGCGAGGAAGCTGTCAGCGTCGCCGTTGGTGTTCCGACGCTAGCTGCCGAAGCCAACGAAGCCGCCGCACCATTTGGCGACACGAGCGTAAAGGAATATCATATGCTAGACTAGAGCAGTAGAGCGTGACATCTTTGTGGATCAGTCCACGCATGCTTTCCATGGAACTCGAGGGCGATCAAATCAAACGCCCCCAGCTCCAGTTCGGCGTTTGACGGATTATCAACCCACGCCCCCAGCTTACATTCCCTGGCCTGCCTAGAACTGGGTACAGATCGAGCGCAAATACTCGGACATTTGTCATTGTTTATTTACGAGGCGATGAGTGGGATCCCATTACGAAAAAGCAAGGGAGCCAAAGGAGCCTTTGAGACGAAGATGGTTGCTACTACCGTCTTTCGAAATAACGATAAGGCGCAGGCTGTTTCTTGCTTGAGCTAGGGTATACTAGTAGCTAGGAGGAGGAATGACACGGATGGAGATGGGCCAAGTTGGAGGGGGCGTGCATCAGCCATCAGGTATGAACAGCGGATGGGTGCGGTTTCGAAAGCTTGGCCGCGCCAGAAACCAAGGGAAAAGACGGACGGCTAAATGAGACTCCACAGGCACGACATTGGAGTGCTTTTGCAGAAACGCGTGGGATGGTTCGTTGAAATGGCAATGTTGAGCCGACGCGCCCTTTCATGTCGCGTTCGCCGTCAACAAGAGCTTTCAAACCGTAACGATCGTAAATTTTGTAAACGGTATTTTCTCTTACACCAAACCAGGCCAAGAAGTAATAGCTGTGCCACGGAAGCATCCGAGCAAAAATAGGGCGCGCATAGGGTGGGCGAAAACTTCCCTGCACCGCACATAAGTAGCTAAGCATGGAGTTATTATTATTTTGAACCTTAAAGCTAGTTTATCCAAGATTCCAAGCTATGGAAAAGATCAAGTACGGCCAGGGCATATTGAAGGCTATAGCATGATCTGTGCTTCTGGAGATCTGTAGGAAGCAATTGGCAAGCTTCCGGTTACAGTTGACCTGTATGTCAAGAGTACTTTGCCCTTTGTTTAAGCTCAAGTTTATAGACGGGTAAAAGAAAATAGTACGGTGCCATCAAACAGAGCCGACAGGTCAACCTCTAATCGCATCATCAGCTCAATTCTAAACTCCTTGAACCTGTACAAAGCTCCTCAGAAAACGTCCCCCAAACTCCTTGTCTTTTCCAACAACCATGATTGGTAATAATTGATATAACCAATTCCCCCAAAAATAAACCTCTAAAGAATAGTTGGAAAGAGGAAAGATGAAATCTGAAATTAGTGTGTTGATGAGATGCTTTCTCAGTTTCATTTCTGAAACTTTGGCTACAGTTTCAGTGGCGGTAAAAATCTAGCGACCTAAAACAACTCGGTTATTGTTTGATGGTTTGAAATACCAGTATAAAGTTTTTTTTTCAAAGAAGAGACCAACAAGAAACACGCTAAAGCCGACCGATTAAAACCGAGTCTCTGGTCATCTCCGCGTCCACCTTCCCTCCTCCATCTCCACCCCAAGAGCCGAACAAACCATTTGCACCGACTCCGTGAGGAGACCAGGCAGTCCGGAAGCGCGTCCGTTGGTGCTGTTGCCGGTGGTGGTCAAGCGATGTCGAACGCCGACGTGGAGGCGGGCGCCCCGGCGAGGGCGGCGCCGGCGCCGGCGACGACGGGGATCAAGCCAGCCGCCGGGGCGGTACAGCATGGCCAGCAACGCGCCGTACGTGCCGCCGTCGCCATTCGACTACGACCACGCGGCGGCGCACGAGCGGCACCACTGGTCGTGGCTGGTGCCGCTGGTGGTGATCGCCAACGTGGCCATGTTCGTGGTCGTCATGTTCTACAACAACTGCCCGCGCAGCGGCGGCGACTGCGTCGGCCGCGGCTTCCTCCGCCGCTTCTCCTTCCAGCCGCTCAAGGAGAACCCGCTCCTCGGCCCCACGGCCGCCACGTAAGAAGCACCACCTCCCGCCGCGTGAATCTATCTCGTTATCGAGCTATTGGTCTCGCCTCTGTGAGTCTCGTCTCATCTGGTCTCTAATCTCGTCGTCTCGCCGCAGGCTGCAGAAATACGGAGCCCTCGACTGGTACAAGGTCGTGCACGGGAACCAGGCATGGCGGCTGGAGTCCTGCACCTGGCTGCACGCCGGCCTCATCCACCTGCTCGCCAACATGATCAGCCTCATCTTCATCGGCGTCCGCCTGGAGCAGCAGTTTGGATTCTGTAAGCCCCCAAACACCTGACGCCTCGCTCGCTCGCTCTGCCAAGAACAGACAGACAGGGCTCCTCCGCTGCAACGCACACGGACGCGGTTTTCTGACCGGCATTTGTCGCCGTCCGTCCTCCTGCAGGGAAGGTGGGGCTGGTGTACCTCGTCTCCGGCTTCGGCGGGAGCGTGCTCTCCGTCCTCTTCATCAGGAAGGGCGTCTCCGTGGGCGCCTCCGGCGCGCTCTTCGGCCTCCTGGGAGCGATTCTGTCGGACCTCATCACCAACTGGTCCATCTACACCAACAGAGTAGGCATCTCTCCCGTTTCGGTCATTCCTATTCGTTTAAGCTCTAGAGCATCGCCTCGCCGCCGTGCTGACTTCTGGCCTTAATCCGCCGAATTCATCTCAGTTTGCAGCCATGTTGAACCTGATCATCATCGCCGCCATCAACCTGGCGCTCGGGATACTCCCGCACGTCGACAACTTCGCGCACATCGGCGGTTTCGCCACAGGATTCCTCCTCGGCTTCGTGCTGCTGATCCAGCCCCAGTTCGGGTGGCTGGAGCAGCCCTTCGGTGCCAAGACCAAGTCCAAGTACAAGGCATATCAGATCATCCTCCTGTTCGCTGCCCTGATCTTGCTGGCTGCAGGGTAAGCATAATCCCTGGTCCTACAAACTAAAATTTTCATTGAAAATGTCCAAATCCAATCGGAGCCTAACATTTGGTTATGCCTTGCCGCAGGTTTGCTGTTGGATTAGTCATGGTGTTCAGAGGAGAGAACGGCAACGATCACTGCGGCTGGTGCCACTACCTCACCTGCGTGCCGACGTCAAGCTGGAAGTGTGACAATTGAACTGATCGGAGATTAGTAACGTCAAGCTGGAAGTGCGACATTGTCAATATATTGCTTTCAAGTTTGATTTTTAAAGTCTATATTGTATAGAAGTTCCCATGTCCCCATTGGTTGCAAATGAGGAGCTGATCAGTAAATTTTCTTGTGTATGTTAAAAACTCTGAAAACCACTCTGCCTATGTTCTGTTTTATGGGTTTATTCATTGATTTGTTCTACTATGTACTGTTCCTGTCCAATTTGCGACGCTCAGACTAATAATAGATGACATCTGTTTGGTGCTGAACCACTTCTTTCACGTTGCTGAATGGGTCAGGTTTTCTTTATAAGCCCATGAAACGGACACAGTTGGCGCAAATCGTAACAGAATCAAAACAATATCTCTTTTTTTAGAAAATTGAAACAATCTCTTATTTGTACAGCTACATCGGTTGGTCTCTTCATCATTGGGTGTTGTAACCACCCACGGAATAAACCAGATCACTTAAATTCATAGGGTATAACAACATCAATCAGAATCAAGGAGCCACAACGAGAATTACACCACACCAAATTTTTCGCTATAAAGAAATGAAGAAAAGAATGACCACCTTGACTAAACTATTTCAGCAATCCCATTAGCCTGCTATATCCCTTCAGCCCACCCCCAAAAAGCACAAAATTAAGGGAGCGCAAGTGAAAAGGGTTCAAAGTTCAAACTATATAGCATTAGCCTATTGTGATGTTAGTGGCAGCTTCCAAAATGTTTTCGTAGCCACAAGTATTTTCTCGGTACTACCTGATTCTGGCTCACTGTCATGCACCTGAGCCTTCCACCGAATCGACCGAGCAATCTGTGCTGCCTTGTCTACGACATCTGGGGAGGCCCGTATAACAGCAGTTCCTTCTGGGCGCAGTATGCGGTCCATCTCCAACATTACATCAAACAGGTCACACCTGAAAAGAAAGTCATACAAAACCATGTGTAAGGTTAGTCATGTAAAAGTAAAACTATGATAACCATCTTGGCTAATCTATTTACTTGAATTCTAACAAGACAGACGTTAATTGTATTAAGAATGCTAAAGGTCAATACAATAGTACAGCAACAACTCGCAAAGCACTTCAGTTTCCTGTGTTTTAATTGTTCACCTAAGTCAACTCTAACCAGATACTTCTTTCCTGGAAAATATTTCCTCCAATTGGAAATATAAGTCCATTAGGACATCGATGCGGTTTACAATATGGTACTTTGACTAACAAAATATATATTGTTATTAAATGGAGCAATTATGTATTATGAAAGATTTTTTTCTAATGAAACTAGTAATACCAATCTTGTGTTGTCTCAGGGCAAACCTAACCTAGATGGACTTATATTCTTATGGGAGGAAGTAATTCAAGTTAAATCACGTTTAGGCTGGCAACCCAAACTCAAGCTTCTGTAGAACACATATTGCACTGATCATTGAAACAAATAAATGATAGAACTGTCTGGACCTAAACTTTGGCAGCTGGAGCACATGCTGCAGAAACCATTGGAAACAAATACAAGATCCTACAAATTCAAAATTAAACAGAAAACAAGTCTTAAGGTATGTAACAAGCACAAAGTTGTTACTGTGCTACTTTATGTTTGGGGAGAGATTCACATATCAAAGGCCTTTTTGACTGATTGAGCAGTAGAAATTAACGTATGCACCAATAGTTTATTGTGGACATGTCTTCAACTTCAAGATAATAACCTAGGTATAGCAGGAACCGCTCACTATAATATAGTAACCTAGAAATACATACAGATTTCAGGAATAGCTCACTTTCCCAAGTGAAGTTTGATTGTTATCTCACTAGTGTAAAGCAAAGACAGGAAGACAAGTTTCGATGATGATGATTTTTTTATAAATTATCATGGATTTCTGCAGTTACCGATCAAGTGAAACAAATTGCAAAATTTAACAATAAAGTATTTATGCCAAACATCTTAATGGAGATGGAGTATGAGATAAGGTTTTCTCATATCACACTAATAAAAGGGGAAATAAAGGAAACGTGAACAATATGAGGATACTAGAACATGGGAAAATAACTCCAGGTATATGGCTGGTCAGCTGGTGTACCTGCTGGTGCCTGAAATCGGGTCACTTATCAAGGAGTCAATTGCAGCAGCATGAATGAGATCGTAAGTACGAGGATATGTTGAGAATGGTTCACACCTGAGAACAAAAACATATAATCAGTACAATTTGGGACCATAACTATAGGTCTACTACATGAATATTTCTTCAATCTACAAACCTAAAATGACGAGAAGTCCATTTTTCTGGAGCATTTTATAGTTGATCAAAGAATTTAAATATGATCAATTGTGAAACAACCAGAGCTTGTAGAAAGTACAGGGGCAAAAGCTACATAGTGTCTCTCTGGTCTAAAGAGCCAAATATCCTATACTACTTTAAAAAATACAGTTTACGTTTAGTGCTGCAACAAACTGAGTGTTTTCCTAGCATTACACTTGATTGGTTGATCAATGCAATTTTATCAGATACACAAGTAAATTCAGGATACATTGCATAAGAGTTAAAAGGAGCTACACAATAACGACATTGTATATAAAATTATCAACAGGATGAAGTCCAACAAAATGCAGAAAAGTTAAAATTATAGTTAAATGTGGCATTGGCATTGGTAGTGAATTAGATTCGTACCAGTCATGATAAACCCCAATAAGGCCCCTATCATAAATAACTCCAAGTGTCAATGGCTTCTGAGCAGGAACAACATTCATAACCCATACAGGATCAGACACTATAGCGGCTGCGAATCCTCCAAAGAATGCATTCATGTCCATGACATTGCGTATGTGTGTGCTCCCAAGCTTCATGCCAAGTGATTTTTTATAATATGACACTCTCCTAACCCACTTCTGACTATCTGCTTGAAACAAGCTTGCTCCATTGTTGATAACTGATGCCCTAGCAGAAGGTTTAGACAGCCTATCTGGCCACCTGGGAACGGAACCTATATTTATCTCTTCCGACACGGAAACTTTACTGACACATTTATTCAACTTGAAGTACCTGCATCAAAACTCTTGACATGTATACAACGGACTTTCTGGCACCTTCAAGGTGTAAATATAGTTCATAGGCACAACAAAAAAAGAATTACCATGCTTCATCTGGATCATCATTGGTGCTACAGAGATCAAGGCCAAATCCATTTTGGTTAGGAAGACATGAAGCCTCAGCAGGTTTCTTCCAAATGGCAGTATTACCATCTACAGTGATCAATTTGTAACACAAAGCTCCTGCCATTGCTTGAAGTTCATCCCATTCCTTCTCTTGATTCTTCCATCTCACAGGGGGCCCCGATATGATTAGATTGCCCCCAGGCCTAAGTAGACGGTCAGCTTCAATCAAGTAAGATCCATCTGCCAATGTCTACAAGTAAGAGGCTGGTAGAAAAGTGTGTGTACATGTCCATGCAGCTTATGGAATGCAGAAGGAAATTACTTACTATAGGCAGTAAAAGGTATCAAACACCGGGAACAATGGACAAAATCAAAGGACTGTGCTGGAAAAGGAAGACGGCGTGTGCCCAACATCAAAAGAAATGCTGGAATTCCTCTCTCCAAGGCAAATTGTATTTGAGACTTATGCGAATCTCTTGGTGCAAATGAAAGTGTCATGATATTCTCCTTAAGCAAAAATCCACCTAAGCTGGCAACCTTCAGAGAGGAAAAGATCATTATGCCCGAATTTCCTTAAAAGTAAACCGAGAGCCTTCCCAAGTTTAGATTAACATATTACCCCGCATCCCATATCAAGACCTGTCCTGACGACACCAGTTTTCAGTGGAACATACTGGCTAAGCTTTTCAATATATTGTTCAGCTCCGTCAGGGAACATAGTCCCACCACCAGGAAAATGAAGTACGAACCTTCATGCTTCATCCACCCTTGATGACCTTTTCTTTCAGCAATCTTACCATAAGGCATGTTATCATGCCAGATCTGAAAGGTGAGCAATAACCATGGTCAATAAATATCAATCGAACAGATGAAAATTTAATCTGCATCCTAGGATAAACACATGAAACAAAAACACCCACTAATTGACAGAATTGAAATTACCTAAGTGATTATGTGCCCCCTGTGTAAGGTCATATTACCATCGCAATACCAAACATTCTGATACCTAGGCTATCATGTACACATTGTTTCAAAAAAAAGGCTATCATGTACACTAAGACGAATGTCTGATCACTTGCTTTCCTACAAACTGTCACCACAACTGAGAGCACGTATTTCACCTCCTACATCCTACCCTAAAAAATAAACAAAAATAATCCAGAAAACACAATTCATAAGTGCATGCCAGGAAGTCCATTTCTGACATGTATAGAATCAGAAAACCATGAGTGTTGACTACTGGCAGCTAGATGCAGAAGTCAATCATACACTAGCACGAAGCTACAACTACAAAACCAAGCCAGTCTAAGCTTCGCTGAACGAATCAGGCTCTACAATGCACATAACTCAAATCTAAATCGACATCTAGCGGCAGATGCCTCAGATCAAACCAAGTTCTATGCTAGCATCCGAGCCTCCAAAGAGTGACGTAATTAACCAGCGATAAGTTCTGAGTGTCAAAGGCCAATGCCGACAACATGCACCTTGTGGAGGCTCTCGGGCCAGGGCACGGGAACGCGGTAGCCTCGGGGCGGCGGCACAAGGCACGCGAGCGCCTCGCCACGAGTCGGGCAGTGGCGCTCGCGGTAGTAGTTCATCTCGCGGCTGAGGCGGGAGCTGCGTCGCGGGTCCTCGCAGGGGAGGAGGTCCACCTCCGAGGCGGCGCACGGCGGCACCGTGCCGCCGCTGCCGCCGGCGCGGGCGACGGAGGCGGCGGTTAGGACGGGGTCCCCGCGGCGCAGCGTGAAGACGAGCGCGAGGAAGACGACCACGGCGATGAGGAAGACCCCCCAGACGACGTCGAGGAACGACCACTGCCATCCGCCGCCCGATAAGGCGCCCCGGCGGTGGGGCGGCAGGGAGCTGAGGAGCCCCATGGGAGTGGGAAACGGTGGCGAGTGTTCGAGCTCGATCGGATCAGATTTCCGAGTTTTTCCCCCCTTTGCGTGTTGGATATCGGTGCTTTTCGCGGGATGTCAGAGCGTGGACGAAAATTTCTGTTCCAGACTTCCAGATACCAGAGGTGACTGAAAACCGGGATCCTGGTTCTACTGTTTATATCATCCAAAAAATTGGACAATTGGTATCAAATTAAACAACCACATCTCCAGACAGATCTTTTCTTAATTTACTTAGGCTTTGTTTGGATGTAATCAAATTTGTATTAATCCACGTGTGTTGTGGTGAATTGCACATATGTTGGGTGGATGGTAGTGGATTTGAACTAAATTTTATCTTAATCCATCTCAACACATGTGGATTAAAAAGAATCCGATAACATCCAAGCAAAACCTTGTTGGGTTGTGCTAAGGAGAAATAGTTAAAATTTTCGGCACGTTTGGTTAGGCCATGACTAATTTTCACAAAATGTAGCTTGCCATAAGTGCGACAAAAATTATATTAGTCATAAGCGTGAAAGAGCTCGTAACAAAAACGAGTGACCCATGCCACTCAATTAAGCACGAGCTCTGCAAACTATGGCTTGACAGTATTAGGCTCAGACAAAACATGTTAATTTTTGGCGTTGAGTTTAACCACTACCACCCATCCGTCTCCACGTACCACTTTGGACCATATCCGTCTCCACGTGCTACTGGATTGTAGCTATCTTGTGCATGCAGCGTGCTAGATTAGCTGAACACCTCGATTGATCGGACTCTAAATCATTATTACAAATGGACTTTCTAGATACCTCAAAAATATTTATAATCCCTTTGCAACGTAGTAATTTTACAGGAATGATACTAGAATTCTATAGGAATCAATTTATTTTAAAAAAATACAGAAAACGGTAAAAAATCCCTTTTCTAAAGGGAGGATTATGTGACAGGAGAGGTTGGAGATTGCCAGGTCGGAGCTTGATATGTCGTCTCTTTGTGGTTGCTACTGCAGAAAAGGTTGCTTTCTCTCTTTTTCAAGAATTGTAGGGCAAAGCCTTTGCATTTAAAGACAAACGTTATTACAACGTCCTGATGAAGCATATCTCTTGTTAAGAAGAACAACAAAGCAATGACGGTTTAAATCTAATAATAGTAAAAAAAAAAGAACCACAATAATCGAGCCTTACTCACATTATCTTTGGCCGACATGTAGGGCCTCTTTGGCATGGCTTATGCCGGCTTCGGCTTCATCTATTTCATGTAAATCGAGGAATCAGAGAAAAGCCGTTTTATAATTCGGAGTTGAAAAAAAAAAAAAGCGGAAAAACCGGGTTTTGGCTTCACCGGTGAAACAAGCCCATTATCTTTGGCCGACATGTAATTGTCCTTCCAATTTGTTGCGTTCAAGAATAAGAAGAACCTCTCTTTGTCATTTAGAATCAGCATGTCAGTCTTGCTGGTCTTGATGCAATTCCTTTCAGGTCGACAAGTTTGGAGTTTGAACTCGAGGTGGTGGTCTGGTGGACAAAGCACCAACCAACTGATCAGCAGCACTATCTTCAGAACTAGGGATTTCATATCCTTCCAAGTAGTCTCCTGAAAACACAAGCTATTCCTTAACTGTATCTAGCACGTGGAGAAAATATTAGCAACTACAAATTTTGTATCACCTAGCCACATCCGGCCAACGTCTAAGAGATCAACTCCACAACGTCTATCAAAGATTATTGAAATCGTTTCCTAAAGTTGCTTTGCTAATACACACCTAAAGAAAAGGTGGTTGACAGACTCTATCTCAAGGATTCCTGAAATCATTTACCAAATTTTCTTTGCTACTACAAAGTGTGTTCTTATTTTCTCTTTCCATCTCGTGAACCATTCATGTCTCTCTAACCTAAGCAGAGGGGCGGCTTGAAACCCCTCCTCGCTCGCCTCTCTAGGCCCCTGAAGATGAGGGTGCCTGAGGGTGGTGGCGGGTGATGGTACTGTAGTTGTGGAGCAATGTGAGGGGACAAGGCTGGCCAGAAGATGTGCTTTATTTGTTTAGTTAACCCAAGGGTATAAATGTAATTTCATGTCCAACTATATTTATCAAAGACATGAAAAATATGTTTCCAGTGAACAAATTAAAACGGAATGCTACTTCCGGTTAAGGTTTCCATCTTCCAGTGATCTTTTTACGCAAGTGAACTTTTTCATTGTTTTTTTTAATCCCACGATCTTTTGAGTGTTACGTAACCAATTTCCTAATGACATATATGTATGAAGTAACATAGATGGAGGAGACACGCACAATGCAAAGAGAAAAAACTATGAGTAGAAATGCAAAAGAATATAGACAATTTGTAACTAAAAGCTATCACAACTACTAGTTAAGATAAAAGAGTATTTATACAAATATTGCATTGGAATTTAAACAAATGGGAAAGAACAAAGATAAACATTTTTTTTTTGTTGTTGTGGGTCTCGTCTTTATCCATAAATTGTTAAAACTCATAGACCTTAAACTACTAGGCGTAACACATGTTGAGTATCTAATATATATATAAAGACCATACAGTTACCATTTGCCAGATATTTTTTTAACGGGAAAACTCCACAAGCTTGGTAATATATTTTGTGGCACGCGAAATTGCGGAAACGACTACTTGAACATTAAAGCTCAGAGCGGGACCATGCAGGCCGCTGTTTTGATCAGGCCTATCCCTATAAAGGCTATTTGTCATGCTGAAAGCCTCTAGCCCATCAAGCCCATCTAAAGGCCTCAGCAGTCTCGTATGATAGTATCCGGTAGAAGGGCCTCTAGCCCATCTAAAGTCCTTCACCGTGCTAGGCTGCTAGCATTTTTTTTTTAGCAAAATCGCTATGGGCATGGCTGCCAGCCGCCGCCGGTGGCGCCATCGACGGGGAGGCGAAGCGTCCCGCGCATGGCTGAGTGAAGGAGGGTCGCGTGGGGGGAGGAGGGGATGGGGGAGGGGAGGAGGAAAGGGAGCCGGGCAAGGGAGCGTCGGGCGGCGCCAGCGACGGCCGCGGCGCTGGGGAGCCCGCCCGGAGGCGGGTCTTCGCCCCGTGCCCTGCGAGTCATTTCCTCATAATGTCGCCAATCATGGATTTTTTGCATCTATTTTGAGCTAATTTGTTGAAGTTGGTCTTATGATACGTGCACATTGCTAATTTATATAGCTGCTGCATCAGATCAAGTCTGTTAAGAAAATATTGCAAAAAGATACATAAAATCTTTTCTTGCGAAAAGGAAAACCGGTGTTCTGAATAGAAATCGCATGGAATTGACCCTGTAGAAGTAGGTCTACTACGGCTCTCGGCTCGCCGCGGGATAATATTTTGACGCCCGAGTTGACTAATGTGACTCCACATCTGACAAACTACTAGTACTAGTACGTACACACTGTGTGTCAGTGTGTTGACTGCTAAGCCACGTTCTCTGACCGTACGTGAACCAGAGCAAAAACACTTTGACCTTGTTTAGATTTCAAATTTTTTCACTTCTCTGACCGTAAACGTGAACCAGAGCAAAACAGTCTAGTTAGACCATAATTTCCGTCCTGTCGAATACCGATTCTCAACCCTCATCTCAGGTGTCTCCATCAGGTGACTCCATCTATCACACTGTCACTAGTTGACCATTAAGGCATTAAGACACCAAGTACAGGTACAGCTGACCGTTGTGGATAATGCAGAGCACGCATGCTCCTTGCGTGAGAAAGGAACATGCCCCTCCTGCGCTCATGGCGCGGTAATAAATTCAGCAAATGCTTTTGCGCTCAGCACAGCAGCATCGTACCCTGCTCGCCGCCTCGACCCATGGTCAGTTGGTCACCATGGCCGGCCACCGTTACAAGGACACAGTGTGAATCCGTGACGTGGTCGCGTGGGGACCTCTTGCTCCTCGGTTCTCTCAGCTCGGTCACGGTCCCTAAAGTTTAGTATGTTTGTTGGTTGGTTTTAAATCGAACTTATCAGTACTGTGTTTGTTTCAAGATTAATAGGACTTTCTCTAAACCAACATGTTATTTATTAGTAATGCGCTTTATCGAGATGATTTCTCTTATAACAAATCAAGATCAACCAGAGCTTATCACCCGTAAACCAACCAAAGAAACAGGCTATGCATATCACATCAAATGTTTGACATATGTATGGAGTATTAAATATAGACTAAAAATAACTAATTATACAGATTACGACTAATTTAGTGAGATAAAATTTTAAGCTTAATTAGTTCATAATTTAACAATATAGTGTTATAGTAGATACGTGCTAATGACGAGTTAGTTAGGCTTAATAAATTCATCTCGCGGATTAATGATGACTTTTATAATTTTTTTATTATTATATCAAACACTTCTACTATAACATCCGATATAATATTCTAAACTTTACTTACTTGAATTTAAACACCACCGATGGTCGAGGTGCCGGCTGGTAGGCCATGCCGTTTTAAGTACGAGGAGCCAGCAACACCTACCCCGCTGCCGGATGCCGCCGGCGGCCGGCCGGCCTGCTCGTGTAGAAAAAAAAGAAAAACCACGCCGCGCGCGTCACGTTTACTGTTTTATTTTCAATTGCCGGAAGACCAGAAAGCTCGGACGTGTTGAAGCACCGACGGCACAGTGATCGGTGCTCCTCCTACACAGCGCGCGTGGCGCTACAAATCTTCGTTCTTCAAGGCCATCAAAGTTCCACTGTTAGCTCCACGAACGCACAGTCGCATTAATATTTGACCGAGAGCGTGTTGTTGTCTGACTGCCCCTCGCTGGACTTGCCGTGATGATTGACGAATCATAGCTGCCTCTCGCCGTTTGGACCGCTGGACGTATTTGGAGTACTACGCTGGACGATCTATTGATCTCGAACCGAGTAGGTGGGAGTTTAGTTACAAAAATTTTGTAAATTTTTTTAAGATTCCTCGTCACATCGAATCTTTTACACGTAGTACATTAAATATAAATAAAAAAATAAAACGCAACGGGACGAATGTTTTAAGTCTAATTATGTTGCTACCAAATAATGGCAGATCTCGCCAAAATTTTCGGATTTAAACAAGCCCCTAGCTGCGGAGTGCGGAATCTTGTTTGCACCCACGCCGTGCGGGCCGTTGAGATGAGGGAATCGGAATATCTTCTTGTTTTCACCTCTCTCTCGATCCGTCATTCCGTCCCATCGGGATTCTCCGCACAGGACAACCTGGGATCTGTACACGACGCAGCATCGGTCCGTGCCGGTGAATTAACTAGTGTTTAGCTAGCATACTCGGACTCGGAGTCTCGCACCCACGGTACATCACCCTTGCCTGGCCCTGTTGGTCGTAGATGGACGATAGGCTTTTAAAGGTGCTGTCACGTCACGTCGCGTCCTACGCTAACGCTAGTGTGCTAGTCCGTGAAAAAGAAGCGCAACTCTACGGAAAAAACATTTTAGCGGTAACCATCATCCAGCATACGGTAGATTATTGAGACATTTTAACTACTGCTCTAGAGTGTTTAGGATAGAGGAATGCACATGTATCATGAATCTACGATAGATGTATATGATATTTCATGACAGTTGTCCCGACTATTCTTTTCCCAATTCAACTCCCTCGTCCTAAAATGACACAATTGTATAACTAGAACAGCGACTCAGTTAAATTATCTTAAATTTCACTAAATTTATAAAAAATAATAAAACTTATCATACTAAATAAGTATCATTAGATCTGTTAAAAAATAATTTTATAGTATACCCCTATTTGGGGTCCTAAATATCGATATTATTTTATAAAACTCTTAGTTAAACTTAAGTTAGTTTGTCTTGGGCAAAGCATAGATTAAGCCTTTTTGAATGGAGGTAGTATATTTGAACAAAGTTATATGTTTTTAAATTAAACTAATTTTGTAGAAAATTCGTTAGGAACACATATTTCATATTTTTTTCAGAATTTTCCATAATTAATAATAATATAACGTTAGGATTTTTAAAAGAGGATTTAGTCAAAACTAAATTATTGTACTTCTCAGAGGGAGTACTGTTCTAGTGCTCTACGTAGCTATTGAAAACACCCCTCGAATCTCACGCGTAACAAGGTAGGTGTACGTGCGGCGGACAGGAAAGTAGAGCGGCCAGACGGTTGTAGCGCGCTTTCGCGGCCGGGTGCACGCACCAGCCGATGAACGATGATGCCCGGCCGTGCGTGGCTGGGTCGTACCTTCGCCTTTCCGGTCCCAAACCGTGGGCTGGACGCTCGTACAGTCGTACGTCCTCCGGTGGTAGCGATCCACGACGCTGCGGGCCCCAGGGGTCTCACGGGCTCCGACTCCTGTGGAAGTGGAGCGTCGGTGATATCACTCGTACTTCGCCGCGCGGACGCGCGGTTGAACTTGAGTCCTCTGGACGAATAAAGGCCTCACCATCGAGCCAGGTTCGTGCCGTGGGACTGTACGAGAGTATAGTTGTATCCACAGTACCAGCGGCTGCTGCAGAAACAGGGTAAAGGCTGGCTGAGGCGCTGAGCGGCCAAGGTGAGCAACTACCACGTGTGGTGTGGATGTCCCCACTCCCACCCGTGCCGAGTGCGTGACGACGCCAATTACAAAAGTGTACTCTTATATTTCTTTAAAAGAACTAAACAAAATTAATGAGTGAGATGAAACGGAGAGCACAGAACCACAGGGAAGCGGAAGATAGCGGCGCCCCTTCTCAAGACCGGCACTCAAACCTGAGCAGACCCAAAGCCAAAGGAAAGGAAACGAAGGCACGGCCCCGGCCCCCCATTCCTGTCCTGTGCGTACGAACAGACTGACAGACACATGGAACGAGAGAGAGTAGCGGCTCAGAGGCGGTCAGGCGGAGCAGAGGCGGTCAGCCAGCCAGTCCTTGGCGGCTTGCCTGCGACAACGGACGCACCCTTGCCAAACACAGCATTTCGCGCCTTTTTTTTTACGGCTCCACCCCTCTGCAACCACATGCTGCCCCCGGGGCCGCGGGCCTGTTCGCTGGTTCTTAAACGATCGTAAATTTTTAGTTGGGAATAGTATTTTTTTCTTACACCGAACTAGTTAGCAGTAAATAATCCATGATACGATACGGCCTCCCGAATAGGCTGAAGGCCTCGTTTAATCATGGACGACGACGCAGTTATGTGAAATTTAGGAATTTGGCTATTGCAGCACTTTCATTTTTATTTGGCAATTAGTGTTTAATCATAGACTAATTAGGCCCAAAACGTTCGTCTCGCGATTTTCAATCAAACTGTGCAATTAGTTTTTTTTTGTCTACATTTAATGCTCCATATACGTATAGCAAGATTCGATGTGATGGCTACTGTATCACTTTTTGGAAAAACTTTTTAGAACTAAATGCGGCGCGTGTGACATGAGGGGATACACGATACAGTTCCCTGCTGCGGCTGCCGATCGGGGTTCTGAGTTCTGACGCTGGCTGCTTCCCGAACATGCCCTGTGCAGTGCACAGTGCTAGCGTAGCGTCTTCGAGGCAGCGTGGATCTGGAATGTCGCCCGTGACCGTGAGCATGACGAACGGATTGTACTAGCTTCGATGAAGTTAAACTGGAATATTTGTTTCTGCAAGGAAATTCATACTAGAAAAATCACCTTTTCAAATAAGAAAACTTGCGCTAGCTAAAAAAGTTATGGATTGCCCCCTTTTATTTACATGGAGTGCGACATTTGTCCACACAAAAATGGCTGCAAAAGGCGACACCACTGGAACGGATCAGTGGACGAGACCAACACCATGACCATCATTGCGATTGGTAGAGTATCAAGATTCTTGGGGGTGTCAAAACCACGCGAAATAATTGGACCAGCCGGAAATGCAGGACAGAAAGAAAACGGGTCCGGTCATCCATCAACCACTAAATAGTCTTTGCCGTCATCGCAATTCACAAGGCCTAAAACGTCTATGGAGGGCGATGGTTGGAGCCACGTACCTTTCGTCGCGGCTTCATCATGCAGTACGACGAGCAGGCACAGTATGGCGCACCTGCATCGTTCCATGCACTGCCAGGATTTCAGTCCTGGTCCCCGTCGGCCAGCCCTATTAACCCGCTCTACCAAAGGCGGTACTAGGCAGCTGTTGACTGTTTGCGCAAGGCAGCGAGGCTGCTTTGGCTGCATGGACCAGTGGCGCCACGTTTACTTTTTCGATCAACAAATAATATATTTTTCTTATAATAAATCAGTCAACGGTACTTTTAATCATAGTTTATCAGCCAAGCGAACAAGACATATTATTGGTACAGCCAGCCAGCAAGCAAGCACCAAATCCAGCTTAAAATCAGGAACAGAGTTTCTCCTGCCCTGCACCGTGTGCCACCAGAATTCTACAGAGGACGGCAGATCAGCAACGCCCGTGTGTGTCATCTTCCAGGAAGGCACCATGTGGTACTAGCAACCTGTAGATGTGTAGGAAATACAGGCCGGATGGCTGTTGAAGGTGGCAACGGAAGCATTGTAGCTTGTGTGACCACCCACCAACCTTCCAGGACGAGAATGCCTGGCGATGAACAGGCAATGGGCACCAAAGCGAGCCTCTTCAAGGCTCTGTCTTTTTTTTTTGGTATCGCCGTACGTTTATCTGAATTCTCTCACTACTTCCTCCGACAATCTTTAGGCCCTGTTTAGATAAAAAAAAATTTGGATTTTGGCTACTGTAGCACTTTTGTTTATATTTGGTAATTAGTGTCTAATTATGGATTAATTAAGTTCAAAAGTTTCGTCTCGCGATTTCTCATCCAACTGTGCAATTAGTTTTTTTTCGTCTACATTTAGTACTCCATGTATGTGCCGCATGATTTAATATAACGGGTACTGCGCAAAAAATTTTAGAATCTAAACGGGGCCTTAATACTAGTAGCTTTTTGGAGAAGGCAAGTTCATCCAGTACTAATGACAAAACTCCCTGACACTTTGTTTGTACCATTCTTCGGTCGAAGTGCCCTATGACTGAGTTTTCATGTTAGGTCACATTAACCGCCGATCCCCTGGGATCGACATCATGCTGGTACGGAGCACATGTTAGCCAACATTCCGAGACAGCTTTGAATTCCCTACCATCGGGGCTTGTTTGGAAATACAAAACAGAGAAATGGAAGAAAACGGAGGAAAAAGATAGAAATAAAGTGGCAAAACAGAGAACCAGAAAAACATAGAAAAATATAAGAAGAGGTGTTTGGAACGTAGGAATAAAAAACACAGTAACGAGGATAAATTAGAACTAATTTGGTAGTTATATGTGGGTCCTCTTCAATTAGTCTTGCCAAAGTGCCAAGCAAAGCCAATCAGCATCCAATGTCGCTGGCTGCTGCCTCGGACTTCCGCGGCGGAGACAAAACCAGAGGTAGCAGTGGATTTTTGTTTTCCTGTGAAATGAGCATCTGGCTACAGGATTCCGGAGGAAAGGGTTGAGTGATTCCCTTGTTCCAAATAGCAAATTTGGTGCTGTTCCATAGGAATGTGAATTCGTACATTTTTCCTTTGTTTCTTTGGTTTTCCCATGATCCAAACGGCCCCTCAATCTCTCATTTCCACTAGACAATGCGATTGATAAAGCCATATACTGCTCGCTTTCGTATTTGCTAATACACCAGTTAACGAATTTTTCATCAGTCATCACGGAAAAAGCTAAACAACAGCTAAGACGAGACATGAGTATATAATTACTACTAGTAGGCTCTAATGCCAAATGACGAATCCTCGGACAAGGGATCCAGGTATGTTCGGCTGGTATTAAAGCTGGTTGATAAACCAACTGAAGCTGTTTTGTTACTACAGAAAAATACTGTAGATTCTAACTGATAAGCTGACTGATAAATTCAAACAAACAGCCCTCCGTCTCTCCTTGTCTGCCCTGCATTTGTGTGGCTCAACCAACAATAATCACACGAGCCGAAAGCCGGAGGGCGAGGGGCCTAGACAAGACTAGTTTATGGGCGAAAGAAGGCGGTGGGAGCAGGAAGCGCACGGATGGAAAATTCCGCGGCGCCGAGCGTTCCCACTTCCAGGCGGCAACTGCGAATGCTAAAAAGAAAAGAAAAAAAAAGCTGTGACTGTGATGGTGGCCTCGGAAACCTCAGTGTGCAGCAGGCAGCAGCGTTGGCGTTGCCTCGCAGCACCGGCGTTCTGCCTCGCGCACCAGCACACCGAGTCACCGACACCTCCCGGGTCCCGGCTCTCTCCCACACACACCAAGCACAAAACCCCTCCTGCTCGCCTCCCGACACACACGCAAAGGTTTCGAGCGCCGAGACAGCAAGAACGACGTTCTGTAGACTGTAGTACCGCTTCCACACCGTTCGTCGTTCTTCGGAACCGGTCGGTCCCGTTGCGTCATCTGCACGCTGAATCGCGGTTAACGATGATCGGGGTTGCTTAGCTCAGTTTGGCTCCTCTTTTCAGGGCGGTAGAAAGTAGTAGTATACTAGCACTAGGGTACCACGCTAGTTTAACTACACGCTGGTGTTTCCTCCATGCCGCCATTTGTTTCACGATGGTGGTTAGTACGAGCCAAAGGGCAACTGATTGACGAGCGAGCTCAAGTCGATCCAATGGCTACAAGACAGCTAGACAGCCCGAGACAGACCTTAAAACAGGTCACAGCTCACCAGATAGGCCCGAGACAGACCTTCCAGGTCCAGGACAGAAACACCACCAATTGGCAAAGTAATTTCAGGCGCTTTTTCGATAATGGGGCTTTCATCTCCTAATGAAATATCTATCACACTAGATTACTGGTAACTAATGGAGCTTCTGGGAATGGAGCGAAAGTTAGGAGAATATGATGATGATATTAACGTCTCATCATGAACTAGTAATCTAGTATGAGTGACCAACATTGAGCCAGCATTGCAACAGCACATTCAATTCCCATGCATGATTCGACGGCAGATATATATCACGGAGGAAATGTAGAGGGGAGTCGTCAGCAGTTAAGCACGCATAGTATTACAGCTAACCAGCAACTTACACTTCGCTACACAAAAGCAAGAAACAGAAAACTGTTGACGGTAATAGCACCAGGAAGGCACAAAACCTAACGACCACTAGTAGATTTCACTTCATCGTCCTCGCTTGAGAGTTGAGACACTGATCAGTTCAGGCGCAGCACCACATTATCCTGAAGCGAATTTGGTAGGATCAGGATCAGGGATCAGTACCTGACCGGCATGCCAAGTCGATCCAATCTGCCAGAGCCCGGATACGCCTTGTTGGTGAACTTGGCGTGCAGTGAGGCCGCCGACCTCTGCGCCGCCGCCGCCCCGGCCGTCGGCGCGCACGGCCCCGTCGCGAAGGCGTGCGCCGACGCCTTGCGGAGGGAGCTCGACTTCTCGTACAGCGGCCTCTGCTTGGGCGCGCTCTGGGAACGCGCCTTGGCGCGGAACGACTCCGTGTTGGCCATGTAGTTGGGGTAGTCGGAGTAGCCACCGAAGAGGCTGCGCGAGCACTCGCTCTTGGTCGGCGTGAACGGGGCCCTCCTCGAGCTCCCGGGCCGCGACGTCGCCGAGAAGAACTGAGGGCTGTCACAGAGCTCGGCGATGTCCACGGGCATGCGCAGCGGGCTCAGCGCCTCGGCCATGCCCACCGACGACGGGCTCGGCACGGACTGCTGCGCGGTCGTGGAGTCCTTGGACGGCGACTCCGGCATGGTCGCGTAGCTCCGGCTGTTCTGATCAGAGGTCATCGTCGAGCACGGCGACTGGTGGTGATGGTTGCCGCCGCCGACGCGCCTCTTGGAAGTATACCGCCCTGGCTTGCCGTTGTCCACTTCAAGAATCTTGGCGTTCTTCTCGTCGTCCATGTACCTCTCCTCCACCCAGCGGTCCAGCCAGTTCCTCCCGCAAGATTCTGACCTCTCCCTGCCCAGCCTCTCGCCCCCCGGTGTCTTCGAAGCGTTTGCCTGCACAGATCACAACACCCTCGTCACTGCCATCACAATGCACAAAGAAACCTCGAAACAGAGGAAAGACACTCACCTTCAGAGAGCCGGAACGGCCGTGCCTGGGAGCACCCGCCTGATCGTACTTCTCCGGCATTGGCGGATCCTGCCGTGCACATATCCATCCAAGAACCATAAGAACGCTAACACCCGGCAAGTTACTACGAGCCAGCAAGCGAAATATCCTCATTTACCGGATGAGCCGCGACATGCTGCGAGCGAATTGCGCGACAAGCGCGAGCGCGCGCCTGGACGCGGACGAGCGCGTGCATGCATCGCAGCGTCTCCGCCGCCTGCCGCCGCACAATGTTGCCCCGGACCAGCGCCTGCAGCTTCACCAGCCCCCGCAACGCCTTCAGCGCCCGCCTCGCCTTCGCACGGAACAACAAGCAGAAGCAGAGGTGGTTAATCAGCAATGATCCCCATACTCCCATAGCCATGGGCATCTACAGTGCAAAGTTGGGGTAGGCATATCGCAACTTGGCATACCAACCACCACCGCCATTACTACGGCTACGGCGGTAGCCGCTTCCAATAACAGTAACGCAGTAACTAGGCGCAAAACGGCAACAAGAGAGGCCTTCCGATTTCCTGCGATGGAAACGGAGTTAAAGCGGCCATGGCCATGCCTTGCTTCCTGAAACGAGGCCTAGAAGGTGCAGGCAGTAAAGACGACGGCAGACCTGACGCCCAACGTGGCTTCACCTTGCTGGAGGGGAAGGGTTACCACAGCAACTTGTATGTTACACATGAACACAGAGATTTCTATCTACCATGGAAAAGAGGGAGATTTTTTTTTTCTTTTTGGAACCAACAAAAGGCCACTTCTTCCGTTTTAAAGTTAGCTTTTCGTGACAAGCTCTAATTTAAAAAAAAATGTTTATTCATTGGAAATTTCATTAAAAAAAAGATTTAGTAACTGAAGAGCGAGGATTCTGTGAGAAGCTTACCAGGTAGCCACGGAAAGCGGCCTGGATCCGAACAGCCGCCCACTCCTCCCGCTTCGCGGCGGCGGCCGGCGCGCACCGCCCGCTGCTCGTCAAACGCACCACGGCGGCGGCCGCCTGGGCGGCAGCGACGGCGGCCTCTGCCACCGCCGCCGTCGCCGCGGCCACCGCGATAGCACGCTTGCTCTGCTCGTCGTCCGCCTCATCCGGCGCCGCAGCATACCCCCGGCGAGGCGTCGCCGTGGGCTGCACCGGAGGCGTCGGAGGCCGCGCCGGCGCTGGCGCGGGGGGCTTTTCCCGGAAGGACTTCCCGAATCCCCAGCGCTTCTTCTCCTTCACCGGCTTTGTCTCGGCGCCCTTCCTGCCGCCGCCGAGCAGCCCGCGCAGCCACCTGGGCGCCCAGCCCATCTCCGTCGCTCTACCGCCCGTCGGCCGGCCGCCGCATGAGGTTTTCTTGGTTCCACTACTTGGCCGGAGCAGGGGGTAAAGAAAGAGCGGGAGATGAAACCAAAACAGTGAAATGCGCCACACGCTTACACCGAGAAGAGAGAAAGGCAGCAGGAGAGAACGGGGCGGGGAGAGTCTAGTGGAAGATTAGAGGGGCTAGTCTTATAGAGGAAGCACAAACTGTGGGGCCCTTTTATGCGAATAGTTTATCCTATTCCGGGGCCATAGTGCTAAGCTGCTGCATACCCAGGACGGTGTAAAATTGTGAAATAGGACTAGTTTGAGGGCGGTATGTGACAAGTTGAGTTATGTTTTTTTTCCTCACTCCCGTGGCAGGTGTTGATCCTCTGCTCCGCCGGTCGCATAGCCGGCAGTGTTTGACCGTTTCTTCTATGGTCAAAGTTTGCTATAAATCGTGGCCCTCCCATACATGACTGTAAATTAACTACTAAAAGCAGCTCTAAGAAACTATGTAAAAATTGGATCCAAAATATATTTAGTAATTTTTAAAATTAAAGCACCCGCTAAAAATTAGCTTAATGCAACAGCCTTTCTAAAATATGCCATTGTATATTTTTGAAGCCGCTACATCACTCAAATCGATCTCGTACCCATCCTTCCACTGTCACGAGGAGCCCATTGCATGCAAGGGGTTCGCCAGGGCAACCGAGCCATCGCTTCCAGGGGTTCACCTGGCGAACAACATCTGGCCGCTAGTAACACTATGCGTTTCAAGGACGACGAGATTAACAAATGAGCGGAACCAATTAACAAACGAATGGGCATTACACCTGAATCCTTCGAGCCGAGTAACAACCAGATCGTGCCAAGCATGAACAATAACGCCATTGTTGTGCTTATAGTTGTGCTTGTGCAATGCTAGAGCGTGCGTGGGAAGGGATGCAGACTTTGCAGCTGCAGAGGCAGCGTGATTATAGGCGGAATGGTTGCATTCTACATTTGCAGCTGCAGAGGTTAGCGTGATTATCGGCGGAATCTTCTTCACCATTTGGGTTGAGAGAAAAATCTTTATTTCGATTGAAAATTTTTGGTAGCCGTTGGTTGTTTCTCTTTAGCTGACATCTATGGTTATGCAAAATCTTACAATGAGAAACACGGGGAAAAAGTTGAGTCGTCAAGCTTAAGGCTTTGGCAAGACACTGGTGCCCGATCTAGTACCTTATATGTTGTGCATGTATTTAATCCCCCTCCCTTATATGTTTTCTTTGGTTTATTGTTTTTTCTTTTCTTATCATGGCAAGATCCAACCGTGATGTTGATTGAATTCTACGCTATTATTACTTTGGATGATTATTGTATTTGTACTTGGATCTTTCTTTCCTTTTCTGTATCTTTTGATATATCTAGACCGTCATGTTTTGGACATATAGGATGGATGTGTGGTAGTTGTGTTGCCAGCTAATGAGATGTTTCGTAGTGCATTGCCCTTGTGAAGAGATCTCATTGGCCAATGAGCTAGCCATGTCGCTTTGTGGGTCGATGCCTTGGCCGCCCCTATTGCTCCCATGATCTCAATTAACCCTACTTGAGGCTCCCACTACTTAGGCCACGTTTAGTTCCAAAAAATTTGGTTTTTGCCCATCATATCGAATCTTTGGACGCATGCATGGAATATTAAATGTAGACGGAAAAAACTAATTGCACAATTGGGTGAGAAATCGCGAGACGAAACTTTCGAACCTAATTAGTCCATGATTAGACACTAATTGTCAAATACAAACGAAAGTGCTATAGTTGCAAAACCCAAAAATTTTCGCGAACTAAACGTGGCCTTATTAGATTCGTTAGCCATGCAAATATTTGGACTTTCTAAGATGGTGATATCTATTTTTTTAACCAAGGTCAATCCCATTTTCATTACTCACACAACAGAAATGTAGAATGTTGATGAAGATAACCTAAGCAATAAGAGGGTAGAACAACGAGTCTACAACGATTTGCTATCATTCACTGTCAAGTAGGGACATCTTCTTCAGACATCCAAGCCAGACAGGAAATATACGGCGGTGGAAGTACTAATAGTCTAAACTAACAACATCAAACTATTACAAACTTAGCATTTGATTCCAGGGAACATGCTCCAACCAAGGATGATAAGAGTATTAGCAAAACATCAATGGAGTGTAGCACTAGACTAAAGTTTCTTGTTAGCCTGCATCGTCACCATTGTTGTCACCGTGATTGTTCTCCAACCGCACCATCTTGTTGTTGGCCAAAGTCCTCGCTAGCAATCTTGTGGCAACCTAGAGCATGATGATGTTTACTCCATCTACTAGCATGTCTTGCACCTCGGGAGAGTATAAATCTATTCAATATTAATCTAAGTAAAACACGCGCAGTGGACTATCTCCACATGATTTTTAATCAGCTTGTCACCAAAAACACGCCTCGCGCCCTTGTCCTTTGTCTTTAATACCTAGTAGATTGTAGCAATACCAATTGTATGAAACTTGCTTCCATTTGGCATCAATTTCTTTATCTACGACCAACATTTATTTAAACTTAGTTGGGATGTGATGCCAGTGCCGCTAATTGTATAGGCAACCAATGACTACGCGACCTTAGCAATTAGACAGGTGAAGAACAAATGAGATACATTCTCATCGTGTCCACAAAAACAAGACCTAGAGCACCCGCTCCAATTCCCTTTAATCATATCATAGTATCTTTAGTAAGCATAGCATTATTCTCTAACAACCATAGCTGATTTTTTTTGAATGGGTATTATGTAATTCAAGTTGGAGTTTGAAATACCCAAGTACATCGGCGCAACCTCTATCGAATCCCACCTCTGATCATACACCCTATGTTATCAACTTTGGCAGCAGTATACCCAGAGCTTGTATTTTAGGTTTGAAAATCACTGGGCAGATCATCCTGACTTTGTTAAAACGGTGGAACTCCATTAGAATAGTTCTCCCTTCCATGCTATTATGCAGCCAGAACCATATCTGCAAAATTCAAGCAAACAAGAATTGGGTTAAAACAATGGAGAAAGGGGTTTCAAAATATTAACAAGCTGCTCCACAATTGTGATTGGGGTCTTCTTCTGCTAGATGGATTGGAAGAACAGAGACCTTTATCAAGCCTGGAATCATGCTTCAGAAAGCTGATCAAAGGACACATTGCCAAGCCCTAGAATCTAAAAGATCCTATTGGAAACAAAGAAACACAGTTAGATGGATTAAACTTGGAGATGAAAACACTAGTTTCTTCCAAGCAATGGCATCAATTTCTCATAGAAGGAATTCTATTGCTAGCCTTTCTCTACTTGATGATGTCATAGTCACCAATCATGATCAGAAAGCAGATATTCTGTGGGAGGCCTTTAAAAATAGATTGGGTGTCTCTTAGTTTACTGGTGTGACATATGATTGGCATTCCCTTCTCCAAATGCATGACTTAAATTTCTTGGCTGATGATTTCACCGAGGAGGACTATAACAAGGTGATCTCTGAGATCCCCATCAATCATGATCCTAGCCCAGATGGTCTCAATGGCAAATTTATTAAAAAGTGTTGGTCTATCATAAAGCTAGATTTTCTAAGATTGTTCTCCGACTTCTTCAAAGATTTCACTGACCTCACCAGCATCAACTCCTCCTATATCACCTTGATACCTAAAAAGAGCAATCCAGAAATAGTTAATGATTTTAGACCCATCTCCCTCTTGAACTACTCCATGAAGTGCATCACCAAACTGCTCTCTTCCAGGCTACAACAGGTCATTCTTCAGCTAGTACATGTCAATCAATATGGATTCATCAAGGGCAAGACCATCCAAGACTGCTTGGCTTGGGCTTTCCAGTTCCTACATATATGTCACCATTCTAAAAAGGAAATAGTCACATTGAAACTAGACTTCGAAAAGGCTTTTGATAAGCTAGAACATCAAGTTATCTTAGATGTCATGAAATTTAAATGCTTTCCTAAAAAATGGGTCAGATGGGTGGAGGTCATACTCAAATCAGGAACTTCTTCTGTCCTCCTGAATGGCATACCTGGCAAACCTTTTGCCTGCAAGAGAGGAGTTAGACAAGGTGATCCACTCTCTCCTCTTTTATTTGTTTTGGCAGCTGATCTTCTTCAGACAATTGTCAATAAAGCCTGGCAAGGTGGTATTCTATACCATCCACTAGCAGATGATTTTGACGAATTCTTTCCCATAGTTCAGTATGCAGATGACACTCTACTGATTATGCCAGCATATGCTAGGCAACTATTCACTCTGAAGTGCTTGCTCAAGACTTTCTCTGATTCCACTGGGCTACATGTGAACTTCCAAAAAAGCTTTCTGGTTCCCATTAATGTTTCTGCAGGAAAATCATCCCTCCTGGAACAAACCTTCGGATGTGAGGTTGGGTCTATGCCCTTCACCTACTTGGGCCTACCCCTTGGCACAACAAGACCCACTATGCAAGAATTTAGTCCCCTTTTAACCAAAATGGAAATGAGACTCTCAGGGGTAAGTAAATTTCTCTCTTATCAAGGAAGACTCATAATGGTGAACTCAGTTTTCTCTGCCTTGCCCACGTACTATATGTGCAGTATTGTAATTCCTCCTACAATGATCCAACAGATAAATAGATTCATAAAACATTGTTTATGGAGCAAAGGGGATATTAGTAGAAGAGGTACATGTCTTGCTGCTTGGGAACCATCATGCAGGCCCAAAGATGAAGGGGGCCTTGGGATTATTGATATGAAAAATCAGAACACAGCACTACTTATGAAATTTCTTGACAAAATTTATAATCATGCTGACATTCCTTAGTTCAAGCTAACCTGGTCCAAACTTTATCAGAATACCAACATTTCTCCTCATGAAAGAAGCCCCAATCCTAGAAATTCAAGGCTTTTGCTATCTGCCACCTAAATCCTAGAAATTCAGTTGCTTTCTGGAAGGACAATTGGTCTGATCAGATCCTGGAAAATAAATATCCTCATCTCTTTTCCTATGCCCTGAAAGCAAACTGCTCGCTTCAGTTTTACTGCAACAATCAGACCAATCGATGCTTCTTCCTACCCCTGTCAGTACAAGCTTCACAGCAATACAGTGAGCTTCAGAACTCATCATAGACAGAATATGGGATCAAAATTCTCAAGATGTTTGGGCTTACACCTGGGGACCCTCATTCTCCTCAAAAAAGGCATACTCTCAACTCCAGGGATCCTGTGAAGCATCTCCATTGTTCAATTGGTTTTGGAAATCAGGTAACATTGGCAAACATAATTTTTTTTATCTGGCTCCTGATCAGGGATAGACTCAGCACTAGGAATCTCCTGAGAAGAAAAAACATGTATCTGGAAGACTATAGCTGTGTTCTATGGTACAATGGTTCTGAAGAAACTTGTTTCCATCTCTTTTTTGAATGCCCTTTTAGCTCTGATTGCTGGAACTCTATTAATATTCACTGGAATTTTAACCTTCAGCCACTGGACATGATCATTCAAGCAAGAATAAACTTCAACAGTCACTTTTTTTGAGAATTTTTTATAACTGCGTGTTGGGTCCTTTGAAAGCGAGAAATGGAATTATCTTTGATAATCAAATTGCAACTCTGCTGGAATGGAGGGCATCTCTCAAGGAGGAACTTGGTCAGATTTGTATCAAGGCCAAGAAGAGTATTTCTGATCCCCTGTTTGTATGGAAGGAGAACCACTTGTAATTTACTCTCTTTTATGTTTTGGGCTTTGACAGCCTTGTAACTTTGTCCTGTACAACTTTTCTTTCATTTAATGAAAATATATAAAAAAATAGGTAGGGATCTTCCCAGCTGTTTCCAAAAAAAGAAATAGCTGAAAATTTTAATTTTAGCAAGCACTGTGCCTTTGCACATCAGCTTATGATTCAAGCCGATATATACAAACTTGACTCAAAGCTTTCAACTCTTTTTTTCCAATTTCCAGAAAAATGTCCTCTTCATCATCACATAATTGAAGGTTTCATAGTTGCAAAGTTTCAAAATTGTGAAAACTTGGTCCACCCGGAAGCATTCGGATAATCGGATTAATAAGATGGTATTCCCATTTTAGGTGGTGTTTGGATCCAGTGACTAAAATTTAGGAAGTGTGTTGTGAGAATGTTGCATGGGGTGTTCGGATACTAATAAAAAAACAAATTACATAATCCGTCAGTACTCCACGAGACGAAATTTTTAAGCCTAATTAACCCATCACTAGCGCATGTTTACTGTAGCACCACATTATCAAATCATGGACTAATTAGGTTTAAAAGATCCGTCTAGCAAATTAGTCACAAGCTATGATTAATTTCGGACATATTTAAGATGGTATAAACAATCGATCCCTAAAATTTTAGCACCCAAACACCACCTTAGCCAGTAGCGTACATAGCGGTTCCTACAAAGCTCGTCGAGTCCCATGTCTCTGAACACAGAAGATCATCGTCCTACTCTACTGTTCTGTTCCTTCCCTCGAACAAGTCAGATCGGCGGGGAAAAGCATTTCCTCAACGGCCCACTATGACAGCTAGACCATATCAGCAACAGTGAAAATCCCCCGCCTCCGTGACGGTTGGTTGGTTCTTCTTTGGGGTCTTGGGCTCTTTCCGTCCTCCCACGGGACCTGCGCGTCGCTATCCCTCCCTGTCCCCGGGCGCCAACAGTCCACGGCCGTCGGATCCAACGAGATCGTCTTGCTGCCTCGCCACGCGTCCCGTGGGGCCGTCCGCCTCCGTCCTCTCGTTGAGTCGTCGGTCCTCCCCTGCTCGCTCTCGTCCTCTGTTGCCTGCCGAGACTGTAGCGATGCTGACGACGAGCCGCTGGGCGCCGGGATGTGACGGGGGTTGTGCCCTGCCAGCTTTTGCCCCGGAAACAGCACAAGCCTACCAGCGCAGGCAGGCCTATTGGTTCGTTTTAGCCTGTCGTGAAGAGAGAGAGAGAGAGAGAGGAGGGAGGGCGTGGGTGGCGTGAGCGCGCGAAAGGCTAGAGAAGAAGGGGCAGGTGCAGGATGGTCACGTGGACGGACTGCCGGATTCCTGCTTGGCTGGCTTGTGGGGGCCTGAATCAGGATCCTGCCAGTAGACGGCTTGGATTCCCGCTGCTGCGATGGCGTCACCTATCTGGGCCTGCCTTTGTCTATAGGATCTCTCATTGGCACGCCAGCCCGCTCCATTTCTCTAGACTAGAGAACGCGATGGTTTGGACGGGCTGCAGCCTGCTTGCCCAACAAATCTTCACTTTTTTAGTAGTCATCGATAAATCTGCTAAAAAAAAAGTAGTCATCGATAAAGGCCAAAGGGAAAAGAGGGAAACTGTTTAATCACAGTCAAACTACGATCGTGGCCGTGCGGCTTGTTGTTGCGAATCTGCGATGAAATGATTGTGAGTTCGTGACAGGCGACGGTGGATTGGTGGTACGATTAAAGGTTGCTTTGGCTTACGATGGATAGTTTCCCGTCACGAAAGACGGGCGCCATCATTCCTGATGACCTGTTTGAGCGATCCTCGTTGGCCTCGGTACGTCCGAAAGGCGTTGCCCCTGGCGCAAGCGACAGCCAAATCGAAGCCAACTTGAGCGCCACTTGTTTGTGTTGATTGAGTGTGCGTGTGTACGAACAGATGCTACAGTCGTACCCAGACGAACAGACGAACAGATGCTACAGCCGTACCCAGACGAGAGACAATCAGAAATTGAGCGCCACTGCGAGTATTCTGTTGCCAGACCTGAAACCGTGAGCCGAGGTCTGAGGAGCGCCCACGGGCTTTGCATGCCTTTTTGTTTTGTTTTGAAAAAGGGCTTTGCATGCCTGATCCATGCGTGCAGACTGTCAAGTGGTGGGTACTGGGTAGTAGTGGTGCAGGGGGTGCAGCACAGCCAGAGACTCATAGCAAAGGGGTTTTTGGATATCAGTGATTAAAATTTAGAAGGTATGTCGAGAGGATGTTGTATGAAATATTCGGATACTAATAAAAAAATAAATTACATAATTCGTCAGTACTCCACGAGACAAATTTTTAAGCCTAATTAATCAATCAGTAGCATATATTTACTGTAGCAAAACGTTGTCAAATCATATACTAATTAGGTTTAAAAGATTCGTCTCGTAAATTAGTCGTAAACTATGCAATTAGTTTCGTAATTAGTCTATATTTAATACTCCATACGTGTATCAAACATTTGATGACACAACAACTAAAGTTTAGGAGGTGCAACCAAACACCCTCTAAGATGGACGATGGTGCTAGTAATGTGTCGATCAAAATCCCATTCAACCTACGTATATGTTACCCTTTCAGCGAGCTAAACTATTAGTATTAAAGCAACCACAATGTTGCTCAAAAGCAGTCTATAGGAGCTAAAATAATACTCATCAGTTAGCTAAAATATTGTGAGACTAGTCCATAGAGTAGTCTATAGTAAAAAATATCCATAAGCTTATAGACTACCCATAAAAATTAAAAAAATGTTACTTTTTCTTTCTCCTCCCTCTCTCTTTCTTAATCTTGCACAAGATTAGATATGACGAGTTTTTATATCAGATGTGACCTTATAGACTACTTATGGACTGAAACATGGTGGAAACAAATAAATAGTTATTGACTAGTTATGTGGGTCCTATTTATATGGACTGTTTGTTCCATATATACTGTGGTTGCTCTTAACTTTAGTAGCCTAATCTTGGAAATTGGAACTACTTTGCTGCAGAGTCCTACTATGCTCCGACTTGACCCAGGAAGACTCTCGATAAATGTCTCTTTCCCGTCCTGTATTTTGACTCTCCCTTCCCTGGACCCTGAATCGTACGTTTTCCCGGCTTCATAGCACCCCTGACAAAGTGCCATCTTCTTTTTAAAAACGTTGCAATAATCAGCTACTCCTAATAATTGCACAAAGTGATAAGAAGACAGGCGGCAGAAGCCATCCACGGCTGACTCTGAAATGCGGTGGCTCAAGAAAGGCCGACGACCCTGACGACGCAAAACCTGTCCTACTATAGCATCTCGGACTCTGAAATGCGGTGCCTTTTGATGTTTTGCTGCCGAACGGGCCCTCCTCATCTCAGCCTCCCTCACCGCTTTTGTGCCGATGTCAAAAGGCACAAAGCAGCAAGAGGACATGCCCACGGATCGGATAGTCCGGTCTTCTGGTGCTCGCGCCACCCGTATCCGTCCCAAACTCCCAACTACCTCAATACAAATGGACTGCTGCTGGCTGGCGCTTTGCTGGTAGCCCTGTACCACACCGCCAAAGTTCCGTTCCGGGCTTCCACCGCTCGACCCTTTCCGCTTCTGCACTTCCGCTAGCTCGGCCGTTCTGTGCCTACCCAACCAAGCCCGGATGTTGTCGTCGTCGTCTCGCTCCAGAGTCCAGACCGCGCCATGTTGGCGTCCAATCCAGCGGTTCGTTTTAACGAGGTCAAAAGGGCCGTTTTGTGGCCTTGTTCAGCCTGGCCCAAGCGCCAGTGCTTCTTCTGTGGAAGGGTAAACTACGGGCCTTCATCAACTGCGACCACTATTTTGCTTCCACTAGCCCATCAACGAACTAACCAAGCAAGATCTCTGTATTGAATAAACAGGGCCAAATCTGCGTCTGCTACAACAGCTTCTACATCAGTCAAACTGGCTGCAAATCATCGACACCTCGGCAGGATCACCAGGAAAACCTTCTGAGGGGCGGGCATCTACCACTACGAAAGAAAATTTCGGAGATGCCCGTTGGCAGGTTTATGCAGTCATTGGAATGAGTCTGAAGAAATGCTCGAGCTGAGCTGCTGGATAACATGATCTCTATCCTCCGATTATGTTCCCGCCCGAGGGATCTTGTCGCTGGCATGTCTACAGAAAGTCTCTCTTGATCACATAATATAATCAAATTCCACTTGTTCATCATTATTTATATCGAGTCTGAAGTCTTAACATTACCACAGTTGAATAGACATTATCAGACTTGTGCGACTTGTGCAGTGGAGCAAAGAAAGGTGACCGATGGTAACAGGCCACAAAAAGCGCACACCCATGCTACAGTGTTTTTCTCTCACAGCAAAACAGCCGCGCACCGGTTTATCAGCCGCAAAAACCATCAGTTGAGACAGCCAAGATTGGCTGCAACCTTATGCAGTTCAGTCAGATTCCTATTGCCTACTAGTATCAAACAGCCATGCAGGGAGAAGCACTTCCCCAAGGCCCAAGCCACATCAAACCACTGTGCAAGAGTCATATCTCAAACAACCATGCAGGGAGAAGCACTGAGCAAAAGGGTGAATGGAATTTCCATGTATCATGACAGTTTTTTTATTGTAAGATGAATTAACAGTGTGATAAGTCATGACATAAAGATCATTCTTCCTGTTCAGTAGTCTTACTTAACTAAATGTAAGGATACAACAGACTTACAGAGCATGTATCATAAGAACCAAAGTCAAAGCAGCTCTGAAAATTAGACCAATGCAAGATCCTCAGAAAAATATCTAGATGGCATTTGATGAACATGTGAAATACCTCTTTCTTCACAGGCTCTTCCTTCTCTGACAGGATCAGCTCAATGTGGCAAGGTGAGGACATGTACGCTGCAAATTAGCAAAACCAACAGTGTATCAAGAATGAAAGACCATCTTTCAATATGTACAGATTGATGCGTCCGTGAGCACGGTAGGTCCAGCGCCTCTGCTTCTGGGCTTGGTTCACCTGGATGTGTGAAACATAGAGGTTGTCCACATCCAAGCCTTTTTTTTTTTTTTTGCAACAGTTTCATCGAGCTTACAGACCGGGCATCACTTCATCAGTCTGGGCACACACTCAGGTTTCAGACAAGAGCAATGGCAATGGCAGCAGAAATGTACTCCTACATTAACGCTAACCACTTCTGTAGTTTCAAATACAAAGACATGACGTAGCAAATAAAGGAACCATATCACAAATTTTATATATATATATATATTACTATGTATGTAATGTATTTATACATCTAGATATATAGTAAAAGCTAAGTATAAATAATTTATAAATTAGAATGATGGTTTTTATTCGAATGAAGGAGCACTTGAAACGTGTATTCTTTTAAACTCACGGGATTAGAGATTTATATACCCTCTCTCTCTTTTTCTTTGGGCCATGATAGCGCCCGGATGTCCGGTACCTACGTGCTGTTGCGCCTGACCGCAATGCTTCACGCCCGTGCCTGCTGCTGCTAGGTCCCCGTGTGCTGCTGCTGCGCCTACTCGCGTGCAGCTGGGTGGGTCCCCGTGCCTGCTGCTACTGCTGAGTCCGCGCATGTTGCTGCTGCACTTGCACATGAGAGCATGTGCGTGAGGGCCCACCCTGCATGCATGAGAGAGTGTGTGGAAGCACAGAGCGTGTACCCGTGTTGACCCGACTGCATGTTCCACTGTGGGGGACCAAGCCTGGTGTGCAAGGGCGCTCTGGTTCTACACACGTTGGGTGTTGGCCTGCTCTGGCGCTCTGCATGCGCGCATGCACTTTGACCAAGGAGTGCTTGGCCATTTGGGCACTGACCGCTCCGTTGCGTGCACGTCCGACTATTGGAGCTGACCCACATGACAGAGATATGCAAATGTTGGATGGGTGAGCGTGCAGTGCGTGCGTGCCCACGAGTCAAAGCACATGGGGAGCCACACCTGCTACAAACATACTGAAACATGTGAAACAATTGAAACATGCGTTTGCAACATATGTGTATAGCCACTGCAACATATAACAACATCTACATAAAACACTTGCAACATATACGTCTGAAATAGGTGAAACATTTAAAATATATACTTACAACATACGTGTATAGCCACTACAACATATATGTAACATCCAGATGAAAATATGCAACATCTAGATAAAAACAGTTGAAACATTTGGAAAATACACTTTGCAACATATGTGTATAGGCACATCAATATATGCAACATCCAGATGAAACACTTGTAACATATGTTTGAAACAGCTAAAACATTTGAAACATATACTTGCAACACACGTGTATAGCCATTGCAACATATACAACAACAGATCTACCTTTACAACATCCATGTTAAACATATGCAACATACATCTAAAACGCATGAAACATATGGTTGCAACACATGCTCATCTGCTTGCTATCGCCCAATGAAGGTTGATGCGGGCGCGGGGGAGCACAGAGCACAAGACACGGGCAGCGCACTACGCAGGCGCGGATGATGTGAGGCATCGGGCGGGTGTGCGCTGCACGAGGTGCGAGGCACGGGGTGCACGCGACGCGAGGCGGGTCCAATACGACCATGCGAGGCGCGAGGTGGGAGGTGCAAGGGCGCGTGGCGTGAGGCGGGTTTGGTGCCACCGTGCGCGACGTGCAGGGGCGCACGATGCGAGGCAGGAGGCGAAGGGGCGTGAGGCGAGTTTGGTGCAACCGTGCGAGACATGAGGCAAGGGCGCGCGACACAAGGCACATCCGTCCTGTCTGAACGGACGGACGTAGGAACATTACTATTTTATTTTTTAAAGCGTATACCTTCTCTTGTGTGTCTGTATCCAAGACAGCAGGGCCGTTCCGTCCATTTCTGCTGTAGTTTTGAGTCCAAATTCAGGGCCCATTGCAAAAGCTAGATCAAAACCCACGTTCCATGCATGCAGAAACATCGAGGAAGGAACCTTTTTTAGTGGGGAAAAATCCATATTATCTCTCTCAACTTTTGCAAAAGTCTTTTTTTCTTCTTTAACTCTAAAACCAACTTTTGCAAAAGTCTTCTTTTTCTTCTTTAACTCTAAAACTGGGTAAACCACCTCCCTGAACTTTTAAAACCGTTCGTTTTACCCTCCTGATCAGTTATAAGCGGTTTTCAAAGGCGGTTTTGCCTTTTTTTTTTTTATTTATTTTGATTGAATATTTAAAAAAACATAGTAAATCATAGAAAAATCATAAAATAGAAAATCTAATTTTGTTAGACTTCACATGAGTAGATCTGCAAAGTAAATATATAATATGGTATGCTTTAGTATAATTTTTTGCTATAGCTTTTGATATATGTTTTTCTATAATTAATTTATAGCTATAGTTTTTATGGTTCAATTATGGTGAAATTTTTATGATAAATTTATTATTGTATATTTGAACCGTAGTAAAAATTTGCACTCACTGGATCGTGCATAACTTAGGCCTAGTTTAGTTCCTAAAATTAAAAGCTAAACTATCGCAAAATGCGGCACATGCACAGAGTATTAAATATGGCCAAAAAAACTAATTACAGTTTGGTTGGAAATTGCAATCGATGTTTTAAGACTAATTAGTCCATGATTAGCATAAGGAAAGGCAAATAAACATGCACTAATGATAGATTAATTAGGCTTAATAAATTGCGTCTCGTTGTGTGGTGGCGAGCTATGTAATTAGTTTTTTATTAATATCCGGACCCTTTTAAGGTCGGGGAAAGAAGAATATAATAGGGGGCGGATTTTCACCGGGAGAGGGAGGAACAGGCAGGCCTCACGCCTTGTTTAGATGCCATCCAAGGCCAAGTTTTTTCGTCTCTCTCCATCACATCATTTTTAGCCGCTTGCATGGAGTATTAGATGAAGATAAAAAAAGATATTTTACTTTTTTGTTGGAAATCATGAGAAAAATTTGTGTAGCTCACTCATTTGGATGACGTGACCCAAATAAGGTGAACTATTTTGGGTCAATTTTTTTGTTGAAATAGCCTTCATAGAAATGTTGGGTCGGGCGGGGCCGGGGGGCCCAGGTCAGGGAGCGCCCGCGGGCCTCGCGCTCGCCACCGACTCACACACACACACACACTAAAAAAAAATCAAACAAAGCAGGAGACCCACTTCCACCCCTTTCGTTTCGCGGAGCAGAGCGAGCAGCGGACCTCCAGGGAGAGCGCGGTCCCGCGGAGGCCAGCGAAGATGCCCGGGCTCACGGCGCCGTCCGACTACGCGGAGGAGCCGCCGCGTCACCCGGCCCTCAAGATCAACTCCAAGGTCAGAGCTACGCTCCCCTCTCCTCGAGTCCCACCCCCTTGTAGATTTGAGACTTTGAGTGATTGTGTGGGTGCCTTGTGGTGTCGCCAATCGCGCGGATTCGTTCGCGCCTTCGCGGCTCTGGCTTGGCCCGGGCGCTCGGCCCGGTCCAGGCCGGCTGGATGCGTGCGAGGGCTTCTACGGCGCCGGCGCGTTGGCCGATCGGGCCGCCGCCGACCCGCCGTTGGTGCTGTGCAGCAGCGGGTAGCGCTCCGCTGCCCGCATGCGTCAGGCGTGCACGTGCACGTGCTGTTACTGCGCAATGATTAGCGAAGCATGGTGATTAGTGAGCAGTGAGCAGGGGTTTTTTCTAGTCTCTGTCGTGTGAAAATAGGCCCCAGTTTGTATGACTTTCCGGCCGCAGTCGGCGGCACAAGGATGTTGTAGTTCTCTGTAGGCTGCTAGAATGAGGCGGTGTATCGGGCTATCGGTTGCGAATGTCTAGGTTGTCAAGAGCTTTGCCTGAATGAGTTTTTATTTTAGTAGGAATTATTCCTGAACTATCCAGTAAGATACAAAAATGGGAGTAATCTGGGTGCATCATGCTGTTTGCAGGAGCCATTCAATGCTGAGCCTCAGCGATCGGCACTAGTAGCATCTTACATCACCCCAGTGGATTTCTTCTACAAGAGGAATCATGGACCCATCCCTAAGGTCGAGGACCTCTCAAGGTTTCTTAGCACAAACTGTGAATTTCCTTTTATCGTTGTGATCTGTTACAGTTTACCAAACACTGACACTTAATATGAATGGATCGACAGATATACTATTTCCATTTCTGGTCTCGTCAACAAGTCTATTCAGCTATCCATGGCTGACATTTGGTAATGTATAATGTTTTTTCTTTCTAGCATCTAATAATGTGACATGAATGGTCTTTGCTCTTCAGTAAAGAATTGACATAGAACTTTGCACTCAGGGCTCTTCCAAAGTACAATGTCACAGCAACTTTACAGGTTTCATATATATGCTTGCCCAACTAATCGTTCTGTGATGCCTATATGTTAGTATGGCTAATACTAATAACCTAAGCGTATAGCAATATGATCGTGACATTTGCAGTGTGCAGGAAACAGGAGGACTGCGATGAGTAAGGTACGAAAAGTGAGAGGTGTTGGGTGGGACATATCTGCTCTTGGAAATGGTAAGCAATGAGTTCAGAACTTAAGTGGTGCCTTTCATTTCGAGGTTGTAGAAATGGAACCCATTGTGGTATGCTCGTCAATCTTCAAGTGGTAGTAGCACCTGTGAAATCTTATGAGTTCTAGACTAGAAATAAGCCCTTGCTGGTTACTCTGTGAGTATCAGATTAGCAGTTTGGATGAACCTCATGAGCTCTCATATGAACTAATTAATAACATATGAGCTAGGTATAATGATCATATCAAATGGAAGGGATTTACTAGAATTGCTTTTGTTTTACTATCCCTAGAACTGTATCTTTCACTTCCCTTCCAGACTCCTGATTTATAGTCTGGAACAGACAACCTTTCTTTTTTCACCTTCCATTTTTTCCCTACTGATGAATGACAGTATCATACAGAAAATACTGAAATATTTTGTCTTCTGATTGCCCTCATCAAAATTTGCTTGTAGATACTAGCACTTGCATTTGCTTGTTGACGAAAATGATTCTAGTAGTAGATCTACTGAGTTTTTATGATTCCAGCAACTTGGGGAGGTGCCAAACTATCTGATGTCCTTGAGCTAGTTGGAATACCAGAACTCACTTCAGTCACATCTCTAGGAGGGAAGCATGTTGAGTTTGTTAGCGTTGACAAGTGTAAAGTGAGTGTAATGATCCTTATTGACTAGCAGATGCTTATGGCAAAGCCACCCTGCTAACCTTGTATGTTGTTTGTGTCAGGAGGAAAAAGGCGGTCCTTATATGGCATCTATTCCATTAAAGCAGGCAACAGATCCTGATGCTGATGTATTACTTGCGTATGAAATGAATGGAGAGGTGGAAAAACATTAACCTTTCTTTGCATATTCGAATTCAGTTTTACAGTCTCGATATGATGTTTAAGTTAACTCTTCAAGATGTAATTTGTTCTTAATGGCTTTGTGCATTCCGCTACTTGTTTGTCTTCTCAATTTTCATTTTATCTGGATGTTTTTTTTCAATTTACTTGTTATAAACTACAATGTGTAGGTACTCAATCGTGACCATGGATACCCACTCCGTGTTGTTGTACCTGGCGTTATTGGTGCACGCTCTGTAAAATGGTTGGACAGTATCAACATAAAAGAGGAGGAATGCCAGTTTTTTTTTTTGAAAATATGAGTGCAATGCCTTCTCGTCTTTAATTGTCTAGGTTCAAAACTGACTGCTATTCTCAATCAGGGTTTTTTTATGCAAAAAGATTACAAAATGTTTCCACCAACTGTGGATTGGGACAATATTAATTGGTCAACTAGAAGGCCACAAATGGATTTCCCTGTACAGGTATACTGCATCATTGATTCTTCATTGCTGATGTGTGCTGCTAGTCTCAAGAACTTATGTTCACTTACTTTGATCATGTAGTCTGCTATCTGTACACTGGATGATGTAGATGTTATCAAGGAAGGGAAGGTCAGTATGTTTTCATAGCAATGCATACTCTGAGACTGAATCCTGTGTAAGTATTATGGGCAAACTTTATATAAGATCTTCACACACCGCTATGCTTGCTCGCTGCAGGCTAGGATTGCTGGATATGCACTTTCAGGTGGTGGCCGTGGCATTGAGAGAGTGGATATATCTGTTGATGGGGGTAAAACATGGGTTGAGGCTCGTAGATATCAGAAAGACAATGTGGCATATGTATCAGATGGACCTCAAACTGATAAGTGGGCTTGGGTTCTCTTTGAGGCTACATTAGACATACCAGCAAATGCTGAGATTGTTGCTAAGGCGGTAAGTGAAATCCATCTTAACCCACTGTTTCACCCAACTTAAAACAGTTTATGAGAAATGCACCTTGTGAACTACAGGTGGACTCAGCTGCAAATGTTCAACCTGAAAAGGTAGAAGACATATGGAATCTGAGAGGAATCCTCAACACATCTTGGCATCGGATCAAAATACAGAACTCTTCATGCGTAGGAAGATCTAAGCTGTGAAATTAAGTACGCTGCTGACCACTTGGAGCAACCATGGTGGTGATCCTTGCGAGTCTTTTTTTTTTTTTGATAGAATCCTTGCGAGTCTTAATATTGTACCAAAATAATAAGTCATTTCAACTTTCTGTGTTTCTCGAGTTAGGCTGTACCACAAATGTTGGAGCGGTGTTCTATGGGATTTGAGCTCACTTGATTTCTATGTAATGTCACTGGATAACTGCTGTTATTGGTTGGTCTGGTATCAAGAAATTACCATTACATTCTGCGTTGAAAATTACTATTGCAGCATAGAACAGTTCTTTGGGCAAATGGCAACTTCAAGAAGAGAGGTGCATTTCTATCACAGCTAAGAAATACTAATAATAGATAAAAAGATGTAACATATATATAATTCCTTCCTAGCCGTGGAAATGGAAGAATCAATTTCAGTACGCAATGATATAGTTATGATACAGTTAGAGGTAACCAGCTTAGCACGTTGGTGGCTGGTGATCAGTTGGCCAAAGCATTGACACCCTCAATGGGCAATGCGTTGAAAAAGTATTTTTCTCAAAACACATCTGGAAATTAGAAAACAATATACAAAGAGGAACTTTTTCCTCACGCAAACCAAATCAACGGACATTCTTCCTTTACTCCATCAGCCCCTTAGCACAAAAGGAGCTGTCGTGGCCGAAGGTATCAATGATCAGTGATCTAGATCGAAGGGAAACAACAAAGCATTGATATGCCTAATTACTGACAAAGCAATGGATTATGATCAGTGATTTAGATTGATCCTTGGTTCTGTGAACAGGGCAGTGGTTTGTTGTGTGCCTGAAAAAAAATACTGTTCCGGCTGGAAATTTACGATCGTTTACGACAAACCAAAGCCAAGGGCTGTATACTACTGATGTTGCTAAATGCCGTCACATGCTAACTTCTTAGGTGCTCCCAGCAACCTCATCGTGACCGGTGTTACTGCCCTGCAAAAACAATGGGAAAAGCATCTGGAAATTAGAACCAGGCTAATACTACTAGTACAATACAACTACAAAAGAGGAACTGCATAAGCAGGAAAAATGCATCTGCCGAGGAACCCGTGTACAGCAAACACAAATACTTGCATCAATTGCCGTTTGGTCCTTGGTTGAGAACAAGTCCTTCAACATTTTGTCCAAAGAATCCTTAGCTAATGGAGACTTCTTCACTTCTTTCTGTACTGATGATTCTACAGAATCCTCAACAGGCGCGGCACCGTTTTGAAGCTGCAGCAATAACAGCAGTTTAGCCTGATCAGATATCTCATCCTAGAGCACTACACATCTCCATTGCCATTCACTAGTTCAGGTAAAATGGTAAATAATTGAAATGATAACCAACATCTAGCTTCAAGTTCAGCAAGATTGACATCCACGAAAGAGTACCACACCTCTGCATTAGCAGCACCTGGATGCTCTGATGTGTCTCCATTTTGGTTCAACTGACATTCTGCAGAGCTGTAATGCCGCGCGGGTTCCTACGGAGCAGCTCGACGCGTGAGAAACATCAGAAAACGACGGAGACAATGACGAGAACATGTTGCCTGAGCTGAGCATCAAATCGCCGTGTCAGCACCTCACCCAGTCACCCTCACCTGATCCTTGGCGGCATCCTGTTGCCACTCCGGCTGGAACTTCTGCAGCAGCAAGGTGAGCAGCTTCTGAAGCTCGGGGGGCACCTCCTCGGGGAAGAGCTTGGGGATGTCGTCCTTGGCGACGTTCTCGTTGACGCACCGCCTGATCAGTATCCTCAGGCACACCAGCAGCTGCAGCAGGGAGATGCCGAGGAAGCAGAGTTGGGAACTGAACGGTCTGAACCTGCACTGCAACGCCCGCGACGCGAGCGATGGCGCAGGAAGGAAGCAAGAAAGACAAAGGGCGGGGGACAGGGGGTGCTTACGGGGTCGAGCTCGGCGTCGGAGGAGAGCTGGAGAGCGTCGCGGGCGACGGTGCGGTCGGCGGCGTCGAGGCCGGTGCCGCGCGTGCGCCAGAGTGCCTGCAGGATGTACTCGATCGACTCCTTGGACCCCGCGCGCGCTAGCAGTGGGAGGTGCACGTGCCCCCACAGCGCCGCCGACGCGCTGCGCGTCTCCCGCTCCATCTCCGGGGTTCTGTTCTGCCCTACCGGCTACCGCCGCCGACGGGGACGCGCGGTGGACCGGTGGTGGACTGCTGGAAGGTGGAGAGGGGTCGGTTCGGTTCTGGTGGGCAGGAAGAAACAGCCCAAAAGATGAGCAAGTCACAGGAGACGGTGACTGCTTTACTTGTTGAAGCCCACGTAAGTTAATGGGCTTTACGAAGGCTCGACCAACAAAATCATTCAGTGCTCCGCTTAGACTATCTCCGCCAACCCAAACCTACAATATAAGACACATTCTAAGAATTGGGTCACGACAGTCACTGGGCCACCAACCTAAAATTTCCTTTCTCCAATAGCGAACCCAAAATTTCGTCTACAGGAACAAAATATCTACCGGCTCTCTCCCTCCCTCTCCCTCTCCACATGCGCTCTCTCCAGGCTCTTTCCCTCTCCCTCTCTCCACCTCCCAGATCCGGCGAGGAGGCCGGTTGCCCGCCACCACCAGCACCTCTCTGTCCGCGCACCACCACCAGCTCCTCTCCATCTCCCGGTGCCCAGATCCGACGAGGAGGGTCGTTGCGCCATGGATTTCGGCCTTCGGATTCGGGCCAGTTGGTGGAGGCGCCCTCCTCCTCCTCCAGGCGCCTCTTTCTCTCCTCCCATCGCCATGGCGCCCTCGCCACGCCCGGCGGTCGGTGCTGCCAAGCCTCGGTGTCCGATTGGCTATATATTCATGACGGGCCTCCACGGTGCCCGCCCAAGATTAGAAAGCTTTATTATTTACATTCATCTAGTTGAGCTGTTGAGAGCCCCTTCCTCGGCCCGTGGCTAGAATTGTTGGATAGGTTAGCTTGTAGGCGCAAGTTTGCAGCTATTTGTCATACTAATCAAATTGCGGCTGATTTGGCGGCCTCAGGCATATTAGCGCCATGCCATGTCCTTGCTAACAACCTCGGTGTCATCTCGTCACCATGGGGGCCCACCACGACTATGGCGAGAAAAGAGATTTTTGCGTCGTCTCTCCTCTACGACGCTTATTTGCCTTCCGCGTCGCCTCCTACCCAAAATGAGTGTTGTGTTTGCGTACTCGGTTGGAGGCTGTTTTTTGCCACTTATCCACGGTGCACGACACATTTTTGGGGATGGGTTGCGTTATTGGAGACAGTCTTAGAGAAGGTTGGCTGCCTACCTGCCTGAACTAAGTAACTAACGATTTTTTTTAAAATAATAATATTTTTTAATGATTAATTTTAAATCAAGAAGCTGTTATACAAAAAATTGACATATAGCAGCCTGTTGGCCGCTCAACGGCCGATTGGACACCTATCGGCCTCTCACTAGCCGATAGGCCTACGTGGCACACTACGTGGTAGCCGACACCCGCCAAAAATAGTGGGAGCCGACACCCGCCAAAATAGCCTGTTGTCACCGACAGGGACCATGTCGGCATCTGGAGGGCCGATAGGGCTAGTCGGCCCGTGGGAGGCCGACAGGTAAGTCGGCATTTGGTGCGCCGACAAGGAAGTTGGCAGCCCAGTTCTCGATACAACTATAGGGCACCACGCAGCCGACAACTCTATTTCATGTTGTATTCCTTCTTTTCTAGACACAACCATCACCCGATGTGATACTTTTTGACGAACACAACCATTGTAACACCCATGGTGTTACGAGCCCGTTTAACACCACGATTTAGGCCTAAGTAAAAATTTCCAAATGAGTTTATCGGGTTTTTGATTTAAAACATACTTGAGGCGATAATCGAATTCTGTGTGACTTAGTTTCATGGACTCAAATAAACGCTCAAGTTAAACCACGCCGTGCGTAAAGATATTTAGGAATGTCGAACGACAATTCTAGCCAATAGATAGCAAACGCTTTGTTCTATTAGATTAAGTATGAAAAACAATGTTTATAAACAAAAATTGTTAAAAGTAAAATTTGCTTTAGTTGCGCTTGTACATGCATAAAGTTGCTTTAGAAAAATGAATTTTTGAAGTTAAAATAATATAAAATATAAACAGGAGAAATCATATCATCAGCAAGATATGAACATCGTGAATACGTTGGTATTCTTGTTCGAGTCGTCCTGTCTATTGCGCTAGTGTGACGACGGTAATACGTCTCCCTGCTCTGAATCAGTCATTTAATTTATTATGTCGCGTCGTGTTGTCCTTGCCGGCCACGTCGTGCCAGACCGCCCTGCCCCACGCCGCGTTTATGAGGTTGGTGGCGTACCACACGGGGTCGCGCTTGTGTGGTGTCTCCTTGTCCCTGCTGGCCTCTTGCTTTTCTTTCCTTGCTTCCCTGCAAGATCAGAGAGGTAATCGGACGGGACGAGACGGGACGAAGGAAGATCAAGTTAGGTGGTGTTGCCTCGCTATTTCCCTTGGGCATGATATGACATGCACTAAGCGCCAAAATGCACCGAGCACCGCACCTAGAGCAGGTACATCTCTCAGAACTCACGCTGTCACTTGAGTGTCGCGTCCATGTCACAACAAAATATATGTACCATCTCATTCTAAAAAATATTTAAGTTCAATTTCTCTAAAAAGCAGTTTTATGCCTTTGCCTCCGTCCAAGCTGGCTGTGTTCACAATTTGCTTTGTCGTGTCTGGCTTGCTTGCATGTCCTCAGAGAGAACACGTGGTCCGCTATACGCCTCATCAATTTCGCCGACGTGACCTTACCGAGCACACCAGACCACTCCGTGCCACTGCTGCTGCCTACCTTGCTTCTTGAGGACGGCGAGTTGCTGCTCTCGCACTGCTTTTTCTTTGCCTCCGGCCGACCACGCTCATCCGTGCCGCAACACCGCTCCTCCCTTCTTGCAGCAGGCATGTTCTTCCTTGCTCACCTGGCCTGCCTCTGCACTCGCAGCGCACCTGAGCCACCGTGGCTCCTCCTGTTCCCCTGTGTGCGCGAGCCCCGGCGTAACCCCTGGCTAGCTTGTCCTTGGTCCGTTACATATCATTTTGAGCACGATTTCACATGGCACTTTCCAGCCACCATCACCATCTCCTCGCGTGTCGATGTGGGCTGCGTGGCGCGCGAGAGCACACAAGTAGGGGAGCAAGCTCATAAACTTGTATGATGAATGCATGTTTTGCGTACGCCGTGCCGTATGCTAGTTATGCGTTTGCCGCCGCCGCCATCATCTCTTCCTTTCCTCCTCGTGAGCGAGCGCAGCTTCCATGGTCCCATGCTCGAGTCGCGCCCCAGCTCCTGCTCGCCACTCCTTGGGTCTGCGCCGTCCCTGCGCCTGAGCCCAGCAGTTGCTCACCCGCCGATTGATATCATCTGCTCATTTTGCACTGTAGCACCGGTGGTGGTGATGATCGCTTCCGAAAGAGAAAACAAAAGGCTCGCTTAGCATAAAATATAGGAGCGGCGGCGTGCTCGGCCGTTTAAGTTGCGCGTGTTGGTCGCGCATTGGATTAGTGGAGTGCTAACACCCGAAAATATTTGTGAGACCTCCGTCTCCTCGGCGTTGCCCATTTCCGCAACGCCATGGCCTACGCCTGAAACCTCGCTACCTCCGTGCGCCTTGTGCTTGTTGCCAGGTTGAGCACCGAACACCGCCGTGGCGCGTTTCCATCATCGCTGACCCCCAGAGACAAGCTCCACGACCCGCCCGCCGTACGCCGCTCTCTCAGGCGCTCCCTTCTCGGACCGCACCATGGCGTGCAACCTCATTGCGTTGTGCTCGTCGTCGATGCCGCCGTGGAGCTATCCTAGTAGCCCGTCCCGTGCCTCCTCTGCTCCTCTCTATGAAGAAGATGAAGTGAAGGGTATAAATCCAAGTAGAAATTTTATATAAGGTCTTTACTGCGAAATACGCGACTCATACGAATAGTATATGTTGGACTGCGGGTTAGTTTCAAGAAAATGCAGGGATGTTTTTGCAAAAATCGCTTTGGCCAGATTAGGTTGAGAGCGCAGTGAGTAATTACCGTTTGCTGCCGCATTGCTTAGAATTGTTGGACTTGTATCGCTATTTGTCATCGCTAGTTCGTTAAATAGGCGTTGGTAGGACCGTTAGCTGCACTTTTGTAGCGTTGAGGCGGGCGTTGGGAAATTTGTACAGTAGGCTCCTAGCAATATTAATTTTTGTAGCTCCGGAATAATTAGTTTACTAGAGTAGTTAATGATGCCCTATTCCAAATAAAGATTAAATGGATAAAATGGGATAAATAAATAACTTGGGTTTGTATAACTAAAACGAGCGTGGGGAAATAACGCCTTATCCGACAACATGGATATGTAGCCTAAGTACGGATGTCGTTAGAGCGAGCTCGTTAGCTTGTGAGGCGTGATCGTGTTTCTAGGTATTTCGGCTGTCGTTGATTATTCACATCTATGCATTTGCATCAATGCATATCATATCGGTACGATGATGGAGCAAAGTATCAATTGAAGGATGATTGGGAATCCGAAGGTGGTGTAATGGTATTCTCTCCAGGAGATGATGCAATGGGCTTTCTATTCAGATGATGGTGGATGATCTGAAGATGCAAATACTAACTTTTTAATATATCTTACCCAGGCAAGCCCCGGTGCATAACCCCTATTTTTCTGCAGTTTAAATTATATTTGTGCATTAAGTTTTAAGGAGTTGAATAAAACCCACTTGCATATATATCTTTATCCTATGAGTCTTACAAGTATGATAGGATCGTGTAGAATGCTATGCTACAGGACTCTGGTAGAAGTCGAGTGATTGTCTGTCACTCGCGAGAGATAGGAAATATATTACTGCATTATTATCACTTGGAAAATATAAATGGTGGAAAAGAAAATGGTGATCGGGTAGGGATATGGTTTGGGTATTGGTGGGTGTAAGAGGTTGTGTCATCGTGGATGCGGGTGAAAGCTCTAGTTTGGTTTTGGTTAATTGATGAAAACATAAGTGCTAACCTAGTTTATCAAAGTGATTATGAAATAGGTAGCACTACTCCAAGTGATGAAGCAATGGCGAAGATCATGACGATGGTGATGGCATGGTGATGATCAAATGCTTAAACTTGGAAAAGAAGAAAGAGAAAAACAAAAGGCTCAAGGCAAATGTATAAATGATAGGAGCCATTTTGTTTGTGTGATCAAGACACTTAGTGAGTGTGATCACATTTAGGATCGATAGCCTTACTATTAAGAGGGGTGAAACTCGTATCGAAATGCGGTTATCAAAGTGCCACTAGATGCTCTAACTCATTGCGTATGCATTTAGGATCTAGTGCAATGCTAACACCCTTGAAAATGTTTGTAAAAATATGCTAACACATGTGCACAAGGTGATACACTTGGTGGTTGGCATATTTGATCAAGGGTAGTGAAGTTTGGGTGCAAGGGTAAGAAACTCCACCGGCGGAGTGTCCGCCCGTAGAGTGCGAATAGTCCGACGGTGCCACCGGCGCCCTAGACAGAAAAGACGGAGGTCACTGGAAGTGACCGGACGCTGGCCTCGGTTGGACCGGCGCGTCCGGTCAGGTGTAATAGCGAAGACGCTGGCGTCGGTCAAACGACCGAACGCTGGGTCGCTCTACGACCGGACGCTGGCAGGGTGCGTCCGGTCAGTGCTGACATACGCTGACGTGAGGCGTATAGAGGAGACATTGTGTGACCGGACGCTGGGTGAGTCTGGTCGGGCTCGCGTTTGGAACCTTACTGGAAACGACCGGACGCTGAGATCCTGCGTCCGGTCACTTTCTAACTGACGCCTCCGGTCATCTCTTGACCGTTGAGATCGGGCGATCGACGTTTTAAGCCGATGACACATGGCGAAGATCTGAGGACCAGACGCTGGGGTCCTGCGTCTGGTCAATATGACCAGAGCGTCCGGTCACCCCACGTTGTGCCCAGTGAAGGGGTACAACGAGTCTATTTCGTGGGGGCTTCTATTTAAGCCCCATGGCCGGCTTAAGCTCACTCTTTTTTGCCATTTTCATTGACATAGCAACCTTATGAGCTTAGCCAAAGCCCTCCCGCTCATCTCCATCATTGATCCATCATCATTGTGAAATTGGGAGAGAATCCAAGTGCATTGCTTGAGTGATTGCATCTAGAGGCACTTGGCATTCGTGTTTTCGCTACGGGATTCACTTGTTACTCTTGGTGGTTGCTGCCACCTAGACGGCTTGGAGCAGCGAGGATCATTGAGCGGAGGTTGGTGATTGTCTCCGGCTCTGATCGTGGTGATTGTGAGGGGTTTTGTGTCTTCCCCGGCGGAGCGCCGAAAGGTAACTTTAGTGGATTGCTCGTGTCATTGAGTTACCTCACTTGTGGGTAGGTTCTTGCGGTGTCCTATTGTGTGGACGAGGTTCGTGCAACACCTCTTAGCCGCCAAACCACCAAGTGTTGGTCGACACAACGGGGACTAGCGTGCCAGCAAGCACGTGAACCTCGGGAGAAAAATTGGTTGTCTCTTGCCCTTTGAAATTCTCCCGATGATTGATTTAGTATTCATAATGTGATTGGTTCACTCCTCTATACAACGGTATAATCACCCTACTCACTTATTTATATTCTTGCAAACTAGTTGTGACAAGCTCTTTAGTGTAATTAGAATTGAGAGCTTGCTTTGTTAGTTTAAGTTCAACTAGTGGAGCTCTTTAGAGTAGCATATTTGAGAGCTCTTAGTGAGTAGTAACACTGCAAGTGGTGTGCCTAGTAATCATTGCAACTAGAATTGTTGGATAGGTGGCTTGCAACCCTTGTAGAGCTAGAGCAAGTTTGCATTTCACTATTTGTCATACTAATCAAATTGCTCTAGTTGATTTGTAGATTTTTAAATAGGCTATTCACCCCCCTCTAGCCATATTAGGACCTTTCAAGTGGTATCAGAGCCATGGTCACCGTTTGATTGAAGGCTTAACAACCTCGGTGTCAAATTATGGCTCAAGTTGTGTTCAACCATATGGGGGCAAACCACCATTCTTTGATGGCACATGCTATGATTATTGGAAGAGAAAGATAAGGATGTATCTTGGTTCAATCAATGATCAAGTATGGGAAGTGACCGAGAATGACTATGCTATCATTGATCCTGATGATCCCACCAACCAAGATAAGATCAACAATCAATGCAATGCAATGGCTCTCAACACCATATACAATGCCATTGATTTCAAGGTGTTTGAGCAAATCAAGGATTGTGAAAGAGCAAATGAGGTGTGGAAGAGATTGGAGGAAACATATGAGGGCACACTGACGGTGAAGAGTGCCAAGTTGTATATCCTCAAGGATAAATTGACAAGCTTCAAGATGAAGGAAGATGAGAGCATTCCGGAGATGTTCCATCGTTTGCAAGTGATTGTCAATGATTTGAAGGCATTATGAGAGAAGATCAAGGATGATGATGTCTCTCATCAGTTCTTGATGTGCCTACCTCCAAGATTTGAGATGTTGAGATTGCTCATCATAAGAGGAGGATTGAAGAAGATTACCCCCAACCAAGTACTAGGTGATGTCATGACCCAAGAGACATACCGTGTAGAAAGGGAGGGGGATGACAAGAAGGAAGAAGAAGACAAGAAGAAGAAGAGTATAACATTCAAGGCTAGCTCATCATCATCCAAGAACAAGGGCAAGTCCAAGAAAGAATCAAGTGATGACGATGATCTTAGTGATATTGATGATGAAGCTATGGCCCTCTTTGTCCATAAGATGGGAAAATTCATGAAGAAGAAGGGCTATGGTGCAAGAAAGAGAGGAGATCACACCAAAAGCAAATAATATATGAGAAGATGCTACAATTGCAAGAGCCCCGATCATATTGTAGCAAATTGTCCCTACAATAGTGACAATGATGATGATTGGAAGAAGAAGCTCAAAAATGATAAGAAAGAAAAGAATGAGAAGAAGGAGAAGAGGATGACCTTCCAAAAGAAGAAGAAAGGTGAAGGCTATGTGGTCACATATGATAGTGATGGCTCTTCAGATAGTGATAGCTCTAGTGATGATGACAAGAAATCTATCAAGAGAGCACTAGCAAGCATCGCCATCAATGACAAGCTCTCCATCTTTGACACTCCATCGACATGCCTCATGGCAAAGCCTACTAAGGTAAAATATTATGTGAGTGATGATGATGAATGTGAAAGTGATACTTGTAGGAATGATGATAATGATGATGAGGAGTACACCGAGGAAGAACTCTTGGACATGTGTGAGCAAGTGCACGCTTGCAATGAGATAAAGAGAAAGGAGTGTAAAGAATTACACAAGAAGATAAAATTTCTTGAGCAATCCTTTGATGAGTTCAATGCCACTCATGAGAGACTAATGGAAGCCCATGAGAAGCTTGGCAAAGCTCACTCTAAGCTTGAAAAAGCTCACTCATCTCTCATTGAGCAAGTCAAGAAGGAGGAGGCCAAGAAGGAGCAAGTGATCGTGTCTTGTGATGTGGGACTAACATGTGATCTTATTAATGAATCTTTTTATAAGCCCATTATAGTTGCTCCCACTAACACTACTTGTAGCACTACTACTTCTACTTCACCTTTGAGTGATGGTCTCACTTGTGATGCCTCACTAATGGTGGAAAATGAGACCCTCAAGAAGGAGGTGAATGAGCTCACTCGTGCCTTAGGCAATGCCTATGGTGGAGATGCCCACTTGTTAAAGTGCTTGGGTAGCCAAAGGTTTTCTCTCAACAAAGAGGGATTAGGCTATACCCCCAAGAAAGGCAAGGCGGCCTTTGTCACTCCCAAAGTTAGCTTTATGAAGGGCAATGGTCGGTTTTGCAATAGATGCAAGCAAGTTGGGCATATAGAGCAATATTGCAAGATTAACAAGAACAAGCTACCTAATGTATCCTCAATTAAATTTGATTCTTGTTACATGCTTTTTAAGAGTGCCAATGGTGTGAAGGCTAAGTTCATTGGTACACCAATTATGGGCCCAAAGAAGAAGACCATTTGGGTACCAAAGATCTTGGTAACTAACCTATAAGGACCCAAGCAAGTTTAGGTACCTAAAAAGAATTAATCTTCTTTTGTAGGTCAATTATAAAGCCGGAGGAAGGCATTGGGTGCTTGATAGTGGGTGCACATAACACATGATCGGTGATCCAAGAATGTTTAATTCAATCAATGAAAACAAGAGAAATGGGATTGATAGTATCACATTTGGTGACAATGGCAAAGGCAAGGTCAAAGGGCTTGGTAAGATTGCAATATCCAATGACTTGAGCATTTCCAATGTGCTACTAGTAGAGAGCTTGAACTTCAACCTATTATCTGTAGCTCAATTATGTGATCTTGATTTCAAGTGCATATTTGGTGTGGATGATGTAGAGGTTATAAATATAGATGTCTCTAACTTGATATTCAAAGGTTTTAGATATGAGAATCTATACTTGGTTGATTTCAATGCTAGAGAAGCTCAATTGACAACATGTTTGATCACTAAGTCTAGAATGGGTTGGTTATGGCATAGAAGGTTTGGTCATGTTGGAATGAAACAATTGAACAAGTTGATTAAGCATGACTTAGAGGCTTGAAAGATGTCACATTTGAGAAGGATAAGCTTTGTAGTGCATGTCAAGCTAGAAAACAAGTTGGTAACACACATCCTAAGAAGAGCATGATGAGCACATCTAAGGCATTTGAGTTGATGCACATGGACTTGTTTGGACCAACCACATACACAAGCATTGGTGGAAACAAATATGGATTTGTGATTGTATATGATTTCACTAGATACACATGTGTATTCTTTCTTGTTGACAAGAGTGATGTTTTTGCAACATTCAAATCATTTGTCAAGGGCATTCACAATGAGTTTGAAACAACCATCAAGAAAGTTAGAAGTGACAATGGTAGTGAATTAAAGAACACTAGAATTGATGAGTTGTGTGATAAATTTGGAATTAGACATCAATTCTCGGTAAAGTATACTCCTCAATCAAATGGCTTAGTTGAAAGGAAGAATAGAACTTTGATTGACATGGCAAGATCAATGTTGAGTGAGTACAATGTGAGTCATTCATTTTGGGCCAAAGCAATCAACACGACTTGCTATTATAGCAACCGACTCTATTGTCACCCCATGATGGAGAAGACACCATATGAGCTATTGAATGGAAGAAAGCCCAACATAGCATACTTTCGGGTTTTTGGTTGCAAATGCTACATATTGAAGAAAGGCACTAGATTGAGCAAGTTTGAAAAGAAATGTGATGAAGGTTTCTTGCTTGGTTACTCCACTACTAGCAAGACTTATAGAGTTTGGAATTTGGCTAGTGGTACTCTTGAGGAGGTTCATGATGTGGAGTTTGATGAAACAAATGGTTCACAAGAGGAAGATGAGAATCTAGATGATGTAAGAGGCACTCAATTGGTCAATGCAATGAAGAACATGGACATTGGTGATATAAGGCCTAGAGAGGTGATTGATGTTGAAGATGACAAGAATCAAGTGCTCTCTAACTCAAATGTGCAAGCTCGTGGTTCTCATGATCAAGTTCAAGCAAGTACTAGTCATGACAAAGTGCAAGATCAACAACAAGTGGCTAGTTCATCATCTCAACCAAGTGATCTATCAAATGCAAGCAATCAAGTGCAAGTGCTTCAACCAACCAATGTTGCAAGAGATCATCCATTGGACACTATAATTGGTGATATTTCAAGAGGTGTGCAAACTAGATCAAGATTGGCATCTTTTTGTGAGCATTTCTCTTTTGTGTCATCCATTGAACCTAAGAAGATAGATGAAGCTTTGAAGGATGTTGATTGGGTCAATGCTATGCAGGAAGAGCTAAACAACTTTACAAGAAACTAAGTATGGGAGTTAGTTGAGAGGCCTAAGGATCATAATGTGATTGGAACCAAGTGGGTCTTTCGGAACAAGCAAGATCAAGATGGGATAGTAATAAGGAACAAAGCAAGATTAGTGGCTCAAGGTTACACTCAAGTTGAAGGTCTTGACTTTGGAGAAACATATGCCCCGGTTGCAAGATTGGAAGCAATTAGGATCTTGTTAGCCTATGCTTGTGCCCACAACATCAAGTTGTACCAAATGGATGTGAAGAGTGCATTTCTCAATGGGTACATCAATGAGCTTGTGTATGTTGAGCAACCTCCCGGTTTTGAAGATGATAAGAAACCCAACCATGTTTACAAGTTGAGAAAGGCTTTGTATGGATTGAAACAAGCACCTAGAGCATGATATGAGAGATTTCCTACTCTCTAAGGGATTTAAGATGGAAAAGGTTGACACCACTCTTTTCACCAAGAAGCTTGGAAATGACTTGTTTGTAATGCAAATCTATGTTGATGATATTATTTTTGGGTCAACAAAATCAAGATTTTTGTGAGGAGTTTGGCAAGATGATGGCAAATGAGTTTGAGATGTCCATGATTGGAGAGCTTAGTTACTTCCTTGGTCTTCAAATCAAGCCAATGAAGAATGGCACATTTGTGAGTCAAGGCAAGTATATCAAGGACACGCTCAAGAAGTTTAGAATGGATGATGCTAAAGCTATTAGTACACCAATGGGGATAAGTGGAAGCTTAGATAGTGATGCTAGTGGCAACATGGTGGATCAAAAGATGTATCGGTCTATGATTGGAAGCCTACTCTATGTGACCGCATCAAGGCCGGATGTGATGTTTAGTGTATGCATGTGTGCTTGATTTCAAGCCTCACCAAGAGAAAGTCATTTGAAGGCAACAAAGAAAATATTGAGGTACTTGAAGCATACACAAAATGTTGGATTGTGGTATCCCAAAGAAGCAAGATTTGAGTTGATTGGATATTCGGACTCCGATTATGCGGAATGCAAAGTTGAGAGAAAGAGCACATCAGGCACATGTCAACTATTGGAAAGATCACTTGTATCTTGGTCATCAAAGAAGCAAAATAGTGTAGCATTTTCAACCACCGAAGCGGAGTATATTTCGGCCGGTAGTTGTTGTGCTCAATTACTTTGGATGAAGGCTACTTTGAGTGACTTTGGAATTAAATTCAAGCAAGTGCCATTGCTATGTGACAATGAGAGTGTTATAAAGCTCACTAATAACCCGGTTCAACATTCAAGAACAAAGCATATTGATGTCCGCCATCATTTCATAAGAGATCACCAATAAAAAGGGGACATTTGCATTGAGAGTGTGGGCACCGAAGATCAACTTGCCGATATCTTCACCAAGCCACTTGATGAGAAGAGGTTTTGCAAGCTAAGGAATGAGTTGAACATACTTGACTTCTCCAATATGTGTTGATGCACCCCCAATTATATGACATGCCTCTCCTTCGAGCAATCTAAGGTAAAAGGTGATTGGCATAGCATACATCTTTGCTAAGGACATGATTAGTGCATCTAGACATATTTCATATTTGAATAGGCTCATTCATGAAAATCAAATGAATTTGATGCTTGTATGGTACCACTATTGCTTGTATGTTTGAAATGATCTAGTGGTAGCATATGACATGTTTGTGGGCTTGTAAACCTAGTGTTTGATCTATCTAAAATTTGGGAAAATGATCCTCACCTCACATGGTTTCACCCCAACCTATCTAAAATTTGAGCCCTCTTTTTGTGCTAATTGTTGACAAAGGGGGAGAGAAATTCACAAAGATAGTAAGATAGGGGGAGCAAACAAATGAAATGACATTGTAAGGGGATCAATAAAAAATGCACACAAGTAGGGGGAGCAAGCTCATAAACTTGTATGTTGCATTTTGATGTGCATTTCATATATTTACTTGCATAGCACAAGTTTTTAAATTTCTATATCCATGCTTGTGTGATGTATGCTAGTTGTAGGTTTGAATGATGAAATGAAAAACTAGCATGCATAGGTTATCCAGTGTTTGTATTTCAAAGATTCCAAGTGGTATCAAGCTAAAGTAACTAGACCTATGTTCATTCTATGGAAACTAGACCGTTGCTTGTAATATTGATCTCATGGGGTATTCTAGTTTTTGTGTATGTCTAGTTACTAATGGTGCTAAGGATGGCATATTGGTGCACTCCGATTGGTATCACGCTTCAAAGGTCCATCTCTTATACCTTAGCATCATTTGGTAGAAATTGACTCCTATATTTCTTATCTAAGCATATGTGCAAGCTACAATCCAAACTCTTAGCACATATGTAGGGGGAGCAATTGCTACCATTTGGAGTTCATGAAACTTGTCCATATTCTTTTACACATGGTAAATATGCTTGGACAAGCAACATGGATTCAATTAAATTACAATTCATATCTTTGTAAAAGGGTTGTCATCAATTACCAAAAAGGAGAGACTGAAAGCTCTAGTTTGGTTTTGGTTAATTGACGAAACCCTAAGTGCTAACCTAGTTTATCAAAGTGATTATGAAATAGGTAGCACTACTCCAAGTGATGAAGCAATGGCGAAGATCATGACGATGGTGATGGCATGGTGATGATCAAATGCTTAAACTTGGAAAAGAAGAAAGAGAAAAATAAAAGGCTCAAGGCAAAGGTATAAATGATAGGAGCCATTTTGTTTTTGTGATCAAGACACTTAGTGAGTGTGATCACATTTAGGATCGATAGCTGTACTATTAAGAGAGGTGAAACTCGTATCGAAATGCGGTTATCAAAGTGCCACTAGATGCTCTAACTCAATACAGTCCGACGGTGCCACCGGCGCCCTAGACAGAAAAGACGGAGGTCACTGGAAGTGACCAAACGCTGGCCTCGGTTGGACCGGCACGTCCGGTCAGGTGTAATAGCGAAGACGCTGGCATCGGTCAAACGACCGGACGCTGGGTCGCTCTGCGACCAGACATTGGCAGGGTGCATCCGGTCAGTGCTGACGTACGCTGACGTGAGGCGTACAGAGGAGACGTTGTGTGACCGGACGCTGGGTGAGTCCGGTCGGGCATCCGGTCATGAAATGTCGCGTTTGGAACCTTACTGGAAACGACCGGACGCTAAGATCCTACGTCCGGTCACTTTCTAACTAACGCGTCCGGTCATCTCTTGACCGTTGAGATCGGGCGATCGGCGTTTGAAACCGATGACACGTGGCGAAGATCTAAGGACCGAAACGCTGGGGTCCTATGTCCGGTCAATATGACCGGAGCGTTCGGTCACCCCGCGTTGTGGCCAGTGAAGGGGTACAACGGCTCTATTTTATGGGGGCTTCTATTTAAGCCCCATGGCCGGCTTAAGCTCACTCTTTTTGGCCATTTTCATTGACATAGCAACCTTGTGAGCTTAGCCAAAGCTCTCCCACTCATATCCATCATTGATCTATCATCATTGTGAGATTGAGAGAGAATCCAAGTGCATTGCTTGAGTGATTGCATCTAGAGGCACTTGGCATTTGTGTTTTCGCTGTGTGATTCACTTGTTACTCTTGGTGGTTGCCGCCACCTAGATGGCTTGGAGCAGCGAGGATCATTGAGCGGAGGTTGGTGATTGTCTCCGGCTCCGATCATGGTGATTGTGAGGGGTTTTGTGCCTTCCCCTGCGGAGCACCGAAAGGTAACTCTAGTGGATTGCTCGTGTCATTGAGTTACCTCACTTGTGGGTAGGTTCTTGCGGTGTCCTATTGTGTGGACGAGGTTCGTGCAACACCTCTTAGCCGCCGAACCACCAAGTGTTGGTCGACACAACGGGGACTAGCGTGCCGACAAGCACATGAACCTCAAGAGAAAAATTGGTTGTCTCTTGCCCTTTGGAATTCTCCCGATGATTGATTTAGTATTCATAATGTGATTGGTTCACTCCTCTATACGACGGTATAATCACCCTACTCACTCATTTATATTCTTGCAAACTAGTTGTGACAAGCTCTTTAGTATAATTAGAATTGAGAGCTTGCTTTGTTAGTTTAAGTTCATCTAGTGGAGCTCTTTAGAGTAGCATATTTGAGAGCTCTTAGTGAGTAGTAACACTGCAAGTGGTGCGCCTAGTAATCATTGCAACTAGAATTGTTGGATAGGTGGCTTGCAACCCTTGTAGAGCTAGAGCAAGTTTGCATTTTGCTATTTGTCATACTAATCAAATTGCTCTAGTTGATTTGTAGATTTTTAAATAGGCTATTCACCCCCCCCTCTAGCCATATTAGGACCTTTCAGCGGGGCATAGCTTAGTTACACTGCTTTCCCTGTCTGTGTCGGTTAAGGACCGATCGTTGCATAAGCCATCGAGGCAAGTCGTAGATTTATTATCTCGAGCACATACTTGGGTATGGGCGCTTGGAAGATTTGTTGCTCTCTTGTCGCGGATCCGGCTCTTTCCGGACCGACTGTCAGGGTTTTATTTTGGTGGAGGAGGTCCTTGCACCGCACTGAGTCTAGGACTTAGGGGCGGGGGCTTGGAGTCCTAGTTTGGATGGGGACCTGGACACCCGAGACAGGAGAGTGATGGGTTGGTCCTGCTTGTGCCTTGGGTACAAGCGGGGCATGTGTTTTTGGAGTACCCAGCTGGAGGCATTGATTCACGAATCATCAGGCAATTCGGTACGGCTTGTTTCGTGTCTAGCACCGTAGTAAGAACTGAAAGATGAAAGCTAGAATGGAAAAAGGAACTCTGATTGCTTACCACCTGCTTGAAAGTAGTACAGGTGCTTACATAGAATGGTTAGTTAATGAACCAATGCAGCTATAAATAAAAATCGAATATAAGGACTCACGCTTAGTAATGCTTCCTGCAAATGCAATAAACCCACAAGCCAGATAGCCTTGCATATCCTTGGAGTATTTTCTTTCCTCCTATCGGGTAAGTCTTGCTGAGTACAATTGAGTACTCAGGGTTTTATTCTCGCTGTTGCAGGTGACAGGTGGATGCTAGAGCTGACCCTTGTGTGTGGATACCTCCTGGTGGGCTCAGCGAGGATTCCTTTACGCTGCGATCGTAGTTGTTATTTATAACTCTCACCAAATGCTTTTATAAATGAAAGTTTCATAATCTGTTGTCGTAGTTTATATATCAATACTTCATCATGTCATGATTAGATATTCATTTCGGCTGAAATTCTGATCACATATTTATATTGCGCTGTTCAATTAAATTGTTCATAACTCTGATAATAAGATTTTATTCCGCTGTTATATTAATAAATATTATACTCTGATGTTGTTTTAAAGGTGATGTAAGAAATGGATCAGAATGATGTAAGCTTTATTCTCCCATTTGTGATCTTGATGGCAAAAATGTGGATTTTCGGGTTTTCCCCTCGGGTGTGCCCGACGGAACCGAGTAATTTAGTGCCATCCTTTGTGTGCTTAGTGTCTAATGGAAGACAAGCACTCCCGGGAGGTATTAGATTAGGCGGTTCTGCCATAGGTGCTATCAGAGCGCAAATGAGGAAATAAGGCTTCGAAAACATTTTCTAAACTAAAATTTGACAACCCATTTTTGCAAAAAGTTAGGACGTTTTATGCGAAGTTATATAAGTAAGCCCTATTATTATGGTTATGTATCTAGGATAGATGGCACTTTGCTGACTTAGATAGGGTTAATCAAGTTTCTGCAGGTACACTGACTCGAGCATAGTCCGATAGTATCGACTAGTTATAGGGAGAGAACGATGTGCCAAAAATCTGAGAATGGTTGCCCTATATGTTGGCAACAGTGGAAGGACGTATAGGACGTGCATTCATGCATATCCTGTTTGTGCATTGTAGTGCCGTATTGCTTATATGCCATCCATAGGTGTCACGCGTGTCGTATTGTGCACGACAGACTTGTTTCTATTCCAGAGTTAGGTCTGCACTGTGGCTTCATGTTTCGCGTTTGCCGTGGTTCACGCCTATCGTGACCCACGTTTCCCCGTACCCCTTTTCTGCGCTCTTGTCAGACCCTTGCTCTGTAGTCGTACTAGTCAGTAATGGCCTCAGACGTCGCTCGCCTCGAATGTGCGGAATTTGGTCGATTCGTCGTAGTGATCTCGCGCGGGAACCCTGGTGGACCGTGCCAGGGCCACTAAATGCTCCACCTTTATAAGCAGAGCCTGACTTAGCCCTTGGTACCACCACTTGGCGCACTTTAGCTCACTTAGCTTTTTCTTTGAGCCAGCTTTTCGCTCAACCTTCCTCACCACCACACCCAGAGATGACAGGAGCCTAGGTTAGTAGTTACTGCCTGAACATTGAGGGTTTTCCCAAAATCCTGCATGCCACCCTACAAAAGCTCGGAGTCAAGGATCGCCCCGAGTATGAGGGCCGTGAGTATGAGGAGCATGTCACCGAACGGTGTGAGGTTACCGTCTACATTAGGAAGAGTGAAGAGTTCCCCAACCTCACTGAAGCCTGGAGTGTGACCGCAACCGGTTTTAGCTTCATCGACACCTACCAGGTTGTGGCCCGCAAAGCCTTGCGGCACCTTTGCTAGATCTATGAAGAGCCCATTGCCCGTACCCCCATGCAGTTCTTTCCACCTTTGGACAAGAATCGGCGGGCATGGAGGGCTCGCATGGAGGCCTTGCAAGGGCGGGATGTGCAAGAAGATAGTCCTACCATGGTGCACTTGACCACGTACCTACTTGCTCTGGATGAGCAGTATGACCGGCAAGCCTTGGAGCTGAGGGCGTGCCTTCGGCGTGTCGAGGAAGCCGAGATCTTCAACCGGATGCTCCAGGTGCAGCTCGTCGAAGCGCATGCCTATGCTGCAGCTGTTGAGAGCCAAGAGACTGCCATGTCGGAAGCCCTGAAGGAGGCCGAAGATTGACATGTCCATCAGCTGGGTGAGGCCTATCTATTCATTAGGGCCAAGCGGAGGACGCTGGTTGCTGAAAGACAGAATGACCCGATCTTGGAAGGGATCCCTATCCACCCGCCAGAAAGAGGGAGAACCGGTGATGCAGAACCGCCAGCACCTCCACCTTCGGAAGTGTTAGAAGCAGAGCCCTTGATTCCTCTCACTCAGCCACTGCCCCGAGAAGATGCAGATCCATAGCCAGAGCTGTAGAAGAATCTGCCGAGCCTAGGAATGAAGATGCATGGTTCTAAGGTAGATTAGTTGCCTTAGGATGTTGTAACCATAGTAGTAGTGCTTGTTGTTGCTGTCCTCCTATATTGTACTCTTGCCGTTGTTGTAGTCCGTAGTTGTTGAGATCGTCCGCCAGTAGGGAAGATGGATGCTGTATCGTGAATGGGAGCCTGAATGCCTGTACGTTGTACCCGTATAAGACCATTGGAATATGCATTGTGTTATTTCGCGGTGTTTATCGTGTCCATCTACGTTAAGTCTCGTTAGACGTGGTCCAAGTTTTTAGGGGTAATATTAAGTGGGTTACAAGAGAAGTTGAGATTCAGATGCTAGCAGATCAGCCATGATTGGATATTATTGGACACTATATCGACTAATTGTGGATGTTCCAACATAACACTTGAATCTCTTTAAACCAAATCCGCTGTTGGATTTGAATTCCTTATCCCTTGTTGTGAAGGGAACCCTTGTTGTTTGAATTTTCCCTTGCAATAACCCTTACTCTATGGTCTATGACCCCACCGCCTTTATGGCGTGTAAGTTGGTATTAGTTGTCTGGTTAATAGCTTATGGTGCCGCGACGAAACCAAGGGCTCCCTATGGAACAACTGCCACATGTGACGCTGCTCAGCACGCGCTGGTATCGAGGTTGTTAACCAAGTACCTTTACCAAGTTACACCGCCATACCGCTTTTGCTACAAATAATTTCCTTGGAAGCATTCAGGTGTTCAAACGGGAAATCCACAACATGTTGATGACATAGTGTTCTCTCAAGGTAAGCAAGAGGAGGTGGTTTTGGAGGAATAAAGTATGACATGGTCTCAGTCTATATGAAAGACGGATGTGGTCGAGTAAAGGAAAGAAAAAGAAGAGTAGTAAGGAAAGTTAGCCTCGGGAAGTCGGGAGTGATTTTGAAAGTCTGAGTGGATGTCATGTCCCAATCCCTGTGTTTAGTTGACCGTGCTGGGTCATTTCGCTGTGTGCCCTGCGAACGCTGTCTGTATCAGATCCTTTTGCACCCCGTTCTCGCATGGCCGCGGCATCGTGCCGCACTCGTCGTCCTTTTGTACTGTGTGTTTTTCCTTTTCCCAGCATCCGGTCGGCTCTCAACTCTCACGCCTCGTCCCCCGTACCGGACCCCCCATCCTCTCCCTTCTTTCTTCTTTTGGGGACACGACCGCCCGCACGCCTCCCTCGTTGAGCGCACCATGGCCATGTTTATCTCCATAGCATGACTCATCTGTGTATCCCATTCACGTCGCCTCCACTTCCGGTGTGTTGCTCCCCACCCCCATTCGCCACTATAAAATACCCTTGGTCCTTGCTCTTGTTCTTCATCCATTCTCCTCGCATTCGAAGTAGAGTTATGAAATCCAGTCAACATCGTGAAGCTAGGTTCGTCAGTCTGAGGTGATGGTGTAATCTGAGGAGAAGAAAGGATCCAGTTCATCGAAGAAGTTCAAGTTCCCTTTGGGTTGGTCAATCTTAGGGTTCACGATGTTTTACTTCTCAGTCGACTGTTTCTGGATTTGTTGGACCTACACCATATTTTGGATACTCATTATCTTGTTGTTTCTTCATTGCCCTCGTCTATCTCGACTTCTGGAATAAGTCTCAGTTGTATTAGGTTGCTCTTGACTATGTATCCCTAAATCCCTGAGTGGTGTAGTATTTGAAGCCGTGTAACCTTTCGTGTAATCCCTGATCTACGAAATGTAATCGCGTTTCCCCTCTTCTGGTTCTTGCTTTGAATCTCGGGACGAGATTCTTTTTAAGGAGAGTTGGTTGTAACACCCCTGATGTTACGAGCCTATTTAGCACCATGATTTAGGCCTAAGTAAAAATTTCCGAAACGAGTTTATCGGGTTTTTGATTTAAAACGTACTTGAGGCGATAATCGAATCCTGTGTGAGTTAGTTTCATGGACTCAAATAAACGCTCAAGTTAAACCACGCCGTGCGTAAAGATAATTAGGAATGTCGAACGACAATTCTAGCCAATAGATAGCAAACGGTTTGTTCTATTAGATTAAGTATGAAAAAACAATGTTTATAAACAAAAAATGTTAAAAATAAAATTTGCTTTAGTTGTGCTTGTACATGCATAAAGTTGCTTTAGAAAAATGAATTTTTGGAAGTTAAAATAATATAAAATATAAACAGGAGAAATCATATCATCAACAAGATATGAACATCGTGAATACGTTGGTATTCTTGTTCGAGTCGTCCTGTCTATTACGCTAGTGTGACGATGGTAATACGTCTCCCTGCTCTAAATCAGTCATTTAATTTATTACGTCGTGTCGTGTCGTCCTTGCTGGCCATGTTGTGCCAGGCTGCCCTGCCCCACGCCATGATTATGAGGTTGGTGGCGTACCGCACGGGGTCGCGCTTGTGTGGTGTCTCCTTGTCACTGCTGGCCTCTTGCTTTTCTTTCCTGGCATCCCTGCAGATCAGAATCAGATCGGACGGACGGGAAGAAAGGAAGATCAAGTTAGGTGGCGCTGCCTCGCTGTTTCTCGCTAGGCATGATATGACATGCACAGCTAGCGCCAAACTGCACCGAGCACCGGCAGGCACATCTGCAGAACTATGTGCAGTAGTGAGTGTCGCGTCCATGTCACAGCAAAATATATGTACCATCTCATTCTAAAAAATATTTAAGTTCCAATTTCTCTAAAATAGTTTTATGCACTGCCTCCGTCCAACTGCCTGTGTTCATAGCTACTGTCGTGTATGGCTTGCTTGCATGTCCTCCGGGAGAGCACGTGGTCCTGCTTCTGCCTCTGTCAATTTTGCCGACGTGACCTTACCGAGCACACCAGACCACTCCGTGCCGCCGTCGCTGCCTACCTTGCTTCTTGAGGACAGCGAGTTGCTGCTCTCACTCTGCTTTTTCTTTGCCTCCGGCCGACCGTGCTCATCTGTGCCGCAGCGCCGCTCCTCCCTTCCTACAATAGGCATGTTCTTCCTTGCTCGCTTGGCCTGCCTCTGCACTCGCAGCGCTCCTGAGCCACCGCGGCTCCTCCTGTTCCCCTACGCGCACGAGCCCTGGCGTCCCGCGCTGGTCCCGCCGTTTTTCGGCACGACCGCACCACGGCCGCCATCACCATCTCCTCGAGCGCCGCCGTGGCTTTGCGCCGTACTGCAGCACCGGCGTCGCTGTGCCGTGCCAGTCGCCCGCCGTCATCTCTTCCCTTTCCTCCTCATGAGTGAGCGCAGCTTCCATGGCCCCGTGCGGGAGTCACGCCCTAGCTCCTGCTCGCCACTCCTTAGGTCTACGCCATCCCCTACGCCACAGCCCAGCGTAGCTCCACGCCGCCGCTATTTACTGCTCATTTCGCTTGTAGCACCGGCGGCCGCGCTCTTGCTGCTTTCCGCTAGCACCCGCGGCGGCTCTCGGCGCCGGTCGTTGTGCGTGATGGTGCACCGGATTCCATACCGGGCCTCCGTCTCCTTAGCGTTGCCCATTTCCGCAACGCCATGGTTGCGCCTGAGCCCCGCTACCTCCCGTGCGCCGTAGCTGCCCAAGCCGGAGCACCGCCATGGCCGTGCTTCCACCGCCGGCCCCCGCGTAGACAAGCTCCACGACCCACCCCGGCCGTACGCCGCTCTCTCAGGCGCTCCTTCGCCTCGGACCGCGCCATGGCTAGGCAACCGCATTGCCGCGCGCCCTCGATGCCGCCGTGGAGCCATCCTATAGCCCGTCCGTGCCTCCTCTGCTCCTCTCTATGAAGATGATGAAGTGAACGGTATAAATCCAAGCACAAATTTTATATAGGGTCTTTACTGCGAAATACATGACTCATACGGATAGTATATGTTGGACTGCGGGTTAGTTTCGAGAAAACGCAGGGATGTTTTTGCAAAAACCGCCTAGTCGGTTTGGGGCAGGCCGTGCACTGGGCCGTCTTGCCACTGACTGGGCGCTGGGCCGCTCGCGCCGTCCCCGTGTTGGGCCGTAGGCCTGCCGCACTAGGCCGGCCGGTTGACTAAGCGTTTGGGCTGCTCGCGCGGTTATCACCACTGCTGGGCCGCCCGTGCCGTTGTCGCTGCTGCTGGGCCGTTGTCGCTGGCCCTTTCTATATTCTAAGTGCTTTTTCTAAATAGGTTTATAGTTTAAATTGCAAAATCAATATAAAATGGTATAGGAATCCAAAAATGGTGAAACCAGTTTTGTTGGGTCTCTAAAATCATGATCTACCTGTTAGTATATTTTGTTCACATAGTTTGATAATATTCGTGAAAGCTATATAATTAATTTAAGGTACTTAATATTGTAAAATATAAACTTGTAGGAGTTTCCATGATAAATTGGTAATATTGTTGAATCTAAAATTTGTACAATAGGCTCCTAGCAATATTAATTTTTGTAGCTCCGGAATAATTAGTTTACTAGAGTAGTTAATGATGCCCTATTCCGAATAAAGATTAAATGGATAAAATGGGATAAAAAAATAACTCGGGTTTGTATAACTAAAACGATCGTTGGGAAATAACGCCTTATCCGACAACATGGATATGTAGCCTAAGTAGGGATGTCGTTAGAGCGAGCTCGTTAGCTTGTGAGGCGTGATCGTGTTTCTAGGCATTTCGGCTATCGTTGATTATTTACATCTATGCATTTGCATCTATGCATATCATATATGTACGATGATAGAGCAACAGATCAATTGAAGGATGATTGGAAATCCGAATGTGGTGTAATGGTACTCTCTCCAGGAGATGATGCAATGGGCTTTCTATTCAGATGATGGTAGATGATCTGAAGATGCAAATACTTACTTTTTAATATATCTTACCCAGGCAAGCCCCGGTGCAAAACCCCTATTTTTCTGCAGTTTAAATTATATTTGTGCATTAAGTTTTAAGGAGTTGAATGAAACCCACTTGCATATATATCTTTATCCTATGAGTCTTACTAGTATGACAGGATCGTGTAGAATGCTATGCTACAGGACTCCGGTAGAAGTCGAATGATTGTCTGTCACTCGCGAGAGATAGGAAATATATTACTGCATTATTATCACTTGGAAAATATAAATGGTGGAAAGAAAAATGATGACTGGGCAGGGATATGGTTTGGGTATTGATGGGTGTAAGAGGTTGTGTCGCCGTGGATGCGGGGCATAGCTTAGTTACACTGCTTTCCCGGTCTGTGTCGGTTAAGGATCGATCGTTGCATAAGCCATCGAGGTAAGTCATAGACTTATTATCCCGAGCACATACTTGGGTATGGGCACTTGGAAGACTTGTTGCTCTCTTGTCGTGGATCCGGCTCTTTCTGGACCGACTGTCAGGGTATTATTTTGGTGGAGGAGGTCCTTGCACCGCACTGAGTCCGGGACTCAAGGGCGGGGGCTTGGAGTCCCAGTTTGGACGGGAACCTGGACACCCGGGACAGGAGAGTGATGGGTTGGTCCTGCTTGTGCCTTGGGTACAAGCGGGGCGTGTGTTTTCGGGGTACCCAGCTGGGGGCATTGATTCGCGAATCGCTAGGCAATCCAGTACGGCTTGTTTCGTATCTAGCACCGTAGTAAGAACTGAAAGATGAAAGCTGGAATGGAAAAAGAAACTCTGATTGCTTACCATCTGCTTGAAAGTAGTGCATGTGCTTACATAGAATAGTTAGTTAATGAACCAATGCGGCTATAAATAAATATCGAATATAAGGACTCACGCTTAGTAATGCATCCTGCAAATGCAATAAACCCACAAGCCAGATAGCCTTTTCTTTTCTCCTGTCGGGTAAGTCTTGCTGAGTACAATTGAGTACTCAGGGTTTTATTCCTCCTGTTACAGGTGACAGGTGGATGCTAGAGCTGACCCTTGTGTGTGGATACCTCCTGGTGGGCTCAGCGAGGATTCCTTTACACTGCGATCGTAGTTGTTATTTATAACTCTCACCAAATGTTTTTATAAATGAAAGTTTCATAATCTGTTATCGTAGTTTATATATCAATACTTTATCATGTCATGATTAGATATTCATTTTGGCTGTAATTCTGATCACATGTTTATATTGCGCTGTTCAATTAAATTGTTCATAACTCTGATAATATGATTTTATTCCGCTGTTATATTAATAAATATTATACTCTGATGTTGTATTAAAAGTGATGTAAGAAATGGTTCAGAATGGTGTAAGCTTTATTCTCTCATTTGTGATCCTGATGGCAAACATGTGGATTTTCGGGTTCTCCCCTAGGGTGTGCCCGATGGAACCGAGTAATTTAGTGTCATCCTTTGTGTGCTTAGTGTCTAATGGAAGACAAGCACTCCTGAGATGCATTAGATTAGGCGGTTCTACCACAACCATCTCCGGCCAAAATACTTGATGCAGAGGCTAAACTGTATCCTTTTACGTTTTAATTGTCCTTTGCCTCGATCCAGGCGAGGCACTGTATTGGAGCGTTGCCTCCATTGCAAAAGTGCGCACATTAGTTCATTAGTTCGCATCACAAATTCAAGAGAACATTAGTTCGCATGCATACATCCATGCTAGCATACAAACATATAGTCCTACACTCTTAACCTACACGACGACCACGCTTAGGTGCCTGCGCACCTCGGTGACAAACGTGGGCCGTAGGGTAAGTGCACAGGTGGGGGCGACTCCATATGTTCAGTACCCTGAGTCGGTAGAGGTGCACCAAAAGCTAGGAGGGCCCTACCTCCTCGAGGAACCAAGGTGGAGTGTTGTTCGTGTGAAAGGTCCCAAAGCTGCTAGTACCCTCCGTGTCACTGCAAAAGCACGTGTACCTAGGCAAAAAAAGGCTAGGTTAGATAGAGCATGTTACGTACATAGTACATGAGAAATCAGGAAGGTAATCGTTGAATTACCTAGGACTTGAACCCTCTGCTGTGGCTTGTGCTGGGATGGACGAGAACGTCATCCCGATCCATCGACTGGAGGTGGTGGTGGAGGTGGAGGTGGAGGTGGAGGCACACCCTGGTGGGCATGAACAACTACATCAGTGGTGTGGCGACATGATGCCCGGTGCACTCCCGTCAAACAACATTGCCCTAGTCGTCGAAGGGCGACAACCAACTCCAGCCTATCAACCGTTGGGGGGTTGTACTCGAACCGCTGGGCATACGAAAGCAGCGGACCACTCCACCTCAACGTCGGACTTCACGAGGGCCATCGGAGTAGAGCTGGCAAGAATAGAGGGCCAAACTTGTCGTTTCATGTTGCCGGCGGTGAGGGCGGGCGAGTTGTGGCGGCGGTAAAGAAGGAGAACGGACGAGAGGCAACCAGGCAGGGGGAGGGAAACCTATGTCTTCATTTCTTTCGGGCCGCGGTTCCGGCCTAGGAGCTATGGCTATCAAACCCAACTTCGGACATGTATTTGGGTCATTTTGGACGGTGGCGTACCTCAAGCTCGGCCGGAATGGAAAAATGGGCTAACATGGTCGGGTTTGTGCGTGGGCCAGCCCTATTTCTTGTTTAGGTCTATGGAGTACCTAGAACGAGTTCATCTTTCGCGACAAGGAGAAAGGAATCACCCGTTTTCCTCCAGGCAAATGCACATTCCTGAGCTCGGTCGGCAAACGGTTTCCATGGCCGCCGCAGACCCCACCACCGCGGCCTCCTCTTTCTCGCGGTTCTCCTTCTGCTGCTCTGTCTGCCCCTCCCCGCTCCGCCTCAGCTTTTCGCGGACCCATCCGCCCGGTCGTCTCCACGTCTCCTTCACCATCGTTGCTCTCCACAAGCGCAACCCCAAGCGGCTCAAGTACGCCGCCGAGCGCCAGTTCTCAGTACCTTCTGCCTCAAGCGCGTGCTCTTCTTTCATTTTTTACCTCCCGCAATAACGCTTGCCTTTCACGGGCTTTCTAGCGTGGCCTGCTAAGAACGGTCTCTTTGGTGACTGGGTTTTGCGCGCACGAAGAGTGGGGATGCTGGGATGCATCGGGTGGAGTCCGGCGAGGACTTCTGGAAGCTCGACCCCGTTATCGAGCTCATCAATTCGGCGCCGTCGGGGTGAGTACGCTGCTTAATGCTTCACTTGGGCCTTATTAAGTTTTGTACGAAAATCACATACTCCAACCGAGCATTTAGTACCAATTTCGCGATTGTTGCAAGCCCATAAGTTCTGTAATAATGACACAACGATCTCAGCGTTTACAAGTTACAACCTCTTCCTATGCAAATGTTTGGAAAAAATCTTAGCTTTGTTTTGAAGCAGCATTGTTCCACTAAATTTGAGGTTTGGAAAATAAAATACAACAATAACAACAACAACAAAGCATTTAAGTCCCAAACAAGTTAGGGTCGGCTAGAGTTGAAACCCAGCAGAAGCAATCAAGGTTCAGGCACGTGAATAGCTGCTTTCTAAGCACTCCTATCTAAGGCTAAGTCTTTGGGTATATTCCACCATTTCAAGTCTTCTTTTATTGCCTCTACCTAAGTCAACTTCGGTCTTCCTCTGCCTCTCCTCACGTTACTATCCTGGCTTAAGATTCCACTACGCACCGGTATCTCTGGAGGTCTCCGTTAGACATGTCCAAACCATCTCAACCAGTGTTGGACAAGTTTTTCTTCAATTGGTGCTACCCCTAATCTATCACGTATATCATCGTTCCGAACTCGATCCATTCTTGTATGACCGCAAATCCAACGTAACATACGTATTTCCGTGACACTTATCTGTTGAACATGTCATCTTTTCGTAAGCTAACATTCTACACCATACAACATAGTAGGTCTAATCGTCGTCCTATAAAACTTGCCTTTTAGCTTCTGTGGTACCCTTTGTCATATAGGACACCAGATGTTTGGCACCACTTCATCCACCCTGCTTTGATTCTATGGCTAACATCTTCATCAATATCCCTGTCTCTTTGTAGCATTGATCCTAAATATCGAAAGGTATCCTTCCTAGACACTACTTGACCTTCCAAACTAATATATTCCTCCTCCCGAGTAGTAGTGCCGGAGTCACATCTCATATACTCAGTTTTAGTTCTACTGATTCTAAAACCTTTGGACTCCAAAGTCTCCCGCCATAACTCTAGTTTCTGATTCACTCATGTCCGACTTTCATCAACTAGCACTACATCGTCCACGAAAAGCATACACCAAGAGATGTCCCCTTGTATGTTCCTTGTGACCTCATCCATCACTAAGGCAAACAGATAAGGGCTCAAAGTTGACCCTTGATGTAGTCCTATTCTAATCGGAAAGTCATCCGTGTCTCCATCACTTGTTCGAACACTAGTCACAACATTGTTGTACATGTCTTTAATGAGCCCGACGTACTTCGTTGGGACTTTATGTTTGTCTAAAGCCCACCACATAATATTCATTGGTATTTTATCATAAACCTTCTCCAAGTCAATAAAAACCATGTGTAGGTCCTTCTTCTACTCCCTATACCGCTTCATAACTTGTCTTATTAAGAAAATGGCTTCCATAGTTGACCTTTCGGGCATGAAATCAAATTGGTTCATAGAGACCCGCGTTATTGCTCTCAAGCGATGCTTGATAACTCTCTCCCACAGCTTCATAGTATGACTCATCAACTTAATTCCCCGGTAATTAGTACAACTTTGAATATTCCCTTTATTCTTGTAGATCGGTACCAATATACTTCTCCACTCGTCAGGCATCTTATTCGATCGAAAAATATGGTTGAATAGCTTGGTTAGGCATGCTATAGCTATGTCCCCAAGGCATCTCCACACCTCGATTGGGATACCATCCGGTCCCATCGCCTTACCTCCTTTCATCCTTTCCAACGCCTCTCTGATCTCAGATTTTTGGATTCTCCGCATAAAGCGCCTATTGGTGTCATTAAAAGAGTCATCCAACTGAAAGGTTGTGTCCACATTCTCACCATTGAACAATTTGTCAAAATACTCTTGCCATCGATGTCGGATCTCATCCTCCTTCACCAAGAGATGCTCACGTTCATCCTTAATGCACTTAACTTGGTTGAAGTCCCTTGTCTTTCTCTCACGAACCCTAGCCATCTTATAAATATTCTTCTCTCCTTTCTTCGTACCCAAATGTTGGTAAAGATCATCGTACGCTCTACCCTTTGCCACACTTACAGCTCGCTTTACAGTCTTTTTGCCACCTTGTACTTCTCTATGTTGTCCACACTCCTGTCATGGTACAAGCGTCTATAGCATTCTTTCTTCTCCTTAATAGCCATTTGGACTTCCTCGTTCCACCACCAAGTATCTTTAGCCTCGCCTCCACTTCCTTTGGTTACTCCACACACCTCTGAGGTCACCTTCCAAATGTTGGTTGTCATCTTCTCCCACATGTTGTTTATGTCCTCTTCTTTCTTCCAAGAGCCATCTTTGATAATCCTTTCCCTGAATACCTCTGACGTCTCCCTTTTCAGTTTCCACCACTTTGTTTTTTTCAATCTTAACTTGTTTATCCCTATCGGACACACACTGAAAACAAAAGTCTGCCACCAAAAGTTTATGTTGAGAAACAACACACTCCCCTGGTATCACCTTGCAACCCAAGCATGCTCGTTTGTCCTATCTGGCTAGAGTGTTGTCCGCTACTGAAGGTCACTAAATGAGATTCTCTCTTTTTTAAAGAAAGTGTTGGCTATCATCAGGTCAAAAGCTACCGCAAAGTCTAGAACTTCCTCCCCCTCCTGATTCCTACTACCATACCAAAAACCTCCATGAACTGCCTTGAAACTTGCGCTTGTAGTACCTACATGCCCATTAAAATCTTCTCCTATAAAAACATTCTCACTACTAGGTATAACTCTAATCAAGTCATCTAAGTCTTCCCAGAACTGTCTCTTAGCACTCTTGTCGAGGCCTACTTGGGAGGCATACGCACTAATTACGCTCAAGACCATATCACTAATGACAAGCTTGACTAAGATAATCCTATCTCCTTACCTTTTCATTCCTACCACACTATTCTTGATGCCCTTATCAATCAAAACTCCTACCCCATTTCTATTCGCGAATGTCCCTGTGTATCAAAGCTTGAAACATGTATTGTCCACCTCCTTCGCCTTCTGACCCTTCCATTTAGTCTCTTGAACACATAATACAGGAAAAAAATACAGGAATGGAAAATTGATAAGTTGCATATGTGCATCTGTCCTGTTTTCTTGTGTGGGTTTTGTTTGAGTGTATTCCTATAGGCACAATTATACTAATCTTCTTACATTTTCTATTTGTACTATGCTTGGTTAACCACAAATAACATGGGTTCATACTTTTGACAGCTACTCCATCGTCTGTGACCTGAGTAACAATGAATCTATTGAGTACCTTTGCAGGTAAATTTACTGCTTTGATCATTTTGGTGTGATAAGTGATCAAGTCCAATGTTCGCTCGCAATCTTAGGCATGAAACAAGCCATTTTAGCTCTAACAGTGCTATATGTTTGTTATCGATGCAGACTGAAAGGCATTGGAGACTCAAAGGCAAGATTATCAGGACTACAGAGTCAATTTGGGTCAACATGTTTCTGCAACGAAATATGGCTTGCAGAGCGTAGTACCCATCTGCATGTGCACCATGTTCTTATACTCATGCTGAATTATGCAGCCTCTCAGCATCATGTGTCGCTCATTGCGTGATATCGATACCTACACCACAGGATTTGCTCGAGGCACCAACCAAGGGCAAGCTAACATTTTCCGTGCTGTCAAGTGTGCAATGCCTAGGCCTGTAAGGATATCCTCTTATTCACCATGTACTGCAGTCTGTACTTGATTACTTCACAAGTAACTTGATTATTTGAATCTTCTGCAGTACACATTTATTTTACCTGCAACCAAGCAATTTCCTAAACAGTGCATAAAGCATATGGTTCTTCCACAAGGTATGCAAAAAGGAGACAGGTTGGCGTCCGAATTCCAGATGATCCCATCAGTCAGGCAATATTGCAAAATATTGATGAACCTTTGATCTGCACAAGGTTTGTAGTGCATCTCAACTCTTCCTATACTTTTGCTTCCTGCTCTTGCTTGTGGCCAATTGGTCAATTGGGATTATGGAGTATAAAATCGTAGGATCTGGAACTGAAAATGCAACTAGGTAGTACATCTTCCATATTGCTGGATATTGATTTGATCAAACTTTTAGGAGTACTTGATGCTGTGCTTGCATGTATAAGCATTCTCGGTACTTCACTATGTATGCCACATGGCGCTCTGTCTCTCTGTATTCTGGTGTACCTACATTAAAAAAAGGAAGGTATTTTACTTGAAATTATATAAGAATTTTGTGTAGAGTTCATATGTTTCCTTAGCATGTAGAAGAATTGGTTAGATCAAAAAATAGATATCATGTTGTCACCCTGCTGTTGGCAAGTTCCATAATGATTCTTTATTTCCTTTATTTACAGTGTCAAATATCTATCGGAGGATGAATGGATACTTGATCCAGTAATCATTGCTGATATGAGCCACTGGTATCTTCTTCCATTTTAACGTCGTACCTGAAGCTGTATTCTAATTTTTCATACAGCCATAATAGTTCATAGTTACACTTCTCTTAGAGCAAGTTAGCCTGTATCTGTACAGTTGTTATCTGCAGTTCCCTCATATGCGGTACAAAAACTGATGATTGTTTAGAGAGTAATATACTGAAAAAAGTTTCCATCTGACACCTCTTTCTATCAGTTGCTGCACCATTTTCAAACTTTTTTTTTTTTGGCCTGGAGAGTACCAATCACTCAGGGACGCAATATATTTGAACAGTAACCACTGATTCTGACCTAAATACTAGGCTATTTTCAGTCATTAACTCTACCATATCTGAACAAGCTGGGGATGCTATGTGCCTGGAGACTGAGCTGGAAACAAATGGAGCTTCTTCGCATGGCTCCACAAACATCTTTACGCATAGCTCCTGTATTCTTCTTTCATTAGACATGTATAATCAGATATACATACAACACATGGGTAGAACCACATGGAAAACAAACAACCAAGTACAAAAACCCCTTGCAAAGGTTAGAGGTAGTACCCAGTAATATGACTGAACTTGTAACTAGTGATGTCTATCCTAACACTACTACACTAGACTAAGTATATGATTTCCAATCCTTTACTGTTTCGGTGTTGCCCCTAAGAGACCTACCCCACCCCCTCCTTTTCGTTTCAAAAAGAAAACCCTCTTTAATTACATGCACAACCTTGTCAGAGGTTAAAAAAGGGCCAATTTCAATTTCTCGGAAAAAGCTGGATGTGGAAGCCATCAGGAAAGCCGAGACCGGGGGTCCGGACTATGTTCCCTCCTTTTACTGTCCTCCAACTGTGACATTAGGGAAAAAAAGAACTATGAGATTTCTTTGTTTCAGAGCATAAATATCAAGAGATATCGCTATATATCAGATGTAGAAACGGTACCTGTATTTTGTAACCAAGCTGTGGATGAATGTTGCCATCAAGACCCTACTAAGATCAGTCCCAACGCAAAACCTGAGGCCACCTCCAAACGCCATGAAATGTTTCGTTCCACCGGTGATTTCAGGTTTGCCCTGTTCAGAAGACAACAAGGTTAGAACCTTTTATTTCAAAAAATCTGAATCTATCACTAGGATTGCATCATACTTTGCCCTATTTTTGAATCTTATCTTTTACTTGCACTCGGTGAAATAACACATGCTTCAGTTCAGCTACCGGATTCAGAAAGAGAAACTGTCTGATTCGAACCCTGAACCCCCAAATACAGATTTTTTTTAAAAAAAATCCTTAGACAGTGAGACGATCAAGCACTATCTGTCTGTTTTTGTAGTTGGCTGACTTGCACAGTTGCCTCTTGTTACTGAGCTACACCATGTTCATCTGTTGCCATTTTGACCTTGTTGTTAAACTACTAAGTGAGGAAGCTTCTGCGATGGTTCACGGACTCATACACTACATGGACGCCAACCGATCGAATTCCTCCTTGATCTCTGCGGCCAAGTTGGTACTTGGGATCAGAGCCTCCCGATCGTGGACTAATTAATCACTCTGGCAATTATTGGAGACTTTCAGTTGGTTAAACTATTCTTGTTTGTGATCTCCGTTTTAATGTTGAGACTCGAGAGGAGAATATATGCAAGTTCGGTGAGCAAATCAGATCATAGCATTTCATCCTACCTAGATAGAATATAGAACCAAACAACTCATTCCCTTGCAACCTAATACAGACTCACTGAACGACCTCGCGCGACAGAACCCTAAAGCGATAGGAACGATGATGCAGAATACAAAAATTGTTGCCGATCGAGATATCATCGAGCAAGACGAACCTGCCACCTCCATGGGTTGAACGCCAACGGATCTTCATAGATGTCAGGGTTTAAGTGCACTGCCGGTGGGCACACCATGACACCCCATCCTGCCGGAATCGTATGGCCTGTGCCAACGAACGCCGCAGAAATACAGCACGGAGATGAGTTTCCACGCAACTTGCTCAAGATATCATTTTTCTTGTACGTAGGAGAACAAGAGAGAGATGCCATGCCAGCCATGTGCATTTCGTGGTGTGTACGTACCTTTAATCTCAACATCTTGCAGGGCCTTTCGAAATATCCCCGGCACGATGTTTGCGAGCCTCACCATCTCCATGATGACCTTCAGAGAGAGACAGGAACAGAGGTGTCAGTCAGTTCTTCAGCACTTGCCGGATTCAGAAAACGGCGCTTCAGAGTTCAGACTACTTCAGAGGCATCCAAGAGCATGCACAACTCTTGCTATTCGCGCAACTGCCTGTAATGTAAATAAATTATACTGTGGCCAAAATCAGGGCCTTAGGTTTTGATTCCCCCCTTCCGTTCTTTAATCTTCAGCTTCGTAGTTCTTATACACTAATTAAGTAAAATTATCTGTCTACCTCGAAGTCTGGGACTTGGTCAGGAAAAACACAAACTATGGCTTGCGCCTTCACGCTGCAGCGTCGGGCTTCCAAGATTCTTGGATGCAATGCTAACTCGTGATAGGCCTCTCGCTTAGAGCTGTGATACTGTCTTTGCAAGTTAACAATGCAACTTGCACATGTACAGTTGCTCTCGTACGCTACGAACTGGGCTATGAGCAAGCTAGGGGCGCAGCGGTCCGGGATAGGCTCACCTGATTGGTGAAGGTCATCGATCTGTACTCGGCCCACGTGACGGGGGCATCCGGGTCCTTCCTGTTCTTGGCGATCGCGTCGTGCTCCTCCTGCTCGACCAGGGATAACATAACAGAGTCTCGTTTAGCCCGTAGTCAGAATCACACGGACATACATGGCTTCTCTTGACTGCTTGCTTGTTGCTTACCCTCAACGCGTCGACGACCTTGGGGTTATCGGTGAGGAGCTTGACGCCGAGGGTGAGCGCCAGCGCCGTGGTCTCGAAGCTGGCGAAGAGGAGCACGAACATGAGGTCCAGCGCGATGGTCTCCGTCAGGAGCGGCTTCTCCCTCCGAAGTTCCTGGATCACGTGGTCGAAGAAGTCCTCGCACCGCCGCTCGGGATCCGCCATCCGCTCCTTCATCATGCCCTTGAGCACCTTCATCGCCTTCTTCCGCCCCTGTTGTCGACGATGAAGATCGATTAGAAAAACTCTGATGCGATTGTTGATCATAATTGTCCAACGACAGAGAATTAAACATGACGAAATTGTATATTCCTTCCTTGAGAATTTGTGCAGTGCATGTGCGCAGCTATACGGAACAACAGCCGTGCGTGTGCATGCTCAGTACTTTATTTTGTACGGAGTATGTAAAAACAGGTGGTGCAACCGTGCAAGTGCAATTCACCGCAGCATGCTCTTATTAATTACCTCCATGCATTCATGGTAGGCCGTGCCGGGGATGTTGACGGGGAAAGAAATCAGCCCGCGGATGAACGCCACGAAGTTCTTCCTCAGGCTCTCGGACGACTTGGACGGCTCGTAGCCGATCAGCTTCTTGGCGGTAAGATCAAATATCATCTGAAAATTGAAGCATCTATCAGTGATCCGCTGGCGGCAATGGCGCATGCATCAGGATTCAGGAGCTGGGGGCTGCTAGCTCGATCGAGCCGCTAGCTAGCTGCTTACTGTGGAGAGGCCTTCCTTGAGCTCGACGCTGGGCTGCGCCGCCCACGAGGCGAGGCTGCCGCGGCAGGCGGCGTCCGTCTCGGCGAGGAGCACCGCCTTGAGGTTCTCCTGGCCGTAGAGGCGGAGCACCAGGGTCTTGAGGTACTTGTACATGAAGCCGTGCAGGGAGCCGACGTTGTCGCGGCCGAAGATCTCGGTGAAGGTGTCCGGGTACCAGCTCTCGAACAGCTTCCCCTCCTGCTGGAACACGAAGTAGTTCATGTCCGGGTCCGCCGACACCACCACCTGCCGCCCCACGATGCTCGTCTTGAAGATGCTCCCGTACCGCTTCACCCGCTCCTTCACGAAGGGGGACACGTCGCAGCTCGGGTTGGGCGCGAAGAACTGCATCGTCTCGCCGAGGAGAGGGATGCCCATGGAGCCCGGCGGGAGCCTGCCCCTACACTTGGGGTGGCTCCATCGGTACGCCCAGCGGAGCAGAGCGACGAAGGTCGCCAATGCCGCGGCGCAGGCAGCTATATAGGTCATGGAGGAAGCCATGGCCTCCGAGGTGACAAGAACGTTCGCCGTGCGATATAATTTGCCGGCCGAGAGAGGGATGGTGGTGCTGGCGAGGCAGCTGGGAGAAGCTAGCTCAAGATATGGTTGCATGTGCTACGGGGAGACGAAGGAGGTTCTGTGTGGGTTTGTGGGAGTATGGGTGCCTTTTATAAACCACCTTGCTGCTAGTGCTAGGCTTGGCCTTTAAAAAGTGACGGAATAACGGCATAAGCATATAACCATTTGTGTTTAATTTTAATTACGTTATGCCTTTTATATTTAGCAAAATTATTTATTTTTTCATGGATCTAAATATGATGCTATAGCATTTGCATAGGGTCTACACTATGATATCGCTAATTATTTCACTATTTCTAATTGTTGATTGTTGAATTATATGAATGTTGATCGTAACCATGACTCATGTTGACTAGCTTAATGAATGTCAAGAAATAGATATTGAGACATGTTCTCCTAGAGAATTATATACGTATATGAGTACTTTGTAGTGCTTGTGAAATTTTCTTAGTTATATGCTCCCTTGCATAATTAATGAAGGATATTCGTATTTTTCTCTAAAATCACTAAATGAAATAGCTTCTATTATACCCTGTTATAGCTTTTGAAGAAAATCCGCTCAATGTTTTAGCATCTTATCGAAAACATTAATTTTTTTGCTATCTATATTTTTTAATTTACAAAAAAATTGATAGCCATTCAGTGGATTAAAACAAGCAGAATATTTGTGTTTCATTCATCTACAAAAAGAAAAACACTTCTGCAAGTAGATAACTGCTTCTTTATTTTTTGGCAGATAAAACCGGAATAATCCATGCCTTAACTATCACACTACTTTGTTACGAATAATGCACTGTCAATTTATTCTAGGCACCTTTGAAAGAGAAAAGATAACAAAATTTCAGAGTAGTTGATCTACCATGAGGTTTAGCGGTCTACACGCAAGGCAGCTTTAGATTATTCGGAGTTTGGAAGCACCCAGGGATAAGAATGTAATTTCAAATCAGTCCAAGGACACCTTCCTTTCGTTGTGGTATACGTACTGGGTTGCGGCGGAGGACACAGGAGTATTGGCTGTTGAGAAGCTGGCTAGAATTGGGTGGGGATAAAGAACGGCAAAGTCTTGCCCGGCGTGTCTCCGGACCATGGATTATTCTGCCGTCACCCTCTGTGCCTGGGGATGCCATTGTTTATATATAATATATGCACAGCACAGCGAGTGGGCAACTGCACCATGTTTCATTCCATCGGACGGAGCATCATCATATTCCATTCAGGCAACCACACCCTACTGCCTGCCTACTGATGCCCACTCTGCCATTCGTATGGTTCGAACAGTAGTGCCGTACTTCTCAAATCCAGATATCTAAATTTTTGCATGGCTGTGTTTGTCTCTGTAATAAATGTGCAAAGTTCTTGTGTACACTATACTCCATTCATACACTGTGCACTTGCTTCGGAGCTCTCACAGTCAAGTAGAGTCGTCAGTCAAATGTATGTGAGCTTTAAGCACAAGAAACAGAAAGCCACAGTTTCTGTGATTCGTGGCCTACGTGCTTATCACAAAACGAACTGGATTGTATATTCACCGGCACACGCCAATCCCATCTCCGTGCGCGCACTTGGATGCCAGTCAAGCAGTTGAGCTCTTTTCGTGATCTTCTTGCGATCTATCTTTTCCTTCTTTTCTCGTCTCTGTGTCACAGCAATCTAATTAAGGTCTATACTTAGCTTCATCAGTGGTATAGTATAGTGTTTCGCCACCTAGCTAGACACATACAGTTCTTTTGATGCCTCTAAACAAAGCTATCCAGGACGCTAGCCTGAATCCAGAACTGAAATAAAAGAATATCAGATCAATCCAGTTTCTGAATCTTCTTGGAAACACGGCCCCGAAAAGGACGCTGTACTGGGCGCATAAATCCGTCAGATGTGTCAAATAGATTCGACACACAGCTGGTGATGCTCTTTGTTTGCCATATATTTCCATTCAGGTGTTCAATCTACTGTGAATCCATTTCTAGCTAACACAAAATGCTCTGCACGTAACAAGAGGATGCCTCTTAAGAACAGCTGAAACGCGCCATTTCGTACTAGCGTTGTCTCAACTTTTCGCAGCATAGAGTCCGCCAAGTGGAGGAAGGAGCACAACCAGAATTCAGGCACTTTCCTCCGCGTAGCTGCTGCGATTCTTGCTGGAAAAAGCGCCGCAAAACGCTTGTTTTAGTTGGTTTTGCGCTGTCTTTTTTCCGGGTCTTGTTGGAGCCCTGGACTGGACCCTGCACCGGCACCGCCGTCTCCCGAGCGCACGCGCCATGCAGTTTCCAAACACAAGAAAAATCCTATTTAAAAAAAAACACAAGAAAAATCAGCAAAATAATGCACGGACCTTGCCTTGCAACACGCGTACGTGCTCCTGGACGCATGTGGCCTGCCCTTTGGGTACAGTCCAGATCATTTGGCTCCGTATGGGACGTAACAAACAGCCGGGCCGCACGCACAAGTGGCCCCACGACACAAGAGTAACATGACCAACAGTGAAACAGGGCTTCGCCTCTGGGATTAAAATATAGCCTGAAGAATAGGATCCAAATCGGAAGTGTAGGCACTTGCTCAGTTGCTCCTGCATCCTGCTAGTAATGTACGCAATCACTGTATATATTTACTCAAGTTTAACCTTTTCTTTAAAGATTTACAAATTTTGCACTTGAAGCATTGCAATTTTTATGATGCCATTTACAAATGGGTAATATATATTTTTCAACATTCAAAATACATGTCAATTTGATTTTCAACCATAAACTACAAAATCGGGCAACTGACACTTTCCAATCGTTGAAACTAAACAAATTGGATCTTTGGCAGGTATCATAGGTGGTTTTCTATATTCTAAAAATATAAACTAATTTCATCTCTAAAAATTCATAAATAGTTTAGATAAAAATATAAAACAAGTATCTATGTTTTCTAAAAATGATGTCAATTTGTTTATTTGGATCTGGTTTGTTTCTATTTGTATTGATTTATTGCTTGTAGCCGTGCTTATTGTTTATTTTTTTTTTAAAAAGATCTAACTAACTCTGATATCATATAAACAGATAGATAACATTTTTAAAATAAAACTATAAGTAGTTTCATTTTTTCTTTAATAAAATAAGTTAATTATGATTTTGTAATGGTTAAACCAGGTTTTGACCATAGGTGGAGGAAAAAAGAAAAAAGAAAGGAACAAAAAGAAAAAAAAGGGGAAGAACAAGAAGAGGAGAGAGAGGTGGATGAACCTTCTTCTTGGCCACGTACTAGTCTCAAAAACCTAAGTTTTAGGCGATTCAAGTAGAGCATAGCTCAGTTGGTTAAGTTTTTAGGATGGGACCTATATTCTCCTGGGTTTAAGTCTTCCACTTACATATTTATTTTAGGATTTAATTAACAGGGCGACATACCATCGACAACAAGGCACATGTGAGAACTTCGTCAATATCAAGATTTGTCAGCTGTCTTTCGGAGATTGTTGGACTAGCTCAGTCTTTGAAGGATCATCATTAGTACGTGCATTTATAGAAGTGAGTATACACTCGTATGTGAGCGTCTGCGTTTGCATTGAGTTTTTTTTTTAAAAAAAAAAAGAAATCTGCCGCTGTGGATCTCTCTGCAAGAATTTTAGACGAATAGGTCTACATACTAATAATGATCACACACTATTACTATAGAAGTAGCAGCAAATTAACGATAACATTAACATTAACAATTAGTTTATGACTGACCCTCTGATCTGATCTGTACACCTTATTAAGCAGTGATCATGCATACTTAAACCAAAAAGTTCAACGGCAGGTGTGGACGTGACATGTGCTATCTAGAACAGGGGAACTACTAGCTTATTAGGCACAGCTAAAATTAGCAACACCCTCTACCCGGGATATGGCGCTGGCGGGATCGCAGCCAAATGGATCTCATCAGCTCGCGCTTTTTTTTTTTGGAATCATCAGCTCGCGCTTTTCACCAACTAACATATGCCAAGAAACCGATACCCAGATCGATCCGTTGATGGAGCCGATGCGTGTTGCACCGCCCATGGCCGCCGATGGCTCCATGCGACGACGACTCTAGCTCTCCAATCTATCATTTAGTCGACGCGAATATTTCCAGTTCATCTCGCTCGTCAGCGACAGGCGGACAGCACTGGGACAGCGCTGGCTGAACCCTTCCCGTCCAGGCAAGGGCTGGCGTAGCAGCAGCTTCCGGTAGACTTTCTCTAGCTCGTTTAATTTCAGAACCCCTGCATGCATGGTGGGGTTTCCAGAGAGGCAGAGACGACTGAAAGGGTGTGTGCATGATGGTAGCTAGTAACTCGCACTGATTGGCTAAGCACATCCACACGGACGTCGTACCACTGCATGAGCAGGGCGTGGCGGATGGATGAATTAGCCAGCGGCCGTAACGCGAAACCCTAGCTTTGTTTAACAGGATCGTTGTTCGCGTGGCCTGTTTATTAACCACGGCCGCGGAAGGGTTGAAAAATCGAGTGTAGATTCGTGCGTACTTTGCGAGAGAGAGAGAGAGTCAGAGAGTCCGGCCGGAGCTCGATCGGGCCGACGACCCGATCTGCTCCGCGATCCCAACCACCGAATCATTGCGAGCGAGACCGCGCGCGAAAAGGCTTCATCGGACGGATGCATTGGACGCAGAAAGCCGCGTGTTCTTGCGGGCGAAGCAAACGATCTAGCGGGAGAATATGTATGCGTAGATCAGTGCCACGGATTTATGCCTGCGAGATGCATGCGACGAGGGCGAAAAAGAGAATTTGCGGCTGGATGCAAGTGAGCTGCCCACTTGGCGTTCGTTGTTCTCGCGCTCCTAAATTTTTATTATCTAGCAACTGTACTTGAGATCAGTGGTGGACGCGCGCTGGCATGCAACTATGCAAGCAAGCGGATGGGAATTTCGATCTTTGTATGCTACAAGTGGTGCATTGATCTAACTGTAAGTTCACGCATCCATGGATTATGGTGCGAGAAGATCTCTCTGCGGGCATATAATAACCAGCAGTCCAATTGACGAGTAAGTAAACGGCTCCGATCCGGCAGTGCAACTGTCCGAGAGGCCGGCCATGATGATCGAAATGGTTCCAACTGCTAGTCAGCCACGAGAACGTGGCATTATTTCGTCTTCGCTCATACGTATCGGCCTATCGGGGTTGGAGGAAGGCTGCCGGAGTTCCCACCGACAGGGGAATACAACAAGCTTCTTCACCAGCAACGTCGACAAAACACGGCTCTAATGCCTGCCGCACCTGCGCTAGCTGTGCCTTTCATTGCCTGGCTAAAAGTCGCCCGGGTCCCTCGTCCCTCGGCCACTAGTATAGACTTTAATTTAGCAATGCGGATTTTGGATAACTTCTTCCACTGCTACAAAATCGGTTTCTGTTAAGGTGTAAGCGGCGCTCCCCCATGGTTGATGATTTATTCCTAAGCAAGTTATTAGCTCTAATTAATTTTATGAGTGGAATGTTAGTATTGTCATTGCGGCTCCCCCTCCCCACGCCACCCCTCGCCCAGGCGCAACCGAACCCGCACGCGGCGAGGCCGAAGGACGCGAGGCTGCCCGGCCCTCGCACTCACCATCGCCATCGCGCGTCGCCGCCGCCGGCCTGTCCTCGCCCGGCACCGCCGCCGCCGGCTTGCCCTGCCCTCGGCCCTAGCCGTGGCCGCCTCGTCCTCGCCATTGCGCGACGCCTCCGCCGCCGGCCTGCCCTAGCCCGCGCTAACTCTGCCTCGCGCAGTGCGCTCGCCGTGCGCTTGTAACTCTGCCTCACCCAGGCGCGCTCGCCGGCTACGGTCGTTCTTCTCGATCAGTGTACACGATCTCCTTGTGTGTCTCCACCCGAGGACAAGCCGGCTACTCCGATCAGGGAACCGGCTAGGTGGTTGAGTACGTGATCTCCTTGTGTGTCTCCGGTCTCCGCAGCGTTGGATTGCCCAGTCCAGAAGATTGGAGGGACGACTGTGGAGGACAGGTAATTGTGGATCAAATTTGCGTCTCCAAATTATGAGCCGATTCTTGTCGGATTGAATGGATCAGTTCATTCAATAGGAGTGCATCTGTCCAATTTCTGGTCTATAATAACTTATATGATCATGAAATTGTTTTTGAGATTAGATTGTGGTCTGAAACTTGAATTAACTGTTTATTGAATGGTATTGACTCTTATCCATTCTTACCCTGTTGATTGCGTCCAATTTATGGAGTCACTCTTATAGATTCTTGAACCAGTTCATTCATTCAATGGGACTGAATGTTGTCTAATTTTTGGAGGTCAGTTTCTCCTCTATACAAACTTGTGCCATGTCTAGAATGACAAACCCCGTGTTTATAGTGTTTGCTGTGTTTCATTATTTCATATTCATATTCTGACATCTGCTATTTCCTCCTACCTACTATTGAAAAGTGTTAGTTGCAGTTTATTTGTACTGTTAGCTAAAATTTGCACAAGGTTACTTTTTTTTGGAATGGTAGTAGATTCCTGCAATTCTACCGTACTTTAGTAAAGCAGTGGGTTTTACTGAATTTGATAAAATTTGCACAAGGTTACTTTTTTTTGGAATGGTAGTAGATTCCTGCAATTCTACCGTACTTTAGTAAAGCAGTGGGTTTTACTGAATTTGATGAAGGTTGCACGATTAGGTATCAGACATTCATACAGGAAAGATGAATATATGTTGAAAATCGCTGACATGTGTACTAGTGTGGGCATTTTATCTTCTTTGAGTGCAATAGTTTTAAGTTCTAACTACAGAACAGTACACATCTTTTTTGAGCAACAACGAACTACTATCAATAACATAGTGTAATGAAGAAAGCAACAGTTTGTACACATTTTCAGAAGATCCATCAGAATCGAATTTGCTTGGATATAATCCAGGAAGCGTCTTATGCTAAAAATAACATGAATGACAACTTCACTGTCCTAAAATACAAGCTATCTTGTTGCAGCGAGGGAAGTGTGACTGATATATGATGAGAAGAAGGCTTTTAATTTTTTTTTTCTTAGATGGGTCTTGTAGTGATGTCTGATGAACTACTGCCAGATATTCTTCAGCTGCTCATTACTCGCGTTTGTAACAGTATAAAGAATTTTTCAAACAACCTCGGATGGAGAAACGACCAAAATGAAAAGTTGTAGATCACAAAAAGTTATATAATTTTGTAGTTAACAACGTTTTCATTTTAATTCATTTAGGCCCCCAATCAATTTAAACTCAGTTTAAGATAATATGTGGTGAAAGAAAAATCTAATATAAATATAAGTGAGTGTGAGGTGTAGTGGCAGAGGAGGGTTTGCATGAGGGGGAGGTTGCAGATTTGAATCGTGCCTGCCGCACTTTTTGAGACATGTTTGCTATTTTTGGCGGGTGGCTGACCAGGCCTCCCCGGATTAAAAAAATACTTTTTTTATTTGACTGATTTCGTAATTTCTAGAACAAGCGAACAAATCTAACATAGTCAGTAGGAAAGATCAGACTGAACCAATCGGTGTGCTGCAACGTCGAATTAGTTGTCGTGCACAAGCATGATCATGGAACTGTGACTGAGATTACGGAAATGGGCCGTGTAGAAGCAGTCAATTGGCACAGAATAATCATCAGTTCAGCGACCAAGCACCATGTAAGTAACCATATCACTTCCCTTTGCTCACAAAGAAGTAAACAAATCTATGTATCACACAATTCACATCTACTAATCTATTCTCCTGCGGTTGTATAGTTCGTGTGATGATCTGAACCTTTTGCTCATTTGCTGCCCACCGAATATCAATGGGTAGAGTTCCTATATCAATGACTAAAGTTAAAGAAGAGACTGAAATATTAATTTCTAGTTGAAGGCCAGCAACCACCTGCAGACATATGATATGCAAGTTCCTTTGAATTCAGCATTGCTTGCAGCAACCTGTACATATAGTTGAGAAATATTCTGCTTATTGGCATAGGTAAGCTATGACATGTTTACTGTACAGGTTTTGATTAAATTTGGAGATGCTTCACTGCAATGAAGTTCCATTAAGCTTCCTACCAGCTAGACTGATCTCTGAACATTTTACCACTGTTGTGTACTCATGATACATGAAAATTATCAGCCTGTTCGCTGGTTGGTTTCTAGGCTGATAAGCCTGACTGGTGCTGATTTGTTATGAGAGAAAAATATTGTACCATGGCTGATAAGTCCTGGCTGAAACCAACCAGCGAACAGGCTGCACAACTCAAAATTTATAATCCTATGGACTATACAACAACATAATGGTTGGAACTGCAGCTAGCACTGGGTAGCAAAATAAAATTCTCGTCGCAAATTCTAAATTTTCGGAGCAAGCTGGCGTCATGCTCCCAGGAATCAAGAGTCACATTTCTGTGTTCACCCTACCTAAATTAGATGCAGATTCATCCGAAATCAAGGACCACACACATGACAAATGCACTCCATCCAGTGGTTCAAAGGAAATATTTTTATCACATAGAAATATGAAAATCCTTATGATTACAGCAACATGGAAGGTATTTCCAGTTGAAGGCCAGCACCCACCTGCAGTCATCTGATATACAAGCCAACTAGAGTTTGCCTAAACCATAAAAAGGGAAGACAGTGTACCTCAATTGGATTTAGAGGAAGGAGTACATAGCCATTATCAGTTTCAAACTTTAATCCTTCTTCTTGTAGCTTTGATAGCACAACTGGATAGTTTTATGATGTACAGCTTGTTCGTTTGGCTGGGCTTGTTCGTTGCTGGTTCGTGAAGAAGTACTGCTGGCTGGTTTGGTGTGAGAGAAAAATATTGTTCCGGCTGGAAATTTACGATCATTTACGATAAGCACAAGCCAACCGAACAGGCCCGTAGTTATTAGAATATGAATAGCCTAGAATTTATGTAGTCTAACCTAGAATAGAAAGGGTCAGCTTTCAGTCAAAAGGACAACCCAAAGGAACTTTGCTTGATTTAAAATGCAATAAACAAAAAAACAAAGCACCAGATATAACATAGAATTTGGTACTATCATACAGCGACCTTAATAACTGTTACTAAGTACAAAACTGGTGATTTCATTATGTTCTCTCTCTGAACACAGCTTTACCACACCTTTGGAAATTGGAAAGTTACTGATAACCTAATTTGTGTTAACTGGTACCTATATCATGTGGACAAGTAATCTAGTGTATTGCAACTTGAAAATTCTATTAGTAATTCGGTCAGCTGTTGCTCTTTTCTCCCATCTTTTGGACTGGTCGGAGGCAGAGCATGCTCACATGGTGACAGCGGCAGCTGGACCCTGTAGATGTTGCTGTTGATGGAGTCAGCACGAGGAGGTCGCCGACGGGGCTGATCTCGATGGCGTACGGCTCGATCCCCAGCTTGCTGCCGTCGAAGACAGCGGGGGTGATCTGGATGGCCTGCGGCTCGATCCCTAGCTTGCTGCCGTTGAACACTGTGTCCACCGCGTACCCGCCCTCGTAGCACAACCATGGACCGCCTGCACCCTCCCGGCAGCGGGGACGGCCGCCGCCTTGGCGAACGGGAGCGTGGACACCGCCGGGCCTGGATATCGCCCCCTCCACCGCCTTCGTGGCGGCCTATTTGAGCGACCTCGGACCGCTGCGTCCGCGGACGCGCGCACCACGCCACCCGCACCCTCGCGGCAGCTGGGACGGCCGCCGCCGCCTTTAACAGGAGCGCGGATGCCGCCGGGCCCGGATCTCGCCTCCTCCACCGCCTTCTCCGGATCTACGCGGTGGCGCCGTTCGCCGGGACTAGTGAGAAGCTATCGCGTGCTCGCCCCGGTAGCCAGTGCCGCCGCAGCCCTGCCTCGCCCTCACCCTGGCAGCCGGTGCCGCCGCAGCACGGACGCTCGGAGCGAAAGAACAACAGGGTTGGTGTGGTCGGAATTTAAGAAATACATGTGACAAACTATACTAATTCAATCATCCCTATACTACTCAAACATTATTTTTGTATTATAAATTTACCATTGTACCCTTAATTGTATAAAAGAAATTCAAAAATAGAATTATCGTACCATTTTTAAGGTGCCGATCCCACTAATTTTAGTATACACTTGGTGCGTATGATCTCACCATTTAGTACGCACTTGGTGCCTTCCGGTGCCTCTCCAATTTATTCCTCTCGGTTCCTCTGTCTTTTTAGTCGTCGGATCGCTCCTCGTGAGCCTTCCATTTTTCGACAACCATTGTAAAAATTCACATAAATTTCTCTCACTAGTACACAAATGATTTTTAAACACGACTTACATAAGCGAACGACATAAGAAACCACCTGTAAGTATGGCGAGAAGTACTGTAGCTTATAAATCGCATCTAGGAATATATTTTCAGGCACGGTTTTGGTAAGTAACCCGTCACTGAAAATAAACCTATTTTCAAGGACGGTCGGCTTAAAAGAACCGTCCCTAAACCCCTAAAAAAGATTTTCAAGGATGGTTGGTAATATCAACCGTCTCTAAAAATGAGTGATTTTTAGGTGCGGATTCGTTAAGTCTACTGTCCCTAAAAATCAATTTTCAAGGGTGGTTGACTAAGTCAACAGTCCTTAAAATAGCAACGGTACAAATAAATTCATATCTTTTTCTAACAAAGTTGGATAAAGACAAAATTTATATCAAAATTGTAGAGTTCGATGAGATCTAAAACTTTGTAGTTGACAAAAAATTTGTTTGAGATCGTTTAGGGTTCCAGATATATATAAAAATTCTCGGATTTTGAATTTCAAATTTTTGATTTTCTCAAATGACCTTGGATAGAGACGTGTTCTATATCAAAGTTGTATTCTTGACGAGATCTAAAACTTTGTTGTTAAAAATTTTCACATTTAAGAATGTTTATTACATACCAAAATATTGCTTATAAGATTTATACATATTAGTACAGAGGGACGCATCATATGTATAGTCACAAGTGACGGTGTGGTGGTAGGAGGTGGTACGTGTGAGGCTAGAGATCGTGAGTTTGACTTCCCGTGGCTGCACTTGCGTGAAACGAACTAAAAATTAGCAATACTAGCTCCTAAATATATACAACAACAATAAGTTTTCTAGAAAAACTTTTTTTGTGTGTGAAATAGGTAAGCAATCTTTAAGTCTGCAAATACAAAGCACATTTCATGATGCATCCCTCTCTCACAACATCTTGTTTACTAGTTCTTTGGACGCGCCCATGCGCGTGCGGGCCACTGGCCACGCGTATTTTTGGGAAAAAAAGATATAATCAAGGGGGGTCTGTATTTCGATTTGAGAAAAATCTGAGGAGGTTTTCGAAAAAATCGCTGAGAGTGTCTCTGGAGTGCGGGTTGATTTTTGATAAAAGGAAGGGTTTTTTTGCAAAAAATCCGGAGCTCATCCGTTCTGGACTGCGGGTTGATTTGAAAATTATCTGAGATGTTATTTGCAAAATATTCTGAGAGGGCCTCTGGAGCGCGGGTTGATTTCCCAAAAACATAAGGGGTTTTTCGTAAAATGACCGCGCCTCGCCCGATCTGGACCGTCGATGCGGCCGATCGAACGGCCAGGAACGGCCGGCGACGTGGCGCGCCGTGTGGGCAGCCTGGCCACACGCTTTCTTGTCTTTAGAAGAGGTTGCTTGGTGCAATCTTTCTCTCTTCTCTATTTTATCAGCTTAGAGCTAGTGCTAGTTCATACTGTTGGAGACACCCTTAGCAAGTTTAGGGATCTAGAAATATGTTTCTAAAATTTGTGGAACTAAGTGGCACCCATTGACAAGTTTAGAGGACGCTTATGCATTTAACTCATAAAACAAATTTGATTGGTAGATGTTGATGCATGTTTCTATAAATTTGGTTAAAATTGGATAAGTTTGGTCTAGAACAAAACTAAAACAGCCTACAATTTACAAAGGGGAGTGCTATTTACTTTATTCTTTGCTGAAAAAAATCAAAAGATGGAAAAAACATTGTAAACCATTTTTTATTGTTGGCAGTAAGATGATGGAAACATTGTAAACTTTGAAAAAGATGCGCGGCGCGCGGGCGCACACACTCCTGTCCTTTTTCTAACAGAAGGCAACAGCTGCAACACGCGGCATATAGCTAATTAGGCAGAGTCCGATCCGTCTCCCCTCCTATAAGATGTTGTTAAACCAGCGGTGGCCCTGGCAGGCCATAGATTGATCTAGAAAACGTGGGCTTCGCTCCGGGTCAAGATCTTCATTTGGCTTGCCATGAAAAGACGGCACTGGACCGGCGACAGAAGGGCGAGACACGGTCTCGAGGCACGTGAGTTATGCTACCTCTGTGACCAAGGACAGGAAACAATCGACCACATCATTGCGGTATGCCCGTTCTCCCGTGAGGTGTGGTTCTATGTCCTGCAAGCGCTCGGGCAACAAGTTCCACCAGTCTCCCAAACGACGCTCTCCTGGTGGCGCCGATTGCGGTCAGTGTGCAACGGCGATCGGCGAAACGGCATGGACTCCCTCTTCGCCCTTGTCTCCTGGCAACTATGGAAGGAACGGAACGCAAGATGTTTCCGGGAGTCGACATCGACCGTCGGCGACCTACTGCACATCATCAAGGCCGAAGCCGACCAATGGATTCAGGCCGGAGCAGGCGGGCTACGTGCGCTGGCGCAGGGCTAGGACGTCGTCAAGATAGCCATGGATTAGGAACATTTTATTTCATAACGTAGCGTGCACAAAAACTAACGGCTGGGAGCGGGACTCTTATATTGTATTATAAATTCTTTCTTCTAATACAATGATATGTACACTCGTGCGTATTTGAGAAAAAAAAAAAAAGCGGTGGCACTGGCACTTGACAAGTTCAACCTGAGTAGCTGACGCACAAGCTAGACAAATGCAAGAGCTAGCAGGTGATCAGCACGTAGCTAGCTAGTACTTGCACCGGCCGCGATCTTGTGGCGATTGCATGACGGAAAGCTGACGAGATCAGGCCAATGAGCACGTCAGTTCCTCCTCTCCCTCTCTCGCCGCGGTTTCTTTGGTCGGTAGTACAGTACTCGACGATCGTAGCATAAGGATCTCACTTCTAGATACGATCTCAGCCAGCTGTTAGAGATACTAGTTCACTGCATATATACAGGGAATAGCTTTGGCTTGGACCCAAAACCTGCTCCCAGGCTAGCTAGCAGCCTAACCCCAACCTGTAGCACAGCAATGTGATTTGGATGGCTCAACAAAACGGCGCGTTTTTCATAGTCTCACCGCGTTGCGCCACCGATCGAGCTCACTCAGCTACTCCGGTGACATATATGTATATATCGCCGCCATCATATCGTCTCGGTGCATTGTCTACTAGTCACGAGTTAGGGCCCATCATGTCACCTCTCTGGACGTGCAGTGTATTTAGACGTACGCAACTGCAGGTTTCACGCGCAGACATATACTAGTAGTAAAAATGGTTAGCTATAGCTAGCCGTTGAAGCACTAGACAGGAGCTAGAAAAAACTCCAAGCTCCAAACTTCCTGGAAATTGAATTCAAAGCAAGCAGAAGCAGTGGGTGCAGTGGCTGTGAACTTAAGGAATGAAGCCTAAAATACTTACGGAACATCTAGATATTGTTCAAAAGCATGTGCAGTTCAGTGAAACACGGGAGAGCATCAGCATTCAGCACATACTCTCGTAGTAAATTAATTGAAGTGCACTTCTAGATGCCACATCACACAATAACAAAGCAGAAGTCTGAAGGACGATATACAGAAGGCTACTGCAGGCTTGAGTACAGAAGTTTATTATTAACCTTTCCTGATCAGGGAATCAATAATTCTTATGCCATGTTTACTTTATACTTATACACATATATAATAATATCATATTATACACATACAATACTCTATTATATTAATTAAAGTGCATGCCTTAGCCTCGTAGCCAAGATTTTCGGCTTCATATGCAGATCCCGGTAACCATGCAAGATGGTCTCAGTCAAACTACTGAACTATCGATGTCTGCACTGTGCATGCGCGTGCTACGCCTACGCGTGAGTGACTTGTCGAAGTACTCAATGTATCTCTGCATGTATACGCGAAGTGCGACACACATGCACATTGCGACATTGCGAGACGACCAACCATGTTCATGTGCGCTTGAGTCGAAGAACGTACAAACTCACATGCAGCAGTAGTACGTGCCGGCAAAGCCGATCGAAGCGCAACGAGAAAGCTGGAGCTATGTCGTCATTCAAAAGGTGGGAGCAAACCATGATTAATCAAAGGGGGTGATTTTTGTGTGTGCTTCCTCTTTCATCTTCTCTCTATTTTCTTCTTGCTTCTGCTCCTCATCTTCTCCACTCGTACGCATAGAGATACCAACCCGGTTATCCGCGAAACCACAAATAGACTTAGTTTTTACTGGCTACTAGAGATACCAACCGGGTTATCCGTGAACCCACAAATAGACTTAATTTTTACAGGTTTACTGGTAGCCAGTAAAAACTAAGTCTATTTACGGGTTCATGAACAACCCGACTTGTATCACGACGTGGGTTGCCTTGGTCGATCCGTCCCTAGGAGCAAAGGAAACCTGAAAATTGGAATGTTTTAGTACATGGACATAAATTGTGAAAAATGCCATTTAGACTATCAAGTTTTCAATGAAAAATGACATCCCAAATAAAGAAATATATATGTATTATGAAAGTAATTTTCATGATGAATGATATATATTTTTGGTGATCAGGATTGGACCCGTTTTTCATTAAGAGGGTAGAAGTTTGTTAAACATTACAACGCTAGGCCAAAGACGCTGGCAAGCCACCGGCGCATTGGACCGACGACGATCATTACCGAGCTAAGTAAGCCATTATACCGAATTTACATTTTGCGACCAAAGCGAGCTCAACAATGACAGGGTTATGAAGCCTGCAAAACCCAATTCTCATGTTATATTATTTTCGATCAGGGACGGATCTAGCGGTGGGGTGGGGGGGAGCTCAAGCCCCCCCTACCGCCGCCGATCCCATGTAGCCCTCCTAGAGCCCCTCCAAGAATTTTTGGTATGACTACTTTAAGAAAGAGGTTGGAGGTTGAATATGAGCTTTTAGCCTCTCTGAACTTCCATCCTAGATCTGGCACTATGTTTTTAATCACGTAGTCATTACATATTAATGATCAAATAAGAAAATCCTAATGGCTGGAAACCTCTAATATATAACGAGTTACATTTGGACCGGGAGTGGAGTACTACACTGTTGAACATGTATATGACACTGCACAAATACGGCCCATCATCTAGCATATCGACAGTTGGAAGTAAAGTTATCAGTTCTCGGTGGAAGTAAAAAATGCAGATTAAAAAAAAACAAAAATCTCGAAAAAAGTTTGGAAAAACTTAGGATTGAACTTGTGGCCTTTTATGTCTTATTAATATGGAAAAAATTATTTTCTCCTGGACGTTCTCTTTCTTTTTTTATTTTGGGTCCGTTTGCTTGGAGGAATTTGAATGGTTTGGAGGAATGCTGGAGGAATTTGTGAGAGAAAAACACTGTTCCGGATGAAAAAAGAAGTGGATCAAGCCGGGTTTAAAGGCACGCGAACGGGGCCTTTGTCGAACTAAGCGTTTTTTCAAAAATATAATAAATACAAAATACCTTTTGGTTTTCCCAGTGCGTGTCTGGCGTGTGTTTGTTTCGAACTATTGTTTTCTATAAAAAGCAGGATTTACCTCCGTCAAAAGAATATAAAACACCTTTGTTGTGTTTCCCTACTTAAAAGTTGGGTCCATTTTCTTGACCTTCAAGTTGCTTCTAGCGATCACCACATATTAGACATCATCAATGATCACATAGATTTCATTTTTGACTGGCTGGCTCGAGTGGACATCAAGTTTTTGACTGAAAAAAGCTCAGATGAGCTACTACTAAGTAGGACGTAGCTTAGCTTATACTCCCCCCTTTCCAAATTATAAGTAGCTTTGATTTTTTTGATTCATCTATTTTGCTATGTATCTAGACATATTATTTATCTAGATGTATATCAAAATGGATGTATCAAAAAAGTCAAAGCGACTTATAATTTAGAACGGAGGGAGTATATAATTCCTAGTCTCCTGCTGCTCACATGCATGCTGCATGCACATGACAATGAAGAGAAAAATGTTCACGACATTTCTGGCTACCATCCACAGCCAGATACCGTGCTAGCTGCTCCAGGCGGGCCACACTGCATCGGCATCGGCAGGCCCATGCTTGTCGCTAAGCAATGCTACGCTAAAGGCGACCATGACAACGCGAATGCAGCAACACGTACCTGACATGCTACGCTGGCAACGTTTGGGGGCTTGCGAATACAAGGGCGACAAGCGACGGCTGCATCGAATACTTGTTGCTCCGAGGCAGAAGATGTCCGCATGCAGGATCGGAGTTGCATCCTGTCTGACGGGCCCTATCTCCTCTGACACACCATAACGTACGTGCAGAGCGGCGCAGATTCTCTAACTTGCCGTGGTAAAGTTACGGGTGACTTTCCACCTCTCCGATGCCTTTCATTTAACATCCAAGGAAGGAAACAACTTTCTGTGTGCCGGCCGCTATGATGCTCGACCCAAATAACACCCAGTTCAAAAGTGAGATGAACAAAAGAGCCAACCGACTCTTAAAAAACATGTGAGCTCAGATAAAAATAAATAAAATGTATATAAAGTTGTACAGCTCAAAAAATTCTAGAATTTTGTAGTTCATGTCTTTTTCATTTAAATTCATTTTGGTGTCTAAAAATTAATATAATGTTATCGATTATTTTAGTATTAAGATGGTTTTTATGAAAATATTAATATGGAAAAAGTGGGCCCATCTCTTTCTTTTTTTATTATGGGTTTATCTCTTGGTGGACATGCATGGATGGTTTGGAGTGTTTATGATTGTGATAAAAAGAGGAGAAAAACATAAACTTTAGTCGACTTAACAATAGAATAAACTTCAAAAATGGTTTGACTGATGACAAACAATAAAACTTTAAAATAGTAGATATATATCACAAAAAATGAATTCCAACAAAATCAAAAGATCCTTTTGGTTTTCAAGCATAGCTTCACTATGTAAAGGTAAAACTATTCTTTAGAAAAAAAAAATACAAAATTTCCTCCGTCAAAAGTTGTAATGAATTAATAATTTTATAAAGATTTAATTAGGTTTTAATAAATCTTTATTATTGAAAAATGTCATTCTTCTATGGCATGCACCGACTTATAAATGCACATCATCAATGTTTCCAAGCTAACACATTTTTGAGTCTTGAATGGGAAATGAAACTCCCCAGAGACATCCAATTTTTTGACTGAAAAAAGTTCAGATGAGCTAGCTAAGCATGAGTCTCATAATATAGGCCCTAAATTCAGTTGAGTATCAAAAATCAAAATGATGTGGATAATTCTTTTGATTTTTGATCCAAATCCAAATTTTGAGGATATAGAGAAGAACTTTAATATCCATGCGGATACGGATAATTGAATCCGAATATGTACGGATATAACTCCTGGATAGGATATGGAATGCGGTGATATGGATTATCCAAGAGAAATTCTATTCAGATTATCCTATGTTTAAAATAGGATATCCGATTTTCTTTGTTAGTGTCACACAGATAGCGAAATGCAACACTGTTACAGGCAACACTAGCAGTTGATTATTGGAGGCAATTTATTTCGCCGTTACATATAGCACATCTTCAAATTTTTTTTATCTTTATCCAAGCTTATATGTAAAAGTTATGATAAAAAAGATAAACTGCACAGAAAAAAAATTCCGGCAGCTATATAACTCATTTGTCAATGAACTGGGCTTTAATTGAACTGTTATTTGCATCTAGATTAGGCACTAGTAGTAATAAAAAAAATGAAGACTTCATCAACCGTTGGATGAGAATTGGATGGCGTCGAAGTGAGGTAAAGTCACCCATAACTTTACCACGGCAAGTCAGAGAATCTGCGCCGCGTGCCGAGGCACACGGATCACACTACGGCCCGGCACAGGCCACGAGCAGGATCGAACTTTCTGGCACTTGGCCAAATGTGACAAAGACTGCCAGTGCCAGGCTAGGCTGTTCGCCCATTATGCGGCAAATTGCACCACCACGTACTCTTGTCCTGCTCTACAGTTGCCGGCTACGAACGTTAGCTTTTTACTACGTTTTGTTGAGACGTTTGCAAGTGCGTGGTGACGCGAGGTGATCTGCAGCGTCAGTCATTGGTGTCATATATAACCGACGAGAATATAGCGTGTGTGGGATCCTGATGAACCGGGGAGTTGAGGAGGATTTGGCTGCGGATTCAGACTGCCTTTAATTCTCACACTGCTGCTGAAGCTTGAAAACGTACAAGTCTAGCCGTCGAAATAAAGAAACGAACCCGGTTGAGGGGAACACGAGGTAGCGCAGGGTGCGCGCGCGCAGTGCAAGTTGCCGTCTGCAGATCGACGCTGAGGCATGGGTTGACACATCGATCGATGGATCGATCTCTGGCAAGACAGAATTAGACACCGTGGCTACGACGTACGTCTCGAAGCGCCGGAAGCTGATTTAAGCGTGGAATAAGCCAGCTAGCTAGCCTGTCCACCAATCAACAGGCATACAAGTTGCACAAGTGGTCTGCGCAAGCTGCTTGTAGGACTGATGAAAAGGTTGATCTGATCTGAGTCTCTGAAGCTAGCTTAGCTATAGTAGATCGATCGACTCCATCGTTTCTGAATTCTGACGGATCTGAGTCATCAGTGCAAGTTCCTATGCACGGACGCACGCACGTTGCGCGACACATGCAAGATCCCATCGGCAAAAGCAATATGGATGGGAAACCTCGGATGCATCGATCGAGTTGTATGTGCCGCTGAACTAGGCCGTGTGCGCGTCGATCTGCGGGCGTCTTGGGCCCCCATTTTGCACATGTTGCATGTGGCGTCATCTCCAAGGCCGCGGTGTTTTGGTGTGCTCCAGATCGAACCTTGATCGTAAGGTTTTGCACCATGTTGATCAAACGGTTTGCGAGCGAGCTGCTGGAAGTTGAAATGAATGATCAAACGGTTTGCCGGCGGTCGGCGAGAAATCTGCCGTTGCCAGCCCAAGAGAGAAGTACCACGCGCCTCGGGCTTTCACAGGCCCAAGACGTCAGGCAGGAGCGGGGCCGTCTTTCAACATGGTGGCCGAGCACGATCTGTTAGACACCCCGGGCCGATCTATCTCTACAGGTACAGAATCGTAGCCATGAGCCCATAGACTGTGTGTCTCAAACAGGGGCCGGATGTTCACTGGGCCAGTCTTGGCAAAAAAAAAAAGAGGAGGGCTAAAAGTGTGAGTGGGCTAGGTTTGGCATATAAAAAGGAAAAGGTGAGGTCACAAAACAAAACCTGTTGCTGCCCAGGATCGAATTGGAGACCTTCAGTGTGTAAGACTGACGTGATAACCACTACACCACAGGAACTTTGATTACTTTGCCCTACTAAAAAACTTATTTATATCGAGTTATCATGGAATCCGATAATCCAGTAACAGAGACAGCAAGCCCCTTCAACATAATGATCTAACTGTTTAGTCAGCCACAATATTGCTAGTTGTTTTTATTCACAAATATAGTATTTATTGATTTATATGCGCACACACGGCCTTTCATATACACGTGCATAAACTTAAGTGTACGTAGCAAATGTATTGCACATTCTTGCTCCAAGCATGAATGAACACAAAAACATGCCAAATTCAGACTAGACTAGAGATGTCCCCCGTAGATTCATGGTCCAATAGTCCATCATGCCCTTGGGATTAGCTGAATTTGGTAACCTTGTGGGAACAACATGATCACTGCCTTGCGGGACACTACGGACTTCCCCTCCTTTGCGTGGGATTTAATTGTTACTAGCAAAAGTGCCCGTGCATCCGCACGAGAGATACTACTTAAGTAATCAATTGCATCTATGCCATAGCGCAAGCGAACACGAAGGGCCAGGGGTGCACGTTTTTCACTTCCACTTCCAACTATAGCATCAAAGAAATCAACAAATATAACAATGAATTTACATAGTGTATAAACACTTCATCATGCTTTTTTTTTTGTTAAAGTCGAGACCAATAGCACACAATTAATCAATGATGAAACATAATGCCCTTTCTTTTCTTTGATTTCTTTTTTTTTCTCTTCTTTCTTTTTCTCTTCTTTCTCATCCTTATCTGCTAGCTCGGACTCGGTGTCACGTGACCTCATCCACTCGCACCCCAAGGCCTCCAACTTTGTCTGCCTGAAGTCTTGCCAAGGCGGACCATGGAGCCCTAATGGGCTGATGGTCACAGCACCCTGGCAGCCATGGAGCCCCGGCGCGACCACGCCCCAGTAGCTCCACGCGACGGCGTCTCGGTAGTCGGTCCATGCGACGGAGCCCCAGCGGCCGCATGCCCCCAACGACTTGCAGCCTCGCCCGCGTTGTTGTCTCCTCTCTCTCCTCGACCTTGCCCCGTGTCGTCACTGTCGCACATCCTCGCCTCGGTCTCGCTCAGGTCGCCGAGGAACTGAGGTCCTATCGGTCAAGAATGTCATCTGGAACGTTCGGGCTAGAAAACAATGTACGTGAAAGACTGATCGCTCTATGAGACGTACATGGGAGATGTGCGGGCTCCGGTGTGACGTTTGTTTTGGCCAGTGCAGTTGGAACAGTGTTAGGCTGTCTCGAACGGAAGACCCATTGTGGAACCCAAAGCTAAAATGGGTCTCCAACATAATACCTATAGCCTCCAACATAGTACCCGCCCGACACGGCACCATGTGTCGCCGCCATGGCCATCGCTGCCCCCTTCCGTTGCCCACCCCTAGGCACATCCTCCGACCAAATTGACCCTGACACAAGCCTTCTCGACCTCCAATACCCCTTCCTCAAGCTTTCTCCTCCCTTCCCAAGGCAGCGCCGCCATGGCCACCGGCAGTGATGCCACACAATTGTATCTTGCAAACACGACGTCGTCGGTGCCTCCCGGCCTGTCGCGCCCATCACAAGCCTTCACCGTGGGATTCATCACCTGCCTCCGGGCCCCTGGTCCAGCAAGCAGCAGCCATGAGGAGCAGTCGTTGACGAGATTCGTGGTGGGCAAAGCGATTGCGCGGCGTCGGTTGCCTCGCGAAAAGGAAATGGTAAGGTGACGGGAACTCTCCCACGGTGGGCCCTGCACAAGCGTGGCTTGCATTGCGGGAAACGCCCATCCCGAGCATTTCCAACAAGCCTAGCCTGGCTAGGGTGCCTCTTTTGCGCTACCATAGTAGCCTGGCTTAGAGCAAGTCAATAAAATTTGGTTATAAGTCAAGACAAGTCATCACCAAACAAGTTTATAGCCTAATTCATACAATAACTAGTATTTTCTTTTAGTCTAAATAGTATTTGACCACTTGCTATTCCCATGGTCTCCAGGAGTGGAAGAAGAGTATTGGTTTCCGTGATGAGCTTAGCGACGTAAGCAGCGCCAAGCTGCGCACTCTCTCCTCCATCACGTGTAAGGTGCTAATGTAGTGGTCGCTTCGCCGATTATTGTACCTGCTCTTAGGGCCTTGGGCAGGAGACCAAACACAGCATGCCTGCATTATACAAGCATGTACAACCCCTAAGCCACCCTGGCAATCCCACCCCATAGGGCAGTGTAAAATTTCTCAAACCCGGCAGCCTAACTAGTCTAAGGAACTAGTCTCCATGCATATCTGAATGTCAATGGGAAATGTTGGTGGTAGGTATTGCATCCCTAATTTAGATTTCATAATAGTTCTGAATTCTGATATTTTGTATTTTTTATGTGTGACTTCCAATAAATATTATGCGATTATCATTCTCCTCGATATGGAAATAGTATTGATACGTGTGAAGAGTTTGTCATGAACCTAGAACTGCTTTTTATTCAGTAACAAACTACTAACAACTAGTCTGAACAAGCCATTCATACATTCATATATGAATGTAAGTGGCCAAGAGAGAGTAGTTAGTGCCTTTGTAGTAGCCTGGTAGGTATTTGCATCCATTTTTTTTAACGAACCGGCACTAGTTGTGTCTATTTCTATTAATGAGTTATATATCTTGATGAGTTATACAACTTTGTAGTTGAAAACTTTTTCATTTGAATTAATTTACTGCTTCAAAATGTGCTTTGAAATTTTCTTTGCCGAATGTAAAAAAAAACACTCGGCAAAGAGCTTCTTTGCCGAGTGTCAAAAAACACTCGGCAAATAAGCTTCTTTGCCGAGTGTAAAAAAAGCACTCGGCAAAGAGCTTCTTTGCCGAGCGTAAAATAAACACTCGGCAAAGGCGTCTTTGCCGAGTGTCCGAAAAACAACACTCGGCAAACCACTTGACACTCGGCAAAGAGCCGGTCTCCGGTAGTGGCCATCTATTTTGGATAGATCGGATGGCTATAAAATTAGAAGAACCAATGTAGAGAAACTTAAGTTGTGGACCGAGACCTGAAATAGGTGGGTACAGAAAAAAAAAATATATAGGTCATAAATTATTTGTTATAAAATAAATTTAAATAGTAGAATAGTATTTTGTGCGGCTTATCTCCGTGCGCGAGCTCTATTTCCTTCATGCGAGCTTTATCTTCTTCGTATCTCTGCAGCTGCCTACGTCTCCAGCGCGGGTCTGGCGTGGAGGCTCCCGACGCTCATCTCTGCAACTCCCTCGCGAGCTCTATCTCCTTCATATCTCCGCAGCTCCCTCCCTCTCCAGCGCGGGCGGCGCGGCTCACAAGACCCCGCCGGAGCACCGCAACAGCGCCGCGACCTCCCCCTCCGTGCTCAGCCGCAGCTGCTGCTCCTTCGCCTCCACCACCTCCATCTGACTTCTGCCACGCAGTCCACAGGCTTCCCCAGCCTGCTTTCTCATGTATATAGAGAAGAGAGTGACAAACGCCCATAGAAAGGCTAGAAAAGAGAGAGAGAGAAACAAAAGTATATACAAAGCTACTCTCTCATGTACAAGTTTCCTCCGATCCGGCAGGTTAGGCCCCAAGTTTTTGCTTTCTCTTGTATCTTTGCAGTAATTGACGTTGAAACAGAATTGGATCAACCTCAGCTTGTATTGATCTCATGTACTCATATTTATACAAGTACAGACTCGGCAACCTCTGCTAGGAAAACTGCCCTACGCGCGGTAGAAGGCCAGCGGCGTAGCAACTAAGCGGAGCCGCGTCGTGCGCAGAGCCGGCGTCGTGCGTGCACGCGTGTGTTTGACCGATGCGGTCTACATGACGTGTACAACCGTGTACATGACTCCGTTATCAACCCCTGCAGTGGCAGCATCGGGAGCGCCAACGGTGAGACTGGAACGAAACCTGTGAATGTGTTCGTCGGCAGGCCCTTCGTCGTCACGTCGGCGAACTGTTGGCAGTGGCGGACCCAGGATAGTTCTAATAAAAATTTTCATGTGCAATACGACAAAATTCAAAAAAAAGTGATGACTAGTGAGTAAAGATTGAATAGCCATTTTAAGTTCCAAAGAAGTGGTGCCAAAAACATATTACTAGTCCCATCCTAATCCAACGTTGTTTTTTCACTTGGTTTCCCCGTCTGCAGACGAATCAAGCAGAGCTTGCACAGGCCAGGGTGCCAGGCCAAGCGTTGCCACCGGCCCACCGTGCCTCTGCGTGGGGCGTGGGGATGACGCCTGCCTAAGGGCCGGAGCACGCGGCAGCTCTGGCCGCCTTGTGTAACGTGGGCTTCTTTCAGTTTTATTGGGCCAGACTTTATATAGGCTAAAAGATTGAAAACGCTGAGTACTAAATAAACTTTGGGCTAGATTCCAGGGTAGTTCTGGGCCTATCTGGAATATCCTTTGGGCCCGCCACTGACTGTTGGTCCGTGGGCACATGAATGACGCACAGTTCGCCAAGCGCCACGCGTTCCCTGACGAAGTGGATGTCTAGCTCGTTGTGCTTCGTTCGTCGGTGGTGGATGGGGTTCTTGCTCATATAGACGGCGGAGACGTTGTCACAGTAGGCCACCGTTGCGCTGGGAACGTCGCAGTGAAGCTCATGAAGAAGCTGCCGAAGCCATATGCACTCGGCCACGGCGTTCGCCACGGCCCTGTACTCGGCTTCCGCGCTGATCTCGACACGGTGGCTTGGCGCTTCGACGACCACGACACCAACGCGTCGCCGAGGAAGATGCAATATCCGGATGTCGACTGACGCGTGTCCGGGCACCCGGCCCAGTAGGCGTCCGAGTAGGCAGTGATCTTAGGGACACCCGTACCCTGCAAATGAAGGCCGTACGACGTTGTGCCGCGCACATAACGCAGGATGAGCTTGACCACGGCGAGATGGTACGCCCGCGGATCATGCATATGCAGGCAAGCTTGCTGCACTGCGTACGCGATGTTCGGACGAGTGGTGGTTAGGTACGCAACTACTGGATTCAGGTTCTTTGCCTAGTGCCCCAGGCACTCGGCAAAGGCCAAATTACACTCGACAAAGAACACACGGCAAAAAATTGATCGGCAAAGACCTCTTTGCCGAGTGTCTTTTATCGGGCACTCGGCAAAGAAAAGTGACCGTCACGGCGCCGAATCCGTTGATGGTGGCTTTGCCGAGTGCCAACCCTGCAGACACTCGGCAAAGATTTTTTATTTTTTATTTTTAAAATTTCTTTGCCGAGTGCCCACTGGCCGGCGCTCGGCAAAGTTTGAATTTTTATAAAAAAATTCTTTGCCGAGTGTCCTCTTGCCGGCACTCGGCAAATTTTGAATTTTTTTTAAAAATTCTTTGCCGAGTGCCCTCTGGCCGGCACTCGGCAAAGTTTGATTTTTTTTTTAAAAAATTCTTTGCCGAGTTCCCTCCTTCCGGCACTGGGCAAAGTTTGATTTTTTTTTAAAAAAAAATTCTTTGCCGAGTGCCCTCTGGCCGGCACTCGGCAAAGTTTGAATTTTTTTTAAAAAAATTCTTTGCCGAGTGCTCTCTGGGCAGCACTCGGCAAAGTTTGATTTTTTTAAAAAATTCTTTGCCGAGTGCCCTCTGCCGTCACTCGGCAAAGTTTGATTTTTTTAAAAAATTCTTTGCCGAGTGCCCTCTTGCCGGCACTCGGCAAAGTTTGATTTTTTAAAATTCTTTGCCGAGTGCCATCGGCAAAGCTGGAAAAATAGTTTTCCGAGCGCCCATTTTTCAGCTTTGCCGAGTGCTGTGACCATGGCACTCGGCAACGGGGTGCTTTGCCGAGTGCAATACTAGGCAAAGTGACCCAAAACGGCAATTTTAATTTTTTTACATTCCATCATGACAAATAAATTCATACAATCATATATCTCATCCATCACATATATATCTCATTCATCACATATATATCTCATCCATCCACACATTCATCCGCACATATCACATCCATCACAATATATATCACATATATAATAATAAGTGCCTAAGTCCATCCAAATAAATCCACGAGTCCATCAAAGTCCACAAGTATATCACAAGTATATCACAAGTCCATCACCAAGTGAACAACAATTGAAAAAAATACAACGTGCACTCATCTCGGCCACTGCGACTATGGTGAAGGCCCAGCTCCATCATTCGGAGGTGCATGAGGTGGATTATTCGAATCACCGTCAGATGGAGACTGCACAAAGGAGTAAAGATTGCATGTGAGACAAGATTATTTGATAGCTAATCTAGAAAGGTAGAGGCCATACAAGCAAAGCATAAGCGAAAGTAAAAAACTTTAATACTCACAGGCCGTGTCGATGACGCCGTCGCCAAGCCAGAACCGCCCATGCTTCTTGCCTTGCCCCGCCCTCATGACGGCCTCTCCATCGAAGTCCTGGGTGCTCGGATCGTGGTGGTTCCTGTCCAGATTAACAGCAGATGAATATTTGTTCTTTGGGGGAAGTAACACAACTCATAAGCCATGTGTGTTTTCAGTATCAGCCTGGACATGAAATGCAGCACACATTTAACCAAAATGAATCCCAAACTGAACTAAACCACCTACAACTTTTTTTTTACTAAAAATCAAATAGTGCAGGGTCATATAATACAGGATACAAAATGAATAATATTTGCATAGCTGTAGCTATCTAAAAGGCTTGCACATGAGATTATTTGATGTTTGACATGAGAACATAATATTTTACATGTGTAAAGCATTTGTCGGGTTCAAACTAATGCAGATTGACATATTCAAACATTTATTGGGTTCAAGCAGCAAGCAAACACACATGTCACGGGCACAATAGGAAGGCAGTCACTCACCTGTTGTTTAATGTCACCTGTTGCTTATTGTCCTCAAGTTGAGACATCTGAAACAACACAATTAGTGTTAAATATCATATGCAAAGGCACACAAAAAGATTTTAAAACCTACTGCAGACAATCTAATGTATAATTTAACTATCAGGTGAATTAAATGACAAGCTCAAGGAGGCAAGTTAATTTATAATTTAACTATCTAATGTAAAAACAAGTTAATTGTGGCACAGGCTGCTCTCTACTAATTTAAAACAGTGAAAACTAAACCGCCTACTTATCTCTGTTAACATTCTGATAAGCAATTGTCTTTCAGTACACTGTATTCTAAATAGCGGTAAAATCATTCTGAAACAAGCAATTGCCATTCAGTGCAGTGTATTCTAAATGCCAGGGGATCAACTGTAATCAATGTAACAAGGAAATCATGCCAGCAGCAGATCAAATGCTCAAGTAATTTCACATATAACGTAAATTGGCAAACTGAGTTCATTATAACTTAATTGCTCATGATAGAGTTATCCAATCATGGGCAATCAACAACAGTACTCGGATGGACCTGCTAGCAGATAAAAGAATCAAAGCGTTCTGATGGACCCGCTAGCAATTGAAAGAATCAAAGCATTACTCTGATATGGACCTGCTAATTTACTATGCCCATAACTCAAAAGATTAAATATAATACGCACTAATGCTAAAATGTTTGAAGGGCAATAAACATTAAACAATGGAACTGCAGTTCTACACATGAAGCAGGTAACCAATTCGATTTGGCAAATAAAACAAGTGAGGCAGAATCTAAGCACACGTTTATTGACCGTTCCCAAACATAATCCGCTCTATTCATTTGCACTCGCCCTCGCACAGGCTCAGCCCAGTCCTTGCCTTGCAGACTTGCAGGCAGCAGACAGCGGCCAGCGAGCAGCCCCTCCAAGCACCAGTCCCCTAAAGCCTGCAACCCTGCACGAAGTGCGTAACACCCGCCGCTCGCGGCCACGTCCATGGCTCCGAGGGTCGCCATCTTTCAGATCAATGCCTCTTGGACAGATCATAGGCATTGTGCCTGGAGGGCCCTCTTTTCCTGCACAGCCAAATCAGCTGTAGTGTGTAGTTGTTGTGAGCAAATCTGTCATGTGCAGGGAAACACCCCGAGCATCATATCAAAGATTGCCTGTGGTATAGTGATGGTCCATAGAGCATAATATCAAAGAAATTATATAGATTGACAAAAAAAAATTCATCTGGAAACTACTTTTACAATGTAAATGTTTGAATTCAAGATTATATATAAATATATATTATAGATGTTGCTCTGACAATGAAGCCATAGCTCTACGTTTTAGAAACATGATCCTACCACGGCGAGGGGAAATATAGTAACTGGGATTCGGTGGCAAATCAACGATCTCTTGGATTTCCATTGGAGGGAGACAATACCCGTGACCTGTGTATAGACACATCACCTTAAAGCTAGAAAGCAATTCCACAGAATATGCCTTTGAATTAACATGCCTTCATCTGAATTTCATAACTCCCTTGGAAAGAAGTTGAGAGGATAGACAAAACAAAACTAACAAAACTGGTTCATCTTGAACAGATGAACCAGAAACACAACTTTGACAGATTTGCCTATGTCCGTTGCCAGCATCCCAGCAATATAACCTACTCAAAATCACTGACGGAAACTGATTGAACTGAATATTACCCAAACGAGCAGGTAAGGTGACCTTGTCATCATTTGAATCGAATCAACAAAATTCCCCAAATCACCATACAAAACCTCGCTAGTATTACAGTTCTTTCTCAGAAAAGGCATAATAATGATTAATTAAAACTGGGTCTCTTTCCACAACAGGCACAAACTCACCTCTCGTCTTCCTCCAGAGCAGGGCTGGAGTGGGAACCAGTGGGGCACTCTGCCGCCAGGCCGATGCGCCTGGCATGGCTCCGGCGAGTTGGAGGCTCATCTTCGCGATCCCGGCCAGGAGGCTGCTCGGCTCGGCACGAAATCTTTTGAAAGCATCGTACGTGACAACGTGCACGAAATCTTTTGAAATTTTTATCATAGCCTCCACATACGATATCACGACATCTCAACAAGTTTTATGATTTTCGGACGTCGTTTGCTTTTTATAGAATTTAAAAACACTTCGCACGTAAGTTCGCGGTCATGTTTCGTGAACAAAATGTCTGAAATTTCGGGTCCGTTCCTAGATACGGCCTCACACTACACTCACTAACATGACTATCATTTTTTGAATCATTAAATTCCATTATTCGTACCACGTGCAGTTCAAATTTATATTTTTCGAAAAAATTCAAGTAAACGAAATAAAGTAACTAAATATATCAAAAAGCCACAAAAAATCCTCAAATTCTAATTAGGAGTTCCTGGTCCTTTAAAAGGGCTACATAAAAATTTTGGAGGCCAAAAAAAAAAAAAAAAAACTTTGTCGAATGCCGGGGCATGGCACTCGGGGTCTTTGCCGAGTGCCAAGAATAAGGCACTCGGCAAAGAGGGTTTTCAATTTTTTTTTAAAAAAAATCCTCTTTGCCGAAAGTGACTTCAAGGGCACTTTCGGCAAAGACATTCGAAAAAAAATTCTTTTTTTTGCCAGTAATCGGGGCAAAGTGCAAAAGATTTTCAAAAAAAAAATTTTCCGAAGTGGGACACGGGACACTCGGCAAATAATTTTCCCAAAAAAAAACCGCGTTGCCGAAAGTGCGGATCGGGGCACTCGACAAAGTATTTAAAAAAATCTTTGCCGAGTGCCAGATCTGGGACACTCGGCAAAGAATTTTTTTTTAAAAAAAACCTTCTTTGCCAAGTGCCTGCTGTTAGGCGGGGCAGCCTATGCCGAGTGCCGTGCTTTTGCCGAGAGCCTGGCACTCGGCAAAGAAGCCCTTTGTCGAGAGCCTTTTTTTGTCGAGTGTCCGGCACTCGGCAAAGAACTCTTTGCCGAGTGCAATTCTTTGCCGAGTGCGACACTCGGCAAAGAAGGTCTTTGCCGAGTGCCCGATTTTTGACACTCGGCAAAGCATTTTGCACTCGGCAAAGATCCCGTTTCCAGAGAGTGTGCAGTGTGCCGGTGATGCTGCGGTATTCGCCGGGATCACGGACAGCCGCGCCTGTCGTCACTAGGAGCTTGGCCTTGGTGTCGATTGGTGTGAGCGTCGGCTTGCAATTCGTCATCTCGGCCCGGTCTAGAAGATCGTCAGCGTATTTCGCCTGAGACAGGAAGAAGCCGTGGCCGTGTCATTGTACGTCGACGCCGAGGAAGTAGCGGAGTGGCCCCATGTCCTTCACGGTGAACTCGGACTGTAGTCGTGAGACAATGTCTTGGAGAAGAGCTTCGGTGGAGGCGCTCAGCACCATGTCGTCAACGTAGTGGAGGAGGAACGCCATGGCCATTCCACAGCGAAGCACGAACAGGGACGAATCAGAGCGCATCGCGACGAAGCCGATGGCGCGGAGGAAGCCAGCGATCCACGTGAACCAGGCCCTCGGTGCCTACCGAAGACCGTACAAGGACTTGGAGAGGAGGCAGACCGCATCCGGCTATGCCGCGTCGACGAAGCCGATGGGCTGCTGACACAGCACCGGCTCGTCGAGGTGCCCATGAAGGAAGGCGTTGGAGACGTCGAGCTGTCGCGTCGGCCATCGGCGCCCGGCAACCAGAGCGAGCACAGTGCGGATCGTCACGGGATTGACCATAGGCGTGAACGTCTCGCCAAAGTTGACGCCGGGGCGCTGTGTAAAGCCGCGAACGACCCACCATGCTTTGTATTGCTCGAGACTGCCGTCGGGATAGAGCTTATGCTTGAACACCCACTTGCCGGTGACGATGTTGGCATGCAGTGGTCGGGGAACTAGTCGCCAGGTGTGGTTCGATTAGATCACGTCGAACTCACGTTGCATCGCCTCGCGCTAGTTCGAATCACGCAGAGCCACGCAGGCGGAACTGGGAATCGAAGAGATGTCGACGGAGGCGGCTGTAGTCGTGGTCATAGCATACCTCGGGTTTGGCTTGAAGATGCTGACCCTGCCCATGTGAGCATGGGATGACGCTGCGCCGCTGGTGAGCTCTGCGGGGTGAGCTCTGCGGTGCCAGTGAACTCGTGGCAGGAGAGCCCCTGCGTCGGTGTCGGTGGTGGAGCCGAGGATGCAGGGAGCGGTGAAGAGGAAGCCGGCGTGGTGTCGTAGTTCCCGTGCGAGGCACCGGAAGCCAGTGGCGTCATGGCGTAGGGCGGGGAAGCAGGCGGCGGCGCAAGTGGCGTTGCAGCCTGCGGCATCGGCGACGAAGAGGTAGCGGCCGATGGTGGTGTAGATGCTGTGCCTAGGACTCGGGTGAGGTAGGAGCGTGCGCGTGTGGCGGTGCAACCTGAGGGCCAGACATGATCACCGTGTCCTCGTCAGGGACGGTAGCAATGGCCGGAGGCGATGAAGACACCGGGTGGGGAGCCTGCGTCAGGAAAGGGAACTGCAACTCGTCGAACACCATGTGCCGAGAAGTGATCACGCGGCGAGTCTCCAGATCGTAGCAGCGGTAGCCCTTGTGATCCGTTGGGTAGCCCAAGAACACGCACGCGATAGAGCGCGGACTGAGCTTGTTGGCGGCTGTGGCGGATTGATTGGGATAGCACAGGCTACCGAAGACGCGAAGATGGTCATAGGTGGGAGGCGTGCCGAGGAGGAGCTCATGGGTTGTGATAGTGCCTATAGCCCGGCAAGGTCGCCGGTTAATAAGATAGGTAGATGTGGTGAGTGCCTCCGCTCAGAACTCGAGCGGCGTGTGCGCGTGAAGAAGCATGGTGTGAACGCTGCCGTTCAGGGTACGCAGTGTGCGCTTCGCCTTGCCATTTTGTGCAGAAGTATACGGGCAAGAGAGGCGGAACGCAATGCTGTTCTCCTGGAAGTACTTGCGGAGAGCAAAGTTATCGAACTCGCGTCAATTGTCAGTTTGGAAACCGAGAATGAACAGCCTGAATTGCCCAGAAACATATGAACAGAATGAACGAAATGTAGGAACCACATCAGATTTGTTCAGTAAAGGAAAAGTCCAGACATAATGGGAGTAGTCATCGATGATCACCAAATAATATTTGTTTCATGATATGCTAGGTACCGAGACGTCCAAACGTCTGAATGAACTAACTAAAAAGGGAAATAGCTACCGACAAAGAGGAGGTAAATGGCAGCCGCACATGCTTTCCAAGCTGGCAAGCATGGCAAGTGTGGGCGGCGGACTTTGTACAGCTGAAGGGAAAGGAGCGTAGAGTGCAGCAAGCTGATCGCGACCTGGGTGTCCCAGCCATTGGTGTGAAAGATCGACCGAGGCAGCGGTGGCATGAAGAGCTTTTGCGTCGGAGGCTGTAGTGGATAGAGATCGCCACGGCTGTTACATAGGAGCTTCACTTGGTGGGTGTGAAGATCCTTTATGGAGAAACCATGAGGATCGAATTCAACCGACACAGTATTGTCATGGGTTAGCGATCGGACAGATACTAAATTCTTGATCAAAGAAGGGGTAACAAGAACATTGCGAAGAGCTAGAGGCGATGCAGAGGTGGGGATAGATGAGGCGGCTAGGTGGGTAACTGGCAAAGATGCACCGTTGGCCACGGTGACAGAAGTAGAAGATGAAAGGGGTTGGATGGAGTGAAGATTACCAGGTGCTGAAGCCATGTGCGAGGAGGCACTCGTATCCAGGAACCAATCGGAGGTGCCAGTGCCAGTGGGAGGGACGCCGGTGTTCGCTGGGGCTGCAAGTAGTGCGTTCGGGTCATAGGTAAGAGACGCTCCGGGGTAGCCTACGTGCGGAGCTAGATGCGGCCCATTAGCGACGAAGGCATGCTGGTTGGGAGTGCCGGGGCACGGGCCGAGGACGCCGGCCGCTGGAGCACGGAAGGGCATCGATCAAGCCTGGACCATGCCTTGCCACGGGTTGAAGCCGACGGCCCATGGTGTGTTGGGAAGGTGGACCGTGGTCCCATGGACGGCGATCCGGTGTTGGCGGGGAAGGATGGCACGCCGCCGCCCTCGCCGCCGCCTGGATCGGTTGCCGCCGGAGTAGGCATTATGACCGGCGGTGTTGCTGAAACCGCTAGCGGCCGGAGGAGGCCCACCGTTGTTGCCGGATCCAGAACCGCCAAGAGGAGGACCGCCAGTCGATGGATCGCCGGTGGCAGGAGGTGGGCGATTACCACCTTGGGCGACCATGGCGTGATGCGCAGCCAGCTTGCCGTGTGGATTCTCGTAGAGCTCCTCCAGCAGCAGGAAAGAGTGGGCGGAGAGGAAGGTGTTCGGTGGCGTTTTGGAGGTGATGGTGGAGATGGTGTGGCAATACTTGCCGTTCAGCCCACGCAGCATGTTCAAGACCTGGGACGGCTCTAGCACCGGCTGTCCGAGGTCGCACAGTGCGTCGGCAAGCTCCTTTAGCTTGGCGGTGTAGTTGGTGATGCTGAGGTCGCCTTGGTACAGGCTGCGGTATTCGGCCTCTAGGTATACGACACGGTGCAACTGGTGATCGCAGAAGTGGTCGACGATGGCGGCCCAGATGGTGTGGGTGGTGGCACCGGGAACACGGATGATGCGCATGACGTCGTGCTTCACGGTGTTGTAGATCCAATTGACCAGGCACTGGTCGACCATGATCCAGTTCGGGTCGGTGCGGTTAGCGGCGGTTGGGGCGGTGGCGATGTGGGATTGGAGGCCGAACTTGCCGACGACGGAATCGAAGAAACACCGCCAGTCGGGATAGTTGGGATTGACGATATCAAGGACCGTCGGAACATGGGATTTGATGTTGATTGTCTGAAGGGAGGATGCAGGAGGAGGTGGCGGTGGTGGCGGCGGCGCCTGGCATTCGCCATAGTCGAATGGGGCGCTGAAAGAAGCAACAGAGGAAGAGGAGGGAGAGGAACCGCCATGGACGGATTGCTCGAACCCGAACAGCGGATTGGTGTCCATGGCGAGCAGTGGAAGAGGAGGTGAGCGCTGGCAATAGGGAATCAAACCGTGCTATCTGATACCATGAAACAGAGTTGGATCAACCTCAGCTTGTATTGATCTCATGTACTCATATTTATACAAGTACAGACTCGGCAACCTCTGCTAGGAAAACTGCCCTACGCGCGGTAGAAGCCCAGCGGCGTAGCGACTAAGCGGAGCGCGTCGCGCGTCGTGCGCAGAGCGGGCGTCGTGCGTGCGCGCGTGTGTTTGACCGATGCGGTCTACATGACGTGTACAACCGTGTACATGACTCCGTTATCAGACGTCACTGATGCCGCTTTGCGTTGGAATATTCGATGGGCATCCATAATTTACATTTTATACTTGTGATGTGACAAGAATACAAGATAGATTCAGCTAATACATGATTTACAAAGATAATTATACGTTACTGATGCCGCTTTGTGTTGCGTTCTTTCCATATGTTCCACGCCGTATACATCATGAAGGCAGCAGTGGTTCTTTTTTGCTTATTATCTAGATACTTTAGGGACATCAGCCACCATTCCTCAATAGATGTACTTGGATTTGTTGGTACCTGAACAGCATTTGTTATCCAAACTCGCATCTTCTCCCAGACTTCACATGCAAAAGGACAGTGAGGCATAGATGCTCGGCTGTTTCCGGCTCTTGGTCACAAAAAGGGCAGATCGGGTTGCATGGCCAGTTTCTTTGCTCCATTTTGTAAGCTGTTAAGATCTTCGATTGGACAAGGAGCCAAGTGAAGAATTGATGCTTCCCTTCTGCATGAGCACGCCACAGGGTTTTTCCATCAAAAGTGTTGTAAGAGCCTGGAACTGAATGAGGTAGGCTGATTTAGTGCTATATTTGACGTCTTGTGTCCACTTCTATGTAATTGTGTCAGGTGCTGAGGTGAACTGAATGTTCTAAACCATGTCCCAAAGCTTGATGCATTCTGCCATCTGTTGCGCCGAAGTCCATGAATCTAGTTGGTGCTTTCCCTTGCAACAGTGAGATTACTGCTGATACTACGCCGCCAGACGAATGATTGGCCGGCCTGTGTCAACCCTTGCTCCGATCCTGCTTTCTAAAACACGGCGGAGGCGTCGCTGTCAGAGCTAAAGATCGCGCTGATGCTCCTAAAAAGAGCGCAGCGCAGTGCTGGTGAGCTCGAGCTTTCTGCCGGTAAATGGACCTAGCTGGACCCTTGGTGGCCTCATCTGGCTCCGCTTTTAACTTTTGCGAGGCGAGGATAAAAGATCCCTCTCTGTGTGGTACTAAAAGTTGACGACAAAAAAATCGGCTAGTTGACCACAATATTGCTAGTTGCTTTTATTCCACAAATATAGTATATTTCTTGATTTACATGCGCACACACGGCTTTCATATACACTTCACAATTATTTTCAGCAACAAAAACATACACGTGCATAAATTTTAAGTATTAAAGTATAGCAAATATATGACACATTCTTGCACCAAGCGTGAACACAAAAACATACCAAATCCAGACTACTAGAGATATCTCCCGGAGATTCGAGGTACATTCCCCATCATGCCCTTGGGATTAGTTGAATTTGATAACCTTGTGGGAACATGATCACTGCCTTGCGGGACACTTCTCCTCCTTTGATTTCCTTCCATCTGCTCAAACAATTTGAATGTATGTCAACATGCTGCAAGCATGCAGAGTGCAAATAAAGCAAATGCACGACAGTCACAAGCCAACAGGTACCTGTACTCCGTTACCAAAATGTGAAGGAAAATGCAATGAATAGTTTGCTAAACTCAGTTGCTGGACATGCCCTTATACCTAACCCAAATGGCACAAAGTTTTTCGATAGTGTGCTTCGCTTTGACTCGTCCTGAGTTTTTTGTTTTTAATCAGTTAATATTTCTAAAGAAAACCAATAGAGAATAATTGCGTACTTGTCACTGACCAGCCACCTCCAAGGGTTAAAGTCAAGTGGATCATCAAAGAAATTGGGATTTAAATGGATTGACATGGGGCTCATCATAACCATCCAGCCGGCTGGAATTGTATAACCTGCATTTGGAAAGGAAAATGTAAAAAAAATATTTGCCTACTATCGTTACACTCAAAGAAAATAACTACGCACTGTAGTATTTTTCAAATTAGTGTTTGGTTGATAAATACACTACTAGAGTCTGTATCCACAACCCATTACTTCAGTATTCCATAGATTCTCCTCAAGGCTCCATGCAAAAAGTCATGAAAAAAATCCCAAAATAAAGTTTCATAAAATGCACAAGAAGTATACCATTCACTTGCACATCTGTTAGGGTTTTCCTAAAAATCCCAGGTGTAACGTTACTCATTCTAGTGAGCTCATTCACAACCTTCATGCAAAACAAACTCATTAAGTTAATATTTGAAAGCATGAAGCGCCATGCATATAACACCGAATGTCCGAATTCTAAACATAATTGCATATATTAGAATTAATTACCAGAGTAGTGAATCTTAGTGACTTGTACTCCTCCCATGTGAACCTAGAATTTGGATTCTCTCTGCTTCTGATTATTTCTTCATGCTCCTCCTAAAGCAATATAGTTTGTATTTGGTGAACGACCAATATAATGTGCCATGTATATGTGTCAAACAAAATTTAGTTTTAATCAAAATCAAACATATTTATATGTACTCAAGTATAATTTGGAAAAAAAATATGTGCACTTATGAATCTATACTATAGTGCTACCTTCAGGTCTTTGAGAACTTTTGGGTTATAGCTGAGGAACTTGAATGCTAATGTGAGGGTGGGTGCCATTGTTACAAAGCTGATGAACAAGAGTGCAACCAATGTATCTATAGCAAATCTTTCATCTATTGTTGTCTTCTCACTCTGTAGTTCCTCAACAATTAGGTCAAGAAGGTCACTGTGCTTTTTCGTTGACGTGCTTAGCCTTTCTCTCAACAGATCCAACATTATCGTTTGCATATTCTTCTGTCCCTATTGAGAAAAACATAAATAGTGAATTGAACATAGCCACCACAAAGGCACAAACTTGAAAGCAGTATGACTGTATGAGTACTTGAGGTTTTGTTTGACCAAAATAACTTCATAGTAATTTTATTATGAAATTTTTACTTCCTAGACATCTATCTTAAGATATTCATAATACATACCTGCATGCATCAGTAAAATCACTACAAAAATGGTGTTGATACATGACGGATTCAATCCGTCACAAAAGCCCCGTAATCCGTCATAGATGGCCATCCGTGACGGATTTTTTTCTGTCATGTATCAGGCGTCACAAATTGACTACGAGCCATCTGTGATGGATTTCGACCGTCATGGATGCCCTGGAAGTCCACTCAGCCCACTCTGGGCCAGGCTGAGCCCGGTAACCTGTGACGAAATTTTCCGTCATAGATAGGCTGCTACGTAGGATTTTTTCGTCACAGATTTGAGTCGCCATGTAAGCAGCCATGTGTTCTCCAAGGTGTACGCTGACGTGTCATCGATGCCACGTAGGATTTAGCCCAGGTGTTTTGTGGCCCAATTCGGGTTTCTAGGAGCTTTCGGCCCTTTATTGTTTTGGGCCAAGATGATTTTTTGGGGCCTTTTTTCGGCCTTTTAGTTTTTTTGGTGGAGTTTTTTTTGGCCTTTTAGTGGTCATGCAGCCCAGTTCAAATTGGGTTGCTTCTAGATTTCAGCCCAGCTCAAATTGGGCTGCTGCTAGATTTAGCAAAATACAAATATTTCATCCATAATTTTAGCAAAATTAATTACCAATCATCATTAATTAACACCAGTTCGCATCATCACTGATTGACAAATGTTTTCATCTTCATTACTTAACACATGTTCTCATCAGATAAATATTCCAGATCACCAAATTACAACTGTCATCACATCTCATATAGCATAATTAAGACCTGTCCACAAGCACATGACAGTAATTAACAGCCAATCTAGCACATGTCCAAGGCATTGGCCACTCCAGCATCAAAGTTTTTGATCACAACAAAAGGAGCTAATAACTAGCTCAGCAGCAGCAAGAGCAGAAATGGTACTTTGCCCACTCACCATAGCCAAGCAGCAGCAGCGTAGAAATGATGCAACAAAAAAGCAACAATGTTGCCAAGAGACCCATACCATCTTACCCAGTTGGCTAGGTGTGTCCAATCTGACTTAACAGGAGGTCAAGTTTTGCATTAGTCTCAGCTTGATTCCTTGCCATCTCCTATTTGTTCGCCAACATTGCTTGCTCAGATTCTTGTAGCTTCTTCGATAACTCTTCCATTTGTGATTTGAGCTCAGCCTTTGCCAACTTCTCTGTAGCTAGTTGCTCTTTAAGTGTGCCTTTCTTTTTGATCTGAATCCCCACATTCTGCAAAAATGTGGTTTTCTTGGTGTTCTCAGCAAGCACACCAGCAACTACCTCAGTCAATGGAAGGGGCCTCTTGTTGACACAAAAACATGGCGATGTGATCAACACACAGCAAGCCGGAAGATCTAAGTGGAACGAGATCAGAGATCTACTTGGCTTCAACACAGAACCAGCCGATTCTGAAAAACCCGACGACGTGCCAGTCAATTTGACCTTAATTGACAAGGAGAGAAAATCTTATCAGTAATTTAAGGTGGAACATTTCCGTGTTACACCAAACAGTTCCAAATGTACGGCTAAATAGCCGATTCAATGAGGCTATCGACTAAATAGTCGATATCCGGCATATCCATAAGAAATGATACAAGAAAGCATCATCGGCTAAATGAAATATGATCAATATAAAGTGTTGAGCTGATAAGTTTGATGAAAAGAGTATAGCATGCGAACAAGTCGACTGTCTAATATAAATGAATCTACAAACATTTTGAATCTAATCTATTATCATCAACAGTGAGGCTCGATCGGATCGATACAGCTATGATAATGATGATAAACTAAAACCAAAGAATCTATAAAACCATCTATATGTCGACAGATTCATAAAAAACATGCTATATGCGTGAAAGTATAGGCAAATCGACTAAAATAGCCGATGCGGCCATAGCAAACAAACAAAGTACATATCCCTATCATGAACAAGACCACTAATCGATAATTTCTAATCTAAAGTTTTACCAGTGAGGTTTAATCGGATCGATGCAGCTATGGTAGTGTCATTAGATTAGATCTCATTAACTAGTAAGTTTATTTAAGATTGAAACATATCTTTGAATACATACTACGTTTGATTAGAATAGAAATAGAACAGCCGATCTAGCGGAATTAAGCCATCAATCATAAAATTTAAAGCGTGATCGGACTAGAAAACGACCAATTAAGATGATATGATGTCGATCTATCTCTATCTCAATCAAGTGATTTGTTATAATTAATAAAAACATTAATTATAACAAGATCGATAACTGATGAATCAACCAAAAGTAACAAGGAAAATCTAACTAATCTCAGCAGATTCGATAACTGGTGATATTGTGTTAAACAACAAATTATCTAACATAAAATCGATAACTTTGATCTATATTATGATTCGTAAGAGATCAATCAACTGATGCAGCCTTACAAACTATGATACAGATTGATAACTAACTTATATTATGGCTCATAAAAGGTCAATCAGCTGATCAGTCGATGCAACCCTGTTTGCCGAAGAACTCACCGAGATCTACAGTACTCCTACTCCTAATGCGATGGCAAAAGCCAGAAAGATTGTATTGATTGTGTGTTTGTCCCTTTTACAATAACCAGAGTCTAATATTTATACCCAGAACCTAAATATGAATCCTACTCAAATACGACTCATTACAATTCTTGGAATAAAAGAAAACTTCCTAACTTAATAATAACTTGGACCCCAATTTTCCTTATTCGTGAAGTCCAACACGTCTCCCTGGTGCCACTCAAGTATAGCCCATTGACGTCGTCTGCTGACGTCATCCATAAAATAGCCGATTCTGACATTACATCTAAATCAGCTGATACCGATTTTCATCCAATCGATTCCCTTGATAACACAATCCTGGAAGCTTCGAGTTCCCGTGTTCTTCTTCCTAAATTTTGGTGTAAACACCTCTTCATCTTCTGCATGTCCGGATACCTTGTTTTCCATTTGATCCTAGTAGTGCAAGTAAAAACACATGGTTCATGAGATACATCAACAGATATTAAGGCTGAGCTTTTTTTTTGAAAATTAACTTACAATAACAAGCTGGACATCTGGTGTGTAGCCTTTTTTACTATAGTGGCACTCCTTGAACATATCCACTGCATCAGGTTCCTCTTTGTATTTCTCTCCCTGTAGAATGGTCACTATTAACTAACATGTATGCAACACTTAATTCAATGTGAAAAAACAAGCAACTTGCATGAGCATGTGATCATCAATAACATGTAATACAGTAAAGATCATATAGAAGCAAAGTGCCATCACATGTGGTCATCAATAACATGTAATACAGTAAAGATCATAAAGAAGCAAAGTGCCATCACATTAACTAGGCATAATTACACATCCCATTAGTCAGCCATCCAATTTGTATCCTACATTTCTGCCTTTTTGTTGCAAGTTACATATACTTCTGAAATCTTTAATACAAACCAAGTAGCATAATTCTCAAAACATATGTGCAAGATGTAGTAACTTACCAAATTTTCCAAATGCACCATGTAGCTGCGTGAGCCAGTTGTTTGATGGTACTTGACCTTGCTTCAGTTGGTTTTGTTCAGTTCAGAGTTCTCCTACACCATGAACAGGATCCATGTTCAATAGGCATCTAAGTTAGCATATAGGAGGCAAACTTTTAGCACAAAACATATCATTTTTTTGTAGTTGCCCATGATTCAACAAGTTCATTCCACTGTGTATCAGTCATACTTTTGAGAGGAGAAGTATTTCTTACCAAATGGAGCCGGAAAGGATTAAAGTACATCCTCTTCAGATGATAGCGATGTTGGCAAACTGCTTTCTTCATCATTTGGGCACAAGCAAATTTAACATGAGCAGAATGTATGTCGATATCAAACTTTGCCTATTCAAATCAAAGAACACAAGAGTATTAGCAAGGGAGCAACTCTAGACTATTCGTTAATGTTAAGGGAGCAGCTCTAGCAAAGATATTTTTGGAGTAGGCTAATAGTCCATAAAAATAGGGTAGGTGTCCCGTTAGGCATTGTACATGGTGTTTCTAAAACAATTAAATGAGCTTGCTACAAAATTTGGTGGATAGATAACTATTAGTAATGTTGCAGCTATTGTAATCTTCATAGATAACTATTCAAATCAAATAAAAGAATTAAATGAACTTGCTCTACCAAACCTAATTTTAAATCTTCATAGATAAGTATTCAAATCAAAGAACAGATTGGTAAGGGAACATAAGAGTATTAGTAAGGTTGCAGCTATTGTAGAAGTACTTAGCTAGATAACAGTAAACAAGGATTACTATAACAATGAATCTGAATGTCTATAAATTAACATATTAGTAGGCATTAAAGCTGCAATGGCATTGGATAGGGACTTACAGCTACTTCCCCCCTAAACATTTTGTGGATCACAGTCTAGTCTGATTCTTGTAGTCCTTCCATTTGGGAAACACAGGCACATGGTTCCTCACTATTATGTTGCATTTAGTTGCAAACTTTACAGCAACAATAGGCTGTACCGGCCTTATGTCCCCTTCTTTGATGACCACCAGCAATTTCTCACGCCGAGATCAGGACATCCTTTGCAGAGCTGCTCCTTTATTATCCCCCCTGATCCATGGTTCCTCTTCTGGGTGTACATGTACAAATAATTATAACTAGTGAGCTGAAAATAAACTTGATTTGACAATTAATAATACAATAAACTATTGAACTGAAACAACAGGGCTAAGAGGATTAGGGTGCAATAACATGCCTTCACAGTCTATGTCCATTTTAGTTTCACCTTCAAGCTGGGCATTACCATCATCTTCGCTGGCCACCAGGTTGTCCCCATGAGTTTGGGTTATACCATCACCTCCGCTGGCCACCTGATTTTCCCCATGACCCTAGGCTATACCATCACCTCCACTGGCCACTGTCGATGCGGGACCCATAGGGTTCCCCACGGAGAAGAGAGAAGAAAACCTAGTCCAAATAGGATTCTTTACATGCAATCCTACTAGGACTAGTTACACATAATCATACTAGGATTTCTACTTTGTAACCGACTAGGACTCCCGCCTCTCCTGGACTATATAAAGGAGGGCAGGGGTCCCTAGATCGGCACCTACACAAGAACACACCATACAACACACAACAAAAACCTCTAGATCTCGATAGAGATCAAGAGGACGACATAGCGCAGGGCGCAACATACTATCTACTCCACACTGGACATAGGGGGCCATGATTTTCCGGCGTACCGAACCAGTATAAATCGTTGTCTCCCTGCGTTTACCACCGAGTTCCTACATACGCCGATACCCCTCCAAACAAATCACCGCCCCGGGTACCCCGTGGTGGGTTGCCGGTGGTAAAACATCGACAGCTGGCGCGCCAGGTAGGGGTTCTCAGCGCTTTGCGTTTGAGAGCTCGGTGGACCTCAAAATCAAATACTTGTTGTGGCTCTTGTTGGCCCTCATCGACACATCGCTGCAGCTCTCGTCGACCCTCAAGATCAACAACACGTTCTCGGCGATAGCCTCGAGCATCCAAAACTCGTACAAGCTATCGTTGGGAACATGGACACCAATGAACTCACCACATCTCGTTCAATCTCAAGATATGGCACAGGAGCTTCACCACGTTCATGTACCGGATCATCATGCTCAGATTCCGAACAAACTTCCATGTCAAACTCGCAGCAGTTCAATTGTCGTGATGACAACAACATGGCATCTCCAGGCATCATCATCGACTTACGCCTATACGAGCCAGTGGACAAACTCAGGTTGGATTCGTGACCGGCAGACTTTTCGCTGGGCACGCAGTCGAATTCAAGACGGACGGAACTTGTATCCAAGTCAGTTGTACTCTCGCGGTGGAATAATAACCGAACTCTGAATACGGCAAGGGCCTGATGCGTCTCCATCCGATGAACAAAAAAAAGAAGCAAACAAGGACAACATATATGTGTATATACATGCACGAACACATGCTGTATATGCTACGTCGGACAACCAGCCCCGGATTCCACCTCAACAAAGTCAAAATGACAACTGAGTTCGACTCCAACTCGAACAATTCGAGGGCTCCCGGATGCAGCTGGATCGGAGGACAACTAGGACTACAACAACTCGGATGCGAAGACCTCAGCACGAACGGTATAAAATCAGATCAACTTAGATATGAAGGGGTGACCAAGAAGCAAGGCGTATGAGACTCGCAAAAGAAGCAAGCAAGGCCAAAGACGTTTGTGCACTATTTATGTATGTGCACGCACGTACATATCAAGGCTCGTACATGATGCGTACATTCTCGTCAACCAACACGCATAAGTTGTTGTAGTTGGCCAACAAGCAAGCCATCCGACCGAAGCAAGCAGCCACTACGACAACCCGGTAATAGCGCAACACTCTCCGAGTACTCCACGACGACGATGGATTCCGGCAACCACTACAACAACCCGCCGACTCCGCCGTAATGCTCGATGACTACCTCGACTACTACTCAGAACCAACAAACTAGTCGGTGACGAGTTCCGGATGCTCGACGTGTCTACAACCAACTGCTCAGACGTGGTATCCAACTACTCGTCCGAAGTACCCAGCAACTCGGCTGCGACGATCGACAACTCGGCCATGAACCAAGCTAAGTGACGCTTTAATTTTTAAATACATTCTGGATATTATTTGTATGCCTCTGTGGCCATACCATCTTCCCTTAACGGCTGTTAATTTACTTGGATAGTAAGCCTTAATTCGTGAAGCTTGTTTTCTTGAATGGATGGTCACGTCAATGAACCTTTGAACCATACGGATGGTCACGTCAAAGAACCTCTGAACCATACGGAGTGGTCACGTCAATGAACCTCTGAACCATACGCGAGATTCAAGTGCTTAAACGTAACAGGCTACTACCTAGGAAATTAACCGACCTAGCAAGGGAAGACACAAAAAATCATCAGGCGAGCAAACATAGTGCTCTACAATCATCATGCGAGCAAACATAGTGCTCTAAGTAAAATCATCATGTGAGCAAACATAGTGCTCTAAGTCTTCTCTTAACGGTCGCTAAAGTCCTCAGGTAGAACATGCCTTAATCCGTGAAGCTTGTCTACTCACATGGATGGTCACGTCAATGAACCTCTGAACCGAATGCCAGGGTCACATGGTCACGCCAATGAACCTCTGAACCATACGCCAGAGATTCAAGTGCTTAAACATAACAGGACACTACCTGAGGAATTTGCATGGCCTAGCAAGAGCAAGACACGAAAAAAGTTTATATGCATTTTATGATGCCGGGGCCCGCCCCTGATTGATTATTCAAATATGGGACATGCTCCCGACTTCATATCCGGAATGTCATTTACAACATATTTTTATGTTTAACATGCAGGGGAGCTACATCTGTACCATGAGATCAGGAAAACATGCTCCTGAGAGCTAGTCTAGAAACAACCTGGTTTGATCAAAAAAGAACCCCGACAAGGTGTGGCAAGAACCAAGATAAGCGCTTAGAAAGAACCCGGATCGATCAGAAAACAACCCCGAAGAGGTGCTGCAAGTACCAAGACAAATTCAGAAAGAACTCGGATTGATCAGAAAACAATGCGGATGAGGTACATATAAGTTCAGAAAAAATCTAGACGAAGTGCAAACAATCTGGAAGAGGTACATCAAGAACCAGAGGTCTAGAAACAACCCGGATGAATCAAAAACAACCTGGAAGAACATCACGGCTTAGTCAAACGCTAAGCTCGGTAGCTCAGCATACGCTTCAACTAGACCTAGGGCTCGAATTCAAGGGCGAAAGACCAAGAATACAAGTACTCAAGACTACAACAAACGACAACACATCAAAACCCTTCATCCGATTTCTTTTTGAAAGAAAAGAACTCGGAGAAGGCTCGGGGGTTGTGGGATACATAACCCCAGAAATTTTTTAAGACAAGAATCTGGACCCTCCAACTTTTGCAAGCAAAAGCAAGAGGCTCGGGGGCTACACTCAGTGAGTGCAATTTTTACAAAAAATTGCACCCACCGAAAAAGAACTCGGAGCAACCAAGAAGACTAAAGGGGCCCTCTGGCTTCTTGTCCCAACAAGCAAGAGGCTCGGGGGCTATACTCACTGAGTGCACTTTTGTCCAAAAGTGCACATCAGCCGAAGAAAAGACAAAGAAGACCATCTCAAGATCTCGCTTCAAGAAAGAACCCGAAACAAGTCTACGACAACCCGACCCTTGAAGCTCAATCATGAAATGCTCGGGGCTTATCGATGCGGGACCCATAGGGTTCCCCACGGAGAAGAGAGAAGAAAACCTAGTCCAAATAGGATTCTCTACATGTAATCCTACTAGGACTAGTTACACATAATCCTACTAGGATCTCTACTTTGTAACCGACTAGGACTCCCGCCTCTCCTGGACCATATAAAGGAGGGCAGGGGTCCCTAGATCGGCACCTACACAAGAACACACCATACAACACACAACAAAAACCTCTAGATCTCGATAGAGATCAAGAGGACGACATAACGCAGGGCACAACATACTATCTACTCCACACTGGACGTAGGGCGCCGTGATTTTTTGGCGTACCAAACCAGTATAAATCGTTGTCTCCCTGCGTTTACCACCGAGTTCCTACATACGCCGATACCCCTCCAAACAAATCACCGCCCCGGGTACCCCCGTGGCGGGTTGCCGGTGGTAAAACATCGACAACCACCTGATTGTCCCCTTGACCCTGGGCTATACCATCACCTCCGTTGGCCACATGGTTGTTTTGTTCCTCCAAGCCATCACCTAGAAATAGTGATATAGTCAGAATGTGCTATCATTTAACATGAGCAAACATACAGATGGTAAGTAACAATTGAGTAGTCATAAAAACTTGCCTTCTTGAAGTGGATGAGTGTGCTCGTCACAGTTGCCAACACTTTCATCAGCTGGGCCAGCACGAGGGACTTCATTTGGTGGCAAACTTTTTCTTGCCCTTGTAACGACTGTACTCACTGGCAGAATTGCAAGCGCACTCTTTTTACGTGCCTTGAACCCACTAGGAGCCATGTCAGCATGTCTTTTCTTGCTACTAAATGCTTCCTAAACACAAATGCAAACATAGATCAATCAATAAGGCTTGGCTTGTATTATATTGCCTTAGCAAGACAAGACAAGCATCACAGGATTGGTGGAATTAGCACCTTAGCATTGTTAGTAGCACACCAATCTCCATCACTGGTATCATCAAGCTCAGGATGGTAGTCAGGATCACAATTTCTGTCATTTCTATGGTCAGTTGTAGCATCATGTTGCGGGAGCACTCTTTTGTTTCCAAGCGCTGTGACTAATGCAGGAATTCCTAGCTCTTGCATCCTTGCACTGTTTTGCATACATTTTCTTAGTTGTAGAAGCTCATATGGATGAAATTGGGTTTCTAAAAAAAGTAGTGAAATCATTAGCTGTGTGAAACAAAAAGGGAATAAAGCAGCACATGCACAGAACAACCAGAGCAAGGAATTATATCACAGCCGCCCTCTCCTACATAAATCTACAAAACCATCACCTCATCCAGTAACAAAATTTTTCTTCTATTCATGTGAAACAAGAAGGAATGGATTAAAGCACAATGGCCAAAGGACAAATCCTATCAATCTAGAGTCTCGTGTCAGCATAAATCTAGAGTCTCTTGTCAGCATTCACGACACAAAAAGGGATTGAAGCCCAAGGACAAATCCTATCAATCTTGATACCCATCAACACGATCTATTTTACCTAGAAAAAACTACCAAAATATGGGCGCTAATAAGAGTCGAGTGCTGGGAAGAAGAACCCAAGTACCTGTTGTGTTGCATTTGTTTCTTCCCTTCGTTCCACCGCCCGGCGCCATCTAATCGGTGGCCGGCTTTGCTGTGTACTGCTCGTCGACGATGTGCTGCAGCGGCATGGATGGTGGCAGGGGACTGATGGCGAAGGCAGGGATGGCAGCAGCAGGGAGGTGGATGACGGCGATGGAGGAAAGGCCTAGGGTTTGGATGGATTTGGTGAAGCAGATGGCGAAGGCAGGGATGGCGGCAGGGTTGGATGGCGGCGGCAAGGAGGTGGACGATGGTGGTGGAAGGGGAGGTGGACGATGGCGGTCGAATGGCGGCAGCAGGGAGGTGGACGACGGCGGCGGAGGAAAGGCCTAGGGTTTGGATGGAGTTGGGGAAGTGCGGCGCTAGGAGGGGAGGGGATGGGAGGGTTTGGATGGATATGGGTCCTGGCATGCGAAATTACTATGTACCCCTCAAGAGGTCCCTTTGGGGTGCATTGTTTGGGTCATGGCAAGCGAGGGTAGAAGCGTCTTTTGTAGCCGCGAAATCCTGTTGGAGGCGCGCCACCGTGCGAAACGGACAAAATTTTGCCGCCTAAATAGTACAATTGGAGTTAAGGATATATGTTTTCCTTTTTCCTTTTACTAGCATAAATACATTTCATTTTAAAATTTAAATCATAATAAATATGTTGTTTATGAAAAAGTCAACAACACAAAAGTTGTATGACTCATCGAGTTCTAGAAGTTTTGTATTGGTCCTTTCTCCGTAGGAGTTCGTTTGATGAATCGAAATTTGAATTTCGAGAACTTTCAAAATTAATTTTGGGACAAGAACTGATTTCAAATGAAAAAATTGTCATCTAGGAAGTTGTAAAACTCATCGATATGTACAGCTTTTTTTTATCATTACTCCATGTGACAAAGTTTGAACAATTCAAATTTTGAATTTCAACAAATGACAACTTCAAGCAAGATTTTGTAACACTAAATGATTTCAGCTGAAAAAGTCATGAATACCAAAGTTGAATAACTCATCAAGATCTACAACTTTTATTTTCGTCATTTCTTCGTTCGAGAAAGTCCATCCTAAATTATAAATCATTCTAACTTTCTTAGAGAGTTAAAGCATCTTAAGTTTGACTAAATTTATATAATAAAATAATAACATTTATGATACCAACTAAGTATCATTGGATTCTTTATTAATTATATTTTCATAGTATACTTGTTTGATGTTGTAAATCTTTGTGATTTTTAAATTTTGGTCAAACTTAAGATATTTTAACTCTCCAAGAAAATTAGAATGACTTATAATTTAGAACGGAAGGAGTAGCAATTATCTATGCTACTCGTGCTTAGTGCTAATCATTTATTTAATGTCTAGGTTATCTTATTTGGGTCTGCAAAATAAAAAATATAAAGATGCGGACGCTTAAACATTCTCCCGTATGTTAAGTACAGATCTGACTGGGCATCTTGTCACCATCCCTACCATTCGTGGCGTTAATTTACATTAAGAAAATAGCGTAATAGCTCCCTACTGTAATACTAGCGTCTATAAGCTTTATATATATATATATATATATATAACTATAACTAAGAGCTATGCTATGTCTTGTCTTCTTGCGCCTATGCGGAGGTTTTTTTTTTGTGTGTGTGGCGGTAAGATTAGCTCCAGAGCTTTGTTACCAGCGGAGCACCATGTCCTTCATTCATACTTGATCCCTCCTATGTCCAGCAATGTCCGGTTCCTACGATTATTGAAGACTTTTGTCGTTTCGTTCTCTCCAAATTTCTAAAACTCCTCATTCTTCAATCTGAGGAACTAATCTTCATTCTTCAACTCCTCATGCATATTTAATGTCAATGGGCAACCCACTGGATGTGGTTCAGGTCCATACATCAAAAGGAGACCGAAACCAGTCCAAAACATATCTGAATCAATGAAATAATATCGGCAGTTGCATCGTTGGGTACAATATAGGATGCAGATTCATTACATCCAATCCTTGATTTTCTCTCGCAACCATCAACAACAAGATCGATGACCTTGAGAAACTGTCCTGATTGGGAGTGCGCAAGAGCACACCCCCCAGTAGATAATGGGCACAAATTGACTGCCTGCCGATGACGCTTGCAATGGCAATCTCGTCGTGCAATCACCGAAGTCATCGCAGGTAACAAGATCCCGACAAAAAATTATCTGATTTCGCCGGTGAATTTATTTGGGCTAAACTCTAAACAAACTGGATGCAAAAACGACGGAAAAAAGAGATGGGTTCCCTCTCCTTACCCGGCAGGTGCACCGGAGAGGGAGAAGGAGAGGAGCCCTAGGTAGAGGCGTGGCGACGCCGAGGACCTAGGAGCAAGGGCGGCGTCGGCATCTTCCTATTCACCCTAGGTGCGCGGTTGCTAGGCATGGTTAGCCCGAGGCAACAATATTGCTTGTTCAACTTGATAGACATATAAGCGTTATAGTAGGGACATTTTAACCTTCAAATGTTACAATAATATTGTACTTTGACACTAACAGTAATTGTTTCCTCCGTCCATTTCGTGGCTTGAATGCGCAACGAGATTGACTTTTTTTTTTGATAATTAGTAGTAGCAGAAGGTAAGGCCTTGACTAATTCCAGTGTCGTATTTGAATGTGGTAGCCATCAGGGAATTCTAGCCCCGGATGTCGGACTGTCTTGCCACCTCCAAGACTTTTCCACCTGAAATATGTGAAAGAAATTAAAGGGCGCTGGGAAATGAATTTGGATTGTTTTCTAACTAAATTCTGACTCCCGGAGAACTAAGCTTGTGAAAATTCTACCTGTATCTAGTGACAAGGAAATGGAGGAAAATAGACATTTGCAGCTTGCTGAAGTCTGCTCCAACGCAGGATCTGAGGCCTCCTCCGAATGCCATGAAGTGTCTTGACCCACGGTCTATCTCCGGTTTATCCTGTATGTGGACATGTCCAAAAAACAATTTTACCGGATATCACTACATGCATGTGTGTTTCCGCATACATGGACTACTGAATCCACAAACCTTGAACCTTGTAGGGTTAAAGATGAGGGGATCTGGGTAAATGACTGGGTTCAAGTGAACTGCTGGAGGACAGACCATCACTCCCCATCCTGCTGGAATTGTGAACCCTGTCAAGCAAGGGGATTAGAAAAGTATTCAGTTATCGCTCCTCAGTTTGAGCACGCATAATTTTCCAGACGATAAGATTAGTCGTCGAAAGCACTTTAAAGTAACATCAAATAAAGCTATTGTGTTTGGTTTTAGAGTGCGATCAGTTTGCTGAAACAGATAGGACGACATGTGTAATGACAGCTTCACCTTTGAACCGTATATCTTTCAGTGCCTTTCTGAAGATGCCAGGCGCAATATTGGCTAATCGGACAGTCTCGTTGATAACCTATAAAAATAGTGTGGATCTTCCTGTTATTGTTGTATCTTAAATAATATTTTTGTACCATGTATGAAATGTTTGAGAGCAAACATATGCATGCACGCTCATAGAGTTCATAGTGCACGCAGTAGTATATAACTGAAGCCAATTGTTCCAGTTATACATGTTCTTAACACTAGCAGGTGCAGGTCAGGTGATTATTGACCAATTTTTGTCCTAGCCGATCGACAACCTGGGACGTGAACGTCATAGACTTGTACTCCATCCATGTGATTCCATCAGATCCATGGCACGCCTTACGAATCGTTTCATGCTCCACCTGCATGCATCAAAGCCAAAATTAAATCGTAGAGGCATCAGTGCCGATCAAAGGTTGTTTGTATGTTCCTGACCGTGAGCTCTTCCAGGACTCGAGGATGGTCTGCGAGCAGCTTGACGGCCAGAGTGAGCGCCAGCGACGTCGTGTGGAAGCTGGCGAACAGGAGCACGAACATCAGGTCGAGTGCCATTCTGTCCGTCACGACCGGCTTCTCCTTCGTGATCTCCTGGATGACGAGGTCCAAGAAGTCGCCGCCATGGCGACGTGTCGTTTCCATGGCGCCTTCTCCTGCTCCGAGCACCTGTACCGATCTCTTCCTCTCCTCTAGCACTTCCTGCAGCACCTCCATTGCGCTCTGCCGGCCCTGAAAGTGACATGACAGATAAAAAAAAGGCCAAGCTTGTGCAGAGTTAATTAATTCGATCGTGATATGGACACCATAGTGCAGCGAGTAGCAGTATGTACTCACCTTCATGCAAGAGTAGTATGCTGTTCCTGGCAAATACAGAGGGAACGAGATGAGCCCTCGAACGAAGTCGAAGAAGCTCTTCCTCAGAATCTTGGACCTCGACGGCTCCAAGCCGAGCAGCTTGTTCGCTGAAAGATCGAACACCATCTACGCGCACAGATGACACAGACATGCAGCAATCACAATTCACAACAATGGCAGCCTGGCACACAGAAACTGTTACTTGCGTACCGTGGAGACGGCCTCTTTCAGTTCGACGGCCGGCAGGGTCGACCAGGTGCAGAGGGAGCTGCTGACGGCGTGCTCAACGTCGCGGAGCATGGACGACTCCCTGAGGCTCTCCGGGCCGAAGTAGCGGAGCACCATGTTCTTGAGGTACTTGAACATGGCGCCCTGCTGCTCCCCGACGTTGTCCCTGCCGAGGATCTCCACGAAGGAGTCCGGGTACCAGCTCTGGAACAGCTGCCCCTCCTGCTGGAACACCATGTAGTTGAGCTCCTCGTCCGCGGAGACCACGACCGGGTGGCCCACCAAGCTCGTCTTGAAGATCGGGCCGTACCTAGCTTGCACTCGAACGGGACAGGTTTCAGATTCAGAATCGCGACACGAGCCCGGCCCATCATGTTCCAGCTTAATCGGGCCTCGGCTCAAGCCCAAACCGAGGCGGCGTACCTTTCCAGCCTGTGCCGGACGAAACGCGGGACGTCCAAGGAAGCCTCAGGGGAGAAGAACTGCAGCGTCTCCCCGACGAGCGGCAGGCCCATGGAGCCCGGCGGGAGGCGGCCGCTGCATCGAGGGTTCCTCCACCTGTGCACCGCATACAGCAGCAGCAGCATGAGGAGCACGAAGGCCGCCACGCCGGAGAGCCGCATGTGGTACGCGCACATCTGCGAGATCGGCGACGGGCGATATGGGAAAACTCACGTCACGCGCCTCTGCATGTTTCGTTCGTGCATTCAGAAGCTGCCACATAGACACGGCACTCGAAATTTAAAAGACCACGGGCTTCCTCAGCTAGCACAAGATCAGTGTGTAAAGAATATGTCCCGGCCGGACTTTGACCGTGGTCTGGTGAATATGGCAACGTAAAGGGTGTGGAGACTAGTGGTTGCTGGATCTGTTACAGTTGGTAGGCAGATTCGAGTGGTTCTTTAACATAGACATTCGGTTGTTCTTTTACAGTTTCGAATGTTCCATCATTCGGTGGTTGAGACTTGAGAGGTCGGTTCCACAATTCCGAAAATTTGTCAGCCATGCATTGGTCTTAAAATAAACTAATTTATTTATTGTAATTATTAAGGATTTTTTAGTAATTGTGATGATTAGAGTCTATTTATTCAGTTGTAAGCTATGAAAAAGCTGTTACAAGCTATAAGCTATAAACAGGTCTTCTGGAAAAGCAATTTTAGGTTCCAACCGTTTAATTGTTCGACCCTTTAGCAGCAGAAGCACTTTTTAAAGTTGAATCAAAACATAGCCTTTAATCGCCGTCATGTCACAAAACAAGTAGAACAGGGTCGATATAATGATACTTGTTATGCATCACAAATATTAGCATTTTTTAATATATATTTGGTTATATTTTTAAATAGATTGACTCTCTGGGAAATAAGATGTGCAGTTATTTTTTGGCGGATAAAGTAACCTCATAGATTAAGTAGTACAAGGTTCCATAGAGAATACTGCCTTTCATAGTTTTAAATTATCATAAATGCAAGTTTTAAAATTATCCTAAACTAAACTTAACCTTTATGGTTAGCCATATTAGCAATAGAAATAACTTTTAAATAGTTTAAATAGGTTATACTAAAATGGTTGTCCTTTACAATGTTAATTAGTCATAAATATAAGTTTTAGATGGTACGTTGTTCTTCACATATATGGATAATATTGGATATTTCACATTTAAACATTGATATGAAATTAGGTAGAGAAGAATCATAAAAATAATTTTGAAAACATCTATTTAGCATCTATATTAAAACCGAATATGAATATAAGGATACAAATGTTTGATCTTCTAGATGTTTAGACATCCAGGTCCATCCCTGGCCTCTACACCATCGGATCAAGTGGACATTATTATGCCATTCCTTAAGTACCTCCTCTATGCGCTAGACCTGCCCAAACATGCATTATTATTACTAGCAAATATACTCATGTGTTGCAGCATGGTGTGCAATTTGTTGTGTTGTGTGCATGCCATGATAATGAGCTAGTTGTTTCTATTGAATTAGATTGAGCTTGAATCAACCTTAAATCAAATAAATTATAAGGTCCATAATAAATGTTAGTGCACTAAAGGATTAATGTTGTATGGGAAATTAATAGGAGATTGACTCAACTTAAAGAGATGACTTATATTGTATGTATTAGTTGTGATTTTAATAAAAGTGGAAGGCGAGCCACATGTCCGCACATACATCACAAAGCGAATGGGCTCGGACGGCCAGACCATGATATAAGTGAAATGACATCAACTAATGTTACGTGGCTCGAAACATAAAACAAGAAAGGTAAGTGTGAGCGACAACCGACTAAAGAGTGGAAAAAGATACGAGTGAGCGACAACCAACCAAAGAGTTGAAAAGAAGCGTGAGACGGAAGAAAGAAAATTTGCTCTTTAGTATAGGTACAAATTATTTTCTTATAGAATAACCTTAGTCTTTGGATGTCGGGTACGCCGGGATTTAGGACTGGAGGAAAGAAGCAACCTCTAGACTCCGGCAGAGGTTGGTGCCGGCGTGGAGATCATGTGGTTGCGCTATAGCCTATAGAGCGTCACATTGCGTATATTATTGGCTCAAGAAGTTTGTAACTCCTTATAAAATAATATTTAGGACTGAGTAAATGGCAACCGTGTGCAGGTTGTGCCCTCATCAGGTCACCCGTTGTAGCCTAGAGCACTGCATTGGAAGTTATATTGGCTGAAGAAGTGGTAACCAAAATCAACGAACCATCGGTGGCCTCATCACCCGGCTGGATGGCTGATCCGAATGTTGGTTCCGTGGGATTCTCCTGTCCTGCCTCCAATCATACCCACACGGCTAGCCTGCACTGCGTCCTGGACTCCTTGTCCTATCGGCAACCTTTCTAGGGGTCGTTGGAACAGCAGCGCACCGCCGGATGTCCCTGGCAGAAAGCTATCCGTGGTACTGGCGTCGTTGCAAAAGCTGCGTTTTCTCATCATCCATCCCCACACGAGCTTGCCCTGGCCTGTGGCCTGGGCAGTGGGCAATAACTACTAGGACAGCAGGAGCATGGGACAATCAATCAACTGAACTTTTGTTGTCAAAAAAAAAAAAAATCTGAACTTTCTCCTGCAGTCCTGCTTCGTCCCAGGCTGGTTTGTGCAGCCCTTCTTAAAATTTCTGTCACATCGAATATTTAGACATATGAATGGAGTATTAAATATAGATTAATTACGAAACTAATTATACAACTTGCGACTAATTTACGAGACGAATCTTTTAAGCCTAATTAGTCCATGATTTGACAGCATTGTGCTACAGTAAACATGTGCTAATGATGGATTAATTAGGCTTAAAAATTTGTCTCGCAAATTAACCTCCATCTATGTAATTAGTTTTATAATTAATCTATATTTAATGCTCCTTATTAGTATTTAAACATTTGATGTGATATAAATTTTAGGAGCGACTAAAGAACCAAACACCCCCTCCGTCTCAGGGTATGTTTAGTAGCCGGTGTCTCCAGAAGGTGGAGTACTGTCGTATCATGGTGAGAGATGAGCTTACCATGGCTGCAAAACTACAAATGGCCCTAACACACTTGAGTAGCAGAATAGCCAGCTGCATGAAACATGATTATTTTTCATGTGTATCACTAATGACTTCCTCTCTTAGATCCTTTTGGACAGCTGTCTGACAGAGATTCTTAACCACTGCTAGTACCCTAGGTACTAGATTTTGGCAATTGTTCAACCACTAACCGGCAGCTACATGCAGATCTTAGAGAGGTCATCATTCCAATCCAAAACTCCATGATGCAGCGTTAGGTGAACTTAGCACCTCAGCTAGCTACAACTCGGTACATTTCAGTGCAGTCCAGAGGGGGGAAAATCATACTACCGGCCCGGGCTGCGGCCCTCATGCCATGTTCATGTTCATGTTCTTCTGTGTCGTGTCTCTGTCAGTTTTGATTCGGTACATGGCCCATTGGACCGTCTGTGTGTTGTCCTTTTGCTCCCCGTGTCCGGGACCAATCCGCTCTTGGGCAGTTACACTGCTTCCCTAGTGTGCATGCCAGTTGCCAGTGCAGTGTAGAGACGATAGCCCCGTCGCTATTTTTGAAAGGGTACGTGTCCTATCCCCACCCCTACTCTATTATTTTTGAGTCAGGCTCAGGCCATCGGCAAATTACTGTGCATGCATTATTCATTCTGCTGACTGAGACCATAATTCAGGCACCTACTGCACTCGAAACATGATGCCAGCTCTGCTAAGGTATGTTCTGCCAGAAAACATTAATCACTTGGTGATAGCTATTGAGGGCCTGTTTGGTTCCTTAGACCCAATTTTAGTCTATGTCCCATCGGATGTTTGACACATGTATGAAGTATTAAATATAGACTAAAAAAATAACTAATTACACAGATTGCGAATAAGTTGCGAGACGATTTTTTAAGCCTAATTAGTCTATGATTTGACAATGTTGTGCTACAGTAAATATGTGCTAATGACGGATTAATTAGGCTTAATAAATTTATCTCGTAAATTAGTCTCCATCTGTGTAATTAGTTTTATAATTAACTCATGTTTAGTCCTCCTAATTAACATCCGAACGTTCGATGTGACATGGACTAAAATTTAGTTGGTGGAACCAAATAGCCCAGGCCTGTAGACAAAACATGCACGGCGTGACAGTGACAATTTTGTGCTATTTTTGCGCAAAAATCGCTTTCTGATGCTGATGGAAGTCAAGTGGTTCGAACTGTTTCGGCATTTTTTTTTCCAAGCATATCTGACGGTACAGTCAGAATTTGTGACATTTTCCTTGGTTTGTCTTCCTCTTGTACTTTCGGCACCGACACATACGCCGGCAGAAAGTGATGGGGAGACGCAACCGTTTCACAATTGATGCGTTTGGTGTGAAGCGCCAAACTTGCAACCAAATTACTGGTCAAATCGGAACGTTTAGAACCAGTTTGGTTACCCTACTAAAATTTAGCTACTAAACTTTAGTTACTTTAGCTACTAAACTACCAAACAAACTGATTAAAAAAGACTAAAGTAGTTTAGTCACATTAGTCACATTAATCACCCAAGAGTAGTTAAAAGTGGGCTAAAGTGTCAAGTGGACAAAGGGCTGCCCATCATTATTATTGGTCCCTCCACCCTGATTTGGGCATTCATTATGGGTAGTTTTGTCTTTGTTGAACTATTTTAATGACCTTTAGCCATTTTTAGTCAATAGGACCAAACATGGGTGACTAAAGTTTAGTCATTGATTTTAGTAGCTAAATTTTAGTCACGGAAAGCCAAACAGGGCCTTAGTTGGCATACAGTTCCATGCTTTGTTCGGGAGGAAATGCCGTGGGTGCATTCTACACAGCCGGCGAGTTTTTCACGATCAGAACATCAAGTTCAGAGTAGTTGGACGATAGACACGGGTCAGCCTGATACTGTACATTACTCGTTCGTTCAAGAGAAACTGTTGAAAGAGTTTCAAGTTATACCGCTCCTGAATCTCCTGAATCCCGAGGAAAGTCATGGCATGATGATTAGTCCTATCCTAGTTTAGATTTTTAAGAGGTGACATTCGAATAAAAGGGATCACATAACAACATCATAAGAATAACCAAACAATGTGCACCCGGAGACGAAAATGATCCCAATATTATACTTTCTATTTACCCACTTTGCACAACGTCTGTTTTTTATATGTCAAAATCTGTGCTGGGTTTCCCTCTTATATCTTAACAAGGAGATTACATCTCCATTATTTCAACTATCCCCCCAAAATGAATACCCAAAAGGAAAACAGAAAATAAACTCCACCAGATTCACAGGGCAAATGGTGAGGCAGTCACAAGATTTGCCGATCATGTCAATAATCATTCTAACTCTTTTATTCCACGTTATTGCTATTGTTTGCTGTCCTCCAGAGTCCAGTATGTCTTCACAACAAGGAGGAGCTTCTCGCGGACGAGCGGACCATCTTCGTGATCCACGATCTGGCTATTCCATCTCATCCCGTCTGTGATGCTCTTTATCTTCACTAACAGGTCCACGTCATCTCTGATGATGACCGTGCCCTCTGGCCTCAGAATTCTGTCCATTTCGAGCAGAATGTTCTCCGCCTCACATCTTGCAAAGCAGAGGATGAACTGTCAGTCTTTAACTGAGGTAGTAAAACGTTATCTTGAAAAATGAATTGCAGCAATGACAATTGATAGTTCCTAGATTAAAAGTCCATGGGAGATTCCTCAAAAGAAAAAGTTCGTGGGAATAGATTTACATAAAACAAATTTTGCTATTAAATTATGGCAGGACAATTTTTGCTAAAAGAGATAGAGAACAAGAGCAGAAACAACTAGCTAATTAGGACAGTCTACATTTCTGCAGTACCAGACTGAATTCTAAAGCAATAGTATGTTTTTACCTGCCATTGTACAGTGTGAACACTGAATCTGCATGAATGAGGTCGTAGGTCCGTGGATACGTGGACATGCCCTCACACCTGCAGTGAATTCAGATAGAGATTTCAGGTCAGGCAAGGACGAATGTAACCGTGTCTAACACGGAGGAGCCATGTTTGCAGTACGAATATGTACCAGTCCTGGTAGCTCCCAACGAGGCCACGCTCGTATATTATGCCAAGGGTTGTTGAGTTCCCCACAGTAGGGACCATGTTCATGACCCACAAGGGGTCATTAACCAATGCCGCAGCAAAGCCGCCAAACTTTGCATTCATATCGAGTAAGTTGCGGTACCGGCCTTTCTGGCCGAGTTGAGCAATCACGGACTTGTAGTGCCCAACTCTCTTCTTCCATAACTCGGTATCTTCCACAAACATCTCTGCCGTGACCCCCTCGATGCTGCCACTGGCAATCCTGGGCGGCACTGCAGTGAGCCTCTCCGGCCATTTCTTCAACGCGCCGCCGGCAACCTCCTTTAAGTCACTGACCTCTGGGAGTGGAGTTATACAAGCCTCCATCTTGTCATACCTAAAATCAATCACATGAATATGGTTAGTGATTTACCATAGAGTACAATGAGTAATGAGTTGAACTGAAAATGGTTAGCATGGTGCTGCACGTACCAGGCAGCATCTGGGTTTTGGTTAGAGCAGAAGGGTGGGGACTTGATAACTTTGTGGATGGCCTTGCAATGAATGTGGTTAGTAGGCTTCTGCCAGATAGCTATGTCGCCCTCCTCCTTGATCTTCTTCCAGCAGAGGCTCTTGGTAACTGACTCAATGGCTTTCTGCTCTGCATCCAGGTCTTCTTTAGTCCTGTCCCACCCCTTCCAGTGTTTCTTCCAGTTGATTGGTGGTCCAGACAAAATCCAATAACCTCCAGGCCGCAGGATACGATCAACCTCTATCAAGTAAAGCCCATCTTCACATACATGGGAGCATGAAGCGATGAGTAATCAGCTGAAGATACTGAATGCTTGTAGCATTGGGGGGATAGTAATTCAACATACCATAAAGCTGCCACGGGACGAGGCAACGAGAGCAGTGCGACATGTCAAAGGAACGTGCTGGATAGGTGAGCCGATTGGAGGCGAGGACTCCAATCATCGCCGGCACACCACGCTCTAGTGCAAACTGAACCTGCGCCTCGTGGGAGTCTCGTGGAGCGAAGGACATGGCAAGGATGTTGCGTGACAACAAGTAGGCTCCCCAGCTCGCCACCTGCACAGAGAAGCAAAATGAGCTTGATCATCAGTAAGAAATTCAGTTACCACACAGGTTTAGTTCCCAAATCAAGGAGCGCCATAATAGAAAAAAAAATGCTATTACTGCAGGTCCTATGCATCGAACAATCAGATAAAAATGCCAAGGTCAAGTTGGCAACAATCACAACTGTTTGGTGCTGCATAAAGGGCGACCCATTACAACGACGCCACAGGCCAGTGGCATAAACAACAGATACACCTTCCTGACGTCCAATCAAGAATTCGATGATATCGCAATTGCAAATATATGGTTGACGTCTACTAATGCATTTGTGGAACGTTCTCGAAAAAGCTGAAGTTGCTGTGCGTGGGATACCGCTGCATAGAAAACGACAAAGCCCATAGATCGTTTTTTTGGCTTATAAAAACACTATATTATTACTGATAAGTATGACCGATATGATCGAGTAGGGATAGTTGACAGCAGCATTATTGCAGAGATTTCAGATCTACTCATACGCTTCAGCAGTGATCCGGCTCAGTCTGTCACAGGAAACAGCGCGTGACAGTTCACTGCAGACTACCGTTACCAAGTGAAGGCCCGTTCGCAGACACAAAGCGTCTTATCGGGTCGGTGCACGAGGTTTACATGGGCCAGACCCGTTTGCACACACGAAACCTCTGACCCGAGAAGGGATTAGAAACTTCCGACACCCGCAAAGCTAGCAAACGCCATTCCCCGACTCCCGAGATCTCCGATTGCTCTTCTCTAATCTCTGACTGAATTTGACCTCGAATTTGTGCGGGCCTTCACAAGGCATTGTTGCGTGCACGTGATCATTTCAAGCAAATGGAGTGTGCGTTCATGTACGATTGCGAATGGAAGTGGCTTACCCCGCAGCCGGTGTCAAGGGCGGTGCGGATGGATCCGTCGTGGAAGGGAATAAGCTTGCCGATGTCGTCGATATAGGCGCCGGCGCCGCGAGGGAACATGGTGCCGCCCCCGGGGAAGCGGAACCTGTCGCCGTCGACGCGGATCCAATTCTGCACCGCCTTCTCGACGCTGAGCTCCTTGTGCGGCACGTTGGCGAACCAGGCGACGTCGCGGCTGGCCGGCCACGGGAACGGGTTGCGGTAGCCCTTGGGCGCCGGCACGAGGCACCGGAGGCGCTCGCCGTCCGCGGGGCAGTGGCGCTCCCGGTAGACGAGGCGGTCCCGCGGAAACCGCAGGGAGCGCTCCACGTCCTCGCAGGGCGTGTACTCGGAGTACTTGGCGGGGCACGCCTCGTATCTGCGCTGGCGGAGCGCGGCCTCCGCCTCCATCCCCTCCGCCGTGTGGTGCGCGGCGAAGTCGAGCGGCCCCGCGGGGGGAGACGAGGAGGCGGCCGTCAGGGCGGGGGTGGCGCAGGAGACGGCGGTGGCGATGGAGACCGAGGAGGAGACGCCGCCACCGGCGGCGGGGCCCGCGGAGAAGCCACCGTGGTGCCAGATGCCGAGGAGGTAGGACACCGAGCAGAGGACGGCGACGGCCGCGAGGTGGAGCAGCGAGGGGCGGCGCGCGGCCGCGGCCGCCGACGAGAGGTGCAGCTTCGTGGCGGTCGCGCCGACCGCCATGGCGTTGGCCGTTGGCGGCCCTGCTGCTACTGCTACTGCTGCTTCTCCTTCTCTCCGCCTCCCCTGGCTGCCTGCTTTTCGTGTGGTGCGCTCACTTAAAGCGCACGGCAGGCGCCTCGGATTGGGGTGCCCGGGTCGGTATTAGGTGGAGGCGGAGACGGAGGGAGGCCGTGAAAGGGAGGCGCACCGCGTGTGCGTTCGATTTGATTACCACGGGAAGAGGTGGAGATGGGGGCAGAGGTGTGCGTTTTAGGTCTCGTTTGGCACGGTTTTTGACTCGTAAAAAAAAAATAGCTTTAGCTCTGGTTTATATGGAAAAGTAGTTTTTTTTTCTTTAATTTATTTTATATGAAAATATTTGGCAAAATGGTTTTTTCTAGCTTTTTAGAAGGTAAAAAAGACGTGAAACATCCAAAATACCCTTATATTTTTTTCTCTCTTTTCTTTTTCTTTTTTCTCTTTATTTTTCTTTCTTTTTTTTCTCTTTCCTTCTCCCATTCTTTTCTTTTCCCCTCCTCTATCTCCTTATCCGATCGGCCTCCCTCTCTCCTTGTCCGATCCGATCGGTCCCCTTCCTCTCTCTCTCTCCGTCCCTCCCGATCGGCGCCGCCCCCTCCCCTCCTCCCGCCAGCGGCCGGCCCCTCCCCTCCCCTCCCCTGGCAGCGGGCGTGGCGGCGGTGGCGGTGGTGGCGGTGCTGGTGGTGCTAGTGGTGGCCGTGGTGGAGGAGACCTTCCCCGTGCCTCCAAGGTCGCCGCCCTCACCTCTCCCGCACTCGCTGGTGCCTCGTCACCCTCTGCCCCGAGCCAGCTCCACCCCACGCCAGGTCACCGCGTTCCGCCTTGCACCGGCGGCGCCGAGGCCCAAGCTGCCCTGCACCGGCGGCGCCGAGGCACATGCGTCTTTTTGCGTTTGTGGAGATGGATGAGCCGGGGAAAGCCACTTTTTTTGGCTTCTCCCACGCAGTAGAAAACCTGGTGCAGCTTCTAGCGGCTTTTGCACGCGAGCCGTTTTGCACGGGGGCGTTTGGTACGGCTTCTTTGAGAAGCCGGTGCAAAAGCCGCTCATGAAAGCCCTGCCAAAGGGGGCTTATTATGTGGAGGAAGCCAGGAAGCAAGCGTCTGCTGGTTGTAATTTTTGGCATGCAAACAGTCGCGCCTTGGGAACACCTGGCCTGGTCCCGTGTTCTCCTGGAGCGTGACAGTTGTGATGTGTTGGGTTTTGGTAAAGCATTGACTCACTGGAGTTACTCAACCTGTTCGTTTGTTGGTTTCAGCCAGCCCAAACCAACAGTGTTTTCCTCTCACAAAAAATAAGCACCAGCCAGCTCAAACCAGCATCAGCATCAACCAGCAAACAGGCCCACTGTCGGATCTTTTTTGTTGACCACATCGTATAATGGCAATCTTTGAGTACTCTCCTTCGGCTTCGGCTTCATCACTGGATCGACATCACAGTGCTTGAACTGCGCCTAGCCATGGTAAAGCTGCCTTGATGGTAATCACGGGGATGTGAAAAAGATTTGTGGAGATAAAGGATTCATACCCTATCATGATTCTCCCATTAATAAGAAAATAAGAAGCTTCGGAAAGGGTGGATACTGGATCTTGTACGATTAATGTGGTCAAGTACCAAGACTAAGGTCATGTTGGGTTCCATGGGACTATAGACTAGAGACTACTTTTTAGTCCTTTTTAATCAAATAGGAGGGAGTACTAGAGAGATTTTTAGTCTCTAGTCTACTAGTTCTTTGGGAGATGCTTTTTAGGACTAATTGACCAACTTTACAGCCCTTATCCTTCTCTCTCTCCTCCCTCGCCTCTGTCCAAAGGAAGAAGAATGATATTTTAGTCTTTGTTCAGCCTTTTAGTGTAACACCCCTGGTGTTACGAACTCGTTTAGCAACCGCGATTGAGACCTAAGAAAAATTTTCGAAACAAGTTCTCTGAATTTTTGATTTAAAAATATATTTGATGCGATAAGCGAATCCCGTTTGTGACTTAGTTTATGGACTCAAATCGACGCCCAATTTAAATTATTCAGCACGTAGAGATATTTAGGAATGTCTATCAATAATTCTGGCCTTTGCTTTTGCTTCTCTCTCTGGCTTGATTGCTTCTGTCTGCATTTGTCGAGCCGCTCCTTGTTTTCCCTCCCTCATTGCTTGTCTCTGTGGCCGTGGTCTTGTCCGTGCCAACCGACACGCCGTGCCGACAACGTTGGGCCAGGCCGTCGTGCTTAAGAAGTAATCGAGCCCGCACGCGTCTCCTTGCTTTTCCTATGTCTGCGTTTGCCTCTGCCGCTGTCTTCTCTCTCTTCGCGTCCCGCCGAGTTGAGTTGTCTCGTCCATGCCACTGTTGTTCTGCGTCGGCGCTATGCTGCTCGTGCGTGTGCTCCCTCTAGACAAGTTGGGCAAGGCGCCGCTGCTCGCATTAATAACCTGGCCGCCGGAAGCTCTCGCTCGCTCTGATTGCCTCCTATGCCGGGCCGCCCGTCGTCGATTTCCTCCTCCCTTTTCTTCTCTGCTGCCGATGGGGAGGCGTTCCAACTCCTGCTCGCCGCCCAGCTTGTTCTCTTGCTTGGCCCCTGCTCTGCTTGCCTCGGTCGCCGGCGTGCGCCATGCCCACTGCCCACGATGGCGCGCGCCTGCTTGCCTCCGCTTCTTTTCAGGTTCCCGCTGGTCAAAGCCGCCTTGGTCGTGCGCGCTCTCTGTCACCGATGTCGCGCATGATGCACTTCGGGTCCCCGCGCATCCTCACGCCAAACCGGTTGCTCCTTCGCCGTCGGGTGCGCCCGCGCCAGGTCCACCTGGTGCCGTAGCTGCGCCTCGCGCCCGCCGTTGTCCCTTGGCCCTAGCTGGGCCCGCTACACCTCGACGTCGTCTCGGCCCACCCAGCCCGACCGCGCCGAAAGCCACCAAGACGCGCGTCATTGTGTTGCGTGCCTCTTGCCGCCAAAGGCCGTGCCCGTCGGCAAAGACGAAAGCGGCGCCACGTCCCCACAAAGACCGCGAAACCGCTTTTTTTGCCGCCATGGTGGTGCACGCACTCGCGCCGTTGTGGCCATCGTTGGTCGCTGGCCAGAGCTCCTCTGCCGTCCTCTGCTCCTCTGCTGTTGAAGATGAAGGTGAGGAGGGTAAGAATCCAAGCCGAAACTTTGTACAGGGTCCTTGGTGCAAAATACGTGACTCGAAAGAATAGTGCTTCTGGATCTGGGGGCGAATAGAGAAAAGCGCGGGGTTCTTTATGCTAAATGCGCATCACGCCGTTGGGCTTGGCCGTGTTGGGCGACCTCACCGCCGTCGACTTACACACACAGCGCATGGGCCGATGGATGTCTGGATGGGCGCTTTCGCGCCCGCCGTGCAGTGTTCGGGCGTGCCAGGCAGTGCACTGCACCGTTCACGCCACCATCGCCGGCAAGGGCTGGCTAGCCGACTCTTTGCCACTCGCCATCACGCAGGCGTGTTCGGGCAGGCTCGTCGGTCTTAGGCCCGCTGGCTGAGAGTCTTTTCTCGCCATGGGCCTTTTGGGCCGCGGTGTTCTTTTAGTTTTTCCAACGAATTAGTGAAGGTTTCTAAAATAGATTCTGAGCTTATTTTGTTATTTAAATATAAAATCATTTAGGAATCCAAAAATTATGAAACCAATTTTGTTAGTCTCTTAAAATCATGATCTACCTGTTAGTATATTTTGTTCACATAGTTTGATAATATTCTTGGAAGCTATATAATTAATTTAAGGTATTTGATATGGTAAAAAGATAATTTATAGGAGTTGTTGTGATAAATTGGTAATAGTGTTGAATCTAAAATTTTTATAGTAGGCTCCTAGCAATATTAGGTACTCACTGTAATTTTTGTAGTTTCGAAATAATTAGTTTGCTAAATAGATAATAACGTTCTATTGCGAATAAAAATTAAATTGATAGAATAGAATAAAGAGAAAACTTGGGTTTGTATAACTAAAACGATTGTTGGGAAGTAACGTCTGATTCGACAACATGGATACGTAGACCAGCGTTAGAGCTATCTCGTTAGCTTGTGAGGCATGATCGGATTTTTAAGCATTTCGGCTGTCGTTGATTATTTACATCTATGCATTTGCATCAATGCATATCATATAGGTACGATGATGAATCAATGGATCAATTGAAGGATAATTGGGAATCCGAAGATGGTGTAATAGTATTGTCTCTAGGAGATGATGCAATGGGCTTTCTATTCAGATGATGGTGGATGATCTGAAGATGTAGATACTAACTTTTTAATTAAATCTTACCCAGGCAAGTCCTGGTGCATAACCCCTACTTTTCTTTAGTTTAAATTATATTTGTGCATTAAGTTTTAAGTAGTTGAATGAAACCCATATATATATATATATCCTATGAGTCTTACTAGTATGATAGGATCGGGTAGATTGCTATGCTACAGGAACCGGTAGAAGTCGAGTGATTGCCCGTCACTCGCGAGATATAAGAAATATGTTACTATATCATTATCACTTGGAAATTCTAAATGGTGGAAAGGAAAATTATGACCGGGCAGGGATATGGTTGGGTATTGGAGGGTGTAAGAGGTTGTGTCACCGTGGACGTGGGGCATGGCCTGGTTACACTTCTTTCCCTGTCTATGTCGGTTAAGGACCGATCGTTGCATAAACCATCGAGGCAAGTCATCGATTTATTATCCCGAGCACATACCTGTGTATGGGTGTTTGGAAGACTTGTTACTCTCTTGTCGTGGGTTCTGGCTCTTTTCAGACAGACTGTCAGGATTTCTTTTTTGTGGAGGAGGTCCTTGCACCGCACTGAGTCTAGGACTCAGAGGCGGGAGCTTGGAGTCCCAGTTTGGACGCGGACCTAGGACCCTTGGATAGAAGGGTGATGGGTTGGTCCCGCTTGTGCCCGGGGTACAAGCGGGACGTGTGTTTTTGGGGTATCCAGCTGGGGGCATTGGTTCGTGAATCGCCGCCGAGTTGGTACGGCTTGTTTTATGCCTAGCACCGTAGTAAGAACTGAAAGATGAAAGATGGGAAAAGGAAATCTGATTGCTTACCACCTGTTTGAAAGTAGCACAGGTGCTTACATAGAATGGTTAGTTAATGAACCAATGCGGCTATTAATAAAAATCGAATATAAGGACGCACACTTAGTAATGCTTCCAGCAAATGCAATAAACCCACAAGCCAGATAGCCTTGCATACCCTTGGAGTCTTTTCGTTCCTCTTGTCGGGTAAGTTTGCTGAGTACAATTGAGTACTCAGGGTTTTATTCCCCCTGTTGCAGGTGATAGGTGGATGCTAGAACTGATCCTTGTGTGTGGATACCTTCTGGTAGGCTCAGCGAGGATTCCTTTACGCTGTGATTGTAGTTTTTATTTACAACTCTCAGCAAATGCTTTTATAAATGAAACTTTCATAATCTGTTGTCGTAGTTGATATATCAATATCTTATCATGTCATGATTAGATATTTATTTTCTCTGTAATTCTGATCACATGTTTATATTCCGCTGTTCAATTAAATTATTCATAACTCTGATAATATGATTTCATTCCGCTGTTATAACAATAAATGTTATACTCTGACGTATATGTAAAGTGATGTAAGAAATGGTTAAAGATGATGTAAGCTTTATTCTCTCATTTGTGATCCTGATGGCAAAAATGTGGGTTTTGGGGTTCTCCCCTGGGATGTGCCCGACGGAACCGAGTAATTTAGTGTTCTCCCCTGACTGCTTAGTGTCTAATGGGAGACGATCACTCCTGAGAGACATTAGATTATGCGGGTCTGCCATAGGTGGTATCAGAGTATAAATGAGGAAATAAAGCTTCGAAAACTATCGGTGTGTAAAATGACAAACTAGTAAATATTTATAGTTTTGCCGTACGTTGTGATCGGAGGTGGCCTAGCACTCAAAGACATAGGGTATATACTGTAACAGAACCGACCAATTATATGAAATTAAGTAAGAAAATCATCCACCAACGTAGACGATTTAACAAACTTAAGCCCGTATAACCCGGTAGTCCGTGAAATCGTGAAGGATTTCAAACCAACTCACATACCAGTCAAGATCGTAATAAGTTTAGCGGTCACCATCACATATTACATAAAAGTTCGCATCTCAGATACATCAGAGTTTAAACATAGTTATTACAAAATGAGTTCCAATAGAAGTAGCGGAAGCCATTTGTTCAAAACCATACACACTCACACGGAGTTCAAATACAGTGCCAGCTAATGATCATCTCCAACAAAAGCATCAGATGAGACGTAAGGAATGACCATGCCCATGGTCCTAAGCATCACCCATCGCAGGATAAATGCAGTTGATACAGTAGCCGTAATACATCTGCCCATCTGCAACAAGTGGGAATAAAACCCTGAGTACGAGAAGGTACTCAGCTAGACTTACCCGACATAACTGAAAATAAAGTGACACCAAGGAATTATGAAGGGCTTTATAGTAGGGTAGCTGGCTCATTTACAAAAAGAGGCATTTTTAGCATTTCAAGAACCTTTACAAAAGCATTATTGTCAAGTTAATTATTATTAACCTGTCGACTACATTTGCACCTATACTAGAGCAAACATGTGATTAAACAAATAATGATAACCAATGATCATCAACAACTTCCATAATGTCATATTCATTATAACTGTCCAAGTGTTCCATCAACATTACTATGATGAAGTAACTCAAGTCAAGTGCTCACTATCCAGGAGCGATGGCGATTCGAATCGATTCCTAACCAGCTGGTGATTTATTCCTTACACAAACCTCACTCACCCGCTAAAGTGAGGTATCGGTCACCGAGTCAACGATCCAAGAATCTCGAGTTTGCCAGGAACCACATGTACCTAGGGGCCGACCGACTGCACTTTGGTCTTATCATCTTGCCCCCGTGTCCTACCACACCTGCTCCGGTACAGTGCGCTGCAGGCAATCTACTCGGCCCGAATAATCTCCTAGCTTCGCGGTCGAAAGGTACTTTATTCGGCCAGCTAAATGTAAGGCATGCATTCAACATGACCTGAGGCCCAACAACGGTCGGTCCTTAATCGACACAGACGGAAAGCCCTACAGTCCAAAACTCTGTAAGTCTCCGTCCGGTCTCAACTTCATTTAACACTTAGTTATACCATGACTACATAGTTATCCAAGCAGATCCAGGTAACCACCTATAGCTCGCAGGTGACAGGAAATCACCCGACTTCTACCAGTCTAAGCCAGCTAAGCATTGACTCGACTGCGGATACCAGGGTAACAAGGATATAGTATAACAAAGGTAAACAAGATATAATGCAACAACGGTTGCAAACAACTCCTGAACGTAATGCATCAATTAAACTAAAGCATTTAATTAATAATAGCAAACCAGGGAGAAAAATGCTCCGAGGCTTGCCTCTCTCGAAGGAGCTCGGGCGGTGATCGGGGCACTCCAGAAGTTCCTCAACGTCCTCCTCGTCTGCTTCGGTCACTTCCTGCGGCTGCACCTCGAGCTGCTCCTCGGGCTCCTCGGGTATGACGACTAGATTCTTGGTTTGCGATCCTGTATGATGCATGTGCGTAAGTGCTTATGCAAAAGGTGCATCGAATGAAATGAGCACAATGGATATGCTTGAATGCAAGGTAATCAACATCATCCAAGAACATGTACTACAAGCACATGTCATCTACTGCATTCTCTTCTACTACTAATATGCTAAGTCAACACATCTCATTAAATGCTTCAAAGATACACCAAAACTTCATTAATTTCTTACGTATACACAAAGCAACATATGATTAACCCTAGTTAATAATAATAGGTTTGAATAGCAACATCTATTTTTATAGCTTAGAAAAATCTTAGAAAATTACCATAGCACAGTACTACCCTAAGTAGTCTACCCTCAGATTTTTATGACATTTGGATGAGTGGATTAGCCTACACAAAAATAACAAGCTATGGCATGATTATGAACATGAAAATACTTTGTACTGTGAAAAGTGTCATGCTGTGAAAAGTGTCAAACACCAGATGAAATATTTTTCCTATGTTCTACACAGCAAATGATCACTGTACAAAAATTATCACATGCATGTTTTATACAAATTTTGCTCTCTAGCAAAAATAACAAAAATCAGCCATTAAAGGCACTTGAACTACACCTCATAATTTTTCTACAGTACACACATATTTTTCCTAGGAAGTACATTACACAAGAAAAGTAACAAACTTGGAATCATATTTTTCTGATACATATAGGATTTACTAACCACTTTACAAGATATCAGTAATATCAAGAATTAATTAAAGCTCTACAGAAACGTATCTCAAAAATGACATTCAACATTTTTATCATGTATATCTGGTGACAAGGAACACAACAAAATTTGTTTCAACAAATTTGGAGCAAATTTGAGCAAGTTAGAAATTTCCAAAGCATTTAACAAAATTCTAAAAAGCATTTCTTAAATTCATTTTAAAACCAGCCGACGAAAAAGCCTGGGTGCACCCGGTGCAGTGCACCCAGAGGGGCTGCCAGGCGGGACCTAGCGGGTCAACCGGCCCCACTGGCCAGTCACCCGGAGCCTTTACCAGCCACTGCGGCCCCATGGGTCAACGACCCGAGAGCAGGGGGGAGCTCCGCCGGCCGGTGCTCACCGGTGGCGAGCCCTTCCGGTGGCGCGGGTAGTGCCAGCGTGCACACCACGCCGAGCCGCACCAGCTGGGAGGGTGGAGGTGGCTCGGCGGCGTGATGAACCACACGGTCGCGGCTGCGCGCTCGCCGGAGAGGAAGGAGGCTACCAAGCTCGGCCCTTACCTCGACGACGGTGGCCGCAAGCAAGCGCAAGTGAGGCAGGGAGGCTGGGCGGAGCTGCTGGCGGTGGGAATCGAGGAATGGAGGCGTGGAAGGGGTATGTCGCCGGCGAGGCAGTGGCGGCGCTCGGTGGCAAGAGCTCCTGCGGAGCTCTAAACTGGAGAGAAAAGGAGGAGGAACGAGGAGGAGGCAACGGGGTCGGGCAGAAGAAGCGCGCAGCGTGGAGGGCGAGGCAGGGCGTGGCTGCCATGCGGTGTGCGTCGCCGCGCCAAGATGGCGGCACACGGCAATGAAAGCGCCGCTTAACGCTGATCGGGGTAGCATGGAATGGAACAAGAATGTGGCTTGGTGATGGTGGCAGAAGCGACGCTGCTGAGCTAGGTTGGGCAGAACGCAGGGGCGCGTGAGAAGCGGGCGTGTGATGTGAGCCGAGCCGGCTTCGGCCATGGGTCGAGAAAGGAGGCGGCGGCCCGCGAAAGGAGAAAATATTTTTTTAATTTTCTATTTTCAAGGAAATTTCAAATAGCAGTTTTCAAATACCCTTTTGAGCAAAAAAATGACTTCTTTTGAAAATGGCCCAAAAATAAAAGTTGCTTAGAATTTAATCTTCTACAACTTTGCTTTTATGACCAAAGTCCAATTATGGCTAAATTTTGTATTATAAAATTAAAGTCAATTTTAACTCAAAACCCTAATTTTGGAGAATTATTTTTAAAGCAAAATTTGGCAATAATTTAAATACAAACTTTGCTCCAAAAATTGTGCTAAATAATTCTAGATGATTTACAATCATAGCCAAACATGTTTTACTAACTTAGCAAGCATGATTTGGGCAAAAACAACTCTAAACAAGTGTATACAACATTCATGTTTTGCGAGCATGTTTCATATGTTTCGAAGCACCAGTTATTATTTACATGATTAGGCATGTATGATTAGGATGCTTGATGATGCATAACATGCATGATTTGCAGTGCCTAAATGCTGGCCTAACACCGGGGTGTTACATATACTGGTTCAGGCAACATGCCCTACATCCAGTTTGAGTCGGTCGGTGACTTTATTCCTGAGCCTAGGTGCTCGAAGTCTACAGTGGGGTTACAAACGAGAAGGAGAAAGATGAGGGGTACAAGAGGTCCGGTTGGACTTTGGTCAGAGGGACTTGAAGCGACAGGAGCCCCGCTATGAGCTAAGTGTTCAAGCGCGTGCTTGAGGTTCAAACCTGGCGGTTCCGTGTTTGTGGACTAGTGAACTTGACCGATCTAGTGAATCTGGAATGACTTATATGGACTTGAATCGACTCTCTTTATGTTGGAGAGAGTGCATCCCCTTTTATAGATGAAGGGGATGGCTTTACAAGTGAGAGAGTGAGGGTTCATATGCTACTGAGCCTTGCTGCCCAAGTCGGTGGGTACAAGATAATGGTAGGTGTCCACAACATTGTTGATGTCATTGTAGAATGTCAGATGCGTATGGGAGGCTGCGTCATCTTCTTCGGGTATGGCAGATGTCGGTACATGTTATACTGTTGATGCCTAGAGGCATGTGAGGAGTTTCACCATGTTCACTCGGTACGACAAATACCGGCGCCCACAACACTGTCGATGCCCAGAGGCATATGGGGGAGCCTTACTGTATGGGAGTTAATGGCGCCCATAATACTGTAGGGAGAAAAGTCGATGCCTACAACACTGTGTGTCAGGGAGGTTGCATAATATATTGTTCCTATAGGCGTACAAGGTACGGTCCCAAGTATCGTGGTTGGACTTGTGCGCTCTGCCTTACTTTCTCCGGACATTTCCTGGTCCTCACCGAGCGGGCGTCCCCGATCGGTTGGTCCCAATCGGCTTCTGATCGTGCCAGATGGAGAAGAGCAGTGAGTAGGGGCTCGGTGCATCCCAGGTCGAAGACGCGGGTTATAGTTAGAAGTGGTGCTTTTGGCTAGGCCTTCCGGTCGGAGTGGCCATTTGGAGGTGGACTGGAGACCAGAGCGAGCGCTCCGGAAGGAGAGGTGGGCCGGAGTCGAAAACAGGCGTTGTTCCTCCTCGGCCTAGCCTTCTGGTCGGTGGTAGGATCGCTCTTCTGGCCTGTTGTCTTTAGATACTTGGGCCGGCCCATGAGTCGTGCGCCGTTTGCTTGGGGCGAGCCTTTGCGGGGAAGCCGGTCCGCAAGGGACCCCAGGTTTTTGAATCGGACAGGAGCCCCCGAGCCCCCGGTCGATTCAGGCAGAATCGCCTGGGGGATTTTTGTCTTGACGGCGGATGCGCGCGAGCGCAACCGTGGGTGTAGCCCCCGAGCCCCTAGGCGATTCGGTCAGAATCATCTGGGGGGGGTTCGTATTGCTAGTGGGGGAGGTTTTTCGTTTTGTCGGCGGGTGCGCGCGAGCGCACCCGTGGGTGTAGCCCGCGAACCCCCGAGCGATTTGGGCAGAATCATCTGGGGGGTTTTGTAGTGGGCGTGTGTGCGTGTTTAGTTTGAGACAGATTTGTTGACCAAGGCATCGCTACGCAGCCGAGGCGGTTAGTTTTGGGATCGGATGAGACGGAGCTCGTGGGTCCTAACGTCGGTGCGCGCCGTGGGATCGGGCGAGGCAGTTAGTTTTTGGGATCGGACGAGTCACGGGTTTGGGCATCGGTGCGCGCCATGGGATCAGACAAGGCAGTTAGTTTTTGGGATAGGACGAGACGGAGCTCGCGGGTCCTGGCATCGGTGCACGCCGTGGGATCAGGCGAGTCGGAGTCATGGATCCTGGCCTCGGTGCAGCCCGCACAGCCGAGGTAGTTAGTTTTGTTAGTGAGGGATCAGGCGAGGCGACAAGGCGGTGCTCGTGGATCCTGGCCTTGGTACAGCTCACGCAACCGAGGCAGTTAGTTTGTTAGTCTGGGATCAGGCGAGGCGACAAGGCGGTGCTCGCGGATCCTGATGGGGCGAGTTTAGGGTCGTAGACCCAGGTTTTTTGGAGCGCGGTCGGAGCGTAGCCGGATGGGGCGAGTTCGGGGTCGTAGACCTAGGTTTTTGGAGCGTGCTCAGAGCGTAGCCGGATGGGGTGAGTTTGGGGTTGCAGACCTAGGTTTTTGGAGCGCCGTCGGAGCGTAGCCGGATGGGGCGAGTTCGGGGTCGCAGACCTAGGTTTTTGGAGTGCAGTCAGACCGTAGCCGGATGGGTCGAGTTCGGGTCGTGAGACCTGTGTTTTTGGAGCGCAATGATGAGCTTAGCCGGATGGGCGAGTTCGGGTCGAGACCGAGTTTTGGAGCTTGATCGGGCGTGAGGCGGATGGGGGCGAGTTCGGGGTCGTAGACCCAGGTGTTTTGTGTCTTGAGCCCCCGAGCCCTGTCGGGCCTTAGTAGGGGTCGGTGTGAGTTGTGTGCGTTACCCCGTCCTTGGTTCCTCACAAACGGAGGGGCTAAGTTTTGTCGCTTGTCCCGATCGCTCGGGCTCGAGTGATGCGCTCGGTGAGTTCGCTAATAGGTATGATCAAGCGGAATCCAGGTCCATCATTCGTGACGGGGTTGGCATAGCCCTCTTGTGACATTCCACTGTTCCTTTACCTACAACCCGGCAGATGCTTGGGTCGTTCCAGAGACCGACCCGGGTGGCCTAATGGCCTCCCCTCGATGGAGATTATGTGGGTTTGGCAGAGGCTTAGGATCGAACGAGAAGGTTGAGATGACCCTGTCTGCCAGAATGGGCGAGGGCCGCATGGGGCTCATCTGCATTTTTCTCCCCTGGCTCTATTGTTGCTCAAGTCGAATAAGACAACTACCACTTCGTGACGCAACACGGAGCGTTGTGATGTATTTCGCTGCACGTGCGATGCTTAGTTCCCAAGCCCTCGGGCGGTTTAGGGCCCGAATCATCACGAGGGGCACGGACGTATGGAATGAATGCACGTATGGATATATGAATGAATTATATAAAGAAATAGCTGGGGTCGGTAGCGTTACCTTGTTAGACTCGAGTGACGGGGTTTGAATAGCTCCAATCGGAAACGTCCGACCGGGACCCATGCTCGTCATTCGTGACAGAGCTAGCAAGGCTTGCATGGGGCATCCCTTTGCTCCTTACCTCTCTCGGTATTTTTCTGAGCTGTTCGATCAACTTAGGGAGCCTGATGGTTTCTCCTAGCGGAGAACCCATCGTTTGGGTTTTTCCAAGTCCCGCCTACGGAGGCGAAGAGCTACCTACGTGTGGTGGCGCTTTGGTTCTTATGCCTGGCGTGCGGTAGTGGTGGGCCATACCCAGGCCACGTCTTGTCTTACCAGGCGGCGTTCCGTCTGACCAAGCATCATTCCGTTGGTCAGCGTGCATCCCAATGGTCAGGGTGTGTCCCATCGTTTCCCATCTGTATTGAATGAGGGATGGGAGAGAGTTTTTCGCTCTGATCTTTTGCCCCTCTTCTACTGTCGTGTTTCCTCCTTAAATAGGGGGGAGGGAGAGAGTTCTCCGTCGTAGTCCTTTGCCTGTTCTACAACTATTGTTTCTCCTCCTTCTTACTCCTCACCGAGAGTGCCTATATGCCATGGCAGTTCCTAAGTGAGAGAGGGGGTGAGCAAGGGGGAGGACTTACAGATCTTTTCATGAATTCAGAGCGTGATGTTGAGCTGGAGGCTGCCTGGGGCGGTGCTGGATTAATCTATGAGGCCTTCTTTGGGATGGAGCCGTGTGTGGACTTTCTCCGATGGATTTTCATCGGGCAAGCCTTGTCGGAGGGGAAGTTGCTCAGGATCGTGCCGGTGGAGGGTTCCGTGCCTACAGCTGCTCAGTTGGGCCAGTTCATAAAGTTTGATGAGATGTCCTCCAGCCATGGTGGCCATACTTTGGTGGCGGCGTCCCTACCTAGGAGCTGCCTCGACTGCATGAGAAGGTCCGGAGCCCCATGCTCTTCTACTGAGCATCTATGGGTGCGACGCCCTTGAGGTACCTATTGTGCTCGCTGAAGTCGAGGGAGCGGAGTCAGGCGGGTCCCTTGAGGTACCCGTTGCGCTCGTCGAAGTCGAGCGAGCGGAACCGGGTGGGCCCCCTATAGCGGTGGTTATGTCCGGCGGCGAGTGCCGTTTTCCTTTGGTGTCATGCGATGTCGTTGAGTGGCCGTAGTAGTATTTGGGATGGAAGTAGTTTAGAAAATGTAATAGTTGAGTTCATGGGCGAGCCCCAGTGTGAACAGTTTTTGTATGAATGAATACATCAGTTCTGTCCTTGTGATATCCTTGTTTTTTATCCTAGCATAACTTTTGTTTTTATCCATTCTTTTTCGCACCTGCCCGTTAGTTTCATAGGCTGCAGCTGTTAAGAACCTGGGCATGGCCCGCGGGGCTTGACTGCTCGTAACCGTAGGTCATGGCGGGGTGCGTTCGGTTAGGAGTAAGAACAGAGTTACGTAGGCCAATCAAAGGAATGGAACGTGCATCCGTTCGAGGACGAAGTTTGTTTACCATGTGATAGAAAAAGGGAGAAGTGATATTTAGTATTATGCCCTTATGGAGCCCCCGAGCGACCTGGGCTAAAATTGTTTGGGCTGGGGTGCTTTACAGGAGCAAGTGTTGACTAAAAAAGTGGTAAGACCAAATCTAAGGGGAAAAAATGACGTAGCTGTTCAATGTTCCAAGTGTTGGTGAGAAGGTTGCCATCGTTGTCCTCTAGTTGGTAGGTGCCCGGTCGGATCACTTCGGTCACCGTATGGGGTCCTTCCCATGGTGGAGAGAGTTTGTGTTTTCCTTTGTTGATTGGGTCCTCTGAGAGCACGAGATCGCCAACTTCGAGTATCCTCCCCCTGATCTTCCTTTCGTGGTACCTGCGGAGGGTTTGCTGGTAGCGAGCGGAGCGGATGACGGTCGTCTCATGGGCCTCTTCGAGTAGGTCGACTGCGTATTGCTAAGCCTCCGTGGCTCGGTCGCGGTCGAAAGCCTTCACTCTTGGGGCACCGTGGTCGAGGTCAGAGGGCAGCACTACCTCAGTTCCGTAGGCTAGGAAGAAGGGTGTGAACCCTGTGGATCGATTTGGGGTCATTCTTAGGCTCTAGAGGGTCGCTGGGACCTCCGCAACCCATCGACCGACGTATTTGTTGAGTCGGTCGAAGATGCACGACTTAAGCCCTTAGAGGACCAAGCCATTGGCACGGTCGACCTGACCGTTAGTTCATGGATGTCCGATCGAGGCCTAGTCGATCCTGATGCCATATCCATCACTGAAGTCTAGGAACTTCTTTCTGATGAAGTTAGTCCCGTGGTTAGTGATGATACAATTAGTAACGCTAAACCAGTAGATGATGTCGAGGAAGAATTTGACTGCCTCTTCTGAGCGGATGTTGGTGATGGGCTTGGCTTCTATCCACTTGGTGAACTTGTCGACTGCTATGAGTAGGTGAGTGAAACCGCCTGGGCCCTTTTTGAGGGGTCCAACCATGTCGAGGCCCCACACCGTGAATGGCTAAGTGATAGGAATGGTTTGGAGCTCCTGTGCCGGCAAATGTGTCTGTCGAGCGTAGAACTGGCATCCTTCACACCTACGGATGACCTCCTCTGCATCTCATAGCGCTGTGGGCCAGTAAAAACCTTGGCGAAAGGCTTTTCCGACCAGCGACCTTGGGGTCGCGTGATGTCCGCAAATCCCGGCGTGGAACGCACTTCCCCTGGTTGGTGGGAACGCACTTCATGAGCACCCCTAATGGACTCCGTTTGTAGAGTTCATCACCGAGCACGACGAAGGTCTTGGTGCATCGAGAGATCCGTCGAGCTTCAGTCCATTCAGGTGGGAGAACCTCCTCGAGGTGGTAGGTGAGTAGCGGCGCTCGCTAGTCGGTTTGATCGAGTGCCAATACGGCGACGTCAGTGGGTGGCACCGTCGTGGAGGTACTAGGATCAAAGCCCTTGAGCGCTGGCTTGGTGTTGGGGTCCGGAGCCCCCGGGTGCGGGCTTGGCGTCGGGGTCGGAGCCCCCGGGTGCCTGTCGTGCATCGGGGCGCGTCTGGACCAGACCTTCCATGATGTGGGCGGATGGCTCATGGACGTCGTTGATGAAGACCCCGCTTGGGGATGGATCCCGTCTGGCGGCCAATTTCACAAGGAAATGGCGGCGTCGTTGTCCTTTTGGGGGACATGATGCAGCTCGATCCCCTGGAATTTGTCCTCGAGCTTTGCGTACCTCTTGGCAGTATGCTGCCATGAGGGGGCTTTTGCAGGAGGACTCCTTCATGACCTGATCAACGACTAGCTCCGAGTCGCCGCGAACGTAGAGTCGCGTAGCACCAAGCTCGACGGTGAAGTGTAGTCCTTTGATGAGGGCCTCGTACTCCGCGGCGTTGTTTGAGGCTAAAATGTGGAGGCGGATGGCGTAGCGGAGCCTACTTCCATCCGTGGAGATTAGAACCACTCCAGCCCCCGAGCTGGGTGTCATTATGGACCCATCGAAGTACATTGTCCAGTACTCGTGGGTGACGTCCGAGGTCGGTGCTGGACCTCCATCCATTCGGTGACAAAATCCATGAGAGCCTAAGACTTAATAGCGGTACGAGGGGTATACCTAATGCCGTGGCCCATGAGTTCAAGTGCCCACTTAGAGATTCACCCCGCGGCGTCGCGGTTGCAGATGATGTCTCCGAGCGGGTATGAAGTAACGACCGCAACTTCATGGTTGGTGAAGTAGTGCAGGAGCTTCCTGGACACCATTAGCACGGCGTATAGGAGCTTCTGCACCTAGGGGTCCCTGACCTTGGGGTCGGTAAGTACATCCTCGATGAAGTATATGGGTAGCTGGACCTTGAGCTGGTGTCCCGGCTCCTCCCTTTCGACGACTAGGGCGGCGCTCACCAAATGGTTGCTTGTCGTGACATAAAGGAGGAGGGGTTCTCCCCGTTCGGGAGCGATAAGGATTGGGGCTGATGTCAGGGACGCTTTGAGGCTTTCCAGAGCCTACTGAGCCTCCTTAGTCCAGATGAAACTATCCATCTTTTTTAGGAGCTTGTAGAGTGGCATCCACCGTTCGCCGAGCCGGGAGATGAACCGGCTCAGTGCAGCCAGACAGCCGGTCAGCCTTTGCATGCCCTTGATGTTGCGTATGGGGCCCATGTTAGATATGGCTATGATGTTTTCGGGGTTGGCCTCGATGCCACATTTGGGCACAATGTATCCTAGCAGCTTCCCCATTAGAACCCCAAAAACATATTTTCGGGATTCAGTCTGATGTTGAACCTTCGGAGGTTCACGAACGTTCTGCCAAGTTTGTGATTAGGTCACAAGCTTGAGTTGTTTTGACCACTATGTCATCAACATAGACGGCGATCATTGGTCTTGGCCGCTCGGCTTGATCAGGCTGATCGAGAGGGTCGATTTGGTCGGTGAAGCATTGCTGCATGCACCTTTGGTAGGTGGCGCCAGCATTCTTCAAGCCAAAAGGCATGGATACGTAGCAGTACGAACCATACGGGGTGATGAACGAGGTCTCGAGCTGATTAGACTCTTTCATTGCGATCTGGTGATAGCCCGAGTAGGTATCCAGAAAGAAGAGGATCTCGCAACCCGAGGTGGAGTCAACTATCTGGTCAATGCGCAGCAAAGGAAAGTGATCCTTTGGACACGCTTTGTTGAGGCTAGTGTTATCAATACACATTCTCCACTTCCCGTCTTCTTTTTAACAAGAACGGGATTGGCAAGAAAGTTGGAGTGGAACACCTCTCTGTTGAATCCGGCTGCCAGGAGTTTGGTGATCTCTTCGCCTATGGCCCTGCACCTCTCGTCGTCGAAGCGATGTAGGTGCTTCTTAGCGGGCTTCGAGCCCGGGATGAGGCGTAGCGCGTGCTTGGCGACCTCCCGTGGTATGCCTGGCATGTTAGAAGGCTGCCATGCGAAGACATCGCGATTGGCATGCGAGGAAGTCAACGAGCTCGCATTCCTATTTGGCCAGGAGCTAGGTCCCGATCCGCACCATCTTGATTAGGTCGGTGGGGTCGATCCCCACTGCCTTGGTTTCCTCGAGTGGGCAGAAGGCCTCAAGGAGGTTGGTTTGCTGTAGTCTAGGACTGCTGGGTCGATGACTCCTCGAGCCATGGAAGCTCAGACGAGTTGATGACCGTGGTGGCGAGCTCAATGTGCTCGCGGCCGCATGTGAAGGCATGCGAGAAGGCGCTGCTCATGGTGATGATGTCATTTGGTCCTGGCATCTTCAGCTTGAGGTAGGTGTAGTTAGGGATAGCCATGAATTTGGTGTAGCATGGCCGCCCCAAGATAGCGTGGTAGGACCCTAGAAAGTCCACCACTTCGAAGGTGAGGACCTCCGAGCGAAAGTTGGCTCGGTTGCCAAACGTGATGGGCAGATCGATCTGCCCGAGTGGGTATGCCTACGCCCCGGGATCACCCCATGGAAGGGAGAACCCGCTAGGTGGAGTTCCGACGGGGGATGCGCATGGCGTCGAGGGTGTTGACGTAGAGGATGTTGAGGCCGCTGCCTCCGTCCATCAACACCTTGGTGAGGCGCTTCTTGCGGACGAGGGGGTCGATGATGAGCGGGTAGCGCCCCGGTCTCGTGACATGGGAGGGATGGTCCCTCTGATCGAAGGTGATCGGAGATTCGACCAGCTGAGGAAGAAGAGGACGGCCATCTCAGCAGCGCATGCCTACCTATAACGCACCTTGTGCTGGTGTTTGGTCCAGATGGCATCAGATCCACCAAAGATCATGATGCATTCCTCAGGGTCAGGGAAGTCGTCTCCGTCCTTGCCCGTCGTGCCTTCTTTCTTGGCTGCTGCCTCTTTGCCGTCTCCTTCTTTTGGCCCACCGGCCTATCGTAGGAAACATTTGAGGAGCTCACAGTCCTTGTAGAGGTGTTAGACGGTGGTAGGCGTGGTTGGTGCACGGACTGTCCATGAGCTTGTTGAAATGGTCAGGCAGTCCCTGTTGGGGTTGCTTACAAATGCGATCAGCCGTGGTGACCAACGCGGGGTTGTCCAATAGGTGCTGATCCTTTTTGTTCTTCTTGCCCGCTGTGTGGAGGGGCCCTCATCTTAGTCCGTGCGCTTGGCCTTACCTTTGTCCCGGCCTCCGTTGAAGACCGCTCTAACCACCTCTTAGCCAGAGGCATGGTTAGTGGCGACGTCGAGCAGGTCACGGGTGGTGTGGGGCTTCACGCATCCAAGCTTGTGGATCAGGGACTCACAGATCGTCCCGGAGAGGAATGCGCTAATGACATCTGCGTCGACGACATCAAGGAGGGAGTGGCATCATTGAGAGAACCTACGGATGTAATCCCACAAGGACTCGCTAGGCTCCTAGCTGGTAGCTCTTAAGGTCCCAAGAGTTTCTAGGGTGGACATACATCCCCTAGAAATTCCCGACGAAGACCCTCTTGAGGTCCGCCTAGTTGCGAATGATGTCGTGCGGGAGGAATTCGAGCCATGCCCGAACATGTTCCCCCACACAGATGGGGAGATACTAAATGATGAAAAAGTCATCATCCACCCCTCTGGCTCGGTAGGCAAGCCATAAATCTTTGAGCCAAATGTCGGGGTTCGTCTCCCCGGTGTACCTGGTGATGTTGGTGGGCGGTCGAAAGCGTTGTGGGAACGACTCTCTAGATCCGCCGATTAAAGGCCCGTGGTCTTGGGCCCTCGAGGCTGGGACTCCGGTCGTCTGGCCGGTGATCGTGCCTGGGGTGCATTTCACCGCTCCCCTCGATGGTTTAGTCGGGATCTATGTCGCTGCTCTCACCGCTGCCTGGTGGGCGTCATCATCATGCCGGACCTGATGCCGGTTGCTGACAACGCTGCGAGCGTCCTGGTGTGGACTAGGCCATTCGCGTAACGGTGGTCGATGCGGAGCAGGCGGGTCGGACTGCGGCGTAGTTGCTGCCCCCTGAGCTGCACCAGGTGGGGAGAGAGGGTGCGTGTCAGAGTCATGATGTGGAGCTTTCTGCCTATTGAATGGAAGTGGCTTCTACCAGAACCCGGAGGTTTCGGTAGACCGCGCGCTCTTGGGGGTCGCCAGGCTCGGGAACGCCGCGCAGAAGTATTGCTGCAGCAGCGATGTTCTGGCTAGCCCGAGCGAACCGTATGGGAGATCGTTCCCCTCGTTTATGATGTCATCTTGGACCTGGCGGGCATGACCCCGGGCGCCGCCCGTCGGGTCATGCGCATCGGGCGCAACGTGCTGTAGTGAGCACGTCGGGTCATGTGCACGGGGCGCAATGTGCTATAGCGAGCGCGCTGGCACGGGCGGGGGCTAATTCCACCGTTGTCGTAATTCCTCGGCGTGTGCCTACGCAGACGCGAGGGCCCCTGTACGCGTGTCCGGAGGGGCGTGAGTCTGCACAGAGTCCGCAACCACGGGCGGGTGTCCCTGGACGTCCGCCATAGTGCACTCCTAGGACGGACGGTGGTGGGGTTCTACGTCACCGATGCCGGAGCCATCGCTCTCACCCTCGTCATCTGGGAGTCCATGGAAAATGGTAGGAGCATAGCTCGCCATTCCCACGAATTGAGATGTGAGGGGGGATGGCGCCAGCCTCCTTTGGAGCCCCCGAGCGTACGCATCCGCGGAGGACGCGAGGCCGTAGGGGAACCGATCGTACGGTGTTCGTGGTGCGGTCAACACAGTCCCTCCGGATGATCGGCGTGAGATAGTAAATAAAGAGTAAATAACAGTATGCATATTACTCACTGTGGGGTTTGAGCAGAGAGTTTGCTCGGAATGAAGCGCAGATGCCACGTCGTTGAAGTCGTCGCGCATCCCAGAGCCGATGGAGGGCGCCCCTCCGATGGGTGCCAGAACGAGTGCCTCCTCGTGGAGGTGCAGTACGCCGAGCTGGTAGGCGATGAGTCCAGGCATCCAAAGAGGAAGGCCTGGGATGGCTCGAAGACGGGTGGAACCCACATCCCAACAGGTGGGAGTGTGGGAAAATCCAATGAGCCGAAGTGAATCGTATCGCCTGAGCCTGCCACGGCGAAGGTGGCGGAAAAGTGGGCCATCCGATGACCAAAAAGTGTTGAACGTACAGCGTCTTCCCCACGGATGGCGCCAACTGTCGATGTGTAAAATGACCAACTAGTACATATTTGTAGTTTTGCCATACGTTGTGATCGGAGGTGGCCTAGCACTCAATGAAATAAGGTTTATACTGGTTCAGGCAACATGCCCTACGTCCAGTTTGAGTCGGTCGGTGACTTTATTCCTGATCCCAGGTGCTCGAAGTCTATAGTGGGGTTACAAACAAGAAGGAGAAAGATGGGGGGTACAAGATTTCTGGTCGGACTCTGGTCAAAGGGACCAGAAGCAACAGGAGCCCCGCTATGAGCTAAGTGTTCAAGCACGTGCTTGAGGTTCGAACCTGGCGGTTCTGTATTTGTGGACTAGTGAACTTGATCGATCTAGTGAATCTGGAATGACTTGTATGGACTTGAATTGACTCTCTTTATGTTGGAGGGAGTGCATACCCTTTTATAGATGAAGGGGATGGCTTTACAAGTGAGAGGGTGAGGGTTCGTATGCTACTGAGCCTTGTTGCCGACGCCGACGGGTACAAGATAATGGTAAGCGCCCACAACACTGTTGATGTCACTATAAAATTTCAGATGCGTATGGGAGGTTGCGTCATCTTTTTCGGGTATGGCAGATGTCGGTACCCGCTATACTATTGATGCCAAGAGGCATGTGAGGAGTTTCACCATGTTCACTCGATACGGCAAATACTGGCGCCCACAACATTGTCGATGCCCAGAGGCATGTGGGAGGAGCCTTACCGTATGGGAGTTAATGACGCCCACCATACTGTATTGAGAAAAGTCAGCGCCTACAACACTGTGTGTTAGGGAGGTTGCATAATACTGTTTCTACAGGCGTACAAGGTAGGGACACTTATTAGCCCAGTGACCAGGCTGGTTACAGTTCCAACACGGCCTGTTAGCTGGTGGGACATTAGAGCTGCCCTGCCCAAAGGTATTCTTTGGCAAGGAAATTGTGTACCCCTTACGGAAACCAGTTTTAGCTTGATTCTTTTTCTAAGGTGGGCGGTACCGGACATTAGCATTGGGTGGATGATACTGGGTCTTGGATACCACTGGTGCTTTGGACTGAGAAGCTCCTGCCTCAAAGTTTCTTTTACGGGTCTTGGAAGCAGTATATATCTTATCATTATTCTCTTGAGTCAGGGTGTCACTGATAAACTCATTGAAGGTGACACACTTGCAGTTGCCCATAGACTTCATCAGTTTAGGGGAAAGTCCCCTCTTGAAACTAGCTATTCTTTTGGCGTCAGTATCCACGAACTCGGGAGCATACCTCGCTAGGTTGTTAAATGCCTGGAGGTATTCATTAAGACTCTTGTTGCCTTGGGTTAGCTTCATAAACTCGGTATGCTTAATGGCCATGAGACCAGGAGGGATAAAGTGTCCCCAGAAAGCTGTCTAGAACTGGTCCCAAACTATCTCAATGTTTGCAGGGAAGGTGGTCCTGTGATGGGTCCACCAGATGCCTGCAGGGCCTTGGAGTTGGTGTCCTGCATACGAAGCCTTCATGCCTTCTGTCAAACGGAGCAATCCAAACCTTTGCTCTATCGTGCTCAACCATTCATCTGCTTGTAATGGTTCTTCTGCCTCACGAAAGATAGGAGGCTTTATGTCCATGAAGTCCTTAAAGCTGTTGTATGGTTCGGCTCGGGTCCCTGGCGGACATGTCGATCATCGCGGTTAGCCATATGGCGCATAGCCTCAACTAGCATTCGCTGACTTTCAACAACTGTCTGCATTAGCTCAGCTGGTGTGGGCGGTGGAGGAGGTGGTTGTTCCTCATCTCCCATGCTATGACCGCGACGAAGGTTATAAGCCATCTGCAAAATGTATAGCCAATGAGCACTGACGATGTGGAAATTTTTGTAGATGAATTGTATAATTATGCCAAACTGAGTCCATTGGAGAAAATGCATTTATATAATCAACAGAGGCACAATCATTCATCACGTTCACACAACTCATCAAGCGCGTCAATTGACACATAAATGCGATGAACTTAACCAACAGCGAGATCTATAGACCACAAAGACAAAATTCATCAAAAGCTCACATACATGGAGCATAGCACATTCGATAGGTTACATCCAAGCCATAGAGGTTCGAAACTTACACCAAGGGTAACATAGGGTTCGACATTACATCCCAACGATTAACTTATTACAAAGCTACTCGTTCATGCATGAGGATCAACAAAATATTAGCTCTAGCGCATTAGCTAAGTAGTAAGCTAAACTACGCATCGTCCTCGGAGTCAGTGTCGAAGATCTCTCCTCCATCTTCATCACTAGCAGGCTCTAACTCCTCATCTTCCTCCTCATCAGGTGGAACGTCCTCAGGTCCATTGACCTCAATGCCATCATCACCTTCAGCCATGATGACACCAGAGCCCATCTCATCCTCATCATCAGGTGGCAGGAGAGGGTGAAGCTGATTGTGTAACAGGTGAACCTCCTCATGGAGATGGTCATTGTACTCTTCGGCAACTGCCAACTACTGCTCTAGCTCCACCTGTCGTGCTCTCAACACATTCTCTTTGTGCCAGGCTTCATTCCGTTGGTTCATCACGTGAATCAACATACATTCATAGTTGCGGTGAGCAACTGTCAACCTCTGAACCTCCAGAGTCTCTTGGTCCTGTTCCTGTGTTACTTGCTCCAAACGCTGCTGAGCCGCATTCCTCTCAGCAGTCACCCGGGCTAGCTCTATCCTCAGCCTTTCCGCCTCAGTAGGCTCCGGACGGGGCTCACGAGGAGCTAACCGGTGACGAGGTGCCCTGCCTCCAGCGGACTTGCGAGCAATGAGTTTCGTGCGCGCCATCTGTAGCAAAAAGTTGCAACATAAGGGGAGAATCATTTAAGGGATACGAAATTTAATTAGTCGAGACCATCAATTTTAAAGGAGGGAGTAATGCAAAAATGCTATGTATGCTTGAACATGATACATGCACGATCCGTATGTCCTCACAAACCTAGAAAAATTTAAAGGCTAGCGAAATATACGGTGGCATACATACGCTCTCTCATACACGGTAGCTAGTCGATCTACAACGATACGTTGTTAGTGTACCTGCAGAAAATTTCATTTCAGCCCAATAATTTCCCAAAAAGTCATGTAAACTAAATACTTTCATACATACATCCCCAGATGCATATACTCTAGTATCACAGCTACCCGTCAGAGATACCGACATTTAAGTACTCTCATAGATACATGATCGAACATGTAAGTATGCGAGCAACCACAACTACTCTCCCCTAGACCGACGGTTGGACGGTCATGCTCTCACAACTCCCACTTACTAGAGCGTAGAGGTATTTGATCCAAACATTACCACCCAAGCGGATGGCATCCATACAATAGCACGCCGTATGGACGACGAAACAGAAACAAGCAGGAACCCCCAAGTTAGTACTTTAATAAGCCACCTAAGAGTCCTTATTTGGGCATAAGGGATATCACCACTGGCAATACTTAGTATTTAATTTAGGATTTTCGCAAATACTTTTGTTTTAAATACACAAATGACATGTTTAGTGTCGAATCTTGCTCTGATGCCAGCTGTAACAGAACCGACCAAATCATAAGAACGTAAGTACAAAAATAATCACCGAAGCGATCAAATTTCTGTACTTAAGCTCCCATAATCCCGGTAGTCCAGAAATCACGAAGGATTTCAACCAACTCTCGACATACAAACCAAGACCGTAGGGATTCAACACAACACATCATTCGTTACAACATTTCACAAGTAGCATTCGGATTACACCCATCAGAGTTAAATAAAATATTACAAACCAAGTTCAAATCTACGGAAGCAACATAGTTTAGTACATAACTTCATAGTTTCAAATACATTGCCAGATCTTAGTCATGTCCCACAAAAGCACCTTCAGATACGAGAACTAGGAGAGACCGTGCCCAATGGTCTAGTCTTCATCCCCAGCCGGGAGAAGGCAATACTTGCAGCAACCAAAGTAGAACTGGTCATCTGCAACAGGTGGGAGATAAACCCTGAGTACGAGAAGGTACTCAGCTAGACTTACCTGACAAAACCAGAAATAAAAGACACCAAGGATCGTGCAAGGCTTATGAGGTGGGCTAGCTTGACACAGTTGCATAAAAGAGCTTATGATTATAGTAACCAATTTAAACTTAGCATCAAGCTTATCATCATTTACCTGTCCACTAGATTAGCACCTGTACTAGAGCACTCACTTATTAGGAGCAAACAATATTAACCATAGCAGGTATAATAAGGTTGTCATCATCATATCATCCTTTCTGAACCATTATGTTATTTAGTGCGTCTACATTGGAGATAAGCCCGTCAAGTTCTCACTAACCGGGAGAGACGGCGACTCGAATCGAATTACAACTCAGCTGAGGGGGTATTCCTAACTCTCACCCTAGCATACTTAGCAAGGGTAGCCATAGGTCACCTTTGGAACAACTCAGGAACCAAATTCGCGAGTTCGATCAGTGCCAGCACTCTCAGGGATTACCCTTCTGCCAGGACGATCGGGACTTTTAAATCACCTGCCCTTGGACTCACGCCTACGGCTCCCTTCCGAGGCGCAGTTTATACTTATCGACTGCTGGCCTGAGGTGAGCTACTTGGCTTCACGGTCGGTCTTCAGACATGGCCAACTAAGAGAGAGGCATGCGTTCAACATGAACAGGAAAGGCTCCAAGATTCAGTCCTTAATCGACACAGACGGAGTCACTGCAAACCGGCAAGCCTCCGTCCGGTCTTCATTTCAAATTAAGACTGGTTCTTTTCCACGATAGCAAATATAGCCAACCGTGCCATATGTATCTTCCTATATCTCGCAGGTGACAGGAAATCACCTGACTTCTACCATGTTAAAGCAGGGCTAAGCACTACACGAGCCTGAGCTACATAGGATTCAGGGTATCAATATCTGGACAAGGATTGGATAACCAATGCTGCAAGTGTTTGCATCCAACACCTAAACTTAATGCAATAATATATATATGTAACAATAATACTTTAACTATATTTTAGAAATTAGGAGGCTTAATATGCTCCGGGTCTTGCCTTTCACAAAGTTGCACGGACGGTGATTCGGGCACTCAACGGCGACCTCGTCTGGCACTTCTCCTGAATGCTGCACCTCCTGAACCTCCGGTGTCGACTGCTGCTGCTCGCTCGGTTCCTCGAATTCCAGTAGTGTTACTCCCTCCGGTACACCTATTGCATGTCGATGCATGAGATAAATATCATGGATGCATAAGGAATAACATGATGCTCATGATGAATGAATCACAGTAAGTGTTTACGAAAGCATCACTGGACACCCGTTTACCGAGTAAAATAGCTCTATTCAAATCACTTTAAGCATGTATCTAACTTAACTTAAAGAACAAGATCCACTTACCTAACTTGCATAACCTAAGATAAAGATGCTCATCTTCAGTTAAAGGCCTAACACCTAGGAACATTACCACAAACTTAGAAATAGTAAAGGCATACATAAATTATTATTTAAAGTTTCATATGCACACAAGTAGTCCCTTAATTCAATCACAACAAGAGTTCTACAATTCCAAATGACTTGCATGAGGATATTCTGGAAAGCTTATGAAATTCTCTGCAAATCAATTGCAAACATCAAAGCATGATTCTTACGTTAACCAAATCGAATTCCAGTAAACCTAGAATCTGTCCAGAAATGACAGGGTTACTAACTTAATTATTTAATGATGATGCAAAAGCATAATTGGATCAAACAAAGTTTTCCAACATGTTTTGCATACCAGAGAAACATCAGAAAGTATAGTGCCAACTTCTAAACAATTTATTTAATGTCTTTTTTTAATTTCTTTAGTTAATTAGGTGATTAAAGCAATATATAGTAAAACTGTTCATAAAAATCTACAAAAATTATAGTAGATATGTCATGCTTCACATAGACTACCATAAAAATTTCAAAGCCATTGGGTAAGCAGAACTTGCTGTATCCAAAATAACAGGTAGCATGTCTATTTTTAGCATAATTAGGAAACCCTATTGAAAAGTGTCAAGCAACATATTTCTAATTTTTCCTAGCATCATTCTAGCATAAGAACAGTACTCACCAATTTTTACCCTAACTGGATCTATAGAAAAATTATGAAAATTCACACAAGATCCATCCATGCAAACAAGATAATTTTCTATCTCCTACAAACAGTGTCAAAAATTTATGAAAATTTAACTACAAACTATTCATGATATGGGCAGTACACCATAAAAATTTTATGTCATTTGAAGCTACCTAGAAAAAGATATAATTACCGCTATTTCTTGCATGATTAAAAGAGATAAATAGAAACTCTCATTTTCATAACAGAACATGACATGGATTATATTTTTAATAGAAACTAGACATTATCATGAACTCAACAAAATTGGAACCACATCATTTGGATCTACCATCTAAGAGATACATATTTTTGAAAATATACATAAATCTGTGAAAATAATAAAACAAAACAAATTAAGAAAACCAATTCAACTATTGGTGGGCCGGCCCGAAGAAACGGCAGCCCGCGAAGCAAATGCTGGCGCGGACCAGACACGGCGCAGCCCAGGTCTGGCTCCCGCCCTCGGCTCGGCGACTGACGTGCGGGACCCGCGCAACAGAGAGACAGACAGGGGAAGAGAAGGAGACGGCGGTGCAACTCGTCACCGGTGACTCCTCCGACGAGTCCAGCAGTACAACGATGTTCACCTCGTCCGCGCGCATCTAGCGGTGCCCTCAATTGAAACTATTGTTGCGGTTACAGGGGGTGGCGACGAGCATGGCGGCGCACGACCACGGCAGGGCCGGCTCCGGCGAGACTACGGCGCCACGGCTCGAATGGGTGACCCTATGAGCATCAGTGGCATGCACTAGACCTAGCGCAAGGCAGAGGAGGGATGGCAAGGGCGCGAGGATAGCTGGCCGCGTGGAGCGCTAACTCCGGCGAGGTCAGCCATGGCGGCGGTGGAAGAAACGACGAATTCGTCCTTACTAAGGCTCAAATGGACCGACTGAACGGTGGAGGCGGTAGAGGGGATCATGGCGAGGCTCTGGGTGAACGGGGCAACGCGTTTTTGCTATGACGCGTGAGCAAGGCGAGGGCGAAGGTTCGGCCGGCAATGGCGGACGGCTGTGGCTTGGCGCTGCGCGCGGGGAAGGCAAAGGAAGGGCAAATGGAGCAGGCGACTCGATCGGGCAAGCAATGGCCTTCTTCTGGAGCGCGGATGCGCGACGTGGTGGCGTCGGTAGAGCATGAACGCCATGCAGCGAGAGGCTCCTGCATCGGTCAGCCATGGCGGTTTTTCAGAAAATTACGATTCAGAGATCACCGACGGTGACTGACAGAGCAAGTTTGACGGTGATTAGCTCCTAATCCATGATGATTTAGATCATGCCATAGTTAACAAAGTTGATCATCTATATGTGAACTACAACTCTTATCATTGGAGCTCTAGCTGGTTTGGCTTTGTTAGGGAGATACAAGGTGAAAAAGTTGGGTACACGAAACTGCAAAACACTTAAGGACTTAGAAAATTTCTGAGTATGAAATCAGCATGAAATTCTGACTTGTGGGCCATGTTTGAGCATGTTCTAGCCATTTTCATGAGATGATCATAAAACAACTTTTGTTCCTTGATAAATTAGCTACAACTTTGGTAAAGAGTGCACAGCCACGCAAAGTCTCTAAGTTGGTCTTTTAAATCAGTCAAACTGTGGCACTCTAAGGGTCCATTCCAGTCAAACTTCCACTTGAGGGCAATTTTGTCATTTTGATCTATATGAACAATGTCCAAACAATTACCCTAAGTGTAGTTAAGGTGTATTAGACCATGATCAACCACTTTACACAATTGTTATACTAATTTCTAATGATCACATGTGATGAAGCATAAAACAATCAATTCACTCAATTGTTGCAATTCCATGTTTCACATGTCGCATTACTTTTGTTGCAAGCTTAACTTGCCACATTCCTACCATGTTGCCATGTTTAAAGGTATGAGAAACTCATGTTACATTCACATGTTGCACTACTACCAATCATAAGCAATAAAGTACGAAACAAACAGAATATGCGAATGTTGCATATGTATGTCTCAGTGATAATGGCATGGTGACATGGATGATGCATATGTTTATGAAATGGAATGCACTTTTGTAGAAGCCAAACACCTAGGGTGTTACAACCGCAACCGGGTTTAGCTTCATCGACACCTACCAGGTTGTGGCCCGCAAAGCCTTGCGGTACCTCTGCCAGATCTATGAAGAGCCCATTGCTCGTACCCCCATGAGGTTCTTTCCACCTTTGGACAGGAATCAGCGGGTATGGATGCGCAAGAGGATAGTCCTACCGTGGTGCACTTGAGCACGTACCTGCTTGCTCTGGATGAGCAGTATGACCGGTAGGCCTTGGAGCTGAGGGTGTGCCTTCAGCGCACTGAGGAAGCCAAGATCTTCAACCGGATGCTCCAGGTGCAGCTCATCGAAGCGCATGCTATTGCTACAGCTGCTGAGAGTCAAAAGACTGCCATGTCAGAAGCCCTGAAGGAGGCGGAAGATCAGCATGTCCATCAGTTGGGTGAGGCCTATCTGTTCACTAGGGCCAAGCGGAGGACGCTGGTGGATGCCCTGATCTTAGAGGGGATCCCTATCCACCCGCCTGAAAGAAGGAGAACCGGTGATGCAGAACCACCAGCACCTCCACCTTCGGAAGTGTTAGAAGCAAAACCCTTGGTTCCTCTCACTCAGCCATTGCCACGAGAAGATGCAAATCCATAGCCAAGGAAGTAGAAGAATCCGCCGAGCCCGGGAATGAAGATGCATGGTTCCAGTGTAGATTAGTTGCCTTGAGATGTTGTACCCGTAGTAGTAGTACTTGTTGTGGCTGTTCTCCGGTATTGTACTCTTGCCATTGTTGTTGGTCTGTAGTTGTTGAGATCGTCCGCTAGTAGGGAAGGTGAATGTTGTGTCGTGAATGGGAGCCTGGATGCCTGTATGATGTACCCATATAAGACCGTTGGAATGTGCATCTTGTTTATTTCACTGTGTTTATTGCGTCCATCTACTTTAGGTCCCGTTAGACGTGCTTAAGGTTTTCAAAGGTGATATTAAGTAGGTTACAAGAGAGGTTACTATTTAGATGCCAGCAGATCAACCATGATTGGAACATAGGACACTGTATTGACTACTTGTGGATGTCCCAGCAGAACACTTGAATCTCTTTAAAACAAATCCGCCATTGGATTTGAATTCCTTGTCCCTTGTTGTGAAGGGAACCCTTGTTGTTTGAATCTTTCCTTGCAATACTCCCCTTATTCTGTGGTCTATGACCCCACCGCCTTCATGGCGTGTAAGTTGGTAGTAGTTGCCTGGTTAATAGCTTATGGTGCCGCGACGAAACCGAGGGCTCCCTGTGGAACAGCTGCCACATGGTGACGCTGCTCGGCACGCGCTGGTATCGAGGTTGTTAACCAAGTACCTTTGCCAAGTTACACCGCCATACCGCTTTTGCTATAAAATAAATTCCTTGGAAATGTTCGGGTGTTCAAACGGGAAATCCACAACGGATTGATGAAATAGTGTTCTCTAAGTAAACATGAGGAGGTGGTTTTGGAGGAAGAAAGTATGACATGGTCTCAGTCTACATGAAAGACGGATGTGGTCGAGTAAAGGAAAAAAAAGAAGAGTAGTAAAGAAGGTTAGTCGTGGATAGTCGGGAGTAATTATAAAAGCCTGAGTGGATGTCATGTCTCAAGCCTGTGTTTAGTTGACCGCGCTATGCGTGCTGGGTCATTTCGCTACGTGCCTTGCGAACGCTGTCTGTATCGGGCCCTTAGTACCCCGTTCTCGCGTGGCCGCAGTATCGTGCCGCACTCGCCATCCATGTGCACTGTGCGCTTTTCCTTTCCCTCAGCATCTAGTCGGCTCTTGACTCCCATGCCTCGTCCCTCCTACCGGACCCCCCCTCCCCTATCCTTTCTTTCTTCTTTTGGTGACACAACAGCCTGCACGCCTCCCTCGTCGAGCGCACTCTCTTATCTCCTCTCTTTTATTTTCCATCCGCTCGCTTGTGCAAGGAGCGCACCAAGGTCGTGTTTATCCCCATGGCATGACTCATCTGTGTACCTCATCCACACCGTCTCCACTTCCGGTGTGTTGCTCCCCACCTCCGTTCGCCTATATAAGATGCCCTTGGTCCTTGCTCTTCTTCTTCATCCCCATTCCCCTCGCATTCAGAGCAGAGTTACGAAATCCAGTCGACATTGTAAAGCTAGGTTCGTCAATCTGAGGTGATGGTGTAACCTGAGGAGAAGAAAGGGTCCGGTTTTGTCAAAGAAGTTCAAGTTCATTTGGATAGTTGGTCTTAGGATTCACGATGTTTTACTTCTCAGTCGACTGTTTTTGGATCTGTTGGTCATACGCCATGTTTTGGATACTCATTATCTTATTGTTTCTCCATTGTCCTTGTCTATCTCGACTTCTGGATTAAGTCTCGGTTGTACCAGGTTGCTCTTAACCATGTATCTCTAGGTCCCCGTGTGGTTACCATTCGAAGTCGTGTAATCTTTCGTGTAATCCCTGAGCTATGTAATGTAATCATGTTTTCCCCTTTCGGTTCTTGCTTTGAATCTTGAGACGAGCACTCCTGAGAGGCATTAGATTAGGCGGTTCTACCACATTTAGTCCCTTTTAGTCCCTGAAACCAAACATGTTATTTAATCCCTCTTTTAGTCCTCTTTTAGTCTCTAGTCTCTAATCCCTAGAACCAAATAGGGCCTAAAACTATACAGATTAATGTCTCGGTCTGCCAGTGATTTTGCATTTTGCTACACTTCGATCTGAACCATGGTCAATGGAGATACCATAGTAGAGATACTAGTATGGACGTATCTAGCGTCTGGATGTCCGGACGCATGCGTCGCTGCCCCCCGTCCTGTGTCCTTCACCGGCCCATCCACGTCTCGCCTGTTGCGTCCATCCGCAAGCACGTGGGTCCTGCCCGCACCAGTGGAGACCATCTCCACCTTCCCGCGTCTGACACTGAGTTGAGATAATAGAAAGGCGAGGAGGAAGATACAACATACGATCTAGTTTTGAAACATCCAGATGCAACAAATGCAACATATGTCTGAAAACAAATGAAACATCTGAAACATGAGTCTAAAACACTGGCAAAAACACCTGAAAACAATTGAAACCATTGTAAACATACGCAATATCCAGATAAAACACTTACATCATATGTGTGAAAAACATATGCAGCATACGTTGGAAAAAACAGATAAAACATTGAGAACAAAATATTGCAACATACGTGTAACCACTGCAACATGTGCAATATTCCGATCTACTTGTGCAGCATCCGTATGAAAACACGTGCAACGTACCTCTGAAACACTTGAAACATACGCTTGCAACATGCAGTTTCAGCGCAAACATCTCTTGCTACTTGGGAGAATGGAGCTCGTCTGCCTGTGGAGTTCGCCGGAGGCAGCAGCCCGGCGGTGCTTGTTGGCAGCGACTCGGCGGTGGCTTTGCGATAGGGCAGGGAGGCAGTGGCCTCACGCCGCGCCTGGCAGGGCCGGTAGCTAAGTGCCGTGACTTGTAGGCGGCTGCACGCCTAGCAGGCCCGGCAACTGCACCACCGTGACACGTAGGCAGCCGCGCGCTGAAACCAGGAGAGGGCAGTCGTGCGCCGAAACCAAAAGAGGGCAGCCGTGCGCCGCATCTGGTAGGGCTGGCGGTCGAGCGCCGCATGCGAGAGTGGAGCCGAGCGCCACGTGTAGGAGCGAAGCGGAGCGGAGTGAGACGTGCGGGAGTTGATTTTGTTTTTTAGACGAGCGGCGCATACGGCGGTGAGTGGAGCGAGACGTCCGGCCTCTCGGACGTCTTAATGGTAGCATTACCATATACTAGTATTTACACGAAGATCCAACACTCAAAGCTCGGCACATGTTAGGTGGATAAAATCATTGTAGTCCTAAGGCCAGTCTCAATGGATGATTTATATCCTGGTTTTCAACACATCCATATTTTAGAAACAGTGCAGAAGAATTTCATCCCAATAAAACTCTCTCTACACCTATGAAACTCTTGTCATCTCTCTTTTCATTAATACGGTGCCACATCAGTATATTTAATGCCTATAAAACTTTGATGAAACACATTAACACTGGCCTAAACACGCAGTGATATTTGTCTATTTAAAACTTGAGCTCATCCGATTCGAGCTAAATTCGAGGATAAGCTCAAATGATGGACCAAAATGTATGGAATCGAGCTAGGACGGTGCGTGTCCCTTCTATAATAGTAAGTACGGAATACTTCGTTTCTAGCAGGTGCAAGGCCCGACCTGAGGCTATTTGCTCGTGGGCTGGGTTTGGTTTTTTGTCCATCTAGGGCCGATCCTACTACCTCTGTTAAAAAAATTCTAGATATATTCAATATTAACATGTCTAAAGCTTTTTTTATCGATCACGCAAAACGTTTACGCGTCTTTATATTAAAGTAGAGGAAAAATTTAATACAACACGCCTTAGTGGCGTCCTAGGGGGTCAGAAAAATTGTACATGGACGCTCAGACCCACCTAGTCTACTAAAATCTATGGTGTTACATTGGGAATCGATCAACCTAACAAGAGACGTCGGCTAGGACACCTAAGCCCGAGCAGCCGAGCGACGGCGGCATCGCTTGCGCGCACCCACGTCGCGGTCTGGCGGAACAACTCACGAAGCGTCTCCATGTGACCGGGGTCACCTCTATAGGTTTCTTCGTACGTCTTCATGGCCGACGTGGACAGAGTCGACATCCCGCTGGTTAGTCTCAGGCGCTTCATGACAAGGTGCTCGCCTCGCTTAGCCACCGGGATGTGGGACAGGCTCTGCACCGCTATTCGCATGCTCCTCTTTAGGAGTGCGGGCGGTGGACGTCTGTCGGGGGTCAAGTCATCTCCGGGCAGCTCTAAGAGTGGCGGCTGCCTCGCCTTCGTGACTCGGTTGATGAAGCTCTTGAGGCAACAGTCGGCGGAGTCCGTCTGAGGGGAGTGTCTAAAGCTTAACTAAATATATAAATAAAAATATTAATGTCTATAGCAATAAATAAGTATAGTGTAAAAATAAATCTTATGGCAAATCTAATGAAACTTATTTAATAGTACAAATATTGATATTTTAATTATAATTAGTTAAATGTAAAAAAAGCTTTAGTTTGGTACTATGTTATACCTGTATTTTTTTTATAGATAGACGGAGTATAGAGAACACTGTATATAAAAATGAAAATGTGAGAGCTGAGTATCCTCTGCACCGAATAACAACCTCTGGAAATAGAGGCACGCCAGAAAGTTGATATTGAGTTTTGAGCAGTACACCGACGAGAGGCACGCTAGAAAGTTTGAGTAATATTATACATGTATTCAAACAGTTTGTTTTTCTATCCCCGTTTCTCCGGTACACCGACCGTCGACAGTTACATCTCGATGTGGGCTTCTAAGAACCGACAGGAATATTTTGACCAACTCCTGTCGGTTTTCAGGAACTATTGGGAGTCTGTTGAGATTCCTGACGGTTTTGACAAAACCGACAGGAAAAAGCTCTAGTCTGGTAGTGTACCTGAAAGATGTTCCAATACTTCCTCCCTGCCTACTGGAGCCTAACCATTCTATTCCTTTTTTATATGAAAATAGACTCTACTTTCTCCGTTTCAAACTATACGATGTTTTAACTTTTATAGACATTATTTTTACTAATATTTAGACATAATATATATTGTATAAGTGTATATCAAAGACCATATATTTAGAAAGCCAAAATATTTTATAATTTAGAACGGGGGGAGTATTACTTCACTCAACCTAGACACAAACGCTGACATCAAACGGTGATACAACTGCAAGGTGCATAGGCGAAGGAACCAGCGCACAGTTGTCTCAGCCAAACTTGCAAGTACAATGATACGCAATTCTTCCCGCATTTTTCTATACGAAACTTGCAAATAAAATAAAAATTACATCAAATCCTTCCCGCATTTTTTTTAACTTTAAACTCATTCTACTTAATACAATGATACGCAATTCTCTTGCCTAAGGAAAAAAAAGACCTAGCAGCCTAACACCAGAGCATCTCCAAGAGTTCCCTATTTTTTTCCTCCTAAAACTTGTAGTTTTACAACTCCTAAAAAGATATTGGGAGGAAAAAAAGAAAGCCATATCCAAGAGTTTCTAATAAATTGCTTTTAAAAAACAAATTTGAGTCTCACATCTATTTTTTGCGGCTTTTTTTTCTGTCGCCAGACATCACAGGGCACGTCAAACCCCTCACGTCGCGACCTCCCTGCCGCTGCCGCCAACTCCCGTCCGCACTGTCCGCAAGAACAAGTTCGTCGACTTCGTCGGTGAGTTTACCTTTCCGATTGCCGCCGGCGGCATCTCGGAGACGGAGAGGTTTCGTCATTAATTTAGCCTTGTATAGTAGAACAAATGGTCATGGATTTCGTTGGACGGTACTCGTATGCAACTGACGACGCCCCTGCATGGCGCATGCGTGCGCTGTTTGTCTGTGTCCTCATCAGGTGAGTACCACCTGGACCTCATCGTGGGCTACGGCGCGGTGCCGGTGATCGTGCCGTGCGTGGCGGGGGTGCACGCGCTGCTGGACTCGTTCGAGCCCATCCATGGCGTGCTCCTCTGCGAGGGCGAGGACATCGACCCGTCCCTCTACGACTCCGCCGACGCCGGCACCAACGGCTCGCTCTCGCCGGAGCAGCTGGAGGCCGTGCGGCGCCTACACCCGAGCGACGCGGCCATCGACCACGAAAAGGACTCGATCGAGCTCCGCCTCGCGCGCCGCTGCCTGGAGCGCAACATCCCCTACCTAGGCATCTGCCGCGGCTTGCAGGTGCTCAACGTCGCCTGCGGTGGCTTGCTGTACCAGGACGTGGAGCATGAGCTGGTCGGGCCTGACGCCGTCGAGCACATCAACTACGGCGACTACGACGACGGAAACCGCGCGGGAGAAGGATCCGCGCGATTCAAGAGCAGCGTAAAGTTACGTGGAACTGGCTCAGTTTTCTCAAGTGCCTAAATATTAGGAGGATGAATTAGAAACTGTTGGAGAGAGATTTTTTCTGATTTTTCTAAAAACCAAGTATTAGAAAGACAAAGCTTAAGACTGACAAAAGGGGATGCCAGCACTCCCAAACCAAAAAAAAGAAACACCGTCGCTGAAAAGCTTCGAGAAGAGAGCCAAAGTAAAGGCCCACTTGTAGAGGCAGTAAGGTCAGTCTCAGTGGGGATTTTATAACCCTGTTACCAATGCATCCATATTTTAGAAATAGTGCAGAAGAGTTTCATCTCCATGAAACTCTCTCTACTCCCATGAAATTCTTATCATCTCTCTCTTCATAATATGGTGCCACATCAGCCTATTTAATGCCCATAAAACTCTGATGAAACCCCACTAAGACTGGCCTAAAATAAAAACCGTTGAAATCCATCGTCCGGGGATGCACCACATGCCTCCTTGCCTAGATCCATGGACACCATCCTATTCTTACACGACAAATGGACCAACTTCAACATGTTTCTTCTGTAATTGCGTTAGTGCTTTAAGCTATATTAGAATTTTATCTGCATTTAATATATTGTTATATAAGCACTTTTTTGTGACACGGTAATGTTTTAAAGGGAGAAAAAGGTGAGTTTCGTATGGATGAAACTCTCTTGACTCAGTTTCTAATTCCAGATGAGTCATAAAATTAAATGTTTATGAAACAAAATAATGAAACCATGCATTGAGAGTGATTATGTTCACATTTCATTTCATTCTAAGTTCTTGAAAACAACGTTAAGAAGCTCTCCACTGAAAACAGCCTCGTGATGCACCCATCCAAGCATCACGATGGCGGCCACACTTGCGAGCGGTGCGTTGACCCGCCCCTCTGCAACACCGGTTCACTAGTCACTGCACTACCTTGGAGAAGCTCATCGCCCTTTTGTGCGTGCCTCGACAACATGCAACTTGGCGATGACAACGACTCCAGACGCCTCTTCTACAACCCTACAAACTCTCGTTTAGAGCCTCTCCCCGCCTCGAGCGCTACTCTTACCATGGATCCCCTTCGCGGCTCCGTGAAGAGTCCTTCCCCTGTATATGGTTAGGGAAGATGGGATGAAAAAAAAGAGAACACACGCCGCTGACCGAAGAGTCTCACTTATCATAAAAAAGTAGATCCTCAAAATTGAGGACTGCTGTTGAAGTAGCATATATTGAGATCTAGAAATGTAAAAGAGCCCATTAATTTCTAAATAGAGCTCTATATCTAGAGACTATTGTTGGAGATGCTCAGTCCCAATGAGAGTTTCATTCCCATTGATTAAGGTGACACATCATAAAAATGATGATGCGGCATAGAAATTATTGTCATGTTCGCTTGGGTGATATGTCATGGCTGAAAGTACTGTTGACTGATTTGTTGTGAGAGAAAAATAATGTTTGTTGGCTGAAAAAGTACAACTTATAAGCCAAGCGAACAGGACGTATAAGGAGAGAGAGGAGGTGAGTTTCGTCTGGATGAAACCCGACGTGCACTATTAATGACGCGTTGAAAAATAAATGAAACTCTGCTAAAAGTGTTTTGTTTTATTCGCACGTATTGGAAACTGGGTGAAACTCCAATGGGAGCACTCCATTTCATAACATCATGCATCATTTAAATATTTGAACCTATGAAACTGTGATATGAATATGTGCAATATTTTTTTATTCATTTATCTACCTCACTTTATTTGAAAACAACATAATGAAACCTAACACTAGAAATGGCCTGAGGGGCTGGAAATAAGGCGGAGTGGGATGATTATAACTATGTTTTAGTTTTATTCCTTTGTTTGGTCGAAGTTAACTATTCTTATTCTGTGTTTGCTCCGAGGATATTGAAAAATAGAATAGAATTGTTTTTTTATTAGAAAATAAAATTAATTTTGGTGAAGTGGAATAGCGCCACGTCCTAGGAGGGCACGGAACTGAATTTTACTGCATGATCTTGCCCCAGAAGCCCAAGTGCAGTGCTGACGGTGACTGCTGGGTCGCGAGCGGAGGCCGTCTCAGCAATGGTGCACGCGTGGCGGCTCCGGGGGAGACACTTGTAAGTGTCTAACCGCACTCGCAGGATCAACGTCGCCGGGCGCGAGACAGGTGCAGCCGCTGACGGCTGGCGCGCGTGCCACGAAAAAGGATAAGGATGCGATCCTTCCCCCGGGGGAATGCGGCTGGCCAGGGCGGCCGCAGCACCGGCAAGGCGGCAAACAAGGATGAACCTGTAGCACAAGCACCGGACCGCGCGCGAGCGCGAGCAACGGAGCAAGTAGCCTGGCTTTTTTCGTGACAGCACAGTCGTCGTTGCTCGTTGGTGACCACCGTGAATCCTTGCTGCTGCTACTACTCCAAAAGCTGTGGTGCCCGCAAGCCTACAACTGCCGTGTCGCCGTGCACGTGCAGTTTGAGGTACAGTCAGTCCCCTACCGCTACTACCTGCTGGCGGTACTGCAGGGATACGGTTGATGCCCAAGGTTCGCAGTAACAGTAACTAACTGGGACACCCTGGGCCCTGGTGAGAACGATGCTAACAGCTTCAAGTACACACCTGCGTCTGACTTGATCTCATCTGCGCTGCCGAACGTGACTATCGCCACCCTTCAACTGCACGCTAAAAGCAAGCTCAAAAGAAACAGCCAAGCAGGTGAAGTACCGTGCCGTGCCAAAGCACGGTAGGACATGCCAGCCCTGGCACTGGCACTGGCGCTGGCAGGTTGTTGAGTAAAAACGGAGGATCAGAAAAAAGCTGGCACGGGCGCATGGCCCCGCGGGAGACCACAGGAAATAGATACAGTACGCGCGAGTACTGTAATCCGTTCCTGACTGCTGTATGCGGCTTCTGATAATCCATCCATCCCGCGTCCGGCGTCTCTATCCATTCTCTGTATCTCGCCGACTATTCCACCGCTGTGGTGTATTCCCTCCGTCCCTAAATAACTGTCGTCGTTAGTATATATGCCGCAAGTTTGACTCAATTTATAGAAAATACATGCAACATCTATGTCTGTAAATAGATTTATTAAAAAACTAGATTCAAATATATTTCTAATAATATTAATTATGTATCATAAATATTAATATTTTTAATATATATTAAGTTAAAGTTGTTTTTCAAGAAGCGGAAATGATACATATTTAGAAACTAAGGGAGTGGCCTGCATAATGCTTTGCCTGCTAGACTGCTAGTAGTTGCGTTGCTCCCATTTGAGTGCTTCAGCTATCACTTTTGACCTTTTGTCATCATCTTTGTGTGAGACTGAAGCAAGCTATGTAAAATGAGGTTGAGGACTTAGGGATAATTAAGCAACAATTCGCTACGAAAACCAAATTTACTAGGTGCAGAGAAACTTTACTGTATGCACGAGTACTGTCTCTCCTCTTAGAGCAACCACAATGTTGTAGAAAAGTACTCCATAGACATTAGAATATTGTCTATCAACTAGTTGAAACATTGTAGAGATAGTTCATAGAGCAGTCCATAAGTAAACATATCCATAGTTCTATGGATTGCCCATAAGGAATAAACAAATAATTTTTCTCTCTGCTAGCTCTCTCCCTTGCCTCTCTCATATAGACTACCCAGTCTATATACATTGTGGCAACAACAATAACTATAGCTCACTAGCACAAAAGCTGTCCATATGAACTGTCTAGCCCATATACATTATGGTTGCTCTTCTACGTTTATGGTGTTTAGAGTGATCTACTAGCTCATATAGCTTGATTTCTGATTTCTACCAACATGGAGGTTAGGTAAGAAAAATCAGGGGGGGCAATAGCATGCTAGGGATCCGATGGCATCGATGAGACCCATCTCTTCCTCTCTAGTCCTTTTGTCTACAAAGGAATAAAACTTCCATCTCCTCCATGCTTTCTTTTGTTTTGTTTCGCAGCCTGCAATCTTGTATTTACGGCTTATTTTGGAGACTCGTCCTTAGGGTACCCCTAGTGTATTACGGTATTGAACTGGAGGCTGGGAGTTTGCCAACATTGCTATCATATATATATGACCTTAACGTTAAATCGTTCCTTGCGTCACATAACCTCTGCTGCGCTCCCGATGCGTGCATTGCTGACTCCCGTCTTGCAAACGTCCTCCTCTCTTTTCGCGGCACAAATTACTCTCGTCTCCCCTAGTGTGTGATTTCACCGGCATCCATCAGTTTTAAAGTTTTTTCTTGGACGACAACCGGCGCGGTCATTTGTTCTTCAAAACATGGGCATGCCTCGTCAGTTTACTTAATAGGCCGTGGCCTACTGCCAACATAACAGTAGGAGTACTAACAGTACTCTTAAAAGGATGCCACGTGAACATGATACAACTACCAAATCACACTGCGTACTACTGATAGTCTGCTACTGCTGACTGGTGGGCAATCAGAGAGGTCGAGAGCACATGGCTGGTCAGGTTGGGGACACTCACCGGCCGGAGCCAGTACACTCCCCTCTTCATTCTTGCGTCTCGTTCACTGCTGTCTGGTGTCTGCTGCAGCCTGCAGGCAGCATTTGGACTTTGGAGTCTCCGAGTCTTGGGGCTACCGCGAGAGCGTCGGGCACCCACTCCCGGCCCCGGGTAAAGCAGACCTTTTCACCGGAAAAGAGAGACGAAGGAAACTAGTACGGAACCAGGGAGGGAGCTCAGCAAACGCTGCGGTTGTTTTGACCTTTTCAGTGTCGCCTTTGGGTGCAAAAGCGCCCGTCACCATGGTCTTTTCCGGTACTGATTGTGCACACCAGTTACCAAAGTCTTCGTTCAGCAGCGTTCTGGTAACATACTCTCTCAGGGTCTGTTTGGTTTTTATAAGTCAGGTGACTTATTAAGTTAGGTGACTAAAAACCAATGACTTATAAGTCATGTCTGTTTAGTTGTAGATGACTTATAAGCTCATTAAAAGTGTGGGCCCCACGCGAAAAGAGTGACTTATAAGTTTTAAGCAGGGGTGAACCAACTTAAAACTTATAAGCAGGGGTGACTTATAAGTTGGTGGTGTTTGGCAAAATAAGTCATTTTTTTTTACTTTTTAACTTATAAGTAGGCGACTTATTTGGAACCAAACAGGCCCTCAGTTCCTAAAAGAATAGATTTCTAACAAGTTTACAGGACAAATTAACAAACAAGAGAAAAGTTCTTGCTACCTCTTATTAATCTTGTTAACTTTAACTATATTCACCACCTACCGAGAAGTTGAAATAATAAGCTTTAATGTTTCCAATAATATATTAAATATTGTTGCAGCTACTACATCAACTATTGGAGCATCAAGGATATAAATGGATCTGATGGGTGATGAGGGCTTAGAAGTTGATTTATTTATAGACAAATTTTCAGTCTAAAAATATGTTCTTTCAGGGTTGTAGGGAGTACTGATTGATTCGATGCTCATGATGACCATGCCACCACAGGGCAATGAGATGAAACACGGTTGTTACTGCATCTTGGTCCTGTGAAAGAAAGCACGTGCACGCCTCCCATCTAACTACTAGCACAAGACGCGTTTAGTAAACAAGGTAAGTCATAAAAAATCCCATATATAGGAATAAAAAACATCCGATCTTTAATTTAGTGGACTCTAATCATTATCACTAATAATAACCATTAAATCTACTCAATTTTTTAAACAATACTCATCTCTATTATTATGAAAGATAATTTCAATTAACTCCTAAAATTATATATAAATTACCTATCTCTATCGTTAATTTATTATGAAAGATAATTTAAAATAATCACCTATATCTATATTGTACCTGAGCAAATTGAGCCTGGCCCGACCCGGTCCGAGTCCGGCGGGTTTTAGCCCGCCCACAAACCATACTGGACAGGGCCTGGGCACATGTCCCGCTGCCCAAAAAAAAAAAATTCTTGGCCTGAACCCAGCCCGAAACAAAGTTTTTTTTACCTATTTTACACTGTAAAATGCGCGGGTGGCCCGCCCAGGCCCAGCCCGAGCCCGACCCGAAAAATTAGGCCTGACCTGTTGGCTTTTTTCGGTCATGGGCGGGATTTTTTCAGCCCGAAATAACCGGGCTTTTTTTGGCCCAGCCCGCAAAATGCTCAGATCTGATCTATATCTAATATTAAAGAGCTAAAATTTCTCTCCACCAATTATTTGCCCACCTCCTTCTAACTAATTGGTAGTGGAGAGTTGGGACAACTCGCGTCTAGCCATTAGAAATACCAGGTGTCGGGTTCATAAACCCGGGGTCCCTCGTGGACCGGCTTCCCAACAAAGGCTCGGCCCCAGCAGACAACGCGCAACTCATGGGCCGGCCCAAGTATCTAAATGACAGGCCAGAAGGGCGATCCAATCACCGACCGGAAGGCCTGGCCGAGAAGGAACGACGCCTGTTTCCGACTCCGACCCACCTCTCCGACCGGAGCGCTCACTTCGGTCTCCAGCCCGCCTCCGGATGGCCCCTCCGACCGGAAGGCCTGGCCAAAACACTACTTTTGACTCTGACCCGCGTCTCCGACCGGGGATGCGCCAAACCCCTGCTCATTGCTCTTCTCCAACTGACGCATTCAGAGCCGACTGGGACTAACCGACCGGGGACGCCCGCTCGGTAAGGACCAGGGAACGAACGGGGAAAGTAAGACAAGACGCACAAGTCAAACCGTAATACCAGGGACCGTACTCTGTACACCTGCAGAAACAGTACTCTGCAACCTCCCTGGCACGACAGAGCCCAAGCAGTATTATAGGCGTCGACATTTTTCCCTATAGTATTGTGGGTGCCATTAACTCTCATACGGTAAGGCTTCCCCCACATGCCTCTGGACATCGATAGTATTGCGGGCGCCGGCATTTACCGTACCAGGAAAACATGGTAAAAACCCCTTGCATGCCTCCAGGTATCAACAGTGTGGCAGGCGCCAACGTCTGCCATACCCGAAGAAAACAAAACAACCTCCCACGTGCATCTGACATCCAACAGTGTTGTGGGCGCCTACCATCATCCTGTACCCGCCGGCGTGGGCAACAAGGCTTAGAAGCATATGTACTCTCTCCCTCTCACCTGTAAGGCCATCTCCTTCATCTATAAAAGGGGATGCGCTCTCTCCCAACCGTCAAGTTCATTAAGCTCAGTCAGATTCATTAGACCAATCAAGTTCACTAGTTCACAACCACAGAACCGCCAGGTTCAAACCACGAGCGCACGCTTAAACACTTAGCTCATAGTGGGGCTCCCGTCACTCTCGACCCTTCCGACCGGAGTCCGACCGAACCTCTTATACCCCCATCTTTTTCCTTCTCGTTTGTAACCCCATTGCAAACTTCGAGCACCTAGGCTCAGGAATAAAGTCACCGACCAACTCAAACTGGACGTAGGGCACGTTGCCTGAACTAGTATAAACCCTGTGTCATTGAGTGCTAGGCCACCTCCGATCACAACGTACGGTAAAACTACAAATATTTACTTGTTGGTCACTTTCTGCACCGATAGTTGGCGCCGTCCGTGGGGAAGACACTATATGTTCAACACTTTTTGGTCATCGGATGGCCCACTTTTCCGCCACCTTCGCCATGGTGGGCTTAGGCAATTCGACTTGCTTCGGCTCACTGGAGTTTCCCGCACTCCCACCTGTTGGGATGTGGGTTCCACCCGTCTCTGAGCCGTCCTAGGCCTTCCTCTTCGGAAGCCTGGACTTCATCGCTGACCGGCTCGGCATACTACACCTCCGCGAGGAGGCACTCGTTCTGGCGCCCATCGAAGGGGAACCCTCCATTGGCTCCTGGACGCACGATGACTTCAACGACGAGGCATCTGCGCTTCATTCCGAGCAAACTCTCTGCTCAAACTCCGCTGTGAGTAATTTACATGTTGTTATTTACTTACTATTCTCTATCTACCGCCAAGTATCCAGAGGGACCCCGTTGTCCCTGCCACGACCGCCATGCGACCGGTTCCCCTACGGCCTCGTATCCCCCGCGGACGCGGACGCCCGGGGGCTCCGAAGGATGCCAGCGCCGCCCCCTCTCACGTCTGAATTTCATGGGGATGGCGAGCTATGCTCCCACCTGTTTCCTCGACCTCATGGATGACAATGTTGAGAGTGACGGCTCCAGCATCGGCGACGTGGCACCTAGCCACCGTCCGTCCCCGGAGTGCGCTATGGCGGACGCTCCGAGACAGCCACCGGTGGTAACGAAGTCCTTGCAGACTCACACCCCTCCGGACCCTCGTGCGGAGACCCCCACGCTCACATCAGAGCACGGCGAGGAGTTACGACAACAGTGACTGAACCAGCCGCCGATTGTGCCAGCGCGCTCGGCGCACCACACTGCGCCCCATACGCATAGACCGACGAGCGGCGCTCGGGGTCACGCCTGTCGGGTCCAGCGTAATAGCATGGATAGGGGGAACGACCCCCCATAGTTTGCTTGGGCTAATCAGAACATCACCGCGGCGGCAATGCTTCTGCGTGGCCATCCCAAGCCGAACGACCCCCAGGAATAGGCGATCCACCGGAACCTCCGAGCACTAGTGGAGACCGCCACCGTTCAACAGGCGGAGAGCTCCGCATCGCGACACTGACTCGCGGCCTCTCTCCTCACCGGGGGAGGGGGACGCACCAGACGACTTGCTCCACTCGCTCACCGCTACAGCCATCGAGCGTGGCACAGGAAGCCGCATCTTCGCCTCATATTGACTTGGCGACCGCTCCACACCGACCGCCTATACACAAGCGGCTCGGGCTGAACCGAGACGCTCGCAGCAAGTCCCAGCCCGGATAGCCTAGGACCATGGGCTTTTGTTCGACGCATCCAACGAGCGCCGCTCCTGCAGCGCTCCAATGGAGGCCGAGGCAAAGGCAAGGCCAAGCACCAGGATCAGGATGAGGGCCCCTCCACGCAGAGGGGGAAAAAGAACAGAAAAGATTACCGCCGATCGACCAACTCCGTGTTGGTCGCCACGGCCAATCACACGGGCAAGCAGCCCCAGCAAGACCTTCCGGGTCACTCAACGAGCTCATGGAGAGCCCGTGCACCAACCACGCCTACCCCGTCAAACACCTCTACAAGGACTATGAGCTCCTCAAGCGCCTTTTGCGATAGGCCGGCGGACCAAAGGAAGAAAAAGATGAAGAAGCAGCGGCCAAGAAAGGGGGCGTAGCGGGCAAGGATCCGGACGACTGAAGGTCGAGGTGATCCGACCGGATGCCTACCGACTGAAGGACGACAACGATGACATTTTCACCAATGCTTGGAACAGCTATGTCGTTTCTTCCCCTAAAATTCAGTCTTACCTTTGTTTACTTTAACATTTGCTCCTATAAAAGCGCCTTGACCCGAACATTTTCGGCCCGGGTCGCTCGGGGGCTCCACGAGGGTGCACTACTACCTCTCTTTTTCATTTACTATCATATGGTGAAACTCCTTCCTACCTGAACAAAAGGGTAGTTCGTTCCTTTAAATTGACTTACGTAACTTTGCTTTAAAATATTCCGATCGGTGGTACCCCGCCTCTACCTACGGTTACGAGTAGCTGAACCTCACAGGCCATGCCCGGGCTCCTAAGGTTGCAGCCTATAGGACGAGACAAACGGGCAAGTACGAAAAAGAAAGAATAAAAAAATAAAATTATGCTAAGGTAAAAACTAAGGAATGAAAGGGACAAGCTTCCCCGAACGGAGTGAATCCACCACAAAAAACAAAACCGATTACAGTCATTGAAGTACACAAGAACGTTTACACGGGGGCTCCCCCATGAACTTAAACTTTTTGCATCTACTAAACTACTTATACTTTACAAGCTATTGGGGCGGCTCGGCGGCATCTGCTTTTAGTGCGACCGGCGAAGGCGCGGGCTGCTCACTCCCCAGCGGGACGACATTTGGCTTGGTTGAAGGTGAGGCGATGTCCACTTCCGACCTAGGCTCCGTGCCATCCGTAGGCTGGGCGATGTCCCCCCGATGCCCGCTTCTGGCCATGTCCTCATGGCGGGCATCCATCACCCACTGCGCAGAGACTTGCTCTGCCACCAACCTTGCGTGCGGCAGCAAGCTCTCCCCGAGCGATTAAATGTCCTCCGTGCTCAAACCATTGGCATACCCGCTGTAGATAGTGGCAAAGTCTAGGTTCAGGTGGTACATCGCCACTGAAGTCAACACCCCCGACACTCTGTAGAATAGCCCGTGTGTGATGAGGGCCCGGACCTCATCCGGGACCTCCGCCAGCTGGATGGCGGGCGCGCTAGTACTTGGCGCCGACCCGAAGACCTCCGAGATGACAAGCTGGGCAACATTGCGGATGTGGTCAAGTTCCCCCTCGAGAGCATGTCGCTCTTCAAGGGACTTGGCCAGCGCCTCTGCATTTTGGCCAAAAGTTGCCTTGACCGTCTCTAGGTCCTGCTCCAACGACTTCACCTTTCCACCCAGCTCTGGAAGAAGGGCGACAAGCTCAGAAACAAGCTGAAGGAAGAAACCAACACGACGAAAAACAGAAAAGGTACGTACCAAGGTAGAAATTCTCGAGGACGGAGAATTCCTCCGCCTGCCGGGCCACCTGCTCGCGCAGCTGGGCGTTTGCCTCCTCCGTCCCCATCACCCGGCCCCGAAGCACGAGCACTTCCTGGTCTGCCTCTGACCTAGCCTTTCTCTCTGACTCCAGGGCTTTCCGCGCCAACTCCAGGGCATTCCGCTCCAACTCAAGGGTCTCCAGGGATTTTTGGAGCGCCGCCTCGGTGTCTACCAGGGATTTCCGCAGCCCCGCCTTGGCCTCCGCCTGGCGGGCCTTCGCCACCTCAAGCCCCCGCTCGGTGGCGGTCGCCCGCTCTGCTGCACGCTGCTCCTCCACCCGCACCACGGTCACCTCGCCCGGCGGTCCTAGGACTCACGACGAGTGGACTCCAGCTAATGCTCAAGCTCGGCCATCCGGGCATGCTCCATCCGGAGGAAACAGGACTTGCGGGACGACATCTCCTTCAGACCCTACGAAAACACGAAACAAGCATGCTGAGGCAACCAACAAGAGACTAAGAGATCAAGGACAAACACGGGAAGCTCACCTCCATGGCGAGCTGTAGGTCAACCTTGACCAACTGCTGGGTGAACTTAACCTACTCCTGGGTGTCCTCGAGCTTCACCGATAGCTTGGTGAGATCGGACTCCATGGCGAGTCCTTTCCACCCAAGGATGTCCCAGAGCTGACACTCCTAGGAATCTCAAAGGATGACCTGCACCTTTGATGGGTCCTCAGGGCAGGGCCACTCTAGGTCACCCTCTGGCAGCCCGCCAGAGGGCCCAGCCTCCGACCGAACCACCGCCAGCTCCAGCGGTGGCACCGGTAGCTCCATCATGTCATCCGCTTCGTCGTCGGATGGGATCTCCACCACCTCGGTTGTGTGGGCCACTGACAGGTGTTTCGACTCCATCCTAGCCACGTCTCCCCCCTGTGCCTTCAGCTCTGACCGTGAGGGTGAGCCGTGCAGCCCTCCGCCCGGTGAGGCAGGGGGCTCGGTCTCCTTCTCCTCGTCCGCCGTAGCTGGTGGAGGAGGGGCCACGAGGGACACCATCGGCGAAGCCTCCGCCGTCACCACTGGGATCGCCACCAGCACCGTCGCCGTCGCTGTCGCCGTACTGGAAACCGACCCGGGGAGCACCACACCCGAAAGGGAAGGACTCGCTGCCACCACCCTGTTCCCCCTGCCGCTTGCCGCGACGCGCTGCAAGGTGGGCCTCCAAACCTCCTGCACAGGAGTCGGGGCGATGCTCAACCCCATCATCATCCAGCCGCTGACAAAAAGTATAGGTCAGTCATACTCCAAAAAGACTCAACAGCAAAAGATCGAAAAGAAACAAAGAAAAAAATACCGGGAGGTAAGTGGCATGACTCTGAAACCAAGACCCGGCGTCGACGGGCCCGCAGGGCGAGGGCCGCTCCCGGGCTGTGACCCGTGGCCCCTCACTTCAGCCAGGGGCAGAATCATCCCAACCGGCTCCTGCCCGGCCTGCGGGTCACCGCGACCTTCGGCTCAGGACGCGCCGACCGAAGCAGCAGGCGAAGCATCCTCCTGCTGCAAGTCACGCGCTGGCACTGGTCCCGGTGATGCATGGGTGCAAGCCCGCTCCTCTGACCGCCTGGTCTGCTCAGCTGCGCCCACAACAGGCGAGGATGAGACTGGCGACGCCATCGAGGGGCGCTGTGACCACGTTTGCTTCGCCTCCCATTCGCTGATGGCGTCCACGCTCGCGGCACGCTTCCTTGGCATAGGAACCTCAACGTGCCTCTTCGCCTCCTACTCATCACCAGTAGACATCGTCGTAGGGTCGCGACGCTCTGTCGAGGTCACAACGACCTCCTAGCTTTCCTCCTCCTCGGAGAAAACCATGTCATCCACCTCTGTGGGATCCTCCGACTCGAGCTCTGACTCGACGTCGCTCTTATTTTCCTCAGCCTTCACGCGCTGGACGACCTCCTTCTCCTTCTTATACTTCCGCTGAGCCACCTCGGCATTCTTCTTCTTCCTGGCATCCACTGCCTCCTTCTGGGCAGCCTGCCGCGCCGCACCCTCTGGCCCCTTCGGAAGGTGCGGCCGGGACTTGTAAGCATCAAGTCCCTACGAAACAGGCGATCCAAAATCAAAAAGGGCAGGAAAGCAAAGGGGAAAAGAACGCGAAGTAAAGAGAGAGGAGCGTACTAGTTTGGACACCACCGAGGCGTTGAGAGGTCCGGGCTTTCCATCGACCCTCTCTTTGGGCTTCAGCTGCAGCACCCGGTCGAGGCAACTCTAGACCTCATCATTCGGTAGCTCCTCCGACAACGCATGATTAGGGTCCGATGGGCCGCCGTACCTCCACATCGGTCGCGTCCTCTCAGCCAACGGAGCGACCCGGCGGTGATAGAGGGTGTGGAACACCCGCGCCCCATCAAGGCTGCGCCGCACGAGCTTCTGGAGCTCCTCCTCGATGATCTCCACCTTCTTCTTCTCTCGACGGGAAGGGCCCCACGACCAACTATCCCGCTTCTCCGGCCTCCCACCGATGAACGCCGGGAACGGCGCCTCCACCGGGTTCTTAATATAAAACCACTCCCCATGCCACCCATGGTTGGAGTCATAGGGGATGTACGTGGGATACGATCCTCCCGTGCTCGGTTTTCTCTACAGGGCAAAGCCCTCCACCAGCGCGACCTCGAGCGGATTGCCCACCGGCAAAGCTCGCCCAGAGAACAGCCGCCGGAAGAAGTCCGCGTGCGGCTCCATCACGAGGAAGGCCTCGCAGACGGTGACGAAGCCGGCGATATGCAGCACCCCCATTGGATTGAGGTGTTGCAGCTCCAGACCCCACACGTTGAGGAGCCCACGCAGAAACCAGTGCGCGGGGTATCCTAACCCGCGCTCATGGAAGGCAAGAAAAGAAACCACCTCGCTGGGCCGAGGTTGCGGGAACTCCTCCCTCCCGGGAACCCTCCAGTGCACCACCTCCTTTGGCGGCAGAAACCCCTTCACGGCAAAGGCCATCAGCACCGACTCCCTCATAGTGGATGACCTCCAGTCTAACATCTCGCTCCAGGTTTGCGGAAGGATTTGTGAGTTTTTCCTCTCCCCCACTCTCTCCCTTTTCCTTTCCTAGGAACCACCGTGGCTCTCAAAGACGCTCTCGGCAAGAAGGAAAATGAGAGGAGGCAGCAGATGGGGAATAGGCGAAGGAACAGGGTGAAAACCATCTCCCTTCTCCTACTCAAGGAAAAGGGCACAGCAGTTGGGGAAGGCGCGCCGATCGGGAAAGTCAAAACGATGGAGCGAAAAACCCTCTCCCTTTCCATTTAATGCAGATGAGATACGATGGGACGTGCCCTGACCGATGAGACGCGCCCTGCCCGATGGAACAGTGCCTGATCAGACAAGACATGGCCTAGGTATGGCCCACCACTACCACATGCCGGGCGCAAGAACCAAAGCGCCACCGCACACGGGCAGCTCTCCGCATCCCTAGGTGGTGCTTGGAAAAACCCGAAATGGGATCTCTGCCAGGAGAGACCATCGGGCTTCTTAAGTCGATCGGACGGCTCAGGATAAACATCGAGAGATAGGTAAGGAGCAAAGGGACGCCCCATGTAGGCCATGCCGACTCCATCATGAATGACGAGCACGGGTCCCGGTCGGATATTTTCGATTGGAGTTCTTTAGACCCCGTCACTCGAGTCATCAAGGTAACACTACCGACCCCCGCTATTTCTTTATAATCATTTCATACATTCATACACACATTCATTCAATATGCCCGAGCCCTCCGAATGATTTGGGCCCTGAACCACCCGGGGGCTCGGGAACTAAGCCATCACACGTGCAGCGAAATGCATCACAACGCTCCGTGTTGCGTCATGAAGCGGCAGTTGCCTCATTCGACATGAGCAACGACCAGCCGTGGTTCAAAGGCCGGCCCATGAAGGGCTTGAGGCCGCCCCACGTCAAATAGAGCCATGGGAGAAAACACAGATGAGCCCCATGTGGCCCTTGCCCAGTCTACCCCAAAGCAGACAGGGTCATCTCAACCTTCTCGTTCGATCCTAAACCTCTGCCAAGCCCATAGAATATCCATCAAGGGGAGGCCAGCAGGCCACCCGGGTCGGTCTCCAGAATGACCCTAGCATCTACCGGGTTGCAGGTAAAGGAGCAGTGGAATATCACAAGAGGGCTATGTTGACCCCGTCACGAACGACGGATCCGGATTCCACTCGATCATACCCGTTAGCAAGCTCACCGAGCGGGTCACTCGAGCCCGAGCGATCGAGGCAAGTGACAAAACTCAGTGTAACACCCCAGGTGTTTGCCACCAGTTAAGCAATGGGTTTGAGCTCAAACATGGCATGTTAAGTGATGATGAAGATGGCAAGGTCAAACCTATGGAAATGAGCCCCAACCTAAACTTGGATATTGCACCCTTGCTTTACATATAGGCCCTTTTCAAGATATATGCTTGGCTGGTGTTATTGGAATATCTTCATGTGTCTCACATCAATACCCATCTATATTGATCCATGGAAAAGTTTCGTGAAGTTTGGAATCAAGAGGTCACACGAAATGACGAGTTATGTCCTTGCTTGAATTATTTTATAAACTGAATGGAATTCTCGATCGTCAACCAAATCTTACAACCATGCCCAAATGACTCTAGATGAACTCTACAACGAAAGTCATGAAAGGTTCATGTTGAGCAAATGCCAAGAAAATGCTTCAATGGATCACGAAGGATAATTTAAAATTTTATCGTGACCCTACTTTGGTCTAAGTAGAACTATAGCTTCTGCACCTGTTTTAAAGTTGGACATTAAATAAAAGTTGAAGCTCATGTTATGTAGAAGAAACTTTGTTTTTGGAGTATACCATGGAACGGCTCAGAACTAAGTCTAGCGGTGGCTCAAATTTGGAACCTACTGCTGATTTCAGCACTTAGAATAAAAGTCTAGAAATTCATCGCCATCGGCATTGACGTCTCGCGTTCTCCAAATTTCGTTAAGCAACTTGACTTGACCCGAAAATGGAAGTTGGAGCTAAGTTCATGGAGAAGGGCATGTAAAAAGATGGCACCAGTTTGACCTCATTTTCACCATCAATTTGAACATTTGCTTGTCGTTGTCAATACGCTGACACTAGCAGTTTGTGGCTTAATTACCTACTGTTGAAGAGCTCTAATGACCATGCGGCCTTAATAAAAGTTGGAGAGTAATCAGAGTTGAGCAAACTTCATTTTGGCCCATCATTCGATTCGCCCGGAAGCGGCCCAAATCGCTCCCCCCGCCGCCTCACCCTCACCTTGCGCCGCGTGCTCGGGAATTGCCCGAACGGCGACGCGTCTTTGTGGACGTGGCCACCATGCATGCGCTCTGCTCACCGCCGTAGCGTCAATGTTGAGTCAGAGCGCCGCGCTCCACCAGCCACGCTGCTCCTCGAGCTCAGCGTCAATGTTGGAGCATCGAGCGCTTCGCCAAGCTTCTCTCCACCTTCCACAATCTCTCCCTCTCTCTCGCCTGTCACCGTGCGTCGAACCCGTAGCCACCTCCGCCATGGCATGGCCGTAGCGAGCTCTAGCCGCCGCACCACCGCTGCGCCATGGCGCACCGCCCAAGCCTTCCGTGGCAGCCCTATGGGTGAGCCATGAGCCTCGGCGCCCTCGCCTTCACCACCGCGCGAGACGCCGAACCCAGTTAGGTGGACCTCCTCAGGGGTTAAGTGAAGAACTAGTGACTCATGTGAATAGTCCTCATAAGGACCTCGGCTGACGTTTGACCACCGATGTAAGATTTAGATCTCTTTTTCCTGGATCCGCCATAGTAATGTAAAATAGAAAATGAGGACCGCCATTAAGCCGCATTGGCATGATCTAGTTTAAAGGCAGCCCTATGGGTGTGTAATACTAGTGGGACCCCTGGTCCTCCACCGCCACTCCCACCATGTTGCCTGGTAAAATTTCATGAGTTTAGGTGAAGTTCTTGGCCTACTGATGAAAAAGATGGTGGCTAACCACATGATTTTTGGGTGGGCTCTTGAGTGACTCTATACTTACTTCTCACCTATATGCTTTTGTAGTATAAGGATGTCACTTATGCTAGCAATGTATTTGGAACTTATATTAATGTAATCATTTGAAAGCTATGTTGTTTTCTCTAATCGGTTTTAAAACCCAAACTTGTACTATTATTTGTGAACCCATTTGTAATATTATTTGACTTAGTTAACTTGAGAATCATGCTAAGATGATTAAAGATGAATTCTAGCATTTCATAAGCTTTCCATATGTGATGTGTATTTGCTTAATCATACGATCTTGGTTGTGATGTTTATTTACCGATGTCTTTTGGGACACCTTGGCGGACTACTTGTGGTTTATATAAGTGAAAGTATGTGTGTGTCAATGTTGTTAGCTATTGGTGTCTATGGGGTGTTACCATTCATCACATTCCTACACATGTGCATCTCATTTGATCTTGTATAAATTGGGCCAAACTTGAAGATTTAGTTTGGTGGATCTATTCACACTGGAAGCCCCTAAGCAAGTCTAGGTTGTGAGAAACCAAAGATGGGGTAACGCACACAATTCAAACCGAGCCCTACTAAAAGCCCAACATTACGTGGGCTTGGGGCTCAAGACATCCAAAAACCTAGGTCTTATTTCACGTTTATCATGAACTCACCCCATCCCTCGGCTACGCTCGACCAAGACACACAAACGCTTTGGGTGCGACCCCAAACTTGCCCATCCTCCTTCCGGCTACGCTCGACTACACAAAAACACTGGTGTCAGAACCTTGAACTTGCCCCATCGGGATCCGTGTGGGATAAGCTTGAATAGCTCAGTGAGCCCCGATCCCTAAGCTAACTAAAACTATGCTTGGAAAGTGCATTGGTGATTGCGCGGGGAAGCATGGGTGTGCACCAAGGCCGAGATCCATGACTCGACTCGCTCGATCCCATGGTATGGGATATGCTAAAGACCGGCGCTCGGGACCCATGAGCTCCGTCTCGTCGAGATCCCTAAACTAAGCGCCTCAAGTCCGATCCCACAAAGCCTTGCATAACCGACGCGCTAGGATCCACGAGCTCTACCTTGCCCGATCCCAAAACTAAAATGCCTCTCGTGCAACGATGCCTTGGTTGATGACTCCGTCTTGACTAAAAAAACACACACACACCATTTGTAAAAAACCCCAAACGCGATTGCCTGAATCGCGATCTTGGGGGCGATGTCTTGGGGACACTACACCTACCTAAACTATCAGGGGTTTATATCTGAAAGTAGTGCACGTTAGCAGCCACCGACCGATCTTGTACAAAACGAAAAACCTCCCCATCGGCAACACAAAAAACCCCGAACGATTCTACCCGAATCGCCTAGGGGCTCGGGGGCTACACCCGCCCGTCAAGACAAAAATCCCCAGACGATTCTACCCGAATCGGCCGGAGGTTCGAGGGCTCCTGTCGGGTTCATAAACCCGGGGTCCCTCGTGGACCGGCTTCCCAACAAAGGCTCGGCCCCAGCAGACAACGCGTAACTCGTGGGCTAGCCCAAGTATCTCAACAATAGGCCAGAAGGATGATCCAATCACCGACCGAAATGCCTGGCCGAGGAGGAACGGCACCCGTTTTTTACTCCGGCCCACCTCTCTCGAATGGGCGCCACGCCGGTCTCCATCCGCCCCGGACAAAGCTCCCCTCTCCGAACCGAAAGGCTGGCCAACAATAAACACTACTTCGACTCCGACCCCGTCTCGACGGGGATGCGCTAAAATCTCGCTCATTGCAGCGTCTCTCGCCGGGGGATGCGTAAAATCCTGCTCATTGCTCTTCTCCGACTGGCGCATTCAGAGCCGACTGGGACTAACCGACCGGGGACGCCCGCTCGATAAGGACCAGGGAACGAACGGGGAAAGTAAGGCAGGGCGCACAAGTCAAACCGCAATACCGGGGACCGTACTCTGTACACCTGCAGAAATAGTACTCTACAACCTCCCTGGCATGACAGAGCCCAAGCAGTATTATAGGCGCCAACATTTTCCCCTACAGTATTGTGGGCGTCATTAAGTCCCATACGGTAAGGCTCCCCCCACATGCCTTTGGGCATCAACAGTATTGCGGATGCCAGCATTTATCGTACCAAGAGAACATGGTAAAACCCCTTGCATGCCTTCAGGTATCAACAGTGTGGTAGGTGCCGACGTCTGCCATACCCGAAGAAAACAAAAAACCTCCCACGTGCATTTGACATCCAACAGTGTTGTGGGCGCCTACCATCATTATGTACCCGTCGGCGTGGGCAACAAGGCTTAGAAGCATATGTACTCTCTCCCTCTCACCTGTAAGGCCATTCCCTTCATCTATAAAAGGGGATGCGCTCTCTCCCAACGTTCAAGTTCATTAAGCTTAGTCAGATTCATTAGATCGATCAAGTTCACTAGTTTACAACCATAGAACCGCTAGGTTCGAACCACGAGCGCACGCTTGAACACTTAGCTCATAGTGGGGCTCCCGTCACTCTCGGCCCTTCCGACTGGAGTCTGACTGGACCTCTTGTACCCTCCATCTTTCTTCTTCTCGTTTGTAACCCCACTGCAAACTTCGAGCACCTGGGCTCAAGAATAAAGTCACCGACTGACTCAAACTAGACGTAGGACACGTTGCCTGAACCAGTATAAACCCTGTGTCATTGAGTGCTAGGTCACCTCCGATCACAACGTACGACAAAACTATAAATATTTATTTGTTGGTCACTTTCTGCACCGACACCAGGTCCGATTCCAATAGGTATTGAGTTGCGGCCTGCATATCTCGTATGTGATCCAGACTCATTACCCGCGCTCATACAAATTAGAACAACTTGCATCTAGCGATAATTACAGAGTTTGAATGTTTGATTCCTATATGTATTGGGGTTTCGTTGTAACGTACGAACACGTTTGCTAATTTATATATAAATAGTCATATTTGGTGTTATATGAAAAAGAATAATTTAAAATAATTCTTTAAGTTCGCATCTAAATTATTTAATCGGAGCATTCGGGCATGTTTGTTTGCAACCCTGAATCATTTGCCTGGAGAAAGATGCTGCCTGCATGTTGCCTGTAACTGCATTCGATTTTGCCTGGCCAGGCAACCGCAAGGGTGACTGTTTGGTTAAAGTTTATTGCCCAGGAAAAGAGAGCTGTGGGCCCCTAGAGAGTTCTCACGTTGATTAATGCCCAGGCAACAACATGCAGCAGCCAGGCAGTCGATTTTGGTCGCCTGGGGAAGAAGCATCTGCCTGGTCCAGGCTGCTGTCCAGGGTTCCAACCAAATAGCTTCTAGGCAGACTACAGGCTACAGATTTTTCAGGCAAAACTGACCCAGGGCTGCATCCAAACACGCCCGAAGTTTGCCTATTGACAAAGTGTACTCCCTCCATCCCATAAGTGACATTCTCGCTTCTCAAGTAGTCAAACACTTTCAAACAACCCCATAAAACTATCCTCCGACTAACCTAATCATTATCTCTAATAGTAACCATTAAATCTACTATATTTTTTAAACAATACTCATCTCTATCATTATGAAAGATAATTTCAAATAATCCCTAAAATTACATTTAAATTACCTATCTCTATCATTAATTTATTATGAAAGATAATTTAAAATACCCACCTAAATTTATATATAAATAGCCATATTTGGTATTACTTCTTAAGTTTATATCTAAATTTAAAGTATATGAAAGATAAAATTTAAGGTAACTTCTTAATTTTGCATCTAAGTTATCCAATTGGAGCATGAAGTCTGTCTATTGACAAAGTGTATACTACCTCCATTTTCTTTTATAAGGCGCATGTGCATATCAAGATCCAAACATTAAAAATATTTGACCAATAATTTTGCCAACAATTTTTAGTTATTATAACATAAACTTGATATGGTTAGATTTGTAATTAAATCTACTATCAAGTTATCAGAAGTTTATAAATATAAATAATATAAAATAAAATAAATAGGTGATCAAAGTGTAATTTAAAGAGCATGTCATGTCAAGCCGTGTCTTATAGAAGAGGATGGAGTATTAATTTTACCCTTTTCGCTGCCTAGTTCATCCGGCGCGAGGCAAGAACGACGAGCAGCCATTTTTGCTGGTGCTGCTGCGGTGCACAACTGCTTGATTGCGTCTCCCGGTCCCATGATGCCGTGTGACCGATAGTGGCAGTGCAGGCCGGCAGATTGGAGCATGGAGCTCTCGGAAATTGGAATCCTTGCTGTGCTACGGTGCTCCTATTGTGGTCACGTTTTGACTTGCGAATGACGAGGCAACCAACTCTGCACATTGATTACGCCGGCCTTCCTCTCTTCTCTAGCTAGAGGACACATTTCGTGCATCAAGGCAAGCGCGAAGCTCCCCAAGTCTGACCAGAGGGAAAAACGCACGAATGCTCGGCGAGGATCGCCACTGAGAGCATCAAGGAGTTTGTCAAATTTTACTTCGTAAATCTTATAATTTGTCAACTTCTAAAATTATATGCTAAATAAAAAAACAATCCATTTTCAAAAGTTTGGTATTTTTGACTTGGTAAAATTAAAAAACCCGTTAACAAAACAAAGAGGCCCGCTAAGTGAACGAAAAGCCCCGCTAAGCGAACGAAAAGCCCCGCTAAGAAACGAAGAGCCCCGGATGTCAAGCCGTATACGCGCGCGGAGGGAAAATTTGCCAAGTTGCTATTGATGCCAAGTTGTTTTGCCAAACTGTTGGAGGCTATTTTTTCTTGTTTTGTCAAAATTATATAGATGCCAAGTTAAGATAGCAAACTTTCGGAGATGCTCTGACGCGCCCAGCCCAGCGCACGTCGCACAAAGCTGAGAGTCTCAGCTGAGTATGGAGATTAAGAGCGTGTTTGGCAGGGCTCTGGCTCATCTGAAAATGGCTCTGGCTCTGGCTCCTCTGAAGGAGCAAAGCTGAAGCTGTTTTGGGAAAACGTTTGGTAAAACGGCTCTTTTGCACTAGACGACGTGAACCCACAGCAAGGAGCCGCGCAAAGCTCGTTTTTGAGGCTTCTCCTGCGCAGGCAAAAAATGGCTCTGCCTCTTGACCGGCTCTCTATGCGGAGCCCTTTCCAAAACAGACGTTTGACACAGCTCCTGCAGGAGCCGGAGCTGAAGCTCCTGCAAAGCCATGCCAAAGAGGCTCTAAGATGTAGATTAAGTGAGATTATACTTTAGAAAAATGATGTTGTTTATTTACTCGTGTGAATGGATGCGTGTAATCCGTCTAGCATATGAGAATGACTATCAGACTTTTCGTTTGGTTGGGCTGGTTCGTTGTTGATTCGTAAAGAAAATTGTTGTGTGAGAAAAAAATATTGTTTCCAGCTAGAAATTTACGATCGTTTCACCCCAGCCAAACAGTCTGTATAGACCTTGTACTGGGCAGGGCCTGGCTGACGAATAAAGCTTAAACCAGGCATATAATAAATAAGGCAGATACAGTGAAACCGGTCGTCCAAATACGCTTCTTCAAAAGTTTATATGCACCTCCAATCTGAAAGCCTAGCGGACATTATAGGTGGCGGCGAAAAGCCAAACATTTCTTGCCCGCTTACGACGGAACGGAGCTTGTACGTAGCTTCAGGGCCCCGCAAAGAACAAAAATCCACAAAGAGGATATTTCGGCCCAATTGGCTATTAGCCTATTACCCAGATTGCTCCGCCGCATGCGGCCGACCGTCGGCGGCCAACGTATGCCTTTCCCGGCTCCCCTCTTCTCTTGTTCCGTGATTGCGAATGAGTGCTCTGGAAACTGGAATGTCTGAATCTGTATCTGATACGGTTAAGGGAGCGACGCAGTTCAGGGTTCTTTGTGTAAAACATGGGACGAATGCATGTGTTGTTTCAATTTTTAATACTTCTGGCGTGGAAAAAAAAATCTGGCTAGTAAAACGTTCATTCATTCAAAAAAAAAATGCAATGCAACGTAGCTGCGGGCGAGCTCGGCAGCCCATTACTTGCGTGCGCTAGTAATTGCGGGCTGGGCTGTCTGCTGCATTCCGTAATGACCCCGCATGCATGGCCTGCGAACAGAGATGCACTAGGCCGAATACGTATGGGCCGAACAGAGATGCACCATGGCTCTTGCATTTGCTGTTTTTCATCAAGAAGGAAACAAACAGAGAAGAAGGGCAGCCGAGCAAGCCCGTAAATGCCTCACGTTTACTTCAAACTCTCTTTCATTTTTCTTCAAAAATATAAGATTTTAGAATGTGCGTGTGTAGCTTAGTGGTAGGAGCTCGACTTCACATAAAAGCCACTCCTTTTACTATTTAATAGTTAAGGTTTATGGTTTTTTGTTGACATTATTGTTGAGACTTCTTTTTAACGATGGAATATGAAATATTTCGCGGTAGACTTTTTCCTAGGGTCGGCGTATTTGGCCTAGCGAAGATCATGCCTTTTTAAAAGCACGAGCACCGAGTAGTCAAATATCGAAATTGCTCGGTTGCTTCGCCCCTTTCTCGTCTGTGCTAGCGAAGGAAATCCTTGCTTTCACGGGTAACAAAGCAATCAACGAGTGATCCAAACACCGTTCACTATTCTAGCTTCTTGTCGGGCTAGGCAAGGATCCAAGCACACAGGTTCTTACCTTACCCGGCCATGCAAGGATCCACAAAATATTCAAATGTCCTTCAAGTCACCTTAGGCTCCTTATTGTCGCCGAGCACATCGTGTAGCCTTAAAATAATAATTAACGGAAAATATTATGCAAGCATCCGTGCAAAGCTGGGTGGACAGGCTTTATCACAAAAGTAAGTAAGTGAGATAAGCTTTTTTTTCCTATGTTTTATGTTTTCTCTTTTGTTATTTCATTTTTGGGGACTCAAATAAAAGTGTGTTTTTTGTGAGAAAAGAAAAGTGTACTTTTAGAGATATCATTTCACCTCATTGCATAAAAACAAGATTAACCAACGTCCATTTATTAATGCACCAGGATGACGCCTCGTATGGCTGTCGGAACGTCCGGCGTCCGGACGTCCGGCCAGAGGTAGCGTTCAGACATCCACGCCTGCTTCATATGGGGTCCGTGTCGCTTGGCGTCCCGCGCCCGTACCGTGGCGCCCCCTCCACACCAACGCGCATGTTAGGCGAGCCCAATAACTGCAGCAGACCGCTGCTGCAGATGGGTCCCACTGTATCATGTGCAACACCAAGATCTACTTTACAATATCTAGATAAAACACTTGTAATATATGTCCGAAACAATTAAAGCACTTACAACATACGTCTGAAATACCATGAAAACACGTTTGTAGTCATTGCAAAACATATGCAACATCTAGATAAAACACTTGCAACATATGTATGAAACACATGAAACACTTAAAACATACGCTTGCAACATGCATGTATATGCAACATCCAGATCTACTTTTGCAACATCCAAATGAAACACTTGCAACATACGTCTGAAACAGAAGAACATTTGGGACATACACTTGAAAACACCATTGCAACATGTGCAATATCTCGATCTACTTTTGCAACATCGATATAAAACACTTGCAACATACCTCTGAAATATTTGAAACACTTGAAATAAATGCTTGCAACATGTAGTTTTAGCGCAATATGTTCTTGCTGCTTGGGAGAATGGATCCTCGTCAGTGTGTGGAGTTCTATCCCGGCCGCCGCAGGCTACACGCGGGTGAGTTTTGCCCCGACCATGGCGGACTAGGTAGGCGGGTGCGAGATGTGCATGGACGGGCTTCGCGCGGGCTGCACGTGGACGAGCTTCACACCCGGCCACAACGAGCGGGGCAAGTGGAGGCAGAGGTCTTCTTGGCCGCCGACCAGGCGTCTGCCCCGTGGTGGAAGCGGTAGCGGTCTCCTTCACCATGGGCGGGCGGCGCAGCGCGACCAGTGGATCTTGTGCGTACGCGGCTAGCGGTGGCGCTCGTCCGGACGTGGGCGCTAGCTGAGCTCGTACCTACGCGACCGAAGGGTGGGCGGTGCGGTGGAGCCGATGCAAATGGAAATATAAGATGTCGCTCTCTTTTTATTTTTTATTTTTTGAAGAAACCGTGTATGTCGATGAGGGGAGAAGGCCAGTGGGCCGGTCTGCAGCCTAGCTAACCGTGTCCGGATTAACCGACGCAGAACGAATGCCTGTGGTGGAGCATTAGCGCTATACAAATCATCATAGATAGTGGTAGGAATACTAACAGATTTACCTATAAATCCACAAATAGATCTAATTTTTAAAGTGTTACACACGGTAATTCACAAAACTTGGCTTATTTATGGGTCTGCGGGTAAACTCGCTCGCATGTCCGCATGCCATCCAGCCAGATTCGAGCATCTGCATAGAGACGCCTTCGTATCACTATCACCACCGTCTGGGCCGGCACAAAAAGGCGCAACGTGGCGGACATCATCCATCTGGGCCATCGGCCGGCCGGCGACGACACCAACGCTCTAACAGGTGGGTCTAGGCTACTCATTACCGCGGGCCCGGCGCCCGCACGCCACCACTGGGCTGACGCTGGGCGGGGACGGTCCACCAAGACCGTGATTACGCGACGGCAATGGTGGCGAGGCGGCCATTCCAATTTCCTGGCAAAGCGGTGGCCGCGCTTCCTTCCTCAGTCCTCACTCGGCCCCTTCTGGCTTTCCAGCTTCGCCAAATCTATCCGATCTGCGCAGCGATCTCCCCGGCCTGCGCACGAGGTTAGCTTCCTCCTCCGCTTCCTAAGTTCCGGCAGACTCGTTTATTCAATATGTCTGCGCTCAAAATGTGCCGGGAATGAGATGGGTGCGAGGCTGGGAGTAGCTTTATCTGTGGCTTGTAGCGACTCGGGAGGTTTTGTGGTGTGCATCAGAGGAATTGGGGCATAGATTGCTGGAAGAGATCAGTCTGTTTTTTTTTTCTGACAGGAAGAGGTTGATCTGTTTTTTTCATGGGAGATGAATCTGTATGTTAGCGTAGGATAATCATGTTTAGTGTTGGTCCTTTGGGCCCCTGATTGGAGGATTGGAAAAGGATCTTGATTAGTTGTGGCCTTAGCAGTTTAGCTCATCAGTTGTGTGCTCATAGTCTGAAATTGACATTGTGTGTTATTGTAGTTGTAGTGTGGTGCATTTACATGGAACCTGATGAAGTGATATTCTGTGAACTTCCTTTTTAGGTGCTTGTGAGCATGTATCTGCTAGGCAACAGAACTGGAAAGAAGAAAGTGTATGTTGGTTATATGAGTGCCCCTCTACCGTATGCCATTGAAGAGAATTACGGTGGGTGCTTCTTTGATGACGACGACGATCTTGCCCAAGTTCTTCAAGATCAGGCTGGGTACTGTTTCCTGTGGTCTTTTTAATCGGTTGTGCAATGGCCATGTGTTCCCCATATGTGCGCTTCTGATACTGTGGGAAGACTAAAGAAACTTAGTCAAAATTGTTCATTAATGTTTTTTTTTGAGGAATTGATCCTAAGCACTGATTACATTGGTACGGTATTGAGTCCTAGATCCATAATGGGCTGGTTGAGATGTTATAAAATAATTATTACTGTTTTGCTGATAATATTTATTCACACAGCTTTGTCATGTGTAAGATAGACAATTCATAAATTTCTGTTTCACTAGGGCGGTATGCTTGGAAATTTGAGTTCTGAGCTCAAAATTAGAATCTACAGAATACCATTTTCATGAAATTCGTGACAGTGTATTCTTATTTTTTGCTATGTGCTGCTTATGACCATTGTTATCCTTTGTACTGCAACCGTTCAGCATCATTTTGACAAATATGACCTTAAATTAACTTGCCTGTTCATCCACCCTCTTCAGGAAATATTGTATCAATTAATTCAAGGAAGTAATGGTAGCGGTTCATCTAGAACTCATTCGACTCCAAGTTGTAGCTATGGCCATGATCGGACATCAAATGAACAAAAATCATCCGGGGATGTAAACTATGAGTTGCAACTAGCAGTTGATGAAGCTTTAGCTAGAGAGTTGCAAGAAATGGAGGGCAAACTAGCCAACACTTCACTTAATGACGATAATGGTTAGTTGCATACTCTATATTCTTTGGTGTTGGAGTCAATTTGTTTCCCAGATTAAGTGCTAATCTGTTGTCTCAAATACCTTTACAGGAAGAAAGCCAACATCATCTTCAGCGTTTGATAGAGGCAATAATTCTGCAAGTAGACCTCCTCAGGTATACATTTCTGGCAAGTATTTTGGACAATCAATACACACTTCCATTTATTGCCAATTACCAATGTACAGGTAGTGGAGGAGGATGGGATTGATCCAGATAATATGACTTATGAGGTGTGTTTGTTTTGTCTCCTCCCTCCTTTTTTTTTGTAGCTATGCTTCTATAAGTGGCATGTGCCAGGTAGCTTTTGGTTCTGATAACCGATTCGTTTTGTTAGGAGCATATTCTATTTTATTGCCACCTTGTGGCTATCGGCATTATAGAGATATGTGTTGCCAAGTATTAAAGAAATGGGATTTTCTTTTCATTTATTTCATTTGATTTCAGGAACTGCAACAGTTAGGGGAAGCCATTGGAACCGAAAGCAAAGGGCTGCCTGAAAGTGTCATAGCACTCTTGCCAACTTCAACTTACAAAATTGGAATATTCTCAAGAAAGGAAAAACATGATGAGTACGTTTTTAAGCTGATTAGGATATTTATTTTTCCGTTTTCTTGCTCAACATTTTTTATGTTTGGAAGTGCAGTGGCAATACTGATTAGTTATAAGATTTGAAGAATATGTTTTCTAGTTGTTTGTTGCATACTATGACACTGCTACCAGGTGTTTATCTATGTTTGTACTGTATTAACTTATGCTATTTAAGTAACAAACCATTTTGCCACTAACTCTTTTGTACTTATGCAGATGTGTGATCTGCTGTATGGCATACAAGAACCGAGATAGGCTTACTAAATTGCCCTGTGGACATCAGTACCATCAAGCTTGTGTCGCTAAATGGTTACAGATCAATAAGGTAAGTTACCTAGACACCTAGTCTTTAGCTTTTTTTTAGTATGTCTCCCTCTCTTCCAAACTATAGGTCGTTTTGGCTTCTCTAGATACATAACGTATATATAAATGCATAACAAAAGCTATGTATCTAGAATAACCAAAATGACCTATAATTTGGGATGAAGGGAGTAGTACATAGGTTGGTGGTACAACTTCCATCCTTCTAGGAATCGTTGTAGTTCCTGTGGTTCCTGATCAGTTTACTTGTGTTGGAATTATTTATTAGGATGAGTGCAGATTTGGTGGCCTCGTTAGCTAAAATACTATGTCGCAATGTTTCAAAAAACATCACAAAAATCATGTATTTGTAGTTGTGTACACATAAAGTTTAGTATAGCCGCAACAATTCAGTTTGAAATTCATCCTAGATGTCAAGAAACAAAATAGACAAGCAGTCAACCTGGCACTGTTCATCATGTGCTGACAGTGACAATTCTGTTTTTTTTAATCTCAACATCAAAGATGAATTTTAAACTAGTAAATTGTTGTGGCTACACTTAACTTTAGGTGTACTACATAAATGATTTTTGTAATGATTTTTGAAACATTGCAACATGGCATTTTAACTAACGAGGGCACCATATAACTTTCCTATTAGGATTTAGGAGTATGAAAGCTACCGTGTCTCGTAACATGTCATCGTTTTTGTATTGCACATCAAATTTGCTTGCCAACTGTAGTATATATCTTGAGCAATGACCCGAGGTTAAACGTGATGTAGAAATCTTACAAGTTACACCTTCGTTTCATAGTATTTGAACGGTCCGCATACCAAAGACTAAGAGGCATAATAGCTAAGTAATCTTTTTTACAGAATCAGATTTTGTCATTCGTCTAATGGAGGGCCTAGGAGAGGGCCCAGGCCGGCTAGGTCTGGGCTGACCGCGCCACCAGGAGGGGGGCGCGACCAGCGGAGGGGCGGCCTCCCGCCACGCCGCCGACATCCAGATCCGGGAGGATAGGATCTGCTTGCTTGGAGGACAAGATTAGATTGCTTAGAGGCTAAGTCTCCTAGGAGTATAAATACAAGGGCGATGTAACCTTTCAATCTTAAGCAAGAGTATAATTGGCCAAGGGCCTTCTATCCCCTCCTCTCCCTTCTAAGCCTCGGTCCTCTTCCCCTGCGCCTCTCTCTCTCCCCTGTGCCGATGACTCTAGTCCCCCAAACCCTAGCTACCGCAGCCTAGAGCCCCTTCCCTTGCCGGGCTCTGACACTGGTATCCGGAGACCAGACCGATCCGATGGCCACCACCACCAAGATCATCGACATAGACACTATCTGGAACAACGCCCACATCATCATAATCAATTGGCGAAACTAGGCGACAAGTTCTTCGCCGGCAACACCAGCAGCAGCCTGCTGCTGCCCGACGCCGTCGCACCCTTGTTGCCCACTGCACCCCGCAGCGACCATGCAACAAGCAGCGTCGCCGCTAGCCTTCCCTGCAGCGGCCTCGCCACCAAGCTGATGGACAACGACGCTCGCCTGAGCAACAACGAGCATGCACGTTCCGAGGACCTTGACATCCGCAACATGACCAATCGTTGGAAGACGATGTTTGACGTGTTCTTCGCTCGCACCGACAATTCTCAGCCAATAGCAGATCCACCTCAACCAGAGATCCCCACTCCGGAGATCACGTACAAAGGAGTTGGAGCAACCGTCTTCCTCAAGCCTTATCAACGATCAAGCAAAGCCGCAGCGCGAGGACGCGCTGCCAGGAGAAGGGGGAAGAGATGTCATACGTCTAATGGAGGGCCCAGGAGGGGGCCCAGAAGGGCTAGGTCTGGGCTGACCGCGCCACCAGGATGGGGGCGCGACCAGCGGAGGGGCGGCCTCCCGCTGCGCCGCCGACATCTAGATCCGGGAGGATAGGATCTGCTTGCTTGGAGGACAAGATTAGATTGCTTAGGGGCTAAATTTCCCAGGACTATAAATACAAGGGCAATGTAACCTTTCAATCTTAAAGAGTAGAATAGGCCAAGGGCCTTCTTTCCCCTCCTCTTCCTTCTAAGCCTCGGTCCTGTTCCCCTGTGCCTCTCTCTCTCCCCTGTGCCAACGACTCTAGTCCCCCAAACCCTAGCTGCCGACACCTAGAGCCCCTTCCCCTGCCGGGCTCTGACAGATTTTCATGAAGGTAGGTGCGCATGCGTACATTCATAGGGTTGAGTGTCGCAACTATATTAGGCATTTAGGCGTTCTTTATGGCTATATAGGTTGATCATTTGGTTTTTTTCAATTGAAACTCAGCACCTCAAACCCCTGGCATTTTCAGACCAAATGTTTCTGCTTCTGCATTTTCAAATTTGCAACCATGTTAGTAATTTTTCACTTCTTATCCTGAGAAAGCATGGTCTCTGCTAAGCCTTTAGTGGCATGCATGACGCTGCAGGTATGCCCTGTTTGCAATAAGGAGGTTTTCAGCTAGTAAAATCAAACAGTGCAGATTCGTGTGATGGCCAGCTCCAGCAACTGTCTGAAGTACTGCGTAGATGTGCATTATTTGTATAAGCATGCTGCACTGTTGCTGGCAAGTAATGCACTAATGCACCGCATTGCTCAAGGATCATAGCACGACCAAATTAGTGATATCTCGAACAAATGCAATAAGATCTCTGCTTTTTGAACTTTGGGACATTCAGACTTGGTGCCACACACTAGTCCTTTTTTATCATCTCCTATATCATGTATATTGGTCGTTCATTTCAGTACTTGGCTCCAGTTCTTTCAGCATACTGTCTGGAATGTTGCAACTTGTATTAAAACAGTGACAAATATGGAAATTTAGGCACTGATGGTTTTTAAAAAGTAGCAGCCATTGTGTTTAGCAAATGGTCAGAATGTTGGAATGTTCTGATTTCCTCACAGCCAACCATTTTGGACTATGTTATGGCTGCAGTAGCAATTTATCTTCTTCAGTAAGATCGGTCGTTCCACAATAGGATGGTTTCAGGTTCATGGATGGAATTCAAACTTATGGGTCAGTATATGATTTGAAAATGATGGTGTTCCATGAGCAAGCAGCCCATGCATGGACAAACTTGTGTGTTTCTACGCTACGTTACAAGGCAATGCTTCTTTTATAATACTTCAGGAGACAGAAAGCACGCCACGAAACCACGCGCGTCACGCTCATCTGAAAGTTGATGCAACGAACCTAATGACGTAACTGACGCCTTACCATGCACAACGGAAATTGAGCCAAGTACGAAGCTTATTGTAGCTAGCTTTGTTTGGCCGTCAGTTTATTGAGACAATCCTGACGCTGCTCTTGACAAACTGTCATGGCGACTGCTGGATTGTAGATAGACTCTCGAGTCATTGTCCAAGTGTGGCCCTCAGATCCTGCTAATTTCATCATTCATGTGCAGCCAAGATAGCTACTATTGTTTCTAAGGAATGCAGTAGTAGGTGACGTATGGAAGTTTAAGTGGTGACTGATAGCAAGATTTTGTGAAACTTGGGTTTGCTTAACAAACTAGACTAACAGGTGATGATGGATCAAGATCCAAATCCAAATAAAGAAGCCCAATTAAAAATCTAGAGATAAAAAGAAATCCAACTTAGGTTCGAGGATGAGTACTCGTTTTATCACAAGGATATCGCATGGATTTTGATACGATCATCGAATCACACTACTTATCTATTCTGTTTAAGAGGATTAGAGAGGTGACAGATAAAATCATTTCATTTCTTAAGCCGTAAAAATTGTTCTAGTTTAGAGCTAAAAATAGAATTAGCCAGGACTATCCAACTAACCAACACCTCCAACTGAAGTCCATTTGAATGGTCCGGCAGAGGGAATGTTAAATATAATGAAGGCATGACCCGGAAGTGGATAGGGCTGCCACAGGCCCAAAGGGGACGGGTCCCGTGGCCGAATTTTTTATTTTTGAGCTTTTTTTTTTGAAAAATTTTCACAAATATGTCCCAGAGGTATGATTTTAAAATCTGGACTCTTAGTTCGGCACCATTGTTGCTGGCGCCAAACTTACACATCTCGACTCCATCGTTGCTAGTGTCGAGGTCCTAGGCTCGACGCAGATGTGGCGGTGACTTGGCAGGCAGCTCGGCGTCGTAGATCATGACGTCGAGCTCGGCGCCAAGCTTGGCGCCGTGGTTATTAGCGCCAAACCCATCTTACGTATAGGCCCTCTCTTCCTTTCTCTCTTCCTCTCTCTCTCGCCCGAACCAGCGCACCGCCGCCGCCGCCCGCGCCCTTCCCCGTGCTCTCGCCCGCGCCCTGGCTCGCCCGCCGTGCCGTGCCGCCCGCGCCCGGCCTCGCCGCGTGGAGCGCTAGCCATCCCAAGCCCGCCCCCGCGCCACCGCCTACCCCGGCCGCGCCACCGCCGGCCCCGGCCCCTGTAGCGCCTGGCCGTGCCGCCGCCGGCCCGGCTCGTCGGCCTCACCCACGTCCGCTGCGACTCCGTCGACGTCCGCGACTTCGTCGTCGGACAGGTAAAAATTATGAATATGCAATGTACGTCCTTAGTTTTGATTATAGTGCAGTAGTTTTGGCATTTGTTATTTATTAGTTAATGTGATGACTCAGGTAGTTGATTTAGTTAGTGATCTAGTGAGATAGATATGTAGATCCACCGCGTCTCTTCTCTATCATCTCCTTGTCCTCTGCCTCCCACCACAACGGTTTCTGCATCCATTCCTTGTCTTCAGGCTTGTTCTCAGTGTCGATCCACTCCTCAAAATCACAGAGCAATGGAGGGGTCTGCAAAAAATGCAATTGTTACAAAATAAAAAAATCATGCAGGATGTCGTATGACACAAACATCAATTCCTCACCATCTTGTTAATGCGGCGCTGACGAAGCGTAGGTTCAAACGCAAAATTGAAACACATCTAATACCTCTGCCTATACGTGTCATCTTCATCAGACTTGGCTACCTTGCAAGGATCGCCGCAAAAGCACATGGGCACTAGAACACCACTAGCAGAGACAATGGGAACAAGATATTTCTGGTCATCCGGCCATAACTACAATTCAACCAATTTCGTTCTAAGAACCGAAATCAATTAACATCCATAAACCTAGGTTTTCCTATTTAATGCACAACAATGAACCCATAATATAACAATATGCAATGAGGTTACCTTGGTTTGCTAGTAAGGCTAGATAACGGGCTGGCTCGGCTCGGCTTGGCTCGGCTCGTTCTGCGGCTCGTTAAGATAACGAGCTAGCTCGGCTCGACTCGTTAACCTAACGAGCCAGAAAGCCAGCTCGGCTCGGCTCGGCTCGGCTCGGCTGTTAAAAACTCGAGCTAGCTTGTTAAGCTCGCGAGCCAAGTATAAAAAATACACAAAATATAATATTTGTATTTATCTAAAGTTTGAGAATAATAATAATATAAAATAAATGCATTTAGACCAGTTACCAGTCAATTTATAGGGTCTAGACCAGTTACCAATCAATTGTAAAGTGCAAGACATGAAGTAATACAAAAAACTAATATAAGTTTTGATACTTTTTTCTGGAAGCTTGGCTCGTCTAGCTCGCGAGCTGGCTCGAGTTGGCTCGTTATAGCTAATGAGCTAAAATCTTGGCTTGGCTTGGCTCGTTATCATAACGAGCCGAGCCGAGCCGAGTCGAGCCAGCCACGAGCCGAGCGAGCTAACGAGCTTCGAGTTTTTCGTCCAGTCTTATTTGCTAGCTTTTTCACTTCTTGACATCCTACGGTTGTATAATACAAATATTAAAAATTACATAAAACCCTAAGTAATGATGATTCTTAGGTTAAAAAATCCGACTAATATATACCAAATCGATGCGAAAAAAACTAGGAGAGGAGCGAGGAATACCTTGCTCTCGAAGATCTACAGATCAAATCAAAATTTCTAAGGTCCAATATGCCGATTCGTGAGGTAGGGCGAAGTGGGGAGAGAAAAAACCCGAGATGGAGGATAAAGAAGAGAAAGAAGGTTCGGGCAGGAAGGTTGGGGCTGGGTTAAAACACCACCTCGGCACCATAGATATTGACGCCAAGCTCGACACCAAGATCTACGGCGCAAAGCTCGGCGTCAGGATCTACGGCGCCGAGCTGCCTACCAAGTCACCGCCACGTCTACGTCGAGCCCAAGACCTCGGCGCCAGCAGCGATGGCGCCAAGACGTGTAAGCTCGACGCCATCGTTGCTGGCGTCGAGGTAAGGGTCTAGATTTTAAAATCATATCTCATGAGCATATTTGTGAAAATTTTTCAAAAAATGGCTAAAATTAAAAAATGGTGCTGACTCGGATCCACGCCCACGGGCCTAAGGTGTGTTCGGCTGGGGCTGGCTGGGCTGGCCAGCCCCCTCACATGAACACTATTCACATGAACCAGCCAGCAGTACTTCTCTCTCACATAAACGAATCAGCAATAATACGAATCAGCCAACCGAACCGGTTGCTAGGCTGCGTGGTCACACATGATTGGTCTGCGGAAACCAGTGTCAGAGCCCGACAATTGATTAGTTTAGCAAGTAAAATTATATCAAACTCCTGTGGTATCGTCGATGCGAAACGTGGAGGGGAGGGAGAGAGAGATGCCTTTCTCAAATTCTCTGCCTAAACACTCGCACTTGCATTCCTTTTCAAGCATAAGAATTAGCTGCCCAAAAATGCTTATATATACAATAATAACTAAATGACGGAATGACAATGGAGCATCTCCAGGAGTTTGATATAATTTTATTTGCTAAACTAATCAATTTAGCAAGTTAACAAAAGAAATAACAACCTTAATTTCTGTCCTTCTCCAACAGTCTCTGCTTATAACTTTCTAAAAATTATAGTAGGACCCACATTTAATTATTCTTTGGTTTATTGTGTTGTTCATAAAGAAAATGAATAGAAAATTTCATCTACTCTCAGCACCGCCCTGACGCGAGCACTGATCCGATCCCACCGAAATTTTTATTTTTTAGCCCTTTTTGAAAAAAAATTTCACAAATATGTCTCCGGAGATAAGATTTTAAAATCTGGACCCTTAGCTCGGCGCCATCGTTGTTGGCGCTGAGCTTACACTGCTCGGCGCCATCGTTGCTGGCGCGAGGTCTTAGGCTCGACGCAGACGTGGCGGTGACTTGGCAGGCAGCTCGGCGTCGTAGATCTTGGCGCTGAGCTCGGTGCCGTATATCTTGGCGCCGAGCTTGGCGCCAGGATCTATGGCGCCGAGCTTGGCACCATGATCTCCAAAGATTTTATTCCTCGTCGAGCCTCTCTCATCTTGTCGGTCGCCATGCCTGGATGTCCTCTTCGCGCACGCTCCCTCTCACCACTCCTCCGGTCCTGCGTAGGCGGCAGGTGCTCGGTGCTTGCACGACATCGAGGCGCCCGGACGCGCCACGTCACGCGGCTAGTACCATGTACTTTGACCAAGCTCGCTGTGCATGACTGCTAGTGCAGGCAGACTGAATGCTTGAGAGGGCCCGGGGGAGGGGAGCGCCGCATGGTGGCTGCGGCGGTTTTGCGTTTTTGAAATCCTGGTGCCGCCGTCATGTTCTGCTGCCTGCCTGCCTACACCGGCATTGGGAATACTGTATTTTATTTTTTTTAATGGCACTTAAGGGCCGGATAGCTATAGGCTTTGAACGTACGTTATTCAAGCGATTTTGTCTTCAAGATCGAGTCAGCGGGAGCGGCCGTTTGATAACTCTCCGGATAGGTAGCTCCACGTACGCGTGCACTACGTCCAACTCGCAACAACCTACAGCACACAGAATTTTCTTAAAAAAATCCTACAGCGCACGGAACGTTAAGAAGCGCACGGTGTATCGATCGACGTACGTGTCGTCACGTAAGAACTCTCTCTATATATTTGGGTTAGGAAATACATACACGACTACAGCCGTGCAGAGGGATGCTTCCGTGATTTTAAAAATCGATCGAGGACAACCGTCGAGAACAATGCAAGTTGCGCTTGTGCAATTACCAAATGTTCATTGCGTTGTGCGTTGGTTTGCTAGCTAGATGTACGAACGCGTCGTGCATCGTGTGTGTGTACATATATATTACACCAGATACATGCTTCATGCATCATGCCGCGTGTATATCATAGTATCTTTTTTGACCAGCGCAGCAGGAACGTATGCAACTGGAGTTTTTCAGATAATGCTTGGAATACTTCGTGAACGCAAGTGGTCAAGATTGCTGTAGTATACTGCTAGCTCTAGCATGCATGGTGTATTTATTTCACACGGAATAGGACAGCAAGGCCACTCTACAGCTATCCGAGCTCGGCGCCAGCATCTACGGCGTCAAGCTTGGCACCAAGATCTATGGCGCCGAGCTGCTTGTCAAGTCATCGTTACGTCTGCGTCGAGCTCAAGACCTCGGCGTCAGCAACGATGGCGCCGAGCAGTGTAAGCTCGGCACCGAGCTAAAAGTCCAGATTTTAAAATCTTATCTTCAGGGACATATTTGTGAAAAATTTAGAAAAAAAGGCTAAAAAAAATAAAAAATTCGGCCGATCCCGGCTCGGCCAGCTGCGTACGGCCGGTACGACGTGGCCAGCGCCATGCCTTCCGGCCAGGTGGTGAGCACACGTGAAGATAGCAGGCCATGCACATGTGAAGGCAGCAGGCCATGCCTTCCAACCAGGGATCAATAAACACCGGCGGAGGCAAGCACTGGGCGGCGGCGTTGATGTGCAGGGCGGCGGCGATGGAGGTAGGTACATACCAGTGGCGGCCGGAACAAAGGGCGGATGAGGAACACATCACACCAACAATATATCTCGCGGCAAAAACAAACTCTCACACGAGAAGTACCGTGAAAATAGGTCAACGGGGAGAGTTCATTGGAAATCTACGAGCGGAGGAGGATATTTGAAAAGTTTTTATTTTTAAGGAGCTTTTTAATACTGTTGGAGAAGACTTTTTTTCTTTTTGCTAAAAAAAATGAAGATAGGGATTGTTTTATCAAATTCCTGGAGATGCTCTAATAAAACATGGCCATTTTCCGATTAAACATGAACTCAATAGCACAAAAATGAGCCGAGACTTATCCGAAAGATAAGAAAACTCAGTTCGAAGAGAAGTTGGCACCAAACATTTGTATGCATGGCAGCCGGTCGACGGACGCATGCGGCCGCACACGCACGCGTGTACGCTGCTCCATCCTCACCACTTATCAGCTCAGCTCCCGTGGCGATGACCGACAGTGTCGTCGTGATCTGGTGGAGAACAAGCCACTTGCCGCGTGTGGCGTGCCACCACCCTGATTGAAATCGAGCGAGCAGAGCAGAGGCGTCTCGCAGCCTCGCTGACTGGATCGGAGCCGATCCTTCCAGATTCAAAACCCCTGGACTGGACCTGGTCGCTAATCTGCAGTGCTGCTCCTGCAGATGAATCGAAACGCGCAACATCTCCTCTGTGTGTTGTTGAACTGTTGATAACGACGCGGGCAGTGATATTTTAGAATTCAATCTCGTGCAATCAGGGTCGTCTCGCTTTCGGGCTCTTCTTTCTCTGACGGACGAGATCTTGGGTGGTTTTGGCCCCTCTGATTGCAAAAGGGCAGCTTTGCTGTTGAAAGAAAGTGCAGTTGATGAGTTATCCTGGCAGACATGCCGATCGACGTGGATACCTTGGTCCTATCCAGGAATTTCCATTACTGTGATTTTTGTTATGCGTTAAACTATGAAACGACAGTGTTGTGATGCTACATGCCCATCGACAGTAGGTACTATAATATTTTTTGTCAGACTCAAAATCTGTTAACTTATAATCCGTACTAAGACCATGTTCGCATGTCTTATAATCCATATTTTTTAGCTCGTTTTTTTAACCGGAACAGTTTTTTTTTTCACAACAAATCAGCCGGAACAATGTTTCGACCTGATTTTTTCAGCTTTTAAAAGCGTTTATTTATAGAAGTAGTTTTTGTGCCCGCGCTTTTGAGTTTTGGGTGATTGTGCAATTATGTCTACGTAAATGCTCTGATGAGTGCATCCGTTGCGTGTCCATCCGGACGACCTGTTTCCTGTGCAGCGATTGGGCGCAATAGGCAACAGGTTTGTGGTCTCCCCAACTCATATATCTCCTGTGAATATTTCCCCACTTCCGACCGCAGCAACCGCTTTCACCGCGCCGTCCGCCCGTAGCGGCTGCGTCCACCGTGCAATCTGCACGCCGTGCTCGTGATGCACCGTCCACCATCCCACACTGCCTTGTCATCGCGACCATGCTCCGTGTGGCCCATCTCGCGCTGTGCCCCGTCCCAATCTTGCACCGCACTGCGCCCCATCCCGCACAACGCGGGGTGTCCCCTGCCGCGCCCCATCCACCTCGACTGTCGTAGCCACGGTGTGCACTGCGCCACCACTACCCCAGCGCTACCAGGAGAAGGTCACCAATCATTGCTCTCGATGTCTCCGTGACCCGAGTTTGTTGGTTACCGCAGTCCCACACCAGGTAAACCGTGGTCGCCGGCGACGTTATGTTTCAAGTGTTTTAGGCGTTTATCTGAATGTTGCAAAAGTAGACCTGCAATGTTGCATATGTTGCCATGACAATATATGCATGTTACAAGCCTATGTTTTAAGTTTTTGAGACGTATATTGCAAGTGTTTCATCTGGATGTTGCATATGTTGCTATGTCTATATACGCATGTTTCAAACGTATGTTTCAAGTGTTTTAGATGTTTCAGACTTATGTTACAAGTGGTTCATCTGGATGTTGCAAAAGTAGATCTCGATGTTGCATATGTTGCTATATCTATACACGCATGTTTCAAGTATATATTTCAAGTGTTTCGTCTATTTCAGTCGTATGCTGCAAGTGTTTTATCTAGATGTTTCGAAAGTAACTCTGGAAAAGCACATGTTGCAATGGCGTCGGTAACCGGCAGACATCATCCTGCCCTGCTGCTGCTATGGACGCCGCTGTGGAACCTAGGGATAGGCACGGGATGGATGCAGGGGCGCGGTGTGGCATCTGCATGCGGGACACTGACGCTGGATGAGATGTGGTGTGAGATAACGCGTGGGAGCTATATCCAGACACACGTCCAGACGTCCGGATGCTGCTTCCGGTATGTCTATGGCCATCTGCATCTCTACCGTGTTATGTTTGTTTGTTTGTTTGTTTTGTTGCTTTTTCGCTAAGCCCGGAGCGAGTTTATGATACAGTGCAATGTTTTTGTTTCAAAATGTGGGGTATAGTTGGCCGTTTGGCCCACGTAGTGGCGGAGATGGGGGGCAAGACCTCTCCTGTACAGAATTTAACTAAGGCCGCGTTTAGTTCCCTCCGATTCCAGAATTCGACACTATGCAAAAAGAAGATTCTCTGTCACATCAAATTTGCGGTACATGCATGGAGTACTAAATGTTGACGAAATCAAAAACTAATTGCACAGTTTGGTTGTACTTTGCAAGACGAACGTTTTGAGCCTAATTAGTCAACAATTGGACAATTATTATCAAATAAAAACAAAACGACACTGTGCCGCTACAGTGTTCCTGCCGGCGCCAATTCGGCGGAACTAAACGAGGCCTAAAATTTTCACAAAGTCTGCACCGCTGGCTCTCCTTCTAAAAGGGGGAAAACGCTTTTCTAGCTTTGTCTCTAGGCCCACGTCATACTAGAACAGTAAGAGCGAAGATTTATTAAGGAGTGAAATGCTCTGATACTGCCAGCCAGAGGCTAAATCATTGTTTGTAAATGTTGTTCTTGAAGAGTACATAGTGGACATCTAACCTACACTATGTTCGCTTGCCTTATAAACCGTACTTTTTAGTCAATGAACAGTATTTTTCTCTCTCACCAAATTAGCCAACAATACTTTCAGTCATGGCTTATCAGCCAAGCAAACAGGGCACTACATGGCGACAACGACCTATGATAAAGGCAATTTAAACTACTTGTATGGAGTAGGATTGCATACCAACTTATCTGCAATGGATTTTTCATGATATAATTATTTCTTTATAGGATTATCCATGATACTAGTATTATTTTGCCAGCGCACTTCGGGCACTGTGCATACGAACCACCTTATGAAGCGAGATACCAGAGCCAGAACGACACACCAAATCCAGGCGACGCCAAAGGCCAAACCGACTGTGCGGTCACACCTTGGTCCCCCGACTCCCGCCCGGATCTCCATCGCCGTCGCCGCGCACCTCGCTGGCCGCTGCTACTCATCTTAGCCAAAACAATACTACCCGGCTGCCGCGGACGACGTGGCCATGATTTCCCAAAGCAACAATATCCACTTGAGCCACTTCCCTTGTCCAGAAGCAGAACCATCCACTGATCCACCTCCACCTGAAAAGCGCGCTATTTTTATACGGCCACCACCAGGTCAGGGTCAGCAAGGCATCCGCCGCCTAGTTCTCCCCTCCGTCGCAACCTCAGGATCCCTCTCCAAGTCTCACCTCCACGTAAGACCTCCACGGCTCCACCCCCTCTTCCTCTTGAGTCGCCTTCCTCTTGTTCTCCACCACGCGTGTGGCTATCTGAGAGAGCACCCCATGCATGCTGACTCCAGCAAGTCGGTTGAATTGAAGAAGAACCAGCCGACTGGCGGTTACCCAACTGTCGCTAACCGGATAGAGAAGAAAGGCCTCTCCACTCTCCAGGCATTGGAGGCGTAATCCGAGGAAGGTGCCCAACTCCACCCACGCATTGCGCGCGCCGAAAATTTTGCAATTTGGATGGGGGTGGGGGCGTCGAGCGTGGTGGCGCCGGAGGGGTACGGCCAGACGTCGCTGGGCGACATGCCGGAGAGCTGCGTCGCGGCGGTGCTGCTCTACCTCGACCCGGCTGAGATCTGCCAGGTGGCCTGCCTCAACCTGGCGTTCCGGGGCGCGGCCTCCGCCGACTGCATCTGGGCCGCCAAGTTGCCCGCCAACTACAGGTACCTCGCCGCGCTCGCGGCCGCGGCCGACGACGACGACTGCGGTTGCGATGACGCGGCCGAAGGCAGTGATGGCAGGTGCTGCTCCTCTGCGGCGATCAAGAAGGAGATATACGCGCGCCTCTGCCGGCCCACCCCGTTCGACGGCGGCACCAAGGTAACTTTTTTTTCTTTCTTTATAGTCGTTTCCAACAATCAGAATGCTTTTGCTTTTGGTAGAGGATGATTTTAGTGGTGGCTGGGAAAAAATAAGAAGTTGAGTCAGTAGAACCTATTTGTCTTTTCGCGTTTGCTGCCTTAATAATGTTTGTGTTTGTTCTGGGACTTCTGTTCTATCTTTTGTCTGCGATGGTCTAACTAAAAGCAGTTATTTGAGTAGGAATTTTGGATCGAGAAGAACAAGGGAGGTTTCTGCATGTCCATCTCCTCAAAGGCTATGTCGATCACAGGGAGAGAGGATCGGAGGTATTGGAGCCACCTATCCACAGAGGAATCAAGGTACTTCGTTTTTGTTTTCTCATTTTCCTACAGTAAACGTACTCATTAGGAGGTTAAGATCACATTCCATGAACCTGTCAGCGTATTGAGAGAATGAAATCATGGAATACTTTTATCATGCCATGGTTTTATTTGATCTGCTATATTTTGTTACATTGGAAGCTCTTTGTTAATTGCTTGACTTTTGTTATGTTCCTCAATAAGACAATAATCTGATCTTATACTCCTTGTTTTCCGGTGAGCATTTAATGTATTTCTTTTGTTAATGAACTGGTTGAAGATTTCTTTTCCGGGTACATATGTCTTTCTTTCACATACCTACCCAAGAAAGGCATGTGATATATTTTTGTGATGATTGATGGTGTGTTTTCCCAATAGGATGCATGGGGTGTTCAGACAGATTTAGATGTCCTCAGTGGCTCAGTGCTGGACAACTTATCCAAATTGTCAGCAGAAATTGACAAATGAGCAAGCTAGTAAAGTACTTTGAGTGTGATTGATATCAGTAGGACCATGATTTATTTTTTTAGGCCCTGTTAAATGTTACCGAGCCTTTATGCTCCTATGTTATCTTTTGTGCCATTATACATATATAAAATCTTGAAGCCAATCAGCGTGCTGCATACAACCAAAGTCACTTCAGTGTCATCGGAAAGCCTATATGTGTACTGTTAACTTCAGTCTGATGGCTACTTATGCAAATTGAACATCTATAATATTTGTTCTGATGTGATTTGGTTTATTGTATTTACATGACCTGCCCGTTGAGTACATTTTGGTCCTTGTCCTGTTCTTGCATGTCATCAGTAAGCAACCCCACCACGTTGCCAGTTGGTATCATCTACCTCAGACACCTGAATGATAGCTTTATGGGGTTTCTGTTACTGCAACTCAGAGCATGTGTAGATCCAGTTTATTTGGATTTAAATGTTCAGGACTTGGTTTGGAGTTAAACTGAATGCCAAAACGTACCAAACCAGGCCTCATCCGAGCACCTCATATTGTGAGCTATTTGTTGTACTTGTGCAATAACCCTGATAGTTTTGCTTTCGCATTCAGCTCTCTCAGACATTTTTACAAAAGGAAATTCACCTCACATGTTGTGGACTTGTGTTGTAGCTTGGTCCATCCGTAGCGACAGTTTGAGCTCTATCTTATTTTCATGTTCACCAATTGCTGAACTCACCGCATTACAGATAACTAAAGTGCCATGGTTTTTATTGCAGATTTCACAGTGTTGCCTATCTTCAGCAGATTTGGTGGCTTGAGGTAGGTGGGGAGATTGATTTCTGCTTTCCTGCTGGTTCATACAGCCTATTCTTCCGGCTCCATTTGGGCCGACCGCACAAGCGTATGGGCCGCCGAGGCCATGGCTCTGAGAATATCCACGGTTGGGACATCAAACCGACACGGTTCCAGCTCTCAACTTCAGATGATCAGCACACTGCATCAGAGTCTTACCTAATTAACCCTGGAAGATGGATCCTTTACCACGTCGGTGATTTCATCATATCGAGTTCAGATGAGGTGACGGAACTCAAGTTCTCTATGATGCAGATTGATTGTACGCATACAAAAGGCGGCCTGTGTGTTGACTCGGTCTGTATATACCCCAAAGATCAGGGATATGAGGAGGACTGCGTATTCTGCCAGAAAATTTTGTAGGGGGTGCTTGAATTCCTTGGCTAGCCTATTTCTTCTTCTTTTCGGGCCATTCTTGTCCAAAAGGGTAGCGTGCATATTCTTTTTCTGAGAGTTTTGCATGAACAATTTATTTATTTTTGTGAGGGATTATTCTGTATTTACTTTTTGTAGTGTTAGTCAAATAAGTGGGGAGGTCAGGAAGTAGATGTAGGTATAGCGATGTATGATTGGAGCGCTTGACACGCGTGTGTAGAAACAGATGCTTCATTACATGTACAGAGATCTTGTGTTTATACATTATTGGAGACATATGCTTCCAGAAAGTTTCACTTAATTTTGCCTTCGCAAGTATTTGAGGGTGAAGTTTTCTGCCGATCAGCATGTGGTATTTCCAGCTCCTATATCGCTGAACTACGGGCTTTTATCATTTATCAGTGCACGCCGCATGACTGCAGCTTTCCGGTATTGCTGACCCCCTTCAAGAGCAAGTGTTCGTTAGAACTGCTGCTGGGTTCGATGTTTGGTCTGACCAATCCTGTTCGAGTCTCAGGCTTGGAAAATTCAGGTGCCACCCCAGCGTCAAGCAGACAAGCGCTGAAGCACCCATGGATAGCGAGCGTGCGCCGATGCACGACAGCAGGTAAACGCATCGACCCCGGCCTGGCCGGCGCACCGATTTCGCGCATGCGAGCGCCGAGCAGGCGGAGCGGAGCCCATGGGCGCTGCCGCTGCGGTCGATCGGCGGGCCGGTGCCTGTGCGGCGTGCACCCTCCGCTTAGCAGCCGGTCCCCTCGGCGCCCGCCAATCTTCGTCGGCGGCGAGTAACGCGCCGACAACCCCTCCGCTGCTCTGCATGTGCGATGCGGGCTGCAAGAGGAGATTTTTTTTTTTTACGTGGGCCGTCTTTTCCCCATCAGTGCAATGAGAACCTAACGTGGAGATAGGAAAAACAAATTTACCTGGGCTAACAAATTTACGTGGGCTGTTTTTTCTTACCATGCATGAATGAAACTTCAAAAGCCGTAGTTATAAAACCGAAATGCAAATTAAATTTTGATTGTATTATTGTGTTCTTACAATATTTTTTTTCAAAAAAAGATCTCACTCAGTATATTTAGATAATATTATGTTTAAAACAATTTTCTTATGAAGATATAATATTTTCTTTTTATGATGCAGGGATAATGTTCTAGTTTAGGAAAACATGTTTCACCTACAAGAAAAATGTTCTAGATTCAAGAGAAAAATATTATGCATTTAGGAGAATTAATTCCAATATACAATGTGTATGTAGTTAGCCTAGAATCATAGTTCTTTTCAATTTCTTTGTGAGGTTGTCATCATTTTCTTAAAAAAAAGGGAGATTGAAAGCCTCTTTTAAGTTTTGATAATTAATGACAACATATGTGCACTAATAACTTCATATGAGACATGAAAGGTTAAGTGCTAGTCTACAAGGGAGAGTGAACTACATGAAGGCCATGAAATGGCATGAACCATGTAATGCAAAAGCTCGACAAGGTGAAAATAAAAAGATGAAGGAAGGAAGACAAAGTGAAGGCAAAGGTATATGCATAGTTTTCTCTTTCATTGGCCACGAGGTGTTTAATGGAGTGAGGTGGCTGGATTGATAGGGTAGATAGTTGTACTATTAAGAGGGGGCAAAACATGTTTGCATACAATTTAGTGCCACTTGTGAGATCAATATATGCATTGCATATAGATTCAAGTGGTGTTTTAAAAATTATATGACAAACTTTTGAAAATGTTTGAAAATCATATGACAAACCTTTGAAAATGTTTGAAAAAAATGCTAACTAAGGCTTAAAGATGTTAGATCATCTTGTGAGAGATCATATGGAGTTAGTATGTTAGAAAAAACTTGACAAACGAGTTGAATGCACTATTTTTAGGGTCACGGAGCTTCGGAACATTGACCTAGTCAAGTTGTTTTCAAGCGCTTAAACCTAACCTTACGGTGTGCACCAGAGCTTTAGAACGGTGCATGTGCATGTCGACACCAATTCAAAAACTCACCGGAACTCTCCGGTGTGACACTGGAGAGGCGCATTGGAGAGTGACTCCAGGGAGAGTGTTTTTTTTTTGGTGCAATTTGAGAGCTAACACGCACCTGAGCTCTCCCGGTGGTGGTGTACCAGGATTATAACAGCTCTTTCATCGAGCATAATACAAGTTGATGTTGTAGGAGCTTTCCGGTGCTCACCGAAGTTATCCGGTGCTTCACTTTTTTTAGTGAAAGGATATAATGACTAGTTTTGTGTGGGAGCTTATAAATAGGTGTTGGCCGGGGCTTAGCCGCTCTCTTGCAAAACCGACCCATAGGTCTTGAGAACCGACTAAGCTAGTTTTTCTAGTCTTGCTGCAATTCTCAAGCTATCCTAGCAATCCTCGTCTGATGCAAGCGCACAGTAGCCCTCTGGTTTTGAGGACCGGATTTGTGTCAGCACCTTGCTTATTGCAGTTTGTTATCTGGATGAAATGGCCTGTTGTTACGATACTGATAGTATATGATTTAGGTGATGGATCTTGTTTTCTAGTAATTGTGCTCGTGACTGTCACGCAAATATACTCAGATGGATACAATCTGTCAAAAGTTCAGGTAGAGTATTTTCAAGCCTTCAGGTAGTATATTAATGCCGCCTCTCTCTAAATTTGGCCTGCACCACTGGTTCTTAGCTACTTCAGTATTGGCATGCAGGCAATTACTGGTTCATCTTTATAGCCTTATCTATTGTCGGCATCCTACAAATTTTATACACATGGTACAGAATGCATACGCATAGTATACTCAAAACAGTCATTTTTCAATTCCGTTATATTTCGTGAGCTTCAGGCAGCAATGATTCACCAAACCCATGACCCATCACATCTCAGAGGCACTACCTCTGCGATTCAGAAACTAGGACAAAATCCTTGTGCTATGCATCACAACACAAAGTTAATGAGATTCACGTGGTAAATGACTAACTGTATAATTCATGCCTGCGCACGGGATTTACGTGGTGGCGCCAGCCAGCTCGTGCCTTTGGGAAACCGGAACTCGCCGAGATTTCCATCCAGGTCATGGAAACGTGGCAATCCAACCCAACTACCCAAGCCTGTGTTTTCCAGCTGATAACGTAAGATTTTGTCCGCAAGCTTTCATGGTCACTAGACCATATGTATTTCGTCAAGAGCAGCCTCGTTTTTGTAATCCATCTACTCGCACATAGGAAATCAGCTGATGGTAATGCGTCCATCATACATGCTGGCTGTCTGCTTGAGTTGTTACCCACTGGAACTCAGGTCTGGTCCGTGTTTTGACTGAACTGGTATGCAGTGTGAGTGCATTTTTGGTGTCGAATCGCGATGATTGCTTTGCTTCTTTACTGAGATCACCCGAACACCATGATGATGAGCCCTGCCCTGGCACAGGGCACAGCACAGGGCAGAGAGCCAGGGAGAGTGGATTTGTGGATGGATGGGTACCAAGACCTGCGGACGCCCCGACGCCGATGCGATGTGCCTCCCTGTCGTCTCTGCCCTGGCCTTACGGACGGGTGGTGGCTGCTCGCTCGTGCTTTGCCCTGCTGCAACGCATGCCTGCGTCTGTCTATTGGTGGTCCAGTCCAATCCTGGCTTGTTGCAGGGCAGGTTGCATTGCTTGCTTCGTGCATGGCCTTGCTGCTGTACGCTGGGCCAGCGGTCGACCTGTCGATCGCGGAGGCGCCCGGCCGGCCGCGCTCTGTGCCTTTGGCGAGCCGTAGTGGTGCTAGTGCGTGCGTGATCAGAGAACAGATTGCACTCTACGAACAGTGCTATGCAGGGAAAGGCAAGAGAGGCCGGTCGAGATGCGGAGCAGCCTGGCGTCCATCTCGTCGCCATCGCAGCCGGCCTGGTGCTCGCGGGCAATAGTGGCGTGGTGCTACTACTGTGCCCGGCCTGCGTGCAGCTGCAGTCTTGAGGTTGAGGTCTAGTTATCTAGTATGTGGCCGGAAACACAGCATGATCTAGGCACCACCATAATAGTCCAACGCTCATCGCTCGGGGTGGCGTTGCTGATTTACTGTGGCGTCCTTGGATTAGACACGGACAACCTGTTATGACAGTCAGGGTTTGAAGTCCGGATGGCCATATATTGACATTCGGGATGTTCGCTGGTTGGTTTCTGGGTTGATAAGCTCCGCTAGTACTGGTTTATTGTGAGAGAAAAACACTATTGACTGGACTGATAAGCTCTGGTTCAAACCATCCAGCCATCACTCTGATTGACTGGAAGAAAGGCACCTTCGATCCTCCGTAGCTGGCCTGGCGCTGGCGCTGGCAGGGCAATAGTGTGGTGCTACTACTGCGCCTGGCCTGCATGTTACTGCAGCCTTGAGGTTGAGGTCCAGTGCGTGGCCGGGGCACTGTTGCCTTCAGCTCCAGCATGATCCAGGCACCACCACAATAGTCCAACGCGCATCACTCGGGGCGGCGTTGCTGATTTTCTGTGGCATCCTTGGACCGGACACGGACAACCTGTTATTGCAGTCAAGGTTTGAAAGTTTGGATGGCTATATATTGTCATTGACTCGAAGAAAGGCACCTCCAATTCCCCGCAGTCGGCCGGGCGCCAGTGCTGGCGGGCAATAGTGTTGTGGTGCTACTACTGCACTTGCATGCAGCTGCAGCCTTGAGGTCGAGGTCCAGTGCGTGGCCGGGGCACTGTTGCCTTCAACGCCAGCATGATCCAGGCACCACCAGTACTGAATAGCGTTCGCAGTGGCCACAATAGTGGTAGCGGTCCCTTGCTGCTACCGCTACGACGTAGCGGCTTAGATATAGCGAGTTGAAACTTAGTGTACGCTATGTAACGCAACAAGCCGCTATAGCGGCCATTATTTGACATAACTGTCCGCTATAGCTGTCTAATTTTAATTTAAGATATATTTGATCGAGAATCAACTCTTCAAATACAATTAAATATCTATTTACACTATTTAAGTTATATATTTATTAGTCTATCACTGATTTGTATTTAGTTGATTTTTTTTTTAATTTGTAAAAAGTCATTTTTAAGATACAACCTAAATTATATGAGATTATTAGATATTTTTATTGGAACTTAGCGTCCGTTATAGTTATAGCCCGCTAACTGCAATCCACGGCGTAGACATCAATCAGACCCATTATCCGCTATATATTACGTTGGGCACCACTACAATAGTCCACTACAAATAGTCCAACGCCCATCCCTCGGGGTGGCATTGCTGATTTTACGTGGCGTCCTTGGATCGGACACGGACAGGTCAGAGTTTGAAAGTCCGAGTGGCCACATATTGTCATTGACTCGGAAGAAATGAAAGGAAGTAAAGGCACCCTCCCCCCTGTTGCCGTCCATGTCAAAGGGAGTTGCTTTCGTTTGCGCTCGATTCACGCGGCAAGTTGCACCGGTTCCACCGCGCCACGCCGTATCCCGCACGCGCGAGCGCGGAGATCACTCCGGCGATGACTCCAGCGTCGGTAGCCTGGCATGGGGCGGGACGACTGGACCGCGCGCACCGACCGCGGTGCCGACATGCCGAGCACCGCGCCCATGTCGTCGGCACGCCATCATATCCTGCAGGCGGTGCATGCGCAGGGAAAAACTTCAGGCGACTCGTTCTGCTCCGCGTCTGCAGGCGACTCGAGAGGCTTCCCCGCCGCCCGTTATTGAGCGAGGGAAGTAGGTCAGGGCGTCAGGCCAGGCATTGACATCGGTACAGGCACGCACAATTATCTGTTTTTTTTTTTTTTTTTTTGTAGCGAGCTGTAAAGCCGATTGGTTGGGGCCGGGATCCAATCCACCAGCGATCGAGGAAGACTGTTACGGGTTACAGGGAGGGAGAGGGTACGGTTAGATAAAGAAAGTGGCAGGAGGACTGAGGGGCTGGGAAGAGGGTGACAGCGAGACGGCCTTGCCGCTAGTACTGTACTCGATCACACTGCACCGGCCATCATGTCGTTTTTTTGCAACAACTTGCACCTCTAGCTAATCCGGATCCAGCTCAAGGCGAGGGCCACTGCAGTACTGCAGCAGGGCACAGGCTGGTGGATGAGCACCAAGACAAACGGGTTATGAATGATATGATTCGAGCCCGGGAGCAGGCACGTAGGGCTGGTGCTGGTGCTGGTGCTGGTGCTGGTGCTGCAGAGAGTCCTGCGCCTGCGCATCTCTGCATGGGAAGTGGACCGGGAGAGCGAGCGAGAGGGAGCTGTTGCCCAACTGCCAGCAGCAGCTCGCCTGTTCCCTCAGGCTCAGGCCTCAGAACTGCCCATGCATGCATGACAGAGAGGACACTACCCCCTGCTCCCCAGAAATGCAACAACAGGGGAAGAAACACCTGAGATGGAAAAGCTTTACCACGGCTTTGAGGCTTTCACCATCGCAGCCAAGAACATGATTTATGAGATACTAGCTCTAAGCATACTATTTTATATTTTAATGAAAAAGAGAAAATGGCTAAATTTTTTTTTACCGTTTAGGATAACATTGCTTTTGAGTGGCAAACTAGTTCGACGGTGGTGAAAGAAACACAATTTTCTAATTGTGGCGTTGGATCACAGCTGAAGGGTGCAAACACCACATGATCCAACGGAGCTAGCCTAGCATCAATAGGAATGATAGGGTGCGAGGTTGGTGAGACACAGGGACAAGCTCTCTCACCTTAGAAATGTTTGGAGATTGAAGACACAAGGGCATTGGATCTCTGTCTGAACAACAGCATGTATAATTGAGAAGAAGAAAAAAACAGTCTCAGATCAAAGAATAGCATCTCTAAAAGAGTATACTTACACTCCATGTCTTTCACACCTCAATGGAGCTAGCATGGTTTCTTTTTTGTCTGTAAGGGTTTATTTAGCTCCACATCGATCATCACCCCTATCCATATGGATTAGAGGGTATTGGAGTGGATAATTACTCCCTCCGAACAAAACAGAATGTGAATATCACTTCTCAATGAGTCAAACATTCTCAAATTTGACTAGTTCTATAGAAAATAGTATCAAAATTTTAATCTCTAAATAGGTTCATTATGAAAATACTCATTAGGTATCATTACTATTTGTATTTTTTTAATATATATTTGGTCAAGTTATGATTAATTGACTTCACGAGTAGCGAGATTTACATTTTCTTTTGGAACAGATAGAGTAGTTAATTTTCCCATCACAATGCCTCCCAGTGGTGTGTAGCCAAACAAGGCTATACGTGCTCTCTCGGCCATTATCTCTTGTACAATGCATCATGCATATATAATCATAATACGTATCCAATGTTCATGCGCACATGAGCATATTCCCTTATTAACGGTAAAATTAACTTTGCCGACTTCAATCACCCGTATCCATGGCATGGCTAAATGGACAGCCGTGTACCATCATGCGGCGCGACCGTCACACAAGTCACCGCAAGCGGCGGTCGGTGAACGGCCGCGGCGACAGTGATCGCGTCCTGGCCTTCTGGGAGCACGCGTACGTACGCATGCGGCGCGTCACATAAAGTCACCGCGCGGTCTGTGACCGGCCGCGGCGACAGTGATCGCGTCCGGGCGGCCTGGCCTAGTGGCCCTCTGGGAGCCTGCTGGAGGAGGAAGGCCGGTGCGCGCAAGACGACGCCACCGTCTAGGCGTCTACCGAGACCGACGGCTCCTGTACGGCGCCAGGACGCGATGTGCGTCAAGTGGTGGAACGAACGATCGTAGTCACGATCTTTTGGTCCAGGCCGGAAATCGGGCCACAGCGGATGCTGGGTCCCAGGGCCGAGGACGACGTACGGGGGGCCATCACGCGTCAGTGTACACATTGTTATTCTACAAGGACAGACGTGTCGACCTGCCTTTGGGAGTTGCGGCGAGGAGCACCGTGCACTCGAGCGAGAGTACTAGCGCCGTGGGCTTCACGTCTGGCCGGGCTCTTGCGAATCGGTTGCAAGAGGACAGCAGTTAAAATCGGCCTCCCGTAGGTACGGTAATTTGACTATTTCCTCCATTTTCTAAATTATAAGTTATTCTGGTTTTTTTACGTACATGGCTTCTAATATATACATAGCAAAAACAATATAACTAGAAAAGGTAAAACGACTTATAATTTGAAAGAATGGGTACTTTGCATCTAGACTTCTGGAGTAGTGAGGTGAAATTCTACTGGCCGCGGAGCACCCCATTATAACTATCACCACTTTATGACAACCACACGAGATTTATAAGGCTATTTGAAAGAAACACTCCAAATATAGATGCTCAATACACTGTATGGATGCAAGCATTCACACCCTACGTCTATGACCATCTCAGAGAGAGATAGTTGCTGGATTTTTTGATTGACGAAGTCATGGCATTCACTTCGATGTCAATAGGTGTTCTTTCTAGAATACACAGAGAGTCAAATAGAAAGAGAGAAAGGCGAGCGCATCATGCCACATTTTGTGCTTAAACTCAGGTGAATGTGTTTCACCCCACAAAAAAACTAAGTTCATGACAAAAGCATCAATATCTATGCTATCAAATTAGTTTCATTAAAGTATCCATTGTATATGTTTTGATAGTGCATTTATTTGAACGTCTATACATTAATCCGTTTTCCTGAAGACTTGGTCAAAGTTTGTTAGATAAGTTTAACTTGGGATAAAACCAAAGTAAATTACAATTTGCAACAGAAGTATGTGACAATTAATTGACTTGAACTAAAAGTACAACCATAGTCATATAGGCTATATTGTACCTGTATTTGTATGGTACATGATATATTTAGAAAACTGTCATGATAATGATATACTGCTTAATCAGGAGAGCATAACTGCCTAACCATCAATGTAGAAGGTTTAAAAAACATTATAAGATGCAAGGCCTGATTTCTCGAGTCGTGCCACCTGTAGTATGTCCATGGCAAAGTAGCAAGTGTTTCCTCCCCCGCCCCCCCTCTTTTCTAGAGGCTCACTTTGACACATGAAAACAAGCCAGTTATATGGACCTGTGTGCAAGACCAATAAATGTTGCCAGAGTAGTCTTCTTTCAGGGAGATCTCATGGTCAAAGTCTCTAAAAACCGTACGCTAGAGCTAACCAACTGCCAGGAATGCAAATGGATTCCGGTCCTAATTAAGACCACGACAGTGATGTGCAAGGTCTTTCGAGCCTCTGAAGTGTGGGCACTGTGTAACCAAAAGTCTTTTCACTCAGCCACATCATTTGCGTCAGGCAGTCAGCCTGACCGGCTACAGTAGTTTTTGACCGTCTACTGTGTACGGGACCAGTCAAAAAAAAATTATAGGTTTGATCACATTTACAAAAAAAAAAATCAATATTTATATCTTTAAATAGATTTACTATGAAAATACATGTTATAATTAATCTAAAGATACTTACTATTTAGAATCATAAATATTAGTATTTTTATATAAATTTGATCAAATTTAAATTTATTTGACTCATCGAGAAATGCGAATCGTATTCATTTTGGTACCAAGCGAGTACTGTTGCTCCGTTGCTCAATCGGGGTGTCTCTTGACACGTATATTATGTTGCTTATAAACCATGCATGTCGGCTCCCATAAAGTCACGTGCATGCAGCTAAAACTGATTACGACGCATGCCATCCAGAACCGTATCTGTGTTGCTTTGGTTGCAATTCAAATTTTATTTTGTCCCGCCGTGCGTTTGCTTCTTGGGTTCACATTGCGAAAGCGAGAGGTGCGCTCCCAGCTCACGGTCAAAAGGAATCGGTCTAAGACTTCATATTTCACACGGATGGCAAGCAGGGAAGTACAAGACCAAACGCTCCAGGACTTCCGGGTTAAGTAGGCTGGCTACTGTTGCCAAACTGCTTCTACGGGACAAACACAAAAACAGCAAATTTAGCAACGGCTACAATTCTTAGGTGCATTTTTTTTCTCAAGGAAATTAGCAACGGTTTTTGTCAACTTTTGAAAACTGCACAAGCTTTCATCATGGTTTATTTTAAATGTAAATGTCTGCAATTGAAGAATTTCAAAATGTTTAGAAATCTTTCAAGACGATATTTAGAATATATAGATGCAAAAGATTTGTGTAGAAGAAATTTCAGTTAATGTACATGCTGGGATGTGTTTTGTTATTCGATCAATTGAAAGCAAGACCTTTCACATGCATATTAACCCAATCAGTCGCATTAGAATAAGTTTATAAAAGTTAGTCATTACACCTACATTTTGACCATGGTGTTTTTTTTTGACTTATTCACTCTTGCACAAGACTCCAAGAAAGCATTTTCACAAGTCCAATTCAAGACAGAGGTGGAATTGAAACCACCAAAACATTCAAAATAAGTTTCCAACTTCTCCAGATTAAATTATAGTAAAATGAAATCAATAATGATACTTGACTTATACCGAGTCGCACATAAAAAGTTGACCCTTGTTTAAATGTTTGGTCAAGCGAATTTGCTAATGACCTTATTGAAAGGATCAAGATGCTTAAGAGGGGGAGGTGAATTGGGCTAATTCTAAATTTCCTTGTAATAATTAAACCCTACACTTAGCCCACTTCACCCCTTGTGCCTAGAATGTGATTTTATTGATCTACCGCACAAAAGTTTAGCACCGTAAGTTTCAATCCTACTCTAGCATCGTAATTCTAATAATGTAAAGACAAGAATTGAATTGCTCAAATGTAAATGCTTGAAGTAAAGAGAGGAGAAGGAACACGGCGATGTTTTGTCGAGATATTGAAGAGTCGCCGTTCCCCACTAGTCCTCGTTGGATCACACGCGCAAGAGTGTAGCCCCCCTTGATCCACGCAAGGATTAAGTGCTCTCTACGGGTTGATTCTTCGACACTCCGTCGCGGTGAATCACCCACAACCGCTCACAACTTGAGTTGGGTCATCCACAAGCTCCACTGGATGATCGCCAAACTCCCAATCACCACCAAGCCGTCTAGGTGATGGCGATCACCAAGAGTAACAAGCAAGAACTCTCACTTGACCACAACAAGCCTAATGAGAAGGGTGGATGCACACTTGCTACTCTCTTTTTGCAAATGAGGCCTTAATGTTGGATTATCAAATCTTAATCATCTCACTAGGCTCTTGCTCTCCTTGGTACTCTCTCAAGGGTGTTTCTTAGCTGTTGAAATGGGCAAGAGTGATCCCTTGAGTGAATAGAGAAAGTATTTATAACCCCTCATTCAAAACGAACCATTATGTGCCTCTGCGGGGTGACCAGACGCTCCGGTCAGTTCTCCCCGCCACTGAGCCGTTAAGTTGTGACCGGACTCTGACCTGCGTCCGGTCAGCACTGACTGCACGCGTCCGGTCACAAAAGCTGATCTCTAAAACCTTACTGATGTTGACCGGACTCTGGCACCCAGCGTTCGATCACTTTGCTGCTCAGCGTCCGGTCAGTAGCCGGAACCTGACCAGCGTCCGGTCAGCACTGACCAGACGCGTCCGATCAGAATTCTCCCTCTCTGAAACCTTACTGAAGTTGATCGGACTCTGGCACCCAGCGTCCGGTCACATATCACTCAGCGTCCGGTCGCATCCAGACGACTTCACCTTGATCAAATGAACTGATCGGACTCTGCACCAGCGTCCAGTCACACCGGAACCAGCGTTCGGTCAACATTTGACCCTCCATTCACGTCCAACTCGAAATCATATGTGAATGAAGTTAGCTCCAATTGATCTTAGGGCTACTTAGGAGCTACCTAGTGCTAGATTTGACAAGTGTGCATCATACCTAACCCACTAGACTTACCTAGGTCAAGCTACTAGTCCATACCCCCCTTAATAGTACGGTCAAAGGAAAAACAAAGTCCTAGACTACTCTAAGTGTCTCTTCAACACCAAACGACACTTATAACTAGTCTATCCTTAACCTTGTCGTCCATCCTTTGAAAACCGAAACGATTTCCATCGTAGGGGCATGACAACCATGATTGCCCAATCAATTGCCATTACCATGACCTAACTTAATTACCTCTGTAAAACACACGTTAGTCACAATAATCACGTATTGTCATTAATCACTGAAACCCAACTAGGGGCCTAGATGCTTTCAATCTCTGACTTTTTGGTGATTGATGACAATACTACCTCGAGAATGTAAAAGAGATGAGGTTTTCAACATGCTTGGTTCATATAAGCTTTTGACAATAAGAACAAAAGAGTTAGGCAAGCTTATATGACCCAAGCTAACATGATGTACTCAAAAGATATGAAATAAGCATGAGTACAAGAAATAAAGCTCATTTGCATCGGAGTAAAATGCGGAAGCAAAGCAAACGACGAAATATGGTCGGCAGTCCATCTAGGGGTATGCCTATGATGGTAGATTGTCGGTAGACGGTGCGCAAGACACGAACCGGATGGTTACAGAGGCACAAGACACAAGATTTATACAGGTTCGGCCGCCATGGTGGCGTAATACCTACGTCCTGTGTCCCGTTATTCTGTATTGATGTGAGGTGAAATGTGATCTGTTATGATCTGTCCTCTAGGGGACCCCTGCCCCTCCTTATATACTACGAAGGGACAAGGTTACAAGTAAAGTATCCAATTTGGTACAATTACAATATAGCATCGTGCTCCACACATCTTTATCTTGCAGGCTGGGCCACTTCCGGTGGTGCGGCCCATGTATACCCATGAGGGTATAGGGGGTCTATTCCCCCACAGCTAGTCCCCGAGCGCCTTGTATCCTTCGAGTAGCGTCATTTTGAGCTTGCCAGAAGGATGTAAGGGGCTCAAGATAAAATTTGAAAAATATTTCCCCCGAAGTGTGCCCACTTTGACTCTGAGTCGAGAAGAGACACCGTCGTCCTTGTAGAATCGGAGGCGTTTGATCCATTAGATCGAGCACATTCACCGTAAAGTGAAGTGTGCCCACTTAATCCCCGAGCCTGGTAGTAGGTGACGTAGGCACGTGGTGCCAGGGTCTAAAAAGAATTCCCAGTTAAGTTGAGAATCCAATCGTCGTACAGGCGATACAAGATGCACCGGTAGGTGCATCGTACCGATGTAGTCCCCGAGCTTGCTGGAAGGCGAGGTATGAGCCTTGTAGCAAGGTCTAAACGAGAAAGAATATCCCAATTGTATGCGAGTCGCCAGTCGCATGTAGTTGAGACGCAAAGTCCCCAAGCTATGGTCGGAGAGTGGTCGAGGCAGTCCCCGAGCACAGGTCGAGGGGCGAGCGGCGAAGTCCCCGAGCTGTGGTCGGAGAGTTGTCGAGGCAGTCCCCGAGCACAGGTTAAGGGGTGAGCGGCGAAGTCCCCGAGCTGTGGTTGAAGAGTCGTCAAGGCAGTCCCCGAGCACAGGTTGAGGGGCGAGCAACGAAGTCCCTGAGCTGTGGTCGGAGAGTGGACGAGGCAGTCCTCGAGCATAGGTCGAGGAGCGAGCGACGAAGTTCCCATGCGTAGCTCAAAATTCCTGCAATATAAATATGTAGAATGGTAGTACATGATGTACAAAGTAATAAATTATGGAGAAAAAATCAGCGGTGAAGAAATAGCGTATGACGCTCAGCAGTCATTTGCAAATGAGCATGATGTGATAAAGCAGTTGGTGCTTTGTAAACATCAGTGTTAATGTGAAGTTTGTGTTTATACTTAATATAAACTGCCCGACCAGTTAGTATGTAGCTGAGTCTCTAGCCCTAGCTAGCCCATAGTCCATAACGTCGAGCGTGGAGCCCGTGCACGTGTAGGAGGAACAGGCGTCGCTAAGGAGCCACTGCCGACCACCCATAACGCAGAGGGTAGACGCTCGTGCACGTGTAGGGAGGAGCCAGAGACAGGGCCGTCTCTGGAGGCATCGAGCATCAACATGACTTGTCGAGGATTTGCATTAAGTATAGTTGTATGTTATATTTAAGATGGTATACATGGACAAACGTTATTTGAAGAATAATCATGACAAGGACGTTGTGGAGAAACGTCGTAATGAAAATTATATTAAATATGAATATTAGAAGTGTACTTATCTTTGGATAGAAATCTGGTCGATGGCGATAAAGTTGTCCGATCCTCATACTTTTCGGCCTGTTGTGACGGTGGTCGCGGTTGTCATAGCGCCGTTCTTCGTGGCGATCATCATTGCGACGTGGTCTGGTGGTCGGAGCTCGGCGGAGCCGCTCGGGGCATGGTCGACGTGGTCTGGTGGTCGAGGTGGTCGGAGCTCGGCGGAGCCGCTCGGGACGTGGTCGACGTGGTCTGGTGGTCGAGGTGGTCGGAGCTCGGCGGAGCCGCTCAGGGCGTGGTCGATGTGGTCTGGTGGTCGAGGTGGTCGGAGCTCGGTGGAGCCAAGACATGGTCGAAACGTATGGCCATGAAGAGTGCAGTAGATCTCCTTAGTAATTGATTGACTTGCATGGTGTACAGATCTGGCCTGCTGTAGTTGTGAAGTACTCGGTCTTGGCTCCGTGATATACATGTGCATGAGAACGAACACACACATGCATATCCATAATTAGATTGATTTGCTGTCTTCAATGCTGTCTTGTCCGGGTTGGAGTTGTAGTCAGCATCTGCTGGACTTGAGTTGAACTCGGAATTGGTCTTCGGCAGGCTAGCGAGCGTGCGTGGGCCGGAGTTGAACTCAGCATCCTCATGGGCCCAAGTTCACACGTGGTGCACCTTGCCGACGTGCATGTCTGATGGTTAGTCTTGCATGTAGATTGGATCTCATCTTGGAACAATGGTACGTGCAGTTGCATGGCTCTTCTGTTCTTGTGAATGCAATTTGACGGAAGTCCAGAGGAGTCACATCGCATGTCGAATAGGGCACAAACGCATGCACTTCAGGAAAGATTATGATCGGATTTGACGAAAACTGTTGTGCCTGAAGTCACCAACTCTGTTGTGTCGATTGAGACCACGACGAGTTGTTGATGTTGCTGACGTAATCTGTAGCTTGTTGTCGACGTGGGCTTATCTTGAAGTACGCCATCTGGCTCGTCTGGGAGTCTGTACGCACACGCCCTACCTAGCGCGCCACTATCGATGAAATATGGTCAGCAGTCCATCTAGGGGTATGCCCATGATAATAGATTGTCGGTAGACGGTGCGCAAGACACGAACCGGATGGTTACAGAGGCACAAGACACAAGATTTATACAGGTTCGGCCGCCGTGGTGGCGTAATACCTACGTCCTGTGTCCCGTTATTCTGTATTGATGTGAGGTGAAATGTGATCTGTTATGATCTGTATGATCTGTCCTCTAGGGGACCCCTGTCCCTCCTTATATACTGCGAAAGGACAAGGTTACAAGTAAAGTATCCAATTTGGTACAATTACAATATAGCATCGTGCTCCGCACGTCTTCATCTTGCAAGCTAGGCCACTTCCGGTGGTGCAGCCCATGTATACCCATGAGGGTATAGGGGGTCTATTCCCCCACAATGACATATATAAAGATCAAACTAGAGAATACACATGTCACATATCACATAAATATCACATTAATATCACTATCACATAAGTATCACGATCACACATGTAGTTCAATGCATGAAAGTAAACATGAATGTGTAATAATGTATCACTCATAAAAAGCCAAATATAATAGATAAGTTCTCCCTAGATATATCGCTCCCCTAAGTCTATCATACTCGATCCCTCTCCCCCTTTGGCGTCAAACGCCAAAACCTAAGGGTCGGTCCGCGGGGCAGCAGCGGACGAGTCGGACGCTGAGGTGCGATGAGCGATCTAGAACTGGGCAGCATCATCATCTGATGCTGAGGTCTGAGCTATATGACCCTCTGTCGCTGGAAGTGATGCTGAAGTGGTCTGGGTCAGATCTAGGACTGGTGCGGCCTGTGACTCTACAGGTATCACTAAAGCAGGCGGCTCTGATGATGCAACAGATGAAGGGAGCGTCTCTGTAGTCCCAATAATAGGATCAACTGTGGAAGGACCAGGGACATGTAGATATGGCGGTGTAGGCTACCCTATCAACTCGCTGAAGGTAGCACCAAGGCTCCGTGAGACTGGGGTATCAGTCATAAGCAATGACGAACTCTGAGCCGGTGTGAAGCCTATGCGAAGCGGTGTGAACTGTGGACCCTGAGCTATCACTGGCGAAGCAAACCACTGGGACACCTGCTCTGTAGGTGAAGCAAACTGAGTCGCTGGCTGTCCCTGACTCTAAAGCCCACTGGGCTGTAGAACTAGAGTCTGTGAAGTGGTGGTAGGCTGGTCGAGCTGAGGTGTAAGCTATGGCGGTGGAGCCCCAATAGCAGTAACAACATGCTGCATGAATCCAAGTAACTGCTGCTGCATGAGGAGCTGCTGCTGCTGCATGGCCTGCTGCTGCTGCTGGATAGCCTGCTACTGTCGCTGGAACTCGTCCTGTCTAGCCTGAACCTATGCTAGAGCAGCTGCTGTCTCCTAGGCATGGCGAGCCTGATCCTGCCTCATCCACTCAAGAATAGCAAGGAGAGTGGGGTCTGTCTATGGTGTAGGTGGAGCTGAGCTAGAGCCACTGGCCTCACCGTCATGTCGTCGAGGAGGCATCTGAGGGATATCCTGATAATCATCATCTGAGCTATCACTAGGGTCGCTCTCGACCATACCCTCCTACTGAGCATCTAGCTGCTCCTCCTTTGTTGCTGCAATGTCCCTGATAGTCTCATCCTGCTAGGTTGCCGTCTCTGGCGCCTCTGGGCGATGGTGCGACTGGCTAGGTGTCCTTGCTACACTATGGCGGAGCATATGAGTCATGTTATATGCTGAAAACTCTGTAGTAGCACCAGAATACTCTGCCAACATCTCAGGTGGCCTCACAGTGACTGCCCTATGAATCAGAAAAGTAATCCAGTGAGCATACGATAGCTGACTGTGACCTCTGAATTCTTTTGCAAGTGTATCCTCCATCTCAGAAAGAATGAGATCCCATATATCAAATACTGTCTGTTGGATCAGGGAGTTCAGTAGCCACAACTGAATGCGAGTCAATCCCTCGCGATATCCCATCCTCAGTAGCAGGGTCCTCCTCATGATAGCATCAAGTAGTCTGGCTGTAGGAGTAAGATCCCTGGGTGTCCTGCTCGACCCCTCACCGAATGGCTCTATAAAGCAAGGTCGGATGAGATCTGTGGGAGGCACGAGACCACCGTGAGGGCGTCTAGGAGGATCTGTGTGACCATAGCAAACCTCATGTAGCCGGATAGGTGACTCCTAAAGCCTGAGAATCTCTCTGACCCTGAAGCTCATCAGCCTGTAGTCACGGCCTCGGAAGGCAAACTGTATGAACCTATGGCCTGGGTCAATATAAAGTGTAGCATAGAACTCATGGACCCATGAGGGAACATATCTGCTAGTCCATCCAAGTAAATCTATCAATCCTGGCAAGTAAGAGAGATGAGGGCAGATTTGCTCTCCTAGCTGCTGCTACAATGGCCTCAATGGAACAAACCCTCTGTGATCTAAATGCAACCCCACTGTTAAGATATTCATTATAGAAATCCTCCTGCAGTGGTGTATAGAAACCCTCTAAAGCACGCTCGTCCCTCCTCGGCGAGAATTAGTCCTCAAATGGCACAAACCTGAGCTGCTGCACCTGCTTGGCCGTGGCGGCCCTCAAATCCAGATGAGTCACTGGAGGCGGACCCTGTGGTCTAAGAGGTGGACGAGAGCACCTCCTCTGTGTCTCAGGCCTCGATGTCACCTGGGTATGAGTATGAACAAAGCGGTGTAACTGTGGTTGAGGTGTCTGCTCTGTCTCCTCGGTCTGCTCTACCTCCTATGTCTGCTCTGTCTGCTGCTGTGGCTCCCCCTAAGGCTGAGTCTCCTCTATAGCAACACACCGTCCCTCAAGCATGACAGTCCTAGCTGGACTACCATGACGACGCTCAACCTGCTCAATGGCTGCCCTCTGTGCTGGTGAAAGCTGATCTGCAATCTGGACTCTACTTCAAGCACCTCCTCTCTCTGCACGCTCTACGGCGGCTGCCACTGCCGCTGCTCTCGCTGTATCAGCATCTGCATACTTTCGCTTCTTTGATGTAATCTTCTTCGTCGTCTTGCCTTTCACCTCAGCAGGCAAGCGAGGCGGAGGCCTCGGATCCTCATCACCTAGACCACCTCTGGCGTTCTTGACACGTGCCATTGATGGAGCTAAAAAAGAACAACTATCACGGACAAGAACCAACTGTCACTGCCACTCGCGAGGTTTTGCCTTGATCCGTACTCATGGGCTTGGCCCCGAGTTGACTGGCAACTGCCAAAGTGATCTCAAACACACTGACTCACCGCACGATAGAATAGATCGAATATATGAATAATTT